>OX438993.1:10005000-12405000 GCA_949316085.1 Hypercompe scribonia
TAGAGTCACTTTGGTAGTCCCACAACAAAAAAAGTAAGTATCTTCTTTGGAATACTTACAAATAATTTGTATATGCATCAATCATGTTTATATCTAACGACTAGAATCGCCGCCAGCGCAGCCTGAAGCTCGTACTAAATTTAACGCCTGAAGTGTAAGCTACTGCTAGCAGATGGCGTTAGTGGTACACAGAGATTTAAGTTTACACTGTAGCCTTCGATAAATTACTAATTATTATTTGTGGACATTAATTATGACAAAAAAGGTTATATAGTTTTCATTCGTCATCAGGAGAGTCAGGTTTCATTTACAGTTTGTAAACCTTCAAACTATGGCTGCATCATGCATCAGGAGGTGTTTGGTAACACTTTGATGATTGCACGGAGGGCGTAGCGTCAGCTTAGGTCGCCATACCGCTCATTACTGCGCTGAGTGTTGTAGGTTCAAACCCCATACGCGACAACATTTTGTGTGATCCACAAATTGTTGTTCTGAGTCTGAGTGTTCTTTGTGTCCGTTTCTTCTGTGTTTGTGAAGTCCACCGCGACACAGGATATATTCTTAACCCAAGTGTTGCGAAATTATATTACTTTTATAAGACACAAACAGAACTACGTGAGCCAACTTGTATTCACAATTACATTTTAGTCTTTGAAGAGCACCCTTTAACGTTAGAACTCTTTGGACCCTGGAAAAGATTTCAAAATACACTAAGGTCGCAAATCAAACTATATTTTTATCCTATAAGTCTGTCTATTGTTAGTAAGCGTGGAACTTCTAGGATTCGTATTACAGAACTTGACACGAGTCCCGCATAAACAGAGTTCAACTTATTACTGTTTGACTGAAGAATTTCTACTCAAATACTTAACTTATGAATTAATTATATTAATAAACGTCAAGTTAACTTAACTACAATAAGTAATGAATACAGTAACCAAACTCCTGTTATTGTTAATTGACGTTTTGCTATTGAAATAGATTTGTAAGTAGTTTCGTTCGTTCGTAGTAACTGTTGTTAAGTGAGTGCCGCCACACATGGACATTTGCAACTCAAAAGAATTAGGTATTGTCCTCTCTTGAGTGACTCTTCTCTCCAAGATAAGGGAGGGTAAGATTATCACATATTTTTTGAGGCTGTAGTATTACTCTGGTCGAGTGTGGCCACCTGTATGGTAAAACGGCTTTCCAGCGATAATCGATTACATCTGAAATCGATAAACCAAAAGTTTTTAGTAAAAATTTAGTCAAATATATGATACCAAGTGACGTCATGTCAAATGTTTATCGATTAATTACATATATTTATTATTCAAAGGTGCTTCTAAGAATATTGGCAAGAAATGTCTACTTCCAACCTGTATTCTTATTTGAAAGTTTGTGAGGAAACTGTTATCTCTGCCGTTCACCTTTGGCTATATAGGTATACCTATATTTTTTTGCCTTGAATGACTTATTCATCAACGCAGAGCCTAACTGTGGCTAACAACTAAAAATGGTGGCAGCTGATAACTTTTACATAGGGAGGGCTATGAATTAGTTAGTATTTGAAAAAATCGTATAAAAACCATATGATATATTATAAAACTTGTTTATTTACAAGAAAGTTAATTAGTTGGTATTTATTTTTTAAAAATTACATCATCTAAATGACCACCACTTCAACGTTTGCACTCTTCTAACCGAGCACCGAAATATTCGAATACTCGTCGGCAAAGAGACCGCGAGATCGCCGACATATCTTCGCTGTTTTTTTCTTTTAGTTGCGTAGTGTATTTGATTTGTTGATATAGACACGATTCTTCAAATAACCCCATAAAAAGAAGCCTGCTGGGGATAGATTTGAACTTCTCGGTGGCATGGAATGTCACCAAGTCTGGAAATCAGCTTTTCCAGAAACATATCTTTGATCACCGTCATGGACTCATTGGATGTGTGACAAGTGGCTCCATCTTGTTGAAACAGTGTTTTACAATTGTAGCCAGCAAATTCCAGTAGCATCGATCACAAGAACTCCCGTAACATGTTTGCGCGGGATGTTAGATTCAAATGTTAACGAATTCTTGGCCCACTCTATATTACGAGCATAATCTAAGAAAGAAATTTCGGCAATTTACGGTTATATGGAAGTTATTCTTTTTTAAAGTTAGAGACACGAAATAAGAATTAATCAAGCAAGTGAGGACACTGGCGAGAGTATTTGTAAGTATGTAAGTGTTTTTTACTAAAGAAATACTTTTAGTTAAGACACATTAATAATTAATTATTAATTCTGCTGGCGTTAGTAAGTGTGTTTATAAAGAAACTTAATTACAAAAAGCAATGAAAGATAATAACTTTTGTACCTGAAGCAAATAAATAATTAGCAAATAATTTTGTTTCCTTAACTAATATTTATATATTGTGCTTATTGTTCGTCAAATATTGCTTTTTGCTTGACGATTGTTTAGGTTTGACGTTTGTGTGACATAATAACAACATACCTATATTCTGTATTGTGACGTATTCCTATACGGAGTGGTTTCATTCCTGTCTATCCCAAAAGTGGCGTTAGCACCGACTAAGGAAGACAATTTCACAGGGTAATAGCCCTATAAAGAGAAGGAAAACTTGACACAGACCCTACAGGAATAAGCATTAAAAAGAACTTTCTTTGCTGACCAGATTATTTTGTTTTTATGTATATTGGTTAGAATTAATTTATGTTTTACTTACCTAATTATTATATACTACGAAGAACTCAATATCTTGCAACTATCACATCTTATTTCTACATCGCCTGCAGGTTGACTGGGAGAGAACGCCTCTTGGCACTAAGTCCACCTTTAAATAAAAGTACAAAAATTATATATCGAAACAAATTATGTCGCTGCATCAACTGTTAAATTAAAAAAAAAAACTCTCAACTGATAGTACCGTTGCTGCCAGTATCAATCTAAAAGCACTTGTTTCCAAACTCTAAAAAATAAAATCAAACGACCATCCTTTTAATAATACACTAGGTATATTTTTTCTCTGAACCTTTTATTCCCAAACAACAATGCTGATCTCCAATTTTCTACACAAAGTCACTGCTATAAGACCTCCACAACCTAAGCACTAGGCGATATCTGTGGAAAGACCATTGCCGGATATTTTATATTTATAATTCAACCAGTACATCACTGTTATATTATCTAAAGAAAAATAAAATGAAAAAGTTTTTGACTAGCATATTTTTATATGGGATAAAATTCTCCCACATGTCTACCACCACAACACCATGTACACGATTATCAACAGGAGTGACTGACGAACTCACTAAGTTATGACATTCAGGAAATTCCAGGAAAAACTAAAGTCTGTTTAAACCCGCAACGAAATAAAGAAAATTGGAAGAGTTGCAAATATTATAAGTTCACTTTCTAACCTAGTATAACAAGCAAACAAATTAAAGAAAAAATAACAAACACCACCTTACTTTACCAATATATGTCAGAGAGAAAGCTTTCTGATAGAAAATACATTGAAAAATCCCAACGTCAAATGTACCACGTCCCCAATAATTATACTACAATATATAGTTCTAGCGAAGATTTCTAACATTTTGCCGTGTCCTAGAAACGTATATACGCCCACAGACATCCAACATTTCTTTCTATATCTAATACCAGTATACCTATCTAAAATTCATAGCGAAATAAGTGTAAGAGGCTCGCTTCTAAAAAAGCTACTCACAATAACATATATCTGAAATTGAAACTTTAAGCCAAAATGCACTATACCCTCTTTACAATAAATTACACTGTGAGGTATAAAGAAATGGTTTTTAGGATGTTTTCGGATTGGAGGCCGATTGCGGCAGTGCAGGCCAATGCACGATGCATACAACTAAGTAGTGATGCGGTTGTGTCAATAACGATTGTTAGTGATGTTTGTTAACGGTTATTTTGGTAGTGTTACTATAATATTTTTTTAAGTAAATATCTATCTGATAAAACATACAAAGGTCCTAATATAAATAACTTATTACACATTTTTTTGAATATTTAATTTTTGATGCTTTGGAAAACGAATCTAGGAATTAGAGGTTCAGTAGTTAACTGTAATATAAGATGAAATTAGGTATTATAGGGCAAAACGTAACTATTAAAGTACAAAATTAGAAGATCAGGCACAAAAAGTAAGTCGTTTCTATTGCACGTTATAGCTATTTAATGTAGTTATAATAGTTTTAAAGTGCTTAATAAATAAAGTACCAACTTCAAATATTTTCACTAGATAGTAACGAAAATAAAGTAAAAAAATTTACCTATACTTGTTAAAATACAAATAATGAAATATTAATTTGTTAACTTTAACTTATTTGCAACCGAATCTGCACATAAAAAGAACTTTCAATAGCTTAAAGTTACAAAAATGCATTTTAATAATAACTAACTTGCACCAAGAAATAACGCTAGCGCTAAATATAACCGTTACTCGAATAGCGAGTCTCACGCGCAATGCCAGCGCTTGTAAGCGCTCAATATAGGCTAAAACATATTATTATATGCAAGAAGTTTCTTGTACTACGCGAGGTTAGGGCTGTTCGTGTTACTATGTTATATTCTTATTAAATGATATGTAACCTTAATTGGCTATCGGTAAAATCTTGATTTCTTTTGCTGTTTTATGTTTAAGTTCAACATGTCAATTTAAATTTTGTATAGTGTACTCATCCTTTATAGAAAGTTAAAGCACACACACACCATACACAATAGCTTTTGCAAGATATTCATCCATTCAAATGGATATATTATGCAATTATTTATGAAATGTGAATTAGATATAAAAGTAACAAATCTAAAATAAACCAAGCCTTTTGAAATATAAGTGGAGTAACATTCATAACTGCAATGGTAAGCTCGAAGAATACGGAAATGGCATTAAACTAGGTTCTAAGTTCCCAGCACAACCCTACGCCCCGCAGGCAAATATGAACGAATGTAAGTTGACTTAGAATAAGTATGTTCTGCAATCGAGAGTCAGCCAGTGTTAGATCATAATGTGTTGAAACAGCACACGCGCGCGACTCTCCACTAAGAAATACAATGAAAATTCAACGATATTTTATGGAAAATTCAAAATAATAACGCCATTTTAGATCTTTCGATGTATTCGCGCCATTTGGGTTTATGTTTTTTCACACAGCGCGCTGCTGCGCTCGCGTTCGCGTTCCTTTTTCAAAAATGTGATTGTCAAACAACTATTTTCGGAACAGTGACTTTTAAAATATAAAATGACTTGGTTATACTTTTTATAATAAAAATTTAATGTCCCCATTCGATGGGCCGTGAAATTGGAGAAAAAATGCTTTATTGCGTAACGCGGAAATAAAAAGTGTGCGTCACTATTCTAATAATTTTGGCGCGCAATCTTAGGAGTTTAGTAGAAATTTAAATAAGAACTTTGCTTTTTTTTTAATAAATGTGAGTGAAACTTTGGACTTGAGTGTTGTGTTGCAAGATTTACCAACGAGGTCAGATTTTTTCCATTTATTGAATTTGGTACGTTATCGCTTATTTTTTTTTATATAAACCGAGACACCCATTAAAATTTTAATGTGATTTGCTTTAGTTTAAACATAAACTCGTAAAATGTTACGTCTTCATTCTTATTTTTCTTTTGACTATGTTTTGTAAATAAATTCATTTTTACGATTAATTTTAAAGATGTGTGTTTTACAAAATAATGCGTTAAAGTATCGATAAAAACTCTGAGATAATTTTATCATGATTACGTACTTATTTTATGAAAACAATAATATTTTTACGATCATTAGATTTACCTACAAATAGTAATTTTCCTTAAGAACTAAACATGTGTTATTGAGCGCACATTAAGAGAATAGCAATTTACTACTCGAGTAACTCGAGTTACTAAAGTTAACGATTGGAAGATAATTAAAAAGAAAAAAACTTTTAGAAATTGCGTGACTTGTTCGTTAATATTTAACGATTAAGTTTTCAGTTTTTTTTTTATTTAATTCGAAAAGTGCTTTTACAAACATAAAATGTTGCTAATTACAACAATTTTAATTACTTTTAAAGTGCACGCTTTTATAAAGAAAGTATAGTCAACATATTTTATTAAACAAAATTCAATTTAAGAGAAGAAAATTATTTAAAAATATTTAATTTTCCTAATCGAATAATTTATTAATCATCAAACAATTATATGAGTACATCACTATACGAAGGTTTTGGTTTTAGTATAGTAAGAAATAAAACTAAACTAAACTAAGCAGACAAAACATAATATCCTGATGAAATCATCTGCCTTACACACCGCCCTTGCACTTTAAATAACATTGATTTAGGCCTAAAAGAAGAATCAACGTTATACTTAACAAATGTTTTAAATCTTTTTATATCTTCTTTCCTCATTCTTCTTTCTTAATTGTAAAACCACAGTTTAAAAAACTATATACATAAAAAACAAAACAGAAACAAAAAATAATGGCAATATGTAATTCAACCGTATCGTAGTAGACTTCAAACTAACTCCCATCCAGCTTGAGAAAGAGGTTCAGTGAAAAAAGGTTCAATTATACTTCTATTATGACTTTTCCGTTGTCTATTACCATACTGTGTGAACCTTACACTGTCACGGTGACTGTCATGTCTTTTACGTCCCCAAGCGGGGCGTGAAAATACATTTTACTTGGACGCTATAGTATGGGTCACCATACTGCATTATCTGCATTTGCAATGAGTATGGTGACCACTACTCTTAGATTCTATTCATGCTTTCCATCAGGCAGGGTAGAGTCACTTTGGCAGGTTCTTAAAAGAAAAAAGTTCTGTTTTTAACTCTTTCCATTAAATTGGTTTTCAAATTTAGTTTCTTGTTAATGTAATTTAAAAAGCTATGGAATTGTAAGGCTTAATACAAGTGCTAGAACAATAGTAAAACTATAATGAAAAAAAAACAAGTTTACGGAATTCAACAGAGCTTTCATTCAAATGCAGCCATGTTGTCTTTTCAGCGTCATTCTTATTGTCTACCACACTCTTGTAAATTAAGTTTTTTAATTAAATTTACGACTTTGTACACACATGAATCGAAATCAATATTTAACGTTAACAATATATGAATAGAAATTCTTCAAAGTGTCAAATATTTAGTGAGTTGTTTTTGTTCATTTTTTTTTATGTTTTGACAATTGAGTTTTAATTTGTTTCCAATAATATCATCAATCATCAACAGCCTTTTACAATCCACTGCTGGACATAGGCCTCTCCTTAGCAAGGAGGTTTTGGCTTACTGTACCACGCTGGCCAGACGGGTGAGAATAAAAAAAAAAGGGTTTGTTTCAAGTTTTCCTTCTCTTTGTAATGATGTTGGCTTGTATACTTTGTTCCCTTAGTTGCGTTTTACGACACCCACAGCATGAATAGGGGTGGTAACACTATGTATTCTTAATCCGTCACCACACGGACATAATAATATAGTAACAAAATATTGAAATAAAACTGAAACACTTTTTATGGACAGTATTGAATTGATAAAAACTTATTTAGTTTTAAAATAAGAAGAATCTCTATGTTTGACTTGTTACAATATTTTTAAGTCGGTTAATCCGTGGCCATAGATATTAAATTTAAACCTTCCTGTATATCAAATTATATATATATACAAATATATAAAATTAAAAGCTGACATGTCCAAACTCCTTTAAGAGCAAACCGAGGGCTAAAGATTGTATTTTGAAAGATAAGACTGAAAAACTTCTTGAGATACTTTTGTAGTAATAACCCCAGATAATCCTTTGCTGTGACCATGGGTGCTAGGAAAGGGGTGCAAGGAGGTGTATTTGCATCCTCTAGAAAAAAAAGCAAATACATAGATAAAATATACATTTTTACTTAACTACACCAGTGGGTGCGTAATATTACTTGACACACACACTTCACAATGCCTTTGAAGAATTTATTGCCTCTCGTCCAGTTGATTTCTTTGTGAAGAAGATTAATAATCTGCCACTGTATTAACACAGAAACATAGATTGTATGGTTAATTTCATTAATAGATATAAAAAATATAAAAATAAATAAGTTAACCTATTTTATAAAAAAACTTCAATTACGTAGGTAATGATCTAGTATAATTTTATATTTTATATTAGTTAACGTTAGTTAATATTAGTTAGTATGTGTAGATGTAGATGAACCCCCCTGAAAATAGATCTGATGACGCCCATGGCTATGACGTAGGTACATACATTATGTGTTCTTTGTCAACTTGATTGTGAAAAAAAAGTGGTTGCACTAAGTTATCTGTCTTAGTTTATTTCTTCAAATTGTCAAGTTCTTTACTCAATTAAACTTACTCATTGAAATAGCGCTTTAAAGTATGTAATCGTATTGTAAGTAAATACTTACATACTCATAATGTGATTAGTTAGAGTTTAAACCCTGATCACGCGTTGCCACCAGTTGACTTAACTCTCTAATCCGTTGTAAAAGACTTTTAACTATAAAATATTTGAATGATTTAATAATTATATATTATATATTATATACCTTATAATCATCACAATTTTCCTTTCATTTTATAATTTGTATTGAGGTATATATTTAACATTTTATAGAGTTTTGGCTTTCCTATTTATCAGCTACCGAAGTGCTTGATGCCAACTTTCTCATGGTGGTGGTGATGGTAAAAATTAGCAAAAAAGAACTATCATTCTACAGTCGTTAAAATATGGTTTGATCTCTGTGATTCATGGTTACAAATGGACGAATTAACTTTAAACAAATGATTTTGCTTTAAATTACCTATATTTTCATTTTTTACGAGGCAGTTTTAACATAAATGAAGTATAATAAATTATAAATTCACATTTGAAATGTGCCTCTTAAGTTCTAAATGACATTAGTGACAACTGTCACAGAGATCAAGCTATATTTTAGGAACTATATTAGTATATTTATAATTGTTCCAATTATTTTTTTAATAGTAGTAGTAGAGCCCCGCTGATTTCAGCACTAACGGGCCGGTTCTATCGGGACAGTACTACTCTCTCACAGAAGACCAACCTAAAGCGACAGCATCCGTGCTGTCTCGTTGGTGAATGCAAGACCGGAGGTCTATTGATGCAGGGGTGACATTTATCGTGGTACGTGTTTGAGCCTTACACTGCCACGATGACTGTCATGCCTTTTACGTCTCCAAACGCGGCGTGTAAAAGTATCTCACTAAGCTACCATAGTGTGGATTACCATACAGCATTTTCTGAATTCACAATTAGTATGGTGACCAAAACTCTTGCATTTTATTCATACTTACCATCAGGCAAAGTTAGAAACATTTTATTAGGCTCTTAAATTAATTAAAAAATAAAGAAAATTGACTGACAACGACTTCACGTTTTGACAAAAAAAGAAAATTTACATGAATACAAATAATATAAGATTTATGACAGAACATTTCTAAAACACAAAGAATAATAGAACAAATAAAAAATTAATATTTATATTCTAACATTAATTTTGTCTAGACATGTCAATGGATTGGCCAGACACCAACAATCTAAAATACACAGAATATACCATAAAATAAAACAGTAAAATGATCATCAAAACAAATTTCTTTACATTCCTTTACTGTCTTATTCAAACTTCAATAACTGTATTTTTAGTTACTCTACACCATTCCACGCAAAACAAGTAAGTATGAAAAGAAATTAACCCTTAAAAAAGTAACACAGAATTCAATATGCCTACATCATATTGAAACGTACAAAATCAAAATAAATTTCTTTATTCCTTCATTTAACTGCCTTTAAGGTAGATTCTTAGTTTTACTCCTATAGAGATAATAATATACAAGATAGTTACGAAAAGGTAAATTTATTTATTGATAACTTTATGTGAAATATTGTATTTTCCTAAGTAACTTACGTAGCTGTGGGCATTCAATAGTATTTTATAAAATTTTAAATTAAGATTCTGATTTTACTTTCAAATTAACTTAGTTACAAACGCTAAATACTCTTAATCGACGATCAACTGTGAGGGCAATCAATTTAAAAGACGTCTAAAACAATACACTATCATCACTATTTTTTATTTGCACATTTATTTAAAAAAGAAACAACAAGAGTTGTCAATTAAAAAAAACAAGCTGTCATAAAAAATCCTGGTATATTCAATTCGGTTTACACGAGCCAGGACAATAGAAAACCAAATAGAGGCGAGTCGCGGAAGCAGAGGTCTACAATGAAACGTCGTTAAAGTCAACCGACCACCTAACACAGCCTCCGATATACGACACTGGACTCTATTGAACCACTTATTTCACATTTTATGGTGTTTCAACTTTCTTTCTGTAGAATATTGAGGCTAAATTTATAAAACCTTACTTTTAGAATATATTGAGTCAGTTTAAGGTTGACTATGTAGGTCGAAGCAGACTTTTTTTCCATTTTAAGAACCTGCCAAAGTGGCTCTACTCTGCCTAATTAAAAGCCTTAATACAATTCAAGAGTTCTAATCACCATAATTATTGCGAATGCAGGCAACACAGTATGGTGAACCACACTATGGCGCCCTAGTGAGATGCTTTTTCACGTCCCGCTTGGTGACGTTAAAGGCATGACAGTCATCATGACGGTGTAAGGCTCACCATGACACTCTTACCATGATAGCTGTCACCCCTGCATCTATGTGTATCCGGTCTCGCACTCACCAGCGAAACACGACAACATGGTTATTACTGCTATAGATTGGTTTTCTGTGTGAGGGTAGTACTTCCTCGGTAGAGCCGGCCCGTTCGTGTTGAAGTGATTCAATTACCTTCCAAGTACCTCCACTACTACCTCTACTAATTACAATGTATGGGTTAGAATGTTGGAGCTCTCTTCTTTTCTTAAAAAAAGACAACACCCGCACTAGGAATAAATCCTGTGTCTCGGGGGACTTTACAAACACGCAAGAAACGGACACAAAGAACACCCAAACTCAGACCAACAATTGTTGTTCCATGTGAGGTTGGAACCTACAACACTCAGCGCTGTAGAGAGCAACGTGGCGACCTTTAAACCACTAGGCCAACCGTGTAGTCCAAGTTCATTTGTACACATGAAATTATTTAATTAGACTAATTAATTTTTCAACGTATACCCTTAAGTGCTTTAGCTACAAGCTTCAAATGTCGGTAGTTGATGTCTTTTATATTGTTAGCGCCCATTAAGAAGGGGCTTATAGTGATGTTCTCCTAACCAGATTTGGCTACGGTAACCAGTCTCGACAGAGACCAGCTAGCTATGCAGAAGATATTACACAAGTGTGTGCGTAAACACAGGTGCACTCACTGTTCCCTCACTCTCACAATCCGATGGGACGGTTATCCGACACTACCAGGGAGAGATAAAACGCAGGATCAAGTGCTTTACATAGTGTTCGAGGCATGGGAGTTAAGACTTCAACTTACAAACTTCGGACTAGTATTAAGCATTTCTTTTATCAGAAACAACTTAACAACACTTTCCTGAACTGGAAATCGAACCCGAGACCTCTCGATCGTCAGTCGCATACGCTAACCGCTAGACCAACGCAGCAGGATTTGTAGCACATGATATACAATTCGTTATTCTGGTTACTCTGATATAGACTCTCTCTTGCTTGAGTTCCAGATGATCGTGTGTCCAATAATTAAAGAAGTCCGAACGGACCTACGACAAATATTACCCTCAGATTAACTTTCAGGTTCACTAACGCTTTAAAAACGATAATAGATATTAATGAAGTAATTTCTCTTAAACATATGAACACAAAGAACACCACTATATTTACCCGTTCAACACAACACATAAATGTAAAATTCGACTGCATCATTGGCCTAGTGGTTTAAGCGGTCGCCACGCCGCTCTCTACTGCGCTAAGTGTTGTGGGTTCAAACCCCACATGGGACAGCACTTTGTGTGATCCACAAATTGTAGTTCTGAGTCTGGGCGTTCGTCATGTCCGTTTCTTGTATGTTTGTCAAGTTTCCCGCGACACAGGATTTATACCTAGTGCGGGCGTTGTCTGTTTAAAAAAAAAACAGTTAACTATAAAATAACAATAGTAATCCATTGTCGAACTAAAAACACCGAACAATTAACTTCATCTTAACATTAAAATATAAATAAATGGAAAAATTCAAACGCAATGAAAATCACACGCATATACCACACACATGTAAATCACATGCACACACGCGCAGGAGTTGTTACGTAAGGTTATTTAAAGGCAATATGTTGTTTCCAGTACGCCGTATGCATACATGTTAGAATTGACGCCATGTCCATTGTCTTGCGATATAAAAGAAATGGATAGAAAAGTGGATTATCTGACCGCTTGTACTCACGACACGTTAAAATGGAATGCTGGATAAAGACAGTGCAGTCTCTAAGATTTAATTAGGTACCTATGTTCGTCAGTCCACAGTCAATTGCTGAAATGATAATGGAAACTCCTAGTTCTTAGAGTGTAAAATTTGGTCCTTGTTTTATAAGTATATCTTAAGTGAGTGATTCAAAATCATGGCTTTCGGCTTAAAGATTGGGTTTTCCTTTGCACGGATAATTGGCTAGGAATAATTATTTTGTGCCTGAGTAAAGTTATTTGTTTTAAAGTGTTTCAATAAAGTGTTTTAATAAGGCCATTTTATACTTCTGAAATCACTTCGTTTTTGGTTTATCTTCAAACCTCATCATTTATGAAACTATTTGTAAGTAGTTTTAATTGAATTTGGTTTAATTACAAGAAAAAAAAATACAATCGAATTGAGGACCTCCTCCTTTTTTGAAGTCGGTCAAAAGATAACATTTTTATGGGTAGAAAGATTAATAGTCTTGTGAAGTAGTAGAGCCACACTGATTTCAGTAGGAACGCACCAGCTCGATCGTGGCAATTACACGCTCTCACAGAAGACCACTAAAGCGACAGCATCCGTACTGTCGTGTTTCGTTGGTGAGTGCGAGACTGGGGACCCATTGATGCAGACGTGACAGTTAACGTAGTAAATGTGAGAACCTAAGACTGCCATGATGACTGTCATATTATGTCCCTATTTCCCTAAGCGGACTCCGCACTGTCGTGTTTCGTTGTTAAGTGTGAGACCGGATGTCTATTGATGAAGAGGTGACAGTTATCGTGGTAAGAGTGTGAGCCTTACACCACCACGATGTCTGTCATGCCCTATCCGTCCCCAAGTGGGGCTTGAAAAGGCATCTTACTAAGCTGCCATAGTGTGGATTGACATACTGTATTGCTTTGTATTCTCAATAAGTGTGGTGATAACAATTCTTGGATTCTATTCATCCCTTCGATCGGCTAGAGTATAGACACTTTGGTAAGTTCTTAAAATAATAATAAAAAAAGAAACAAGAAATGATGATTTATTACAATTATATTTATGTTATTGAAGTCAGTGATAATTTTATTGGTTAATTATTTTGCTATAGTATTCAAAAACGACTTATCACATGGGTTCACACATCAGATGATCCACGAGTGTTGCAATGACAGTACGGATGGCCTAGTGCTTTAATCGGTCACCACGCAACTCTCTACTGCGCTAAGTGTTGTGGGTTCAAAACCCACATGAGATAACACTTTGTGTGAACCACAAATTGTTGTTCTGAGTCTGGGTGTTCTTTATGTCCGTTTCTTTTATGTATTCTTAATGCGGGCGTTCTCTTCTTAAATTATTTACAAAATAAATAAAAAAGTAAACCTTATTCTAACAATGGAAACACTCAAAAAAATATCAGACACTTCAATTTATAAACAAATTTGCATATATTTCAATAAACCGTCGGAGTAGTAGGAAAAATGTCGTACGCTAAGTTTAATTTACCGGGAATAGAACATGGATTTCACGATAACAGCCCCAGCGGTATTTCTAGAGTAAAAAGTATTCAGTATTTCTATAAACGATTCATGAAAGTAACTGTGAATGAGGAGATTAAATAGTTCAGATCATAAATTATTTGACTTCTTTGTTAAATCGATCAAACTTATACTTAACTAGCTAACTTTTTATTGAAGTCCGCTAAAGTGACTCTACTTGTCCTGATGGAAGGCATAAAGAGAATCCAAGAGTGGTGGTTATTGTCCGTAGCGTGATGTTATACAGGGTGAACAAATTTGTTAACCATAAAAAGGCTATAATGAACCAATCTCAAAAGATAGACATATGATGTCGTGGATTTTTTTTTAATTTTTAAAGACGAACAATTCTTTCTTTCATTATTTTTCCAAAATATTAATCGTTTAAGCAGATACAGAAATTAACACATACTGTATAACTTCACACTACGGGCAATATGAGACGCCAGCGCAACGACTCTAGCACTGTGTGAATCTGTGACTTACACTACGGTGGTCTAATGAGATGCTTTTTGATGTCCCGCTTAGGGGACTTGGTATCATATTAGGTGGTAAACCATAAACTAAATATGGTTTTATTTACACCTAATCCTACTTTTTTTTTAAATAAAAGTTAGCTTAATTACTTCTTATGACATCAGCTATCTACCAGCAAAAGTCTCTCTAAACTCGGTCAGGCAGATTTAGAGATTAGCCGAAACAAACAGACAGATTGAGGAAAAATTTTAATTTTAATTCTTTCATGTAAGTGCCGTATATATTTTCATAATGCATTTAGTGACATTTCAACCTTCGCTTCGTGGAAAAACTGAGGTTCAGATAAAACTGGTTGAACTAGTAGACGACCCCAAATAATCTTGGGCATAACAAACGCTAGAAAGAAGAATGCATTTAGTAAAAAACTGTTAATTTGAAATTGCAAACAGACACTTAAATTTTATTTATTTGTAGAGACGGGCACACGAGTTATGTGTCACCTGATGATAAATGATTACCGCCACTAGAGTCACAAACGCGTTGCCAACCTTTTAGTCTCCTCAGGAATCAGAGGGAGACGGGGAGTATGTAGAGGTAGTAGAGTCACGTTGATTTTAGCATGAACGGTCTAGCTCGACCGGGGCATCACTACCCTCCCACAGAAGATCAACCCAAAGCGACAACAAAGTGCAAAACCGGAGGCTCATTGATGCAGGAGTGACAGTTCTCGTGGTAAGTGTGTGTAATAAAATGCCACGATGACGGTAGTGCCTTTTACGTCCCTAAGCGAGGCATGAAAAAGCATCTTACTGAACCGCCATGGTATGGATCACCATACTGTATTGTCTGCATTCGTAATGAGTATGTTGACAACAACTCTTGGATTGTATTCATGCTTTCCATTAGGCAGAGTAGAGGCACCTTAACAGGCTCGTAAAATAAAATAAAAAAAGGATGTTGAATTCCTGGCTCTGGTACCCTCAGTGACTCGGTGAAACACAATGAAAAAAATATTTAATATGGTTTTCTGCGATGCCATGATATAACAGTCTTTAATATTCCACTACTAGACATGAGTCTCTCTGAAGAAAAGAGGCTTTCGTTTTCTTTTTATCAGGCCCACTTTGTTCCTGGTCTCTGTATTCTTTGGCCTTATTATTAATCCTGTACCATGTATAAAAAGAAAGGTAGTGATGACGAAAAGAATATAATTGAATACGAAACGCACTTCTTCTGTAAGTACAATATCGTGATGATGACTTAAGCTTTTCCTACTCTCAACATGCAAATAAAGCACTTAGCACTGATACTCATGTTATTTGTATGCATTGAACTGGTTCAATATGATAATCAATATAAGGATAGCTATATTTTTCTTCTTTACCTTGCCAATAAGCCCACTTCAGCTTGTACTAATGTCCATCTCCAATTATATAAGATCTTATCCATAAAATATACATAAACAAATTATCTCAAAATTGTTTTCGGGTACAATTTTTAGCGACAGCCACGTCGAAGCTACAATTCAATGCCATCTAGCGGAGAAAAATCAAACTGCATAACCACTAACTCTGTATCGCGCAATGAAAGTTCTCGGCCTATTTCCAACTAACATATTTATCCTGACAAAACAATCGTTTCTATCCTTAAGACGGGCTGTAATTATTTTCCTAGCGCATAGAAATGATATTCTTCAAGTCTACATTAACACGTCATTCTATTATATTTACAAACGCACTGTCTCTCCTACCTACCGAGTATTGTGTCCTTTTTCCACTAATAGTCGTGTTACGAGTTACTATCACAACACGCTATTGTTCTAGGTAATGTTTGTGACTTAAAAGGCAGTATAAAATTGGTATTGTATCTGTCTGTAAACAATAAAAGCCTGTCTAGGTACATACACGCTTTTTCTGTGAAGTTTTTTTGTTTTTGAAGCTTACTTTAAATCCAAGCCGGTTTTTTTATGTTTTTAATATATGTATATATTTTCTGTTGTGTATAATTTACATTACGCTTTTAATTTATTGACCAAAGCTTAATTACTTATACAAGGTGTACATCTGTTATAGAATTGTGTGTGACCAATGGTTGACTTTTCCTCGAGTAGTTGAATTTTTTACCATTTTTTGTGGTTGGCTTTCCTTTATTAGGACATATGAAAAGACAAAGGTATTCTTCAGTTAGCCATAGTCTTAGCATTATATAATGAAATATAACTTTTATTGGTCTATTTAAAAATGTAGGTTACACATTTTTAATTTCAATAAATCCCTTTGTGATCACATTTAAGAGAAAAAGTAGACTGCGTGGATGGAGTGGTGGTTAAAGTTGGTACTTTGCCGCGTCCTTCTGTGCTAAGTGTTGTCGGTTTAAACCCTACATAGGACACATTGCGTGACTCATAAATTATTTTTCTTAGCTTAGGTTTTCTTTGTGTAACTTTATGTAAGTTTGTTAAAACCCCGCGATACGGGATTTATTCCTAAAGAAAAAGAATTCCTCGAAGCGGTAGAACAAGAATATTTTCTCAGCCAACGAAATCTATATACATATTTAGGCCTTATATTTAATTTGATTCTGTTTCTCTTTCTATAAGAAGAGACAATTTTTTTGGAGTCAATATTTAAATTACACACAACGACCATTTAATACAGTAGTGAAATTATTTTATGAAGCAAAAGAGTAGACCGATCAACTGATAGAAAGGGAATATGGTCACCACTGAAGACGTCGCCACTCTTTGAGTCCTCCTTTCTCAGTAAGGACAGAGTGGGGGGGCAATAACGAAAGAATTATTCAAATGCGTGGTTTCTAGGAGGCACTGGTATCGCTCAAGTTGAATCCTTCTATTCATTAGACAGTTATATTGACTGAAACGCGACTTATGTACAAAAAATAACGTACATATTACAATCTACGTATAAGTGACCGTTTTAGAGTGGATACGCTCTCGAACTTAACGGTTCGGTTCCTTCCTCACTGCACTAAGCAGTCAAAACCTGGAACTCACTACCAGCGAAGTTTAACCCTCCCACTATGATCTGGGGCCTTCAAATGGGGCGTGAAAAATCCTATCATTAGGCCGTCACAGTGTGGGTCACTACATTGCATGCCACATTGCCTGTATTCACAATGAGTGAGTCACTTGTGGATTCTACTCATGTTTTCCATTAGGCAAAGTAGAGTCACTTTGACAGACTCAATGTTAAAAATAATAAAATATATTGCACCTATTTAAAGAAACTCTATCTCGTAAGAAGGAGACTACATATTAATCTATACTAATATTATAAATTAGAAAATAATTTTGTCTGTCTGTCTGTCACGTTTTCATAGCTAAACCGCTGCGCCAATTTCAGTTAAATTTCGTATGACATGAAAGATTCTTTGATTCTTGAGAAAGGATAGAAGCTTCTCTTTTTCACGATAACCGACATACACGCGGGCAGAACCACGGGTAAAAGCTAGTTTCTAATAAAAATAAAATTTTAAACTTAGATATCAAATAAAGTAATTAAAATATGGGGATTATCAATCTTTTAAAACAGCTTGTATAAAATCATATTGAATGATATAAACATTTATATTATATAATATTAAATCAAATCAAATACATACTTGTAAGCATGTCTGTTTGAAGCCTACACCTCATTACTTAATCGATCGGTATCAAATAGTCGTTTAATTTATTTTTTTAAGGGATTGTGGGCAAATGAACAGACTGATTATCATGGTAAGTGGGTACCACCACCTTTGGTTACCTTCAAGTTAACAATAATCATAAATCCTTATTATTTTCTATACACTTAAGTATCTCATTTTATATTTCTTAATTCGATGTTAGTAACTCTAAGACTTAATTATTCTAATAATAGTTTTTCTTTGTATCGTAGAAACTCCTTGACAAGGCTTAAGCCTCCTCCAATTTCTTCCATTTTACTCGTTTCAGCGCCATTTTTGTTCAGTTTTTCTCCGCCACGGATACTATGCCGTCAGATCACCGTTTTTGTGGTAACCCACGTTTCTTTCTCCTTCAAATTAACAGACATAAATGAATTACCATCCTTTGAGGACTATTCTCAGAATTAGGGGGGGGGGACTCCAGTAGCTTCATTTCTTCAATAAAAAGATGAGTAATTATTGCTTAACATCAGTTTTTTATAAAGTATGATTTCAAGCAAAAGACAAGGTTTTAGTCGAGTTAGTCAAAGCCGCGGGTACAAGCTAGTACCTTATAAATGATTAAAGCAATAAAAATAAACGAAGGACATTGCAAATCGTAAATAAAACTAGTCCTGCGAGGTGCGTAAGCGCAACACATTTTTCTAATCTAACTGTAATACAGTGTTAGATAAGTATCGGTTAACTGTACCACTTAAGCACTCGATAGATTTTGAATACTTTAAAAGCGAGGACAGTAGTACACATAGAACTGCGGTAATATAATTTATACTTTCTGTAAATCACCACAATAGATTAGAACTATCTAAATTCGATGTAGTAACTACGATATTATTTTAGAGTTTGTTTTGGTCTTTTGAAAGCCTGACTTTGGTCTTTAGTAAAATCCAATAGTGGTGGTCTCATACTCATTGCGAACACAGACAATGCAGTTTGAGATGATTTTTCATGCGCCACTTGGGGACGTAATAGCATGACAGTCATCGTTACAGAGTAATGCTCACACGCTCACCAACGAAACATAGCTGCACAGTTGCTTGGGTTTTAGGTTGGTTTTCTGTAAGAGTTCAAATCGTCGAGAAAAAACATAATTTTTATCTCAAAAGCCAACAACGAGCTTGTAACTCTTGGATTGCAGACATTCATGGGCGGTGGCAATTACTTTCCGTCAACTGAACTTTGCCTATTTGTCCTCTGTATCACAAATAAAAGTAACTTTTAGCCTTTATAACAAACTAGCTGTACCTTGCCATGCCTTACTGTGGAGAAATAAAAAACAAAACTGACTCGAAAACAGATAAGAAAGTGTTTGAAGCGGGTCGCATAGATGTTAAATTTGAACACAATCGGTGCCGAATTTTATGAGTTTTTAATGTGTAGGCAAACAGCAAATTGCAAATTGCAAACATTTATATAGATATATATGTTTATCGCGTATTTCACTATACAGTATAACTACAATTGCATGTAAATAATACCTAGTATCTTGGAGTATCTCCAAGGAAATCTGGTTAAGGCGTAAAGCATTGGTATGGGGGACGATTTACAAGTTTACTGTATGCCTAGGCTGACTGGCTTTGAATTTAACATTGATAAAACCCAGCTGTACTCTCTTGTTAGAAGTAAATGGTGTTTACATACGCTAACAGATTGATTTCCTTTTGAAATTATTTCTGAAAGGTCAGTTAATCTTTACATCTTTACACGGTTATTAAAATAGTAAATACGCACCTCACGAAGCCTGAACTTCAATTAGTTACAAAATAATTCTCTCAAATAGAATAAAATAATAGTATACTGAGTTCAGTATTATGGCAATTTGTAAGAATTTACAAAAAAGTTAAAGTACCGGCAAAGTCTAAGTGTAAGCTTATGTTTGAATTTCAATTAGACCATCAAGCGGTGATCTTCAGTTTAAATTACCCGTTTACAAAAAAAAGAAACTAACAAACTCTTCATAATACATTAACTTCAATATATTTTCTATAAAAATACATAAATGACTAGACTAGACGGCCATTTGATCTCAAAGTAGGAAGAAGCTAGAATTCTATGGTAACAAGACTCCAAATATATACATGTATATCACTAAACATGTATATATCACACATAACTTACATTTAATAAAACGTCTATCGATACCAACACGTGACCCTTCTTATGCCGCAGTTGGGCAAAAGTAATTGACATATCAAACACAGTTACATAGCTTAACGAATTTATAATATTTAACGTCCCATCAAATCGTGGAAATGAAGTTTAACATCGTGACAGCGAGTGCACGTTTGTTAATCAATTACGAACGGTTTGTGGACAGTAGGTGGCGCCACTTGTCATGTGGAGCACGAAACTGAATATTGATATCTTTCAAAGTTGTACGTTCAATTACGATGTTATACTAATTATTTGTGAGCGTTGTAAATTGAATTTAACTTTTCTAAAGTAGATTCTAATATTGTCAAAAGTATTTGTTTTTTTTTTCTATATTAAAAACCTGGCAAAGTCACTCTACTCTGCCTGATAGAAAGTATGAATAGAATCCAAGAAGTGTGGTCACCACACTCATTACAGATGCAGACAATGCAGTACGGTGACCACACTATGGTGGCAGAGTAAGATGCTTTTTACACGTCCCACTTGGGGACGTAGAGGGCATGAAAGTCATCGTGGCAGTATAAGGCTTACACAGCTACCATGATAGCTGTCAGCCCCGGTATCAATGGGCCTCCAGTCTCGCACTCACCAACGAAACACGACAGCACGGATGCTGATGCAGGTTGGTCTTCTATGAAAGGATAGTACTGCTCCGGTCGAACTGGCTGAAATCAGTGTGGCTCTATTATTTACAAAGATTATCTATGTTAGCATCATATATGATTCACAGGAGTTGTCAAAATATTAGATTTTCAATGAAACCACAAAAAAAATTATGAAAATCAAGAATAATATTGTTGAATTTAATTCAATTGTATAGTACAAAGTACGTATGTACATATAGTAGTAGCAGTACCAGTAGAAAAATCGGAGCAACAAGAATATGCTACAATTTGATCATCAATCATCAAAATCAACAGCATTTAACAGTCCACTGTTGGATATAAACCAACATAAGTTTTGGCATTTTTTTTAACGTGTGAAAACCCCCCTGGCCGTCAGTATCGGGGTTTAGGGCGGGGTGGTGTGTCGTAATCGGACCGACTAAAACCACACGGTGTGCCATTCTGCGCCTGACATAAGAGGGATCCGGGAACAGCTGCTATTACGACACACAGATCTCTGCTAGGTTGACCTCCTAACATAAGTTTTGGCTTACTATAACCACGCTCCCCAGACGGGTATAGGGTGTGTCAAGTTTTCCTTCTCTTTGCAGCGATGCTATCATTCGTAGCTTCCTTTACAGTACGTAGTTTTAATACCTAATTAACACCACCGCCACCTAATTAACGTACAAGAAATTATAAAATGTTTGCTTTTGCCCACCACTCTACTCGCGTGTATTACGGTTAATGTACTATATACGTGACATTACATATACTAAATTATCCGGAATCACAATGTCTTAACGTTTAATTTCGTTTAAATAGGTTCAGTGACAGCATTACAGACAGAGTTGTTTCCACATTCAAAGATGTTAGAAAGATTTTTTAACCTTAAAGCAATTTGATGCTAGTTCTCACTAGCTTACAGTTCTCACAGTTTCAACCAGGTTATACAATAATTATAACTTCGATCGATTTCTTTTATAATCGAAGGATTACTCCCGCGTACGCGAGTATCATTCACATTGATGGTCACTGTTTACCTGCCATCGCCTTGAAAAATAAACGATATAAACTAAATACAATACTTACTATTGATTTTTAGAACTGAGCTTCAAAAATCGATTGACTAGACTCGTGTGTTCGATCTACAAGTAATTGTGCGATAAACACAATCATTTGTGTTTTAGTAGATATTTATTTATATACGTATGTAAGTTATCAGTAGTCTACCCCAAACTAAAGTCTGTACTCATAGTACAGACTTTAGTTTGGGGTCTGATACTTGTTTATGTGATTTGTGTAGATCTTATTATTTACATTTATTACGAGTAAGAAAGACCTGAAGTAAGAAAGAAAGAGGTTATCGGCAACCAATTCTTTTTCTAAGTCTAGCGGATGTGGTACTACATCTTACGAACAGAGTCAACTTTGACAGTCCACTGCTAGACGTAGGCTCTACTCTGTAGAAATGAAGATAAGCTTATAATAGCTAAGTAGGTATACAAAAATGACCCAAGAAGAAATCAGCAATCACGCTTAACGGTGTTCCTTACGTAAACACTTTAGCTGTTGCGCACACGCACGCTTGTTTTGTGTGAGTCAAAAGATTCGCACACAGACTGGGTGCATCGCATAAACCGATGTTTGGCTGCCGTGCCAAAAAACACAAAAGAGCCGTTGAGCAGAAATAATCTTGATACTTTAGAGAATGTTGCCTTTTAATTGCATCAAGTGTAAAGCAAATTGATAGAGATAGAACTCTTACTGCTGATAAACAAACTTATATAATTACTGTTTAAATACATACATATCATAGATAAACTATATACACATAGGACAAATGGTCATCACGCAATTATTCATCTTTGGTAGGAATTGAACCCACGACCTCGACTCGATCGACAGAGGCACACTATTACCTGTTGCCCCTTCTAAAATTCTCATTGTGTATCCATTTTAAATTTGATGAAGTACTATATTGTTTTGACGATTAAAGGCGGAAAGAATTCTATTTAACGTCTAAAAAACTTAAAACTAGTATAAAAATGTGTGAGTATAGATATAAAAACTCAGTTTGTTCCCAGCAGTACCATGTAACCATATCCTCATGGAACTTTTGCCACCCTTAGTTTCATGGTATATATGACCAGTGCATAACACTAGTGAGATTAGATATTTGAAATGAAAGTTTAGTCCTAGTATGTCCATGAAGCAGTCCACTGAACTGATGTAACTTTTAAGAGATGATTGAGATATTTACAGCTAACATTTATTACATTTAAAAAATAAAACAAAAATCTAGCCAACTACTGAACATCAGTAAAACAATAACGTTTATCAATTCAGAAAACAGAACTCTCCTTTATCCAGTTGGCTACTTAGACTACTGTTGGTTGTGGATATGTTTAACTTTACATTTTAAGCCAACATCATCAACATAGTATAGCAACCATTAAAGTTTAAGATCAAATCTTCGTAGAAATTATAATATATAAAAATGTGCGGTAATAAAATACAAAAATCTTAACCTAAGATTTTCTTACAGGAAGCCTTAATCACTCACATCTGATGTTATCAATACATGTAAGTAGGAATCTAAAGTTAGTTAGCCTTACCATCTTAATATACGTATTCTTAAGATCTGGCTATGGTGAGGTCAGTCTGTTGACGTGTTAGGTCATCCTGATGCAGCTGAGCATATAAAACTTACAAAGTAGCTGCAGAATCTTTCATCAGGTAATTAAGATAAGTATATTTTTGATATTGGAAAAATCACTTAACACTAACGGTTTCTTTATTGAGATTGCATCTTGAAAGTACTCGTATACTATTAATTTCTATCTGTGCTGGAAGACGACAGGATATTAATAGTCGAGTATATAATCTGTTTTTCATAAAGATTGCTAACAGTGTTTTTCCTTATAAATTCTTATTTTCTTTTTTTCTCTTATTTTCTTGTATAAAAACCATTTGATATGTTATAAAAAATGTTTACTTATATGAAAGCTAATTAGTTGGAATTTATTTTCTAAAAATTACATCATCTAAATGACCACCGTTTCGACGTTTGCGCTCTTCTAAGCGAGTACCAAAATTTTCGAATACTCATCAGCAAAGAGAAGGCGAGATTGTCCATCGCTATTTTTTCTTTTAGTTGACGTAGTGTATTTGGTTTATTGATGTAGACTCAATTCGTTAAATAACCTCAAAAAAAGAAGTCAGGACATAGGTCTGGACTCCTAAGTGACCATAGAATGTCGCTTCGTCAAGAAATCAGTTTTTTCGGAAACATGTCTTTGACCACTGGCAGGGACTCTTTGGATGTGTGACAAATGGCTCCATCTTGTTGAAACCATACGTTACGATTGTAGCCAGCAAGTTCCAGCAGCATCGGTCCCAAGGACTTCCGTAACATGTTTGTGAGGGATGTTAGATTCAAATGTTGATGATTTGAATAAACTTCGATTTGATGTTGATTGATTTCCAGTAATTAATATTATTTATTTAAATTTTAAACTTTTACAAAACAATTGATTTTAAAAATATTATTAATTTCAATTTGTCTTCTCAAAGATTCACAAACTAGATCACAGTAACATCATAAACCTCTCAGAAAATTACTTATGAGTAGTTTCTTCTTTTCGTTTTACTAAGTTAGTGAGATTACCAGAGCCTGAAACTGCCTATCCCTCTAATATAGTGGGAGGCGTTAAAAAATTGGTTACACACTAGTCACTCTTGAATTGCAATTGTTCATGAGCGATGGTAAGCCTCGTAATTCGTTTATATCTTTGCCCTCTTCTACATCATAAAAATTGAAACTAAGTAAAAGTCGTAATATATATTATGATAGCTTTAGTTGTTTTACACCACAGCAAAGCACGCCATAATGCATAAATAATTTTTGAAAACACGGTACAGACATAAGTTATTATATTCATACAACAACCGGGTGTTACTGAGCTTCTAAGAAATCTTGTTTATTAATAGTAAACCAGTTTCTCCGTCCTCTTTTAATATTAAAAATTAGCACCAATGCTACTTAGTTGCTAGTTCGAAACAACATGGAGGAAGTAGGTTTTATATTACTTCAACACAAGTTGATTTAGTGGTCGTTACGAAAAATGACTAGCTACGTTTTGTTGTGGGTTTTATGGCGAGAAAGTTGTTATGGTTCTATCGTAGTCTATATCAAATATTGTTATATTGGGAAGGTATATTGTTGTTTACTTCCTCTTTAAATCTAGTTATAATTTCGTGTTATTTTTAACTTAGAAAATGATAATTTTTGTTAATATAATATCATAACCCATAAAAGAATTCGAGTGTGATGATATTAATGGTGACCAGAATGTCAAAAAGTCAAAACGCATATTAGAAAGCAGGCCACTAAAGAATATTGCACGTACGACATCATCGTATGTCATCTAATAAAGTATCAATTAAAATAAATCTTCAACAATATTAAAACAATTTCACAATTAGGTTAATAGGTGATTGCATTCATTCTTATAACCAATTAAAACCAACTGTTGGATGCTAGCCACACCCAACATTTTCAAACAACTGTTAAATTAGAATTCACAAAAGAATCTATCATTCATGTGACCTAGAAAGTATCAAGATTATTTGGGCGCGCACCAATAGGGATAAAAACTTGCGAACACAAAAATAGAACGCCGAAAAATGAACATTAACGTATATTTTGAAATCTGCGCGGCGCTGGCGCGCGCCAATCAAAACTGTTTAACACGTGTGTGCGTCTATTTGATACAATTTTTTATGTGTGCGTCTAATACGTAGGTATGCAAAGTGTTTTTATGTGTATACTATGTAAATTTACATAGGCAGGTTGCTAGTTAACGTGTTTTATGCTGAAATGGTCTACAGAGAAGTGAGGTTCGTTAATAATTTGTCGTATTTTATTAGAAATGTGCTAAATATCAAGAATGTCTATCAAGTAACGATCATTTGACTTGTTTTCTTTTATAAGAGATTAGTTAAAAAAATTCTTCGTTCAAAATTCTTTTTGATAAAACTGCCATCACCAAATCCAATTAACAGTCTAAAATAGTCAAAACTGTGATCATTTAATGAAGAAACAATACGTATAATTTAAAGAAATTATATTTAGTATGGTCTGTCACTTACAAATTGTAATGTAGAAACTGTAAATTAGTAAAAATAATGCATTGTCAGTTACAACAGACTGTCACAATTCATTAAAAAATATCAAACTCAACATCCGGACTCCTATCACGGCAGAAGAATTCTAGAGCGATCAACCAGCTTATAATTTTTTTTTATTATTGAAACTAGATACGTTCATAAATTTCTGGTCTATAAGATGATAGCAGGATTCAAAAAATCTAATTATACAGGTTAAATAAAAGCTTCCAAACGGAGATGCAAGTGAATTTATGGGTTGTTCCGTTTTCATCCAAGTAAAACTCATCCTATTACATTACTTTCTTAACTCATCCCACTTTTGCATATATGCCTACTGTAACAATTCTTTAAAAATTAGTAGATTCAGTAAGTAGTTTGTAAGTCCGTTACTAAACCCGTTTAACAGAAATACAGTAAAGACGTAAATCTTTTCTTCATTACGACAGTGAAAGTAACGATTTTTGCGTAAGTTTTTAAATAAAACGACTATTTACGTAATACTTTATCTACTTATTCCAGATTTAGTTCGTTACTAACATTTCGAAATCATACAAAATGGAAATTAAAGAAGCACCGAAAATCACAATGGAACTTTTGTTAGTCACTACCACTAAACTAAACAAAAATTACTTGCCTCTTGGTCCAGTGGTTAGAGACCCTGACTGCTAAAGTGAAAGTTATGAGTTCGATGCCCGTCTAGGACAGACAATTATATGATGAGAACGTGCATTTGCTTTTTGTCTGAGTATAATATATATGTATGTTTTTAGAATTATTTACGTATCTTTATTAACAGCCTGGTTACAGCACAACCTCTCTGCCCAGGACCAGACTGCCAAGTGTGTTTAGCATTTAGTTTAAATAAATTTTAATGAACTACCTAACAGTAAAAAACCTTGACTTCTGAGGTAGAGATTATGTAGGTAGAGTCCCATCTAAGACAAATAAGGGTGATTAAAAATATACCTGTAAGTATACATTTTGGCAGTCTGGTCATAACAGCTCAGAATCCATCTAGTTTAGAATCAAACGATCTTGTATTAAATATGTAAAAAAAAAATATAACAAATACAACTTAAATTTGCTCCTAAATAAAGTTAAAAATGATGATTGAATTTTGCATCACATCACACCAACAAACTTCAATAGTCCACTGCTGGACATAAGTCTCTCCTTAAAAAGGAAATTTCTTGTTTGCTGTCGGGTAACTGCTATAGTGCGTTTATATAAAAGCGTGATAATGCCGATCTGATTATGATTCATACCACTTATATATAACAAAGACTTGATTGAAAAGTATTTCTCACTTTTCATTGACGTTTTTCTTATTTTTCAATCGAAACATCTCGCACCGAGCCAACTGCAGTAAGTGCATACAAAAATACTCTAAATTTCAAGGCTAACATACGTTAAAAATAACGTCAGTCAGCATTCCCGATGCGCCTCATATATTCTTATAATATCTGTAAGTATATTCACGCTATTTATTTACTGTAGGGCAGGTAATTGTCTGTGGATTAAAGAGATTTTAAGGTTTTTTAGGGTTCCGGACAAGTTTTTAAACAAGGTCAGTTATTATAACCTCATTTATCGAGACTTTCACTACAACTGTTTTTCGAATTGAAGGAACTTTCGTCTGTTAAATGTCCAACCCTATTCGTCCCGTTGATGTCGTAAGAGTCAACTAAGGGTGTAAACTATACAAGAAACAGTATTAAAAGGAGATTTTTTTTAAAATAAATCCTGCACCCATCAGTCCGGCCAGCATGATATAGTATTCCAGAGCTTCATTTCTAAGGAGAGATCTATTTCCAGCAGTGGATTTCATTTGCTCTTACTAGATGTGATTTATGTATCATCATCACCATCAACAGCCTTTTACAGTCCACTGCTAGACATAGGCCTCTCCTTAGCAAGGAGGTTTTAGCCTACTATACCACGCTGGCCAGACGGGTTGGAATAGGGTTTGTTTCAAGTTTTCTTTCTCTTTGTAATGATGTTGTCTTGCATATTTTGGTCCCTTAGTCGCCTTTTACGACACCCATGGGATGAATAGGGGTGGTAACACTATTCTTAATCCATTACCATACGGACAGATTTATGTATAATTTAAATATATTCAGTAGTTTGATAAGTATACTAAAGATGCTTCCTAGTTTAGAGGCAGAAAGCCTTGTGTACTATATCCAAAATTATCATTATTATATAGAATAACCAACTCTTACATCGTCTTTCCAAAAATAAATTTTATGTCAAAAGGAGTGGGTATTATGATAAATGTTATTATCAGAATCTTTCCATTGATGTAATAATATCGAAGAATTATTGCCGAACGAAAACTCTGCATCAATTTATCTTCCATCACCATAACCTTTGAATCAATCCTTTTAAAGATTTAAATACGATACAGACTCGCTCCTTCAGAACCAGAGAACAATATTTATTTGAAGACATTTATGTTATATTATCACAATGAAGGAACACTTGCCAAATAGAAGCAATACATGCAAACAAAAAATATAGAAAACTTCATCAGTAAGAAAAAGGAATTCTTAAAATCACGCCTATTTGGCAGAGGGATTGGCAGAGACAATTGATCTACACTTCATATCCTGTGAATGTGTAAAACACAGTAGGTAGAATACAAAATCTGTCAGTAAACAAGTATCCCCACTACATATACCCACGAAAAAACCAAAACTGATAATCCAATCTATTACAGTCTGTTCACATGTATGAGCCAAGTAACCGTTCAATCAAACCATTCACTAGGAGTGGCCAGCCCGCCTAGGAATAAATAAAACACAAAAATAGATGTGCAAGCTTCCTGCGAATCAGTTCTAAAATTACATATTTAAAAATGGCGGGTCTGCGCAAGCGCTTGAAATTTGTACATAAAATTGCATCCCGCATTACCGATCTAAACATTAAAAATAGAATAGTTGAGGGAGGTGTACACTGGTGTGGGAGTTTCATGTTTCTGGATTTGAGTTTTCGGTAATAACTTTTTTTAATTTAAAAAATGTATTTCAGTAAAAATCAAAACATTGGAATGTTCTAGTTTAATGGTACAAGTCTACAATGCGTAACTGGTCCCTTTTAATTAAAGATATTAATGCTGCATCTTCAAAGATTTAGGATTTAGAGATAAATAAGTCATGTTTTCGTTAACATTATTTTGAGCATTTAAACACACCTGAAAACATAATTCCTTGCTGGTAGTTTTAAATTAGGTTTGATGGAAACTAGTCCAATAACCACAAAAAGACAAGATGGCGCGTTCACCGCAAAAAAAGATAACGTTTATCGTATCATTTCGGTTTTAGAGCACCACCGTAACTACCTAAGTCAGCATTGAAATCTTCGGCATAAACGAATAAACTACTATCAGTGGTTATCTGTAAGTCATGGTGTCACTCCAGTCAAGTTCTCGCAGACGTGTCGAAGTGTGGCTCCCCTTAGATTAATACATTTTCTTAGTTCTAAAGTTACCTATTTGCTTTCAAACTGAAAGCTCTCAAGTCTTCGCTTACTTTTAATGAGTGCCTTCAAATTGGACTATAAAATATGTCTGACAACGCAAGTTGCCTCAGACCAACGAATGTTTTGAGTAGGTATAATTTTAGACACGTCAACAGTGTGCACTAGGTTTTACAAACACCAGATTGCCTTCTTTCAACCAGTTAAAATAAACATTCACGATATTTCGCAGCTCTTTACCCTAGCATATACATTACTAGGTATATGTGTGAACATTTTAATGTATGTATACAAGGCTTGTAATGTATGTGTTGTAACGTTTGATCTCCGCAACCAGATAGCGATTTTGTGTGGGTGAACTATAGTGAAAAACATGTAGTATTTGATTTAGTTTAGAAGGTTAGTTTTGTTTAGAGGCGTGGCTTAGTAAAAATAAACGTTAGATTAAATCTAAACTCTTGTCTAGTAGAGGAGATTTTAGGTATTTTGAGGCATGGACGTACGTCCGCCTCGTCGCATAACCTTCTTATCAACCCGTTTATAAATTCTATGTGTATTAAGTGATAAACCTGACTTTGCAGTGAGATAATAAGATATCGAAGTATATTTTTAAATTTCGTCAATAATTAAAAAGGAACATAACAATTATACGTATTTAATATTCGCTATAAATCCAAACATAACACACACTTATAGATAACATTTCTCTAAAAAGAGATCAAAATATAATTGAGACATAAGTTTTCTCGATCTTTAAAAAAAGATAGAACTTTGTAACTGACGTCTAAAACAAAGAGCGTAACGGAGTATCAAAATATAATACTTCCTATTATCGATATTATATTTAAGAAAAAAATTCTAGAACATCTTTATATCCCATGTTGTAAAGCATGCGCCTACGCAGATTCGTGACCAGCCTCTGTGTACAGTTAGGTATTTGAGATATAAAATACTTGCTACTGCGAATTGATCTATCTTTCACGTTTGTTAGTAAAATATAGCTTTGAGAAACGAAAATCGTGTCTTTATTTAATAGAAGCTGAGAAATTCTGTCTTTTTAGGTGACTTTAAAAAAGATGAAATTTTAGTTTATGGTCATTTTTATTTATGATTATTATCTCATTACTCGAAAATGGTTGGAATAGATAGATGGATGACAGTGTGATCTTACAGCTAGTTACAGCCAAAAACCGACAGTTGCTTTCAATATAAATTATATTTTGCCAATACTTTAGAGTAGTTAGTAGCGTCACGATGATTTCAGCCCCAACGGGCCGAGGCAGCACAATTCTGACATAGAAGACCAATTTAAAGCGACAGCATCCGTGCTATCATGTTTCGTTGGAAAGTACAAGATCGGAGGCCCATTGATGCAGGGGTAACAGTTATCGTGGTAAGTGTGTGAGCCTTATACTGCCATGATGACTGTCATGTCTTCGACATCCTCAAACTGGGCGTAAAAAGGTATTTCACTAGAGGATGGGAGGATCACTAGCAATGTGGGTTAGCAGACTGCATTGTCTGTATTCACAATTAGGATGGTGACTACAACTCTTGGATTCTATTCATGCTTTCCATCAGGCAGAGTAGAATCACTTTGGCAGGTTCTTAAAATAAAAAAAGAAGTCTTGTAAACATATCTATGTTATTGTCTACAAATAAAACATTAATACATAATGGTTCTAAGAAGTCAATCAACATGCACAGTATAGTCTGTTGAATTCAAATAGAAACTTGATTAATTGTCGAACTCAAATGTAAAAAATATGACCACAGCTACATACCTAAGAATTTTTTACAGTATATTAGAATTGCGAAAACTAATTGCGCGATCTAGGATCGTACGTAAGTAATTTGATTTATTTGAGATAGATGGCGTTTGATGACCAGTAGTCCTAGGTAGTAGCTGCGTAACTTATATCTTAACTTATGTAAAACTTTAACACATTAAAATCAATCGTTAACTGTTCTTCATTATTATTATGCCTTTTCTTTAACTTGGACCAGTAACCAATACTGAACGATGCGTAGGCGCAAAACCTAATGCTGTAAAATTGATTGATTGTAGCATTTGATTGATCGTAGTAGCTACTTTAGCATTCAATAAACATTTATTTAAAATCATGTAATTTGTCATGAAATAAACTGAGCAAGTTAATTGTAACTTACATGGTGTTTACTTAGAGTAAGTTTTTCCATTGAAGTCAATCAAGTTATTGTCGTCTACTGCCACTTGTCTTCTAAAGTATACCATAGCTATCAGTTCATCACCTTCCCTCTTTCACTTTTACTTTTCTCAGATCGTCAGACCATCGGGTTGAGTTAATTTACAATACTGTGATTCTAGATCTTTTTTAGGGAACTCATTGGTCCCATACGCCCGCCACTATAAATCCAGTACACGGGGATCAATGATAGTGGTCTACAAATACACCAAATACTCAAAGATACATGAGAAGTGTTAGGAGAAAATTAAACTGTCTGGGAACCTGCACCTCCCGCAAGATTTATAATTTTGTTTTAATTGGTATTAAAACAAAGAAAATGAAAATTATTTTATATTTTAAACCAATTTAAAGTAATTATACATAAAACAAGCCCAACTTAAATCCAAGATGGCGCCGCACGCCTAATAATGCCATTGTCTCAAACTAGTAGAATTTCGGTTGCAAAACTTGTGCGCTCGCGCACCTCTGACTCACGCAGCGGTAGGGATGGGGGGGATAGCGCATACCTCCATAGACAATATTTATAGATCAGTGAATGGCGGAGGTGGAAAAAATTGCGTCATACAATTTTAGAAGTTGAATCCAATATGGCGGCCGTGAGATATGGATCTATATCATTTTTATGTTATTTAACAATTATTTTTTATTTGAATTTATGTCACACTTGTATCCGTTTCCAAATTAAGAGGCAATTTACAAATTAAATTTAAAAACTAGTGATCTGGTATAGTGACGTGTCGTAACGAGTGACATAAATATTTGCTTTAAATGATGTGTTTTTACATGCACCAATCGGCATGCAATGTTTACTTATTTAAAGAATAAAATACCGAAAATTATACTGTTTCATTTACGCTAGACAACAACACTGTGATATAGCAAGCCTAAATCTCCTTTTTAGGCAGGGATCTTTGTCAAGCAATATACGAAAAGATTGTTGATGGCGATATATCTATTTGTACGTGTTCTAGAAAAAGTCTCATAAAATCACTCCTGTTTCCTCGAAGGGGTAGGCAAAGGCATATTAAGCGCCAACTTTCCGGCAGTGTTTTGTTCCCACGTAATAGGTGGCGAGCCTATTGCCACTAATCGAGATATTTTGTTTATAATTAGATATGTACATATATTTTATAAATCAAATTCGTAAATGGTTACAATAATGTGTATAATTATATCACTATGATACGTAATCTTTTTTTCTACCATGATCTGTTTATTCAGACTTTAGTGGTGACTTACCTTGGAATACACACATCTTGTGTGACTAAACTTATGAGTCAAACTCTAACGTCATATTGTCTTTGACAAAACGAGAAGTAGGTGTGAGTATTTTGATATCTATATTTATGAAAAATAGTTATGTATTTCATACACTATTTTCTTATTGCACAATGGAAAACACTTTTATTTTCCAACTCAACTGATGAAAAGATGAGCAAGAACGTGATGATACGTATCCAAGAGTTAATTGTAATAATCTGAATTATTATTCTACGGAAAAATAGACATCAGCAACGAAACCATTTCACAATAAAGACTTGTCAAAGCAAATTTCATATTTTTTATGGTGTTGACACGGGTGACAAACTGACCATGTGTCACAGTAAAGTAGTATCTCGGCATCGAACCGACTAAAACCACATGACGTTCCTTCTCGTGTCAATTGCAAAGAGACTTGAATGTACTCTAGGAAGAATGTCGTCAAAAAAGTTAAGATTCGTGCATTAAGAAACCATTGAAGCCTGTAACTCAAGGTAACTTTAGACACCTCTAACCATAAAGTCCGATAACACATTGACTGTGAATCTTTTAAATACAAACTAAAAGAATATTGACATGACATTTATTTTGAAGTCGATTGAAAATTATAGTTCAATTCAATTCAATTTTTTAAGATAAATGTGGCTTAAAGCATAAGGTGATAAATCCACTACACCTTTTATCAGAACTGAGTATTGAATAGATTTTTGATCACAAGCTGACCTGTGACACAGCAATTAACCCCTTCGTTCCTGGTGTCCATCTCAATGGACCTAACTTTATATTTAATATAATTTGCGATGTTGTTAACAAAAGCAATATCTAAACGTTGTAAATTACGCAGAATTTATCTAAAAACGTCGGTATAAACAAAACACAGTTGCCTTTTATGTGGGTAGATCATAATATTCAGTCAAGTAATGACATTCGCCATGGATCAGCGCAAGGCAGGTAAGTGTTCAGATTTTATTATTATTTTTGATGGAAATTAGGCATATTGCTCAATATATATTTTTCTTCTTGTAGAATAGGTACTTATTGTGGATATAATTTACATGTAAACACAATTGACTAACATATAATATTACAAATCCAATTACTTGTTGTGTCCATTTCAATGGACATCAGGTCTCAAGCGTTGTCAAGCTGTAAAGTATTGTTATTCAGTTGTTATTGATAATAATGTTGTATTTATACTTTGTTTTAGGTTTTAATCTTACAAGAAGTCAAGATGTTAACTCATTACTTGACGTATTAGAAAACGGTTTGATATCAGATATTGAAGAGCAAAGCGACGACGAAGTTATAACAAGTATGGCTACTCCGCAAAACCTAGTGCGTGTGGGTAGTGATGATGTACCTCCAAACGAAGCTACTACAATTATTGATTATTTTGACGAAGAAGAAATTCAGGAAGAGGAACCTGTTGCTGAACCTGATACAAGTAATAAAAAACCAAGTAACATCATATGGAGAAAACATATAGAACTGGATATACCGAAATTTACCCTGTCATTCCCACCGCTTTCTGAAATTGATAAACCACTTACACCAATTGAATATTTTTCTAAATATATAACAGAGTTCATAGTCTAAGACTTGGTTTTCAATACAAATTTATATGCCACTAGAAAAGAAGCCCGTAATTTCAAGTCCTGTACTGATATTGAAATAAAAATAATGTTATGTCTTCACATCATAATGGGAAATTTGAAATTTCCTCGCATACGGCTATATTGGAATTCTGGTTTGGGTATAAAACTGTTTTTGGATAACATGGCCAGAGAACGTTTTATTCAGCTAAGGAATAATTTACTTGTTATAGACAATGATGCAATGCCTGCAGATAACACTGATCGCCTTCTAAAAGTTCGGCCGATTTACGATGCAATTCGAAAAAGATGCTTGGAATTGAATTTGGAACAAATACTGAGCGTTGACGAACAGATTGTACCATTTTGCGGCAAATTAGAAATCAAACAATATATCAAAGGAAAACCTGAGCCATGGGGCGTAAAGATATTTATGATTTGTGGTAAAAGCGGAATTGTTTATGATTTTATAATTTATCAAGGTGCTACCACAAACCTATAAAAAAGGGACGTCTTGAAGTACGGCGCATCAGCTGCTTACGTGAGTCTGCTATCTAGAAGAATAACCAAATCTGGTCATTACTTGTTTTTCGACAATTATTTTTCTAATTATCAATTATTGAGGGATCTACGAGAACGAGAGATATACGCTGGTGGAACGATCAAAGTAAATAGATTTGGAAAGTTGCCACTTGTAACAGACCGAGAAGGAGCCAAAAAAGAAAGAGGGTTATACAGATCATGTAACGAACAATACCAGAGATGTGGTTGTAATAAAGTGGATGGACAACAAGGCTGTCGTGCTTGCTTCAAATTTTGCTGGAATAGGAGAACAAGATGAGGTAAGAAGATGGAATAAATTGTCCAAGCAATATATAACAATTCCACGCCCTGAACTTGTGCGTTTGTATAACCATGGAATGGGGGGAGTAGATAAAACTAACCACCTTATTAGTTTGTACCGCATCTTCATTAGATCTAAAAAATGGACATTACGGATGATATTCCACGCCGTTGACTTGGCATTGAGTAATAGTTGGCTTGAATATTAAGAGGATTGTAAAACTTGCAACATTCCAAAAACGGATATCCTAGATTTGTTGCACTTCAGACAGCGAGTTGCTGAGGCTCTTATAAAACTTGGACAGCCATTAATTATAAGAAAACGAGGACGGCCTTCATCTGGTCCCAGCAGTCCAGTAAATACACCAACCAGTACACCATAGCGACGTCCTCGAGCAGGTGCTGAAATTAGGCCTGCGACTGAAATTCAACATGATACTGTAGACCATTTGTCCGATTATGATAAGAAAAAAGAAGCTACACGATGCAAGAGACCGGGGTGTAAAGGTAAAACACATGTGTTCTGCTTGAAATGCGAAATCCATTTGTGTTTTATTGGTGAGCGCAATTGTTTTCGAGATTTCCCTAAAAATTAGTTTTTTTTTGTTTCATAAAGGTATAGAAGCTGTTACCAAGATATTTGTATTTGATTAAAAAGCTGAAATAATCACTAATAAGCCTTTAATTTCGTGATTTTTAGTAAAAAAATATAAATATGAAGGTGATCAAAAATAATCCGTTCGACAACACTGGAGACCTGCTGTCCATGTGGATGGACATACAATTCCCAAAAAATCTAAAAAGGAAAAATATTTTTTTTATATCAGAAATTATTACTTACTATACTAATGATAAGAAAATCCGGTTAAAACATTTTTCCATCTCATTATGTAAAATCAGGTTCGAAGGGGTTAAAGTTAAAGGGCAACCCAGCCTTTACGAACGATTCTAGACACCGGTTTTTCTGAGAATACCATTATACATCTATTTAGAACTTTAAGGAAAGGTACCATTCAATAATTATCATAAATCAGTGATAATGGTGAACCAGATACAAAGGTTTTTTGAAGTTATACTTCTTTTGGCGCGATTGGGGAAAAATGGTCAGAGTGAATTTTTACGATGCGCGCGCACACCGACAGAAAAAAACAACAGTCTGAAGTTAGGTGCTACCAACAGAAAAAAGCAACAGTCTGAAGTTAGTTGCCCCAAGAAGTATAACTTCTTACGTGCGTACATGAGTACGAACACTCTGTTTTTTAATTCAATAACTATTTACATCATATAAGAAGTTCCTATGTCTAATGTCCGTGTAGTGACGGATTAAGAATACAGAACGTCACCACCCCTATTCATCCTATGGGTATTGTAAAGGTGACTAAAGGAACAAACTACACAGGAAAACATCACTGCAAGGAAAAGAAAATGGGAAAAAGTCTATACCTATCTGTCTGTCCAGCATGGTATAGTAGGCCAAAATATCTTTTCGAAAAAGCAGCTTACGCCTAGCTGTGGACTGTTAAATGCTATTGATGAAGAAGTTTCTAAAATTATGTTGAACAAGATTAAAAAATTAAAAACAGAGATTTACTGTTTACTTTCATTATAATGTGTAGTTGACCGTGATTTACTGTGGAGGGAAGTGAACTGATTGTATTTCAAACTCCTCTATATTACTTCTGTTTAAATTTGTTGCGGGCTCCGAGACAGTTTAAATTCTCCCTGGACTTCGTGACTGATATTACTGCGCGTTGATCAATACATACGGAGTTATAGTAATGGACGTATAAGAAGGGTTGAGGTTCACTGTCTTTATTCCTAGTTTCATAATCAGTTCACGAATAACCACTGAAAAGTTCTAACCCGCACTTATTGACTCCAGCTGTAATGACACCAGATCGGCTCCAATGTCTTAACATTCACTGGACTATATAATCTTAAAATAATATTGAAACATTTGTAGTAAGTCAATATGCCTTTTGCACTTTATTTTGATTTACTGATAAAGCCCGTCTAACAAACAGCATAAAAAACTGCTGTAATCTTCTCCACCTTCAAAATATTTATGTCGTTACAGGATTTTTTTATTAACCACAGACATTTATAAATATACTCAGCAGATTTTCCAGCAGCAACACTTTGTGTGTCGCATCTATATATAAAATCTTAAGTTACATATGTCAAAACAAAAAAAGTTCTACACAGAATTAACTCAAATTTTGCCATGATATACAACCGCCTTCAAAGACTGTTTTAAACTACTTTTCATGTCATTTTTTTCTTTGTGTCTCATCAAAACAAGCATGGGTCTCAATAAATGGTGGTAGGGCACAGTTCGATGTGATATAAAGTGCTATCTTATCTATTCTTAAGAAAACGACTTTTAAAATAAATCTAACAGTGTTAGAGTCTAAGCAGGCTGGCCGTAGTTATGTGATATGTTTTAAAAACTGGTTGAGCAAGCCTCGCCGGCCAACACAATGTTATTATATTTCTTTTGAACGTACGCATGCCGCTAACCTCCATTATGCAAGCATGTCTGAATACTGCCTGCCTCTAGGGCGCCTAGGTACCTGCGGTTTCACTTGCAACTCAGTTTAGATATAGTCTAATTAGAATTATTGTAATTAAATCTGTGATGAGAATAAGAAGTACAGTTTGGTAATATTTCTATAATATATCAGATTCTTCTGTAATTAGATAATAATATCTTAATTTTTTTTTTTTAATTTACTTTTAATTGACTTTACAAACATATAAGAAACGGACACAAAGAACACCGTGACTCAGAACAACAATTTGCGTATCACACAGTGTTGTCCCATGTGGATTTTGAACCCATCACAGCGCGAAAGTGATTTGGCGACCACTTAAACTACTAGGCCAACATTGCAGTCAATGACTTTAAAAAAATTAACGAGATTAAAGAATATAAAACATTTTTGTTAATATCTTCTCTTCTTCTCTAACATACCTATAGATTCATCCGTGGAAGAATCATACTTGAACATATGTAGGTAGCATTGACCGCAATTTTATCATGGCTCCTGGGACACCAGAATAAGGTATATTTTGACGTTTTTCAAGCCTCCAATCTCTCTAATTCTGGGGCCAATCAAAATAAGGAGATTTTATTTTAATTTTATCAAAATATTTCACTCGGAGTGAAAAATTACCAAATAAATAACAATTTATTGAAACTCAACACAATGTAGGTACATATTTATTAATATATTTTTTACTTAAGGACTTGCCAATGTGACTCTATGTGCCTAATGGGATACATGAGTAGAATGCGTAAGTTGAAGCCACCGTGGTCTATTAAGACGCAACGCATCAATGTCAGTTATTTTTTTCAATATATAAATAAATGAATTAAACCATCGAAGCTCTGGGTGGCGTTGCGCTTCATCTATGATTTATGTTTTGTTGAAATATCTTGTTATATTTTAACTCCATCTTGAAGATTTATTTCAGAAACAAACATATAAGATAAAGATATTTTTATTGTTTTTTATCCGCCTGCCAAAGTGACTCCACTCTGATGATAGAGAACATGAATAGAATCCATGAGTTGGGGTCACCATACTCATTGCGAATGCACATAATGCAGTACGGTGACCAACACTGTGGCGACCTAGTAAGATGCTTTTTCACGCCTCGTTTAGTTACGTAAAAGACATGACAGTCATTGTGGCATTGTATCGCACACACTTACGACGACTGTCACCCCTGTACCAATGGGCCTCCGGTCTCACACTCACCAACGAAACACGACAGTACGGATGCTGGTGCTTTAGGTTGACTTTCTGTGGGAGGATAGTGATACCCTGGCTGAGCCGGACCGTTCATACTGAAATCAGTGTGGCTCTACTACCTATAAAGTAAATAGTAAAACTGAACATTAAAAATTACGCTATAAACATGTCTAAGTAAAAACATCAATTAAAAACGTTGCATCGGGCTTCTAAATCAGTCGGCAGACAGTTTCATTAGACCACGGTAAATTAATATGAACCATATTTTCAAAATGATAGAGTCTAGTTTCGTAGCATATTCGTAGTTATAAGGAAGATATTACTGGATGGTGCTTCTACAGTGTTTATGGGCCTAGAATGAGGAATAGCTAATTCTAGAGGTTCTTAAGATACATGAAATAAATTCCTTTGCGGCACTTTACATAATAACACACACTTTACATAAGTTGCATTGTAGGTGGAACTTTTTTCATAAAAATTTATATAAATAAGAAATAAAAAGTAAATAAATAAGTAATAATAAGCAAAAATAAGTATATATTAAAAAATAATAAACATCTTCAGTGTACAATATTAGCTTAAGATAATAAAACAATTTACAAATTAATACAATGTAAACAAATTACAGTAGGTAGTAGAGTCACGCTGATTTCAGCATAAACGAGCTAGTCCGACTGGAACAGTACTCCCCTTCCACGGAAGATCAACCTAAAGTAACAACATCCGTGCTATCGTGTTTCGTTGGTGAGTGCGAGACTGGGGACCCATTGATGCAGACATGACAGTTATTGTGGTAAATGTGAGAGCCACGATGACTGTTATGCCTTTTATGTCCCTAGGCGGGGTGTGAAAAAGCATCTCACTAGGCCACAATAGTGTAAGTCAACACACTATATTGTCTATATTCGTGATGCTTTCCATCAAGTAGAGTAGACCCACTTTTTAGCAAGATCTTAAAAAAGTGAAGTAAAAAAACAGCTACTTGTAATATCTCACAAATATGATAACTAAATTGTAATTTCCCCAGCTTGCCTGATAACGCCGGCATCAGAAGAAGTCTATAAAATACCTTAACACAACAGAATTTTTCTCCTCAACTCATACTCAACTCAATTTTACCGCAATACTCTTATACAGAAATAGAGAAGGATTGCTTGATAAAATCTTTTTCCAACCCTGCCAGCATGGTATAGTAAGTAAAATCAAAATCTCAGTTCTAGGAAGAAGTTTCTGTCCAGCAGCAATGTCCTTTTTTTTTTGTTGTTGGCGTGGCAAATCCCTTCGGATCTCCGGTTCCTCGGGGATGCAGGAGCCAGGATTATGTGGTGTTTCCACTAAAAACCACCCCAGTGGACGGTCTCAAGCGTCCTTCTCTGAGGGGGACCCCGACCACATTATTTCAGGTCCCCTCCAGAATCAACGCCGTGCCTAGTCAGACCCTATCCTGGGGAGGCCACAAAGGCTTCCACACCTATCAGTCCGGTTCTTATAATTTGTTGCGACCCGATCGCATTTTTGCGACCAGGCCGCAGCAAATTATCCAACAGCCGACCGCAACAACTAATCCGCCACCAGAGGTCCCCACTCTCTGGCGGCTCACGGTCCCGTCAAAGTAGCAATGTGCTAGCCATACTATTTCAGCAACGGCGATCAGTCTCAACAGAGACCAGGCAACTACACAGGAGATATTATAGAACTCAAGTGTATGCGCAAACACAGATAACACACTCTAAGACCCTTGACATAGAAAGAGCTTATTGTAGTATTGGAAAATTTCGGACTAAATCAATTAGTGTTAACTAGAAACCTATTATTAAAAAGATATTACTTTGTTTATTACAAATTAAGGGCCAAATGCTTATAGGGCTCTATCTTACACTCTCACTTTCTTTACCTTCGCTCTCACAATCCGATGAGATGGATAACCGCCGCGACCGGGGAGAAATCAGGTGTAGGACATGGTACTCCGTGACTCCGAGGCATAGTAGTTCGACCCCAATTTCCAAACTTCAGGCTGTAATTAACATTTCTGTAATCAGAAAATCTCAGTAACTTTTTTGCCACGACCCGGGATTCGAATCCAAGACCTCTTTGTTCCCAGTCCCATGATTATTTTACAGAAATTATAAAACCACAATTAGTACTAATTAGTAATAGTAGTAGTAGCCCACTTAGTAGGTAAAGTGGACACACTAATGCTAGCAGTATATATGTCTATAGTTATTGGTAACCGCTTTTCATCAGATGGATCTTATTACAAAAAAAACTAACGAGCTTGCTGTCAGACGTTTTAAAGTCAATTTTATTGTCGATCATAAATTTTAAACGAGGTAATGAAAATAAACTTGGAAATAAATTGTTAATTGTTTATATTTTAAATTAAAAAGCATTATTTACTTTTGAGTATAACTTGAATGATGAAAATTGCTTTTTTTAATGTCTTTTTATTTGGTTAGGTTTGAAATTGACTAAAGAAAAGTCACACAAAAAATTGACACTGAATTTTGTATTTCAAAATCTAGTGTGTGTAATATTTTTCTGTTTTTTTTCTTTAATTATAAATAAAAATATTTAAAGTTTTAAATGTTCGAGAGTTAAGTGATTGTTTGTGTTCAAATTTCCATTTTATCTAATTTTTTGTTTAGTTTACTTATGTACACACCTCGGCAGTTATACTTCTTTTGCGTAAAAAGATAAAAATCTTCCTAATGATTTTATCCTTCGCTTTGTCCTATGTTTGTAGAGAAAACGACATTAGTAATAAAAAAAGGTATGTAATACATTGAAAGAAAGTTTTATTACACCGCAATATCAAATTAAATAAATTTTATTTTAAAATCATAAAATAATTATTTGTGCACAATAAAAAACTAAAATGTTGAATAGTTAATTTCATGGTGTCGGTTTTTCGTGATGCGTGTGCGCGCATCGTAAAAATTTACCCTCATCATTTTTCCCTAACGTGCCAAAAGAAATGTAATTAACTGATAAAGAATCTTTATTTTCTTAAAATAATTTACAAAATTCACTTACTGACAAAACATATACATGTGTAAACAAAAAGAGTAAAGAGAAGTAGAAAAGTATAACTTCAAAAATATAATACCTAAAAACTTATTTTTTTCACGTACGAAGTAAATCTATTTTTTATTTAAATATAAATGTAATAAATAAACATGTGCCTATAAAAATAAAAGAAAATAAAAATAGAGTAACTCACGTGCATCATAAGTTCCTAAAAAAGGAGCGCGCGAACTTGAAACAGGAAGAAATTTTCCCGCTGCATCAGCGCCTCTTGCGGCAACGTTCGTAACTAAACCGGAGCGCGAACGACCGCCAACTCTTTCCGCGCGCTTTCTTTTATAACCCCTCTCCTTCGCACTCCATAACACACCTACCTTTTTTGGCGTAAGAGCGGGACAGAAAGAAAAAAATGGACGAACGCACATGTGCGCGGGATTGTGTTTTCGTCTTATTTTTCGCAGGTCGTTTGCCTCGGATATATTCGCGTCGCTTTTGCGATTTTTTTGTCTTGCTCCTTCCTTTTTTCGTCCTTTTCCCTCTGTGTGTGTCCGTTGTGCTAGGTCGCGTGGGCCGTTGATTTATTTTTCTTAGTTTATCCCTAGACGTTTTCTAATACTCCTCTCTTTATGGTTTCTTTTTGTATCTAATGTCAGTTTATTTCTTTTTTATGTTGTTTGAACGTGTATTTATTAGTGGTAATAAAACACCTGTTTGTGATTCTTGGTAACAGAGTTATTAAAAAAACAACACTTTAACACGTTTATCACGATTCCTTCTTTTTTTTATTTATTTATTTAATATTTTACGCTATGAATCTATTTCTGAAGAGCATTACTTCCATAAGTTTGATTTTAAAAGTATATTTACTCTATTACTGTAACGTTTTTACTAATATTACTGTTATTAACAAATAAAATTAAAAAAATTAAATAATAAAACAAGTGAAAATGGGAATAAGTAGTTCTGGAATTAATTGACATTTATTTCAATTGATCGGTATTTTATTGATTGGAAACATCATTTGTACACATGTCAAATAAAATTTTACAACAAAAGAACAACTTTGACGTCACTACTCAACCGATCACCATAACATTTTGTGTACAAATTATTAAGATTACAAAAAAGGGACCCCTTTTCATCCATGATTATGATGAATTAGTTAACATTTGAGAAAATTGTGTATAAAAAAACCATTTGATATGTTATAAAAATTGTTTGTTCACAAGAAAGCACTTGGGTGGAATTAGTTTTTTAAAAATTACATCGCCTAAATGACCACCGATTCGACGTTTGCCCTCTTCTAAGCGAGCACCGAAATTTTCGAATACTCGTACGCAGAGACATCTCTTCGTTGATATTTTCTTTTAATTGACGTAGTGTATTTTGTTTATTAATGCAGACACGATTTTCCAAATAATCCCAACCTTTTCAGAAACATGTCTTTGACCACCGGCACTGACTCATTGGATGTGTGAGAAGTGGCTCTTTCTTGTTAAAATCATGTGTTACTATTTTAGCCAGCAAATTCCAGTAGCATCGATCCTAAGAACTACCGTAACATGTTTGTGCGGGATGTTAGATTCAAATGTTAACGAATTCTTTACCCACCCTATTTAAATGATTTAAATGGCAGGACGTTGTCTGTAAGGGCATTTAAACAGTTTTCCGAAGACATCTCCAAATAAAAAAGTATAATATTATAATATTTTGTTATATAGATTTACGATAGACCGCATACACAAGTTGCTTCTGCCGAAACGAGCAAAAAAAAAATTAATTAAATTAGTAATTTGATTGTAAAATTATGTTTTTATTTAAAAATATTTTATAAATAAAGTTTTTCAAAGTCAATATGTCATTTTATTAAGTATTTCTTCTTTCTTTAATGTATTTTTTTTTCGTTTTCACATACTAATATGAGTTTTGATAAAATTCACCATGTTTTATTTAGAAGGCATTGCTAACACTTAAAAAAATGGTATACTTATAGAATCACAATCTTTTAATCACATCAATAATTTAAATTTAAGAAATAAAATAAACTGATTATTTCCTTTTATTGCAACCTAACAAAGTGACTATTCTGTCTGATGGAAAGCGTGATAAGAATCCAAGAGTGGTGGTCGCCGTACTCACTGCGAATGAAGACAGTGCAGTATGGCGACCCACGCCATAGCGGCCTTAAAATTAAATTAGTTTTTTTCGTATTTTTCTAAATTTTAGATAAACATTATAAGACAAATAGCTGCCACGCATTCAACAAAAATGGTTAATATATCTGAAAAATCCATTTTCATTTATTTATTAGCGATACTTAATTATATATTGATAAGTATCTAGTATTGAGGAGCTAAAGTACAAAAGTAAAGCTCCAAGTTGATCAATGCACCTATTAATGAAGAAACATTACGTATTTTACGTTTAAATATAAAATTTGTTCAAAATGAAATTTTACTATAAAGCAGAACTAAGGAATTGCTTTAATTAAGCTAGTCAATTAATAAAGGAATTTTCTAATCAATGTGCGCCGTAAAAAGATTTATCTTCGGGGCTCTTGCGCAACACTGCGCCCGCGCACCTCCTTTAGTAACCTCTAGTGCAGAATTGGAATATCGATGTCGATAAATTTGTCTCACATATTTTTTCTGCTTGGATTAGTGTTGTTCGATCTGTTGAATGTTTTTCCGATTACAAATGAAGTTTCTTGACATAACTGCTCTTCATCTGAAATTTAAAAACAATATACGAGTATTATTAAAATATTAAAATTTTATTTTTTAGAGATTATAGGGTTTTTTAGGTGTTTGACCCTGGTCAAACGATGTGGGTTCATTTTTCAAAAAGGACCTTTTTAACACGCTCTAATTAGCAGGCCATATAAGTATGTATCCTTAAATGTATAAAGTGGAATCTTTGTACCTGGTTTTCAGCCCTTTCAAAACGATGGATGGATTTGAAGCTGCACAATTACTAAGGACAATCTAATAATTTGTATGGTTCTCTTAATATCCTTACCAGGATCAGAATATATTTTAGTTTGCTTGTCTGTCGAAGGGGGTTTTTTTTTTAACTTTTATTTATACAATTCGAAGGCACTTGGTTTGATCTGAATGCACTTTATATACATTTATAGTGTTCATAGGCAGTTATGATCTCCCGTAATATAAACTTAATGTCCTAGTAGATGTGGTAGAGTACCATCAACCCTTTTCAGTTAATAATGAACAAGTCTATAAGTGAATACCTCTTTTTTCGTGTGTCTTCACCTCAACGGCGCTCACGGTTGGTATATGGGCATCGAACTACCCGAGTCACTAGTAATGGGTAGTAACTATTTTACATGTAAAGAATTTACATTCTACCTTTAGGTAAACGTGCTGAACTGAGTTTTTTTCTTTTAACACAATAGACAATACTATTATACTCTAATACAAATCACACAACACTATCGAGGTACTACCATAGAGTATTGAGTATACGTCGCTATAACTTTAAATAAACTTTTATTATTAAATTGGCCACGAATATTTGTGGTGTACGGTGAGTGTGAATGTTACACTTAATACTATAAAATATTGCTCACACGTTTTCAGGGGTAGAAGAATGCTCAAATAGGGTTCCTGACATGCATAAAAAATATGGAAAAGAAACTAGTAGTCGGTAACGAAACTGTGAACATAAGTTAATAAAGTTATTTTAAATACCAAATAAATTATATTTTAATAATATGTATACTGCCCGCAGTTTTTCCTACATAATGTTAAAATAAACAAAATTTCTTTATTTTACATCTGTGATACATTATTTACGGACACATATGATGATTCTCTCTTTAATAGCAATATTGTAGTTAAACATACAAACATACAATCAAACAAAAACTTTAAGGTTTATTACCACCACATACATATACCACATTTAACTCTCAAATTCTTTCTGTTTTTACCATAAAGTTGGCAACGTCAAACAACATAAACTCACAATCTGTCGATACCCTTATAACAGATGAATAAAATTAAACTGACGGACTCATAACTGTATCAGCGTCCAAGACACCTTTGAAATAACATTTTAACCAAGTATTCAAAGTTTTTATGAAAATTTGAATTGAAAACTATAGTTTGGTTCGTTAAGTGTTATATCCTTCAGTATGTTGATATACTGGAAAGTACCATTCATGTTTGAACAAAAACGATAAATATAACAAAAATTGATTTTGGTTGGTTTATTGAAAAATTGGTTTTACATTACACAAAGTTAATGCACAGTTTTTTTTTTATTTATAAAATGTTTTAATTTTTAAATACAATAATTAAATTTATCGTTGTTCACGGACTTAAAAAAAGACACCTCTATAGTTTGTTTTGACATTTCTTCCCAGAGTGAGTCTTAAGAGCGCCGGCGCCTTTTAGCTGTAAAGTCCGACGTATAAAAATGTCTGTTAAGACTTACTTACAAAGTAAATTTTATTATTTCATTAAAGACTGTTGACAGTGATAATAAATTTCAGTCTCATTATAGAATATTAATAGTAATAAACGTGATGAGTTTTTTAAGCACCTCATGATTCGACCAGGTCATGTTGGCTGACACATGAATGAAGTGGGTTCCTGTGGTTAACAAAATCGAGCAACGACTGGCCTTCTAACATCTGAAGAGGTGACGTACCATTCATTCACATCTTTTTTTGCTCTTAGACAACGCCCGCATTAGGAATAAATCCTGTGTAGCAGGGCATTTTACAAACATACAAGAAACGTACGCAAAGAACACCCAGACATAGAACAACAATTTGTGGATCACACAAAGTGTTGTCGCATGCGGGATTTGAACCCACAACACTCAGCGCAGTAGTAGCAGTAGTGGCATGGCGACCGCTTAAACCACTAGGCCAACATGTTATGTTAAAATTTCATTCTGAATATTTTATTTTAGTTTAGCACAATGCCTTTTAATACTTCCATCATGTATGACACACTACATAACCTATCAGAGAAATAGACGAACTAAATAGGTTAAACTGTAATTGGGTGATTATTGGCGGCCATTTCACTTTTGTATTCGAATTTCAAATACACACAAAAGAAAAGTCACTTCAGCATATGAATTTTAAAACATCTAATTCGAAAATAATTTTCAAAATTTAAAAAGAATTCTTAGATTTAAAAAAAGAACGCAAATACTTACTTTTTGAATTAACAATATGTCAAAGTAGGTATTACTGCGCAGCTCTCGACGCTGGCTGTATAGAAGTGCGCCTTTATCTACAATACAAAGACACTCTATGATTGCAACATGCAGTCAACTTATACTTAGTCTAATGATAACGTGGTTATTTATAAGATGCCCCGTATTCATAGTGTGGTTTGTTATGCAGTTAAATTAATTATAATAATGCTTATTTCAAAGTATAGGAGTTATTCTTTATGAATTTATTTAAGAATTCTTTAAAGTTATTATCACGAAGTAGACTAATAATTTCAGAGATATCATTTATATTTTTTTGAAAGTTTTATGTTTATGTAACATGTTTTTTATAATAATATTAATATAATATTCTACCTCATTCGTGCAACGCAATCTAGTCCCAAGCTAAGCAGAACTCGTACTATGGGTACTAGACAACTGATATAAATACATGTTTACTTTTTATATCCTACTAATATTATAAATGTGAAAGTTTGTGAGGATGTTTGTTACTCTTTCACAAAAAAATTACTGGACGGCTTTGGATGAAACATTAGAGTAATATAGGTTATAAATCAGAACTTATATATCGGAATGAAACTTAATGTGGCAGACCAAATTAAGCTGCAAATGAAACCGCGGGCTTCACTCGCGTGAAATTTCCACTAGCAATCTAACTACTATTAGGAATTTTACTAATCTACTAGGAATTTTACTAACAAAAGCTAGTAAATCCATATTCATATATTACATATAGAAAACACTCAAACTCCGAAACAATCATTTGCAATTTACAGATCGTTAATCTTGTAGAAATTACTCAAACATTATAAATTTAACTGCAAGCAATAACTATTTCCTATCAATATTACTAGATCACCTTGTTTGATTCATATCAATAAAATCAAAGTATGGTCATAAATTTATCAGACAAACGAGATGATTATGATATCATTATTGCCTTTCATATCGTTCAGTATTGCAGTTTGAAATGACAGCTAATGTCGATAATTAACTTTACTTAACTTACAACGATAAATTTCAGTTTCCTTTAGATAGTGTGTATTTTTTCTATCTTTTTCACACATCTCACATGGCAGTCTGATCCTAACCTAGGTGCAGCCTGTACTATGGTAACGAGCTATCCAGAGTGCTAATAAATATGCTTATGTATTTTTATAAATAAAAATCTATAAATTATACAAAGAAAGAGAACGACCGATTGTACTCATCCCACAAGTATTTGTCCTAAACTTGATACGAACTCTGACTAACCGCTAGACCAACAGGCCTGTAAAGTATAGAGAATAAACGAGCAGATAGTTCGCTCAATCTTAAGGTGAATGACGCCGCCTATGGTTCCTTGCAACTTCAGACTACCATAACCAAGAGCAGCACCATCTTCAGATTGATGTCAACCCCGCTCCCTCAGAATTAAGAGAAATATATTTTTACTTTTTATCACTTATACTAATAATATATTTCAGTTCTTTCTTCCTGTACAAATCGGTTAAAACCTGGAACTCACTACCAGTGCACGTGTTTCCCGTCCTTTATGACCACAAGTTTTTTAAGCACTTCGTGAAAAATTGTCTGCATTATCAACTTTCGCAATGAGTATAGTAAGCACCACTTTTGGATTCTATTCATGCTTACCACCAGGCAGACTAAAGGCACTTTGCTCTGAATAAAAAATCACTATTTATCTTACTACAACTTTATATATTGTGATTTTATTTTTGAAATAATTTCTTACATGAGAGAAAGCTATTAACGAAAGACATCTTCTTTATTTCCTTTAAAGATTTACGAGTAGGTATAGATCACAGTAGCTTACACATATTTTTATATATGTAACATTATTTCTACATCCACATAAAATGATAAAATTATGTCTCTGCCTACACCATCATTTGATGTGAGCGTTAAATCAAAAATTAAACCTGACTATGAATAGGGGTACTGAGCTTTTTTTCCTTGCAACGGGGCGGGGTTATCGCAGGAAAAGTTGCGAATTTTTCAAAATTTTATCTACTGCACGTTGAGATAACGTGCACACTAGCGCAAATAGTGATGCGCTTGTGCATTAGTCAGTCGAGCTAGATTATGAACATAGTTAAATCGATCGACTGAGAAAAGTTACTGAAATAATTCGTTTGTTTTGATATCTTGGTATTATATTAAAAATACATTTTTAATATGTAACATGAATTTTTTTAGGATTTAGTTTTACTATTTATCAAAAGTTTAGTATAAATTAGTTACTAGTATACTCTTACCAGTAGTATACGAATAGTCTTGAAGGAAGAAAGAGAAAAAGAGTCAAAATTGAGAACAGAAAAAAAGAGGTAATACATACCTTCGCAATGTCACGTCCTACAAAGAACTTTCATGTTAGAGTCCGTGTGATAACGAATAGTCCGTGTGGTGACGGATAGTCCGTGTGGGTCCTTTTCATCCCGTGGATGTAGTAAAAGGTGACTAAGTGAACAAAGTATGCAAAGTAATACAATATAGTAGACCAAAACCTCCTTGTTAAGGAGAGGCCTATGCAGCAGTGGACTGTAAAAGGCTGTTGATGACGGTGATGACAGAGAACTTTCAGGTTATTTTAAGAATGAATCTTTCTCATCTTCTAAAGAGTTTTGATAGGTTTATTTTTATAATCAACAACTCTTATTGGGAATGTAACCCTTACAGATGAGACAAAGAAAACGAATACGGCAAAGGGGCCAGGGGATATCAGAAGTTGAGAAACTTAGACCTAATGGGACTTAGATTGTTTTAGTTTTCAAAGAACACTTTACCACGCAAAATAAAAGTAACCGAAGTCTGGATATAATAACAGAAATAGGTCTAAGACAGTTCAGTATATACACTTCTTTATAATATTTTTGTGTTATTAACTAGTTCACCAACTCTCACCAACGAAAGCGTCCCTGTACCCTTGTCTGAAATATTATCACCTTCTTAGACTATTAGCTTTGCACTCCCACTCTTATTTACCTCACTTCGCCTTCCAATATTACGTGTAGGCAATAAATTTAGCTATATTTAAGTCTCATTAACGGCTTGACCACAACTCTCTTCTGTTCTAACCTTGCCCGTTAAGAGTTGAGGACGTTTGACAATCAGGCGTATAAGGTAGTAGAGCCTCGTTGACTTCAGCACGAACGAGCTGGCTTGACCGGGACAGGACTGCTCTCTCAGAATATCAACCTGAAGGGACAGCATCCACGCTGTCGTGTTTCGTTGGTGAGTGCGAGATCGGCAACCCATTAATGCAGGGGTGACAGTTATCGTGGTAAGTGTGTGAACCTTTCACTCCCACGATGACTGTCATGTCTTTTTAGTCTCCAAGCGGGGCGCGAAATTTCGTCTTGCTAGGCCGCTACAGTGTGAGTCACTATATGCAGTGTGGGGTAAAGTAGAGTCACTTTGGCAAGCTCTAAATAAAGAAAAAACAACCTTTTTTCGACTCGAACCTCAAATAAATATAAACCTACAGATTAACGACTCAAATCATAGTTGTATTTGATAGATTCAGACTATCTGGAATTCATATTCAACAGGTTCAAGCTTCCGCGTTGTTGTAAGACGTAAAACTCCATGAACGATACTTTATTTGATTCGTATCAAGAAAATGGTATAATTTACCTCGAAAGTAGTAATTTTCAAAGGAAACTTCAGTATTTTTTTGTACTTTTAAAAATATTAATAATTCAGTGGCGTTGTCTTGATCCAAGAATACTTTAATTAAATCTTTGAACTATTAATTTTATTACAGAACTACAGACCATCGTGGTGATCGCGGAGATTGTTTAAAGCATTATAAGTTGTTCATTCGTGTATCGATTAAAAAAAAAAACACTAAATGTTAAATGAAGTTTATCAGAATTCACAAAAGAAAACCACATTCAAATCTCAGTTCTGTTATTTTAAGACTTTTTTCCATTTTTTCAATATTTGCAATGTGCAAGAATACAACATCACAACATTATTGCAAAAAAAGCAAAACTTGATACAAACTTCACACCAACCCGTCTGGCCAGCGTGGTATAGTAGGCCAAAACCTCCTTGCTAAGGATAGGCCTACGTGCAGCAGTGGACTGTAAAAGGCAGTTGATGATTGATGATGATAATCTTCAATGTACAGACGTCGACCTCTTACAATTTTATTATATGTAGAAATAAAAATAAAACATTTTTCATTATATTCAGGAAGACTGGCAATAATAATGTTAAACCTCATTTTCTAGAGTTTCTTTCTATAAAACATCTACTTAGACCGCCATAGTGAGTTGTCAATTCATGATTCAATTTATTCTTTCCATCAGGCAGAGTAGAATCACTTTGGTAAGCCAAGAATAAAAAAAAAGAAAATGAGTGTCAAAATATTTGACGTATGTCAGTTATGACATATTTGACATTTGTCATGAGGAAGTAATTAATATATTTAAAAATCAATTTTATACGAACCTTATTTACAGCAAACTCATCTGAGTTAAGACAATCTTCTTGTTTAAAATATTTTCATTACTTCGTCAGAAACAGATAATAAAATAAAATGTAATTGCCTATAAGAAAATGCTCAATCAATTACGTAATGGAGGAACTTTTATTAATTGAAATACGGGTCTTTTGACGTCTATAAAGAGACAATACTCTCTTTAACTACTTACAAATATAACGAGTTTTTTATTAGCGGAAAAAGTTCTTACCAAATATAGTGTGTGTGTTAAATTGCTGATAGATATTTACAGGAAAAGTTATTATATATATTCCGTAGCCATTAACCACCTTTTGTATAAATAATGATCTTATGAAACATTTATTTTTGTATATCGGTAAATTATATTGAATAATCATACGTGAGTGATCACACGACGTCCCGTTACTAAAATATTTTGTTAGTTGTCTATTTTTACAGTTTGACACAATTAGATTTTTTTTTTGTCTTTTTTTATTTAAACAAGTTGTTAACACAGTCTGTTTTAATGCGTTCTCATAAGAATTATTGTGTTTTTCGGCAAATAATTTTTTGTATAATTTAATTGTATCTTTTAAATGTATATTTTTTTATGTACATACATATTTACTAGTTTCAACACAGAAAAGGTTATTAATTAGGATATCAAATTTCGAGAATCAGGATGAAAGAAAAATACCAAAAATCTTAAGGTTTTACTTTTAAAGTATACTTTGTACATAATGTTTCACAATGAAAAGTGTTGTGAACACATTAACGAGTTATGTGCTTTGTATTACAAGATATTTTAAATTCAATTCTACTAAATAAATTATTTTAATTACACATCCTAATTAAGCCTACAACTAGACTAGATCTTAAACTTACAAGTCCCAACACTACCCAATAAAGTAGACCAAGGAGCCACAATCCAAATTCGAAATGACTTAACACACATTCGTTAATAGAGTAAATTAGACTCTTTCTTTTTTGCCTAGGTCTGAATTTAGTTTGAAGTAATTAGGTATATTAGACTTCTAAGATTCTGGTAAAAATTGTATTTTTAAGTCAGAAAAAAGATAATAATGTTGGATGTTTTAAATGGAAATTTTATAAGTTGACGTGGACGAAGGCAGTCGGTTTTTTCGCACTTGAGAGGTAAAAATTTTCCATTATTGCGTAATAACACTTTTCATTGCTTTTTTCGTGTAAATGTCAAGTTTTTTTGATTCGTTTCGAAGAATTGGGGACAATATTTCAGTGTTAAACATGTGATTGGGTTATATTTTAAAGAAAATCTTTGACGATTAATAAGTTAGCTTAGATGTTGTGTGGGGTTTGATTGAACGACTTAAATTGTGCTCAAGTACACTCAAAAATGTGTTTATTAGTAATGTGTGTTGATTTTAACCTTAATTTAAACGAAGAAATACAATTTAAGAAGTTTGCTTTAATGCGTAATTATATTTTTAATACTATACTTAGTACTGCATATATTTACATAATCTTTTTTAAATTATAATCTATGCAATATATTTTTATTTCTTTTGCGTAATGGCATATTTTAAAGATAATTTGGAGAAACAACTTATTGTTTTTTTATTCTATTGTCCGCTAGATGGCGCTGTTAATAATTTTTATTTATCTAATTAGAATATTAAGGGCATTACAGACTAAGTTGGGTATTGTGAAATTAAATTTTAAATTCAAGTTTTTTTACTGCAGATTTCTTTCCTCATAATTTAATTTAGTTTAAAATGTAGAAGAACTGTTAGATTCTTAAAGTTACTGCGATCTTTATTTTTTAAACAAGAGAAGAATAAAACTATCCAATAAAAAGAGTATAGCCGTATTAAAAAATGCTAAACATTCAAAATGTGAATAAAAATAAACTTTTTTTACTAACGGCCTGTATTATAAATAAAAATTATGCAGCGTTAAATGCATAGAAATTATAATACAATTTGTGAGCGCCCTATACTTACATAATTGGAACAAAAAATGTTCCCCACGATAGAAAAAAAGTCAACAGGGGTGGCACACGAACCAATTAACTCATTTTTTTATTCGGAAGCCGTTTCAACATATTTTTTCTCTTTTTTTTATTGGTCGGCCAATAGAAGGGGCACTTTTTACCACTTTTTTTGAAATGTGTTAAGATTAACACGTGGGCTTTTTCAAATACCGTTTTGTAAACTGTGGGATTTGACACGCGATATTTGGGCAGGGTGATTTTTTTTCTCTTTTTTTTTACGTTTCGTTTTAATGTAGATTGATACTTTTGTAATTGTTTGACGCTCTATTTGATGTGGTTTTTTGTGTTTCCTGTGTATTTTTTGTTTCTTTTTTTTTGTGTGTTTTTTGAACGAGTTAAGGTTTTGTTTTATTGATATGCGTGTTTATGGAATTGGATTTTATTATGAGTTTTGTGGATTTGATTTATTATTTATTAATTTAACTTTATGTGCATAGATGATTTGGCTTGATTCTAGTTGTGATATAGAAACAAAACTACGTGTGTTTATATAACTAGTTGCATTTATATCAAATTTTGCAATCATAGAGCTGGTCTGACGATGGAACCTGGAACTTAATATATTAATAACGTTTTCATTTTCATATGAGTTTTCGATTTTTAAAAATATAATTCCTATATATACCTATATTAAGAGCCTGCCAAAGTGACTCTAATCTGCCTGATGGAAAGCATGAATAGAATCCAAGAGTCGTGGTCACTATACTCATTGCAAAAGCCGACAATGCAGTATGGTGACTCACACTATGGCGGCCTTATCGTGACAGTGTAAGGCTTACACAGTTACCACGATAGCTGTCACCCCTGCATCAATGGAACTTCGGTCTCACACTCACCAACGAAACACGACAACACGAATGCTGACGCTTCAGGTTGGTCTTCTGTGGGAGGGTAGTACTAGCCTGGACGAGCCGGCCCACTCGTGCAAGAATACAATTTAAAGAAACTATCTACTTATAATGATAGTGCTGCATATTGCCCGATATTTAAAAACAATTATTTATTTATACTGACATAAAACAAACATCAATAATACTAAATAAAACAAGTTAAAACAAGGACTTTACCTGTTATTTATAATAATAAAGTTTAAAAATAATTCGATACGTATGTGGCATGTTAACTAATTATAATTATTAATAAATAAATGTACTTAATACTTAATAGTAATCCATCTTGGGTGTTACATTAGAAACGCACGACCGGAGTTATATCACGACCTCACAGAAAATCGGTGTTGAGCTAGGGAGTAAGTGAGGTTATCGAAGTCAGAACCTTCCTCATCAAGCAATATTTAAAATGACTTTTTCAATGCTTGAAAAAATGTTTTCTTTTTTTTTGATATTTCCATATATAAATGTAAGTGTTTTTGTATATGTTTACTCTTTACTATTTTTTACGGAACACTCTCCTTCATGAACTTTTTAGTGCATCTATTTGTTTTTTTTTTAAGTGACTACTCTGCCTGATGGCAAAAACATGAATAGATTCCAAGAGTTGTGGTCACCATACTCATTACGAATGCAGAAAATGCAGTACGGTGACCCACACTATAGTGGCCTGATGAGATGCTTTTTCACGCTCCGCTTGGAGACGTTAAAGGCATGACAGATATCGTGGTAGTGTAAGATTCACACTTATCACGATAACTGTCACCCCTGCATCAATTGGCCTCCGGTTTCGCACTCACCAATAAAACACGACAACACGGATGCTGTCGCTTTAGGTTGGTCTTCTATGAGAGGGTAGTACTGCCCCGGTCGAGCTGGCCTTTTTGTACTGAAAACAATATGGCTCTACTGCCTTACACTTGGAATGTTTCTAAGACAGACTGGTAGAAATTATTATCGGTCATTGTATTTTAAAATAAAATTAATTTAATAAAAAACCAGTACATATTTACTGTATTATATTCTTGTAGATTGAAAAAATCGAGAGAACATCAGATTGTCCATTCATTGCTAAGACATAACTTTCAAAGAGTTTTCGTACACAGTTAAACATTATCCAAAGACTTTAACTAACTACATAGCGTTTTTTACTTAGAGTCTAAAACAGTTGACTACATTAGTAGATGAGAAAAAGATATTAGCCGTTAACGGGCGGAGGTGCTCACTTTTCAGCTGGTGAACCGTCTGTTCGTTAGCCCGTTCTATCACAAAAAAAGATATATTTAATTTCACTAGTCTGATAATCTTGAAACAGTAACATTTTCCTGACCATCGGAGTAGTCTACTGTTCTAGTATATTAGAAAAAACATTTAATTCCTGACTGCGGGTGTTGTCTACTCTAGTATACTGAAATAGATTGACTATTTCCTGACTATAGGAGTGGTTTACTGTTCTAGTGTGCTTGAAGTATAATTCTTACATTATTTTCTCAGTACGGGAGTAGTCTACTGTTCTAATAATAACGAATAAATCTAAATATAGTGATGTCATTGTTCCATTTGGAGTTAATTGTTATTCAAAGTATATAATATTATTTACTATTATAATGTAAATGAAACGGGAAAAATACCAGGAAATAATAAAAATATTTACGAATACTTTGTATGTATTATTTAGTGCGTGAGGCTTAAATATTATTTAACAAGCTTTTACCCGTGTCTCCGCTTGTGTAAAAGTCACTAAGCAAGTATGGAATCTCCTCTTTGGATTCAAGGGGGGTTTGGGTCCGATAACTTTTCTCTACGAAAAACAATGAAATAATTTTTCTTGCCTATTCAACGCTTAATCCAAGTTGATTTCTAAGCTTAATTTTATATTTTCTGTAAATCAAATAACGTGTAATGGACAAATAAACTCGTTTTCATTTTTATAGAATGTAATTATTAGTTAAGATCTGTCAGTTACTAATATCACATACACTAACACTCACACACAAACACTAACTTAGTGTAGTTTGTATGTTATATTGTCGATGTAACTTTGACGGTCCCAGACGAGGTGGAGGCGTTAATGGCTGCGGCACAGTTCTTTTACTAATACAGTAATTTTTGTACATAATGTTCTTATTATTTTAATTTTCTACAAAGATTTTACTACTTACTACTAAATGTTTGCCTAGTGGTTTAAGCGGTCTCCACGCCACTTTTTACTACGCTGAGTGTTGTGGGTTCAAATCCTATATAGGACAACATTTTGTGTGATACACACACTATTGTTCTGAGTCTGGGTATTTGTTGTGTCCGTCTCTTGTATGTTTGTAAAATCCTCCGCGACACAGGATTTATTAATAGTACGGGTTTAGCCTTTCAAAAAAAAAGAAGAAAGTAACTCTCTCTAGCATCAAACTTGTTATCTGATCAAACTACCACTAAAAACCTACCGTATAATAATTAATTTGTCTATTTTTTCACTAATTCTCATGTTTGTAAAACACGCGATAGCACAATTGATTATATTGATCACACAGACAGAATTCCGTTTGTGTTCCACACGCACGAAATACTCGCATCAATAATGTTCCAACTAGTGTGGAGACGGCTTTATTTAAAAATATATAAGCTTACAAATGTTAACTGTCAAGGATTATGTTTTATAATTTGACATATGCAAAGTTGAGAATAGGTCGATTACTTGATACAAATCAATAGTTGTCTCAGGGGTTGCGGACACCACTGCTAAACTTGAGGTCTCGGGTTCTATTCTCGGGTTAGACCAAATACTTAAATAATCTGCTAGTAATTGTTTCCGAATTTGGTTGTTTTCTAAGTATAATATACATATATTTAAAAAAAAAGCATTTATTTATTTATATCAGTTGTCCAGTATTCATAATAGAAGCTCTGCTTAGTTTGAAACTAGATGGCGTTGTATGAAATATATCAAAAAACATTATTAAAATATTATTATTATTAATAAAGCTAAACTACATCTGTCTGTATCTGCAATCACCGATTACCAAATAAAATAAATATACCGTGTTGAGTAATACAAACATATAATAGTGGCGGTGGCAAACAAATTTGGTTAAAAGAGCACCTCTTGTATCTTAAAACAGTCATTTTAGGAGTCTCAGACGCAAAAAATAGGCGCTATTAAAATATAAATTAGATAAACACATGCTTATGTTAATAGAAAAAAAAGTTTTTAGATCTTAGGCTTGACACGACTAGACCAAGAACTATTCCATTCTGTTACATATTTTCATAATTTTTAAAAAGTTCTCTCCACATTTTCCTTCTTAACCCTTCACGGTTTCTTCCAAAAATGATTAAAAATAGGTCGCGGTGCGTGAGCGGGCGGTCGTTACGGCCCTCATGACTTTTTCAACCCTTCCACTGTCCTATTTGAGTTGTATTTTGTTCTTGATGTACGTCATTTTTGATGTTCTAATTGATTTTAATCGTTGCGGTAACTAGTATTTTTTGTACTCTTATTTAAAAAATTGTAATAGTACTCATATAAACCCAAAAACCTTCTATATGAAGTACACTTTTGTCGGTAAACCCAGTGGTTTATGTGTCGGTTATCCTGATAAAGGTAGTCAAGTTCTTCCTTAAGAATGAAAGTTTCTCCATGCCGAATTCATTAGTCAATTGAGCCGCGAAAGCGTAACAGACGGACAGTTTTACTTTCTTGTTTATTATAAATTGCGGTAGAATAATAGACAGGCATTTTTCCTGAAAATCTGATAAAATCCTTATTTTTTTATTTTAATGAGATTTGATGCAGAAGTCCAATATCTAAATTCTACTATGAAAAGAAATTGATATTGATTTCATTTTAGTCTAAATTCAATCAAACAATTTAGGTCGTATTTTTTTTTATTTGTGTCAATAACTTGTGTTATATTATGTGAATATTATGCTACATCTGAGATTTTGTGTGAATATAAATGAGTGCTAAATTTTAAAACTAACTATGACTTTTTTAACATATAATCACAAAAAAAATATTGACAAAGTTAAATTAACGCGAGTAAAGATACAGGTATGTCTAGAAAACAACAGTAACTTGACAGTAACTCAATTAAATTAACTGTTTCTAAAACATAAAAAAATATTTGTAATAATATATAATTTGACTGCGACGATGGCGCAGTAATAGAGTATGCGGCTACTGTGCTCAGGTATTGGAGCCGATTCCCGAGTCAGAGTCAATGTTTGTATCTACAAATGTTTGTTTCACATTGTGAGTGTCTATTCTTATGAGTTTTCTATCAGTCGCAGTACAAGCACTGCTACGCTACGAAGTACGACCCTTTTTTCTGTGACCAATTCAGATAAATTAAAATACATCTTTAATACAAACATAAATGCAATCAACTAGCAAATGTTTTACAATTGTGGAAACTTTAAAGCTTTCCCCCTCATAACACTATCAAGACTGATTTAAATAATTATTCTATCAGGCAACACATCACTTTCTCACGACAAACTTGTCTTAGAAACAAAACTCTATTATCTCACAATCTTGTCTATGACCCGTTCCCATAAACAACAAAAGGTCTAAAACAACCGGTTTCTTTTTGTTTTTGAATTTAGAAACAAAAAATGGCGACATTATTAGTACCCTTGCACACCTTTTCAAATCGTACGTTGATTTGCATAAATTTAAGGGTCAAATGGACCCGTTATGGTTTTTTGCAGTGTTAAGTGTAGAACGAATTGATGAAAGACTTATCTCGTGTTATGTTACATCTAGTTTTTGAAAGGGTTATCATTTTTCAATGACATTTTGTTGAGTTTTTTTTTTTCGTTTCGCTTTTACGTTTAACCCTTTAATGTATTTCTATGTTTGGTGTAACAACTGGTTGACTCTCTTCTCTAGTAGATCATGAACTGAACTGTATTCAAATATTTTCTCTACAATATTGAACAGTCGGTAAGATTATGATTTTCATCATCAGACTGTAACAGTCTGCTGCTGGACATAGACCTCTCCTTAGCAAAGAGGTTTTAACCTACTATACCACGCTGACCAGACAGGTTTGTTTTCCTTCACTTTGCAGTTATGTTATCATGTATATTTTGTTCTCTAAGTCGCCTCCCAAAACACCTATGGGAAGAATAGGACATATTACATTCTTAATCTGTCACAACACAGAGATGTTACGACAGTTACGATTTAACATGGGTACAATCCGTTCTAAGGTGACCATTTCGAGTGTAGAAGTCATGCTTCGGCACAATGACTGGTTCGATACCACATTCTGATCGTTTTCCTTTACAGAGAACCGGTGTTAAGTATTTTTTTTACTACTTTTTATGAGTGAAGATACCAGAAGATTTATCCACACTCAAAAGATGAAAAACACACTTGTGTATTGAATTGAAGACATAAATGACGTAGTGATTTAAACGGCCACCTCGGCACTTTCCACTACGCTGTGTGTTCTGGGTTCAAATTCCACATGTGATAGGACTTGTGTGATACATAAGTTGTTTTTCTGAGTCTGGGTGTTTTTATTCGTGACGTAGAAATATTATTAACGAAGCAGTTGTCTTGTGACTTACCTTCAAATCTATTAATTTTCCGCCTATTTATGAAAACATTAGTCCCGGCAAATGTCACTTGATACAACTTCAAAGAATACCAGTAAAAAATTCCAATTCAATCAATTTTCCGTCGCGTAACTATTGAAAAGACTTGCCTATTGGGACATAAAACATTTGGGGCCACTTCTTAAATACCTATTCAATTTTATTTCCTTACCCCAACATTACACGCACGGGAATTAAACCAGGTGAGGTATCTTATCATTTTTTGAATGAATATTCTGTTAAATATTTAATAGTGTAATTATTTATCAACCGATTTGAAAAGACAGCAGTCACTAATGAATACCTTTATATTTCTTAATTGATAAATGATCTATATTTGTTTATGGATGATTTATTTAATTATAATTAAATAATTATTTATTAAGGTAATTACAACAGGTAACAAACAAGGTACTATGATTATAATACTGGTGTAGTACCCTTCCGTAATAAACATGATATTCGGAGGTTATTAGTCAATTAAATGCAATTTTTATGGAGATTTACAACAAATTGAAGGCAATGACACTGTTATACCAAACTTGACCTAAATGGGTACAACTATTTATATATTTTTTGTGCATTTCCCCATTTAAATATAAATGTTACCTGACTACGAGCGGCAGAGGGTTAGATTTTTGATTTTATGTATGTGTGTATAATTCTTTGGCATACTCTGTGGTCTCAATGGCTTGATGGATTTTGGCGTTTGGTGTTGTTATAAAAAAGTATAAATTAAAAAAAAAAACGTGAGTGCTTACTTATGTATGCACGTAAGAAGTTATACTTCTTTGGTGTAACAAGGTCTAAAAATGTTATCCCTCGCGTTGTCCTTTGTTTGTAGAGAAAACGACACTAATGGTAGGTAACAAGGTATTTAACACGTTGAAAGAAAGTTTTATAATAACACACTATCTAGTTAAATAAATTTGGCGACAATATAACTTCAAAACTAAAATGTTACTAGCAAATTCCATGGTGGCGGTTTTTATTGACGGAGCGCGGGCGCATCGTAAAAAAATTCTCATCGTTTTACCCTAACACGCTAAAAGAAACAACGGATAAGTTGTAAAATAATATTTTTTAAGCGGCTTCAAAAAACCTCGTTTCAAATTCATTAATTTTTATATTTGTTAACTTACTTCGTCATTTATTTAAAAAGCAATTTTAAAAACATTGCTTCATTTTTGAGTAAGTATTTTCCGTTTGGTTACATGTCAATTCACCTCCTTTTTTGTGCGAAAATCCCTACGGATACCAACAAAAGGTGGTTATGTCGGACTCGAACCGATCAAAAACCGCACGCCGTCTAAGGTACCAGTGGCCGGGGAACTAGGTGCACCCTAGTAAGGAAATCCCTGGAACCTCGAAGTACTTCAATTCACCCCTAAGGTTCACAGCTTATGGGTTAGTATACATTGACAATTCTCTTTGAAGTTATATTTGGAAAAATGATGAGAGTGAATTTTCACAATGCACGCACACCGACAGAAAAAAGCAACAGTCTGAAGTTAGTTGCTACCGACAGAAATAAGCAACAGTCTAAAGTTAGTTGCTAACGTGTGTCATATCAATACAAATAATCAGTATGAATAAATAAAAAATATATTGGCGTTTATATTAATTCAATGTATTTATGACGGTAATATTTTTATTTGTTACTTTTGAGTTGCTCCGCCAAATTTTTTAAAATTTCAAGATATACCTACTTCTGTCTTACCTTACGATATGTTACAAGGGTGATGTTATAAAATACATGTATGTGCGATACGGCCGGATATTGCGCAAGTTAATATAAAAATAACAATGGACATCGAACAGCTGTCGTCGAAAACGATCTACAATGAACGCGTGTGTCCATTACTTTGTTATTTTTTTTACATTATATATATTATCACGCTATTATTTATCTATGGAATAAACAGAAATATGTCACATGAATTGGATTGTTATACTTACATTTTCGGTCTACACCTACAACAAAATATTTTATCTGTTTATTTCTTTGTAATGAAAAGATTTGTGTATTTATGTGTGTCTTTATTTGTTTGTATTAATGTGTATTGTATTTTTCTTGGAATCACTAGAATCATTAGAATTTTTCTACAATTTTATTTTGTTCTCACACCAAAACTGTCCGTGAATTCGTCTTTTAACAGTCCATTTCTTGCATCCAAAGATTGTCTTGTAGGAATTGCATTAAGCGATAAGGCCACCGTTTGTACATGGTCACCCAGGTCTAAAACACCTATGGCGAATTTTTATATACCTAGTCTTGCCATAAATATTGTAATAAAGAAAAAAGAAAATTGTTAACTGCAAATAACATTTATTACTTTTACAGTGTGTCAGTTTAATACATAAATATAAAACAATTAAAAATATAAAAAGCTTATTCGAAGTGGTCTCCATTGGCTGCAATACAGTCCTTTAAACGATGAGGCCAGTTATCAATAGAAGCACGCACTCTTTCCATGGGAAAATTCTTCACTGCCAATCGTATAGATTGTTTTAGGGACTCCAAATTATCATGGCGTTTAGAGCAAGCTGTACTCTCTAAAACTGACCACAAATCATAATCCAGCGGATTAAGATCGGGACTAGACGACGGCCAGTCTTCAGCTCTGATGAAGTCCGAAACGTTCGATTCCAACCAAGACTGCGTGGACCGAGCTTTATGACCCGGCGCCGAGTCTTGCTGGAAGGACCATACTTGGTTATTGAACATGGTGATGTTAAGGGGCTTAACTACCTTCTCAAGAATGGTATCTTGATACACTTGTGCCGATGTTTTGATACCTTTTTCACAAAAATATGGCTCAGTCACTCCTTCATAGCTAACACCCCACCAAACCATCACTGAAGTCGGATAATGTCCACGTTGCACTCTGTCGACTAATTGGGAAGCTTCCTTAGAGCTTTGAGCATAAATACGGTCATTTTGTTTGTTAAAATGTTGCTCAATTGTAAAAATTTTCTCATCCGTAAACAAAATTTTTCTGTGACCTCCCTTTGCGTACCGCTTCAGTAGTTGTTTCGATTTTACCACCCTATTCTTCTTTAAATTATCAGTTAAGAAATGGCCAGTGCGTCTCTTATAGGCTGCAAGTCCTAAGTCATCTTTTAAAATACGCGACATGGTTCTAGGTGCTATCTTCATTTCCCGAGATAAAATCTTTTGCTTTCGGACAGGATTTCTTCGAATTCTTTCCCTTACTGCTTTGACCACCTTTTTCGTACGAACACTACGTGGACGGCCAGATCTTTTTCTGTCACAAACAGAGGAGGTCTCATTGTACCTATTAATAGCCCGGTACACAAACATTTTACTAATACCAAGTGTATGGAGAGTTTTAAAAATTGCATTTGGCTCCATACCTACTTTGTGTAATGCTATCACAGCGATTCGGTTCTCTTTATCACCCCACACCATTTTAATATCGCAAAATATTTTACAATGTATTGGCGCCAAAATGAGAAAACACAATGAACAATCGTATAAAAATGACAGATTCGAAATTCAAATGTAATATTTTTTTATAATTAAGTGTAACAGTATTTATGGCCAGACTAAGTATATATAGTTCTACATTTTATTAATTTGCAAAAATCAGTAACATAATGTAGTTGTATGTGTAGTCAGGTCAAAAAGTATCTTTGAGTTGTTTTGACTACAGAAGTAACAGGCCAGAGTTTGGAAGTTAAAGATCCCCATGCCTCGGAGAGTTCATAAAACTGTCGGTTTTGCGCCTGATCTCTGCCCGGTCTTGTCACATAACCGTTTCATTGGATTTTGAGAGTGAGAGAACAGAGAGTGCACCTGTGTTTGCGCACATACTTGTTTACTATAGTGTCTCCAGCAATTTGGTCTTCGTTGAGATTGAGACTGAGATCGGCTAGAAGTGGATCATCATCATGATAGTTCAGATATTTTCTTCATTTCTATTTGTTACTGGTTTTCTTTTTATTTATCTGAGTGATTACTAATTTAATTGAGCTCTTAACTGTTTGGGCAAAATATAAAATTTGAATTTCTTTACTAATTAGTCCTTCTTACTCTCTTGTGTAATTGGTACTCCTCCTGTGATATTTACAAACCAATATAACTTTCAAACTTGCATGAAAGGACCGTAGTCCCACCTCAAAGCAACGCTCTTATGAATCTTGATGTTCAAGTAATCACTTACCATAAGACCATCTGCTCATTTACCCCTTATAAAAGGAAGGCTTACTTAAAACCCTGCAAGTAGAAGTCTATGTTACTAATGTTATAAATACGAAAGTTTCTGAGTGTGGATGTTTGTTACTCTTTCACGAAAAAACTACTGCACGGATTTAGATGAAACTTTATATTTTTTTTTTATTTTAATAGCCTGCCAAAGTGACTCTACTCTGTTTGATGGAAAGCAGGAATAGAATCCAAAAGTTGTAGTCACAGTGACAATGCAGTATGGTGACTCACACTGTGGTGGCCTATTACCATTACAGGAATTACAATAATATAGATGATACATCGGAGTAACATGTAGGCTACAATTTATAATGATTTTATGTAATTTTAGTCGTGATATAACGATACATGTCAATTAAGTCGGAAAAAAAAACTGGCCACTGAGAGTTAGCTTGGCGTACACTGTCTAAGCCATTGAGGTTAAACAAAGATCCTGTCCTGTAGGATTGTTTGTATGTTAAAAATATATATTTATTTGAAATGATCTATTACGAAATTCCACGCGAACGAAGCGGCGGGCAAAAGCTAGTATCTAATAATGTTAGATAGTATTCTGTTACGTAATTAATTTTAATTGATTTACTTGAAATAGCATAATCTGAAGTTCTTAGTGAAATTTAACTACGCCATTTATAAAATCACATCGCGAAAAGTACCACTTACTTAAGGTGAAATATTTTACTAGTGACTTGAAGATAATGTTGGTTTTAAACTGCCATGTTTACTTAGGGTTGTCACGTATGAATCTGAATCTTCATGTAGTAGTGGATTAAGTGACACAACCCCTAGTCAGTCCATGGGTGTCGTAAGAAACGACAGCATGACTGCAAAGAGTAAACTTAAAACAAACCTTATACAAACCCGTCTGGGCAGCGTTGTATAGCAGGCTAAGGCCAGCCTAAGGTGAGGCCGAAGTCCAGCAGTGGACTGTTAAAGGCTTTTGATGTGATGTAAATCTGAATTTAGTCCGTCCGTGTGGTGACAGATTAAGAATACATAGTGTTACCACCCCTATTCATCCCGTTGGTGTCGTAAAAGATGCCTAAGGGAACAAAAACGCAAGACAACATCATTACAAAGAGAAGGAAAACTTGAAACAAACCCTATTCCAACCCGTCTGGCCAGCGTGGAATAATAAGCCAGAACCTCCCTGCTAAGAAGAGGCCTATGTCCAGTTGTAGACTGTAAAAGGCTGTTGATGATGATGATGATGAAATCTGAATTTAATTCTAGTAGTCGTTGGAGAAGCCGGCTCAACCGGAGTTATGCTATAGTCTCACAGGAAATCGGTGTTGCTTTTTACCGGGTGAATTATATGACCTCAAACCTCTCCTTTGTTTCTGAAGGTAGATCTCCAAGAACAGTAGCTCGCCTGTGATTCTGGAGTTAAAAGTGTCTTTAATTACTTATCATGAAGTAACGTATCCATTCATTTGCCTTCCTATACAATGCATTATACAAAGTTTAATTGTCAGGTTTTCTAGTATTCTCGGTTCACTTTCAGAGTATGGTGACCACCACTCTAGCAGTCTCTTTTCGTCGTGTCACAGAACCACAGGGCGCCCAATACTACGTTTGTACACCCTACACTCTAGTATTTGTGGATACCAGCGAACATTAGTTAATAATAAACTACTTCTAAAATCGACAACCCTAATCAAAGCCCTATAAATCGTTCCAGCTGTATCAGTGATAGATCTGCAACAACTACTCGTTATATTTGGTTCTATGTACAGCTAATTAGTATCTATTTTAATATTAATTACTTCTCTCGATGTGTTTTTTACGTCTTAGAACGTCTTACGTCTTTTACTAGATAAATCCTTGATTGTTTCTTGTTTTCATTACTTGTTTTGCGGGTAAAAAATTGTTGACGACGTACATTCGTAAACGACAGTTTTGTGAATTTTTTCGTTCAATATATTCTCTACGTCATAAGTATAATACTGTAAACTGTCATAAATCCGTACTATTATTATAAAGCTGAGTTTGTTTGTTTTCTTGTTTATATGTTTGTTTGTTTGTTTGAACGCTCTAATCTCAGGAGCTGTGGTCCCGATTTGAAAAAAATCTTTTAATGTAAGATAATCGAGTTATCAAGAAAAGCTATGGACTATGTATAATTGTACTATGAACAAAAGGAGCGGGCAACGCGGTCAACTTATTCCTTTTGAGAGCTTCCATTACGTACGCTGCATAAACAGTTAAAGTACCGAAAAAATAATGTATCAAAGAATTGTTCCCCTTCAAAGATTCTAAAAAGGTCCATGGCAACATATATCTATATTTAAAAATTGGCTTATTATAGTCTTCTTTATAATAAACTAATTTGCAATATGTTCAGCTCTATGACAGTACGCTACGGGCAATACGAGTCACACACGTTCAAGTTGCGCGGGTCAGTTAATACCATTATAGCATGTGGGAAGTCACGTGACACACAATTGGGCCTACTCGACCAATGCGCCACAGCTTTACAAAAAACGTTAAGTTTAAAACGAGTCGGTGCAACCCAATTCCCTCCTCCTCCAAATCCTAGGAGAAGGGACTCAACGAGCGACAACGCATTTGTTACGCACTTGTTATCGTTCACGCGCTCGTTTGTCTCAATATGCCGTAAAAAGTAACTAAACTATTTCTATTTTAAAATTTTTGTATGTCTAGTTCCGTGACGTATGTCTTTTTCAATCTTCTGAATTGGGTAGATGACTGTATCGTAAATAAATACCAATGTCCACTTTATTAAAACTAATATCGCGAAACATCTCGGAAAATACAATTAACATAGCTTTTTATTATTATTACGAATTTCAATCATATATACAGTGAAATATATTGTTCGATTGAGTAGTCTACAACAGTGACGTCACAATTTTGTATTTAGTACATTTTTCATACAAAATTGTCGTTTTGACAGATGATAAAAAGTAACTAATTTGACTAAGGTATCATCTAGCCTAGTCTACTCTGTCGTTCGATATGTCATTCATGGCATTTTTACCATGTGCTCTATATATAAATTTAACAACAAGTATAAAAATAAATACGTGGAAGTGAATATATAATTTTGAAACCATTGTGGCGTACTCACGAAATCGTAGGGTCAACCACGAGCTTGGTCGATTCCTTGTTTAATTCTATATTATTATTAAATGTCTGTCTGTTCGTATAGCAAATTTGCCTGGTGTTTTTAGACTAAAACTTGTCTCTGAACAACTGATGTTAAGCGGTCACCATTAACTAAAATTTTATATTTTTCACATTAAACGGTTTCCTAAATATACTGGCTATCTTCTGTAGATGTCTCTGTAAGCTAGACTCCTTTAATTGGAACAGAAATCTGCTCTACTACCTATTATAATATTTTTTGTCAATTTCGGATGTTCTTACAAATAAACTAATACTTAATCTAAATAATAAGTTAATTATATACATATTTATACAAAATTGAAAATAATAATACTACAGGGCAAACTTAACAGCGCCATCTATACGAAAACTAAGCATAGCTTGCGTCTACTGTGAGTTTAAGAACTTAATATTATTTCTCTATGATCAGACCAAAAAAAAATATAAATTTTACTTTGACCAGGAATTAAACCCATAGGAGTCTAATGTCGAAGCTCAATGCTTATTATTATTTGTACCTATTCAATAAAAATATTCGAGTTTGTACCCACCTAGGTGGATAATGATTTCTATAGACACTTTAACAAATAGATTTTACTATATTATAGTATATATATATATTCAGTTATTACTAATATATATATATTCAGTTATTTTCGTGTCATAGACAAGACTCACACATAAAATAACATTATAAGTATAGATATCTATGGTAAGTTAAAATATTTTTAGTTCTTTGATTACAAAACTGTCAACTGCAAATGAAACGGTCATCCATCAATAAATAACAAAAAGCTTTACTTATTGCATAAGTACTCTTTTCCTTTATATCAAAAGGAAAACAAGTTATTAGAACTTCTCATGCAAAGTGTCCTAAGTTCAATTCCCGTAAGAGATAAATGTTTGTGTAGCCTACAGATTTAGAGTGTGGGTATTCAAGTATGTAACGGTTTCTTCAAGATATATATATTTACAACTATTGACGGTAAATACTCTTCAACAAGGCCCCCCTACAAGGTGATCTAACGACCTGGTGAAGGTTGCGGAAAGGGGGGAACTTGGGGCAGGCCTATATCCGGCAGCGTACGTCTTTTGGCTGAGGTGATGATGATGATGATTCTTCTACCAAGCATGAAATCTGTGACATTAAATTTATGATACAAATAATGTACATAAATATTGTAATATAATGTAATATAATATTTTACATTACATTATATAACGTGAACTGTTTATTTTTGTTTTGTAATATTAGGCTTAAGACATTAGCCTATATTTTAATGATGCCTATGCCCAGCAGTGGGAATTGATCCAGTACAGAATGTCATTATAGTCATACTGTCTATGCTTTTGTATTTTTTTTTAATCTGTTTATTCATATACAGAATTAAGGAGAATACCGAAGAGTCTATTTCCCCTTGTTTTTATTTTAAAAAAATGACTCCGGTAAACATACAACAATCATTTATTAAACTTTTGAATTTGAGAATAAAGAAAACAGTCATACTCACAAATTTAAAAAATAAGATATGGCGCTGAACGCAACGCACAATTTCTTGTAAGTTATGTATGAACCCAACTTTGATATAAACCCAACTTCTACAATAACCTATACTTCGGTATGAACCTCACTTAGAAACAAACCCTTTCTAACATAAGTAAAACAAGATGCGATGCGTCACCTCTGTAAGAACCTCTGGGGTTCTAACTTAAGTTTCATATGTAATCGGATCTGGTAAACATAACCCAAATGACATTATTATTATTACTTAGTTATATAGAAATAAAAAAATAAATTAACTAATATTACTTAACGGGGTAAACTTAGAAAAATAATATCTAATATTTATTTACAAGTCTACGATATTAAAACAATCGTCGTATTTATAAAATTGTAGATGTGTATAATGTCCGCGTGGTGACGGATTAAGAATACATAGTGTTACCACCCCTATTCATCCCATGGGTGTCGTAAAAGGCGACTAAAGAACCAAGCATACAAGACAACATCATTACAAAGAGAAGGGAAACTTGGAACAAACCCTATTTCAAAATAAGAGGCCAAAACCTCCTTGCTAAGGAGAGGCCTATGTCCAGCAGTGGACTGTTAAAAAGCTATTGATAGATGTGTATAAGGTAATTAACTATTGTATCATGATGTACTCTTAGCTGATTACGCCATGGCAGCCAGTCTCAATAGAGACCAGCTATCTACACAGGAGAGCACAGGTGTATACGCAATCACAGGTGCACTCTCTGTTCCCTCACTCTCAAAATACGATACGGCTTTACGTACTCCTCGGCTATTGTATTCCATATATGTATATATATCGGATAAAACATTGTATGTCATAATATATATCCTTAGTCAGCGTGACTCGACAGAGGTAATTTTTGTAACCACTTCTTACCTCCGTGGTCAGTCACCATGAAAAGTCACTCCCATGGCTTGTCACTCCTTGCCCCTCCTGCCTATTATGTCATTATACATTGTTGTATTTGCATCCATTTAATGTACTTGTGGAGACTCCGTGTGGTAGGCGGGTTAATTAATGACATTATAAAACACAAAAGTGTTTAAAATATATTTTATTTAAAACAAAGCATACAAGTCTTATATTTATATAATATTTATTGTAAATATCTAGTGTGAATATTAAATTGTTACAAGATTTGTTAGTAGTAATACCAAAGTTCAAAAAAAAAATAAAAAAAAAAATATAAAAACCACCTTGCTAAGAGGGCTATGGTCTAAACCTTGAAACAGTTCTAAGACTACATAAAACAAGATTCATACTTACAACAAATTATTTATTTTATTTATTTAGACAATTATTAATTGCCTCGGCGGCGCAGCGGTAGTGAATGCGACTGCTGTGCTTGAGGTCTCGGGTTCGATTCCTGGGTCGGACCAAATGTTTGTATGATCTGCAAATATTTGTTTCGAAGTTTGGGTGTTTTCTATGTATAATATGTGTGTATTTACAAAAAAAAAAGTGTATAAGTATTCTATCAGTCAGTCTAGTTATCATAGTACAAGCTCTGCTTAGTTTGAAACTAGATGACGTTGTATGTCAAATGTACGAAATATTTATTTATTTATTTAATTAACATACATACATAACTAATAGCATACAAGCATCGGTGCTTTCTCGATTACAGATTGCCACAGCATGCAAAATAGTAACAGATAGTTCGAAGCGTAAGACATCCCCTAACTTATAAAATAAAAATTCAGTTTTAGAAGCAGCTACAGCCATGATTATTCTAAAAGGCCTACAGTGAAAAACACTAATTCCTATGCCTTAACTGGACAATTTTATTTAATAGTAAATAAACTTATATTACACTTCTTAAAGTCCTTATTTTAATAATGGAATCATATTTCATTTGGAATCTCTTTAAACAAGAGTGTCTATTTGGAATCTATAATTATATTCTATAAATCTACCACAGTAAAGTAGGCATACTGTATTCATAAACGCTATAAATATACATTAAAATATTTCTACTGTCGACATTTTGATTTTTAATCTTTTACTAAATCTAAATATCGTTTTTAAAAAGGCAAAGACACATACTATGCTTATAAATAAATCACATTATTTTTTTAAAAAGATTGTAACTTTGTCTAAATCTCAAAATGACAATCAGTTAAGAGAATACACTCACCGTAGCTTGCTACGCCATCTTCCGTGGGGTAGCAAAAGGAAAATTCTCGGCTACGAGAGTGTTAAGGGTTGCGAGGAACATCTCTCGCCTTCGATATAAACCTCTTGTCTACATCTTATAAGACTATACCAATTTTTTTCTATATCAAAAATAATGCGTCGAATACTACAAAAAAGAACCTAATAAGGATAAAAAAATATTTTATATTGGACATTTAGTTAGAAAAGAGATAAAAAAGTAACACAAACACACATAAAGAAAACGGAAAAGTATTATAACTAAGGTAAAAAGTTTAGGTAAAAAACAGGAAAAAGCGAAATCTCAATAACACCGTTGGCTAACCCCATAGACTAGGCCCCGCCTGATCAGTGAAGAAAAAAAATACAATAGTAAAAGAGGCGTCGAAAAGAAATATTTAAAAACGCCACACGAAACAGCAATATACAAAAGTCCTTAGTGTGAGCGAGACAGATGTCATTAAGAAAAAATCACAAAGAAACCCATTCTTTTTCATTTCCTCCCTCACTAATAGCGGCTTAGAAAAAAATGGGGAGCTCTACTCGTCCCGTTCTCGCATGCAAGGGTGGGATAGAAACGGGGTCGGGCGAGCGAGAGGGGCGACCACCCTGCGACGTCCTTAGCGCCCTTTTTAATAGTTCTTATTTCGGCCGTAGTCCGAGTGGTCCGTCATGCGTTTTTGGGGAAATCGTGTCCGAGTCGGTGTGCGGGGGAACTCGGGGAGCGCGGGGTCGCAGCGCTCACACGCTGGCCGCCCGCTGCCGGCCGCGCGTCTTTTCCTTGACCGGACGCATTTTTCCGCGGAAAAAACGCGGGGCGCGTGCGCCCGGCGTCGGTGGGGATGTTCTTGGCTACGTCTAAGGCGGCGGGGGCGGCGCCGCGTCTTGCTAGTTGGACCGGCGTCTTCGGCTGGCGCGCGCGTCCGCCCCACCCCGCAAGAAAGCGTCGCGACGCTCAAGTTTTCCACCAAGAAGTTAGTCGTCGCCCGCCCGCGTCTCAAGAAGGTCTCGTTTCCGCTTTCCACGGTTCGACTTCGCTTTTCCGGGGGTGTCTCGGTCGCGGAAAAAAATAAAATAGAAACGGCGCGATAACTTTTTGCGAATTTTTTTCGGTTCGGTTTCGGCGTCGCGCTCTTTCGCTAAAGAGATTGTTGTATTACAGATCCGCGGTATCGCCGAAGACATCGGGCCCGGAATACAAACAGAGTGTAAATAAAAGAACCGCGAGCGATCGCATGTCCTCCTTGTGACGATTCGTCCGAAACTGGAATTAATGTTGAAATACTTCAATGAAAACATATCCCTAGCGCTGCAGGAGAGGTACAGGGACCTCCATGAATATCGGAAGACGGAAGCGATAGAGGAGGGCTCACCCAGGGAGGCTAAAGTACCGAAAATAGCTGAAGAGGGCGAGCAGGTCGGCGGCGAGGGCGCCTTCGAGCCGAGCGCCGCGCCGCCGTTCCCCAGGCTCCTAGACCCTCCCAAGGAGGAGGACAACTTTGTGGCCAGCTGGCTCCAAAACTCCTTCAAAATGACAGCAGCCGAGGGAAACAACGAGGCTTCCGCTGGTGGCAGCGCGCTAGACCTTCGCGCTGCCCCTCTGTCTCTCCATATACCAACATTGCAGCAAGCGGCTGAGGCGCAGAGGCACTTTAAAATGCAGGACTTCTGGAACAGAAGCCGGCCTGGTTCTCCGAACCAAGACCAACTAGGAGAAGCTCACAACCAGCCAGGCCCGGCTCCTCCTACACCGCAGCCGCCAGCGACTCCAGACCACAAGATTATGACTGAAAAGCTGGTGAATGAAATTCAGGTGAGTGTCTTTAAAAGTTTTTCTTATAATATACAACATTTTCAGACGTTGAACTAATAATGTTAGATGTAGAAGATACATTCCAAAAGTCATATTTGTATTTAAGAGTAGGTATATAAATTAATCATTTTTTATTTATCAATGTATTATGTATAGATAGACCTATTAGTAAGTCTAAGAAACCTAGAGGTTTACACAACAAAGATATTTTCCACCTAATTATTACTCCGACGGCAAAACCGGCGTGAAAACTTACCTGAAGTTAAAAATAGCTGATACATTTGCACTAAAAGTCTTTCTTACACTCTGTATATTTAACCTTTGAGCACGACACTTTTGTATGGATTATCTAAAGTTATACGAGTTCAGTAAAACGTAAAATTGTTTCGAAATCACGTCTATCTTGTTCAAACATTCTTGTTCAACTGACCTCAGATTACTCGAGGTGAAACCCGTTCCAAATTTGAATGATCCCTTCCTTATAATTTAAAAAAAAAGATACAAGCCAAGGCAACATATTGTAAAGCTTTTGTTAACACAAGAAAGGGTTAAGGTCCTTGCGTCAAACTTATTATTAAATCGTTTTTGTGTCCTTATGTCGTATCCGGTTTTACAAAGGATATTTAAATTACAATAATCTGTGATAATTCTATTATTTCTGTATTACTGGTGATCAACTTGTCGGCGGTATCGATTAGTTTTTTATTTTTCAACGACTGTTTGTTTTGAGCATATGGTTTATGATTACTTTACATTTTTTGACAGGCCCTTTCAACAGTAGGTACTTTTTGTAACGATAACGTATACTTTTACTTCCAATTGACGGTTTACTTAACTTACGAGTAAATTCTATGTTTTGTAAAAGATGCTATAATTATCATAATCATTATAATGCATATATTCAGGTAGTCCATGTCATTTAAGAAACCAGATTTAGTAGTACTTGCTTACTATTTCAAAAAGTGCATTCGGAATTCAAAAACGGAAAAGATATTTTTGAATATGGAAATTAAAAAAGGAAAAAGCAATAACTTTCTTAATTCAAAATTTAAACAACAGACGAAAGAATATTACATTTTAAATTAGTTTCGGATACGTTCACCTTGCGTTTCCCACGGCGCACCGGATTAGGGCCGCGATCATTTTATTTTTAATTTTTTTTCCTACCGCTTTGTTTCACTGAAGGGGTGTTGACAGTTATTTGTTGCCAATCTTTTTTTTTTGTTTTTAGAATTTTTCTGTTTGTATAACAAACCGGTTTTGTGTCATTCGGTATTCATCGGTTTTTTTAAGGAAATCGAGATTTAACGGTTCATAGTTGCGCTTTGTGGTTTAGTTTTTGAAAGGTTTGTTAATTAAAATTTGATTTATTAATTTTATTGTTGAGTTAAGGGCTTGCTATCAAAATAATGATGATTATTGTTTTTTTTCTAGTTGAGAATAACGGAAGGACCTATATTTTCATCCCTTCCCAGTTGTTAAGCGACAGTTTTTACAATAGTTATGATCACATTATTGCTGTTAGAAGATAGTATTTTCTTTTGATATTTAAACAAACATAGCTCAAGTAATTGTAAATTTATAAACAGATTATTTGTCTTCCATAAATATTTTGGGAAATGTGTATTATATAAACAGTTTTGCAATAGATGTAATGACATAAAAATATAAGCGACAATATTATCCTAAAAATTCGACAGTAGTCACAGCACGTGATGCGGTCAAGTTTCCTAGAAAGTTGCTTACTAATATTACACATCACACACCAACTTTAAAAAAAAACTTTTTTTGTATAAAATATTCACCAGAAAAATATAATGTCTTTTTTCACGCTGCTCTTGGGACGTCAGCAACAGCAATCACCGTCAGCCGACTCCACGATGAGCGAGAGATCACTCGTACCATTTGCGCTGGTAAATTTACTATCAACACTCAATAATATCGATGTAAATAATTTTTTATCTCTCCATGTCGTGTATGTCTTTTTTTATTTACTTTTACACTAAAATGATTTTTTTTGTTGTAGTCGGCTTAATGTTCTTTTTTGTTGCATAGACTTTGTCCACTGTGGTATAATGAGAGAAGAAACCATAATTAATCTATTAACTATGAATAGTTATAGTCAATAAATAAATTAATTAAGCACTCCACATTTGGCACTTAATTAATTTAATTATCGTCGTTAATTTCTAAAAAACCGTAATTTAAAAGATGAGTAATGAAGTTTGTGGACAACGAGCATGTAAAATTTAACGGTTTTTATCGAATCTTAAAAAAATATGTTCGATTTTTAAATATTGGTTAACCGCATGTGCACGAAGTGTTGTGTTGTAGTTTTTTGTAAATCAACTGTAGTGACGGGTAAGTGTCTGTTTATGTTTTAACTAAGATTATTTAGTGGGTTTTCTAACTTCACTGTCGCTTGTATTAATCAATATAATTGCTTTAACTGGCTAACTATTTTAAAATTGGGAGGAAATTATATCACAGTTTCTTTTATTGTACCTATAAAGACAACTCTAGTTTTAAACAAAATTAAAAGAAAGCATTTAAAAAAATAATAAGTAAAACTCATTTTTGATTTGGAATTTCTCAAACGTATTTTTTTTTAAGAATTACATTTTGAAATTATAATTTGCAATTTTTTTTCCACGCAGCCGCAGCAGCAGTCGCCGACCGGGGAAACACCGATAGGCGATCGCAACGCGATGTTGCCCTTCGCTCTGGTAAATTACCTGAATAGCCTGAATATCGATGTAATTATTATTTTCCTTTCTTTTCGCCCACAACAGGCTGTTTCTTTGTTATGAAAACTCAAGATTTTATCTTAAATCTTATTGGAATATGTTCAACAGTACATTATTAATCAAACCTTTTATATATTATGAATATTTTTTTAAATTTATAAGATTGTAAACCATAAGACGTAGTTAAGGCACTAATGAACCACATATTTACTATTCTTACATAGTAAAATATAACAAAAATAAAAATGAGTTTTCACGGCACCATGTTTTCATACTAGTGCGCTTCATTATTGCAGTTTATTCAATTTAAATTTACCTTTACGATTACTTTAAAGTTTACCACAAACAATGGAGCTCGCTATTATTCATAACCTGTATGCATATGCAGTTTATTTTGTTTTTTTCTTCATTGCTCAATAGTCTTCCATATTATACGTATGCAATTATAACGATTCATACATTCTGTCTTTTATATATATATCTATTTAATTCATAAACTTTATCAACTAATAGAACTCAATACGTAACAAATTAGCAATATAAAACTCTTAGTAAAATACATTTAAAAAATGGCTGATTTTTTGACAAATCGTGAGCCTATTTTTGTCAATCTAACAAGATAGTTAAAAATATTTATTCTGACGTCATAATCAAAATTTCAAATAAACCCTACTAAGAATTTTATTTGTTCTCATTTCACCCGAAACTCGATTCTGACTAGTTTCTTTGTTACATGCAGCAACAAGCGCGGTCAGGGCAGAGCATCAGCGAGCGAACGCTTGAGGAGTGCTGGTCGACACTGCAGCGAGTGAGTTGGCATCTGTTTCAATGTGTATTGTTATCTTCCAAGGGTAGGGGATGCGTGGCGGTGAATGTGTATAACGTACCGAGTTCCATTTTCAAAAACTGTAATTCCTATTTCAAATTGATTTGAAAGAACATTAAAAAAAATTAGAGTATATTTATTTTTAAATTAATATTTTTAAAAAGGTTTTACACAATCACTAAATCGCATTGCCCAATAAACGGGGTATTGGTTACTAAGCCAATAACTCTTATTTTATACATAATTGTGTATTTAAGGTGAGTTTCAGTTTTATTCACTTCCCATTAGAATAAGGCCTTCATTAAATACACTTTGTCTACCACTAAAGCACTTTATCGCACATCTAAGCGGTGGGTGGTGTAACGTATGTGTTTTTTTTTACAAAACAGGAACTATAGAATATCTAGGTTCAATCTAAGTATTACATATTCATTACTTAGCTAACATTTTCACATAGACTCGGTTAAGATAAAAAACTAGCGATAAAACGCCTAAGGTGTGTTAACAATTTATTTCATCGGGATTCGACCGCCATATTGTTTTTTTAAGCATCTGCGTACAAGGTGGCGTATGATAAGCCAGGAAGTACTTGTTCTGCACATTGCGTTTATTGTAGTTTATCGAGATTTTGTATTGTATGTCTGATAGGAATTTTATTGCTTATGATATTTTGATACCATCTAAATATCTATAGCAATATAATAATAATAAATGTATTTTGAAATAATCAAAAAGTTTAGTTAGAAAGGAATATCAACCTCACGGCGAAGAACTAACAGAACACAATCCAAAAAAAATATAAAGTCAAACGAATTTAGCACTTCAGTGACAGCATTGACAGATTACAACTGACGTTACTTCATAGTAAAACTGTCCAACACTATATACGGTAAATGGAAAGAAATTAAGAGAGCCTCATTGGGCGGCTTGTGTGCTTACCAATTTATTGAAAAAAATGTGTTAAGAAACATAGGAAATTCATTATTTTCTTTTCACTTGGGGCTTTGAGGTTTTTATATTTATGAGATAACAGTATATACTACATCAAGACGAACTGTATTTAAGTGTACTTAAAACACCAAAAAATTAAAAGAAAAATATTTAACAAATTCCTGTCAAAGTCATACCACATCATAGAGTAAACACCTCTTCAGTTAACAGAATTACGGCAAAACAGTGAGATAAGAACTCTATAGAAGGATTATTAAAGTTGATAGAAACTATTGTAGAGCAACTTTTATAATGGTAATACATATATATTTATGAAATATATAAGCTTAAAAAGTATTAAGACAAGGAAAACTTAGTACAAACCCTTTGCCTATCCGTCTGGCCAGCGTGGCTTAATAGGCCAAAACCTCCTTGCTAAGGAGAGGCCTATGTCCAGCAGCGGACTGTTAAATGAATGATAATGAGCAAAAAGTATTATTAACGTACTGTGTAAGTAGAATTCCTAAATTCTTATTTTAAATAAATTTAATTAAAAACATAGAACACAATTACATATTAATTAATTTGTCTTTTAATTCTACTTACGTTTTATCAACAAAAGAAGATCTCTTTCTCTTTCATGAACATTCGAAATTTAAAAACTCTTATTAAAAAGAAAGAATATGTTTAAAAACTACGTTCATGTTCATGTAAATAAGAAAAAAAGTACAGGTGCTCACAAAAAAATTAAGCGGCGTATGTCGGACGAAACGGAAAAGTACACTCGGGCTAAATAAAAACTGCACTCTTTGTGCGCGGTCGAGTACTTGATCTTTTGTAGGCGGGCAAGAGGCGTGGAGTCGTCTTTGTCCAATTTCTTTTATTTTTTCGCAACTGAAAACTAGCTGTGAGTGGACCGTGTTTTAAATTGTATATTCAGGTTATGTTTAAGGAAATTCAGGATTATCAAAAACTTTACTTCCAATATTGATCGTCCGTCTATATTATGCATTTGAGTTTTATAAATATTCGTTAAAGATAGCATTTCTTATTCTAAGTTATCAACAATTTAATATTAGTCGTTCTACTCCTTTATCATTCAAATATTTATAAGTAGAGTACATTAATAATTGGAACGCTTTGTGAGAGTAATCTTTTTACATTCAAATCTATATAAAACACTTAAAAAATTTGCTCAAACATAAAACACACAACTGGCAACTCCACATCTTTTAACTTGCAAAACAAAAGAAGATACACACTGTCGAAAAAAATCCTTAAACATTTGCATGTCGATCCGCAATGAATTTATCGTTATTGCCTCTAGATTTATTACAGTGCCGCTTTTCGAAAAAAACAAACCGAAAATGACTCAAGTGAATTTAAAATTCAGATACCAATTGTTTTTCCGTACAAAATTGAGACGATTTTGACGTCGACCGTCCGATCGCGACATGTGTTCAAGTTTTTTATTTCGACTGTACTTATTTCATTTTATACACAGCTCTGAATAAATCAATTCAGTAAAGTTGTCTCACTTTTTGTTCGGCGGCCCTTTTATGTGTAAATACTGTTTTGAAAAATGTTTTTAATGATGTACGTTAAGTGTTGTCTTTGGTTAGAACTTTTTGTGGTGTTTGAATACGTGGTTTTTTAGATGATGGCCATCATTTGAGATATATATAAGTCTATATATTCTGTTACATTAAACTAGTAGATAAATGGATCTTAAAACACTAAATAAATGCTTAGATTCCAAAATCAGGTTAACTTTTTAAAAAGCCTTTTTTTAAGTCTTTCAAAGGTTATAAAAACGTAACAAGACGAAGACTATCAAATCTTTCCAAACCTATTAAGTTTAAAAGCCGGTCGGTCATTAGAAGTCGTTTTTTTAAACGGCGTCCGTTGAACAATTTTTCCACCCCCGTTGAACACTTTTCATAATTAGAACCCCCCACCCCTTGTTACAAGATGTTACAGTTATGAAACGTTTTTAAAAAAATACAATTTTGTTATCTCTGCTTCTGTGATTTTTGAATTGAGAACTTTGTTTCTTTTTTATTTTGATTGTTTTGAAACGAAATTTGGGACGAAAGAGTTTAAAGCTTCGTTGTTCTTTATTTAAATTATATGTAGTTTTTATATACCGTATTTATAGTCCAGCTAAAAACTATTTTAATTACTAAACTTGGTTTGTTCTAAGCTATAATCTATAAAACTATGAATTTCATATGAATGAGTATTTTAACCTGTTCATTGAGAAGTGTACCTACCATGTGTATTGTGTTTAGAAGTAGAGAAACGATTTTAAACATAAGGATAATAGGAAAATAACTAACTATCGTCATGAAATTAAAAAAAAATGTTTTCTTTATTTTATATATTTTTTTTATTTTCTCACTTTCTCTTATTATTGGGATTTTTTTAACTTCATGACAAAAGATACAAAAATATTCGTCCAGTCACATTGATCAACGTTTTAAAAAAATTCCCTGCGGTTCACTGCTTACCCCATTTATGAGACGTGACGATACAAACAATAACGTTTAAATATCATCAAGTGCCCGGTGTCACCCTCTCGCTTCGTAATTTTTACCACTTTTCTCCTATCTTTCTTAATTTTCCTCCAACCCTCTCAGGCCGTATTCATAAGGCAGAAAATTTGGTGCATTACTTTTATTTTTTTAATTTTCAGTTCTGTATAAATAGACATTTTGAAGATATACTTCTTACAATAAAAGTATTAAAAAAAAATACAAAAATAAAGATCGAAAAATATCATTTTTGAAACTAGTTTTCAATTTTTTTTTGTTTTTTTGTTTTTGATATATAAAATACTTAACTTTATATTCGTGAAACTATTATTACTATATTTTTGTACATGATCTTCGTTAACTTTATCAAGAAATTTAATTGCAAAATCTTTCTTAAACCAATTTTCTTCAATTCCAAGTTTAACAAAAAAATATGACATACAAATATACTACCGAACTATAAATTTTAAAATTTAAAGTTTTAGGATAAATAAAAAGAAAAATATATTAAATAACTTTACTTAGATATGAACTGTTTACAATCAATTGTGTTAGATAACGATATTAATTAAATAATCAACCAGCTCCAGACGTGCCTTGCAAGTGACTCGCCCTGCACGTCAAAACAATAACACATTAATTCTATCAAAATGCGGACTATGAATACGACGTATACTTCGCCATTTTTCTTACAACACTCGCGTAATCTTTTTTTCCGTCGCCGTAACTCACGGCCGCGGGTTTTTTGGTTAAAACTTGAAAATTTATTTCGCAATTAGCGCCAAGACACTTTTAAACTCGAGACATTATTAGAAAAGTTTCTTAGTGCTCGTAAAAACCATGTTTTTTACTTACACCTGAGCGTTTTGGGGTTGAATATTTTATATTCGATCATTTTTTAACATTGCGACGAAGGTACTTTTGAAGAATAATGTTATTTTTCGTGTTTTCTTTATTTATATAAAAATCATATCGCTAACACACTTGAAATGTTTGAGTTAAAGATGTATACTGGTAGTGGTCTTTGCTTACCATGACATGATGTGCTGTACGCACTTAAGAAGTTATACTTCTTGGTGTAACTAGATCAAAATCTTTCTAAAAATGTTATCCTATGTCTGTAGAGAAAACGACGCTAATAATAGGAAAAAAAGTATTTAATACATCGAAAGAAAGTTTTATTATAACGCACAAAATAATTATTTTTACATAATAAACAATAAAAAAAACTAAAATGTTGGCAAGTTACTATCATGGTGTCGATTTTCCATGTACAACGTCACGCGTGTATCGTAAATATTTACTCTCATCATTTTACCCTCACGCGCCAAAAGAAGAATAACTCCGATAAATTCGAATTCTATAATCTAGCAAATAAACTTATCTTCCCGTTAATTTATTTGAAAAAAGAAAGAAAAAGCGAGAAATACAAATACAGAGATAACACTTCATTAACATAGAGTGAAACGGTGCGACATGACAACGGTTAAATTTTCACAAGCACACACAAATTGGCGGGAAAACAGCGCCCTCTGGGGCCGACGGAATAAGAGAAAAACTCGCCAAAAATTAGATTTCTTCAGTACTGTGACGTGACGGACCGGTTTTGATACTTGATACGACTATATTCCTCTATAATTTTTAAGCCATTTTAATTTTGAATGTTTTACAATAAATTTCATAAAATAATTACAACAATGTCGCGAGAAGGATTATAGCTAAAATAATTAAGTACAACTTTATTAGAAAATAAAATTATACCAAACTAAATGTGTTCATTTGTAGCAAGGAAATAACATAAAATATAATATTTTCTACAAATAAATACATATCACACATAACTAGTGATAAATAATATTATTTTCAAATTTTATAGTCTAAAATTCACTATATTGTAAATATTTTAATAAATTAATTGTGGTATTTGAGGATATTTTATCGATAACTACCTTTAGTGTCATAAAACTTAATTTTTTTTATAAAATTATGTGTTAAAGCTAGCCTTTTAATTAGTTGCTGCGAAATATTATTTTTACAGAAACTAATTACTCCAAAATTAAGTTAGCTTCATAAAATATCGTAGTTAGCAATTGTGATTATAACTACACATTGTAACCTTAGGAGTAGAAACTAGTGTTATCTATACTATAATATTATAAAGAGGAAAGGTTTGATTTTTTGTTTGTTTGTTTGAAGTAAATAGGCTTCGAAACTACTGGACCGATTCAAAAAATTCTTTCATCGTTGGCAAACTACACTATTCTCAAGTGACATAGGCTATGTTTTATTTTCAAAAAAATTAGGGATGCTAACTAAAACTTGAATAATCTAACCCAAGGTGTAAAAAAATTAACAAAAAACTTCTTTCAATCGCGTGCGCTGCGAAAACTATCAATGATAGAACAAAATGATGTATTACAATTTTTTAGGACACATCACTATATAATAAAAATGTCGCCACAGCATGTCTCTATCTTTTATAGTTACGACATAATAAGCGTCCATTTATTAAAATATATATACATATACCACCGCTAGAAAAGGCTCTTTATTCGTACCTTATCCAAATAAATAAATCATTATTTAAGACTACTTCAATACCTTCATATTACCTTTTAAATTATTCGATTCGGATATTTCTTTCAAAAGATATTACCAGTTTAAATAATAGAAAAAATTCTGCTCGGCTAGCTATGCGTTGAAGAGGTACTGGAGGGGAGTCAACATCACGAAATTAACTTGCCGCGCAGTTGATCCGAATATATTCACAAAAAAAATTAATATCTTAGTTTTTGGTTTTCAATGAATGTTATTTTTTAGAAACTCACTGTAAAACATTGTATATTTTCTTTTATTATAATATTATGCCCGTGCGAAGCCAGGATGGGCTGCTAGTTATAAATAAGTCAATTCATAGAACATATTATATAAAATTACTATCAATTTACAAAATATTAATATTTAAAAAAAAACCTCATGATCTATCTATTTCCAAGTATCAAATATCCATGATCCAAGTATATAAAAGCTAATGGCTTGTGCTACAGTAAAAAAGACGCCGCCTGCAAAGATAAAAATTAGCTGAAATTAAAAGATGCTAACGAACAGTATTCTCCGGAGCTCTTCAAATGTTTCTTGGCTTATTCGCTTTTGAGATATTTTTCTCGTTCCATTTGCTTTGCTACAAAGATTCATATTTAAATTTAGAAGACCTTCCATATTTAAAAGTTTTTTTTTAATAGTTTTAAAAATTAGACTCACTGTTGCCTGTGCCTAACATTACAAGTAAGTTTATTTGTTAGTTTTAACGTCTATATTACTTAATCAAACATCATGAAATTTTCTCTATACGTTCTCAGAGTTATAGAAAATACGAAAATAGTATCTATGATGGATACTTGATATAATTGATTAAAATTTAGTTAAGGATATACAACTAAAAAATTGCTTACCACCAGTGTTCTGTAAGATGGATGTCCCCATTAGTCCAGCTGAACCAGTACATATGTGGTGAGAAATAATTATCCCACGGTTAACTTATTATTAACAGATTTATTTCTAATGGTTATTAATTTTCTTTAAAGAAAAAAGTCAGGTATATCGTTAAAACCCCTTAATCAATAATTTGTCTTAAAACTTTAATGTACAACATACAATACCTGTACGTATGTATGTATACCAACTTAAGTTTTTTTTTCTATCTTAAGAGCCTGCCAAAGTGACTCTGCCTGATGGAAAGCATGAATAGAATCCAAGAATTGTGGTCTCCATACTCATTGCAAATGCAGACAATGCAGTATGGTGACCCACACTATGGCGGCCTTGTGAGATCCTTTTTACACCCCACTTGCGGACGTAAAAGGCATGACAGTCATCGTGACAGTGTAAGGCTTACACAGTTACCACGATAACTATCACCCCTGTCATCATTTATATTTATGTATTTGTATAAATTCTAGTATATGATAAGTTAGTATATGTCTACTTCTCCTATTCAACGCCTGAAACGCACCTACTTCCTATTTTCTCTGCATCACCCAAAGGTCGACTGGTAGAGAATGCCTTAGGCATTAAGTCCGCCTATGTACATAAAGTGCATGATGTATAAACAAAAAAATAAATAAATACCTTACACACGGCTGTCTGATGCCAAACTAGACAGAGAATATATTACAATCTGCTAATAACCATTATTAACAGTATTTGATAGTCCACTACTGGACATACATTTTCTCTATGAAAAGGTTCTAACCTATTGTATCACGCTCGTCAGACGGTTATCCGTGTGGTGACGGATTAAGAATACATAGTGTTACCACCCCTATTCATCCCATGGGTGTCGTAAAAGGCGACTAAGCGAGACAACATCATTACAAAGAGAAGGAAAACTTGAAACAAACCCTACTCCAACCCATCGGCCAGCGTGGTATAGTAGGCCAAAACCTCCTTGCTAAGGAGAGGCCTATGTCCAGCAGTGGACTGTAAAAGGCTGTTAATGGCCAGACGGTGGTGACACTCTGTACTCCTAAGTCATCACCACACGGTGTTCACCGACTCTTCTAAAATATTGTATTCTGAACCATTGATATCGGTACTCAAGTCTAACTTTTAAATAAACGAAAGGAGTATAAATATTCTGAGCGGGTTATTATCTCATTTCACGCCATTTTACCGCTAATTATATCGTCCGTGTTGACAATGTGTGCGATAAAATATCATGAGAAAAACTCTATCGATCGATATAATATCTATAACCACATATTTAATATATAGTAATAATATAAATAATCGTATATTTAATATACAACGTCATCATAACAGTTAGACGAACTGTAGAATACTTATGTACTTTTAGTTAGTAAATACTAACATATTGTATATAGAAAACACTCAAAGTCCAGAACAAATATTTGCAGATAAAACGAACAATTAGTCCGACCCGGGAATCGAACCCGAGACCTCAAGCACAACACTCACATACGCATGTATACAGTACGAGTATATAGTTTGTTTAATTAAATCCACTATCCTCAGAAACTGCTGGTTCGAAATGAAAAAATGTTATAGTGTCGGATAGCCCATTTATCCGGAAAAGTGATAGGTTCTATAACACCACACTCTGACAAATACATAGTAGCCCATGAATGAAAAATACTGACGAAGTTGCATGGAAAAGTTAAAGTAACATATAATTGTCAATATCTAGAGTATTACTTAATAAACCTATATTATAATTAAACAGCCCAGTACCTGGGCCTAGGCCGCCATGGCGTGAGTCGCCATACTGCATTGTCGGCATTCGCAATGAGCATAGCAACCACCACTCTTGAATTCTATTCAAGCTTTCCATCAGGCAGAGTAGAGTCACTTTGGTAGGTTTTCACAAAAAAAATACCCATAACCATATTACATCAATTTAATCCATATAGTAAACCAATTGGCGACGTACATTTCACACTCTAAGCTTAAGAATCTCTTAACCATAAAAAAAACTAAATCAAATCGTTGAAGAAGGTTAAATCACTTACTTACGTAGCATCATTACATCACATCAATAGCCATTAACAGTCCACTGCTGGACATAGGCCTCTCCTTAGCAAGGAGGTTTTGGCCTACTATACCACGCTGGCCAGACGGAGGGTTTGTATTACGTTTTCATTCTCTTTGCAGTAATGTCACCTTACGCAATTTGCTATCTTAGTCAGCTTTGACGACACCCGCAGGATGAATAGAGGAGTGATACTCCATATTCTTAATCCCTCACCACATAGAAGTTTTCTTTAAGATCAATTATTATAAATGTTCTTAAATAGTTACGTATATATCCCCACAATAACCGCATACTATACTCATCTCAAAACTACACAACCCTAAGATAATTCTAATTTCAAATTTGAAAACTATTGCGGAAACAATTTAAAAAAAGAACAGTTCGTTATCCAGACCACCTACAAAACAGAAAAAAGAGTAAATATTTCCTACAAGAGACCATCGAATACGGCCAGATATAAAAACCAATCTAGCAAAAAAAGATTCACTGTACTAACGCGATGAAAAACTCAATGCTCCATCTCGTTCTCTCACTATCGCCTACTAGGGTTAAAATAGTTTGATACTTTTATTTAGAAAGTAAAGGTTTACTGACTTTTATTTTTTTTATTGTTCACAAAGGCCTTTGAATTGACTGACGTTTCAATCGTGTCAGGCAATTCAGAAGCAGGCCTGGACTGTTTCAGTCGCCTGTGACTACTGCCACGATTCAGGTATTGTTTGATATGTTAAATCGAATAGCTAACGCTTTTGCGAAGTTCTGTAACATATTGCCGTCCAGTCTCATATCATACAATTTTCAATGAAGCGAGAAGAATATAACTTAATTAATACTTACTAGCACCGACACTTAAAAAACACAATTGTTAACTAACTTAGAAATGACGACATCCTATATCATAATTCATAAAAAGAACTCAATTACGTAAGAGACAAAAAGCATCAAGAACGATTTCGCTTGCATCACTTCAAACTAAGGAACCGCGCGGATATAACAGACTATAATAAAAAAGTTAGTAAGTACACATAAGTGCATTACGATGCTGTGCCTACTATAACTATAGGTAGTGCTTATACAACGCCCACGGCCGGAGCCGAGCACAACCATTTTTTTCCTGCACACTTACATTTGAAAAATACATGTTGACGTAAACACACATATTTCGCGTTGAAAAAGCAAGGCTGAATGAACTTTTTACCTTTGCTTAAAACAACAAAGTGACGTAACAGAGTGACGTTTAAACTTTTTTTTTATAGATGTTCTCCTTTTTGTTTTTTAATTGTGTCGTGGCTGACAGTTGTGATGAGTTGGTGTGGATTTAAATCGATGCGATATCAATGCAGGTATTTATTTTTATTTCAATGTAAATACTAAAGAGGCTGTTGTGTAATTCTGCGAACTAGTTTCCGATTTATTACGTTACGTGGGGAGATAAACAATAGATTCCGGTAACATTCCTGTCTCGATACTTGTTAAAATAAAGTGGTATGGTCGATAAATGGCAAAATTATTAACATTGAATAGTTTATTCTTTATATTAGTAGTATTTTATTAGTGTTTATGCTTTTAAATTTGAACTTAGAAGTGTTTAAAATTGTGTAGGTTAGGCCATAGATTGCCGGAATACTAAATATCATGAAAATAAAATGTTATTTTGCATAGGGCAATCCTTTTCTTAGTCAACAACTTTTAACTTAATTAGATAAGTAAGAGTTTAAGTTCATACCAGTTTGCATAGTCTAACTTAGTCTCGGAGAAAGTGACCTAAACCAAAGTGCAGCGCGGTAAAAGTCGATGTGACATTTAGCTTTTTTCTTGATAGTTTTATTTTTTATTAAGCGTAGAGGTTATAAACCTAAATTTGCTTTCTTTAAAAGTTTATTTTATCTCGAATTTCATATATTTTACTTTGGGAATTAATTAAGTTTACTTTTAAAGTAAGCTATTATACTCTGTAAGTATTTATTTGTAAATTTAAAAACATTTAGTTTTTCAATTATTTATTAAAATTATTTAAAAATCAAAAGCCTTCTCTTGCCAACGTCAAGACAGTGATCCATAGATAATTTTAAATATTTGTCATTTGGAATGTCAAATTTCATCTTAGTCGTCACAATATGATTTAGGTATACACTTACATATGTAATAATAAATTTGTTTTATTCGTCTTTGTCAAGATATATCATTCTTAAAAATACACCTATGAATAACCATATCTTTCTTTGTAAACATGAAATACACCCATAATGGTAACAATTATTTACCAACATCTAATTATCGTGACCACTTTTAATTATTTAAGACTTTGTTACAATTTATTAATTGACTTCTTATTATACACGAATATAGCATTTTTTGATCACAAATTACAATTATTATCGTAAAAAGAAATTATTATTCCCTTTATACGATAAAATTGCTTTACAATAAAGTTAATAATTTCATCTAAGGATAATTGCTCACTTCATTTTTATTTTCTTTTCGAAGTATGATTTTCTTTGTAAACTATAATTACAAATTGATAAACTGTAATCGTAATCTTACTAAAAAAATATGTATTTATTGATTTGAGCAAAAATAGTAATTTTTAAAAAGCTCGAACGAAGTTGGTAGTGAATAAAAATTTTATTATTTGTGAGTCCTGACGAGCGCTACTTTGTTGTCGGATCTTTAAAAATAAACTTCTTTTGTACTACTCGCTTGCGTGAGTCCGACTTTGTTAAAAAGATAATTATTATTCTGTTAAAACGACTAAATATAACTTTGTTAGAGTTTTATGAAAAATAATTTTAAAACTCTTCTAAGACTTTAAAAGAACGTTTGATATTTTTAAATAAACGTATTAGTTAAAAATTTGGAATATCTATTTAGAGTTAAATAGTTACCAAAAAATGTTTCCACATAAACGTAACAAAGATATTTTATATAACATATGTTACTGCCAACGAATCGTTTGATCATAACCTGGTCACCTCTCTAAGTATAATTAGAATAATCTTTAAAGTAAAATGTTACAATAATTTATTTTAAATATGGCAGACAGTAAAAATCATAGTGATTTAGTTATTTTGAAGATTTAAAGGTGAAAATTTTTCAACCAACTTTGCATTCTGTTTGAAATACACAAATATTTTTAATTTTTACACTAAATGGTGGTGGCGTGGTGACGGATTAAAGATACGTATTATCACTATCCCGATTCAACCTGTGCTTGTCGTAAGAGGCAACTATGGAAGCAAACTACACAGGACAACATTCCTGTAAAGAGAAGCAAAATTCGATACAAATCGTATGTCAACCCGTCTGGCCAGCGTGGTCTAGTAGGCCAAAACCTCCTTGCTAAGGAGAGGCCTATGTCCTGCAGTGGACTGTTGAGGCTGATAATATGATGTGACACTTATTCTTTACGACTCTTTTACAGAACCTCAATGAGACTAGACAATGTTTTGGTTGTTTTGTGTAGTCAGTTGAACATAATATCATAATTTCTTTTAAAAACTAGAGCGTCATCATATTATAAATATAATTTCTAGGGATTTCTAAGTTATGTTTGAGTTTCACAGTGAAATTTTTCAGCAATATACAAATATGTTTGACAATCTAGCTGACGCTTTGATTTTCACGTAAAATAAGTAGGTATATTTATTTCCAATAATTAAATAATAGATTATATTTCACTTAAGTATTAATTACACAGGTATTTATCAACCATCACGCTATTATACGCGAAATAAATAAACATATAGAGTTACAGTGACGCATCATATTATTGGAATCCATTGAAAAAAAATTACACAACCGAACACACACTGAGCCGTTGTTGACGTAGGTCAAGATACTACACACACATGTAGAGATTAAAAAATCAAAGCGCAACGCACACATGACGTTATGATATCAGTTTTTTGTTAAACAAACATTATTTATCATTTACTGGTACATAATAATTGTAATTTAAAACTGTTTGGGTTATGTCTCGTGTTTGTACAGATGGTGTAAAAGGAAATGTTTGATTTTTAGTTAATTTTTAGCTTATGGGAGAAGGTAGTTTCTGATAGAAGCGACACATACTGCTTAAACACGTGATGACAAGAATATCACTCGTGTGTGATAGACTCATCATCCATTAGGGTATGGAGAACGATATGAATACTACATTATTATCCGACTTCAAAATAAGAGGTTGTAAGTTTAGTTCTATTTGCAAAATTATTTTTTATATTGTGATTATTCGGCTTTACTGAGCAAGAAAAGCTAGATCTAAAGTAAGAACTGCTTAGACAATGTACTGAAAGGGTACTAAAAATTGTACACTCCCTTTAGAAAATGTATCTTTACTTGTTAGATTTTATATATTTGTAGTATGAAGAAACAGCATTTTTAACACACAAAGCATAGTTATTCAAACTCCAATTCAAACAAAATTTGCAGCACAAAACTAAGAGCACCATAAAAACACATATTTCAAGAATAGAATGAGCGAATGCCGTACCTAAAAAGAGAATAATATTTCTTCCGTTGTCTAAACTTGTTCGGCGCACGCGCTGCTTTCGTATGTGGGCGTAGTTCGTGTGTGTGCGTGAGCTGTGTGTGTACGTGTGGCGACCTACAAACGTGCATGTGTGCGTGATGCGTAAGCGCAAACTCTTGTCTTAGGTTAGGGAGGTGAGCGAACTCTCGCGTTTTGCAGAGTCCATTTATTTTTATTATGGGCCAACACGTGGACTGCTATGGACGTATACGGCAATTTTATTGCGTTATCTTCCTCTTTAGATTTATTTTATTTTCGAGTTAACTTAAGGTATTTGGAGTAGTTTTACTGGTATAAAGTGCACCTTTAATTTATTTATGGAGTTAATATAATTCAAATTTTACTTAGGGAAATGATATAAACACGCTTATACGAAAGGAAATTATTTTAGGTCGAAAAATATAACATACATAATATGCATTTAATGAAATGAATTAAAGATTGATTAAAAATACAATCGGAAAAGGAAATTAATTTAAAAAACGCAATCGATTCCCGCACTCATTGTGGTGTAATCGATTTAAAAATGCAGGTTCGATGTCCGTGATCGTGACCTGTGCACGCACATGAATACTGTATGAACATTACTTTGTCCCTTTGAAATTACAATAGTGTGCTGGGTACTTTCTGTTCCTGCTTTTTAATCTTCTATGTATTTAAAAATTTTAGCTTTGTTTCAATGCTTCATAAAGTCGACAGTTTACAGATGCTTTAAAGATACAGTTTATTTATTTTTGAAGTGAAAACTTCTTTCGCGTTGAGCGTTTTGGTAGAGGGTAAAATCCTCGGTTCGCGTCACCGACATGCTAATGATAATAGTATATCTTTAGCTATGGAGAATATGATATTATATATGAAATTTATTATTATTATATATTATATATGATATTATATATTATATATAGCTATATATGAAACATAAAAAATTTCATATAATTTTTGCATATAGTTTTAATTACTCTCAACTTAATAGTTCCGTTTTCACTTCTATCGGCAGTCTCACGACTGCTACTGTTTTTTTTCTTTTAAATACTACCACATTGTACCATAGCGAATGTTAGGGTGTAGGGTATACACATCACATGACTACGAGAAAAAAAAACCTAAAAGGAAAAAAAAATACACTTTAGGTTTTACCGTAAACTAAATATCGGTGCTATGACGTGTTTCGATACCTATCTAACCTTTTTCCTTACCCTATTCTAATTTTAAAAATGAATATACGTAAAACCACAGACTAATCAAAAAAAGAATAATTTTTACCTACAAAGAAATAATATATAATGTGATATCAATTTGAATTAAGTGTTAAATGAACGATCAAAATAATATGAACAAATTTTGAAATGTTAATATAAGCATGGACTTGCTTTTCTTTGCTCGGGTATTCTAATTTCAAATGAATCTTTTTTTTTTATTTTTCTTTTAGGTTAAATTACGAAGGTTTTAAACGAAATTTTATTTAATAGCATCGTAGTTTAATGTTTTAGGTAATTTCTAATAAAAATTGTACAGATTTTTTACTTATATTTTTATATCTACGTTAGTTAAAATATTGTAGTTACTTATTGACATTTTTATATATAAACTCAAGTAGTTAATGTACAAATTAATAAAATGATAAATTCGAGTTAAAGATGAGTCTATGGTATATTTCAAAATAGTAGTTCTTTTTTTTAAATCCATCCACGAGTTTTCTACCGTTTTATTTAAGATGTTTCTTTAGGCATATAAAAACTGAAGGCCAAACATACAGTCAAGTGATTTCTTTATAGTGATTCTTTATCAGTGTTTGTAGCTGTTATCGCACAACCCTGAAAGTACGTTGCCCTTGCATTTTTAACTTGAAAGACGTTGACATTATCGTCGTAAGTTATTTTATTGTACGTACTTTGTGAACACTTTTACTACTTTCCACGGATCGATATTTTATTTATGAGCTATAAAATATACTTTGATTTATTAAATTTGTTCATTGTTGTTTTTAAAGTTTACTATAACCATCGAAGTATAAATAAAAAAAAAGATACTCTTCGCTCTATGGTATCTGTAATTTTTTTACAAGACACCCAGAGGTGTTCGTGTGGTTAAAATTTATAAGAATTTGACAGTATGATGTCAATAAAAAGGAAACGATTCGACTTCATGGGCATCTATCACAATTTTTATTTAATGATTTGTTTTACTTCAAAAGTACAGAAGATTTTATATTTTTTAAAATTAAATCTTTCTCACATCCCTCTAAGACGACGTCCCATCTAAACTGCCAGTTATTTTATTCATCATCATTATCAACTGCCTTTAGCAGTCCACTGCTGGACATACCTGGAAGTTTTGACCTACTATACCACGCTGGCCTGACGAGCTGGTATAGGGCTGTTTCAAGTTTCCCTTCTCTCTACAGTAATGTTGTCTTAATGCATCTATAACACAATAAACTTTCGTATTAAACTGGCAGTTAATTGCCAGACACAATAAAAAAAGGCAAACATATTATCATTGCGTAATATAATAAAAATGTGCAACGCGTCGTCATTTCTCCGATAAACACGATTAGATATTGCATCATCGTTTTATACATTACACACACACACGCGCGCATACACACACATACGCACCCACACACACGAGCATAGTTTTACGCGCGAAGAATAATATCTATTATCTATTTATCGTTGGGTTAAGACTATTAAAAATGAACTAAACTACAGATTAATAAAATAACAATTATTACTTTATTATAATTGTATTTCATTGATGCGCTTAAATGCTTTTTTAGTTCTCTTGTACTTGATTTTGTGTGATTTTTAACAGATTATTGTTTTGCCTCTGTGTACTGATGTGGCGTAATGACGCGTATGCTATCCTCAACAATATTTTACTATCACGAATTTGACCGATGACGCCATATAGTCCTGGAGTGGTGACCGCGTACTGGGAAACGCAGCATTGGTAGGCCTCCTACAAGGTGGTCTGACAATCTGTCAATGCGGGCGGCATGCGATCGGCTGTTGTGGGCTGTGTGCTTTGGGGGAGGCCTATGTCCAGCGGTGGACGTTTCTTGGATGAGATGATGACGATAAATGACCTCGAATTTTAATTGCCTGGTAATAGATTAAAATAAAAACAGTATTAACTAAAAGCACGTTTATTTTTGGTTACGAAAAATTAGGATTTGTAATTTTTGTACGGTTTTAAAACGGATGAGTTTGTGCAGTTGATTAGGATGTGTGGATAAGATTGTGGTTTGTACATTATAACTTTTAATATTGAATATAACGAGTTAAGTTATTTGTTTTATTTTTATTTATCTGCGAATGTAATTTATAAACGAAGTCCTTAACAAAAAATTGGTTTTTTTAATATCAAATTTATACATTTTCAAAAATAGAACACCATTCACCACTCGAATCGAACGAATTCACTTTTTTCAAATTTAGAATCTAAATCACAAGAGTTTTAAAAAAAATACCTATTAAATTTTTTTGTAATGTATCTCTCAGATGCCATCGTGATATTACAAGCTCTAGTTAACGTAGTGTGTGACAATATTGTTGATATGTGTGTGTGCTATCGCAGAAAGAAATGAGGTTATCTGAATGCGCCTGTCATTGTCTCGTTGTTAGCACTCCAATCATAGAGTCTGTTTGCCACAGATGTGAATTACTGAGGAAATAAATAGGGCAACAGATGGAAACGAAAAGACACTAGAAGAGACTTATGTAACGCAGTGCCGTAACGTTCTGAATGTAAATTAGGAATATTTATGTATTTTTTAACGATTCACTTCTTGTAACTAGGTAGGTGTACTTACATTTTATAACTTACAAGGACTATTTTTTGGTTTTACGCGCTAATATAAAGAATGATTTGAACTGAAAAAATCCTTTTTAGTGATGGGTAGCCCATTTATTTTGGAAGGGCTAGGAGCCGAGCATAACGAAAAATGTTACAAAAAGTGAATACACTTATTTCTTTTGAAAAACGTCGACGAAGTTGTCTTTGATAAGTTGTAACCACTTATTTGTTAGTGGACAGAGCGCACTAGCCAATAACATTATATTGTTACATTTATAAACAATTATCAAGTACCTAAAAATTCATACATTATAAACAATAAACTTTTACATATTCTTATAAATAAACCACGACACTTATTTCGTAGAAAATTACTCGTATACCTACAAGAAATAGCTGAGGTAAACAAAAAATACATTCCACCGGTACATTCTATACTCTTCAAAGCTCTATAACACACACACATTCATACGCCCGCACACATAACCGCCGCTCCGTTTGTTGACATAGGTCAGTGCTGGCCAGTGAGACTTCATACTTTTTTTATTATACTTTTTTATTGGCTCTACGTCGGACAATGGTAGAAGGCAGTATCAATTAGAAAAAAATGCTGTCCTTCTCGATGGCACGTTTATTAAATTAAAAACTTTTTTATTACTTGAGAAAGTTTCGTTTGTAAAGAAAATCTTGACATTACTAGAACAACTTAATTTCCGGGTAGAGGAAATTTAAATTTGGAATCGGTAATATATAATTTGTCTAATATAGTTTTATTAAAGAATGGATCTGTAATATTTTTTTTCAAGCATAATACGTAGCGATAAGAAAACGCTTATTAACATACAAATGACTCTTTACTAATATTACAAAAGCGATTCTGTCTGTATGTCTGTTACACTTTCACAGTTAAAGAGCTGAACCGATTTTATTAAAATTTATCATACCTACTACTTTTTACCGTGATAACATAGATATGAGTACACGCGAGCAGAGTTGGTTACCGAAACATTTTTACGCAACTTTTTATGTGTTTATGGCTACTTATGGTTTTTTTATGAGACTCACATTGTTTAATCTGTATATATGCGTAGTACACGATAAAAAATAGTTACAAGTATGATCTCAATATATTTTCACAATTTATTTTATTTTCTTTTTTTTTTTTTCTTTTTTTTTTTTAAAAGACAACGCCCGCATTAGGTATAAATCCTGTGTCGCGGGGGACTTTACAAACATACAAGAAACGGACACAAAGAACACCCAAACTCAGAACAACAATTTGTGGATCACACAAAGTATTGCCCCATGTAGGATTTGAACCCACAACACTCAGCGAAGTGGAGAGCGGCGTGGCGACCGCTTAAACTACTAGACGAATCGTGCAGTCAGTCAAACATAACATTTTTATTTGTCGACATTTTTACATATCACTCCATCTTTGTCTGCGTCTCTCAAAAGGAATATATATTCTGTTTCTGTTCTTGCAATATTTTATACTGATGCACTGCTTGCATATATGCATAGAGCTCCCACAAAGAACCTAGGGTCCAAGTCAACCTCACCTGCAAGTGGTGCACCTGTTGATAGACGGATGAGGCTCTGGCAAACAAAGTACCCCGATTCACGGCAATAGGCTCGCCATTTATTACGTGGAACCAAAACAGGGCCGAAAAGTGGACCTTTAATGTATTAAACGCCCGTGCATTTTTGCGGGATTCCCCAGAGGGGTAGTCAGAGGTATATCTGTGCCTATTTTTATTTATAATATATTAAACGCCCTTGCATTTTTCCATTTTTGTGGGATTCCCCGGAAGGGAGTCTTCTGGGGAATCTCTTACACCTATAGTTTTCGCTGATAAATAGATTATTAAATATAAAAGACTTTTTCAATTTGAACCACTAGTTTTTGGGCCACTAATCTCAGGAACTGCTAGCTCACATAAAACATTTTAATGTTGACCCAAACAAACAAACTCATCGGCTTAATGATGTTAGTATATATTTATCATTATCCAACATCACAGTTAGAGATCTATCAATTTGTAATTCTATATTGGGATGACTTCCCATTACCCATTTTTTTTATTCTTTTTTTTATTTTTTTATTTTATTTATTTATTTATTTGTTTACATGCAAGACTTAAATCGCAGGAGAATGTGCAAACAGACCTCGCTAGGTTCACCCGTGTTGAGGTCTACTACTATGACGTGTCTAAATGACTCGTAAAGATATTATAGATGACATTAATATATATGTACATGTATTTGGATGACTATAAAGAATATATATATATAACTAAGGTATTAATTAATGTCCGTATTGTCTGTGTGGTGACGGATTAAGAATACATAGTGTTACCACCCCTATTGGTGGTGATCCCGTGGGTGTCGTAAAAGGCGACTAAGGGAACAAAGTATGCAAGACAACATCATTACAAAAAGAAAGAAAACTTGAAACCCGTCTGGCCAGCGTTGTATAGTGGGCCAAAACCTTGCTAAGGAGAGGCCTATGTCCAGCAGTGGACTGTTAAAGTACCTATAATGTTTTATTTTTTTTAATTTTAAGTTTTTTTTTTAATTTGGAAAATAAGTTTTGGTCTACTATACCACGTTGGCCAGACGAGTGTCTCTATGCAGTGCTCATTGTCTCACATAAATTGCTTCGTTAGTCGACTTTTGCGAAAATCACGGATTTATAGGTATGGTAACACTCTATTCTTAATCCATTACCATACGGGATGCATTGGCTTAACAAGATTCTAACTTCATAAAACTTAACATCACTAAGCTTAAAACGCCTAAACTTATTTTGATCAAACAAAATAGAGGTCTGTATGAAACTGCTTTCAATTTACATAAATACCGCATTGGTAGCGGCTTACGAACTATTCATGCACAAACAGACACACACAGATATCGACTTATCATAAATATTTTCTTCATCTTGTTAAGATTAAGTTTACTAGTTGACTAGTAAGTTAAAAATACTTAGAAATCAGGTATTTTAAATAAAAGGTAGTATGTAAATTGTGAATATTTAACACGCCTCTGCTTACCTCATTGGGTATTGGACATATATTTATACATACGTAAATGATATAATTAAGATTATTTACCCAAGCTAAAAATTATCCCATTTACGGTGGTAAGCTTATTTATGCCTATTTTTTCGGAAATCAAAAATGGGAAAAAATGGGAGTGTATTGAAAAGGAAAGTTAGACATTAGTAACAACACTGTGTGTGGTCTTTTAATATAATTTAAATTACCAAACAGTCTATTGATTTAACTATGTATAGAAAGCTTGTCAAGTAATATTCTTAGTTGATAGTAGGTTTTTACCGCGCTTTTTAAATATTAATATGACAAATAAATTGACAACAAATACCTATCCGTCATTCGTAGAGCTGAAATATAGTGTTCATAAAAATAGGTAAGTAAATGGTAAATTATGCCAAAGATATCGTGTAGCATACTCATTTAAAAATATTCTGTTGAATTGATGACCTCCTTTTGGTTGTTCGTTTTATGAATTTAAATTTGGAATGCTTTATGAAAAAAAATACATTATCTATGTACAGTTCGATGACTTTACTGGTGCGAGTATTCTAGTACAAAGACAGAGGTTACGGTGTCAAAAAGTATCTAAATATAAGAAACCGCGTTCTAGAGCCAAAAATAAAATCATGTCTTTTTGTGAATAAAAAAATATTACAGTTCTACATACAGTGTTCTACAGTGATTCTACATAAAAAAATTGAAATTCAGCAACTTAGCAGTCTTAAAGTCGACCCCAACTTAATTTGAAAAAAAAAATATTTGGTGGAAACGATTGAGATCTGTTGCAAAACCACTTTGCTTAACATTTACGTATATTCTTTTCGAAATCTATGGTTCTATTTGAAGTGTCTCGTAGTGTTCCTGTGTGCAAAGTTAGATCGGTCCTGGGTTCGATTACCACCGGTCCTCTACTCTAAACTCTATTGAGACCGCACGTAACATGTGTGAAGTTACTTAGTACAGTTTTCTTTTAATCCCATTAGTTTGTCACTGTGATGTATTAAAAATACAGAGTGCCACCACTCCTATTGATCCTATGAGTCACATAACAGCAAGGAGAAGAAAAACTTGCAACAAACCTTATTTCAGTCCGTCTGGCTAGCGTGATGTAGTAGGCCAAAATTCCCGTTTTAAGGACAGCCCTATGTCCTGCAATGGACTGTTATAAGCTATTGATGAATAGTTGATAAAGTACGATAATTTTCATACAAAACTGTATAATATATACAACAGTGCAAGTAGGAAGTCCGTGGCCGCGGGTGTTCGCGGACATTCCCCGTGGGCGGCGGCGGATAGCGATATCTTAACAGCTATCTAAACTAGCTCGCGCCATCTCATTCGTCCGCTAACGAGGGAAAGGGACCGCATGTAATTTGTCTATGGAGAGACGTGTGAATTTTTTTTAGAATAGGCCTAGTGTCGTTGGAAAATATATTTGGTGTAAAATAATTATGTCGGAATACATGTTTATTTTGAGGTGTTCTTCGACTTTCGAACAATAAGAGTAACTGGAGACTGCAATTCAATTTAATCTAGTATATTTTTCACCTAAAGTACAACATATTGAAGAAAAAAGCTTCCCTCTTCATCCCAGGTGCTTAGTAGTATTGCCTTGTACCCTTGGAATAGACAAGAAAAAGATATTGTAACACCCAAATGACATTCCTACACCTATACCTATGTTTTTCTGATAAAGTAAAAGTATACTATTCGATACGGCCTTACAAATCGACTAAAAATTAACAATCAAACCCTTTACAAGTGCGACCTTTGCCATCATAAAAAAAAAATTAAAAAAAAAAAACGTCAAACATAGTAATAGAAGAAACAAAAATGCATCTCTACGTCAATGATACACGTATATATAAGATTGCGTGTAAGACCATCTGTATAATAACTAATCATTATATCAAACAACACAGTGATAAACGGTTGAACACACTCGTTCATCAACCAAGGCCGGTTCGTGATAGTACATGTAAATAACTACGCTAGGGTTCTTTTAACAGATAAAAAAATAAACGTTCCTTTATACGTTATCTTTACGCACGTGGAACTAGGTGTAGAATAATTACAAATCGATTGACAAGCCTGAGATGGTTTGGTATGTGGACAATCAAATTATAACATATTTGTCTGGTATCTCGGCTATGTGAGCGATTATTAATCAGATGCCCAGGTGATTAAATCGAATTAAATAATGACAAATACTAAAATAATAAATTCCTGGGTCGAAAGAAATGAAATCTGCCAATATTTGTTTCGGAATTTGGGTGTTTTTTATGTATAATATGTATGGATTAATAAAAAAAGGTATATATGTGTCTATATTAGTTGTGCAGTACCTATAATACAAGCTCTGCTTAGTTTGAGATTGCCAATAAGCGTTGGATGTCCGAAATATTATCATTAATTCTTATGCGCTGTATTCAGTATTATCTTACATTATCAACTATCATGTTTTTTACTATTATTTCTCTACTAAACCTTTCCAAAATAAGATATTACTTAATTATCAAAACATTTAAAACTATTACCAAAAAAGTAATACGCGAAACTAAATGCAAAAGTCCGAGCAGTCCTGAAAAACAAGGCGTTAGGTTTACAAGACAAAGAACTTCGGAAATGTCTGTGCCACATACTTAATACTAACATTATTGATAAAATATATGTAAAATACTGCCCATATTTATATTACTCGTGTTCGACATGACGTGGGTTTACTATCATAACATATGATTACTTATTAAACATAAGAGTGACTGCTGTCGATAGAAAACACAAATTCCGTGTAAGTTATAGTTCCATGACGATTTCAATTAACGGACCGTGGTCTAACATAAATGATCAACCGTAGAACGAATCGGACGGTCCACGGAAAAGGACTGAAAACTTGGACCAAGATCTCACAACATTTTAAAAATGAAACGCGAAGGTTTCTTAAGATAGATCAATAGATATTTATTACTTAACCACCTCAGGAAAGTCATGTTTTGGCAAAATTGGACTGATTCTATCGAAATAATACCAAGGCATCTCAGAAAACAGATGTTAAACAATTCTTTTGCTACTTTTCATCGAGTGAATGAAGCTACCTGAGCTCAAAACCGTCCTTCCTCTGTTCCTGAGGAGAGAAACACTTAAAGGGTTATGAATATCCGCGCTTGGTAGTCAATTATTACCAAATGATCGATCTGCCAAACCCACCCTTCAACACCTATCACAAAAACCATCAAAACGACTGAAATATTAATAAAGATACACGAACATTATAGTCTGAAGCAAAAAATAATTACAAATCTTAAAAATTTACTAAAACATATATTATAATCATCATTATTTTAGCCAAGAGACGTCCATTGCTGGACATAGGCCTCCCCCAAGGTCTACAATAGTCAGTCCCATGCCGTCCGCATCCAACGGCTTCCTACGACCCTTACCAGGTCGTCAGATCACCTTGTGGGGGGCCTACCAGTGCTGCGTTTACCAGTACACGATCGCTATAATATATACAAAGAACCCATTACAAAAACACAAAGATATGTGTATATTTATATTTTTATTCATTGTTTACGGTCACTTTCTTGTTCAAGGTCCGTTTTATTTAAAGAAAGACGACGCGTTGATACCGATGAGTAATTGTTGCCTTGAATCGAAGTTGCCATTGAAAAATTCATAATTCTTTTAATAATGACAAGTTTATATCTAGTTGACGTCGATATATTTTTAAGTAAATATTTACATGGATATGTTGTTATCAAGTAGAGGCGTATTGAATGTTTAGTTAATCTGTCTGACAAGCGCGATATAGTAGGCCAAAACCTTTCCATAGAGAGGCCTATGTCCAGTAATGGCCTATTAAAAACTGTTCATCCATCATCATTAAAATTTTTTGCCCGATCCATTTAATTGTTTTGGTGTAATTGAGTCACAAACATATTGCATTTATAATACTACAATTCAATCTTGAAGTACGTATTTCTCCATCCTTATGTTAATGAAAAGTTTGGCGAAAATGACTTACAAAAATACTAGTAAATAAATGTAACAAAATCCAATCTATACTTAAGTCTGATCTGATTTACAATAATGCTGTAAAATCTTGTAGCAATGGGATACTCATTACGTACTAGAAAGAAAATATTGCCATTACCGTGTTAGATTGTTTCGTGAACTTGAAATCTGACTCAATGTCCAGCAGTGGACTGTAAAAGGCTGTTGATGTGATTCAGATTGACATGATCATTGTGCTTCTACTTATCTTATCACGGTTCAATTATTAGTAAAAACAGTGATATATCAGTTCAAGTCGAGTTTGCCCAAAAATTCCAAGACCAACACTTCGAATTTAATTGTTTCAGTTGTTTGAAAATAAATGTAATAACTATTAGCAAATAAAATAAGCAATTTTACCCGCTTGCTGTCTGCCCCGACCATAATCTTAGAGTTATTTATCTCCATTTATAAATATCAAGATATTTTGAAAGTCAAAATAATATTAAAAAATAATATTCTATGTGTATGACAGTAGAGCTCGTTAGTCATAAAACTTTGTGGAAATTTCTAAAGGACTCTAATTATACGATTTTAAAAGCGACTCTTTACCACCACTGACATTTGTCACTGTAGAACATGCAAAACATCATGTTAGGTCGTAATTTTTTAATTATTGACTGGTCCCCTCACGGTAGAACTAATTATATCGTCCACGGGAAGTGATAAGTTGTTAATTTATACTTTGACACCTGCTGTGGGACATTTTTAATTGTTTCTGATTTATAACTATTGTTTTAACATGTGGTACTGTTATTGCTATTAGTTGTTGTTTGATTTTGTCGCGGATGTAAAACGAAACGTAACGTATTTTTTTTTTTAAAGTGGCCTTACATTTTGACAGATTAAAAAAGGAGGTCCCTATTTAAGTTTTTCTTTTATGTCACTTCATCAGTTTTGAAATATAGTTTTTTATTTTGAAGAGTAAATATTCCTAATTTGAAATAAAAGTGGAAAATTAAGAATTGAAACATAGTTTTCATTTTCAGAGTTCAATATTAGGTACGTAGTTAGTCATTGTGTTAAATATAGAGAGATGTGCTGGTTCGTCTTGGTTTGTTTCAGTACTGCACTGTTACAGATTTAGACGCATCTGTCTCAATAGGTACTCTGTCTAGCAGAACCTACGGCGTGGCATTGATCTTAATAAACCTATATGCGATGATAATTTAAAAGTGTTAGTATTATGTAGTTATATTTATAGATTTATATCTTTTGTTGTTATTGCCTTTATTAATATAAGTAGTACATAATACCAGAATGGCTTTTTTACAAGTAGACAATAAAATATAAAATTTTAGGGATTGAAAATCCACGAAATAAATTTAAGAATAGACGCTACACAATTGTTATGAGAAAAAAATGCAATATTAATGCAATATAAGTTTTTAAAAATGTGTAATTATTATGTCCTCAAGTGAGGCGTAAAAAATCGTAATAAGCCGCCATAGTGTGGGTCACCATACTGCATTGTCTACATTCGCAATGAGTATGGTGACTACAACTTTTGAAGTCTATTCATGCTTTCCATCAAGCAGAGTAGAGCCACTTTGGCAGGCTACTAAAATAAAAAAAAAACTTAAGATTACTGCCAAACGGCATTTTATCAGATTATATTTTGGTCAGGAATGAAGCACAAGTGTTTATAGTTTTTAAAGTAAACAGAAATACTCTTCCATATTCTTTACACAATGCATATTACATTTTTTGCATCAAATCGTCATTTAAGACTTCGATAAGATAAAATGACGTCATCTTCAATGGTTGCAAAAATACGGTTAAGGCGATACGTCATATAAAAATATCTCTCAAATCTTATATCAATGAACCTCGTACGAGACCACGGAGAATAAATAAAAACAAAATGTCCGATCAACGTAATCGGATGACGCATACTGAACTTGACTCGAATCTTTTTATAGGTCGCCATTTTTGTTTTTGTTTAATTTAAAAAAGGAACGCACCGCTTCCCAGTGCATCGTTGACCGATTTTTGCGTTGCACAATAAACTTGTACTCGTTACTTTTTTAAAAAGTTGGTCAAGTACTTTATATAAAGATTTTCATGGATTTTTTTTATTTTTTTTTTATAGCTTTGTCTTCAGCCTGTAACTGACAATGTATACTATTAAGATAGATCCTTTTTTGTTCTTTAATCTATGCTATTACCTAAATTAAAAGGGTTTAAGAGAGTTTGCTTTTTTTAAGTAGTTTATAGACTATTTAACATCACGCTTCTCAGTAGGAGTGGATTAATAAGCATATTGTATGATCCAAAAGTACACACAATGTACATTATTAATTTGACTGTCTCGGTAGCACGGCAATTGAGGTCTTGAATTCGATTCCCAGGTCAGACCAAATAGTTGTATGTTCTGCAAATACTTGTTTTGGAGTTTGGGTGTTTCCTATATATAATATGTATGTATTTACGAATAAAAAGTATATAAGCAAGCTATGCTTACTTTAAAGCTAGATGGCGCTGCGTGTCTGTTATCAGAAATATTAAAAAGAATAATTAAGTGTTCCCGCTTCCTTTTTTTATATACACTGCAAAATAATTTTAATACATCCTACACACCGCTGTTGTAGTAGAAGACTTGAACTCCGAGTACAATCTTCGAGGGAAATATTTATACAGAAAATGACATTTATAGTGATGTACCGTAACCACTACAATTAAATACTGCAAAAAATACTCTTTTCATCGAGAAAGGACAGTAATTTATCTTGATAGAGCCGTCATACCAAGTGTTAGAACAATTACTGTTAATGAGCCGTGTATATTTCATTACCTTTTTTATGACTAAAGCGTTCAATTTTTATATGGCTAATTACACCCTTAGGGCTTGTCCGGCTATCCGGAAACGTGCGGGAACACTTGGGTTGATGATTTTTTTAACTTTTCTTTGTGTGAAGATTCAAGAATAGATTTTTTCAAATAGAATAGACAAATGGTCATAAAATATTGTTTATATAAATAAAGTGAGAATAGGGACAAATTTATTGGTACCAAACAAGTTGTACTTGTCTTGCAGTACATAGAGTACTGCAAGACAAGTACAGCACTCTATTACAACTTGCAGTACTCTATTACAAAATAACTAACGTGATCCTTTTTTTAATATTACCGAAGTTGTAGCCACAAAATCTGCGTTAATATGAGCAAAAGCGATATCAATTTCACTTTTAACACCTGTACACCTATTAAATAAATCGAATGAGTCAGAGTTAAAATGTATTAAGTAATTATTGAATTAAATCATGTAATCACAGGTTTAATAATATATTAGTGTGTACAAACAACATATCAAGAAAATTAATATAGAAACTATATTAAACTTTAAAAATGATGAAAACAGGATATCAAAAGTTAAAACGTGTATTGTATTGCCCGTGTGGGGACGGATTAAGGATATGTGGTGTCACCACCCCTATTCATGGCGACTAAGAAAACAAACTATTCAGGGAAATATCACTATAAAGAGAGGGAAAAATTGGAACAGACCCTATTCGAGCCCGTTTGGTCAGCGTGCTGTATTAGGCCAAAACCTCCTTTCGAGAGGAGGAGGATTTCGGAAGGAGGCCTTTATAATAACCTATTAAATAATTAAAAACTTCAGAATAATTTTATCGTGAATGAGTCCCGCTGGACAACAAAACTATGCGTAATTGTAAAAATCGCGAAAGTCTAAAAACAGTCGTAAAACATATTAATTTTGTAATAATAAATAAGATTGGCTATTACTTTTTTACTATATCATAATAGAAGAGAAAATTAGAAGTGTCGTGCTCTAGCCAGCTGGACGTACACAATTTATTTTTATTCAACAAACCAAATAAAGGCTACGGTGGCCAGTCTCAATGGAGGCCAGCCAACTACGTAGGTGATACAGTGCACAAGTGTGTGCGTGCAAATACAGGTGCACTCTCTGTTCCCTCACTCTCGCAATCCGATGGGACGACTATCCGACACGACTGGGTAGGGTCGCAGGAGGCACGGAGGAGGAGGAGGTAGGCACTCTAACTTCAAAATGCTGGATTGTTATTGATCATCTCTATAATTAAATAATACTTTTTTTGATTCGACCTGGGAATCGAATCTGTGACCGGCAGTAGCATAAGCTAACCGGCAAAACCTAGGTAAAAAAAATAACGTATGTAAATATCAACAAAATCTTTTACATCTATAGCAATACAAGTTAAGTGTTCTTCCGGGAATAGAACCTAAGACCTCGGCGTCATATCGCATCAAAAGCATAAATTCTTTGCAATTTCTTCGTTGCGTGATACCTCGGAGCCCACTTTCTAACACGCATCAAAGGGCTGCACTGTAGTGCACAAATACTGACGCCATTTTATTTTATTGTTACTTTATCCATTAATTTTGAAAATACAATTAAATTTTTGAGATGGAAATTAAGGAAATCTAATTATATAATTAATTATATTAATTATAATTTAGGTACTATATATTTATTTAAAAAAAAAATAGTTTGTAAAATGAAGTTTTATATAATTCCAACAAAATTAGTTCTTATTTTAAATGTTACATTGAAACTAAACTTTGAATATATCTTTTTTTAATGCCTAAAAAACCGAGCCACAGCTAGGTACCAGAATTTTTATATTAAATTTTTTTTATGACTAATAAAAATCTATTTTCCTATATTGTAGATAGTCTTTTGTGGTCAAGATCACAGGTGCAAAAACTTTAAGAAAGCCCTCTTCCAAATTTGATTTTATTTTGACAGCTTTATCTCATTTAAAAAATTCGGTTGTAAACACTATTTACAAACTTTGACTTCAACACCATTAGGTTTTTGGGTAACGTCAACGTCACAATTTAACGAATGACGTTTTATATACATATTTAGTGTTTTAAGTTTTATTTTTAGTATTTTTATCAGACGCTTAATAATATCTACATGCTCTAATGAGTACAACGTAACCGTAATATATAAGATTTTAGTTGACCAGGATTTTTCCCTATCCACCACAGCAGCGGGAGCAGCAAATAAATAAGGAAACAGATAAAATAATTTTATAGTTTTTTCTAACGTTATGGATTTAATTGATTTTGTAACAATTTTCCTGCCTTGTGAGCAGAACAAAATATATTATAAATAAATAAATACTTCAGTATGATTGACGCATGGGCTATTAACGGTCCGTTTAAAAATATTTTTGCAACGGATTACAAAATGATGTGGAATTGTAGAAGTGATGTGTTACTTGAGGTAGGATTTTTTTTTTTTTGACATTTTTTTTTTTTTTTTCACCTAGGAACAGATAGATAGGTATATATTTTTCTCTTATTTTTTTTTAAACTTTAAAAGAAGTTTTTTTATTACAATTTAATATAAATAAAAAAAACATTAACGTTATTTACGTAACAACGACCCGTAACATAGATTTTATTACAATATTATTGTGAGTATCCATTTCATGGCCGCGAGTGTACCTTTGCGTGTCCAAAGTCGTTTCTTTGCAATCGCAGAAGCGAAGGGTTTTCAATAAACACACAACCAAACTTATAAACTATATACCTGTGAGATTAGGTCGAGATTAAACTATTCAAACTTGACAACCCGTATTGATAAAACTTTGAATTTTGATAGCGCGGTGTGATTTAAACTTTGGTGTAGTGTGATAAGCTGAAATTGTGAAATGACAGTAGGGCTAGTGGTTAGAGGTCCTAACTGTTGAGACATAGGTCACAATTTCGTTTCTCATCTGGTATAAATAATTATGTCGTGAATATGACAATAATCTGTTCTGTCTGGCATATAGGGACAAACTCTGCCTAGTGTATCAGACGTATTGGAATAAAAATAAATCATTTTCTGCCTACTCTTTCCTAATAAGTTAAGAACTTATTCATTCAAATAGTACCTATAAACAAACAATCCTATCCTAAATGCAGACCTCTTTTGAAACATCAATGTGTCTTTAAATGCTGACAGCTTTTTAAATGTTTTTTTTTATATTACGTATATTCATAAGTGTGAACGTATTCGCAGTAAGTACGGCGACTACCGCGCTTGGATTTTATTCACGCTTTCCATCAGGCAGAATAGAGTCACTTCGGTAGGTTTCCTATTTAAAAAAAAAGTGATGATGACGTACCGATTTTGATCACGGCGGCCAGTCTTAACAGCACCTAACCCCTCTGCTGCACTCTAGTGCACTCTCTGTTCCCTCACATATCGCTACACAACTCGACCGGTAAGAGACCAGGCTTAAGACTGTTGGTTACGACCCCAACTGTCGAACCGGCTGTTATTTAACATTTCTATAATCAGTAAAACTCTGTAACAATTTTGGCTTAATCCTGGAATCGAACCCGAGACCTCTAGATCTAACCGCAAGAGCAACGAGAATTTTTTTTAATAAGTACTAAACATATCAATGTACTGCAGTTTAGTTATTCTTGAGTTACATTATGGGCGACGGTAGTCACTTACCATTTGTATATAATAACGAAATTATTAAAAATTAATTATTTATACACTTATTGTTTTTATTTTTGTAATAAACTAATTAATATATTCGGTTTTTGAGGTTATTTTTTATAACAAAATATAGGGTGGGCATCCCACACAAACATGTTACGGGAGGGACTGATTCAGCTACTGAAATTCACTGGCTACAATCGTAACACATGGTTTCAACAAGATGGAGCCGCTTGTCACACATCGAATGAGTCCCTGTCGGTGGTCAAAGACATGTTTCCGGAAAAGCTGATTTCCAAACGAGGCGAGATTCCATGGCCACCCAGAAGTCCAGATCTATCACCAACACACTTCTCTTTATGGGATTTTCAAGAGTTTTTATATGATTTTTTCAATCTAGTTAAAATTCTTCATCAATAAAAAAAGAATTAACCTCCACCCCTGTACGAATAAAAATACACAAACCACGCAATCACATAAGCAGAGTGATAAATAACATTAATTCTCTATAATTCCGCCTTATCGGTGGCGAGGCAAGGCAATTTCTTTGGTGCGGCAAAATTATGGAACACCTCGCATGAAACCTTACACCAAACACAATGTATTTAATATATCTAGTGTGTATATAACTTAGTGTTGCCGTGAGTGTGTGTATCTTCCATATATACCGAAGTATTATTGGAGTTATACTTCTTTTTGTGCGTTAGAGAAAAATTAACAGCCTCTTGCAGTTCACTACTGGACATAGGCCTCTCTTTAGCGAGGAGGTTTTGGCCTATACCACGTTGGCCAGACGGGTTGGAATACGGTTTGTTTCAAGTTCTCCTTCCCTTTGTCTTTCTTCTCTCAAGAGAAAAATAATGGAAAGAGTCACGAAAAACCGACACCATGAAATTAGCAAGTCAATATTTTGTTTTAATTATGGACAAATAATTCTTTTATGATGTTTAAATACCTACATTTTTTTCTATTATTAGTGTCGTTTTCTCTACAAACATAGGATAACGCGAAGGATAACATTTTTGGAAATATTTTTATCGTGTTACGTCAAAGAAGTATAAATTCTTGAATGCGTACATAAGAATAAACACACATATTTTTTTTAATTTAAAACTTACTTCAGTATGTATATGTAATGGAACATCTCCTTTATCGTATCCGTAACGTGTTTAAGACATATGAAATCATCATTACCTCAGCCGAAGGAAGTCCACTGCTGGACATAGGGCTCTCTCTAGGCTCTCACAACAACTGGTCCTGCGATGCTTTCACTCAACGGATTCCTACGACCTTCGCAAGGTCGTCGGACAACCTTTCATACATTAGAATACAACAACAGTGTTTTTTTTTTACTGTAAAAGACTTAGAGACTAAGAAACTTATGGTTATTACAAATATGTGTTGATATTGCGAACAATATGCATAGATATGTAATAATATACATTAGTGTAAGTGCCAGGTCATGAACCTAGTTACATAATATGTGTATATATTCAAACATATTATTTTACAACTACGTGTGCGTCTCCTATTGCCCGTAGCGTGATGTGACACAGCGTGGACAAGTTTGTTTACCATAAAAAGGTTATAGTGAGCCAATTTTAAAAGATGGACAGATTTTGTTTAGAACTTTTAGATAGAAACAATTCTTTTGTACAATATTTTTACGAAACTCTAACCGTTTACACAGTGCATGCAATGGAATTTCTCAAAAACTAATAATTTGACCCCGTTTTCGAACAAGTCTTTCTCGATAGCTGAGCTATCTAACACTGAAGGATTTTTTTAAATCAAACCAGTAGTTACTGATATTAACGCGTTAAACCAAAACATACAATCAAATAAAAAAGCGAACTTTTCAATTTTATAATATTAGTATAGATCAATACATGCGTAAGTAGACACAAAGGCAAACAGAAAAACAACGAAATAAAATTTAAATATTATGAAAATAATACAAATATAGAGTAAAAGCATATGATGATAATGACAGGGGTGATAGTTATCGTGGTAACTGTGTAAGCCTTACACTGTCACGATGACTGTCATGCCTTTTACGTCCCCAAGCGGGGTGTGAAAAAGCATTTCACAAGGCCGCCATAGTTTGGCTCACCGTACTGCATTGTCTGCATTTGCAATGAGTATGGTGACCACAATTCTTGGATTCTATTCGTGCTTTCCATCAGGCAGAGTAGAGTGACTTTGGTAGGCTCTTAATATAGAAAAAAAATTTACTAATAGGTGAAGAACGAGATCTTGAAAAAAAAACCTCGTGATTTAATAAAAATAAGAAGTCTTAAAAACTTCAAAACGACCCATAATAAGCTATAAGTGATATGTGATTATGAACAATATTTAATTATATGTCCATATAAACATGATGTGTTATTTTTGTTAACATATAGGTATTTAGTGTTTGCAACACTTTTGTTCCATAAATGAATAGTCATGCAAGTCCCAAGAGTAACTTATGTTTGAACTTTCACGATATCATTGTTATTAAGCTTAATGGCATCCCTATAATTAAACAAACATTAAATATATAATTTTTAATACTGTAGAAGCAAATTGTGTGAATTTAATTAATGGTAAGCGGTTTCCAGCACCTCAAAAACTCGTGACAAGTTTAGATACTGTTTTTTTTTTATATTTTAAAATAATGAGGTTTTAGTTGACTAGAATTGAACTATTAACAAACTCGTCATACAAATATCCATATCAATTGACAAACAAAATATATTCTTGAAAAAAATTTGTTTCTTAGTGACATCACACGACCGAATTGTGGTCACCATACTCATACTACTTGTCAAGCAGAGGATAGTACTTAATCGTCATCAATCCGTTGTAGTCCACTGCTGGACATATGCTTCTATTAAGGCACGCCACGGAGCCCGGTGTGCTGATTTAGTCTAGTTAGTTTGTCTAGGATAATAATAATAATCATCATCACCTCCGTCGAAAGACTTCCACTCATAGACATAGGCCTAAAGGCAGCGCAGGGCCGGTTGCTATGAATAGTCATGGTGGGAGGCCTATGTCCAGCGCGATTGTAATAATTAATAATAATTTGTGGTTTAAATAAAACATTAATTAACAACGAAAATATTTTTAACATCTTCCTGTTTAAGACTACGGCAGGGAACTCCCTGCGTTTAGAATTAACTAATTATGTTTTACGGTTCAGTAAACAAAATGTCGTTATTTAACTTCCTCGTATAATAAAAACGTAAAGATTCAATTTAATGAACATTTAAAAGTGTATTTTGAGACCGGAGATTTGATGCAGAGGTGACAGTTATCGTGGTAACTGTGTAAGCCTTACACTGTCACGATGACTGTCATGCCTTTTACGTCCCCAAGCGGGGTGTAAAAAGCATCTCACAAGGCCGCTATAGTGTGGGTCACCATACTGCGTTGTCAGCATTTGCAATGAGTATGGTGACCACAAGTCTTGGATTCTATTCATGCTTTCCATCAGGCAGAGTAGAGTCACTTTGGCAGGCTCTTAAGATAGAAAAAAAAAATTACAATAATGAATTTCAGAATTCTATCACAAATCAAAACACAGTCTCAAAAATATAAGAAATATTGTCTATTAAGGGCGAATGTGTCTTTAAACTTAGAAGGAGGGATTTTTATATGATCAATACTCACGGCAAGTAGATAGATGGAGATCTATTATCATTTGAAAGAGAATTAGGACAAGTCAAGGTCATAATCGTGATTCTCGTGATATCCCCGCTAAAAGAGAGACTTTTCCTATTTCAAAAGAGTTTATAACTGCTATTGTTCTGCTCTATAATTAAATATTACTATATCTAATTATTAAGTAAACCTATAACCACTAACTGTCTATTAAAATTTATATTAGTTGTGTAATGACGCATAATACGTGCATTAAATTCACTTTGAAATCACAAGACTGGCAATTTACAACCATCTCATTGGTGCGACTGTACTCCTGTTAACTGCATCACTTGTTCTTAATTCAAATTAAATTCTAAATGTAACAGTTAATTTTTTTTAAGATTACAAAATATGTTCACGCGTACAGAAATCGAAGTGACAATTTATCTATGTATTCCATAGACAAATTTATCAGGTACAGAATTCAAAATCTCTTATATTTCGGCTATGGTTTTAGGGATCTTTAATACTTATAAGTATGTCCAACCAGAGTGTCTAAAATCTTAACGGCTTGTTACAGATATTCATGCATAAGAACGCCATGCAAATGCACGCTCGGGAACTCCAACGAGGTCTCGGGGGGGAAGTAAAACCCCACCAGTGCCAGCAGTGCCTGAAGTCCTTCAGCTCCAACCATCAGCTCGTCCAACACATCAGGGTACACACTGGCGAGAAGCCTTACAAATGCTCGTACTGTGATCGGAGGTTTAAACAGTTGAGCCATGTGCAGCAACACACAAGGTTGCATACAGGTTAGTGAATATATCTGTACTTTAGTATAAATAAAAAATAGTGTTTTTTACACTAAATATCTTCTAAGTGCGTTTAAGTGTTCTATACACTTCAGTGGATGGAGATATTATATTAAAATGAAATTAGATGTGACGTAAAGACAATTATGACTTCATACTAATAGGAATAAGAAAAGCATTCCAGTTTTTAAGTTTGAACTTTTTAACCTCATTTTAATTACATTTGATGTTTTTGAAAGTTCCATCCGTGTATTGATTCTATTTCACAAGAAAGATCTAACCGAAGTGTAGATACCTATACGCTTAGAAGTTTTTTTAGGAAAACTCTTTATGAAGAGTACCCGCGAACATTTATAATCTGAAACAGACTAACACGCGTTCATTTCGGTCGGTATATAAATATCTACTTCTAACCTACGTGACATAGTCATAGATAACATTCGTTTCGTTGGACTTATTTAATTCATATCAATATATTCTATTTATCAACTATAGCATTATTAATTTCAATAAAAAGTACCAAAACAGAATTTAAGTTCAATTCATGATATACGTACTTAATCAAAACAAATATAAATAAATAATCTACACCATTAGAAAGTTTTGCATGTTTAGATTACACTAAGTAACGGTAATGGCGGATCTAAAACTAGCCCACTTACCTACTAATACTAAATAAGTACCTACTTGAAACGTCACATGTAACTAAAAATGTGTAGAAAGTAAATTAACAAGCTTATAAACCTTATTAGAACGTCTATCTTCGACAGTAGCTAGTCGATCAGTGAATTAAATAAAGAACATGCATTAAAAATCAACATTCCAAATTTAAAACATCAACTAACGCACCACGAAAAAGTCCAACGTTATAATTAAAATAGATCCCCCACTATTGGCCGGTGTTTTCTAAGAAAAAAATAGTCTTACCGTATACGTGAAAAGCGGGAAAAAAAATTCTCCAATGGCTAACCTCGGTCGGCCGCTGCGGCCAATGGGAGGGCGGTCTCGCATATCAAGTACGTTCTACGTGGCTTAGAAATAAAAAAAATTACGTGTTTTTCCACGTTGCGGGCGGCCAATGGGCGTCATTCTTTCGTTCTCCTCTTCACTATCATACGATCATGCGTTTTTACATACGTTTTTTATGATTATAGTAATTAGTTCGTGTTAATTTTATTAAAGAATCGTTACTATTGTTCGCAGTATTATGTAGAATTAGTTAGAAGTTGATATTAAAAGTTTTAAATAGTAAATACTTATAGCGCAATTTGTTTTAATATCCCATTCGTTTTTCAAAAATCTTGTTTGTTTTTTTTTATTCATATTGAACACACCGCAAAAGACAAAATATTTCACATTTTGAACTTCGTTCTAAAGAATTGAAAATAAAAATATAAAATTCATTGATTTTTTTGAGAAGAAGTCTTGTTATTTATTTATTTATTTATTCATAAATTTCACTAAATACATGTTGTCACCATAAATTAAATGATAAATAATTATAAATTGAATTTTCATTCAAGAAACTGAAATACTACCACTTACAAGATTCTTTTATTCAAACAGACTTTATAAAGTATAAAGCTCTTTAAAAATTCATACGAAACTAACGTGAACTTTCAGTAATTCCAATAAAACCCCGTAGAGTACCCATAATTACAGACATAACCTTGTAAGCCACCCGCTGCAAGAATAAATAACTAATACAAAATCGTACCATGTCATTTTGAATGAAAAATACATTGATATTAACGTTTTTGCTGCGTCCAATTACTACCCTATAATTAATGGTTGCATTTTACAATAATAACAGCTACTTTATAGATTCCTAACTTTAATTTTCGTGAAAGTGAACACGTCCATCCACAGTAGCAGCTAGCCAATCAATGAATTTGAAAAAAGAATATGTCACATTCTATTCGAAAAACAAAATGTCTGCCATACTACAAAAAAGTTTCTACTTTAACTATTGTTCTGTGTTTGGGCTAACTTTATCTATAACAATTATACCTATATATATATATATTTAGAAGTATGAAAGTATGTTTATCACCAGTTTGATAACTATAGTACTGACTATACCTAGTTTAGGATCAGGCGGCCGTGTGTGAGATATTTGATGTTATGTTTAAATTTCCCGCGTATTTTTAGAAAAATATGATATATGTAGGCCTTCTTCAATCAACCTTCGTCTTAATTTTCAACTTTGCATAACAATAAGACGAAAAACAAAACAAAAACGAACGAAACTTTTGTTTCAAAAACTCCGATTTGGTTTGAAAGACATTTTGAATGTTCGAAGTTTTCGTTTGTATGTTGTGAGCAACAATGTTGGCGTCGGAGAGTGTTTTGAAAGCTCTCTTAAAAACATATTTGAATATTAATCTAATTAACATATTTAGTGTAGTAGGACAATAGGAGTTAGGTCAGGATATGACAGCTTAAAACTAGAAGAGAGAGTGACTTTTCTTTTTTTTTAAAGACCCACACAGCCAGCCGTGTGTGAACTATATACGGCTTTACATACTCTATGAAGCACGGGGTTTACCACCTCAACTTCCAAACTCTGGACTGCTACTTCCTATTTCAGTTACAAGATAAATTCAATAATGACTGCCCGATTGGCTTAGTGGTTTAAGCGGTCGCCACGCCGCTCTCTAATTTGCTGAGTGTTGTGGGTTCAAACGTCACATGGGACAACACGTTGTGCGATCCATAAAGTGTTATTCTGAGTCTGGGTGTTCTTTGTGTCCGTTTCTTGTATGTTTGTAAAGTCCCCCGTGACAGGACTTATCCCTATTGCGGGCGTTGCCTTTTTTAAAAAGAGAAAAAGCGAGAAGATAAACACTTTTTTGATCCGACCTGAGAATCAGACCGGAGATCTCTTGATCGGCTGTCGGATACGTTAACCGCTGGACCAACGAGGCAATTCAGAGACAATACCTGATAATTTGTTGACAAATAGATAAGGAAGGAAAATGTATTGAAGTGTTTGATTTCTCTCTATTTATATAGCACAATGAACCGCGATGGTTTGCGATAACGATGGTTTAAAGAATTCCCCATATTGTAGTATCAGCCTTGTTAATGTAAAAATAATGTTTTGTCCGTGTTTTTTAAAGAATACAATAGTATCAGGTAAATGTACGTATTTAATATTAAATAAAATGTAGATTTTTACCTGATTTTAGTTGTTATTATATCTTTGTTTACTAGCTGTACCCTGCCACACTTGGCCGTGGCACTGTTTAGTTTATTAATGAGAAATTGGGAACAAAGCTAACACAAAAAATAGATAAAAGTGATCCTTGAAGTAGATTATATATCATGTCTAAATTTGAGCTCAATCGGTACAGGACTTTTTGAATTTTGCAAACGCACACAAACCAATTAACATTTTTTTATAAGCAGATTTAGATATACATTTATTATGCACTAGTTTCATGATTTTTTTTTTATCACTACTCCATTTCTAAAGGCCATAACGTGGTGTTAACTAACCTAAATAAATGTTCAATTCGATATCTTTTTTTAAGCAGACCAGCAGTTTCAAAGATAAAAGCGCTCTTAAGCATACAAACAAAATATCTTAGATCCAATATTATATTAAATGAAACTAAACTCCCTTGTAGACGGACCCAATGCAACCAACGCAGCAACTAAATCCACCACTCACTATAACGCTACGTCTATACACAACAAACATTAACATCCCCCCTCCTTAAAACCCCCTCTTCTCGGAGTCTCTAGCTACTGACGAGGATTCCCCATATACAAGGTTCTACTACGCCATAACTAAGAGCTTTGAGGCCATAGTATACCTACATGAGTCAAGTAACTATCGTAAAGAAACTAAATTATTAATAGCAATGAATATACTCATAGCTTTATTTAGGGATAGGCAGAGGTGTATTAAATATTTATATTTTGCCGAGGACAGTCTTATCAGCCTGCCAAAGTGACTCTACTCTGCCTGATGGAAAGCACGAATAGAATCCAAAAGTTGTGATTACTATACACATAGCGTGGGTCGCCAAACTGCACTGTCTTCATTCGCAGCGAGCATGGCGACCATCGCTCTTGGATTCTATTCATGCTTTCCATCAAACAGAATTGAGTCACTTTGATAGGTTTCAAGAAAAAAAAACGAAGAAAAAAACATTGCGAATACAGACAATGCAGTATGGTGACTCACACTATGGCGTCCTGGTGAGATGCTTTTTCACGCTCCGCTTAGAGACGTAAAAGGCATGACAGTCATCGTGACAGTGCAAGGCTCACACGCTTACTTCGATCACTGTTACCACTGCATCAATGGGTCCCCCACTCACCAACGGAACACGACAGCACGAATACTGTCGCTTCACTGCCCAGGTCGAGCCTCAGCGTGGCTCCACTCCACATATCAACATGACTCTACTATCTTCTTATCATCATCATCATCAACAGCCTTTTACAGTCCACTACTGAACATAGACCTCTCCTTAGCAAGGAGGTTTTGGCCTACTATACTACGCTGGCCAGACGGGTTGAAATAAGGTTTGTTTCAAGTTTTCCTTCTCTTTGTAATGCCACCTCGCCTCTTACGACACCCCACGGGATGAATAGGGGTGGTAACACTATGTATTCTTAATCCGTCTCCACACGGAGAATACTACCTTCCTATATAAATTATATATTTACAAACAAACTCATAATTTCTAAATACATAGTACAGATAGCATAAACAGTGTCAATATTTATTAATTTGCTCTAAATATGTTTGAGAGTTTATTTGCTAGACTCTCACTGTCGTTATTTAACTGATCATAATAAAGTGAATATTATCAGAGATACAGATGAACAAAGAAAAAAATAGTAATAATAATAATTATAAATATTTCGGACATTTGACACACAACGTCATCTAATTTCGTGCTATGATAACTAGACTGACTGATAGAATACTTATATACTTTTTTTTATAAATACATACATATTATACATAGAAAACACCCAAACTTCGAAACAAATATTTGTAGATCATACAAACATTTGGTCCGACCCGGGAATTGAACCCGAGACCTCAAGCACAGCAGTCGCCATTCACTACCGCTGCGCCACCGAGGCAGTTAGTTAGCATAGAAAAAAATGGTAACGTTTCACGGTAATTAATTAAATTCTACACGTGAACTAAGTCAAGGTAATAGAAAGTATAATAATTAAGCAATGTATAAGAGAGTTCTACCTTTCCAAAGAAAACAATGATTAATATAAAAATTCACAGGTGTACGGTGAAGTTCATTTTAGTTACCTTCTTCAGAAACTCAATATTAAACTCAAACTTTGCGTTACGTGAAAAATTCTGTGAAAGAACAAAGCGCCCTCTGTCCGAGTTCTCCAGAAACAAGGGGAGGAATATTCGAATTATTCCGCTACAGCCTTTTCAGCTTTTTAACTTTCAACTTATTATTTTCATAACTTTTTTCAACTTCGAATTTTGTTCTACGATGCTTTTTCAATAAAGTTTGTCTTTGAAAACCTTATGTTTCATGAAAATATTAAAACTCTAATGCGTCTAATAATGAACGAAACACAGTTATATTACATAGATTGTCTGTAGGTGTAGTGGTCGATTTCGCGGGTTCGATTCCTACTCTAGACAAAGAATTGTATGATGAACATGACCATTTAACTACCTCGGTGGCGCAGCGGTAGTGAATACGACTGCTGTGCTTGAGGTCTCGGGTTCGATTCCCGGGTCGGACCAAATGTTTGTATAATCTACAAATATTTATTTCGAAGTTTGGGTGTTTTCTATGTCTAATATGTACGTATTTACAAAAAAAAGTATATAAGTATTCTATGAGTCAATCCTAGTTATCATAGCACAAGCCCTGCTTAGTTCGAAACTAGATGACGTTGTGTGTCAAATGTCCGAAATATTTATTATTTTTATTATTTGTTCAATGCCTAACAGTAATGTGTATGTATTTAGAAATTTTTATAATAAATCAGGTTATTCAGTAAAGGCTATGCCTAGTTAAAAATCAGACGTTTTGTTTAATATTGGAGGTTATTATGTCATATAGTAATATTTCCTTGTCGCAAAATTAAGTCAAACCTTTTTAATTTTATATAATGTATACAGGAAGTAACGCAATCAATCGACCACAGCTAGGCCCACAAAACTTTGGTAGACATAAATAATTATTCAAAAAAAACATCCTCAAGTAGAATTTTGATCCCAACGTATAATATTAGATATTATTTCCTTGTTACTATTCTGTCCAAAAACCACAGCAAAACGTTCCGAATAGACGCAAACAATTTATTGCCTACTATTAAATCTTTAAAAGCGGAAAAGACTCGCAATTTATTTCTTTGTATTCTGTTTATTATATACTTACAAATTATCCTTATAACTCTGAAGGAAATCTATGAAATTTGACTTTCAAAATTCCAATTAAAACCATAACAAACACTTGGACGTTGAAGGTTATAGGTTAAATATTTCTAGTATTACAGTTGAACGTGAATGAGTCAAATAATTCCATATTTAAATGTTTATTTTTTTTTCTGTAAGGCAAAGGTATTAAATTCAACTGGCACATTAAACTTAAAGAAGATTTTATTTTAAGTATGTAATTTGAAAAATGATCATAATCTCTAGGTCCTAGGTAGTAGTGCCACGCTTATTTCAGCACGAGCGGATCGCCTCGACCGGGCAGTACTATTCTCCCACAGAAGACCAACCTAAAGCGCCAGCATCCGTGTTGTCGTGTTTCGTTGGTGAGTGTGAGACCGGAGGCCCATTGATGCAGGGGTGACGGTTATCGTGGTAACTGTGTAAGCCTTACACTGTCACGATGACTGTCATGCCTTTTACGTCCCTGAGCGGAGTGTGAAAAAGCATCTCACAAAGCCGCCATAGTGTAGGTCACCATACTGCATTGTCTGCATTTGCAATCAGTATGGTGACCAGAATTCTTGGATTCTATTTATGCTTTCCATCAGGCAGAGTAGAGTCACTTTGGCAGGCTCTTAATAAAGAAAAAAATAATCTAAAACTGTTCACTAACATTATATGATGAATATCTCTTGAAAAGTCTAAATTTTTTTGTTGCTATTGTATGCACGCCCATATCGTTCAACTTGATCATCACAAAAAAAAATATACGTTACTAAGAAACTTAAGGGTAAATTATAAGCTTATGTATAGGCAAGATAGAGTAATTTACAATTAATGTAGACGAACATAATTACGTGGAAATTAAAGATAATCTGTAATTATTATATAATACTGATATAAAGTATTTAACTAGTGAGTTTGTTTGTTAGTTTTACATACAGTATTAAATGCTATACAAATTACAATGCACAGTGGGCACATGGAAAAACAGTATTAATAGTAGATTTATATTAAGCGCAATCTGCCTCGTTAGTCTAGTAGCTAGCGTATGCGACTGCTGATCAAGAGGTCTCGGGTTCGATTCTCGGATTGGGTCAAATACTGTTATTAAGTTCATCTGGCTACATAAAACTTGATAACAGCCCGTAGTTTGGTACTATGGGTCTTAACTGCGTGTCTTTGATAGCACGAAAAACTGTGGATCTGTCGCCTGACCCTCCCCGGTCGTGTCGGATAACCTTTCATCGGATTTTGAGAGTAAGAGAACAGATTGTGCACCTGTGTTTGCGGTCGCACTATAATATTTATTGCTTCTCTGTTCTGCGTTGAGATTAACCCCCGTGGCAGTAATCGGCTAGGAGTACGTAATAAAACGCAATGATTTTTAATGTTTTAAATACCGCATAATTTTTAAATAACTTTATCTTTACCGTCCAATAAGGTTTTAAACATAGCTTCATATTTTTAACCGAAATAATTCCAAACTGCGCCCGAAAATCATCATTTTCGGTCACTGACCTCATACAACACAAATCCTATAGTCCTTTTACGGGTTCACACCCAGCGAATTATTGGACCTATGTATAAGCATATAGAGGGGGTAACCGGGCCGATCTCATGTGGGAGGACGGGAAGGGGGGATAGTGGAAATCAATAGAATCATTGCGCCACGGTACACAGACAATGATTGTATCGCCGCGACCCGAAGTGGTGGGGGAAAAATATTGCCCAATATAATGATCGTGCTAAATATACGATGATACTGACTTTCATTGGAAATGCAGGCTTTGTACATGGTATCTGGTATATGCATATGTGTGCTGCACAAAATCATTTTGTCATTGATTGACAGATGGACAGTGTATCCAGTAAGCACTTGCGTGGTCTCTACATGAATTTGAATATGTAATTACTGTGTGATTTGTCAACGTAGTACCTAAATATTACTGAAATTATGCCTATAAGATTTACATTTTACGTATTTTGTTTTTTTTTTTCTATGTAACAGTTCCTCTATGTGGTGATGGATTAAGAATACATAGTGTTACCACCCCCATTGATCCCGTGGGTGTCGTAAGAGGCGACTAAGAGAACAAACTGTTTAGGAAAATATCATTACAAAGAGAAAGAAAACTTGAAACAAACCCTATTCCAACCCGTCTGGCCAGCGTCGTGTAGTAGGCCAAAACTTCCTTGGCAAGGAGAGGCCTATATTTAGCAGTGGACTGTAAAAGGCTGTTGATAATGATAATAATAGTGCCTAACAAATAATATATGATGCTAAAATCTAATCCAGTCTAAAATAACTAAACCAGACGCTGTCTGGTGACGGATTCAGAATACAGAGTGTCATCATCCTTATTCTTCCTGTAGGTTTGGTATAGGGTTTATCAAGGTTTCCTTCTCTTTGCTGTGATGTTGTATTGTATATTTTGTTCCCTTAGTCGTCTCTTACGACATCCATGGGTGGTGACACTCTATGTTCTTAATCCAACACCACACGGAGGAACTGTTATACAGAAAAAAAAGAGTGTGTACTCATGTACGCACGTAAGAAGTTATATTTCTTCGGTGTAACGATCCAAAAATAACAAATAACAATATCTATCACCGTCATAAATATGATTGAATTAATATAAACGTCAATAATTTTTTTATTTATTCACACTGATTATTTGTACTGATACGACACACGTTAGCAACTAACTTCAGACTGTTGCTTTTTTCTGTCGGTAGCAACTAACTTCAGACTGCTGCTTTTTTCTGTCGGTGTGCGTGGGCATTGTGAAAATTCACTCTCATCATTTTTTCCAATCACTTCAAAAGAAGTATTATTTCATATAAACAAAATACGTAAAATGTAAATCTTATAGGCATATATTTTATGTACGTCATATTTCGATAATCATGACTTAGTAAAGACGCAATTTTTTTACTAATCTTAATATATATGTATATATAAATTACGTATCACGGTGTTTGTCCGCGACGGACTCCTAAACTACTTAACCGATTTTAATCAAATTTCGCACACCGTGTGCAGTTTGATCAAACTTGAAAGATAGGATAGCTTACATCTCAATTTAATAGTTTATTTCAATGTAATATAACAAAAAATTTAGGCACAGCAACGCGTGGCCGGGTCTACTAGTATAATATTTATATTACCTAATCATTAAAATTACGATATATAGATATTTTGTCTCTATAAGCTCTGCAGCACAACCGCAGTATTGTGACCACATTCAAATACATTTCCTTTAAATTTAACGAATGTGATGTTGGTATTACAAATAAACGAATGTGTCTCGCTAATACGGGTCATATTGCGAACGAAATTTGAGTTTCGATTATTTGTATAAATAAGATATTTAACAAAACTAGCTTTCTACGATTACTTGATAAAATATCTGTAAAAAAAAACATATATTTTTAACACACATTGTTGTCGGGCAGATCATTGACAAAAGTTTTTTTTTTATTGTGAGTCTACCAAAGTCACTACTCTGCCTGGTGGAAAGCATGAATAGAATCCAAGAGTCGTCATACATCGTTAAAAATAATATTTTTTTATAAATTTCTTTATCGTAAACAAAGTACTTTACATAATCTATTTCAAAGTAGTAATATCAATTATAAATTAATATACCAAAGAACTTTCTTAAAAATGATGAAATTAAATTACAATGGCATTCAAACAAACACACCAATCAAGAAATATGATAGACCGCCATTTTTACCGCACGCGTTATATCCAAAGTCCTACCCTAAAAATTTAAGAAAGGGGAATAAACCAAGGACCTTTGGGAATAACTGTTAATTCAACCACGTAATCCATCTTATCACTTTTCAAAAAAAATTAATGGAAAATTTTGTCCAGATGAAAGAAATTCGCCCCACTTGGGACAGAACGGTATTATATTTTAACATGTCGTATATACGTTAAATAATGTATTTATAATATGGGGTTCGCTTTGGCTCTTTGCCATATGTATGGGCGATAAGGCTGCAATTTCAGATTTAGTGGTTTTAAATAGTTTCATAAATTATCTAGTATTTAAGTCTTAAGTACTTCCATGATAAGCTGTATAATGCAATACACACATTATATTTTTATGTTTCTTCATATTTATAGTCTTTATGATTTTATATATTTTAAGAACCAGTCAAAGTGACTCTATTTTACCTGATGAAACACATAAATAGAATACAAGAGTGGTGGTAACCATAGTCATTGCGAATGCAGATAATGCAGTATGGTGATCCACTCTATGGCGACCTAGTGAGATGCTTTTATACGCTTCGCTTGGGAACGTAAAAGACATGAGAGTCATCGTGACAGTGTAAGGTTCACACATTCATCACAATAACTGTTACCTCTGCATCAATGGTCTCGCACTCACCAGAGAAACACGACAGCATGGATATCCCTTTTGGTTGGTTCTCTAACCCATGGTGGCCTAGTGAGAAGCCTTTTCACGCCCAGGAACTAAGAGGCATGGCAGAAATCTAAAATTACTCACTTTGTATTTAAATCTAAATTATTATTTTTATTCAACACATCTCTGTGATAGTCACGACTGGACTTCCATCTTTTATACAAATTCTTTCCAAACTGCTTTTCTCTTTACCAATTATCTTAACATACATTACTGTAATTTATTATGTAAAAACACAAATAATTTCTCTTATTCAGTGAATAGAATACAATTATTTACATTTCATCTACTTTAAATACCTAAAAAAGAGATGTTTATTATAAATAAAGAAACAAAAGTGCCCATTGGTAACTGTTGTAATTTCCATGATTGGTTCAACTCGGGATTCAGTTATCTTTTTCCCGTCTCTTTTTTTGTCGTTTTTCCACCGCGTCTTTGTGCCACCCTTCAGAAAAAGAGGGTGAAGTGTACTAGGATATGCTAATCTTGATACTTGTAAAAGAAGTAATATTTTCTTACAAATGATAAACGCGATGATATTATAATCAAATATCGTTTGAATTTGAGATTTTAGCTTATCGGACATTGTTTGCATCAAAGAATCATCCTCCTGGTCATTACTATTCCCAAGAATAAAGGGGCGTGAAACCCCAACACCTTCGAAAATCAGGCTGTCATTAAGAATTTCTCCGAAAAAAACCCAACAACACTTTTAAACCCGGCCCGGAAATATAACCCAAGACTTTTTCAGACTAAAATGAATTTTCAGTAACGATGTACCGTCTTCTTATGAAAATTGTCGATTTTACAATAAACAGAATCTGTACAATCACAAAATATAATATAAATCTTTAATATTGAAATAATCACGAAAACTTTGTAAGTTAAAACAGCAAACAAACAAATCAATAACATCTTTAGAAAACGTACATAAAATAAAAGTGAAAGAAAAAACAAACGGCTATCAATGAAGTGCTACTTGTGCCTCGTAAAATTGAACAGAAGTTGCTATTTACTAGACGAGCGATACAATGGCCGGCGACCTATGAATACCGTGCGCCGGCGCAACTTTGTACTCTTTAAAGCATTACACAGGTTTACGAAAAACATGTTTTCAAATAAATGTTTTGTGTCTTCTATTGATAACTACTTATTAGTTCCTCAAGTTTTCTAAAAGATGGGTGACCAATAAACATACACAATTTTCATATAGACTTACAGACTACTTTCTAAGGTATTTAAAATGTGTAATACAGCGACAATTTTTTTTTTTGTGATGTTATATTCGTAAGAAAATCTTATACTATGTAAATACACTATATCAATAAATTATATAAGCAGCTATACAATAATAATATCAATTTGATACATTTAACACACACCAATTCCATTTGAGTTTAACATTTTACACACACCACTTCTATTTGAGTTTAGGCCTGTACAGTACTACTGGTAAACATACTTAGTATATTTAAAATACATTACAAATTGTTCATAAATTGCATCCAGCCACAGAAGAAAAATTGTGCTCTACATACAATTATTAATTCAGAATGTGTAACCTACCGTGATCTTATATTTAGTAATCAAAATCATTAACCATTAAAGCAACAGTTCCAATAATTTAATGATTAATTTTACAAAAATTTCATTAAAATGTAATCATTAAAACCTCAAATGTAAACACATATGCTTTAGTTTAAAGTCACTTTTATTTCACAAGTATCAAAACTGCTTTTACTCATTTAAAAATGGAAGCCTATTTGTAGAAGCTGAGATGGAAAAAAGGTTGTTTCGGGTGATCGGCTTTTATTTGATTTTCTCAATATTTACGTACAAATTAGCACTTCGGTACCTGTTACGAGTTTTGTTCGGTTTATACTTTTCTTTTGTACGGAATGAGAGCCTTCCAGTGTTTATAGGTACCAATGTAAGGTAAAAGCTCTAAGATTTTTATATTAGGTGTGAGTTATGTATGATGGATGGCTTGCGACTGCTTGAAGATATTTGTATTACCTATATAAAAGGTTGTCTGAAAAAAATCGCCGTTAGCGATAAGACCCACATTGTTACACTTATTTGAGACACTCATTGTTACATTTATATATTTTGTAACTGATTTCTTTCTTTGTTTTGTTTATATACATAATAAAGAGAAATAAATAAATAAAATGAAATATTTTTTAAAAATATCTTTGAAACTAGAATGTTTAAAGGATCTTTTTATCATTAATAATATTAAATATGCAATGATACATTTCTTTCTTACATAATTTTTTTAAATAAAACCAAGATATTCCGTCAAGAAATTGTTATCGTCTTTAATGCACCTAAAATATTATAAAATTTATTATTAAGAATTCCAAAAAATATATATTAATAAAAAAAATTAGTACCCTTTTTAGAGCCTTTAAAACCTCTACAACATACCATCCTAGTATTAAATCAATGTTTAGTAAAAACACATTTCTCGCTTGAAATAACGCGAAACCCAAAAATTTCTATATTATCTAAAAATGTGCCGCAAAAGGTCAAAGTTTTACAGACTTCGTAATATTAAATAAACCACGATCTACCCTTGTTTTTTTTAGAAAATAAAAGAAAGTACAAAGTTATCTTTCCATTAAATTGAAGTTCACCTCAACCCTTTTCGACACAAGACTTTTTATTAAAATTATATAGATTACATACCAGCTTAAAGAGTATTGTAATCTAAGCATTCGCCTAGATCAGCTATAGTTAATCTAATTATTTTATCTATGGTACTCGTGTTTTTTTTTTCAATTTACAAGTATATACAGGACACATTTTACATAATGAATAATAATTATTTTTTATGTTCAGCTATTTCAATTCGCCGAAATCATAATAAATTATAATAAGCTGTTGGTAGAATATTTTCTACAGATTAATTGGATGTAATATTTAACGCAAAATTTACAAATATTTCCATTTTCTTATTCAAATCATTAGTTTCACTTCTTTATACTTTGCAATATTATTTTTGCAAGTGTAAAAATAATTATGACTTTGAATTATTACAAATAACTTAATTATTATTTATTAATTTAAGAAACTGAATTAAATTATTCAATTCAATTAATAAATAATTGTACAACTAACATTATAATTTTGGTCTAATATAAACATACTTAAGTTTTGTACCATAAAATACTTACACAAAACAGTGGACAAACATGTCCACTGCTTGCTAACAATAATTATACGTACCAATATATTTAAACCCAACTCATATATATATACACACACACACACACAATTACTACAGCTCGGTAGGTATCGAGTAGCACTCCATCACTCAAGTACTCAAATAGTAATGGAAAAGAAATCACGTCACCCCCTTCGATGGGGTAGTACACCCCTCGGGCCACAGATGTCGCCCCTAAGATTTTTGAGCTAAAATGAGCTTTTGCCTAATTTATTTTTTACCGCCTTCTTTTAGTAGAGTAAACATTGACGTCTTACCATCGATTTGTGTGGATAAGACGAAATGTAATATTTTCTGAGGTTTACGTATAAAATTCATGCATAAATAAATATGCAGCAAATGTTAAATAGAAATAAATAAATAAATAATATAATGTCATATAAACTAGTATAAACAGTATAGTATGTGAGTATAGTATGTGAATATATAATAACATGATTATAAAATCAGAAAATTGCTATGATTCTAGGTTGAGCATAAGAAGTAGTCCGGCAATCGTAGTCATTTATAGTCATAGCATAGTCATATAATAGCATTTCATCATCTCGGTCTTGCTACAATCTTGACATACAGTTCACTGGTATGTTCTTCATCTCGTTCATGTACTTCTGACAGTTACGGTTGTAAGTAACGAAATTCTTCATTAGAATACTGCGTATTTAGTCAGTATTTGTCTTGCGAAGATCTGCCCGCACCATTTCGCAAACTAAATAACTTAAAAATATGACACGAAATAATACTCAAAAAAAAACTTTTTATTTAAAGGTCATCGCCCTCCGTTATCTTATCCACACTACACGAATTCTGACGAGACGGTCCGAAGGTCGTATCTCAGTTTTTTGGCGGAACCGGACGTGCGGCCCGGTGATCACGAAATTATATTGGGGAGAAATTTCTTCTTACATTTTTTTTCTTCGTGAGGTGTCGGGCACGATTGGTTATTAAATCGGACTTAGTCTCGCCCTCCTTTTAATTGTCTTGCAAATTTTTGTCCAGACTTTTCTCATTTTACATCATTGGGTATCTTTAAAATAAGACAATTTTTTTTTTAAGAAATTTTCTTTGAACTTTAAAAGGTTACATTCTAAAACTAAAATAAAACAATTATAATCGAATATAGGTATTAAAAAGTATCAAAAGCGTTCGAACGACACAAATTTTTTTAAACGTCACACATGACTTTTGAAACAATTCATATTTCAAATTTAGAATCACAAAAATTCCATAATTAAATTACAAAACAAAACAGCCAGCGAACCATAAACTAACAAAAGCGAAGAGTCTAATCAGAGTGATGAAAAAAAACAATACTCTTGGCATAAAACAAATGGTTTCACATTTTTCAAAAGAATAATTAGTGATATTAATTATTACCTTTTTTGTTTGAGATTCTTTCTGTTTCTTTCCTTAAGACTATTGTAACGCCATATGGTAGGGTACAAAATCATTAGTTGCATCTAAGGGGTTGTAATTACGGTAAGATTAGTGAAGGGTAATCAAGAACTGTTATTATCTTTATTATTTTAACTTATATACATTTATTTGCGTATAATTTCTTATTTTTTTTATTTATCAATGCAGGTGGATGAAACTTTTGAACTTTTAATTTTGAATTCAATTCTTTGAATGTAGATTATACTAGATGAGTAACATATTTAAAATTCACTTTATGGGAATATGTTATGAAAACGGATACAACAAGCCGCAGTCTAGTACATTTGTTGAACTGTCATAGCAAAGTGTCTATATATAAAGACAGCTCAGGTTATAATGGACACTAATTTCCAAATTAAGGTAGGTATATTCACACATTTTTCAAAAGACAATATCTGTTTTCTTTATTTTCCTAACGAGTCTAAAACTAACAGTATCTCGCATAATAAAAGGTTTACTTACAACAAGTTGTCGTGTTTAAAACATTTTTCATCAACCGTATCGAGGTCGCCATTTGTAAAACAAAGATGGCTACCTTACCATGACAATTAACGTCATAGTTGAATAGACAGCGCCAACAATACGCAGAGAAAAACAGTGTTCCTGGCATGAAAACGTAAGAAAATGTGTTTTATATTCTTTTATGTACTTAAAAGTTATAATAATATCTTATTATGTACACAATCTTTGTATTTCCTTGAGTGTTACATTGTTTTTGTACACGACCAGTATGTAAGTGCCTAAAATAAGATGACCCCCAGATATGACAACAGTGAGAACACTATTTGCTTACCCATTTGAAGGCTACTCACTGGTACAGTAACAAGTATAATATACTTTCTTTTAATTAAAAGAAAGTAACATAAACTTACTACTAAAAGTCTGTAGTACTGAGCATGTTAAAAGAAAAACAAAGAAAAAATAATTTATAAATTATTGATGTTAACTTTTAAAATGATTCCATTTTTAAATATATTACAATCTTAAATAACCCTTTGCTCACTGTAGGCGATTCTAAATGTACAATGTAATGAAATAATATAAAATGCAAAATAAAATTAAAAACGATCAGAAAACAAAACCAAGTGAATTATATTACCAGTACAATTGACTTCAGAGGCAGGCACCGACGGGACTAAATATTAAGTATTTCTTAAAAGCTAATTCATGTGCAACATAAGACGTGAAAGTCTTTTCAATTTCTAGATATAATGAGGTGGCTCGGTTTTTAATTTTACTGACTTAACATACTTCTATAACGTCAAAAGCAAGAACCTTTTCTGAAGCTCTTAAACGTCAAAATTGTATTTTTTTCACACTTCTACTTTTCACGAACTAAAATTTTAACCATAGACTATCTTATATTTTTTTCTAGGTTAAATGATACAATATTTGTAAGAGAAGGCTCAGTAGTAAGTAACTATTAAATTAAAATTCGAATCCATAATTCATTTTGATCGCAAGACTTTGATTACCTATTTCTAAAACAAATCTCAGATCTCGACTACAACACGCTACATTACGGATACAAATCTGTTATTTTAATTAAATTTTAATTTAAGATTTAAACTTAACTAAAGCATTTCTTTGTGCGAATGGCTATAAAACGCAAATGATAATAAAATCTTTATCGTTTACCGAGATTGAGTAACGCATTTAACATCTGTTACACACATGTTATACGAAATTTCTTAAAAAACATCGTTTTTTTTAAATCACTGATGATACTAGTGGGCGTGTTCCGTCTACAGTACTTTATGAGTCCGACAACAGCTGTGCAATGGGCCTTAAAATCGATTTATAATAGTTTTATAGATGTTTATGGGTTTCGATATCGAATCGTTACAAAAAAGTGTTTGATCGGATGTTGAATGTTAACTTTTGATATCACTCGGTCATTTATAATACAACATGTTATTTTAGGGTTAAAGTTTTTTCTTAAAAAGATTTATGTGAATATTTTTTTAATAAATATAGATGTTGATACTAAAATACTGTCACATTATTATCATCGCTAACGTTAATATTTAAATTATATTGCTACTACAAAAAGCAACTATAAAAATTATACAAATAGCAAAGACAAAGCGGAATCGTGACACAATTAGTGGAAAATAAAAATTCAAAAATGGAACGCTGTGAACTGACGCAAACACGCAAACTCTCTCGTTCGAAATTCAAATCTCTAAGGTGGCCTTTTGTTTTTTTCCTTCAACTTGCTACTTAGCTGTTTCTTTCATTCTTCCTTCTTTAATTAGCAAGAGAATGGGATTGCGTGTTGTTCTTAATTTTTTTTAAATTTAATTACTTACTTTAGGAGACAATGGATAATGCGTTTCGCAATTAATTGTCAAGACATGCAAAAATTTTATGTCCTTTGTTTATAAAATTATTAAATGGGGAATGTTTTGAATGAGTACAATTGATCGACACATTTTGACAGTTTCTAAGTGAAAAAGTTATTGTTTATGGTTTCCTTGAGACTTTTTGTTAATTATTGTACAACCTTTTAGTTGTTTGTGGTTTAGAGATTTATTACATGTACATATATCGAAAGATAAGTGCACTATTATGTTATTATAGGCATCAAAAGTTGCATCACCAGATGCGAAGTAACGGTACCCGCTGTGCAATACAGCACTGGCGAAAACAGGTTTTGTTTAGCAAAAATATGTAGATATATAACGAGCAAGCTTGGATTTTGTTGCGTGCGGCCATTTGCGACCTTTGCAGTGGAGGGTTAGCTTGTTTGTACATGTTATAAATGTTTATCTTAATTTTGTTGTAATTTATCACCGTGTAATGTTCTAGAGGAATATTATTCTCATAATTGTGGATGGCAACATTTTTTTAACGTCCGATAACGTCGAAGACGCCCAAGTAATCGTTCATCCCTATTTTTTTCACTTAATTTAAACTCAAAAGATACTCGACTTAATTGCTCGCCGCCTTTCAAGAATCGAACTGATTTTATAAGTGAAAGGGAAATTTTCCCATTTTCCCTATTTTTTGGAGTAGCAGGGGCGTGTTTGGGCCATTGTGGAACGGCGATTAGAATTCAATTTTGGAACAATCGAACGAATGTGTTAAGAATGATGCGGTGCATTTTAATTGGAGAGAACCATTTTGATTTAATGATTAATTCTACGTTTTGAGTTTATTTAACAATTGAGCGTTTGTGTGTTGATTGGTTTTGAAATTTTTAATTTAGGAATTACTTATATTGATACTTATACTGGAAACAGTTTCGTATAACACAATATTATGTTATTTTTCTCACATATCACACACGGTTGTCTGATTCCAAACTAGACAAAGCCTGCACTGTGGTAACCAAACTGCTGATAAACATACTTATATATTTCTAATGCATACATCTTATGGATAAATTACACGCAGACACAGAACAAATGATTGAGTTTATCACATAAAGATTTGCTCGGAGTGGGAATCGAACCCATGACCTCTGCCTTAGCAATCAAGATCACTAACCACCAGACCAAGAGGCCCGTCGTATAATAAAGTTTAGTTTTTCTAGCATTTGTATCTCCTCAACTAACCTGTGAAAAAAAAATAAACATGCAAATTGAGAACCTGTTTTTTTGAAGTCGGTTAAAATATAATTATGAGTATTTCAACCAATGCTTATTGCACATTAAAAAAGTAAAAATATTATTCACAAAACCAAATAACTACCATATGGTAATAAATATAATTTATCAAAATTAGTCACGGCTACGGCGGTCAATAATAAAAATTACATTACAAAAAAAACCTAACCCTGCAACTGCAACGACAACTCGGCCCCAATAGGGTCGAAACGTCCCGGAAGATATTCTTTCCATACCTGCGCGCGAAATAATGGCCTTGCACCATATATTAGCATAATAATAGTGGTGATAGTATTATTTTGACGATATTGGCTAACAAACGCCCATTATGGCCTGGACAGCTGCGGGCCATTTTCTGAGGTCATTGTCCATTGGAATTTTGGATGCGCGTGAACAACTATATGAGGTCACAACCCTTTTTAAAATAACAGAAAAACCCCTTTTTATAATGAACAAAGGATTGTCTGATGTGATATTATTTATTAGTAAAATGTTAGTAATTATGAGTCATATCTTTTAGGGGTTTTGACTATCTAAACTAACCTTTCTTTGGTCTCTTGCTAGCAAATTTAGGCCAGGTCTTTTAAAAGAAAGTCATTTTAAATAAATATGAAAACTTAATCTTATGTGTATAGTAGTAAAGTACATTATTAATTAACAAAAAAATAAATTTTACACTTCACATGTAGCGTATGTTAGCACTGTACTTCAAACAAAAGTTAATACAGCGAACATAAGATCTGACAGTAATAACATTGCATTTAATATCACAAACGTAGAAATAATAATTAAAAATGTTGAAATAATGCAGATTGACACACCGGACCCTTTTGTCCAACGAAACAACAGGTAATCGTAGGGTTAAGTTTAAGGGACGAACAATGGAAGACAAAAAAATATTAACGAAAGGGTTGATATGAAGCGAATGTATTGTATTTATTTTATTTTTATTATTAGTTGGATAACGGTCAAGGGTTAGTATTGACTATTGTTTATTGTGAAACAAATTGTTATAACTTATAAAGAATTTGATGACGTATTTACACATTACTCTGAATTTGTAGGAAAGCTTGCCAAACTGACTCTACTCTGCCTAATGGAAAGCATAAATAGAATCCAAGAGTTGTGGTCACCATACTCATTGTAAATGCAGCAATCGAACTATGGCGGCCTAGTGAGATGCTTTTTCACGTCCCCTTGTAGACGTAAAAGACATGACAGTCATCGTGGCAGTATAAGGCTCACACACTCACCATGACAGCTGTCACCCTTGCATCAATGGGCCTCTGGTCTCGCGTTCAGCTACAAAAGATGACACCATGGCTCGTGTCGCTTTAGATTGGTCTTCTGAGATAGAGTAGCACTACCTCGGTCGAGTGTAATGCTGACATATTTACCACGGTAAGCGTCACCGTTGCATCAATGGGCCTCCAGTTTCGCACTCAACAACGAAACACGACAGCACAGATATTGTCGCTTTAGATTGGTCTTCTGCGAGCATTATCATCAGGTATCCTGTATAAAAATAAGAAGTCAACATTATCTCTATAGGAGGTATTTACATTCGTTTAAATTTCATTTCATTTGATCATATTTCAACAGCCATAGGTATACGTTGACGCTTAAATTATGACTTTTTCCCTACATAAACATAATTAAATAGTACAAGATACCTAAAAAAGTGGAAAAGTGATAAATTTCCACTTTTAACCACTCTCAAAAATAATATTTCCAAATGTAAATAACCTAGATTTAACACAAAACTTAAGCTATTAAAATCCAATCTAACAGAGACTTCGGATGAATACTTTAAAAGGATCTCCGAGACATTTTTTAAGAAAACGTCCAATGTCTGGTGGGGAGGGGGTGAATAAAAATAATTGCCGCCCGGGACTGATGGCCCGCCAACCTCTTACTATTCACACGATCTTAGTTAGTGACAGGGTTGCCACTGCTACAATTTTTTTTAAAAATAATAATTATTTACATTTCTCTACTCATTATACCTAATTTTTAATTAAAAACGTAATTATCTTTTATTAATATTTTACACTTTTTCTTCGAACAACCTACGTGAAGTAATGTTAGGATATTTTAATCGATATCGAAATTCTAATTAAAACTTGTAATTATAACTTTCGTTACTATATATGTATAATTACAGTTTTCTTATTGTAAATAAATAAAATAATTAATAAATAACCTCACACATCCTACACACGGCTGTTTGATTCCTACTTAGGCAAAACTTGTGCTATGGTAACCAGACTGTTGATAAACATACTTAGTAGGTAGTAGAGCCACGCTGATTTCAGCTCGAGCGGGTTGCCTCGACCGGTACTACCCTCCCACAAAAGACCAACCTAAAGCGACAACATCCGTGTTGTCTCGTTTCGTTGGTGAGTGCGAGACTGGAGGCCCATGCAGGGTTGACAGTTATCGTGGCAACTGTGTGAGCCTTACACTGGTGTTATGCCTTTTACATCCCCAAGCGTGGCGTGAGAAAGCATCTCACTAGGCCGCCATAGTGTGCGTCACCATACTGCATTATCTGCGTTTACAATGAGTATGGTGGCTATAACTCTTGGATTCTATTCATGTTTTCCATCAAGCAGAGTAGAATCACTTTGCCAGGCTCAAAACATAGAAATATTTCTAAACACATAAATATTATAGCATTTAGGAAATGCTCGACTAATGCAGGTATGTATTTATCGATAAACGTTTAGTTCAGGTACTTGCACTGGCCAGAAATAAACCCCACGATTTCCGATGCAGTATTTTTAAGAATAAAAATACTAAGAACACACACTCCTGGACACAGCTCGTATGGTGAAAAGATTCCTGTCTTTAGAACCCTAACCACTGCTGTCTTTGTCCCTGTACACGAAGTTGATATTTAAAAAAGTAATTAATATATTTATAAATTAAATAACGAGTAAATTAATAATGTATGATTATAATTTATTTTTATACACAATCTTAGTACTTACCTTGGTTGTAATTTTTAGATATAAATACAATTTTTTTTGAAACTGACACAAAAATGAATAATCAATGCAAGAAGATATAACCGAACTAAATTCCCTTATAAATCTTATCATAAAATAACAAAAACCGTAGCTTGGTAACTAAAAACGTAAATAACACAAATAATTTTGGCAAAAAAAAAACAAAAAAAAAATATATAATTTAATTTAAAGATGTCGTTGGCAACCCTAGCTCAGTCTGCGAGGAAAACTTGCCAACTACTACTACACAAGTTTTGTTCCTTTTACATTTTTCCTCGCTGCAAAACGTTTGCTTTTTTATCTTTTTTTTTATCTTTTTTTTCGCTTAACCCTCCTCCTTAAGCTCGAGCTGAATCTTTTTACTCGTCGCTGAAACGTGTACCCTTTTCAGGAGTTGCTTGACTATCTTTCTTAAGTTGAGTGTTTAAGATTTCGGGACGAATGGAGTGGATACCTGCTATTTTATTTTTAAAAATAATATTTGCGACATCTGACACACAACGTCATCTAGTCCTAAACTAAACAGAGCTTGTACTATGGGTATTTAGGTAACTGATATAAATACATGTATACTTTTTTTGTATATACATATAAATTATACATATAAAACAATATGAATGGTAACCGACGCATGCATATTATATGTCACCATATATAACATAAAGTAGGGAGACCTAAGACGGGACAGGATATGTGCATAACTTTATAGCCTTATAGTTGAATCTATAGATAAATAGGAAACATACAAGGTATTGTATAAACAAGAAAACAGTAGTACAGTGGATAGTTTTATCGCAACATTTATAATTTATGAGTAAATTGTACAATGTAGTCATATTATTATATATACGAAAAACTCTACATCAACATCTTCATCCTATCTGACTGACGATATTTTGATGACAAATAAAAGACCTTATTTTATTTTAGGAATACCCTATTTAGGATTATTGAGAGACATCATACATTAATGACATATAGAAAGGTTTACAAGCCACCAAATCATGTAATGTGGCTATGTCTAGCCGTGGACTTCGATGGGTCCACTGCTAGTCACTGCTCGACCTATGATGAGATTATGTAATGTAACTGAATGTTTAAGTTTAATTAATTTATTTCACATACTACCAGATTACTTATGATACATTATATGCTTAAACTATTTAAAAAAATCTTAATAAATATTATAAAAATTTGTATTGTATAGAAGTCTCAACGGTAATCTCTATTCCTTGAGAACTCCTTAAGTTTTTATTTGACCACTGAAGCATCCACAAGATAGCGCCGCGGTGAAAATTAAAAAAAAGAAACCAGATAAAAAAGAAAAATTCCTCCGCCAAGTTTCCCAGCGTGGGAGTGGAGACCCTCTTGAGGCACTTTTATTACTTTTACCAACTTAACAAATACTTTTAACTGTATTCTGCTTTTTCTCGAATCGATTACAATTAAAAAGTTATAAACGAATAACAATTCGATTTAATTCGTTTGAGATTTTTTTGCGTGTTTTGAATTGATTGGTTTTATTAAATTTCTTTCTTTCTTTCAATTGTTACCCTGAATAGATTCTTTGACTATTGATACAATTGTTTTTCATTGTTGTTGATTGACTTTTTGTGTTCATAAGTGAGTTCATTTGATCCTTAACTAGGCAAAGATAGTAAGTCCGTAGCGGGTCTTCCCCAGAGAAGGGTGCCAGTGGCCGGCCATAGGGACGGTTTTTAGTGGGAACACCACACACTCCTGACTCACATACCCCAAGGAGTAGGAGATCTGAAAGGGCTTTACCGCCTTAACAGACTTATATATTACTAAATACGAGTACATACATATTATAGATAAACTACACCCAGATACATAGGACTGCACCATTAGCCTAGTGGTTTAAGCGGTCGCCACGTCACTCTCTACTGCGCTGAGTGTTATGGGTTCAAACCCCACAGAGGACAACACTTTGTGTGATCCATAAATCGTAGTTCTGAGTCTGGGTATTCTTTTTGTCTGTTTCTTATATGTTTGTAAAGTCGCCCGCGACAGGATTTGTTCCTAGTATGGACACATTCTTTTTTCAAATAAAATAAAATATATAAATAAATATTTATGAAGATGATCATCACATATAAACTGGATGCTAATCGAATTAACAGCCCTTGACTCTACAGAGACTTCAGTCAGAACCACTAACCACCAGACCAAGAGGTCCTTGATATCTTGGAGAAGTCATAAATTGAAAAAAAGTAAGTTTTGTATACAGAGGTAACGACTGTATGAAGTTTAGTATGATGTTCTCTTTAAGGGTCTCAGGGTACAAGGGTTATTTAGACTAGACCTGACCCTCGCTGTGACCCTAGTTATTGCAGAGATTGTAAATATTATTTTAAATGTTATCTTATATAGCTGTTTCTAGATTAAGCATAGCACGCTAAAACTATATTGTGAACATTCGCATTTTAGGGTCCACGTGGTGACGGATTAAGAATACATAGTGTTACCACCTCTGTTCATTCCGTGGGCGTCGTAAAAGTCGACTAAGGGAACAAAGTATACAAGACAACATCATTACAAAGAGAAGGAAAATTTGAAACAAACCCTATTCCAAACCGTCTGGCCAGCGTGGTATAGTAGGTCAAATCCTCTTTGGTATATTCAACAGTGGACTTTAAAGGCTGTTGATAATGATAATGGCCTACTATATACACTAGAGAGGAGAGTTTAAATAGGGTTTGTTTTAAATTTTCTTTCTCTTTGTACTGATTTTTTCTGAATAGTTTATTCCTCTAATCGCCTCTAATGACAGCCATGGGATGAATAGGAGTGATGACACTGCGTATTCTTAATCCATCACCACACGAATCTTTCTATATCTTTTGCAATCAATAATAAATTATTTCAAAATAATAAAAAAATGTCGTCTTTTGACTGAAATAATAATGGTGAATTACACCATTAAATCACATTTAAACATAAGTGTTTATATGTTGGCATTATGCACCTAAAATGGTAGGTAGCTATTATATTACGAGTCCCATATTTATCAAATACCAAGATTTTATGAACGAGTTTTTCTTCTGTTTATATTAAATTTAAAATAAGCATGCGTTACAAACGCAATATAACAGAACTTATTGTTATATAACGTAAATTCGAGCTCACAAGCTAGTTTTAATATAAAGACCGTTGCCAAAATTATCAGCGTAAAACAAAATGGCGGCCCGATATCCATATTTAACGGTACGTCAATACGAATTCCGGCCGAACGCAGGTGGAATACTATTATATTTTTTTATGCCCGCTGCCCACCCCAAAATAGTTGGGGGCGAACGCGGGCGGGAGGGTGATAGTTGGGTGGGTGCGTGACCCCACCTCCCGACCCCACCGGGCGGAGAATGGGGAGGTTGCACCACCACCACCATGTGTGCACGCAAATTCGAGGCCCAATAATTTAAATTTCGAATAGCAATGATTAATGTTGTATAAATTCAGAAACATATATACAAATAGTTTTGATAGGCGGAGCGTTCCCGTAGTATGCAGTGTTTCGAACACATTTAATAATTCAATATTCATACGAATGTTATATTGGAAGCGATAATATACCTGACATAGTCATCAGCCCTCTATAGGGCTACACAAACTGGCCTTGGAAGTCACCGTTGTATAGTGATAGACATACGCTCTCGAAGTAAATTTGAAAAAAAAAGACAACGCCCGCATTAGGAATAAATCCTGTGTCGCGGGGGACTTAACAAACATACAAGAAACGGACACAAAGAACATCCAGACTCAGAACAACAATTTATGGATCACACAAAGTGTTGTCCCATGTAGGATTTGAACCCACAACACTCAGCGAATTGGAGAGCGGCGTGGCGACCGCTTAAACCACTAGGCCAATCGTGCAGTCATCGTGCAGTCATAAATGGTTCGGTTGTTCATTCTTGTGCCAATCAGTCAAATCCTAGAACTAGCACGCGTGTGTCCTTTCTACTATGATCCTGGGTCCTTTAAGCGGGGAGTGAAAAAGCATCTCACTAGGCCTCCATAGTTCATAATACTACATTGTCTGCATTCGCGAAGAGTGTGGTGACTAGCACTCTTGAAGGAGTGTAACTGTGGACTGTGAAACTTGATTTTAAAAATTATATTCGTTCAAAACGATACTATCGTTTGACTTATTTGATTTTCGGCGTATCAATTATTCTAGAATATAATGCCATAATATTTTAGGATTAAGTTTTAAGCACATTGAAAACAGAGGGCTTTGTTTTCAACCGTTCATGCCCGTATATTATAGGCATACACTTAGAATGTAATAAAATTGTTTTTTTTTTTTATTTTTACCTATTTATAAAATGCACCAGATTTATTGCGTTTTGTTATTCGTGTTGACAGTTTGACACGACTTTTAATCCCTGTTAATATTATAAATACGAATGTAAGTTTGTTTGTTACGATTTCACTCAAAAACTACTCAACCGTTCATCACGAAATTTTATATACATGTTTTTGAAGGTATTTGAAGTAACATAGGATACTTTTTATTTAAAAAAAGACATTGATTTAATCTGTTACGAAAATTAATGTGGTAGACCAAATTCTACGCGAGCAAAACCGCGGGCAGAAGCTAGTCTATAATAACATATTCAATATATATTGTGTTCACAATCATTATAAAACGGAAGACGCTTTTGTTATGCTTCGCTTTCATAACTTAAGTACGAAACTAATTTATTTTCATTTTAATCATAAAAGTATCATCTCAAGGGATATTCAATCTATCTATAATCTAATTTAGCTTATTATTATAAGCTACATTGCTGTAAACACTTTTGCAAAAACAACAAAAGCGAAGGAAAAAGAAAGTGTGTGTTCGTGTATTATTTGGGCAATACAGTTACTCGTATCACACATACATATATTACTTTATTTAATAAAAAAATGTCCGTGTGGTGACGGATTAAGAAAACATAGTGTTACAACCCTTATTCATCCCGTGGGTGTCGCAAGAGGCGACTAAGGGAAGAAACTATTCAAGAAAAAATAATTACAAAGAGAAGGAAAATTTGGAATAAATCCCTATTCCAACCCGTCTGGCCAGCGTGGTATAGTAAGCCAAAACTCCTTGCTAAGGAGAGGCCTATGTCCAGCAGTGGAGTGTAAAAGGTTGGTGATGATGATGATTACGAATTAAAACAATAATTTTAGAGCTTTTGACTCACTCTCGTGAATGTTAAATAGCGGAAATAGCATTCAACACTCTTCCTACAATGGTGCTGCGTAAAATCGTTTACCAGTAAAAGTATTTTTAGATATCCTGTATTTTAATATTAAGAGCCTGCCAAAGTGACTCTACTCTGCCTGATGGAAAACATAAATAGAAGCCAAGAGTTGTGATCACACTCATTACAAATGCAGACAATGCAGTATGGTGACCCACACTATGGCCTTGTGAGATGCTTTTTCACATCCCGCTAGGGGACGTAAAAGGCATGACAGTCATCGTGACAGTGTAAGACTTACACAGTTACCACGATAACTGTCACCCCTTCATCAATGGGCCACCGGTCTCACACTCACCAACGAAACACGACAACACGGATGCTGGCGCTTTAGGTTAGTGTTCTGTGGGAGGGTAGTACTGCCCCGGTCGAGCCGGCCCGCTCGTGCTGAAATCGGCGTGGCTCTACTACTTAAGACTACTTTTTACCTTACCTAATGTCTATTCAAGGTCTGGCTTTACAAGAAAGAACTTCTGAGGTTCGCCTTGAATACACCTCTGTATATGTATTTGTAAAACAAATAGAAAATTTACTTGTATTACACTCTTTAACTTTACAACGAGCAAAATGGGTCCATTTTGCTCGTTGTAAAGTTAAAGCTGTTTACAAAAGCACGTTCGATACTCAGAGATTAAATCTTCAACCGTTATAAGCACATATACATCGAAATATCAGTCTATATATGTTTTCTAGTTTAGACATATTATTATATGTTACATCTTTAAATTATTAAAAATGGGTCCATTTTGCTCGTTGTAAAGTTAAAGCTGTTTACAAAAGCACGTTCGATACTCAGGGGTTAAATCTTCAACCGTTATAAGCACACATATATTGAAATATCAGTCTATATACGTTTTCTAGTTTAGACATATTATTATATGTTGGATCCTTAAATTATTGTCTTAATAATGTGTCTTACCTAGGCTCGATAGATCGAAAACACCAGAATATGTTCCGGTCAGTCCCCATAACCATGTTGACATTCTACAAACGTGAACGGTATTAGAAAAGTACCAAATATATGGGATGTCTCTTAAGTTACATAGTCAAAACAAAATATTAGCCAATAATGAAATAGAATACATGCGTTAAAGATTGTAGAGGCCAGGAGGCAGGTCAGGAACTACTTAGTCAGCTTTTTTTTTAATATGACCAGATATATTATTCGTCATGATGTGATCAAATATGAGTAAAACTTTTTCCGTCTTAAACAAAGTCGTCAACTTTACAATTATAGTGTTAATAATATACTATCTTTAAATAAATGAAATTTTCGGATTTATTATTGAATTACCATTTCTAAAGTATAGCAACAACATACGCTAGGTAGGTTACTTTTTTCGATACTGAATTTAAAAAAAAAAGTTTAATTGTTTATTGATTCTAAATTTAAATTCAAAGCATGGCTGTTGCGTCATTTTAAAATGCAAAGGTGGGAATAGAGAAATGGGTTGTGTTTATCTGATATTGTTGAGCTATTTCAAAAACATAGACGCTACAACGGTTGTCCAGACATGTCGTGGGCGTACTGTAAAATCGTTCGTTTGAAATAACTCTGTAAATATATAAATACCGGGTTATTAAAATGATTTCATTATGACGTTTATCTTGTTGAGGCGTTTATTAATAATTAATTTTGATTGCGTCTGTCAAAGTTGTGTCTTTGTACAGCATCAATGTTATTATCTGGATCTCGGTTTCGATTGACGGGTCAGACCATATGTTTGGTTAATCTGCAAATATTTGTTTTGGAGTTTGACGGTTTTCTATGTGTTTCCACGTACGTAGGATAACTTTGTTAGGGGCATAGGCCCACGAAGAACTTAAAGTCCCAAACCAAGCTCACCTGCAAGTGGTGTACCTGCTGGTCGACGGACAAGGCTCTGGCAAACAAAATGGGACCAAAACACTGGCGAAAAGTGGAACCTCAATATGCCTCTGCCTACCTCACCGGAGAAACAGGCGTGATTTTATGTATGTTTATATTTACAAAAAAAAAGTATACAAGTATTCTATCAGTCAATCTAGCTTATATAGTACAAACTCTCCTTAATTTGAAGCTAGGTCGATTATCAGCACTATCAACGGATGTTTATTAACTTCTTTGCTTTAAAATACAAATAATACGCGGCACTTCAGTTCCAAATCCGCACGTTTATCGATAAACTACGAATATTTTATTTGATATCTCTATATACATAGAGCTTGATTAAACTAAAAACATTTTTAAAAATGAGTAATCACAAAACATTCACATAATCCACCATGATGGTGTATAAACGGTGCGAAGTCTGCGTTCCAAATTCAAAAATAAATTGTGCAGCGCACGCGCTCGGCCGTCGTTTTAAAATCGACGCGCAACGAGATATGTTTAATTTTAATTTTCGAATCTACAACCGTATCTATGGTAACATAGACACGTCCTATACACTACTCAACATCTACGTGTGTGTTTGTCTATGAATGCAATTATGTATGTGAAAGTGTGTATGAATTAAAATAGACATGTGTGAACATGATAGCTACTTGACGTCATTATAATATGTAGAGTTATAGTTAACTCACTTACAAGTTATGTTCTGCTTTATTGAAATTTCTTTGTGGCTTTATAATCGTCGACATGGTTTGTAAATTAGTGAGTATTGGGTTGTAATACACTACTATACTACTAGTAGTGTAGCCTAATTTAGTTGCAGTCGGATGCATCTTTATCATATATAATGTTAAAAGACCTCTTGTTAATTAAGTAAAGTTTTTCTACCATAAATTTGATATTAAATTAAACAGTTAACGGACAAAAAAAAACAAAGTATAAAAACGTATCAAAACTTTTTCGTCAGTTTAAACGTTTAAAATCTCTTATAATACGTAAAACAAAGTTATTTTTCAAGTCAAATTAAATTTAATTCACTTAAGTCACGTCTCGGAGACACGCGTAGATCGTAATCATTATTATTTGAGATTACAATTTTTCACTTAAAAAGGCAAAGTTTTTATACCTTTTTCGTAATGTCTGCAAAGTTTTTAACAGTCCTATAATTATATCGTTGCAAAACTTGACTGTACAACTGGATTCCTTTGCCTTTGAGAAACAGAAACGAAAATTATCTATGGTGATATTTATATTTTTCACTTAGATTATATGCTTGGTAGATGGAATCGTAGCGTGGTCAATCTTTGAATTAAAGTAATTATGTCAAAAATATTGATTTTGAATATGACGATAGTTGAATATGACATAAGACAACTTCACGAGACGTCTTTACATTGTCTTGTAGGAATGTGATAAGTTCCCGCGGGATGACGCTTCCATAGGTAACTTTAGAGAGTGTAACATTATCTAATACGGGAAACAGAAAGTTGTAACAACTGCTTTAAATGTTTATTATTTCATCTCGTAGCTTTTAATACACGCACTTTTTATTTGAGTTTAAGAAAATTTGATTTCAACCTTATTGTAATATGTTGGTATAGTTAGAAATATGCTGATAACATACAGGAATATGGTGGTCTTTTGTTTGACTACAGCATCCTCGTATTAACATTGCAATTATCTAATTCTCCTATGTTATATTATTTTAAAGACTTACTTTTTGTCTGTGATAGAGCGAGCAGTAGTAAGTTACCAACACCGGTTTTCTACCGACAGCATAAAAAAATATGGTTGTCTTTGACCATAGTAAACTATCCGTGTGTTAACATAGTAACTATCTAATGTCGTTATTGATTGGTTTGAAGGCGTTTTTGTCTATGGTATAGGGGGAGAAGGAGCAGACGGTAATAAGTTACAGACACCGATTTTCTGTCAAGTCGTGTCATCTTGCTACTCCGGTAGCGCCGACCTATTTCATGTAAAGCTTATTCAATTCATCTATCACTTTAAATGAACCATAAATCATAAAACCGATAACCATAATATTCTCAAATTGTAATATCTCAAAAACGCGCAACTCAGGAACAAAACCCACTGCCGACCGTCTGTATAAGAATGTTTTATGCCTACGCATTCGAGTCAAAGGTGGCCTGAGGTACTTTTGTATGTAAATCTAACGCGTAGGCTTCAGTTGGTACCTAGACCAGGTCTGTGAGACCTGGATTCAAGGTAGCTTTCGAATGTTTTAGGTGGCTAATTAGGATTTATAACTGTGAAAATGCTACTAAGAAGTACGTTTAGTTGACGCCTAGTTAAGTTATAATAACGATTTAGTTTAGTTGTAAGATGTAACGTTATTAATAACGTTTTTAGAGTAATCAGTTACACGTTTGAATGTTTTACTAAAATGTGTGTTTTTGCAGACCATTTGAAGATAACGGTTAAATTGACTTTACAAAATTATGTTATTTTTAACGGTATCGTTTTAATAGTTATTAAACCATAGTTTATTACAAAGTAAACGGTATGTTTATAGTTCAACCTAAAAGTAATGTTAACATTGTATTTTTTTAAACTTAAAATTATAAATCTAAGTTAAAATTATAAATCCGTTCACGATCTAGAAGATATCATCCTTTTAACCATCGTACATCGACCAAACTGTGCTAAGGCGAGCGCCTTTCCCTTCGTATTCATAGTGAAATAGCAAAAATAGCTATACTATTCACCACCAGTGTACTTAGACCCGTAACTCTTTGCCTCTTCTTCTAAACTTGTATCACAAACAGAAAATATTAGCCTCGGCGGGGGTCTTGTAAGATTGGACGTTTCACGCGTAGGTTGTGCAAGTTCTATATGTTGAAAAATGGCGGCTCTGCCACAATAGTATAGGGAACGGCGAACCCGGAAGACATATTGACCATAGACAAGATTAATCTATGCTACTTTTGTTTTTTTTTTAATATGCCACTTGTACCGTTACTGTCGTGCTGTAAGAGTATTAACAGTATTTAATGCCTTAAAATGTAGAATTGGAAGCTATATAAATCTATTTTTCAATCAACTTTTCTTTGGAATGATTTTATTTTTATGAAGATTGTTTTATTATTTTTATAAGTATTTTTTCAATGGTATAACTTCAAAAGTGACTATAGAAATTTTCAACCGGTATACCATACACTTTTAGTTTTAAAAATAATTAATAAATTCATTTAAACCTTTTTAATTATAAAACATTAGCGTCATTATTCAATACAGGCTTCATGTCAAAGCCAATCTATTTAAAAAGTGCCAATAAAGTTAAACGGTTGCCATTAAACAAATGGAGGACTATAAAATAATCTTATATTGTTCGTAGCTCATCGTCTTTTCACATAATTGATTAAAATTATATTACTATATTCATTAGTAGCAGATATCAAATATATTTAAATTTGGAACTGTTATGATCCAATTGTCTATGGGATCTACAAATTCTAGAAAAACATTGTATAAATGAAACTTTTAAATGTGGAACATGAAATGTTTTTTTTGTTTCTGACTACTAGTAGTAGAATTTAAATAACTTTGTGACTTTAATTTTCATATTTCGAATTCGTAAGCTTAGATCATATTTATCCAATATTTCTACTCTAGATCGTATTGTCTAAGAACATTCAACCAGAGACACTCCTTAGAATTAAGATCGTATTTGTACCTAATTACCTAACTGTTAACCGTGACGACTCATAATCGAAGATTATTAGACGTATGTAACAATTTCCGATAGCTAACGTCTCGTTTGAGCAATTCCATTCACTTTTGAATGTGGAATATTAATTTTAAATTTAGAATAGTGTAATATTTACACACGTACATTCTGAGTTTTAAAATGAAATAACGAAGTAAGAATATGAAATGAATATCTAAATAAATTGTAACTTGAAAACAAATACAAGTAATATAAATTATCCCTTAACAGAAGTTCTCTTAACTCTTAAGTAACAGAATACCACAAATAATTACAAGGACAACACAATCACCACTAAAATTCTCCATAAAATGAACATACCGATATTTAAACCACTTTTATCAGCAAACTAATAAACCATGCGTACTTATAAAATTTACTGCCAATAAATATGGCGATCGGACCGTTACCTCACATAGATACACATACGTATCTAGTCGCATCTAGGAAATAATTCTACAATAATCTTAGTACCTTGTGCGTATAATATGCACGCATTCTTCCCAGACATGCAAAATTCACCAACACAAACAAAGGCAGGATTACGAAGATACGCGTCTGTGTGTACCATCTACGGCTGTGTGTGTGCGTTCAACGACCTATGCATTTGCTTGCAGTACAGGCTAAAAGTATGCGTTCGTTTTATTATGGTCTTATTTTAAAAATGGAACGCCACGTTCGGTTTCTTTCGCGTTGGGTTAGGTCGCGGTCGTGATTTTTCGGCTGCGAAACTCAAGTTGTTTCCAATTTCAAACTTGTTTTACGGTTCCGTTGTGTAAGATTACCGTTAGTGTTCGATTTTCGAACGTCCAATGTTCTAATTTTGATTGTGAGATAGAATAAAGATCGTGTGGTAAAGTCTAAAAGTTTCTTGTTACAGCAATATTAGATTTCTAGTTTGATTTTATTATCAACATGTTTTAATACTGGGTGAGAATAAATTGTAATCAAATTAGTTTGAGAGTTCCTTCAATAAGGTACCTACTCTTTAATGCAGTTACTCTAACATCGCCACATCGCATATCTTTGTACTATAGAAATGTCATAAACAGAGCACATAAACCTTTTTCTTGTCTTACCTTTTGCGTACCAACCGTTCTAAACCTTAGAGTACATAAGGTAAACAAGATTAAAGGATACAAAGAGGAGTATGATACCGGAGATCCGCTTTATACGAAACGGGTCATTTACTTATATCCTTAGATTTAAAGAGAATCATAAAATGTGTTGTTTCGTGTTGTCACAGGCGAACGTCCATACAAGTGCCACCTACCGGACTGTGGGAGAGCCTTCATCCAGCTTTCCAACCTCCAACAACACCTCCGAAATCACGACGCTCAAGTCGAGAGGGCTAAAAACAGACCATTCCACTGCAATATTTGTGGGAAGGGCTTTGCAACTGAGAGCAGCCTTAGAACGCATACAGCAAAGGTTGGTATCTAAACTGCGATGTAACAATTCCCTGCATTCCATATTTGAATAGTTTCAGCAACGGTATTAGGAATATAATGTACCGGTAGTGACCGGTATTCGAATACCTTTCTTGTAATTTAAAATTGATTAATACAAACTCTATTTTTGAATTTAAATGTAACTTAATTATCAAACTTCGACTTTCATTATTAGACTTTTTACTTCAATGTAAAGTAATAATTAATACTGAATCTCTTTATCTTTGTTAAAGTTTGTAAAATATATTTTACAAAAAAAATATGTTTTAAACTTTCCTACAAGACGTAATATCATGCCATAGCTCTTTTGGTGTTATTACTTAGGATTAGATGCAACATCCTAAAAGTATTAAAAACGTCATTAATTTTTGTTTCTTTAATTTTTTTTAAATAATATTTAACTTTGTTTCATTTAGCCTTTTAAAATAAGTTTCAAAATTGTATATTACCCAATTGGAATGTTACATTTATTTGCTAAAACAAAATTGACTTTTGGCTGAAATTATTTTCAAAATTCCATTTCGACTATATATTTTTTTTATTATATGTGTTATTTTGAATGTGTCCTAATCTTTCAACTGCTATGCCCGCATCGCCACCGCCCGGTGGAACAGGAGCTTCAGCTGCACCTTGGTGTTTTGCAGCAACACGCGGCACTAATGATAGGTGGCGCCACTGCCACTCCCTGCCCAATATGTCACAAAGTTGTGTTCGGTGGCGAAGCGCTAGTAGAACACATGAAGAACACTCACAAGGATCCCAATGCATCTGGTGTTGCGAGTAAGTTTCCCGAGGACCATCGGATTTTTCACTTTCTGCGTCAGGATCGGTCTATTTGAAAAAAGAACTTCCCGAACGCCTTATTCAAACACAGAATGTCGTTAGCGAAGTAATTTTTTGCAATAACTTTTCGAAAATAGAATGTCGATATAAGATGTTCTATTACAATTTGAAGTGGAAGGTCATTGACATTCTGTTTTCAAATTTTCTTGGGTTTAGTTTTTAATTTAAAATTAAGTGGTCTCTTCTATTTTTAACGTATTTTCATATAATTATAAATTATAATTATTAATTGCTTCAAAGATTAAGCTTAAGTAATTGAGATTAAATTCATAATTACTTAACGTTTTTATAGAAGTGACCTAATTAGTGAGTAAGTTCTGTCACTGGAAGTTTGTAGACTGGATAAGCAATCACCTGAACTCGTGTAACGTACAATTTGACGATATAAAAGCTTCCAGCTGGCATAAAGCCACAAGGGGTGTTGGTTTCAATATCAACGGTATAACAAAAATGTATCGTTTCCATAAATCTTAAAGCTAACTTAATAAATAAGAAGCGAATGCGGTCCGGGGACAAGTGTTATTGTTTTAATATCATTCTGAGGGTAGTCTGTTTTGCAAACATTTCTTGGTGGAGCTACGAATTCTTCGGATGGCGTTCCTTCTGTATTATGATAACATGTATTGTTTATGTATCTAATGGCAACATTTTCCCGTTTTCTATTGTCGTTTCGTTGGCATCCACTGTTGCGTTAATTGATATCTGTTTTGGTTTACTGTTCACTTTCATTATTGATTTGAAACGTATTTGTTGCCATTATATGTTGATTCATAATATTATTTTAAGTTACCCGTCGTATTTTATTGGGGGTTATAAGGATCTCTGTCAATATTAAGTTAACAAACTATTAAGAATATTCAAAAACTAACCCGAAAAAATACGGCAGTTACAAAAAAAAACTGTACTAACAAAATAACTAACCTGGTTTTTTTTTCTTTTTCCCTCCTTTAACCCACTAACCTATCCACTCCTGGTGACCAGGCCCTCCGGCTACGTCACCGTACCCAGCGCAAGCTAAACCTGTTGATCCTTATATAGCGAAGCGACGGACGGCGAACCACCCCTGCCCGGTGTGCGGCAAGCACTACGTCAACGAAGGTTCCTTGAGGAAGCACCTCGCCTGTCACCCAGAGACTCAGCTCACCAGTGGACTCCGAATGTGGCCGTGTTCCGTTTGTCAGGCCGTCTTCACACATGAAAATGGTGAGTACTTCTAGAAGCATCAACTTAATATTATTTATAGACTGCAGTCTTGTTCATAAGTTATTGAAATAAGATGTTAATATTTTCTTTTTCTTGAAGTAATAATGAAAAGAAAAATGTAAGGAAAAACATATTTGCTAAATAATATGTCAGTAATACAATTTTTTATTTACAAATCCCGTGCGCTTGCGCATGCCGTAAAGACTAGGAACATTGATGCTGCGATAGTTTGCTGCACCCAGAGGACAATTCTACAATATCTTATAATTCTTTTAAATTATAAGACATTGTAAAGAAAATTGTGGCAGTTTTCTACTAAGAAGAAAATATATATTATTGTGTTGAGGCCAGACTAACTGAGAGGGTAAAGACATTATAATGTGTTTCCCCGTGACTGTTTTCCCTTTAGATCAGGTCCAATTTCCATCAGAACAGCAATAACCTAACCTTACCGCAAAGGGTTGGAAGCCTCGAGGCCTTCTCAAGTTAAAATAATAAGACGAGGGTGTTTTTAATAGTTAGTCACAATCCAAATCAGGATTTTTTCAATGCCCTTTAAACTGAAATAAACCTAATTACTAATTGCAATTCTGATTTAACTTCCTAAATTCCAGGCCTCCTTTCCCACATGGAACACATGAGAATGGAACCAAAACATCAATTTGCTGCCCAATACGTACTATCCAGAGCAGCAGCTGAAAGACGGGAGAGAGACATCATCGCCGCTGTCTCAGCCTCCGCTGGCGGTTCAGGTCTCCTTAACCTCGCACCACCGTCACCAGCACACTCTGACTCCTCATCCAATGGTCGCCTTTCATCATCCGCTGGCTCTGAAGCCGGTGCAGCGGTCAACAAACTATCAGATCTACTAAGGTCAGCCAATAATGGACACCAAGCTTACGGAGATGAGAGAGTCGCAGCGATAGCGGCCGCTGCGGCAAACATGATGGCCCAACCTGGAGAAGGCGCGAGCGCTGTTCAAGTAGCCGCCGCAAATCTGGTATCAGCAATGAGACAGCAACTAGCACGAGAGCCCCCTCCGGCACAGCCCCCCGCCGAAACTCCACCAGCGCCTTCAGAAGCTGCACTTCGAATTCAACAGGCCGAAGCCCTACTTCGAAGTCAGGCAGAAGCTCTGCGATTAGCTGTATCTCAAGCTGCTGCAGCCCATGGAAACGAAGCCCCTAGTCCTCTAAGACACAATGGAGGTTTCCCACCTCAGCCACCGAACGATGGTAGCGGACAGATTTCACCAGAATTGGTGGAAGCCTTTAGAATCGCTCAAGAACAGAGGCTAGAACAAGCTTTGAGATTGCACGATCCCAGGATGCTCGGTTTTAATTTACCGTCGCCAGTACAACAGGCAGCACAGCAAGCAGCACAGCAGGCAGCACAGCAGGCTGTAGCCGCACAACAGGCTGCCGCTCAGCAAGCCGCTCAGCAAGCAGCACAGCAGGTCGCTCAGCAAGCAGCTCAAGCCGCTCAGCATGCTGCACAGCAGGCCGCACAACAGGCCGTCCAACAACAACACATGCAGCAGGCCGCCCAGGCTGCTCAGGCTGCACAGGCTGCCCAGCAAGCGGCTCAACAAGCAGTCCATCTCCAGCAGAACCCTCAGCCATGAAAATTTAGCTATTACTAATCCGATGCGATTTCAACGCAATAGATGTAATTTAGCTCGTAATTGTAGTAAAACGTAATGAGAATGTAACTTTTGTATTTTTTGGATGAAAAAAAATTATTTCGGCCGGACCGTGAAGGAAATCGCCTCCGATTGGTAATTCGTTTAAATGTTGTTTTATTCGTTAATTTCAATCGCAAAAAGTATTTTTCGTTTCATTTTTGGTGGCGAAAAAGTATACAATGATAAAAATTAATTAAATTAGATAGAACTAACTGTTGTACATAGGGAACCTTTTAGTCGAAACAAATTTTACTGTAAATAAAAAAATCTAAAATAGTCGTATGAATGAACAAAAATGGAACAAAAACTCGCCCGATTAAGAATTAGATGTAGAAACGACAAATAATATTACAGTGCAATGTTCAATTATTTGTTTGATTATTATTGAGTGTTTTAATATTATTATTACTAAATATATATATTTATTTTTATTAGCTTTACCACAGAGCAGTGAATTTCTTAGCTTAGTACAAACTTTTGGATGTGCCAAACTGATTTAAGCACGTTTTTATCGCATTTAGCGACAGTTTATTGCAATATGTTAGTTGCATTATGTTTCCATAGGATATTTTATTTTTATTATTCAATTTTTATTTTTATTAATCTTTTCACGCAATAACACGTCTTATGCTAGTCACGTTTAGAACGCACAAAATAATTCTATTTAACAAAATAAAAAATTGAATTTATTTTAACATTTAATTTTTATTTCCAAATTTTTTTATTTTTTTCTTGGCGTACTTTATTTTCAAATGCCATATTAGATAATAAATATGTAAATACCGTAGCAATGTACGTAAATGTTAATGCTTTGTTTTATGTCATACAGAAAAATACATTTTATTTTAACACAATTTCAATAATTTAACGGAAAATAATTAATTATTTACAAAATGATTTGTATAGTTGTATATATATAATGAAAAAAAGAAATTATTAATTATTTTTTCAGAAGACTGCAATTACTTATCTTTTCATATGTAAATAAATAACGCATTGTAACGATATTAAAAATAGCGATTTTTCACTGAACACACAGTCAACAGGACGATTAATAATATATTGTAAAACGTCGATAAATATAATTAAAGTGACATCAGATCTTCGACTTTGATACCTTGAATAGACACACATGAACACAAGACATTCTTTTCACCATGGATGTTCATACAGCCCAAATACTTACATTTATTTTTATTTTCAAACTAACATAACTTAACAGCAATAGCCCAGAAATATTTTCAAAATGATTAATTAATTGAAAACTTTTTTCAATTATAAAATCATTAAACACAACAACGTAAACAGTTGCCGCAATAGATTTATAGTTCGCGATTGCAATGTATCTCTTAATTATTTAATAAATATTAAAGGATATGTTGCAATAAAAATTAAGAGAATGTCAAGTGTTGCCGAATATTAATTCTTATTAATATTATCAACATGTATTATGATAAGTGGCAATTTATGTGAACTGAATAATTAAATTTATTTATTTTGTTCACGTAAGTTGTATAATACGTATAATCGTAACATAGGTAAGGTAAAAATAAGCTGAATTTAATGTACGTAATAATTTCATTCTTGAATTAATATTGATGTATTCGCGGCGTGGTTGACGCTTCTTCGGAATACAGTGACGTCACGATACATCAATGTACATAGAATACAAAATCAATGCAATAGCCCAAAAAATCATTTTTTATTTCCGTGTCGTGTTCTTTGTTTGTGGACGAAAGACTTTTAATTGAAATAATTTTTGTACTTATTTTTGTTTATCAAACAAAACTTTTCGGCGAAATGTTTATATGTTGTTTTGGAACGGACAGGCAAGTAACATCGAGACGCGAAGGTTACCCGATACCGTATGTTTTCTAGGAAACGTGAGTAAAAATTCGTACATTGGACTATGATAACTATTTGACTGATAATAAACCAAAAAATATATTCACAATAAAAATTCAAAGTGAACGGATCGCTATTTATGTAAAAATGTCCTCGTAAATTTAATATATAAATAAATTAATATAACAACAAAAGAAGTTCCTATGAATATTGTATAAAAGGTATTGTTTAAAATTTAGGTCTTAGTAGAAGGAAAAATTTATCAACGTTTGGTATTTTTAAAGTTATAATTAATGAACCATCTTGTTAGGGAACCGAACTCGGGACTGGCGAGTTGTACAAAAGTTAATAAAAAAAGCACGGATCGTGAATCCTAACGTTAGATTTTTAGATCAAAAGTTACGTTTCCAAGAAAGTGTTCATGACAAATCGTGGTTCATGTTTCTGTGAGGCGCCCTGACATTGTATAGAAAAAAAATCCATATTGAAGTTGTATTTTCGAAATGATAAATTTTCAAAATATTTATTTGACTATGATACAAAAGATAAATAAAATAAAAAAATAATAATTAGAGATGTGCGTCTCGCAGAAATATGATCGCAACGTATTTTCTGTGATCATCGAAAATGGAATAGTTATAACAGATCGTGTCTGCGTGTTGTCAGAGTTTACTCTTAAGTTTTCGATCGAGAAATTTTTAATGTTCAAAGGAAAATGGAACAAGGGTTTTTCTACGTTTATTTTATGAGGAAAAAATTCCGTAGTTAAGCTATGTACATTTAATATAAAGCCTAATGTTTGATATAAGCGATGTCTTGATCGCCCAGTGACGTCAAAATACATGACAAATGTGAGAGATTGTTAATGTATTTTGGCTCGCTTTAGTATCAATAGTACTGGATTCAGTTAATGTCATTTCACGTGGAGATTAGTCTACGCACATCTCAATTTGAAACACGCTGTCAGTTGACCCATGGATACGACGTTACGTAATGTTGTAGTTTTATTGGCTATTATTAATAATTAAACAGTTACGTTATGTTATTTGATTGTTTCGTTACTAGATGAGAATTCGTTAACGAACATTTTTTTATTGTTGTTTTTTTATTGGTCGATTGAAAGTTGATGGGTTTTTGGATTGAATCGTTTCTTTCGAACAATAAAAAGAACTATAATTGCACTTGCCGTTCAAAACTTACGACATCGAAATCGCAAACTCCAATCTAGCGATTACATTACATTTTTTATTTGAAAGTTATAAAAAAAATATTGTCAACTGCTCTCTTGAAACGAGGCAAAAAGATTTTTATAAGATCCATTTGAAATTGTTGACTTTGCAGTTGACAGTGTTTTTGATTTGTTAAGTTTTTAAACGATGAATTGCTGTTATTTTCGAATTTAAACATCCTTATTGATTGTTAAAGTTTAATTTTTGATGCTTGTTTACTTACGTGGTTTATAACTTAACTTTTGTTACGAAATGTTTAGCTAAATATACAATATTAATCGAGTAATACTTAAGTGTAGTCAAGATAGCCAGGTTTTCAATTTAACTCACATTGTACTCATATATCTTAGTATATCGTAAGTTAGTATAATTAATGTAATGTAATACAAATAACCATTTATAAATGAAATGTGATCACATTTGTTTATAAATGGTAAAATAAATAACATAAATTGATCAATTGAAAACTGGTCGGTTTATGTTATAAAGTAGAAAACAACGAATAAAAAATCAAATAAATACAAAAAAACGTATCCGTGTACTTTACCGTACTTAAATGTCATAGATAATGGAATTAATTATTGGTATTTTTACGGGAACTATTACATCCCAATTATGCGTCGTATCCATTACTTAAAAAATAAAATATTTTCTAATATGGAATACTGTATTGTTGAAATTTAAATTTATAAAAAAAAGTCGAATAATTATTTTCGAAATTTTAAATTAATATTAAATTTTGCGTCCCAACAAATTGGTGTTTAAGTAATTTTGGCAGATAATTGAAAGTGCTGACAGCGTGTTAGTTTTTGTCTACTTTATCATAATGCCTAGCCTCTGTAATGTCACATACGGCATTTGCGTTGTTACAGTGTGTTTTGTTAAGTCGTTAACCCCTTAAAATGACCATGTTTATCGCAAGGAATCTACCCAATTGGTGTAAATCTAGTCTTACCTACTATTTTTTATCTTATTAACAAATGTCGTGATCAGAAGTATGTTATACGTTTTTTGGAAATGCAACCGTACGGAATTGTATTATATAAAATGTGGAAACTTGTAAAAAAAACAAATTATTGTACCTACTTTTGGCGTAAAAAATTGTAAAATTCAAATGTTTAGACGTTAGAATAAAAATTACGGTTAGGTAGAAGTCAAAATTCGTGTTTGGCAAACTGTATTTAAAGAAAAAAAAAGTAAAATTTAAACAAAATTGTAAATAAACATTAGGAATGTGGTGTGACGATATTACTGTACCTAATCGATGTTTAGGCGAATAAACATACATACATGTTGAATATTTCTTATTCAATCTCTTAAATAACGAGTGTTCACGGCAGAATAGTTTGTTTTTAATGTTTTAATTATCGTTTATTTTATCATTATTTCTCATGTATAGAGTACCCTATGAGTTTAAGTTTAATTATTATTATTAAAATTTATTAATTATAAACCGATGCCATGTTTTTTAAGTAATTATTTTAGATTTAGTCGATGTGTTTATTAAATATTATATTTTTTATAAAGGTTATTATTTTTTTTGTACTCGATATTTAGTCAATATAAGAACTGCTATGTAATTTATAGTTTAGTGTTGTTACGTTAAGCAATATTTTTTTAGTTATTACATTTTATTGAACAAATTTAATTAACCCATTGGTTTTATTGAATAAAAATATTATTTTTAACAACGGAAAATGCTTACTGTGTCATTAAATTGAGATAGTGACTATTATTGCCGAAACGGTTAGCTATAATTATTTTAAAAAATAAAAAGGATGATTCATAGATGCGTTTTTATTTAACTCACCATTTCTTAAATATACACACCTATTATAATATTAAAGAGTTGAACCAAAAAATAGATGACACATTTGATGGTTATCGGTTCCCACCAGCTATAAGCCTGGCTCTCATTACAGAATTAGCGTTGTTGAGCACAATTTCTGCTCAAACCAAAACACAAAGTTGTTAAAAATTAGATCTAATAAAGTGATTATTTTATCAAATCTAATGAGGTGTTAAACGGTTCATCAACAGCCTTTTACAGTCCACTGCTGGACATAGGCCTTAGCAAGGAGGTTTTGGCCTACTGTACCACGCTGGTCAGACGAGTTGGATTGGATGTTTCAAGTTTGACTCTTCTTTGTAATGATGCTGTCTTGCATACTTTGTTCCCTTTTACGACACCCACGGGATGAATGGTGGTGGTAACACTATGTATTCTTAATCCGTTACCGTTAAACGGTTACCGCTCCTTAATAAATTGCTCATTCTAAACACCCAGTGGTTAAAGTGTCATAGAGTCGAATATTTAAATTGTTAAAATGTATTTTTCACTTTTGCGGAAGTAACACTATACATAGACTTTAAATTTTGTTTTAATTTGAGACAGATATAACTCTCTAGTTTTTTATATTTTATATAATATTGTATACGAAACACATTATACCTATACCGAAAGGAAAAAAGATCGAAGCGACAGTTGAGACAATATTGAGTTACGACTTTTTTCAATCCTCGAATATCATAACTTTATAATTTGAAGTATTCTTTTTTTTAACACACCTTTATTAACTTCACCTGTTTGTTTGTCTGTAACCGACTTTTATAAGTGCTTTTTTTTAACATTCCTCAAAAGTAGTAACCAAATATTGCGTAAGATTTTAAAGTTTTGAATTGTAGTTAGTGACCTCTAGCGTAGAGTAGCAAAACTAACAGAGTTAGGGTTTTTTAACACAGCTGTTAATTTTGTTCACCTTCATCAATAACTTCTCTGTTTAGTTTATTTTCTACTCTATTCTCTAGTAAAAAAATGATGGTTACACTGTTTATCTCTTTTTTTTTTCCTTTTTTTTTTAATAGCCCGCCAAAGTGACATTGACAATGCAGTATGGTGACCCACACTATGGCGGCCTATTATGATTTTTAACGTCTCACTTGCGGACGTAAAATACATGACAGTCATTGTAGCATTGTTTGGCATACATTTACCACGACAACTGTCACCCCTGCATCAATGGGCCGCCGGTCTCGCACTCACCAACGAAACACAACAGCACGGATGCTGTCACTTCAAGTTGGTCTTCTGTGGGAGGGTAGTACTGTCCCGGACGAGCCCGCCTGTTCATGCTGAAATCAGCGTGGCTACCTGGTGTAAGTGTAAACAACAACATTTATTTTTAATATGCTGTTTTAGAAGTAAAATATTGCAAAAAAAATTTTTTCTTCCAAAAAATGTATTACTACGTATTCTGTTTAGTTTTCAATTAGATTTAATTTTATTTAGTGATCATTATGAACAGCAAGAACATCCTACTTAAATTGTACTTTAAAATCTTAGTTAAAGTAAAACAAGTTTGGAACAGTGTTTAGTGACATCTAGCGTCGAGTAGTAAAACTAACTATTAACCATTAATAATGCATTTTTAAAGCTAATGGTCTTAGTGCCGGCAGTAGTTATCTGCTGTGAACATTTACCGACCAAACTGATCATGTTCTAAAGAAGATGTATGTGAAAAACACCAAAAACCGGCATACAGTGATTTATGCGGACAGAGTAAAATAGGTATATCATGACCGTAATAGCTGGAGATCAATTGACCGATTTATGTTAAACAGTTTTCTTATTTCAAATATATTACTTTAATTTTTTTATGTCAGTTGAAATATTAATAGGATATCACTAAAACGCTAACATGGCCGTTTCAAAGGGATATGGAGTTATTCAAAGCTGCAAAAATCTACTCTTTCTATTGAAGTGTTTTCATTACAGTATTTTAACGTTTCATAGACAAAGTATAAGAAGGCAGACCGAAAAGGAAATCCGGTGAATAGCATGACAGAACTGGATAATATCAGGTTTTTGTGATGCAGCATTATCTATCCTATCGACGTAGTAAATTTGTGCCGAAGTATGGCTCTACCACGTGAAGTTAAACTCTGGGAAATAAATCTTCTCTTTCATTTATGGAGTTTTTTTTTCATTATAACCTCTACAATACATTGCAAGTATATACCACGACAACTGTCACCCCTGCTTTAATGGGCCTCCGGTCTCGCACTCACTAACGAAAGGCGACATGAAGGATATTGTCGCTTTAGGTTGGTGTTTTGTAAGAGGACAGTAATACCCTGGTCAAGCCGGAGTTGGTGCTGAAATCAGAGTGGATCTACTATCTAATTTGTAACTTGTTCCGTACGTGTCCACTATTTCAGGAGCTTCAACAAGCCGTCAACGTATCAGCACGATGACTTTCGGATCAAGCACTAGCTGAGAGGATACGCACTGACATAAGCAATAGCTTAACTATCCCTTCTTCGTCGCATATTGGGGATTTGGCACAATAGCCAACACATATCTCAGTTGGTATCAAATAATGATGATCTTAAAGAACAACTAATCGCTTTTTATCTATTGATTGTAAACAAAATATGTTAATAAATGTAATATTATTAAGCCTCGTAAATTATATTGTTTATTTAAATGTTTTTTACAGTACATAATGATTACTACCCACAAACACATAATTTTTTTTTTCTAACTTTAAAAATTACGAGTAGCGCCATTGATTCAATTATTTTATATTCTAAGACTTCCGGATTCTAGAAAGTACCGTCAGTTAGTGTAAGACTTCACTTTGATTTGTAACGAGTCCCGCTAATTTTATTAAAAAGTACCAATATTGACCGTGTTGTGCAGTGTGTGTGTGTGTGAAATGAAGTGCAATGCTTGCTTACAAGTCCTTAAATTGTTTTGATTTACCGAAATCGACATTCATAATGCCGCAAGTGACCTTTACAGACGTGGAATATACTGACATGGTTCTAATTTACAGAGAATGCCATCAAAACACATCTCTTGCTTTGCGGACGTACCGTGAGAGATATAGAACCACTCGGGCATGTCCTACAAATAGCCGAATTTTTGTAAAGACTGTACAAAGATTATGAGACAATCTAAGTATGGTGCCTCGTTCTGTTTGCTCCCCGAACACCGATCGCTCTTGAAGAGTAAGTGTTGGACCATTTCACGCGTAATCCTAGAACTGCTCATCAATTTGGTCTTCAACATAAAAAGATCCACGACATCTTAAAGGCTGATAAACGATGACCCTTCAAGTTTCGAGAAATACAGGCTACAAGAGTACAAGTCATTCCGGTAATCTGTAAGAGTAGCACACTGTTAGTGGTTACATACTAAAGTAACAAATGACCTTTAATTCCTATCCAACATCATGTAGACTGATAAAAATAACTTTACTCATAACGGCATGTGGAATCACCACAACTTGCGATATTGGGCTACGGAAAATCCACATGTGATATAGCAGCACGAATCATCACACTAATAGCGTTTCTCGTTAAATGTGTAAGCAGTAATTCCCGGCAACCAAATAATTGGTCCCATTTTTATTGATGGCAATTTGACTGCTGTTAAGTTTTTAGAATTGCTTGATGGCCGAGTGTTTGACTACACAGATGTTGGTGAAAACAGGTGTTTATAGTATCAGTTAGACAGAGTGCCTTCACATTCAGTGGTGGCTGCCAGGGAGCGTCTTAATTACATATTTGGTAAACAATGGATATGACGATACGCGCCTACACGATGACCACCTACATCACCAGATTTGACACCTCTAGACTTTTTTTTGTAGGTATGTGTGAAAAATAAAGTGTACTCAATAGGCGTTAATTCAGTAGAAGAACTGAGATCGAGGATTATCAGTACATTCGAGAAAATAAAAGCCCTAGCCGCGAATGTAAATTTATGTGTTAAAATCCACGAAAACATGTTGTGAAGATGTCGTCGATGCACTGAAGTGAGCGGTAGACACTTTGAAACTTAAAAATTTAAATTAAATGAACTAAATTTTAAGCAAATATTGGTCTGATTTAAAAAAATGACCCGGGTGAAAACTGACCAGTTATAATAGTGTAATATTTGGCTACACGTCACAACGCTTGGTTCGCGTTTGATTTTGCCGCCACTTTTGTGCCGCTTGTACTATCGCCGTCTACAGGTGAGTGACCCGTGTAATTAATGGTGTTCTAATTCAGAATAGAAATAATTGTATTTGTTTTGTTGTAAATTAGCATTTCTGTATTTCATGAAATTTTTTTTTACTAATTTTAACGAAAGTATATTGGATTGTGTTATTTGTTAGTTACTGCTTTACCAAAACCTGGGCACCACGTTGTAAATATACAAAAATTGCTCATTTAATGGTATTAGATGTATAAACTTCTAATATCTATTCTCAAACTTAATAATACTACTCACGTCAATAGCAATTCATTTAGTTTCGTTTATCGGAATGGATTTAGTAGTGGATCCTGTCGCACTAAAGAGTTCCTCATTATAGATTTGATAATTAGCAAATAGCTACGTCGTAATCGTCAGAGTCTGGCGACATGTTGGATAGATTATAAGAAGGTTTGTGACTCAGCTCCACATTTTTTTTGTCTATATTAAGAGCCTGCCAAACTAACTCTTCTCTGTCAATGGAAAGTACGAATAAAATCCAAGACTTCTGGGCAATATACTTATTGCAAATGCAGGCAATGCAGTATGGTGACCCACACTATGGCGGCTCATACTGTTACCACGATAACTGTCACCCCCGCATTAATGGGCCAACGGTCTTGCGCTCACCATCGAAACATGACATCACGGATGCTGTCGCTTTAGGTTGGTCTTTTGCGGAAGGGCAGTTCTGTCCCGGTCGAGCCGGCCCTTTCGTGCTGAAATCAGCGTGGCTCTACTACAGCAGGTCCTCTTTAATCCGAACGCCGAAAATTTACCCTCCGTTCGGATTTGTGGAGCGTTCGGATTATAGTATGTTAGGAACTATAAATAGCTATATGTATATGATACATACTTTCCTGAAGTAAAACAAATAGTATCGCAAAATATTAATTAGCATATACTTATTCAAAAACATATAAACAGTAACATTTATTAAACTTTTTTAAAGAAATCCTTTATTTTAGTTTGTCGGGAGGTATTTAATGAGCAACTGACGAGAAAAGCGAGTTGGGTATGGGCCGTTCGCATTATAGAGGGGTTCGGATTAAAGAGGTCCTGCTGTACCTAATAACATACGTGGTTTTTAATGGTACTAGAGTTATACAAAATTGATACAACTCACTGCATTTTTTTGAAGTCATGTGTGAGACAATGGAGTTTTGTACTTCGTTATCCAGGATGTCGGAATATTGTGTCTGATTTCCAGTTTCATAATTTCTCTTCGTTTTTTCACTTACATGGGGTTTGTTGTTAGTGAAAAAATTATACCTATCTTTATTTTTAACAGTTCTATGAAACGGTAGATAAAAATTAAAAATGACGTTGATTTTGTCCTCCTATGTAACCAATAAACTAGTTTCAAGCTAAGCAGATTTTTATTGTGAAAACTAAATTGACTAATAAAATAATAATGTCTTAGGAAAGTTATCCGGAGAACCTAGTTGGGGGGAACGAGAAGAAACTCGAGGACTGTTACTTCTTTTCGAGTCAGTTGCATTTTAATGATGTATCCAAAGCTGCCACGGTAAATATTTTTATTATAGCGTCATCTTTTGGAAATACGTGGAACTTTGTAGAATTTTAATAAAGTAACTACCATCTAGCGACTAAATAAACAACTATGTAGTTTAGTGTTCCTTTCCCAACAGCGCCATCTGTAATGATTTACTGTTACCACTAGAAAGGTTGGCTCGCTACGTGTCTAAGCGCTTTGCAACAGTTAGATCTTACTGAATAGTGATATTTTATGTTCATAGATGGTGTATAAAGAGTAAGAAATGTATATAAAATTACAAAATTCTAAGAAACAAATAGTAATATTTGAAGGAGGCGAAAAAAAATTTTTTTTATAAAGAATAGGTCAATTCAACTAAGGATTTCGTAAGTAAATGTTAAAATCCGATAGATGGCACTGTACTACTTTGACAATAATATGAAGACAGGAATTTAGAATGAAATTGTTATTTAGGAGATAAGTACTTTATGCTAATTATATATTTGAAACACAAAACAACAACAGGACATGAAGAAAAACACACAAAATAGCACATAAGAAAACACGAATTTGTTGATATTTGTGTCTAAATTACGTAGGAACAATATAATAAAATCTTAACTGATAAACCATTGATGTAAGCCTTCACAGACTATTTAACCAGCGTGGTGTAGTAGTCCAAAACCTCCTTTCTAAGAAGAGGGTTATGTCCAGCAGTGGACTGTTAAAGGCTGTTAATGATGTGAACGATATATATGAACCGACTTGGGGACTAGGACCTCATAGAAAATATTTACCGATCAATTCTTTCGTCGAGTTTCGTTTCTTCGTTCAATTTACACTCAAAAAGTGAGGTTACGGCAGATTCAACCAGCAAGCTACCTTCGTAACTTTGTTTTACATCTAAAAATTTGCTTTTTTCTAGAAGTAACTGTATCAATAACATCACATAATTTTATAGGTAGTAGAGCCACGCTGATTTCAGCACAAGCAGACCGGCTCGACTGGGTCAGTATTACCCTCCCACAGAAGATCAACCCAAAGCGACAGCATCCGTGTTGTCGTGTTTCGTTGGTGAGTGTGAGACCGGAGGCCCATTGATGCAGGGGTGACAGTTGTCGTGATAGGTGTATGCAATATAATGCTACGACGACTGTCATGACTTTCATGTTCCCAAGTTAGGTGTAAAAAGCATTTTAATAGGCCGCCATAGTGTGGGTCACCATACTGCATTGTCAGCATTCGCAATGAGTATGGTGACTACAACTTTTGGATTCTATTCATGCTTTCCATCAACCAGAATAGAGTCACTTTGGTAGGCTCTTGAAACAAAAAAACACATCTTGTGCATGACCGTTTGACCTTAAACTAGACAGTCTTTAAGTAACCAGATCACTTATAAACATCCATAAATAAAATCTAAATACATAGAAATTGTAGATAAAATACACCCAGTCACATGATTTTATGTCCCTGATGGGAATCGAATTGCCTGATCACTAACTAGTAGACCAAGAGTTCCGTCGAAATATCTTGTTATTAATACAATAGTATATTTTAATATCACTATTATCATCTACAGTCACGACTAGACCTAGACCTCTCTTTAAAAAGGAGATTTTGGTATAGGGGTTGTTTCAAGTTCGCCTTCTCTTTGCAGGGCTGTATTCTTGTGTGGTTTGCTACTTTAGTCGGATCTTACAACACATACGGAAGGAATAATTGTGACCCGTGTGTTTTTAATTTGTCACCACACGAACTAATCTGTTACCACACGGTCAACCATCAACCATCACTTTGTTACTATTATTAGTATATGTACCTTATATTCTTTTAATTGCCTCGTTGGTCTAGTGGTTAGCGTATGCGACTACCGATAAACAAGTCTCAGGTTGAGCCAGAAAAAGTGTGATTGAATTTTTCTGATCATAGAAATGCTTAATAGCACGAAGTTTGGAAGTTGGGGTTAACCGATGAGCTTCGGTGAGCACGTAAAGCCGTCTGCGTCTGATCTCTTCCCGGTCGTATCGGATAACCGTCCCATCGGATTGTGAGAGTGAGAGAACAGAAAGTGCACCTGGGTCTGTGCACACACTAGTGCGCTATAATATCTCCTGAATGGTTAGCTGGTCTCTGTTGAGACTTGCCGCCGAAGCCATAATCGGTTAGGAGTACATTATCATCATCATTGTTCTAGCATATTCTCAATCGCTTCACTCTGTTCAAGTATGGCAGCGTAACAGATGCACCGTGCGACTGCTACCAACAGACCGTAGTAATTATTATAATATTGAATTATTCGCTTTTGCGAAGAAAAAATCACTGATACATACATTGAACATGGAATATGTGTTAAGACGTTAGAATAGTATGGATGAGGTTAGGAAAAACGGTGCGTAGAACGTCCTCTATCGTTATGAGTCGATGTCCTTATAAAGATCGAAGGACGTTATTGGAGGCAATGTTTTCAACCAGTCTTTTTGGCAATCCTTTAGAAAAGCTTATGATCGATCCAGTTGCTATGCAAACATCTATGGCAAGCTCTATGGGTGGTTGGTAAAACTGCAAAGCCTGACAACAATCTCTCAGTGCAAAAATCAAAGAATATTGAGGAATCTCTTACTAAATTTGTTTTAATTTGTAAACAAATAAATTAATTTTATTTAGGCTCCTTCCTCGATCTGCCAAAACACGCAAATGTGTATATTTACTATTTGTTTATAGCTAGTTTTCATAGTATTTTGCACTCATATTTTCTGTTTTGAAAAGAAATGATAAATATTGCATTGTCTTTAACATGTTCACTGCTGCAGGGACACGTGTTAGTCCTAGCCGTCTCCGTGCAGACGGACACGACAGTTTTATAATTGTTTATTTATACCAATTATATTTACTAAAATAGTTATTAAGGTCAATTATGTACTAATAAATAAATAAAGGAATTATTGAAACATCGTAAGCGCTGAGCAAGAGTCCGTTAAAAAACCAAAGGTCAACGTCCTATGCTAAAAGTTTTATCCACACAAAACTTGTAAGACCCAACGTTTGCGTGTCTCGGTTATCACAAAGAATACGTTAGTGGTGTTTTTTCTAGGTGCGTTTTTCATATCGCCGATACGCAATTTTCATTCGGTGATGCCGTTTTTCATACCAGGGGCGCTTAACTCTGTATTTTTTAGTGAAACTTTTTCATTTTGACATTTCAATTGTATGTTTTTACATCTTGAAATATTTGTTTTTAGTGTTGTCGTGCTTTGATTGTTTATGTTTTTTGTTCTTTACTGTTTAGTTAATAGTTTGAGTGATTTTTTCGTTTTATATTGTACGGTTTGTCATTAAATTGTACGTGGTACATAGATAATTTTGAACTTGATTGGTGACCAATGTAAATCAATTATTTGATAGAGCTTTTTTTCCGTTTTGTTTTTTTATTTTAGTTTACAAATTGAACTTTTGAAAAACATCACGATTAACAGCAATGGCCTCGCTACGTATTACGTGGGACCAAGAAAAGGTGAAAAGAGGGCGTTTAATATGCCTCTGCCTACTGAAAAAGGTGTGATTTTATGTATGTTTGTAATAAAAATGTATTGAAATATCAATGTATTGTGTGTACGTAATTATCGATTCATCGAACCAGCTGAAACGAAAATAGGAAAACGCTTAATTTTTTATTTTTTAATAGAGTTGTAGTTTCAAATATTACACAAATAAAATTAGTTTTCTTCTTATTCTAATCTCAAACTAAGCAGAGCTTGTACTATAACAGCTAGATTGACTGATAGAATACTTATATACTTTCTTTTTTGTAAATTCATACATATTTTACATAGAAAACACTCAATTTCCGAAACAAATATTTGCAGATCAGACAAACATTTGATCTGATCCGGGAATTAAACTCGAGATCACAGCACAGCAGTCGTAAACGCTACCACTGCGCCACTAAGGCAATCAATAGAATACAAGTTAAATTAATAATATTTATTACTTGAGTCTTACTTTTTGAAGTGATAACTTCTTATGGGGAGACAAACCGCTTGGTTACGTAACGCGTTACGGCGCGTGTCTGTCTTGTTTTCCTTTCTCTCACGCATGCGGCAGCAGCAGACAGGCTCGTCCTCTCTCACTCTAACCCACAGCGCAAGCCATGTTTCGGACAGTGGCTTCTCGTTTATAATATGGTGGCAACGATTAGACGAACATGACGAAAGAAAAAAAAACACATAGCATATAATATTTCCAATATTATTTTGCATAAGTATACATACATATTATTAAAAAAAAGCACCTAAATTCCAAGACAAAAATTTTGAAGTCATACAAATATTTGGTCCGAATTAGGGATCGACCCCGAAATCTCAAGCAGAGCAATCGCATACGCTACCACCGAGGCATTCAAATACAGAACACTTGTTTCCAGGAAGGCTGACCTATTTCCACCGAAGCAACACTCTCATACAAATCTTCTCATTCTTTCTTAGAGAACCTCGATCCTGAAACTAAGTTTCAGGATCGAGGTTCTCTTATTGCTCTGTACTTTTGGATATTTCAACAAAATTTAGGAGAAATCCTCTGTGCGCTTCAGTCAAGAGGTATAGCTATTTTTTTTTGTCTCGAACATATTTGCACATATAATCGAACTTGCTATATTTAACTTTTTCTTTTCAAAACAACAAAACGTCTCGGTCTGATACAAAATAGTGATATGTAGGTGCACTTCACGGTATATTATTGTAAAAAATATATTTTTTACACGAATGTTGGTAACCTCTGCTTTCTCCCGCGCCCAGACATCCACGGTCTATGGTTCTCTAACAAATAAGTGTATTGCCATCGTCTATTAAAATCTTCGCTTTAATTAACTGGAAAAAAACATCCCTCTTTGCCTTAGAACATTCAATTTACAACCTTATTACTTAGGGAAAATTTTAATTTGTTTTTACGCGCGAGTGAAGTTATGCCTTTATGAATTCAACGCGTTAATGGGAAATTCTAAGGCTAATGACATTTAGCAGCAACTCTTATCCACTTTTTACTTTTAATAATGGCATTAAATGTAGTCAATTAAAGTTGTTGGTGAACATCACGCTAATAAAGTTTAGTAACTAATAACGGTATTTGTAAGTAGACTCGTAGAACTGAAGGTTAATTGTCGTGTGGAGGGAACGAGTGTCATGTCCCTCCGACACAAAGGGACGATCCTCTGACCAGGCGAGGTGATCTTGCCTGGCGGGCCACGGCCCAACGGTTGATGTTAGGATGTTGTATATATGCTAATTGCCACGCGAATCTCTATATCGCCATACAGGATTAGTAGTTACATTGTAGTTCATTACATTCATACGTTTCGTTCATACTTCGTGGTTCGATGTATCTTCGCTAGATGACGCTGTTGTATATTTTTCTTTGTGCTGTAATGTGGAAGTCGCATCATCATAGGAAGTAAAGAATTACTTAGACTCCAATCTTAGTCATTATCATCAATCTTTAATAGTCCACTGCTTTACATATGACTCTCCTTAGGAAGGAGGTTTTGGTGTACTTTTCCTCGCGCTGGACATAGACCTCTCCGTAGAAAGGTTTTGGTCTACAGTTCGACGCTAGTTAGACTAGCTGGTTTTGGGTTTGTATCAAGTTTCCTTTCTCGTTGTAGTGTCTTATCTTGCGTAGTTTGCTCCCCCAGTCTCTTTTACGACACCCAAGGGGTGGCAAACTTCGTATTCTTAATACGTCACTACAAGAAGTCTAGTCTTAGTAACTTTGTAAGTAAATCTTAGTACGGTAAAGTAAGTGTGTACAGGTTCAACTTTTGTTTATAATATGAAATCATCTATTGACAGTCAACCTTAGAAGTTTAATATGTTTCTGAACGAGCCTTACTTACCACTATATATATGTCTACGACGGCGGATTGTAACTAAGATCATCAACAGCCTTTAACAGTCCACTGCTGGACATAGGCCTCTCCTTAGCAAGGAGGTTTTGGCCTACTATACCATGCTGGCCAAACGGGCTGGAATAGGGTTTGTTTCAAGTTTTCCTTCTCTTTGTATTGATGTTGTCATGTATACTTGTTTCCTTAGTCGCCTCTTATGACACCCATGGGATGAATAGGGGTGGTAACACTATGTATTCTTAATCCTTCACCACACGGACTAGATATCATCATGTCAAATTAGAGGTACTTTCAATATTAAAGTAAAGAAATAAAAATGATCGTAAACTTAGATTTTACGCAAATTTCGACGTGACCCACAACCGGTCTCACTCCATCTAAAAAGCGATAAAAACAACGGTAAAAAGGCCACTGTAGACGGTTTTTTCATTAAAATGAACAATATTATTATCATATTATCGCACTAATTACAAAAACTTATTTCTTTTTAGGGGTACTTTATATCATTTATTAAAACGCTTCGAAGTCTTCACATCGCCCCGTAAGGTATGCATGAAGGCTGAATCGTGGCATTTGCCCGGATCTCCGACTCCTCGGGGACACAGGAGCCAGGAGGGAGTGGTGTTTCCACTAAAAACCACCCCGGTGTCCGGTCTCAGGCGTCTTTCTCTGAAGGGGACCCGGACCATATTATTACAGGTCCCCTCCAGAAACAACGCCGCGCCTACTCAGACCCTATCCTGGGAGCTATATCGCTAAGATATAAGCTAGGTGTTACTTTTGAAGGTCTCATGTTGTTGCGAGGCGGGACTATTGCGCTCTTAACGCGACCCGGCGATCAACCTGAGCCAGATGAGACGCCAGGCGACACCTGGGGAGATCCAGCGCCGAGCGATTATTAAAACGGTGCGTCTGGTATAAATAAAAAAAGTACAATTGATAAGCTTCAGCGACACGTAGAGATAAAAGTAATCGATGCTAGCAACTGAGAAATTACCCAGATCTTTGAATTTATGATGATGAGTTTTGTTGATCTATTCGGTTCACTTACATATAAAACTTTTAAATGATTCTGCATATTATATTTTTATACCCAAAATGGTGAAGTAGATATTTAAAATACAATGTTTACAAGACAGATAGGTAGGAAAAAATCAATGTAGGTCTAAATGACGTATGTTTTTCAACATCTTCCACAGGCTCCATTATAGTCCGGGCTGAGACAACATACTGTCTAAAAGTACCTTTACGCATCATATTTCATAGGACAAGGACAACTCATAGGTGCTTTTGTAACGTAAAATCCAATAAATTAAATATAATCGATGCATCAAAATTTGTATTTTGGAATATTTGTCCTAGCTTTGAGTAATTTGAAAATATAAATGTTTCGGTCATTTCGGACATTTAACACACAACGCCATCAAGTTTCAAACTAAGCAGAGCTTGTACTATGATAACTAGACTGACTGATAGAATACTTATATACCTTTTTTTGTAGATACATACATATTATACGTAGAAAACACCCAAACTCTGAAACAAATATTTTCAGATATTACAAATATTTGGTCCGACCCGGGAATCGAACCCGAGACCTCAAGCACGGCAGTCACTTCGGCTACCGCTACGCCATTGATGTTGATGTACAATAATAACATATTTATATTAATTTACCCCAACCTTGACAAAAACTATTCTTTGGAATGTAAACAACATTGGCACTCCATCAAGAGACGACAAGTTTGTCCACACCTGCATCACCCATTTACCATAGATTTACATATTCCACAAAAAATATGATAAACTACCAGCAGACTTCTTCAGGCAAGAAGGACTTTCTTGTTGCTCCCGAATATCCAAAAGATATGCGAGATAACTACTTCAATATTTGATCTCTAGTGTTCAAACTTTCATTTTTTTGAAGATCCTACCAAAATGACTCTACCTCGTCTGGTGGATAGCGTGAATAGAATCTAAGAGTTTTGGTGGTTCACAGTATGGCGGCCTAGTGTAGTGTTTTTTTACACCCCACTTGGAGACGTAAAAAGCATGACAATCATTGTGGCAGTGTAAAGCTAACACACTTACCAGGTTACCTCTTACTCCTTATTTTTTTAACGTGTGGAAACCCCCTCGGGCCGTCACCCCACCGGGGTTTACGGTGGGGTGGTGTGTCGGAATCGGACCGACTAAAACCACACGGTGTGCCACCCTGCACCTGACATAGGAGGGATCCGGGAACAGCTGTTATTACGACATCCAGGTAACTCTCACTCCTGTATCAATGGATCTCCGCATGCGATACCGATTACTTATGTTCTTCTGAATATATATACTCACCAAACACATTTTCCTGCTATGTACGTATTATAGCTTGAGTTTCTTCTTTCCAACTGTGCCAGTTTTAATCTGTTTAATTTCGTTATGGGTTACGAGACAACTTTTAACTGGGACTGCCCAAAAATCATTCTTAGTGCGTTACATTGGTGGGTGTGTGCGAGTTTGAGCCTTTTGCTCAAACGAATACTCAAAATACTCCCACCTTAATATTTAATTGCCAAAGTGCTCGGTTCAGAGCAATAGGCTTAGGTAATCTTGTATTCAACCCTTTTTATCGGACTTCAAGAATGAGGAGGTTGTCAATTCAATTGTGTATGCGTAACGCATTACATGTGCTATTTACAAACTCATTTCAATAAAAATAAAAATAACTGAATTATTTATTATCTAGGTTTGTGTTATTTAATTTTTTAGAAGAATTAGTGAGGCGTTTTTAAGAAATTTATAATTAGTTTATTTTAATTCTATCCTTATTTACTCGTAAAGGACAATCAAGATTTTTTTTTTATCACGGAGGACTTAGACCTACCCAAAAAGATGCCGATCGTAGAGTACGTTTAGTCTTAAGAGTTGCAAACCCTTACTAATCGTCACAATATGCACAGAACTCTATGAACCCTTCAAAATAGTGCCTTTCGTCATTTATTAGTAGTAAAATGAGTCCTAGAAGTATTATACATAACTTTTTATACCACGACGGTGGCAAACAAGCATATGGCCCGCCTGATGGTAAGCGGTTACCGCAGCCTATGGACGCTTCCGGTACCAGGGGCATCACGTGCGCGTTGCCGACCTTTGAAAAACCTATTTACCCCCTTCTTGAAGAGCCCCATACTGTAGTTCCCAGAGAAAGCCTCGGCAGGGAGCTCATTCCATAACGGGATTACCGACTAGTAAGGCCCTAATTAATAGGCCTTGAACATACAGAATCCTTTCGCAAACTTGCTTTCCCACTTGCCTTCCCCTATGCACTTATCAGCATTAATATGTAAAATTGTAATAAATAATGCTTGCGTGTGTATATCAGATAGCATGTACCTGTTTATCATTGCGGCGCGACGCAAGGGGCCGGCTTGTACTTGCTTGTCGCACTTTGAAAGCTGCTGTATAAAGTGTGATGTGTTCAATTTATAACGATATGTGTGTTTTTGTGTAAACAAAGTATGTTTCTTTTTAAAAACGTATTTGGAATTGTTTATACCGTGTTAGTATGAGAAATATTTCTATTTGACAGTCGTGGGTAGCATAGAAAATAAAATTCACGGATGGTGGTCACGCTGAGTATTCTCAAACCCCACATGGGACAATACTTTGAGTGATCCACTAATTATTGTTATGAGTCTGGGTGTCTTTGTGTCCGTGTCTTATGTGTTTGTAAAGTCTCCGCGACACAGGATATATTACTAATGCAGACGATGTCTTTATCGATATCGATCTAATATACTCGTATGTATATGTAAGCCGTCTGGCAATAACGTACAAACGTTCACAATTGTTAGTCCTGGGTGCTTATTATGTAATATATTTAGTTAAGTAGGTATTGTATGTTCTAGAAGCAACTTTACCAATATTAAGGCAAGAAAATGGTTTTCATGGAACTGTAGAACTAATACTGTTTGTTTTTTTGCTATATTTATTTTTTATTGTTTTTAGTGTTTTTGTATTTTTTTGATTGTATTTAAATTTTGGATGTTGCACAATGTGTCTATCTTAAATTACCAAATATGTTAGTGTTAGCTATAGTTATATAGTTTAAAATGTATGTAAAATTCACATCTAGTAGATGTAAATCGAAAGTTATTTTGAGATATATATAACGATCTATGTCTGTAAGTGAAATTTTACATGAGTTTTGTGAATTATCTTTGATTTGTGAATTAATTTAATAAAAAAAAAATTAGTTTTTCTACGACAAATTCTATTCTAGTTTTTCAAGCTATTGCGACTTGATAGCTTACTTAGACAAGTAGACTTGTCATAAGGTTGTAAAGGATCTTAAAAGATTGTAATTCCCGTCTTTTAAAAAATTGTAAATTTATAAGAACATTTTAACCAAGAAACAATGCGTAAACATTTTATTATCTCAAATCTTTCTGTTATTTGCATCTGATGTGAGTTTCATGTGCGTGTATTTCTCAGTAATGGTATGCTGTTATGGATGGTTCACTTTTCCCACAACTGGCCAAAAAAGAGTCTATCGTTTTAACAGAATAAGCCTTTTGTTGGTAATGGTATGGTAAATCCTTTCGGTATTCTGGTTTCTTGGAGAAACAGTAGTGTTTGTCCTAAATCAAGGCTGATAGTCAACCTCAGACTACTCTGGGACAAACCCGGACTATGCGATTTCAGTCCTCTGGCTCGATGCCGCATCTAACAAGGCTACATACCAAAGGAAGTCCCCCTATAAGCAGATTAACTGTTCTTGATCTACGAGAGATCTATGAGAACATGATACTGAGCTGACAATACACAAAATTGAACTTGAACACTATCCACGTAGAGTTTAATAATTTACAAGTTAACCAATTATTATGGCTTTGGCTTAAGATATAATTATACCTTATCTTCATCCTCATTAGTGTATTTTGGTTTGATATGTCTTCATCGCGTGCAAAACATATTATCACACATTTAAGTATACATTTCTTGGTTAATTATTTCTTGATCTCATTAACTTGTTTTTTTTATCTTATAAGTAGTAAATAAGTGTACTGGTCGATTACTATACTACCTACTGATAGCAACAAGCTGTATTATATTTTCCGTTATAGAATACAGTTGACATTTTTACAATTATAGTATTTCTCTTGCCACCATAAGCTTTTGTATACATTATTAAAAAGAAGATAAATAAAATAATAGTGATTTTTACTATGTCTAGTCTATGTATTAGTCAGACTTGCACCTGGCCTATATTTTTAAAGTGGTAACTCCTTATGAGAGGGTAAACCGATTCGTCACGAAACGTTACGTAACGCGTTACGGCGCTAGTCCGTCTGGCTTCGCTCTCTCACACGCGTACAGTAGCGGCAGGTAGGCTCTTCCTTTCTCATGTAACTCACAGCGCTAATCTTCTCCACGCTTCTCCCTCCAAGTAACCTTTACTTACATTATCATGTTAATGTACATAATGTATGTAATAACCTAAGCTTTTCTCAAGTTAAACAATTTCAATATTAAATAATTCAACTTAGATTAGTTTTTTAAGGTAGTAGAACCACGCTGATTTCAGCACGAACCGGCCGGCTCGACCGGGGCAGTCCTACCCTCCCACAGAACACCAAACTAAAGCGCCATCATCCGTGCTGCCGTGTTTCGCTGGTGATTGCGAAACCGGAGGTCCATTGATGCAGGGGTGACAGTTATCGTGATAACTATGTGAGGCTTACACTGCCACGATGACTGTCATGCCTTTTACGTCCTCAAGCGTGGCGTGAAAAAGCATCTCACTAGGCCGCCATAGTGTGGGTCACCACACTGCAGTGTCTGCATTTGCAATGAGTATGGTGATCACAACTCTTGGATTCTATTCATGCTTTCCATCAGGCAGAGCAGAGTCACTTTGGCAGGTTCTTCATAAAAAAAAAAATAATTTATCACGTCTATAGGGCGTCCCGAGAAGCGCATGTTTTCCTTGTTTTAGTCATTGCTCTTCGTTTCGCTCACTTGATTTTTTATTTGTAACTAAAAAATTATAAACTCCGATACATTCATTCCTTAATCCATATTTTATCCCCTTAACAGTAAAATTTTCTCTCAATATGAAAAATCTGTTAGCATGCAACTTTACATGGGAAGATTCTACAACATCGATTATAAGTAGATAAAGGTACCACTTACCGGTTTTCTTAGAAAGCTGAGTTTCTCATACGCGTTTCTAGTAGTTTAACTATTGTTCTATAGTCTATGATTATATAGGGTGACAATTAATTCACTAATATGGTGTACTATTAGAATTAAAAATGTTTTAAATCTTTTATGCCGCGTTAGATTCTATTCGATTCGGAGATGATATTAGAGCAAGAAGTGAATCTAAAAACATTGTTAACTAATATTGACATTTTATTTAGAATAGAATAGAATAAATAGAATAGAAGGAAAACTTGATACAAATCCTATTACAAACCATCTGGCCAGCGTGGTGTGGAGGGAACGGGTGTCATATCCCACATTCGTTATAACCACTTAATAAGCTATACTTAAATACCAGAAGGCTAACTTATTCACTTACTTTTGATGGAGAAGTACCTAAGTAGTTTGTTTGTTTTGTGTCTGGGTGTAATTTATCTATCACATGTGTGGAGGGACGTGTGTCATATCCCTCCGACACTAAGGGAGGATCCTCCGACCAGGCGAGGTGATCATGCCTGGCGGGCCAATGGTTGATGTTGGGATGTTGTATATCTGCTAATTGCCACGCGAATCTCTATTTCGCGATATCGCATTCATACGTTTCGTTCATACTTCGTAGTTCGATGTATCTTCGCCAGATGGCGCTGTTGTATATTTTTGTTTGTGCTGTCATGTGAAAGTCGCCACAGTGGTATAGTAGGCCAAAACCTCTTTGCTAAGGAGAAGCTTATGTCCAGCAGTAAACTGTTAAAGTCTGTTAATACATACATTTATAAATACATACGTATAAAGATAGACGTATACACGTTAATATAATTATTACATTTACGCACTATAAGTACCAGAATATAAGGTAATCGTTTAGATAATTCTGCTAATTCATTAAGAAGGGATCATGTATTTTATTTTTGATTGTAAAACGCTTTATGGACATCCTGACTTGGAGTGGGAGTGCATTTCAGAGTAGTACTGCTTTACCAAATAACGAACAGTTCATGAAGTCCGAGTTGTTGGTGAGACATTTGAGAAACAGATTATTAACTGAGTGAAGATTTCTGTCGTAGTTAAAATTTACAGAAGTATAGAGGAAGTAGGTAAGGATGATAAGTTAAGAAATGAAAATAAAGAGGTAATTGTCACCGGTACAGCGGCAACTTCTTCTTGTTTCGTGATATTGTAGTGTGATTAAAGCCGCTCAGACGTTTATGGCCTGTTGTACCAAGACGTTTTGGATTTTTCTAGAAAGCCGAGGCCCTGGATAATTCACTTCGGTTCAATCGTCGTGTACTCACCCTTCCAAACACTTATATACATTCAAATACCACCAAGACTTTGTAACTGTCAACCTGTGACAAGGATAATCAGGCTAGTAAGCTAAATACCATATACTAGTTTTCAGTAATATTAAGCTCAATTCAACGTTGGCTTATTATTTTCCACTTATTTTTTTAGGTGTTATATTTTATGAAGTGTGTTGTGTTTACCTGTAATAGATATGCGTACCAGGTATTATTTTTTGTGAAAATACTGTTAAGAGTGTTTTATTAAGTATACTGTTGGTATTCCAAATAAATAAATTAAAAACTTCGATAAATTCATGTAAGATAGTACTGTTGCGTTTTGTATATTTAAAAAAGGTTTAAAATAAAAAATAGACCTAATTAATTACATTAGATTACTTTAATCAAATAAGAACAAAATATGAAAAAACTGACAGCCTAGAATACTAGGCAGGCTAATTTTAGGTTTAGCGCCATCAAGCGGAGACACATCGAACCGCGAAGTAATGAAATACGGAGCAACCGCTAATCTTGAATCGCGATATAGAAATTCTCGCGGCGATTAACGTATACACAACATCCCAACATCAATTGGGCCGTGGCGTGCCAGACATGACCACCTAGCCTGGTTGGAGGATCCTCTCTTTGTTTTGGAGGGACATGACACCCTTTCCTCCCTGCATTGAAAATATATCCTGTGTCTTAGGAAACTTTATAAATACACATGTAGCGAACACAAGAAACCCTCAAATTTAGGACAACAATTTAAGGGTCACACAAAGTGTTGTCCTATGTGGGGTTTGTTATTTATAATATTATAAATTATTTTATATAACCCACAATACTCAATGCAGTAGAAACGGCGTGGCGATCACTTAACGGAACTACGCCATCCGTGCAGTCAGTTACAACTGTTTTTAAATACTAGGTACGCCATGCATTTCCAATAATATCAGATATAAAAACTCCGTAACTTCTCCGATTCACTAAATTCTGAGAGAAATTAAATACACTATCTGCATCTAACTGAGTAATGAATAACAAAGTTGAACGGCAAAATGGCTAAAAATAACACTTCACTCGGTTTTCATACCGTGTCAAAGTTTGAGCTCAATTAATGCAGAACTTTTTCAATTTTAAACGCGAACACATACCAACTTAATATTTTTATAAGTTTATACACAGATAGTAGCAATAATACAAAAAGTTTACAAATATTCAATCGTTCATCATTTTGTTTATTTATCATAACCATTATTTTTTTATATCAGCATACAATATATCAAACTATGTGTTTATAATAACATAATTTCATCACACATTACACACACGACCGTCTGATCTCAAACAAGACAAAGCCTGTACTATGCTGGTCAAACTGCTGATATAATTGAAGACAACAGTTACATAACAAATAATCGTACCCATCACCGAATCGAACCCATGCCCTCTGGTTTATTTATTTATTTATTTATTCAAACTTAATGCACATGTTGTATAAAGCCGGACTTAATACCATGGGGCATTCTCTCCCAGTCAACCTTTAGGTGATGTAGAAACATGATACGGTAGGTGCAAGGATAAAATAATGAAGTTGAAATACATTACTAATAAAATATTATTTTATATAACAGTTTAGCAGTCATCATCACTAATCACTGGTATATTTTCTAAAAGTGCTAGACTCTTTCATGATTGACTATCAGCTTGATACCAACCCTCCACAGGAAAATAATCTTTTAGAACAAGATAAAGGAAGAAATAAGAAAAATGAATAGAGCAAGATAGGTGATTTTAGCATAATGTCGTCGCTGGTAGATATGATAATACTGCGTGTTTTATCCTGATTTTATTAAAAGCTACGTGGTTACTGGATTATTGTTATAAATATGTAAAGTGTCGATGTATCGATGGGTTGATGAATAATAATGAATCTAGCTCTTCGAATAAGCAAGTTGAAGTAGCAATGGGCAGGCCACATCGCTCGTAGAACCGACAACCGTCGGAGAAGAAAGGTTCTCGAGTGGTGACCGAAGTGGAGACGAAGCGTAGGTAGGCCCCCCACTTGATGGACCGATGGCATAGTCCGAGTCGCGGGGAGCCGATGGATGCAGTTGGCGTCCAGTCGTAGGGCGTGGCGTTCTAGGGGGGAGGCCTATGTTTAGCAGTGGACGTCTTCCGGCTGATGATGATGTTGATGAATGAATCTAGACACATTTATACACATATTGTTAGACAAATCCGTAGTTTATAATATATCATACCATTCAACGATCATGTACTCCAAGCTAATTTCAGCCACGGCTGCCAGTCTCAACGGAGACCAGCAAGTTAGCTAATGCAAGATCTGGTGGATGACGCAGGAGATATTTTATTGCACAAGTGCACTCACTATTTCCTTCAGATCAGACCATTCATATCCTGATGGAGGGGAGAGATGAGGCATGTTACCGACGGCTTTACTCGCTCTCCGAAACACGGTGGTTAAGACTTCAACTTCCAAACTCCGGGCTATTATTATCCATTTCTATAATCAGAAAAACTTAATAACACTTTTTGGGTCGAACCTGAAATCGAACCTGAGACCTTTTGATTAGCAGTCGCATACACTAACCACCAGAGTAAAGAGGTTGTAAATATTTTTATTTTGACTTTAGACACAGTTTTTTCCTAAATCAGACAGAGTTAATAGTACGATATCCAGCTTGTTGCATGCAGCTGACGATAAATATTTGCGATAAATGGCTTTACTCCCAGTAATTATTTCTATTTCCTTAAATTATACGATTCTTTTTCATTACTTCTAGTATTACAGTATAATAAATAATTTACTGTAAACTTTATCATCATCATCAGCCTATCACAGTCCACTGCTGGACTTAGGCCTCTCCAAGTGCACACTATTCTGATCGATCTTGAGCTTCTCGCATCCAACTCCTATCAGCCATCTTGCGTAAACCGTCACTCCACCTGGCCTATAGGTGCTCTACACTACTATATGTATTTATTATTATCCTGCCTACTCGTTTAATTAATTAGGATATTTTAATCAATTTTCTCCCACTATATTCTCCCACCATGATTCCGAGTCTTTTAAGTGCTCACTAGGCCGCCATTGTCTGCATTCGCACTGAGTATGACGACCATCACTCTTGAATTCTATTCATGCTTTTAATCAGGCAGAGTAAAATCATTTTGGTAGGCTTCTATAAAAAAAATCTAAGAAGCTTATCCATAACAGCAAAAATAAGGTCAACTGGTAGAAAATGTCTACGTCATTAAGTCCACCTTTGTCGTTTTTTATGTGCGTAAGGTATAGGGTGGGCCACGAATTAGTTAACATTTGAAAAAATCATATAGAAAAACCATTTGATATGTTATAATAATTTTTATTTACAAGAAAACTAATTAGTTGGTATTTAATTCAAAAAAATTACATCGTCTAAACGACCACCGTTTCGGCGTTTGCATTTTTCTAACCGAGCTTCACCGAACTTTTCGAATATTCGTCGACGAAGAGACAGCGATCTCCGACATCTCTTCGCTGATTTTTTCTTTTATTTGACGTAGTGTATTTGGTTCACAATTGTGCCACAATTCTTCAAATAACCCCATAAAAAGAAGTCTGCCAGGGATAGATCTGGACTTCTGTGTGGTCATAGAATGTCGCCTCGTCTGGAAGTCAGCTTTTCCGGAAACATGTCTTTGACCACCGGTAGGGACTTATTGGATGTGTAACAAGTGGCTCCATTTTATTGAAACCATGTGTTACGATTGTAGCTAGCAAATTCCTGTAGCATCGGTTCCAATAATTCCCGTAACATGTTAGATTTAAATGTTAACGAATTCTTTGCCCACCCTATATAAATAAATAAGTAAAATAAATATCGACAATCATAGAAACTTCAATTGCACAATTCAAAACTGCACGGCTGGCCTAGTGACTTAAGCGGTCGCCACGCCACTCTCTACTGCGCTGAGTGTTGTGGGTTCAAACCCTACATGGGACAGCACTTCATGTGATCCACAAATTGTTGTTCTGAGTCTGGGTGTTCTTTGTGTCCGTCTCTTGTATGTTTGTAAAGTCCTCTGCGATACAGGATGTATTCCTAGTGTGGGTGTCGTATTTAAAAAAAAAATAAAAATAAATATAGAACCAACGAAGACCCACTCAATTTTTTTTTACTGTCCTACAACATCACTTCTAACAGTTTTACAATAATATAAGCATTTAACATTTTTCTGATGTTCTTACGAAAGTTCGTTTGATTGAGCTTTATTTCTTATGATAGCACTAAAAAAAAATATTTAATCAATGTCAACTGTAAAACTTGCATAAAATTTCATGATAGAAATGGGACCAAATAGTATTTTTAAAGTTACATCAGATCCATGTGGAACTTGCTTCTTGGAACTACTAGGAATGAAACTCAATTTCAAACATCTGTTTCTACTAGTGCCGTGTATGGAACTAAGGGGTTGCAAAAGTTCTACGTGGAAATGGCTGTATGGAACAACTGATAATAAAGCTATAAATGGCTAACAAATTCATGAAATCTAATTTTAAATAAAATATGTACAGAATTGGTATGATGTAATCTTGCGAAAACGTTCATTATCCGTTTAAAAGTACACTTGAATTTTTATTTGTTGTGAACTTAAAAAAAAAATGAGCTCTCAATGCAGCTGTATTTTTCTGTTTATCTCCTATATTTATGAAACAATTTGCTTTCCATTTGGTCGTGATATTATAAACTCTACAACTTTTATCGATAACTGGGCTATCGAACATTGAAATAATTCTTGATTCAAATCAGTAATTCTTGAGATAAGCGTGTTTAACTAATTAAACATTCTTGGGATTTAAAACATTAAGTATAAAAGTAGGTATAGATTATTGCTTCTGGATCTAGTTTTGTAATATAAAAGAATTGAAACAATGTAACCTTTATCATAAATATAGTATACTCGTGTCATGTATAATGTAATCCTGTGCCTCGGAGAACACTTAACTGTTGATGCTGCGACTGATTTCTTCCCGGTCGTGTTGGATAGTGAGAGTGAGGGAACAGAGAGTGCACCTGCGTTTGCGCACACGCTTGTGTACTATAACGTCTCCTGCGTGGTTAGCTGATCTCCGTTCGGACTGGGCGCCGTGGTCTAAATCGGCTAGGAGTACATTTAAGAAAATATGACATAATATAGTAAATTCAAATAATAATCCTTAAAGGATATCAAAATATGCGCAGGAGTTGATTGGATAGCCACGATATAAAGTCCGTTACGCGAACGAACACAAGTGACCTTTTAGAATACACCTGTTTTTTTGCTCGATCAACGGCACTACATCGCATAACTTTTATATATAGAAATGTCAACATTTTCGCTTTTGTAGACTAGAGATAGTGCCTTTAGAATTAAGGTGCGGTGGAGTGGTGATGGGTTAATTTTTTTTTATGAAATATTTTGTGAAAGCTAATGCTCGCATACCTTTGCGGGTTTGCTTGGAACTTTGATAACAGTTTAAAATAATAAAGCTGTAACAGTAACTAGTTAATATAACCGCTTTTACACAATCCCTTACATAAGATTAACTTTAATACCAGCGGCCTTTTCGTGTAGAATATAATAAAAAAAATGAACCCAGATCCATATTATGGATTTCCGCCGTCTTTTTTGTTAGACGTAGGAGATCAGAGTGTAAGGAAATTATGTAAGGAGAAATCGTAAATGCGTTACAATTTTAGAAAATCTGTTATAATTGGTGATATTATATGAGTTATTGATTATATTATTATAAAAAGAGTGTGGCAGAGTAATAAATGTTGTTTTCTTTTACCGCATTTTATTATAATATTCATAAGAATTGCAAGGTCATTCTCCGTTTATATCTTTTTAGTACTAACACCCACTCTATGTACCTAAATGTTTAAACTCCACGGTTCATAACACATTGACGTTACGATATTCAACTCCTGCGCACGCCAACCAAGAGTTACTAGCAATTACAATCTAAACACCGTTCATAGTGTATGTATGTGTTGGTGTCTTCGTATGGTATTATGTGTATATGACACGAAATGCACAGGTGCGACAAGCCTAGGAAACTTGAAATGAATCATAAGGCTGTTGACATGAGAACTAATTTATCAATGAACTTCACTGAGTTCACCGTGACGCTAATCTTTTCCGAGTTTTACTGGAGGTTCACGCGTTCTATTATATTCACATACTCACATCTTCATCCCTGAACGGAAAGTCAGAGACATAATAAACACTTTTCTAGGTAGTAGAGTCACGCTGATTTCAGCACGAGCGGGCCGGCTCGATCGGGGCAGTACTACCCTCCCACAGAAGACCAACCTAAAGCGCCAGCATCCGTGTTGTCGTGTTTCGTTGGTGAGTGTGAGACCGCAAGCCCATTGATGCCAGAGTGTCAGTTGTCGTAGTAACTGTGTAAGCATTACACTGTCACAATGACTGTCATGCCTTTTACGCCCCCAAGCGGGGTGCGAAAAAGCATCTCATAAGACCGCCATAGTGTGAGTCACCATACTGCGTTGTCAGCATTTGCAATGAGTATGGTGACCACAACTCTTGGATTCTATTCATGCTTTCCATCGGGCAGAGTAGAGTCACTTTGGCAGGCTCTTAAGATAGAAAAAAAACACACACATACACACACATACTCTGTCAATTATTTTCGTTCTTTAGGTAAATTTGTTTAGTCATAATTTCTTTTTGAATAGATGTAACATTTCGTTACATATTAATCGTTTGTCATTATATAATATTTGTTCATTGTATATTTGAGTTGTGTATACTGCACACCACTTTCAGCAGCTTACCCGATTATCCTCGTCGTAGGTCGACGTTTGTAAAGTGCTGGTGCTATTTGAATATAGTGTTTATAAGGGCGAGTACACACCGATTAAGGCGGGGTGGATTTCCACATCCGAGCGGCTACTACTACACCACAAATAAACACGTATTCAGATGTGGCCACTATCGCGACACACGAAGAAGTTGGCCGCCTTAACGACGATTTCAGTTTAAAAATTACGTGTGCTCGTGGGTACCACACACGGGTACACCAATACCGGCTGGTAACGTGACCGTCATGCTCCAAGTCTCGGGGGTGGTTGGTAATCAATTCTAGATTACTGAACAGGTGGAAATGGCTCACTCCCCTTTTACATTATATAGCGAATATTGATTATTTGTTAATTTTAAGGTGTTCAGTATCTATTTCTCTATATTTATTTTGTATGGCATATAACTAAAAGAAACATTCGATTTTTTTCTGAATCTATAATTTTTTTTAATCTTTCAAAAATTCAGAATTAAAACCAAATTCTTGACGCAGATATGATTGACAGAATTGCCTTAAGTACTTTGTACCTTATGCTTATTAACTCTTTATATCAAAACTAGGTGGGGTGCTGTAATACTGTTTTATTTATTCGATATTTTGATGAAATTATACTTATCCCTTATCTGTAATGAAGTTTCAATGAACACACATACACACAAATGAAACAATTATTAAAAAAAGACATTATATTACACAGCCTGAATTCAATGTATTTAAGCGTTGTTACGCCACAATACCATTACAAAGAGAAGGAAAGCTTGAAACTAACCCTATATTGACCCGTCTGGCCAGCATGCTGTAGTAGGCCAAATCCTCCTTGCTAAGAAAAGGTCCATGTACTGCAATGGTCTGTTGGCACATCACATCAACAGCCTCTGTTGATGTGATGTGATATTGTTGCGACATTCTAAGGTAAAATAAAATGGCAGCAGCCGCTTGAATGCAAACCAAAACTGAAAAGAAGAGAAGGAAGGAAGAAGGCTGAATGTGCTGATAAAACGATTTTTTTATCATTATTAGCGTTGGAGCTCACTGCAACTGATTGCTGTCGTGCATTTTTAGTCCCCAAACGAGACGCTCACTAGGCCGCCATAGTGGGGCTTGCATTCGCAATAAATATGGTGACCACTACTTTTATTCATGCTTTCCACGAAGCAGAGTAGAATCACTTTTTTTTTTCGGACATTTGAAACACAACGTTACCCAGTTTCAAACCAAGCAGAGCTTGTGCTATGATAACTAGACTGACTGATAGAATATTTGTATACTTTTCTTTTGTAAATACATACATAGGAAACATCCAAACTTCGGGACAAATATTTGCAGATCATACAAAAATTTGGTCCGACCCAGTAATCGAACCCCCAAGACCTCAAGCACAGCAGTCGCCTTCACTACCGCTGCTTCACCGAGACAATTTAACTTTGGCAGTAGCTTAGAAAAAAAAATCTATTACGATATTATCCCCGCCAGAATCGTATCCACTCCAATTATCAATTTATTATCTAGCAACCTGATATACAGAATATTCTATAATGAAAACTCCCATGGTGATACAATGGGGTGTAAAAACTGTCGGCTCCCATGGCAGACTTTCGCTCTATGCTATCAATTGGGTTGTAAACCTATGTGCAAACTTGTAGCAATGATTTTTTATCAATCTGATTTAGTATTTGAAATAGTACAGTTCCGTAGAAAAAGACAAAAGTACACTTAAAACTTTTTTATCTTACTATGAAATATTTAATAGTTTTATTTTAAATTGCAGCTGAAGATAAAAGCAATGCTACGAAAAGTCATGTTGCTAATACGAATACTAATATATCAAATAGTAATACACCCAGCACATCGCAATTAGGTAACATAATTACATCTCAAAATATGTTTTGAAAATAGCTAAAATAAAAAAGCCCACTTCATAATTTTAAATAGTATCAAACCGACTGGGGCAGTGATCTCTTTCTGTGGAACTGTGATGCTCCAGAAAGAGACTGCTGAACGGGATGAGGAGAGGGCCGATCCCAAGAGAAGTAGACGTTATCGGCCGAGGAGCCGGGAGCTGCCAGAGAGTGGGGACCTCTGGTGGCAGAATAGTTGTAGCGGTCGGCAATAGGATCGCGGCCTGGTTGCAAAATGCGGTCGGGCTGCAACGAATTATAACAACCGGACCGATAGGCGGGGAAGCCTTTGTGGTTTCTCCACGGTAGGGCTTGACTAGACGCGGCGTTGATTCTGGAATGTAACTAAAACAATATGTTCCAAGTCCCTTATAGGGTAGGCCACCTGAGACCGGCCATCAGGGTGGTTTTTTAGTGAAACACTACATACTCCTGGCTCCTGCATTTTCCATTCCGTTAACAAAAAAAGAGTATCAAATAGATCCATATATCAATTGAAGAAAATCTCCATTTCCATAGAAAAACATGTTTTAAGAAATGCAATCTTCAAAAGTTACAATTTTCTGACCAGTAATGGTTTTTTTTCCATAATATCAGATATCAATGATACGTGCCTTATAGGCGTAATCAGGGGACCTAGACCAGATACATTTTTTTTCGCAATGAATCTTTTTCTACTATCTACTATCTCTTTCTACAATCACTAACGCCTCTATTTCTTTCTATTATTTTGTTTTAACCACATTCCCACATTCCATTACTTTTCTAATAACGTTTACGTTTTTAAGACTTCAACTTGTCTATGGAGGCAGGCTTTTAATGTGAAACTAGCTCCCACAAGTATCTGCACCTGACTGTACATATCCCTAGCTAATTATTTAATCGAGTACGCGTTATGCGCTCGATATTTTCTCACTGATTATATTCGATGACGTGAACTGTGTACGTTTCTTTTGCATTCCGTTTCGTATCGATAACATAGATAAATATAGTCGATATTTTTGTTAGAATATGACAGTTTGGTAATTTAAGTACAGTCAGAAGCCATATCATAGGAATCATTAAACGTCACCCTTTCAAGTAGAACACGATGACATAAATCAATTGACGTTAGCGAACTATGACGTCACGCCTTAGTATCTCATACAATAATGTACATTGTCTATCGTTTGGACGTTTGACAAAAAGATACGGATTTGACAAAAAAATTGACTTTTTTTTTAAAGATTCCTACCAAAGGGACTCTACTCTATCTGACGGAAAGTATGAATATGATCCAAGAGTGGTGGTCGTCATACTCATTGTGAATACAGACAATGCAGTATGGTGACCCACACTATGGCAGTCTAAAACTGCGATGGCGTAGTGGTTTAAGCGGTCACCTAGCCTTCTGTAGCACCGAAATGTTGTGAATTCGAACCCCACATGTGACAATACTTTGAGTGATACACAAATTGTTACTCTAAATCTGGGTGTTCTCTGTGTCCAAGATTTATTCCTAGAACGGGAAATGTCTTTAAAAAAAATTTAGTTAGTCAAATATATTCTGTAAAGGAATAAGTATCAGGTACCAAAATTGTAAAAACATTGAGAGAATCAACCCTCACGTGATTGTCATTTCATACAAAATCAGCAGCCTATAGTAGTCCACTGCTGGCCTAGATATTATTGTTGGTACATATTTGTGTGAGTATGTATTTTTATTAATAAGTAAACATTTCGCATATCTGACATACAATGCGTTCTAGTCTCAAACTAATTAGAACTTGTACTACGAGTACTAGTCAACTGATATAAATACATGCATACCTTTTTTTTTTTTTACTGTAAACTTACTGTAGCCACCACGCTAGGCCACCAACTAAAATAATTTTGAAGGAAAGACATAAAAATATATACTCGTATATTATATACATATATATATATATTATCCATACCACCGTGAGTGAGTTCATGCACAACTTTGCTAAAGATAATTACATGATGAAATGCATAGTTTACGTTTATATAAAGGACACACAATACATACACATATAGAAAGCACTCAAACTTAGAAATAAATTTTTGCAGAGCGTACAAATCTAGGAATCAAATCGGAGACCTCAAGCACAGCGTCCTACATGCTACCACTGCGCCACCGAGGCAGTCAATTTATATATATATAATATACATAGGTTCTAGTGTGTGTCAATTTCATGTCTATGTGTATTTAAAATATTATTCAGTTAACTCTCTTACAAATTTTAATCAAAATGCATCTACTTCTTGTTTTCTTTGCATCAACCAATGGTTGACTGGTAGATAATGACGTAGGCTTAGAATAATGGCGTATTACTCTAAGTCAATAGGGATTTAGTCCACCAATGCACCAAATATGTGTGATATACCTATTAGAAAATTAAAATTAAAATAGATTGAGAATACGGCATGTTACCATATCCATCTGGTGGGTGTCGTAAGAGCCGACTGGTCATACTACACAGGACAACATCACTGCTAAGAGAAAGGAAAAATTGAAACAAACGCTATACCAATCCATCGGGCTAACGCAGTATCATCATCAATGTTATTTGTTTAGTATATGTAGTGTATATATTATAGGCAAACTCTGAAGCATCGGCACTCTTAGAACGGACTCATCAAGCCTCAGATCTTAATTACTTAGTCAAAGTTCAAATAAATTATGCTTTTCGGCCTTTGACTAAGGAATTTTCGTCAAACCTAGGAGAGACAAATTTGTTTAGTTTAGTTTTACTAAAAATACTTCAGTCAAAGGGCGAAATTGAAATTTGTTTCGGAGATCGCCTGAAGGCTTTGGCCAAACCAAGGATAAACCAGTCCTTCCGCGTAAATACTGTGCATCGAACGTTGACTATAATATACACATGAACTCACTCCTATTTCCCCGGAGGGGTAGGCAGAAGCACTTTAAGTGCTCAGTTTTTGTTAGCGTTTTGGTCCCACGTAATAGGTGGCGAGCCTATAGTCGTGAATCGGGACGTTTTGTTTGTCAGAGCCTAGTTTGTCTATCAGTAGATGCACCACTTGTAGATGTGGTTAACTTGGACCCTAAATTCTTGGTGGGAACCCTATGTTAAAGATAAATTTAATTGAATTAAGTACAGTTTAAAGATTAATCATTTAAAATAATTAATTTAAATAAAAACAAATCAAAACCAACTTATAATAAAAAGCGGGAAAGTTATTCAATACTTAGTGACGCTGGAGAATATGGCGGGATTTTATTAAAGTTTACTTCTCTTACCGTAGAAGCCATAAATTTCCTTATTATTCTTTTAACGGTATTTCTTCACAAAATAATAATTTTTGATTGCTGATAGAATATGCTTCTTTTATTTTGAAAATAGAATCTTAAAGTTTTTAAACATATACAATAACCAAAAATTCAAAAATTAAAAAAATAACATGATGCACTATGATTAAACTATTTGTACTCTCAAATGAATTTTAAAATACGAACATAAACACATTAGTAGTATCAAAATTGTGCAATTTTAAATTATTTATCAATTTCAGTTGAAGCGTTACCTAAATTTTAGACACGAAAATTACAATTTTCAAAGCATCTATAATCTTTAACTTCATGATCACAAACTATCATCAAACATCTATCTCTTTCACACAGTCCGTTAATAAACAAAGACAAAAGCTTTCTGCTGCCTTCTTGTTTGACCAATTGACGCAGAACTTTCATTCTGTAAGAATTTTATCTCCACTGAAGACTTTTCTTAGTTGACGGTGGACAGTAAAGTTCATTTTGTATTGGTTAGTGTATCGCTATCTTCCTCTAGCAAGGCATGTATGTGATAAGTATAAGGACGCCCTTTTTGCGCAAGGTCTGCACGACTAGACGGCATATTTCTGAAGACTATGGACTGACATAGAGAGGTGTTAGGTCTCAAATAAGTATTGTTTCTACTATGAATATTATTGTTTAGTCTCTGATTGTTTAGTTAAACAATAATAACAATATAATAATTGCGGATGTCATGGCATATAGTTTGGTTAGGTACTCGTTAATGTAGCGGTTAGCGTACGTGAATATAGACGAAGTAAGAAACTATTATTAAGTTTTACTGATTATAGTAATGATTAATAACAGACAATTATATAGTTATGTTAAACGACTATAGAGAATTAATATTTTAATAGAATACGTTTTCATTAATTTTTGCATAATTTTCTTAGAACTTAATTAAAGCTACATTTCGTATAGATTATTCATCTAAGAGCTGGTCTTGTGACACCCACGGGAACTCTAAGAAAAAAAAACATGATTAATGTAATAAGTAAACTACGCAAGACAACAATACTACAAAGAGTAAGGAACACTTGACTCACACTTTTTACCAACTTGCACCAAAATCTTCTTTCCAAAGAGAGGTCTTCTTTTTTCCAGCTGTGGATTATCAAAGGTTAGTGTTAATGATAATGATTAACTGTATTTAACAGTAAAACTATTTTAAGAAGTCTTACAGAAAATAACTTCTTTTCAGTGAATCCATTTAACAAATGTTAATAAATAATAAAATAAGTTAGATTCGACATACTAACACACTTACTAAATATTTTTTAACATTGAACTTTAAGCACTTTGTACCACTTTATCTATTAGATATTTGAAGTTTGTAATTTTGCATACATGGTTAAGTTTAATGTTTAGTTGGTTTTTACAAAATTATACTGATGGTTATTTGAAAAATAGAAGAGATAAAGTAAATTATCAGTATTCTAATTGTTAAAAAATAACTAATATGAAATATTCATTCGACATTTATATACAATAAAATCATTTATGAGCAAGAAATTAAACAATGTTATCATTGAATCGTAATATTTATATCTGTTATTATCAACCTTACAATCTACTGTTGGACATAGGTCTCTCAAATTATATGTAATGTATGTATAACAAAACGTATGATTTTTTTTGAATTATTATGCATTATTTCAAATTACTTTTCTCTTAATCTTGTAGAGCATTAATTTATTATTTAAAATGGACAAAGTCGGCTCAATGTATGTCCATGTCCTTTGCAGATGACGGCGGGCAGTGCGAGCTTCGTTTTTGCGCGTCATCCAAACTGGACGTTCCAAGATCAAATTTGAAAATTGGAACTCAAACGTTCGATATTTTGAATTTAGCATAAAATTATTCCAATATAATTCTGGTGTATATATATTTTTCTTAAAGTGGTTAGAATATAATTATATTTTTATAATTTTTAATAGTTACAATTTTAAAAAGTTTTTTTATTTTAAGTGAATAAATTGATATAAAGTAAAAATAACATCATTCAATTAATATTTTATGTTTGTTATTGTGGAATGCTTTATCTTTGTTTTTTTTAATTTTGGAATTTACTAAGGGTGAACCTAGACGCACATTACGTTAAAATTGTTAGGTACCTACCTCATAATAGATTAGATTAGAATATATTTCAACATTTACTTGATTTTAATTCATAATAGTAATAATAAGCTATAATAACTATATACAGAGATATTTTGTGATATTTGTTTTAATAAAGTGGGTATTGGTATTTATTTGTTACACAGTTAACTACCCTATTAATCGTTCATTCATATTAAAGGAAATTATCGTAATTAGTAACTAATAACTTAAAATTAAAATCAATAAATCACGATGAATTTATTTCTGAGAATTCGCTTGCTTTTATTTTAGATTTCGCTGTAACTGTTTATGTGGTAATCCCAGGGGTCAGCGATTACAAGCCGTAATATGAGAGAGACTTTAACCGCCTAAAATCATACTTTCTAGGGACCCCATCGTGGTGAGTATCCTAGCAATAGCATGTAGTTTACCCTAGAAACAAAAATTCTGGTAATCCCCGTGGATTATTCTTAATATGATAAGTCTGAGGAGATTTGACAGCCAACAAATTTGTATTTACATCAACACTAATTCGAAAATAATTTCAGTAATAAAAATAATGTTTTTTTTTGTGATATGTGGTGATGAATTAAGAATACAGAGTATCACCACCCATATTTTGCCCATAGGTGTTGTAAGAGACGACTAAGAAAGCAAACTAGGAAAGACAACATCACTGCAAAAAGAAAAAAACTTAAAACAAACCCTATTCCAACCCGTCTGGCCATCATTTTTCCTTTTTTTCTGTCTTAAGAGCCTACCAAAGTGACTCTACTCTGTCTGATGGCAAGCATGAAAAGAATCCATGAGTTATGGCCACCATACTTATTGCAAATGCAGACAACGCAGTATGGTGACCCACACTATGCCAGCCTTGTGAGCTGCTTTTTCACACCCCGCTTGGGGACCAAAAAGGCATGACAGTCATCGTGACAGTGTAAGGCTTACACAGTTACCGCGATAACTGTCACCCCTGCATCAATGGGCCTCCGGCCTCATTTAGTATACACATAAACGGCATGTTATAGTAGACCAAAACCTCCTTGCTAAGGAGAGGCCTATGCCCAGCAGTGGACTGTTAAAGGCCGTTGATGAAAGACAACACTTATGTAATAGACAAACTGTTCTATTTTGCTCTTGACAACACTTTTGCAAATTTATTTATAATTAGCTGAATAGTTTATGTGTAAAAGAGTACTAAATTTTTCACTAAACCTTGCTAACCAAACTATTTTGGGGTAGGCTTTAAATTTATTGATCTGGATGTCGTAATAACAGCTGTTCCCGGATCCCTCCTATATCAGGCGCAGAGTGGCACACCGTGTGGTTTTAGTCGGTCCGATTCCGACACACCACCCCGCCGTAAACCCCGGTGGGATGACGGCCCGCGGAGGTTTCCACACGTGAAAAAAAAGGCTTTAAATTTATTGCGATACGGATGAACTCTTCGATTTTTTACGGGAAGTGCCTTCCATTAGACTCAAATACTAGGCAGTATTGAAGTTTTATAGTAAGACTTGTCAGACTTGCTAACTAGCCCTAACGAAATTGATGTATGACAGAATGGTATGAATATCACGCTGCCAGGAAAAGTTGATATCAGTTTATGTGTAATTTCCTTCTCTTTAGAAGGCTCTGTTTCATAGTTCGCTTTCTTGGCTCACACGACACACGGCATGGATAGAGGTGGTGATTCTTCGTATTCTTCTTGTGTCCACACACGGATGTATATCAACAGCCTTTAGCAGAATACTGCTGATATATTACCAAAGGTGTCGTTTTTCATTGATGCTCATGGGAATCTACTGAAGGTGAGCTTAGATGCTCATGAAACAGTTTAAAATTGTTAGGTACCTACCTCATAATAGGCTAGAGGATACCTTAAACAAATTAGTTACTTTTTATCGTCTGTCAAAGCGCCAATTTTGTGTGAAATGGAAATTTGTTACGACACTCCTTAAGGGTACTCGAGCAATATATTTCAACATTAGTACACACAACACACAACACACACAACAGCAATAGTAAGCTGTAATAATTATATATTTCGAGGTATTTATTTATTACACAGGCTTTGATGTTTTAAAGCCTATTCATAGTATTAATATATAAATGACACTGAAATATTTTTTCAATTCGTATCACTTATTCTAAACTGGGTGGTACTCTCTACTCTACGTAGGCAGGACGGTCCTTGACACCAATGTCGCGACACTTGGGATGATTCGAATAAAATCACCGTATCGCCCTATACCGTATATATGTATTTACACAAATATAGAAACCAATACATGTGCACCCATTGACGTAGGCGTGACAGTCATCGTGGTAACCGTATGAGCCTTACACTGACTGACTGTCATCATCTCCATAAGCAGGGACTGGAGGGGTGTCTCATTAGGCCACCATATTGTGGATCACCATACTGCATTATCTACATTTGCAGTGAGTATGGTGACCATAAATTTTGGATTCTATTCATGCTTGCTAACAAGCAGAGTAGAGTCGCTTTGGCAGGTTCCTAATATAGAACAAAAAAAAAGCCTTGAAATGTTAATAAACAATAAATATCCAGTCTATTTAAACCACCATGTGAAACAAACTATATCACGATTCAGAAATTATGAGATACGCCATCTATCGATAGATTGACAAACTAAATTTATGTAACTTCTAAACAATCTAAATATTTCCAAATTCTTAATTTTCTCATCAAATTTTATAAGAACCCGGTTGATAGCAACATTACAAATGTAATGCATCTCTAACTACCCCTTCAGGAATGAAGGGACTGTTATTGGAAAAAAAATGTATATTTTACATTTTTTTTCCATTTGACCCACCCAGTGTATGACTACACAGATCAACTGTCTGTTGCTCAAAATAGGCGTTTATGGTATCAGTTAGTCGGGGCCTCTTTACTCGTACTTTCAGTGGTTGCTGCCAGGGAGCGTCTTAATGATAGGACGATATGGGCCAACACGATGGCCACCTACATCACCAGATTTGACCTCTAGATTTATTTTTGTGGGTACATGTGAAAAATGAATTGTACTCAACAGACGTTAATTCAGTAAGAGAACTGAGATCGAGGATCATCAGTGCATTCGATAAAATAAAAGCCCTAGCCGTGAATGTAAATGAATGTGCTAAAATACGCGAAAATGTTGTCAATGCACTGAAGTGACTGGACTTTGAAAATTTTATATTTTTCTTTTAAATGAATTAAATTTTAAGAAAATATTGGTCTGATTTAAAAAAAAAGTGAAGGGAGTGAAAACTGATCGGTGATAAGAAAGTAAAATTTCGCGACGCGTCACGACGCTTGGCTCGTGTTTGATTTCGCCGCCACTTTTGTGCCGCTCGCACTGCCGCCGTCTACAGGTGAGTAACCCGTATAATCAATAGTGTTCTAATTTGGAATTGAAGTAATTGTATTTATTTTACTATTAGCATTTCTGTACTTTAAAAAAAAATTTTTACTCATTTACTCATTTTAACGGAAGTATATTGGATCGTATTATTTGCTAGTTACTGCTTTACCACATGGAGGAACGAGTGTCATATGTCTCTCCGACACAAGAGAGAATTCTCCGACCAGGCGAGGTGATCGCTGGATAGGATGTTGTGTTTATGTTAATCAACCCCGAAAATTTCTATATCGCGATTCAGGATTATTAGTTGCAGTTTATTACTCCGTAATTCAATGTGTCTTCACTAGATGGCGCTGTAGTGTGTATTTTGTTTGTGTTGTATGTGGAAGTCGCCACATACGAGTATTTAAACACACATTAATTTGTTTATCTGTAGTTTTGTCAACATAATGCAGGCTTTTCCCGGATTAGAGTTTAGGGGGCCGGTCGTAAGGACGTGCCTAGTTACCTCGTAGGCTTACTAGGGTGAGTGGGACTTAAAAGACTAATACGGGACAGAAAACAGTGTTTTAAGTCTGACATACCACTTTTCCGGAACGTTGATGGTATGTGAAGCTAAAAAATTATATTTTCTATTTAGACACAACAGTTAACTGTTTCTTTACTAGGACATTAAGGAATAGATTAGAGAGATTTTTGTAGATTATTTAAAGGGTCATGTTCAGTGCCACACCTTACTCTAACTTCACGTGTTTGCCGACTTTTGTTAGCTGACGTATATTCAGAATTACAGTTTTCAGTGTGGTGATGGATTCAAAGTACCGTGTATCAACACCCCAATTCATTCCGTGGGTAAAAGATGGCTAAGGAAGGAAACTGCACAGGACAACATCATGCAAAGAGACGGAAAACTCGATGAGAATCCCGTCCGTCTGCTCAGCGTGGTATAGTAGGCCAAAACCTCCTTTTTAAGGAGAGGCCTATGTCCAGCAGTGGACTGTTAAAGACTGTTGATGGCTGTTCCATAAACAGTTGATATTACAATTGTTTGTCTATGACGTAGTGTGTCTATTTCCTCTGTGATTGTTTTCAGGTCGTTGTGTAGAAGTAACAATGCGCAAAATTTGCTTTTGAAAATATTTATGTGATCTATATGTTGGAGGGTGAGCTTCTTCTTGAGGTTAGAGGATAAAACTCACACACTACAAAAGTAGATTATTATTATTGAAGAACATCACGAACTGAAAACTAAGACCTAAGTAACCAATCCCACATGGATCACACTAAATATAATACAACCTAAGAACTACATGCATGAAGTCACGCCTATTTCCCAGAGGGGTAGACAGAGACAATTGATCTCTACTTCGTACGTCCACATTCATCAATCGCTGCATGTATGCTCTCGTTTCTCACATACCCCCTCTTCAGGACATCACCTAATACCAATAGTAAGTACACAAATATATCTCAATACTTATACCTGAACCTACCGCAAGCATAGAGAATTAAAAACCGAACACCGCACGTCTTAACCGTATAAAAAAACCGGTAAGACAATGCGCTCGGAGCAAAAAGCCGGAGTATCGCAAAATATATTACACGAACTCGGCTTAACACTACCGCTGCGCGCCGTTCGTATTCGCCTGTCTTTTATGCAAACTTAAACCACTCCTCCTACGACACGCCTTCGAAGCCTTCCGACCTCCTTTTCCGACACAGTAAAACGCATATCACTATCTCTTTTTAGTGCATAACGCCTACACATTTTCCGAGAGAAGTTTTTAGTTGATCAAAAGACATCGTCCGCGGTGACTGCCTCAGAGCCCTCAGAGGTGCGGTTGGGAGGAAAAAACGTGTTTTTTTTTTGGTTGATATGGAGGATTTTTCAGTGATAACGTTATCAGTGTGTGATTGTGGTGTTGTTGGACTGTGTTTTGTGTAGTGATGTGGTTTATTGATGAAGGTAAAAACCGTTATTATTACCCGATTTTATTTTAATTCCTTTTTTATAACTAGAGATGATATTTCATATTTTTTTAATACGTTTCGAGTTATCTTTTGACAGATGATTATAGAATTCACTGGGATTTTAAGGTTTTAGGTCATTATGGGTTAATAATTATGAGTAGGATGCCTTATATATCTAGTGTATATGTGAAATAGAATATTTGTGAGATATATTCACTTTCACGACGATTACAGACTGTAAAATTTTATGTGAGGTATATTTTTCTTCTTCTAAAACGGTAATGACATAAAATCTTTCTCGCTCTTTCTTCTTATATACGTCATATTACACATACATTTAATATTTATCTACATAGAGGCTAAATGGATTATTTCCATGTTGTTAAATATTTAGTGCCATTTTCAAACGACCACTGATATTATGCTATAAATAGCTAATAAATCATATACTAAGTGAACATTAAGTTATAACTCGATAACGGATATCGCCGTTTTTTTTTCTATGTTAAGGGCCTGCTAAAGTGACTCTACTCTGCCTGATGGAAAGCATGAATAGAATAGCCGTTTTTAGTTTTAAGTTATAACTAGGTTATTGGCAATATAATAAATATAAAATATTTAACTTATCTAAAAAATATGAGTTTTGATATATATAGATAGATATGATATTTTTAGATGAGTTCGTATTATATGATTTTCTAAAAAAATTGAAAATCATTTTTAAATACATATTATTATTACTATTCTCTTTATTACATATAAATACACATATTGATTACATTTTTAAATATATAAAAAATAAAAAATACATATTTAAAAATATAAAAAATAGTAGACCACCGACATCGGGTACAGGGACCAAGATACCGGTGGTTAGGGCTCCAGAGACAGGAACCTCCTCACAATACGGGCCGTGTCAAGGAGGACTGCCTTCTGCATCAGACCCTTGATCCAACCTTCTAACGTGAGCCTCTTAAGGTGTTGGTCGAGGCTCCTCGCTATCAATCCATGAACAGATATGATTATCGGAACAATAATCACCGAATCCACATTCCACATGTCGGCAATCTCGTGAGACAGATCCAAATACTTCAATTGTTTTTCTTTTTCAACTTATCTCTCTTTTTTATTATTACTATCATTACAAAACATGAAGTTGGTATTTCAAATAAGCTGTCCGTTAACTATAACTTAAAACTGAAAACGGCGATATCCGTTTTCGAGTTATAGCTTAATGTTCACTTAGCTTATGATTTATTAACTGTTTACAGCACAATATTAGTGATCGTTTGAAAACGGAATTGAATTTCGAACAACATTGAAATAACCGTTAAATACCGTAATAAAAAACGGTTAATAAAGGAATCGCAACGAACTGTTCAAAGTAGTTATTGCATGATACTGGATAAAAAACGAGTTAACATCACAATTTAACCGTTATTAACAAAACCGTTTTTTGATTGTTAAATATCTTGCAATAGGAGATTAATAAGCAAAAAGTTAATTTTTAGTATTTAGTGCGGGTTCGTTTCCCGTTTGTTATTTTTATAGTTGCCTTTTGTGAATACGTATATTATATTTCTAATTACCGATTGGGTCTACCCCTTATTTCTGGAGGGGCGTAGTCAAAGACTAAGGACGTCTAACACTTGAGTTGCTGGTGTTCACAGATGTCGGTAGCCGCTTTCCTGCAGGACTCATTTCTGCTCGTTCACCTTTTATATCTAAGCACTCATTATTCTTTTGTAAAACAACGTAATGGCTAGGCGTCGGACTTGTGATCAAGCGGATGCAGATTCGAGTTCGGTCCAATACACTATTGACGTTAACCATAATACTAAATTAATCTTTGATAACAAAAAACTTCATGTTATAAGGAAAAGTATAAAAGTCAAGTAATGACTTAAAAAAATATATCTTTACATATTTGCGTGACTAACTGGTTCATTAACCCAAAAAAAAGTGGCATCTGATGAAATCATCCACAAGGGGTAAAATAAGGGATGAATGGTTGTATGAGAGTTCGTTATTTTCAAAGCATGAACATATAAAATTTGAATTAGAAGTAATCGTGCGAGCGCAGTCACGAGCAATAGTTAGTTTAGAACTAGTTTTCCCCCAATGGAATTCGTACCTGGAACTCTTTTCACTCGTTACTGTAATTAACCTCTAACTGCTCTGTTGGTCTAGTGGTTAGTGATACACAGGCTGTAAGTTCGATTTTGTTGCAAGACAGAAATTTAAATCAAAAACTTCAAATCACAAATTAAAAATTAATATGAGATATGTATACAAGTGTGTTTATCAGAAGTCTGGTTCATGCTCGTTAATTTGGCTGTTTCAGCTGCGGTGATAGATTAGGAATGTCACCACTACCCCCATTTTTCTCTTACGTGTAAGAGACGACTAAGGTAGCAAGCTCCACAGGACAATAACACTGTAAAAGAGAAGATAAATTCAACAGAAACCCTAAATCTATAACAACCCATCTGGCCAACGTGGTATAGTAAGTCAAAACTTTCTCTCCGAGGTCTATGTCCAGCAGTGGACTGGCTATTGATAAAAAATACTTAAAATCGTTTTAAACTTGAAAATCGTGTTCGTCACAATTCGGTCAGTTCTTTTTTTTTATGTTAAGAGCCTACCAAAGTGATTCTACTCTGCCTAACGGAAAGCATAAATAGAATCCAAGTATTGTGGTCATCATACTCATTGTAAATGCAGACAATGCAGTATGGTGACCCACGCTATGGCGGTTTAGTGAGATGCTTTTTCACACCCCGCTTGGGGACGTAAAAGGCATGACAGTCATCGTGACAGTGTAAGGTTTACACAGTTACCACGATAACTGTCATCCCTGCATGAATGGGCCTCCGGTCTCACACTCAATAACGAAACACGACAGCACAAATGCTGGTGCTTTAGGTCGGTCTTCTGTGGGAGGGTAGTATTGCCCCGGTCGAGCAGACCCGCTTCTGCTGGCTCTACTATCTAGCTCGACTGGAATGATACCAAGGCCACACAGAAAATTGAGGCTAACCAGCAGCCAATCCCCTCATAATCTCTCTCTCAACTCCCAAGGCATCAATGTATTGTAGTTCTTACCATATAATTGATTTCTGTGACAGTTGAAAGTAATGTCGTTTTAGCACTTACGAGGTACATATCAGGTGTGTTTTTTTTTATTTATAATGTCTAACTTGTGTTCAGAGCTGCGCATGCGCATATGTCGATTGTCATGGTAAAGAGTAGAAACAATTTTCCTTTGCTAAATTTAATTGAAATCGGTGCTGTGATTTAGGCCTTTAAAGCATAACATACAACAGACAGAGTTACTTTTGAATTTATAATATTAGTACGGATTGCACTTCAATTGTGATAATAAATAATAAAAATAAATATTTCGGACATTTGATACACAACGTCATCTAGTTTCAAACTAAGCAGAGCTCTATGATAACTAGACTGACTGATAGAATACTTATATATCTTTTTTTTTAATTCATAGAAAAGACCCAAACTTTGAAACAAATACTTGTAGATCATACAAACATTTGGTCCGACGCGCGAATCGAACCCGAAACCTCAAGCACAGCAGTCGCATTCACTACCGCTGCGCCACTGAGGCAGTGATAAAAGTACCACGCAAATAATGAAAATATAATATAACATAAAATCACTTTCTTAAAGTTGCTTCTTCGATATTATAGCCATCACAGAGATCAAGCTATCTTAGGTAGTAGAGCCACGCTGATTTCAGGACGAACGGGTCGGCTCAACCGAGACAGTACTACCCTCCCACAGAAGACCAGCCTAAAGCGCCAGCATCCGTGTTGTCGTGTTTCGTTGGTGAGTGTGAGACCGGAGGTCCATTGATACAGGGGTGACCAGTTATCGTGATAACTGTGTAAGCCTTACACTGTCACGATGACTGTCATGTCTTTTACGTTCTCAAGCGGGGTGTGAAAAAGCATCTCACAAGGCCGCCATAGTGTGGGTTACCATACTGCATTGTCTGCATTTGCAATGAGTATGGTGACTACAACTCTTGGATTCTATCCATGCTTTTCATCAGGCAGAGTAGAGTCACTTTGGCAGACTCAAAAAAAAAAGAACAAAGGATTGTAATGTCTCTTGAGGTGGAGGTTTCCATAAATGATGTTAGTCACTAGTCACCGTTAGCTTACGAGCTGTATGTGTCATGAAAGAGGCACAAGGATTTTCCGAAGGAACCTTATATCCTGTGTAGCGCGGGACTTTACAAACATACAAGAAACAGATACAAAAAGCACCCAGACTCAGAACAACAATTTGTGTATCACACAAAGTGTTGTCCCATGTAGGGTTTGAACCCAACACTCGGGGCAGTAGAAAGCGGAGTGGTGACCTCCTTAAGCCACTTCGCCATCCGTGCAGTACAAAATGTAATAACTTAAATACAATAATAACAATTAAAGTAAAGTAAGAGAACCCGCCATGTAACAAAACGAAAGCATTGTTCGTATACATCCTTCACAATACGATTCCCTAGTTCTATGATGGTAATGTACTCCTGGCCGAACTCAGCCACGGCGACAAGACGTAGACCAGACATATACGCATTAGAAATTATAGGACACAAGTGTGTGCGCAAACACAGGTGCACTCTCTGTTCCCTCACTCTCATAATTCGACGTGACGATTCTCCGACACGACCAGAGAGAGATTAGGCGCAGAAGCGACGGCTTTACGTGCTCTCCAAGGTACGAGGATTAAGACCTCAACTATCAAACTCTGGGCTGATGTCAAGTATTTCTGACCCGATAAAGACCGAGAACTTTTGGTCAACAGTCGCATACGCTAACCGCTGAACCAATGAGGCAGCTGAGCAGAGATAACAAGAATTTTTTTTTAAATTTCTTTATTTTAAACTTTAAGTTTAAAAATTAAAACAAGTCAATGTTTGTTTTTAAATTTGTCACTGGTCCTACCATTCTCTTATACCACACACACATACCATATAAACACACCAGCTTTAAATATTGAACAATTAGTATTTAGTCTATTTTTTTTTTAGCTAGAAACCTACCAAAGTGACTATTCTGCCTGATGGAAAGTATGAATAGAATCCAAGAAGTATTCGTAAAGCAAGAAAACATTATTTTAGCCCTCTTTTCTGAGTCCATTAAAAATATAAAAAAAAGGTTATCTATGTAGTTTCTATGTAACTATTGGTCGTATCTATAACTATCCATTAACTATCCAACTCAAAGATTTTTTCAATTCAAATCTATTCATTGAGATAAGCGCATTTCACTAAACAACCTTAAGAGATTCGAGCTTTAAAACAATTTTCCAATCTAATACAAAACAAATCTTTTCTCTTACTCTCGTTACGAGACATCTCTACACCAGAGAAAGACAGTTTTCTTTCCACCTGTCTTTAATTGAAATGGTCATCAGAACCATTGAACAACATTTAGTAATACATTAATCTTGCTTACAGCAAAGAAACCTGATATCAGCCACACTGTTAGATTTGAATTCATTGTATACCAACCTACTCGCACATAGAGGTCTTTAAATATTGGTTTATAAATAAGAAACCACTTTCTTTTTGAAAAAATTATCACTAATTCAGACGTAGAAGCTTTTTACTATTTCTGAAACAATTGCGTACAGACACGATTGGATTTTTTTTATTTCTTCTTATTTTGTTATTTTAAGAACCTGCCAAAGTGACTCTATTCTGCTTGATGGAAAGAAGGAATAGAATCTAAGAATGGTGGTCACCATACTCTTTACGAATGCAGACAATGCAGTATGCTGACTCACACTACGGCGGTTTAGTGAGATGGATGTTCACGCCCCGCTGAGGGACTTAAAGGGCATGATAGCTAACGTGGTAGTGTAAGGCTCACACGTCTAACATGATAACTGTCACCCCTGCATCAATGGGCCTACGGTCTCGCACTCACCAACGAAACACGACAGTACCGATACTGTCGCTTTAGGTTGGTCTTCTGTGAGGGTAGTACTGCCTCGGTCGAGTCGGCTCGTTCGTGCTGAAATCAGCGTGCTCATTATTGGAATACTACCTTAAGAATTAGGAATATTTCAAGTTTTCGTGTAGAAAAGTGCACAAAACTTAGCATTTTTAAATAGGGCTATTGGTCTAAAGGTTAATGATTCTGACTGCTAAGCCAGAAGTGTGGGTTCGTTTCCTACTCAGGATTAATCTTTATGTGAGAAACACAATCATTTGTTGTTTCTGTGTGTAATATATCTATGTTATATATATACTAAAACATGTATAAGTATTTTTATCAACAGTCTGGTTACCATAACACAGGCTTTGCCTAGTTTGGGATCAGACAACCGTGTGTGGGATGTGTGAGGATGTTATTATCATAACATGTGTCATGAGGCCTTAAAGTTCTGGAGTGGCGACCGCGTACTGGGAAACGCAGCGTTGGTAAGACCCCCACAAGCTGGTCCGACGACCTGGTGAAGGTTACGGGAAACTGCTGGATGCGGGCGGCACGGGACCGGCTGTTGTGGAGAAACTTGGAGGAGTCCTGTGTCTAGCAGTGGACGTATTTTGGCTGAGATGATGATGATGTGTCTCAAAATTAGAAATTTATTATATTAAGGTTATACCGATCTCTGACCATATTTTGGTCTGTCATTGTTTTTGTGAAAAGTTTAAGTAATACTGAATAGTATTTAAAGCGTATTATTCTCACATTTCTGTTTCTCACATAACTCATAAGAATTTTTTCCTTCTTATTTACTAACTGACCCCTGCAAGTTTTAAACATAGCGTGATGTTATACAGCATGAACAAATATAATTACTATGAAAAGGTTATAGAGGGTTGACTTTAAGACTTTAAAAAGTAAACAATTCTGCAATATATTATTTTTACAAAACTTTAACCATTTACGCATCACATGCAATAAAAACTCTCAAGAAGAATAATATTCCCCCTTTTTGCAATATTTATAATTGATACTCCGCTCCTATTTGTCGTAGCGTGATAGTATATAGTTAATAACCTTTCTCGATAAATAGGTTATCTAACACTTATAGAATTTTTCAAATTGGATCAATTGTTTCTGAGATATGCACGTACAATCAAACAAACAAACTTTTCTGGTTTATAATATGTATTAGTATAGATGTGCATGTGTTCCTTTATATAAGTTTTAAGTACTTTTATACAAAATTTTAACTATCTGTTCGGCTTCTATTGATCGTAGAGTGATGTTATAGCCTTTTCAATAAATGAGTCAACCAATATTATTTTTTTTTTTTTTTTTGAGTAAGTAGTTCTAGAACTAGTCAGGGTAAGCAATAACTAGTAATATGGTAACCATAAGAGTGCTAAACATACAAATATCTAAATACACACATATAGCTAAACTATACCGAGATACAGAACTGATAAGAGCACACACTATTATTTGTCTTGGATGGGAATCGAACCCATGTGGATCACTAACCACAAGACCGTCGTTGCAATCAAAATGAGTGTTACAACAATAAAACTTACGGAACTAAATATTTACTTTACAAAAATGCTATAAAATCTACACAAAAGGGGTAATCAATTTAAATGTAATTCTTTGTTGACAATTGTAATGTTCACGGTGATTCGTAGCAGCTCTACGATTATTTTTAAGTCCGCGTTAACATCAGTTTAATAATCGTAGTGAACAAGGCATAAGCGATAGCGTTTGTATTCTCAAAAGTTTTAGTCTCCAATATATTTATAAATTTTTATTATATCATCATCTTCAACAGCTTTTAACAGTCCACTGCTGGGCAAAGGTGCCTCAGCAAGGTCATTTTGGCTTAATATACCACGCTGGCCAGATGGATTGGTTTGGGGTTTTTTTTCTGCCTCTGCCTGATAAAAATCATGAATAGAATCCAAGAGTAGTGGTCACCATACTCATTGTGAATGCCGACAATGCAGTATGGTGTGAGATGCTTTTTCACTTCCTACTTGAGAACGTAAAAGGCATGTGTGGTAGTGTAAGATTCACACTTACCACGATAACTGTCACACCTGCATCAATGGCCTCCGGTTTCACACTCACCAACATGACAGCACGGATGCTGTCGATTTAGGTTAGTCCTCTGTGAGGGGACAGTACTGGCCTGATCGAGCCGGCCCGTTCGTATTGAAATCAGCGTGGCTCTATTTTTTTTTTTTTCCTGAAATTTCCCTTCCTTTAAAATGCTAGTGTCGACCAATCACCTGCCGTTGTCACTTACATAGACAAAATATAATACTAAACAAGCTAGTGACAAGTTCTTTCAAATTAATGTCAAACATTTTGTTTGTTGTAATGATAACAACACTTGAACTGGTTTATTGAGTAATTAGTATATTAAATAGTCTAACTGTTTTATACATTTCCAGTACACTATTGCAACACAGAATATTATGTGATGGTTTTCAAACATAATATCATATGTTTTTTTTAATTTTAATTTTATCTGTTCAATGACCAACCTGAAGCGCCAGCATCCGTGTTGTCGTGTTTCGTTGGTGAGTGTAAGACCGGAGGCCCATTGATGCAGGGGTGACAGTTATCGTGGTAACTGTGTAAGCCTTACACTGTCATGCCTTTTACGTCCCCAAGCAGGGTGTGAGAAAGCATCTCACTAGGCCACCGTAGTGTGGGTCACCATACTGCATTGTCTGCATTTGCAATGAGTATAGTGACCACAACTCTTAAATTCTATTCATGCTTTCCATCAGGCAGACTAGAGTCACTTTGGTAGGCTCTTAATATTGAAAAAAATAAATAATTTTTTTTCATTATTATCTTAAACTCTCAATACGTGTCATGAAGATTCCCTAGTTACAAAATTGTATCAAGTTTTATATCGGGAGTCTACTTTAAAAAATAATTGACAATATCACTAACTATATGCACAGGTGTATAGTTAATAATATTGTGTGCTTAGCCATAGCAGGTCGTAGGTTCGATTCACACTCATAACAAATGTGTAAGTGTCAAAGTACAATGTGAGAATTTTCTCCTCATAGCCTAAAGGGGCAAGCGAGTACACGGGCGACCTGGTGGTAAGAACTACCATCGTCCATGGATACCTGCATCTCAGGAGTCACAGAAACGTTACCACCCTTTGAGTTGGTCCTTAAAATCAGGAATAGGAGAGGTTTCGATTCAATAACCTCCTTTACTAAGATCTAGTTGATTGTAACAGGCCCTGGAAACATTGGGGAACAAATAAAAGTGGAGAAAGGGATAGAGAAGATAATTACAAGAGAATTTAGTAGAAGGAATAATATTGTATAAAAGTGCATAGAATTGCCACTAAGAACTTGAGATCAAAAGTCAACCTCACCTGTACCTAGTATACTTGCTAATCGAATGAGGATCTGGCAAACAAAACATCCCGACTAGCGGCAATGCACTCGCCACCTATTACGTGGGACCAAAACAGTTTCGAAAATTAGACATTTAGTATGCCTCCCGGGGAAACAGTTTTGATTTTATGTATGTATGTATGTAAGACTATTGTCCGAGCAGGTCATGTAATACCCCTGTTAGGAACTGGCCATGAATTCCGTGGCTGTACCTGTATAATGAGAAATTAAACCTTTTTATCTATTCATGTGGTGGTGGATTAAGAATCCAGACTGTCAGTATCACTATTCATACCATGAGTGTCGTAAGAGACGACTAAGGGTGACTACGCAAGATAACATCACTGCACACTTATCAGCACGAGCGGGCCGCCTCGACCGGGGCAGTACTACCCTCCCACAGAAGACCAGCCTAAAGCGCCAGCATCCGTGCTGTCGTGTTTCGTTGGTGAGTGTGAGACCGGAGGCCCATTGATGCAGGGATGACAGTTATCGTGATAACTGTGTAAGCCTTACACTGTCACGATGACTGTCATGCCTTTTACGTCCCCAAACGGGGTGTAAAAAAACAAGGCCACTATAGTCTGGGTCACTATACTGCATTGTCTGAATTTGCAATGAGTATGGTGACCACAATTCTTGGATTCTATTCATGCTTTCCATCAGGCAGAGTAGAGTCACTTTGACAGACTCTTAATATAGACATCGCTGCAAAGAGAAGGAAAACTTGATACAAACCTCATTCCATCTCGTCTTGCCAGAGTGATATAGTGTTTGGGTCAAAGCATGATTTCTAAGGATAGGGCACATTAGAGGCTTTGGATGTGATGATGTGTGACATCATTTAATATTAAAATACCTTCAGTAAATTACATCGTCAAACTACTTATCCGCATAGGTACAGTTATTAACGGAGGTGCTATTAACATTGGCAATGAGTTTTCCTTCAACAGCTTACGTCATCAGACGCAATGCGTTCGTACATGAGCTGTCTTATTAGAAATGATGTATGGTGCGTTGAAATTTACATGAAAATGAACAATCACGCGTTTAGGGTTCCCTTTTTTTCTGTTGATGTGGTGGATAATCCCTTCGGATCGCCTGCTCCTGACATCGGCGTCTGGCATTCTACTCTGGAAGGACCTAGACTATGGAAAAGGAAGTAGAGCCACGTTGATTTCAGCACGGATGGTCCGGTTCGACAGTCGATACTCCGGGACAGTACTATCCTCTCACAGAAGAGCAACCTAAAGTGACAGCATCCATGCTGTCTGGTTTCGTTAGTGAGACCGGAGACACGTAGATGCAAAGGAAACAATTATATAAGTGTGGGAGTTTAGCACCACCACGATGACTATTATGCCTTTTACGTCCCCAAATGGGGAATGAATCAGCATCTCACTGAGCCACCAAAGTGTGGGTTACAAAACTGCATTGTCTACACTCATAATTTTTTACAAGCTTCTGAGACACAAGATAGATAGTCCACAACTTTTAAGCAAAATAAAGTACCATACTCAACTAGATATCCTCGTTCTCCTATCACCCCCCTGTATCCCTTGCTTCGCAGAAGTGTCCTCGGTGCTAACTCTACCATTCTACGCCTTTGCAAGCTGTTTAATAGTTGCAGATCACTGGTCGATATACACACTGACTCGCTTACCAAACTCCGCACTACCATACAAATATTAAATAAAAATACTTTATTTGCTTCTTACCTGTTTTTATTGTATTTTTAACATAAGCATACGCTAATTTTTTGTTCCTATAGCGTAGCTTCAGTAATTGTAACACTATGCTATTTCATACTTTTATAAAATGTCTTTTAACCGTGAAACAGTGTTAACAATTGTTGGTGAACCAAATAAATAAAATAAAAAAAATGTGTGCGTACTAGCGTACACTCGTAAGAAGTGAAACTTCTTTATGACGTTATTTTTCAAAAAAATAATTTAAACCCGTCCGAAGTCGATGCAATCGCCACCTGGATTTCAAAAATGTAACTACTCAAAACGGGCCACAAAATACATTGGAGACATTTACCAAAATCCCTACTCCGCTGGAGAAAGTATACTTCGAATCACGCGTGGTAGGGATAAGAAAAAGATGGTGCGTAACGAAAAAATGTGACGCGTAACGAAAAAATGTTACACTAAATTTTTTACACACTAAAGTTTCACTTCAAAAAGAAAAAAGAAAATAACGCGCGTGGTGACCACAACTCTTGGATTCTATTCATACTTTTCATTAGGCAGAGTAGAGTCACTTTGGCAGGCTGTTGGAATGAAATAAAAAAATGTAATTTCAGATCCTTCCCGAATTTTCGCCATGCTTTATCAGACCCTATCCCTGGGTTTAGGGTGCCTAAATTTACAGTAATTGTTTTATACATATATTAGTATGTACTAAAGGTTGCCTAGTAGTCGAAATGAAATCGTTTCGAATGTTTTTTTACCACTCTAACTTGAGCTGTCATTGTGTAACAAGGCGGAATTAATTCACACACATGATAGTTTGATTTAAAAAAAAAAATATCGTCGTCACATCAACAGGTTTTTACAGTCCACTGCTGGACATAGGCCTCTCCTTAGCAAGGAGGTTTTGGCCTACTATACCACGCTGGCCAGACAGGTTGGATTAGGGTTTGTTTCAAGTTTTTCTTCTCTTTATAGCCGTATTTTCCTGCATAGTTTGGTCCCTTAGTCGCCTCTTACGACACCCACGTGATTGTTAGGGGTGGTAACACTATATTCTTAATCCGCCACCACACAAGATATATAAAATAGATATCTTCATTATAATTGACTATTTTCACTCGTCATTTTTAAATTATAATTTCTTTTGATGCGTTGAACACCTTTTGGGTGAACAAAAATCATGTGACTTGTGACATGACACCGAACGCTTGCCGTAGTTGTACATTTACTGTGTCTATCAAACAAAACACATTATACATGACGCTTTTTGTATGGACGCTTGGTTGAGTCGTGTGTGTCTGCAGAGCAATGTATGCGATGTGGGACGTTACAATCTCGGAGAAATGAAAAGCTTAGCCATTACTGAGTATACAAATACAGTTTTATGTTTTCACTTCTATTGGCAGTCGCCATGACTACCTCTGACTCTTATGCTTCTATTGTGGTGTGCAATGCAGTAGCCTGATAGGCTTCCAACTGGTTGAGAAGCCGCCTGAAGAAAGTCAATCAAGTTTTTTTACCATCAGAATATGGCGAGTCATCACTCTCATTTTTTTTTTACCCCGTAGACGTCGTAAGAGGTAACTACACAAGACAACAGATGACCCTTTACCAATCTCTCTGTCTATAATAGGTAAATATCTTCGTTCTAAACAGAGATACGTGTGGTGATAGATTAAGAATGCAGGGTGTCACTACCACTACTCATCTCATGGGTGTCGTAGAGGCGACTAAGGGAAAAAAAATATGCAAGACAACATCATTACAAAGAGAAGGAAAACTTGAAACAAACCCTGTTCCAACCCGACTGGCCAGCGTGGTATAGTACCAAAACCTTCTTGCTAAGGAGAGGACTATGTCCAGCAGTGGACTGTTAAAGGCTATTGATGAGAGAGGTCTATGTCCACCAGTGGACTGCTAAAAGCTGTTGTTCAAAGAGAGGTCTGTGTCCATCAGTGGACTACACATAGTATATTACACAGTTGAAGATAAATAGTACCCAGGCAGAGTGGTATTACACCAAGTGTTATTAGCTCTGTAAAACCCCTATCTTAAAATAGACGTAATACAAAAAACCCCACAAATAATTTTGTCTTCAAATTTCAGTACTAAAAACAGTGTCGTGAAAATTTTATTGAAATTATTTTCAGTTGCTCTCTGCTGACCCGTATTCGGGTATGCTTGAAGATACCCCTTTATAAACCGAGCTGTCATATAAAGTGAAGTTACAAATTTTCGAGAGGGCGGGGCGAGTAGTAGGCGTGGCGGGTAGGCGTGGCCTTTCGGTCATTGAACTATAGTTGTATGTATGTATAGTACATATATATACAGAATATTGTATGTGGTGTATCTGTAATGCTATAACCAAACCTGTTCTTTACACTAGTGGAACATACCTAATAACAGTTAAGATGAGCGTCTATGTACATATTTATGTGATATTTACAATTGACTTACTAATGTGTGAAGAAATTGGAATATGTAAGTAGTAATCTGGCATTTAATAACCAATTATAGAGGTTAAGCAATTTATCCAAGGTCAATATATGGATGGGTGACCATTTGAAATTCAGATTTTTGTCTTCAAATCTTAATCACAGACAGTGTTTTAGTTTACTACATTAATATGGCTATAAAGTAAAAAAAAATTGTTAAGTAAAATTGCTCAGGTCAAACCTTTGATGGGTAAGGTTTGTTAGGTAAAGTTTGCACTTCTACATTTGTCGTAACTTTGTTATTTGGGCATAGTGCATTCCATAGATGGGTGAGCATTCATATGCTTAATGATATTACTAGATTCCTTCTTTCATATATCTTGAAGGGGGTGTTAACTGAATAAAGTTGAAGAAATTTACATGATATTTGTTTACGGGTCTTTTTCCCATTTATATTACTTAGATCAATATTTGTGCTAATTCTCGTGATAATCTTGATAAATATAACGCTACAACTTTAGGGAGCCAAGCATTGTCTAAACACGCTCAACAAACAATTTTATCTATTAGTTAATTTTTTATAACCACCACTAAAACACTCACTATAAAATATTCCTTTAAAAACAGCTCTCGCGTAAAGAAAAAAAATTCTTACACATAGGACTTAACAAACATACAAGAAACGAACACAAAGAACACCCAGATTCAGAAGAACAATTTGTGGATCACACAAAGTGTTGTCCCGTGTGGTGTGTGAACTCAGTGCAGTAGGAAACGGTGTGGTGACCACTTGAACCACCATGAGAAATAATTACAAGCATAGAAATCTCAACAAATATTTCACACTGCAACTATAAAATTAAAATGGGCGATTATCCTAGGAGACCTTCGCCCACCAGTGGACTGTTAGAGGCTGTTTATAGGCTGTTATAAGAATTATACGAGAATTGGAGGTCTCCATGCGTGATGGTAGTCGCTTAACTCTAGTCCGTATGCTATATATATTAAAAAATTAGGAACCATACCTTACAAAGTTTTTTTTTTGTATTTCAGATGGTGCCCATCAGATAAAACTACAAAATAATAATAAAATACATAGTCAAACATAATTTATTCCGAATAAAAATGTACATAGTGCAATAATTATTTAATAAACATCTGATTTTAAATCATTTCCAAAATAAACGGGTTCAATTTAATTGAAAAAGGTGCTTTTTTACTATTTTCTATGTTATCTACATTATTTTTTGTTAGTTTAGGCTGCACACCTCTAATTATTTATAAAAATAAAATTAATAATTAATTTAATTTACATTCCAAATACGTTACAAACATTTAATTACAAAAAAATAAAGTGTAAATATAAAAAAAAACGAATGTGTAAAGTTTTATTGTGAAGTGTAATTGACAAATAAACAGTGGACTCACAATGTGTACTAAACAAATAAGTGTCGAACACAAACACAAAGTAACACTAAAAACTTTATGAACGATTTAACTCAAAATATTAAAATATAAATAACCTTTTTAAAAAGAAAATAAATAACTGACTTTATGTTGAACACAATAGGCGAACATGAATATATGAGTGAGTATAGGGATCAGAACTGCGGCATGTACACCACTTGGTATAGTAGAGGGGATAGTGGGGTTCATCACCACCAGATGGGGCAGCTGTACCATCATGGACCCCCTATGATTAAGACTGAAGCTGGTGTAAATAATGACTGTATGATGGCTGTTGATTACGCACCACCGATTAAGGTAAGAATTTTTTAATGTAATTTTAATAATAATATATATTCAGACATCTAACATACAATGCCATAAGTAGAACTTATACTATGGGTACTAGACAAGTGATATAAATACATGCATACTCTTTTTAGTAAATATACGCTTATTATACATAGAAAACACCCAAACTCCGAAACAAATATTTGTAGATCATTCAAGAGAATCGAACCCGAGACCTCCAGCACAGCAGTCGCATACACGACCACTGCGCCACCGAGGTATTTTAGGAAAGTTTAGTGTGTTATTGTGTAATACGTTTTAAAAAACTAGGATATATTTTCAATATGATTTGTTTCCAGTATACCAACATTATGATATTTAGTTGTTACCTTCCATTTTATGTTCTTTAGTTACTTTCTTTTGAGTTATAACCAATTAAATTTAAATAATACAATAGTGCTCCATGTGGTCACGGATTTAGAATACTGAGAGTCTATATTCCCATGGGTGTTGTAGAGATGACTAAGGAAACAAAATATGGAAGACAATATCACTGCAAAAATAAGTAATCCCTGCAAGAAAAAATAAACCAAACGCCAAAACCTCCTTGCTAAAGAGAGGCCTATGTCCAGCAGTGGACTGTTAAAGAATGTTGATGATAATTAATTAATTATGCCTCTAAATGTATAGAGGCATAATTAATTGATTATTTAGAATTTTAGTTGATAATTATTAATTAATTAATTATGCCTCTGAATGCACAGAGGCATCTCTTTTGAATTTACATTATAAATATTGTTTCTCAGTAAGTGACTTGTGCATTCTTATGAGGAAATAAAGTTCTTGAAACATAAATTGCAATTTTAATGATTTTTTTGTGGTGAAAGCAATTTGTAGTTTAAGAATTACAAGTACGATGCTGGTATTTGAGGTCCTCTGCAAGTTTTAGGCAAGTGAGGGTATTAGTCACCCTCACTGTCTTCCTGGAAAGAGGAGGCACTCAAAGCGTAGCAACACACTTGTGTCTTAATGTGCGGACACGAGTTTATAGACGATGGTAATCACTTAACATTATTGTCCTGCAAATGTAGTTTGATATCTGTGACAATTGTCATTAGTGTCAACTTACGAAGTACATTTTAGGTGTGAATTTTTATATTTATTACGTACTAGCTGTTGCCCGCGACTACGTCTTATATCCTATGTCTTTCCAGTATCTCCATTCCAAACTTCACTGGATACGGTGCAGCAGTCTAGACGTGAAAGCGTAACAGACAGATAGAGAGAGTTGCTTTTGAATTTATAATATTAGTATGGATTGTGCTTCGTTTGTGACTGCTGTGGTCTCGCGTTCGATTCTCGGGTCGGACCAAATATTTGTATGATCTATAAATATTTGTTTCAGAGTTTGAGTGTATTCTACGTATAGCATGTAGGTATATATTTACAAAAAAAAAGTATATTAGTATTCTATCACTCAGTCCAGTTATCATAGTACAAGCTCTGCTTAGTTTGAAACTAGATGGCGTTGTGTGTTAAGTGTCCGAAATTTATGATAAAAATGGCACGTAAATAATGAAAATATTGGTGATATTAAATAAAATAGCTTGGTTAAATTTACTCCGTCGGTTTCATAACCATCTGACACAGAGATCAAACTGTATTTTAAGGATTTAAACAATTGTTTTTAAGATCTTTTAAATCATTTATTTAAATTATTTTGATCACATAAGTGTCTTTACTCACAACTTTGTTTTACCTTCCGTTAATTTTTTTTTATATTTCGGACACTGACACACTACGGTGTCTAGTTTCAAACTAAGCAGAGTTTGTACTATGATAACTAGACAGACTGATAGAATGATAGGTTTTTTTTGTAAATATGTTTATGCCATATAAAGAAAAAACCCAAACTCCGAAACAAGTATTTGCAGATCCTATAAACATTCAGTCCGACCCGGGAATCGACCCCGAGACCTCAAGCACAGCAGTTGAAATTACTACCGTTGCGCCACCGAGGTAGTCGTAATGTAATTAGTTGTCTAGTAGCTCTGCATAGTATTAAACTCTGCATAATTTGAGACTAGAAGGCGTTGCGTGTCAAAAGTCTAAAATAAAATAATAAATATCACAAATAACATTTTGATTAAATAAATCATTGTATTAATTTAATCCATAACGGACGCAAAGATTTGTCAACATTATTAAGTGTATGTTAGTTAATAATTAAGTTGTAAATTTAACTAATTCAATGATCTTACATAGAAAAATTATGACCACCTGTCGCAATTATTACATAATTATCGTAGACTGGCTGACCCGTGCAACCTCATCTGCGTCTCTTATTGCCTGTAGTGTGATGTCATAAAGTGTGAACAAATATGTTTACCATAAAGAAGGTTATAGTGAGCCGACTTTAAAAGGTAAAAACATACTGTAGTGGACTTTTTATCAAAACTTTTGAAGGGAAACAATTCTTTCGTATATTATCGCAAAAGTGAGCAATTACGCAACACATGCAATGCAAGTTCTCAAGGGGAATAATTTTTCCCCGTTTTTGAATTGCTACTCAGTCCTTTTTAGGCACAGCGTGATGATATGTAGCCTATAGCCTTCCTCGATAACTGGGCTATCTAACACTAAAAGAATTTTGTGAATCAGATAAGTACTTCCTAAGATTAGCGCATTCAAACAAACAAACATTTAGTAAATATGTGTGCATTAAATAATTATGGTAAATGATGAAAATTTTGACGTTTTATTGAAAATATGTGTGATTAGTGGTAAGTGTGGTGAACGATATTTACGTATTTAGATGCTATAATAATTGAAGAATAAGTAAGCATTGAAGATTTCTGCTCGAATCGGAGCTGCATATCCAAACTGCATTAAAAGTGCAATCTGACATAAGTTTTTGTTTACCATGTAATTTTCTATAAGTTACGAATGCTTTTTAATATTTGCTTATTAATCTAAAATAATGTTTTAGGAATTCTCATATACCTTGAATTAGATTATATTTTTTTTGAAGAATAGTTGCACACGAGTGCACCCCGTAGTAAGTAGTTACCATTGGCTAATAACATTTGCATTGGAGCTCAGATAACCTCACACTCTTCACGAATCAATAAGTAAACACTGGCAACTCGCTCTTCAATAAAAAAACTACGTTCTCATTTCTAATTCTGAATCGAAATAAAACTCTTAACACGCACGCACAACAGTCTAAATAATACCTCAACGCTACATCTAATTACATAGCATTAATCCCTAAAATAACGTGTTAATGAGTCTATTAAACATGAAAATGTATTAATGCAGTATAATCAGAAATAAACTGATAATAAATTAATCAAATGTTTAATAAATGCATAAATTAATTATAAAGACTATGACCATACAATATGGCCGATGTGTAATCTAATTTTGAATAACAATATACATATATGAAATATCAATTTTACAAACTTAAAAAAAGATTTAAAAAAGGAATTTCAATTTTACAAACTTAAAAAAAATATTTAAAAATATTTGAATTTTATAAAATCAAAACAATATACTCGTAATTTAAAAAAGGAATTCCAATTTTAAGTTTGTAAATGCAGTAGCGTAGATAGTAGATCTTTAAATAATTTATTTTCAATGGATTGCAGTTTTGGATCCTACTTTGTAGCTATTACCGATGATTCCCATTTGTTACTTCCAATCCCATATTGCAACTACATGTGTACTTTTCAGAAGAAAATATTTTATTTTTATCAAACATTTCAAAAATTAGTGTGTGTAGTGTGCTACAACTGAATTAAATTGGTAAAAATATTGTGTACACTTTAAAAATCAGTAATTTTTTTTAGTGGGTTTTTTTTCGGTAAGCAATAAGTATTTTATTTTTTCCAAGTCTAAAAACATTTTTTTTTCTTTTATTGTTAATTATATTTACCTATACTAAAGCAATGAGTGAAATATTATTCCATTTTTTTAAAGTTTTATTACAAATGGATTACATGTCAAATTGATACCTATTATCCTAAATTACTCAAATCGGTCCCCTTTTATTATAAACAATTTTGTGGCTAAAAGTACCTGCATTCAAATTCTGTAAGTATTTGGAGTCTACAATAATGTTTTGTGAGATTCTATAACCAAAAATATTGGATTTGAATCAAAAATCGAGATTTAATGAAAATAAATCCTTGAAATGCACTTGGTTCCTTTTTCAGAAACAATATGACGTAGTCATCTCGTAGTGTTGATTAATCAAGTAATAATTTATTGTTAATTTTAAAATCTTTTTCAAATGGTCGCTTATTCAATAAATTTAAAATTTTTTGCCCCAGCGGTATACTCTGATTTCATTAATCGGGCAGCCAATCAGTGTAAGTTATTGCATATGTATATACAACCTAACTATTTCTAATAAAAAATAAGTAAATCAATTAACGCGTTTATCTAATCAAATATCAATATTGTCATTTGTTTATTTCCCACCAGTTTTTTTAATGTAGAACCTGCCAAAATGACTCTATTTCATTTGAAAAGAAAATTTAATTATTGGCAATCTGAGTAATCCGGTACTCTATAATGGTAATAATCTACAATGATAATGTATGAAATATGATTTATTTTATACTTTGTCTAGGTATTCTACCTAGTCTTGCCATAAATATTGTAATAAAGAAAAAAGAAAATTGTTAACTGCAAATAACATTTATTACTTTTACAGTGTGTCAGTTTAATACATAAATATAAAACAATTAAAAATATAAAAAGCTTATTCGAAGTGGTCTCCATTGGCTGCAATACAGTCCTTTAAACGATGAGGCCAGTTATCAATAGAAGCACGCACTCTTTCCATGGGAAAATTCTTCACTGCCAATCGTATAGATTGTTTTAGGGACTCCAAATTATCATGGCGTTTAGAGCAAGCTGTACTCTCTAAAACTGACCACAAATCATAATCCAGCGGATTAAGATCGGGACTAGACGACGGCCAGTCTTCAGCTCTGATGAAGTCCGAAACGTTCGATTCCAACCAAGACTGCGTGGACCGAGCTTTATGACCCGGCGCCGAGTCTTGCTGGAAGGACCATACTTGGTTATTGAACATGGTGATGTTAAGGGGCTTAACTACCTTCTCAAGAATGGTATCTTGATACACTTGTGCCGATGTTTTGATACCTTTTTCACAAAAATATGGCTCAGTCACTCCTTCATAGCTAACACCCCACCAAACCATCACTGAAGTCGGATAATGTCCACGTTGCACTCTGTCGACTAATTGGGAAGCTTCCTTAGAGCTTTGAGCATAAATACGGTCATTTTGTTTGTTAAAATGTTGCTCAATTGTAAAAATTTTCTCATCCGTAAACAAAATTTTTCTGTGACCTCCCTTTGCGTACCGCTTCAGTAGTTGTTTCGATTTTACCACCCTATTCTTCTTTAAATTATCAGTTAAGAAATGGCCAGTGCGTCTCTTATAGGCTGCAAGTCCTAAGTCATCTTTTAAAATACGCGACATGGTTCTAGGTGCTATCTTCATTTCCCGAGATAAAATCTTTTGCTTTCGGACAGGATTTCTTCGAATTCTTTCCCTTACTGCTTTGACCACCTTTTTCGTACGAACACTACGTGGACGGCCAGATCTTTTTCTGTCACAAACAGAGGAGGTCTCATTGTACCTATTAATAGCCCGGTACACAAACATTTTACTAATACCAAGTGTATGGAGAGTTTTAAAAATTGCATTTGGCTCCATACCTACTTTGTGTAATGCTATCACAGCGATTCGGTTCTCTTTATCACCCCACACCATTTTAATATCGCAAAATATTTTACAATGTATTGGCGCCAAAATGAGAAAACACAATGAACAATCGTATAAAAATGACAGATTCGAAATTCAAATGTAATATTTTTTTATAATTAAGTGTAACAGTATTTATGGCCAGACTAAGTATACAATACCTAATGCGCAGCCGATAACGTGCAATCTACGGAGATAGGTCAAAAAAATCCATTCAAACCCATTTAATGCAAATGATTAAACAACAAGAAAGGCGATCTGGTGTTTATGATTACTGTTCTAACCTAGCCTACATGATCCTGAATAAAATTGATTTAAAACAAACAGAACATGATTCACTCGTCACCATACGTAGGTGGATACTTAGATAACGTTGATAACTTGAGGCCAAAATTATTTATTTTACACATTGCCGGTCGAACAGTAGGCGTTCTATGCAATCCCTAAGCATTGTATTAAGTACCTACATACATGTTATGAACTTTTATACATAGCCTGGATGCCCCAGGTGTTGACTGCCTCGGTGGCGCAGCGGTAGCGAAGGCGACTGTTGTGCTCCAGATCTCGCGCTCGATTCTCGAGTCGGACTAATTGTTTGTATGATCTGCAAGTATTTGTTTCGAAGTTTGGGTGTTTTCTATGTATAAAAAAAAGTATATAGGTATTCTATCAGTCAGTCTAGTGATCATAATACAAGCCCTGCTTAGTTTGAAACTAGATGGCGTTGTGTGTTAAATGTCCGAAATATTTATTTATTTATTATATACATTGCCTAGATATTGTATAGAATACCTAAATTATAAACATTACTGTTAACATTCTCATGGTAAAACTGCGAATAATCTCTCAAGATTTATTCATATATACCTCAAATAACACGCAGAATCTTTGGACCACTTTAAACTTCCAAACGTGAGTGCAATCAGTATTTTAACAGTACCTAACACCCATTCAACATTAAGGGTCCAGCAAAAAAGTCTTTCCACATCCATTGATGTCTGTACATCCATGAATGGGAACAGGTGCCTAAAATCAAATAGATAACGAGAAGCCTTCAAAACGTGACTTAGTTTTTTGGTCCACAGCATCTTTGGTCCAGATAGGAAGTTGAAAAAAAGTGGTCGGCTTCACCCGTGGCCATACCACAGAGAATTGTGGTCGGTCGTGCGTAACTATTTTAGAATAACATAAGGAACCTGATTCTTCGTTTTTGTGGTCGGTTTTTGTGGTCGGTAATGGCACGGGCGGTGTCAGGGACCTGGAGTCGTTTTGTTCGCTTCGAATTGGTTGTAAAGCAAACAATCCGAGTGTTGCCATGATATATATTTAACGGAGCTGATTAGTGTGGTGTGAAGTCGTATTCAAATGTTCTGTTTGGTGATAGTTCATGATAACTGGTTTAATCTGGTATAATAATACACACAACATATAATAACAGTTATTGTTGTAGTATGTGCGATATACAAATTCAATCATCATCCACAGCCTTTAACAGTCCACTGCTGGACATAGGCCTCTTCTCAGCAAGGAGGTTTTGGCCTACTATACCACGCTGGCCAGACGGGTTGGAATAGCGTTTGTTTCAGGTTTTCCTTCTCTGTGCAGTGATGTTGTCTGTGTAGTTTATCCATTATGACATCCATGAGATTAGTACGGGTGGTGATACTTCGTATGATTAATCAGTCATCACACGGAGTGTGTGATGTATATCACTACTGATCGCTACTAATGTTATAAATATTAAACTTACTTTATCCGTTTGTTACGCTTTTTCGGTTAAATCGCTGAACTGTTTTGATGGAATTTGATATGGAGATATTTTAATTCTACGAAGGACATGGTATCTTTTACTGCGATAATCGACTTGTATGAAATATTTTGATCCATTCTAAGGTAACCTAGAAGATATTGCTATTGGCAATAACATTTTATGTACTCATATATTGTGCACAAACACGGAGTTTTCTATTTATCTATTTAGAAGCTCTGTGTATATAATAAATATAAGTCTTATACAAGTCCGGTGACAGTGTGGTTTTTTTTTCTAGAAACCTGCCAAAGTGACTCTATTCTGCCTGATGGAAAGCATGAATAGAATCCAAGAGTGGTGGTCGCCGTACTTACTGCGAATGAAAACAGTGCAGTGTGGCGACCCACGCTATGGTGGCTTAATGAGATGCTTATTCACGCCCTGCTTAAACGTGGTAACAGATTAAGAACACAAAGTGTCTCCACATCTATTCTTTCCATGATTGTCGTAAGAGGCGACTAAGGGAACAAAATATGCAAATAACATGACGGAAAAGAGAAGGAAAACTTGAAACAAACCCTATTCCAACCCGACTGGCCAGCGTGGTATAGTAGACCAAAACCTCCATTCTAAGGAGAGGCCTATGTCCAGCAATGGGTTATTGAAGACGGTTGATGTGTGATGACTCATTTAACTTTTCGCCAACATATATCTGTAGACATCAGCAAAGTTTAACGCTAAATAATCCATATGCTTGTTTGCAACCTTAGTTATGAAAAGCGAAAGCAAATAATGGAATATTGCCTTCATGCCGTATATCGTTTAATCATTATATCAATGAAAGTGATCCATCTATTCGTTCCCGGGGATCGCAAAGTCCCGGTGACATCCCGGTGACGTCATTAATCAGGGACATTCGCTGGGGAGGTGGCTCGTGTGCTGCAGGAATGGGTATGTGATATTCTTTATGAGAATAATACAAACTAATGAGATAAATGTTTAGAGTTATTAATATTTGATTTAAGTATTGATATATATGTTACAATGACAAAGAATAGTACAGTTTAATGAATTCAATTTTTCAATTATCATTGTTATGATACATAAGCAATGCCATAATGTAAGCCACATTTAATAGTACGGGGTTCGCTGTCTATCTGAAATACAGTTTTTATACCTAGTTCCGAGGACAGAGTTTCTGTAGAAGTGTATATTTCTAAGACTTATAAAATTGTATTTGTGTCACATTATTTTGCCTGAATAAAAATTATTAAATTATTATTAATTCAAGAAATTAAATTTTCAAGCTCACACGCAATTACACGCTCACAATTAAGATGACTAAAAACACGTCCGATACAAAAATATATCAAGACATTAAGACTAGAGAGTGTCAAAGAAATTGTGAGCTTTCTAGGGCATCCATGAAAGTGAAATTCACATAAAAATAATATAATTAAAGTGATTTTCTATGAAAAAAGTTTTACGATTATTTTTCACTTTAAATGGGAACGCTATTAGATCAAAACTTCTGGTAGGTAAATAAAGTATTTCTAATCAGTCAGTATTAACACTGGTATCGTGATTACATTCCTAAGGTATGTTGACATCAGCCAAGCAGATGACCGTTAAAGGAAAAAGTCAAAACTATTTTGCAATTAAAATAGTACCATGTGAACGAGTGAAATATATAAAGCCACAGCTAATTTCATTCTTCTCTATCACTCAACATATAGTGATATACTGTGATATCCTTCCATCACTAGCACTGATAGTGATGGATAGACTGCACAGATGTCATAGTGGTTTAAGCGGTTGCCAGGCCACTCTCTTGCGCTGAGTCTTGTGCATTCAAACCTGACACACGACTACATTTTGTGTGATCCACAAATTGTTGTTTTGAGTTTGAGTGTTCTTTGTATCCGTTTCTTGTATGTTTATAAGTCCCCTGCGACACAGGATTTATTCGTATTGCGCTCGTTGTCTTTAAAAAGAAAAAAAATAGTAACTCATAGTGCCGCCCCCAAATAAATTTGGTAAAAGAATAAGATGATATTGATTTGTCATCGCGATTGAATTTCGAGTTATTTCAGGCGGCATTTTAAACGAGATACCTGTATCCTCATTGTAGTTTTCTTTTTCTTTAACTTTTATTTATGATAAAAACTGCACAATGGTCTATTGTTGCAAATCGTTACGCAATTAGTTTCTTTATAATAGGTCGTTTAGTTTCAAAGTTACATGATCTTGTTGCCACGAAAGTCAGAATAGAATGAGATTTTATAAAAACTGAACAAGTGCAGACAGGCGTGCTGAGCATCATATATGCCTATTCTATGGTATTTAATAAGAAATATAGTATGGTATTGTTTTAAAATATCGGGAGAATACTTTTTTTTTGATGTCGTTGTGGAAAATCTCTTGGGATCGCCGCCTCCTTAAGGACGCAGGAGCCAGGTGTTGCCACTAAAAACCTACGGTCTCAGACGTCCTACTCTGGACCTGAATCATATTATTTCAGGTTCCTTCTAGAATCAACGCCGCGCCTAGTCAGATCCTATCCTTGGGGAGGCCACAGAGGCTTCCCCACCTATCAGTCCACCGTCAGAATATCTACGAGCACGTTTCGGTATATACGCTATTGATTGGGCCGGGTTAACCGGGTGCTATGTCCACTCTAAAAACTGAAGCTAAGCAATTATTTCCTCGTTTTCCACCGATTGAGTGTAGTTAATCAAGGGCCATATCCCTTGGTTCTGGAGGAGAAGAGGGCGGGTTAGTCGCACAGTTGGCAATACATTTATAAATCTTGAGTTGTAAGTGTCCATGAGCGGCTGTATTTATCTACCATCAGTTGACGCATCATCACCATCAACAGCCCTCATCAACAGAAAACACGCTGGCCAGACGGTTCAATATAGTTTTTGCAAATTTTACTTCTCTTTGCATTGATGTTGTCTTGTGTGGTTTGTTCCTATAGTCGACCCTTACGACATCCAAGGGATGAATAGGGAGTAACCCTTCATATTCTTAATCCATCACCATATGGAAAATCAATTAATCCTCAATCGACCCATCTGCGCTTACCGTTTAAAAAATTACAGATAAATTTACCAATTTTAAATGAAACAAAGTTGGAAACTTTATTTTATTTGTGTACGTTACTTGTATATTTGTAACGACACAGGATCTAATTCTAGTAAGGGCATTTTTAAAGAAGAAAAGAGAACCAGTGTGTATTGTTAATTCCCCCAGTAACAACACTACAGATTATAAGTGCTATATAGTGCACTTAATAGTGCCACTTCATTACCAATTCAATCAAACAGTTACTAATGGACTGTATAAGTACGCTTATAACATACATATTCAAAAGTCAAGCTTCAATGGACACTAACCAATAAATTATTGATATTTTAAAACACATGAAAGTATATAATTTTCATTTCATTCTTATATCGATTTGACTGGTCAGTTAGTCGTAGGTATGATTTTAATTATTAGGAAATGTAATGAATGAACATTACACGCAGAAAAGATGGCCGATGGGGCTATAAACTTCTTGTTGGTAGGCCCCCCACAAGGTGGTAGTACAACCTGAGGAAGGTCGCGGCAAACTGCTGGATGCGGGCGGCACGGGACCGGCTGTTGTGGGAACCTGGGGGAGGCCTATATCCAGCAGTGGACGTGTTATGGCTGAGAAGAAGAAGAAGAAGATTAGGAAATAAGAATTAAGGGATTGAATGGCCAAGGGTTATTGGATCTCTGATAACTGTTGGCTTTTTGAGTGACTGTGGTGTTTTATGACATTTTACTTAATTATGTCGGTAGAAATACATTATTATACTGTCTATCAAGGTAGTAAAGAATGTTACTGATATAGGTATTGAGTGACTAAACGTCACATTGAATGCCACTCAAATTCTTTTTTCTTTTTTTTCCATATTAAGAGCCTGCCAAAATCACTCTACTCTGCCTGATGGAAAGCATGAATAGGATCCAAGAGTTGTGGTCACCATACTCATTACAAATACAGATAATGCAGTATGGTGACCCAGACTATGGCGACCTAGTGAATGCCTTTTCACATCCCGCTTTGGGATTTAAAAAGCATGACAATCATCGTGACAGTGTAAGGCTCACACAGTTACCACGATAACTGTCACCCCTGCATCAATGAGCCTCCGGTCTGACACGAATCTGACACGAATAACATTCGATATAATAATATAAGACCGTTTTGAACAGTGCTACTATGTTTTAAACAGCTCATAAACAATTTCGTTGTTTAAATTTTAAACAAATGGGGTCTGTATTTGTGTATTCGATACGACTCCCGGGTCGAGCGAAAGAATGCTATTGAGGTTTTCTGATAATAAAAATTCTTAATAAACAAACCGAAACTTGAAAGCTGAGAATAGAACCCCTGTGCCTCGGGGGGCACGTAAAGCAGTCGCGCGCCTGATCGCGTCTGATAATCTTTCCACCGGACTGTTCGAGTGAGGGAACAGAGTGCACCTGTGTTTGCGCACACGTTTGTGCACATATCTCTGCGTAATTGGCTGGTCTGTGTCAAGATTGGCCACTGTGGCCAAAATCGGCTAGGTACACTTACTATTTCCTTTTTTTTTTCACAAATTTTGCTTCAATTTACATAAAAGGTGAAAATTTTAAATGCTTTACATAAATTATTATTGTAACCACATATTTACCTTACTTTTAATAATATGGAGACAAATTATATATCAATAATATATAATATAACAATATCTTCACACATCACATACGGCCGTCTCATTTCAAACTAGGCAAAGCCTGTACTATGGTAACCAAACTGCTGATAAACACGCCTATATATTTCTAAATATATACAAGTTATACTGTACTGTGTACTTCCACATTACAGCACAAAGAAAAATATACAACAGCGCCATCTAGCGAAGATACATCGAACTACGAAGTATGAACGAAACGTATGAATGTAACGAACTACGAAGCAACTACTAATCCTGTATCGCGAAATAGAGATTCACGTGGCAATTAGCATATATACATCATCCCGACATTAACTGTTGGGCCGTGGCCCACCAGGCGTGATCACCTCGCCTGGTCGGAGGATCCTCCCTTAGTGTCGGAGGGATATGACACACGTCCCTCCACACATGTGATAGATAAATTACACCCAGACACAAAACAAACAAACTACTTACTTCTCCATCAAAAGTAAGTGAATAAGTTAGCCTTCTGGTATTTAAGTATAGCTTATTAAGTGGTTATAACGAACGTCGTATTAATAAGTACGTAAGCACTTTTTATTTAAAAGAACAGGTGAACAGACGATGAACTTAGGTCGTTTTCATTTGCAGTTATATCCTAATTTAACGTGAATAACTAGGTGGATTATTGATGTCCAAAAATGTTGTAAATTCAATCGAAGATAACAATCGATAATAGTTTAAATCGATTTAAAAAAAAAGTAAAAATTTAATTTGTTAAATAATTAATCTCTATCGGTTGAAATTACTACGAAATACATCTAATTTAACTTCAACTACCAAACTCCAGGTTGTTAGTAATTTAATATTTCTATAATGATAAAAGCTCAATGACACTTTTTGGCCGACCTGTGAATCGAACTCGACACTTCTTGATCACAATTGAATACGCCAACCGCTAGACCAACGAGGTAGCTTTAGGATATTTTTATTATGTAATAATGCCTTGGAAGAATACTCAGAAAAGCGATAATTCTAAACCATTTTAGCATAAATAGGCCATACCTACTTTAAAATTAAGGTATGGAACTACAAGTATATAAAGATGACAACTTGTCCAGACAATTTCAGTAGGCCTCCGTGCGTCAGTTACACCTTACGTCACGTCTTTTTATATACACTTAGTTGTGTATAAAAGGACGTGACACGTCCTAATAATAAACCTATGTATATACAATAGATATAATAATAGGCATTGCCTACCTACGCTAAATATGAATAATTTAATGTTGGTAATTAATGTCAAAATTAATGATATTTTAAAGGAACTCAGTTGTGTTATCTGCATTTTGTCTATGTCTCCTGCTCCTTGGGATACAGAAGTCTGGAGTATGTGACGTTACCAATATACATCACCCCGACGGCCGCCTTTTGGCACCCTACTCTGGAAAACCCGGACCATGTGATTTCGTAGCTTATCCCGGGGTTAAAACTTTTTTTTTTCTATATTAAAAGCCTGCCAAAGTGACTCTACTCTGCCTGATAGAAAGCATGAATAGAATCCAAAAGTTGTAGTCAACATACTCATTGTAAATGCAGACAATGCAGTTTGGTGACCCACACTATGGCGGCCTAGTAAGACGCTTTTTCACGCCCCGCTTGGGGACGTAAAAGGCATGGCAGTCATCGTGACAGTGTAAGGCTCACACCGTTACTACGATAACTGTCACCCTTGCATCAATGGGACTCACACTCACCAACGAAACGCGACAACACGCTGGTGCACGGATGCTGTTGCTTTAGGTTGGTCTTCTTCTCTTCTTCTTATCTTACTTCTTATACTCAATTCAAGCATGCCGATCCGAAAGTACCTTTATGTGATCAGGCTGCCATCCCATCCTCCTTACTGTACGTACCTATGTAGTCAATAATATATGTTATACTCACTTCAAAACATTCTACTATCATTTACCACGTTGTACTCGTCAGTAGTACTAAATACATTAAGACAAACGTAGCGTGTGATGTGGTTTCTCAGTACGTTTGTGTTGTAACATCTCATTTGTTTAATCAAATTAACTACTAATTAAGTGCATTTAATCATATATGTGTTCATAAAATTAAAAAAAAGTAATTCTGAGTTTGTTTGTTTGTTACTTTTTATGTCGCAATTGCTGTACCGTTAATGGTGAAATTTTGAGTTTTGGACTCGACTGACAGAAAAATTGTCAGTTCCAATATAACTGTATTTTTTTACTAATATAATACTTGAAGAATACATTTTATAAATTGAAGTTATATTGAATAGTGTGTTACTTGCGCGTTAAAAGTATCTCTATGCCAAATTTTATGGAAACTGGCTCAGCGGTGATGCATAGAGTACCAAAAAGTACATAGGGCTCCAAGCCAAACTCACCTGTAAGTAGTGCACTCGTTGATCTATGGACGAGGCTTTGGCAAACAAAACATCTCAATTAGCAACAATAGTCTCGACACCTATTACGTAAGACCAAAACACTGGTGAAAAGCGGGCATTTAATATGTCTCTGCCTACCCCTCTGCGAAAACAGGAGTGATTTTATATAAGTATGTATAGTTCAGCGGTTGAGGTAACTGACCGACAGAGTTACTTTTAAATTTATAATATAAGTAGACATAAAAATATACACCATCAAAAATAACTAAAATTCAAATTTAACTGTTTATCCCATAACAACATGGAAGAAACCCACCATCATTCACCACACGACAACCGCAAGTCTAAACTTCCCCCTTAAGCCCCGTACACACTGCGGACAATTAATTTAAAAGACAAACGCTGTTCAAGCGCACACCAACATCATTAGTGTGTGCGCCGCCTTAAACGTATTGTTGGAAACTTTGTGTTGTGTTTTGTTTTTGTTGTTTTATCTTATTCTGTTGGCTTTAGAGAATATATATTTATACACTTACTAACTGCCACTGCGCGAGTTGCTACGCCACCAACTAAAATCAATTGAATCAAAGATATAACATTTATATATACATATATCATCAACAGCCTTTTACAGTCCACTACTAGACACAGGCCTCTCCTTAGCAAAGAGGTTTTGGCCTACTATACCACTCTGACCAGACGGGTTGGAGTAAGTTTTGTTTCAAATTTTCCTTCTCTTTGTAACGATGTTGTCTTGCATACTTTGTTCCCTTAGTCGCCTTTTACGACACCCACGGGATGAATAGGGGTGGTAACACTATGTATTTTTAATCCGACGCCACACAGACAGGTCACCACACGGACATAAATATACATATATACCTAGTCTTGCCATAAATATTGTAATAAAGAAAAAAGAAAATTGTTAACTGCAAATAACATTTATTACTTTTACAGTGTGTCAGTTTAATACATAAATATAAAACAATTAAAAATATAAAAAGCTTATTCGAAGTGGTCTCCATTGGCTGCAATACAGTCCTTTAAACGATGAGGCCAGTTATCAATAGAAGCACGCACTCTTTCCATGGGAAAATTCTTCACTGCCAATCGTATAGATTGTTTTAGGGACTCCAAATTATCATGGCGTTTAGAGCAAGCTGTACTCTCTAAAACTGACCACAAATCATAATCCAGCGGATTAAGATCGGGACTAGACGACGGCCAGTCTTCAGCTCTGATGAAGTCCGAAACGTTCGATTCCAACCAAGACTGCGTGGACCGAGCTTTATGACCCGGCGCCGAGTCTTGCTGGAAGGACCATACTTGGTTATTGAACATGGTGATGTTAAGGGGCTTAACTACCTTCTCAAGAATGGTATCTTGATACACTTGTGCCGATGTTTTGATACCTTTTTCACAAAAATATGGCTCAGTCACTCCTTCATAGCTAACACCCCACCAAACCATCACTGAAGTCGGATAATGTCCACGTTGCACTCTGTCGACTAATTGGGAAGCTTCCTTAGAGCTTTGAGCATAAATACGGTCATTTTGTTTGTTAAAATGTTGCTCAATTGTAAAAATTTTCTCATCCGTAAACAAAATTTTTCTGTGACCTCCCTTTGCGTACCGCTTCAGTAGTTGTTTCGATTTTACCACCCTATTCTTCTTTAAATTATCAGTTAAGAAATGGCCAGTGCGTCTCTTATAGGCTGCAAGTCCTAAGTCATCTTTTAAAATACGCGACATGGTTCTAGGTGCTATCTTCATTTCCCGAGATAAAATCTTTTGCTTTCGGACAGGATTTCTTCGAATTCTTTCCCTTACTGCTTTGACCACCTTTTTCGTACGAACACTACGTGGACGGCCAGATCTTTTTCTGTCACAAACAGAGGAGGTCTCATTGTACCTATTAATAGCCCGGTACACAAACATTTTACTAATACCAAGTGTATGGAGAGTTTTAAAAATTGCATTTGGCTCCATACCTACTTTGTGTAATGCTATCACAGCGATTCGGTTCTCTTTATCACCCCACACCATTTTAATATCGCAAAATATTTTACAATGTATTGGCGCCAAAATGAGAAAACACAATGAACAATCGTATAAAAATGACAGATTCGAAATTCAAATGTAATATTTTTTTATAATTAAGTGTAACAGTATTTATGGCCAGACTAAGTATACGAGTATATTCATGCCAACTGAGAAACCTTGCTAAAGATAATCACATGATCAAATGTATAGTTTATGATTCTATAAAAGAAATACAGACAGACAGACAGAAAAGTATTCATTTTTATACATATAGATATATTAATTGTGAAAAAATTTAGTCTGTGACCACGTGGTCCGATATCCGACTGATTGTACATGGACTTTTTTGTCTGGTCGAAACCCAAAATTCATTACAATTTGACCAACGATTTCGGAACTCTAAGAGCATAAAGATTATAAACATTGATACATACTAAAACACAAAGGCGAGTAAGAACCGTGTAACCTTCGACAGTCTTTAACAGTCCACTGCTGGACATAGGCCTCTCCTTAGCAAAGACGTTTTGGCCTACAATACCATTCTGACCAGACGGGTTGGTATAAGATTTTTTTTATGTTTTTCTTCTCTTCCCAGTGATGTTGTCGTGCGCAGTTTGGTCCCTTAGTCGTCTCTTACGATACCCATGGGATGAAGAGGGGTGGCGATACTCTGTATTCTTAATCTATTACCACACGGCAAGCACTTACTTACTTTGCACTGTGTGTGTGACACTACATTACAGATTAAAAAAATGTACCCATTTCTATCTATTTCAATAATAAGATAAAAAGTATTGTTTGTTTGTTTCATCAAGTGTGTTAACCTCAAAAACGAATAGTCAGATTGAGTGATTCTTTTTTGTATTGAGTATAGAGTATTTATTGAGGAACAACAAGGGCAAAAATATCACGGTGGGCAATACTGGTGTTACGGCATTAGGGCAGTAAGTACTCATAAGCGCAAATATGATTACATGAGAAAGGCATAATATAAATAAAAGAGAAACGAACATTTAGAAGTCTAGTTGTTTTTTTTTTATTTTGTTTTTTATTTCTATGTTTAAATGATATGTTTTGTTGAATTTGTGTTGAGTATATTTTATGCTCAAATTGTATTTTTCTTTTGTTTTTTTTTTAATATTTTATACAAAGAGTGTTGTGTACGTCTGTAATTGATATACGCATTCAGCTTCTAATGTAAACCGATTCTGTTTATGTATGTTATTGACGTATTTTAAAAAACAAATAAACAAATAAGTTAAAATAATAACTTAATTAACAATGAGCCTTAAAGCGAAAAGAAGCAAAGATATCACAATTACAAAGTACATGCGATATTTTTGCTCCCTTCAAATAGCAAGCCGTTACACACTTCTACATACAACTCTCTAAATACTAATGAACTTACTTATATAAATAAATAAATAAATATTTCGGACATTTGACACACAATGCTATTATTGACTTGATTGATTGACTGATAGAATATTTTTTTTTGTAAATACACACATATTATACATAGAAAACACCATAACTCCGAAACAAATATTTACAGATCTTACAAACATTTGATCTGACCCGGCAATCGAACCTAAACTCAAGCATAGCAGTCGCATTCGCTACCACTGCGCCAACGAGGTAGGCGATATAAAATCGTATCCGCATAGTCATTGTAACTCTACTTCCAACCAGAAAATTATCGATTGGTAAGTATTTCAGATGCGCTTAACCTCCTGACATTGTCTACGATGGGTACCATTAGGTAACGTATCTACTTGTTTTTTAGTGTTTCTACAAAAGTTTCTTTACTAACTCATTGCAATTATTGAACGTGACGTAACAAATAGCTTTATATTTTCCACATGCGTTAAAATTCTTTAAAAAAATACAACTGCTGTGCTAGGAATTTGAATTATGTCGCAGTGGGTTTTAATAAAATGAAACAAACATAAATAATACCTATATTCAGAACAACAATTTGTGAATCACACAGTCTTATCCTATGTGGGGATCGAACTCGGCGCTGTAAGGAGTGCAGTATCCATGTAGTCTTTATTAGATCTGAAAGTCTTACTAAGATATACACTACGTATTATCACAAAATACTGTAATTATTTATAATCAACAAATCTATATTTAACTATACAAATAATTATGAATGTAGCATCGTTGCCGAAGCGTGGGACTTGAGGCAAAAAAAAACCCCGGAAAATAACGATTTTTCTCGATCATCCCTGAGCGCTAGAGCCCCGGAGCTAAACACCCCTGAGAGGGATGTTCTCTCGGCTAACGTACTGCATGACAGTTGATGGATATTTTTTTATTTTCATTTGTTTTGAAGTCAGTTTTTAAAATAACACAATTATGTTAGAGTAGTGTGTTGTTTTGCTCGTGGTGAAATTTGATCAATGACTTAAGAAAAGTATTTTATTCGAGATAAAATGTACCTTATACGTTATCTTTTTCGATCGGTTTAGTAAAAAAGTAAAATGAAACGTTTAAAAGAAAGCAAGTCTTAATAATTATTTTTTGCATAAATGTAAAAGAAAATATAATTGTAAAAAGGCTTTTTTATTTATAATTTGTTTGTGCAGTTAAATATTTGTTTTAAACATTTGACTGCACGGTTGGCCTAATAATTTAAGCGGTCACCACGCCGCTCTCTACTGCGCTGAGTGTTGTGGGTTCAAACCCCACATGGAACAACACTTTGTGTGATTCACAAATTGTTGTTCTGAATCTGGGTCTTCTTTGTGTCCGTTTCTTGTATGTTAGTAAAGTCCCCCGCGACACAGGATTTATTTTTAATGAAGAAGAAGAATTACCTCGTGGCTAAAGATGTGAGTGTACGTAAATTAATGGTTTTCCTCAAAAATATAGATTTTTATTTCTCTAATACATGCCAAAATTATGTAATATTGTATATCTGTTTTATAAGGAACATATTTTTAATATAACTCCATCAGAAAATAGCTAAACAGTTTCCCCATTTTCATATCATTTGCCGTAACAGATTGACAGCCATTTAGCAGTTCGACATTGATTTTAACATCCAATAAAGGAAAAAACTTCAATCATGTAGTTTAACTTGAAAACGGTCTTCTTAATTGTGCCCATAGATACAAACACTTTTTTTTTCTACATTCCAACGAAGTTTTTACTCATTCAAGTAGAAACCGTACTTTTTAAAAAGTAAATCGACTTAAGCGTCCTCTGGCCATTGTATCAAAGGCTGCTTCGTCTGAAAAAAGTTATGCTGAAAAAATTGTTGTCAATCAGCGGAACTAGATGGCGTTGTAAACGCGTTAAGGTTTTTTATACCCTTATTTTAGCTTAGATTTTGATTGGTTGTTTATTAAACTATAAGATAGGTAACTTATTAAGAAATAATCCGTTTTAATATAAGGTGACAAGTAAGATATTCTAAAAACACCTGTATTGTAAATTGACCAATATTTTTTTAATAGTCTGCTAAAATGTTTCTGCTTAGCCACTTTTAGTTCCTGCATTGTTTAATAATATAATAATATACGTCACTCTTTTTACCAAAGTGACTCTAATCTGCCTGATGGAAAACATAAATAGAATTCAAGTCACCATACTCATTGCGAATGCAGACAATGCAGTATGGTGATTCACACTCTGGCGGCCTAGTGAGAAGCTTCTTCACGCCCCGCTTGGGGACGTAAATAATAGTCATCGTGACAGTGTAAGACACACTTACCACGGTAACTGTCACCCTTACATCAAAGGGCAATGCTGAACCATTGCAGAAACTTTAGTTCATTTTAACATTGTTAGAGTAAATGTAATACTTTTGGTTTTTTTTTACATAAATTAGTCTCGATAAAAACAATGGTTACTAAATGTAAAAACTAATTGGCTGAAAAAGGGTTTGTACCAGTTGGTAATAAGTTTGTTAGAGAGGGGAAATTTCACAAAATTTAGGACAATTCGTCTACTGAAGTCCGCGTGGTGACGGATTAAAAATACGAACCCACCACCTGCTCATCCTATGGGTGCCCTAACAGCCGAGTAAGGGACCAAACTACGCAAAAGGACAACGCTGAAAAGAGAAGGAGAACTTGATATAAACCCTGTACCAAACTGTCATGATATATTGGGTCAAAATCCTTTCTAAGGAGAGATCTATGTCCAGCAGTATACTAGTAAAGGCTGTTGATGATGATGATTATAATGATGGTGAGATAAACTTTTTGTACTTATTTACATACATTTTGATAAAAAAAATATTTCGGACATTTTCGGACATTTGACACACAATATTATCTAATTTCAAACTAAGCAGAGCTTGTGCTATGATCACTAGACTGACTGATAGAATACTTAATACTTTTTTTGTAAATACATACATATTATACATAGAAAACACCCAAACTCCGAAACAAATATTTGCATATCATACAAACATTTGGTCCGACCCGGGAATCGAACCCGAGACCTCAAGCACAACAGTCGCATTCACTACCGCTTCCCTACCGAGGCAGAGGCAGAAGCAGCAGCATATATTATGTATATGTAAGTAACTAATAAGTAAATAATTCTTTTTTTATATAGTTTCCTTAGCACAAGTAAGACAACGACCATATTATTATTGTATTATCAATTATTTCTGTCAGCTTGACTTCTTCACGATTCGTCAACAAACTATTAAACTTGATCTCCACCGAAATAAGTAACTGCAGTTTTCAAAATATAGCTATATCTCTGTAACAGATATTAACTGCCTCAATGGTGCAGCGATAATGAGTGTGACTGCTATACTTGAGATCTCGGGTTCGATGCCCGGGTCGGACAAAATGTTTGTATGATCTGCAAATATTTTTTTCGAAGTTTGGGTGTTTTCTATGGATAATATGTATGTATTTACAAAAAAAAAGTATATAAGTATTATTTATTTATTTATTTATTTATTTTATTTATTTTTTTGTAAGACAACGCCCGCATTAGAAATAAATCCTGTGTCGCGGGGGACTTTACAAACATACAAGAAACGGACACAAAGAACATCCAAACTCAGAACAACAATTTATGGATCACACAAAGTGTTGTCCCATGTAGGATTTGAACCCACAACACTCAGCGAATTGGAGAGCGGCATGGCGACCGCTTAAACCACTTGGTTTTTTTTTTTTTGTTAGTGACCTAGCTGTTGGCCTGGGTTGGCATCTACAACTTTACGCAGGTATTACGGTGAGCGCTGAGGGCTCTCAACCGGTCATTTGTTAAGCAACATAGCCCAAGGGCACCCCCTGTGGGATACGAACCTCGGCTTGGGGTGTTGTGGATGGTTTACGCGGCGCGTATTCCGCCCCCGACGACGGGGACGAAAACGCGGACGGTTCCTATTCGATTGCCTAGCAGTGTTCGCTCTACGTTGAGCGAGCGTAATTTCGTCGTCTAGTTCTTCTAACGCGTGTCTGGGTCGACGTATTTTCGAGATCCTACTTGGTGTGTAGTCTACGGCCGCAACCACTAGAGGGTTGGGGTGAGTCGGAGCAGAGTCAAAGTAGCTAAGAGAGCACTGTTTTATGTACTGCTTGATGGTCGGCAATCTGAGGTCGATGTGGAGGTCGACGTTGCGTACATACCACGGTGCTCTCGTAGCTTTGCGCATGAAGTTATTCTGTAGTGTTTGAAGCCTATGGATCCTGTGTGGCCTAACGTGTGCGAATACTACGCTACCGTACGTCATTATAGGACGTACGCATGCCGTGTATAACCTAACTTTATTTTTTAAGTCTAACTTCGAACGCGCGTTTAACAGGCTGTGGAGATGTCCTAGCACGAAGGCAGCCCGGTTGCGGACTGCCTTGATGTGGGGGCCGAAGGTTAGACGGTCGTCGAGGGTTATGCCTAAGTATTTGGCCTGCCTAGTCCAAGGGATAGACTTGACGAACATCCTAATCTGAGGGGTCTTCTCCAAGGGATACAGGCTTAGCTGTCTTCTGTGAAACAGCACCGCCTGGCTCTTCTTGGGGTTGACCTCTATCCTCCATTTCCGGAACCAAGCGCCGAGTGCGTTGGCTGCGGTCTGGAGTTTTTTGGCTACTGTCGAGGGGTTCTCTCCTGAGCAGTAGATAGCCGTGTCGTCTGCTAAAAGTGCCGTCTGCACATACCGATGCTTCGGAATATCGCTAGTATACAGCGTGAAGAGTAGGGGGGAGAGCACTGATCCTTGCGGGACACCAGCTCGTATGGGGTGAGGGGAGGATAGTGACCCTTCTACTCGGTAGCGGAAGCTTCGGTTCGACAAGTAGTCTCGTATGATGAGCACGAGTCTGTGTGGCACTCCCATGGTGAATAGCTTAAATAATAAGCCGTTGTGCCACACTTTGTCGAAAGCTTTCGCCACGTCAAAGAAGAGGATCCCTGTGAACAGGTTGCGTTGAAGGCGATCGCTGGTGTACTCAACGATGCGGTGGACTTGGTGGACGCACGAGTGATCGGTTCGGAAACCGAATTGCTCGTGAGGGAGGAGATGATTAGCGTCGGCATATGCTTTCAGCCTATTATAAACTAAGCGCTCATATATCTTGCCTAATCCTTTAAGCAGACTTATCGGTCTATAACTAGTCGGTTCGGACTTTGGTTTGCCGGGTTTGGGTATCCCAATAACCACGGCTTCTTTCCATTGTTGTGGAAAGATATTGTTAGCGAGCGCTGCGTTGAAGATAAAGGTCAGAAGGACCACTAGCTTGTCTGGAAAGAGTTTTATAACTCTATTTGTGATACCGTCCGAACCGGGTGCCTTGCGAGCGTGTAGGCCCTTGACGATCGTCTTAACTTCTTCGGGGGTGACTGCTATTAGGTCTTGCTCGTTTGTCCCCGTCGTTGTTGTTGTTATTATTGTTGTTGAAGTCGGAAGTGAAGCTATGCGCTCTACTTCCGAATCAACTTTAGCTACCTCGTCTATATTGTGGTGTATAGCGCTGGGCGTGCACTGAAGCTCCAGACTGTCTGTCAGGCACTCTGACTTTTCGATATCGTCGAAGGCCGGTGGAAGGTTAGGTCGGCTTAGAGGAGGCATACAGGTGATAGTGTCTCTCTTTAGCGAGCGGGATAGTTGCCAGAAGGCATGGTGGGTAGGTTCGAGGTCTTATAGTGTCCTGTCCCACCTGTCTTGGCGCATTTGGTCGATGCGCGACTTGACCGCTCTTTCTAGGCTTCGTAACCTGATCCTGTTGTCTTCGCATGGATATCTGTCATAGGCTCGTACGGCGGCGTTCTTCTGCCTCAGCAGTTCACGTACGTCATCGGGTAGGTTCCAGCGGCGATCGTTCGTCGCCGGTGCCTCCCGAGTGCATTCGTTAATTAACGATTGCACGTGTGCTGTGAGGGAGTCGATCGCCGTCGCGGTGTCCTCTTGGCTAGATATGTGGTCGGGTATCCTGTCTAGGTGCACGGACGAGGATTTCTCGAGTTTTGCCTCGAGGCGCCTCCAGTCCGTGATACGCCTAGTGGGGGTACGATGACCTGCATCTATTGGACCCAGTCTGGGTGTGAACTCCATGACCACAGGTCTGTGGTCAGAGGTTAATTCGTGTAGCACTTCTATTGAACACAAACGTAGGTTTATGTTCTTTAGGAGTGCCACGTCCAGAATGTCGGGTCTGTGTGCTACGTTGGTCTGGTAGTGGGTTGGTTCGAGCGGGGTGATAATGTCGAACGCTAGTTTCATCGAAAGCGATTCCAGGGCTCTGCCTCTGCTGTTGGTGATGTAACATCCCCAAAGGGTGTTTTTAGCGTTGAGGTCGCCGCTGAGGTCGCTCGAGTATCTGATACTGACGTTGAGGAGGGCCAACGTATCGCCCTCGTTTTGGCGAATTAAGTTAGCGAGTTGGCGTAGCTCGCTAAAGTTTATCGCACTCGCGAACCTTGCCACGAGGGATAGGTCCGGGTCGATAGTTTGGGTTAGCTGGGCTGGAGGGCTCCTATAGTCGACGAGCGGCTTGGGCCCTCCCTGGAGAGGTTTTGTGGGCACGGGCACGCCGGAGGCTGCCTTTGCGGGTACTGGGGCAGGTATGGGGGCCTGCATCGTCTTCCGCACGGGCAGAGGTGGGAAGGTCTCCCCCGTCTTCCTGGGAGTGGCCCATGCGTTTGTTTTTGGCGGAGGAGCCGGAGCAAAGCTCCCCGCAGTCCCTGCAGTAGCAGGGGCGACTGGGCGGGGACGCTGAGGTCCTTTTGCATTGGAGGGTTTAGGCGCCTTCGGGCAACCTCTGTAATTGGCGGGGTGGCCTTCTTCGCCACACAGCACGAAACCACTAGGCCAATCGTGCAATCAATTATATCAGTCAGTGTAGTTATCATAGCACAATCTCTGCTTAGTTTGAAACTAGACGATGTTCGTGTTAAATGTCCGAAATATTTATTTATTTATTTATTTTTAGATGAATACGAAACCAATGAAGTAACTTTAAACAAATGATTTTACTTTGTATCACCTACATTTTTATTTTATACATGCCAGTTTTATCACAAATGTAGTGCAATAGATCATAAATATAAAAATTCACACCAAAATGTACCTCATGAGTTCTAAAATGTCACTAGTGGTGACTGTTGCACAGGTCAAGCTATATTTTAGACTAAGTCACTAAATAAAGCACAATTTCCCCATCCCCAGAACCAGGGTGTCAATTAGAACTCAAAAGATAGCAACGCTCTTATGAATCTTAAGTTACATCAAGATTGACGGTACTCAGTCATCACGGGACACGTCTGCTTGGCTGCCCCTTATATAAAAAAAAAAACAAAATGATGATGATATATCCCTAGCCGATTTCAGATTAGTTCACACGTGTGTACGCAAACACACGGTGAAAGGACTCCCATAATCTGATGGGACAGTTATCGACGTAAAGCCGATGGCTTTACGTGCTCTGCGAGGCACAGAAGCTAAGACCACAATCTCTAAACTCCGGATTCTGATAAAGTATTTCTATGACAGAAAGGCTCTATAACATATTTTGGTACGACTCTGATATCGAACGCGGGACTTCTTGAAGGGCAGTCGTATATATGTCATATACATTGACCACTAGACCAATGAGGCCGTGAGACAAAGTAAGAAACAAAATGAGACATATGCTAATTCTATTTTTACTAAATACTCATAGATCCCTATAAAACAATTAAAATTGATTTCATGAAGTCAAATTTTATAGAAACAAGAACAATATAACGGGATTTTAAAAACGGAACTTCTTGATGCCGACCTTCATTTGACGTTATATTAAAAACTAAATCACAAACACATTATTACTTAGATTTTGTCAAATGATTACAAAAAAGTTCTTTAAGTTCATGCCTTACGGCGTTCACAGTGAACTTCCATCTTGTAGAGTGTTGAGCTTCAATCTTGATATTCCTTCGTCTACCTCTGTTGTTCTTCATCTTATTTGTTCTACAAAACAATAAATTTTAACGTATATATTAACAATTTCACCGACTACACCATTGTTTATTATAATTACAATCAGATCACAGCTGAAATCGTTACATTTATTATAGATATGAATGAAAATAAACTCTTTAAATGATAATGGCGAACAATGGACATTCGTTTTTAGGTTAGGATGAGTTGGCGCGCTATTGCTAAGACATTCGATATCTTTTTTTTTTATTTTTAACCTCTTTATGGATATTGTAAACATTATTTTAGAAAATTTGAAATATTGCCTTTGCCTTGTATGTGCGTCTATGAAGTTAGTGTATTTGTCAAAAATAATCTTTGTTTGTTTAGGAAGGCAAAAGGAATATTTCTACAAATAAAGTATCATTTTATTTCAAAGAAATTAAGAAAAAATACATTATTTTCATAAAGTTATACTATTTTTTAACAAAATTTAAATGTACTCAAGTTTCGTTCTGTCAATATTATCCTTCGTCTTTTATTCTAGAACATTTTTGTTTATTATTTTATATTATTACCATAGACTATATACCTTTACAAGTAATACTATTATTAATAATAGTTAACAACGAGACCCGTGACAGACTAATTCATCGAAGCAGGACCTAAACAGCTGTGGCTGAAAACTTAAAAATTTGACAGTGGATTGTTTTATGTTGTAAGCACTCATTACGAAACCTTTTTTGTTAATCCTCCCCCCTCCTCCCATAAGAAGTAAAGTAAGGTAACAGTTGTATGAATAGTCGTCTTTTTCAGTTTTGGTAACACAAAATAAGAAAGAAAAACTAATAAATCATTACTTTAAAAAAATCATATTAACTGGTTCTTGTTATTATTTCGTTAGTTATTTTCTTAATACCAGCTAGGGGATACCAAAGATACTGGTACCAAAGATACTGATACTAATTTGGAAAGCCACTTTTAGCTCACGCTTTGTTTGTAATGTATGTAAAGGCACGGTTGGTCTGAGTATGAGATATTTGTTGTCCTTTCCTAGTCTTCAATGGTCCACCAAACCATCTGAAGGACTAATAGGTGCATGATATGTGCCTCTTCAAACTACAACCTCAGATTGCTTTACATCCGAAATTTAAAATATAATTGACTTTTCCATGAGTGATATTATTCTTTAGGAGGTTTGAAATCAAAAGGAAAAAGATATAGTATTTAAAAAGTACATTTTCTGTCGAAATGAAAGAAAAATGGAAAAAGACAAAATAAAATGAAAACAAATATAAAAATCCTAATTTCAAGCCTTCTTGAAACAGTAAGGCTTTAGATTAGATTACGAGGGTTTACAAATTGACTATAGTTAATAGATTAGATATTCCTGTACACTTTCAAAGAAAAAATACATTTAATTTTGAATTAAGTTTGTCAATGAATTCTTTAGATTTCCTTCAATCGTTGTCAATCACTATCAAAGGTAATTACAGTTCTTAAACAGTGATGACACAATTAATACGCTTTTCAACAAATCTAGTAATAGATTTAATATTAAATAATATCGAACGATGCTGCAATAAGTACTATAGCAGCATCAGCGCTCAAATGAAAACGGTATAACCAAGAACTAATTAGAAATGGTAACCCAAACAAATAAAGGAGTCAGTCCTTAAAGAGGTATATCTTTGAAAGATATGTTTACGGTATTCGGTCGGGTTATCTGATTTTAACCCTTTACTGCGCATGCCTTCATACATAAGTAGGTTGTAAGAAAAAAACACAAATTTATACCGGGTAAATTTTAAACCTATACTTTTTTTCTCTCGGACATTTTTATGTCGATGGTTTGTATGTGTGCGTTTTAGAGCTTTAATTACGTATCGACTTAATTTCCCTGCGACTCTCACTGTTTGTAGTGCTTTTGACAGGTTTCGTGTGAAAATATAATGGTTTTGTACACTTTAGTGCGTGTTTAGACCACTTTTAATGTGTATTATTGTGTAGGTTATGTTTTGGTTTTGATTCGTAGCTCAAATGGTGTGTTTTGGAGGGAAAGTTTATGAGACTTTGGGAGTGTGAATTAAGGTGTTGATGAAGCGATCTTTGTGTTATTTACAACTGTAAAATGTAACTTTGGTAAGTGGTTTCGTGTAGTTTACTATTACAACTTTTATGGTGTGAATTGAATTTCTAATTTTAAATAAAGTGCTAATCAGTTGTATGGTATATGTGTGTTATATGTTATGTGTGAATTCAATTATTAATTCTATTTCTAATAACATAAAAATATGCATGTAGGTACTATGTATATTGTATTACGTATGTGGACCACCTGTTGACAAAAATACTACATTAAACATTTGTATGTATATGATTGATATTTGAGTTTTATATGATATTATATATTTTTTTACATTTTTTTTAAATTTTATGTGATTAAAAATATATATATATATATATATATATATATATATATATATATATATATATATTAATGGCTGGTTGCCGTATATGCTGTAGGTTTCTATTTCTAAGTAAGTGGTTTAATTTACGTTGCAGTTATTGTGTAAAATAAAAGGCGACATTTCTCAGAACTATTCAGCAAAGCTAGTATGATGGGTCAGATAGACTGAAATTGATTTCAGTGTACACGTAACAGATGGCGCTGATATGAAAATCTACTAAAATGTCTCCTTCAGATATCGCAACTGCATTTCACGACTTCTTTAAAATCGTTACCTTAAATATTTTATTAAAAGAATAAGTTATATTAGACATTTTCGAAATAAAATAATAGGCCATGATCACGTTGTATTATAATAACAAAAGGCATCAAAATCCCATAATCACTGTTTCATCACACCACATTTAACAGTCCACAGCTGGACATAGGCCTCTCCTTAGAAAGGTTTTGGCCTCCTATAGCACGCTGGCCAAACGGCTTGGTGTAGAGTTTGTTTTAAGATTTCCTTCTCTTTGAGCTGATGTACAGTATCATGAAATATACATATTTCATATTATGATCACTAATGTTTGATTATTGACACAGCAGTTTAGTTATTTGTACAGGTTATCGTAATGTAATTTTTTTCTGAAATGAGATAAATTAAAATAATCTCGTACTATAATGATTTCATTTTCACTGAGTGAGTGAGTGAAGTCATCAGAGGCCTCATGTTTCTGAGTGGGAAGAAGAGTGAATATGAAAAACCTGTCTACCACTGTCGACATACTGGTAGACACTTATAATTAGGTGAATTGTCAACTCGTTTACCTTGTATTACACAAAAATAAAAGCTAGTTCAAAACGCTATCCGTTATCCGTGTGGTGACTAGTTAAGAGTATGGAGTGTAGCCACCCCTATTCACTCTATGGTTTTCATAAGAGACCGCTAAGGGAGCAAACTACGCAGGATAAGATCACAGTAAAGAAAAAAAAGAGATGCAAAATTTGAACTCAACTTTGCTAATCTGTTTTACATTGTGATATAGTAGGTCAGAAGTTCCTTTCGAAACAGAATCCTATGTCCAGCAGTCGACAATTGAAAGTTGATACTGGTGATAAGATCAAAACATTTTTCATACACTTATTTTGGATTAACTTATTCGTTAAAAAACAAAATAAATAAAATAAAAATTAACAAATATTCAGTAACTGAAGATTTTAAGGTCTAAGCTTCTATACTAAGCTATTAAAAATATATACTCATTGAGATCAGGCACCCTTAATAAAAAAATATACGAATCCTACAAATCTTTTCTTATACTCATACCTTATTAAAACCAAATTTGTGAAGCCCAATAATCATTCATAAGACAGAAATGCGAGTAAACATACCTATTTGTTTAAAACTATCCCACGTTGTTTTAAAAACAATATTTATTGCTAAATATAATGAGTTGGAACTTTACAGTGCTATAAACGGTACAATTTATACCCCGGTGGTTTATGGGGTACCGCCTTTGTGTTAAAAATACTATCGATGGATTGTGAGACCGCAGAGTGCGGTAGGGTTAGATGTGAATTATATTCGTGGATTTTTCAGCCAGTTTTGGTTTAGATCTGAAAAAAATTTTTCCTAGTAGATAACTCATTTATTGAGGCAGGTAGAAACGAGAGAAATGTGTTTCTTTCTAAAGATACAAAGGTGAGTGGGTGTTCTACTGGGTGAAAAGTATAAGGATACGTATAGTCTCTGCGTGGTGATGGTAAGAGGCATTTTTGTTTTATAGTTGCAATGAAATATGCCTTTGTCTTCCATCTCACCTGATGGAAAGTGTAGATGAAGACGAAGGTGGTACACGCCCATCTAAAAGAAACCTGTTCACTCTACTCTTAAAGGCTAAGGGAATAAAATATGCAGGACAACATCACAGCAAGGGAAGGAAACCTTGAAATAAACCCTATACCAATCCGTCTGGGTAACGTGGTATAGTAGGCCAAAACCTCCTTGCTAAGGACAGGCTTCTTCTCTAGTTAGTAGAGCCACGCTGATTTCAGCACAAGCGGGCCGCCTCGACCGGCGCAGTACTACCCTCCCACAGAAGACCAACCTAGAGCGCCAGCATCTGTGTTGTCGTGTTTCGTTGGTGAGTGTGAGACCGGAGGCCCATTGATGTAAGAGTGACAGTTATCGTGGTAACTGTGTAAGCCTTACACTGTCACGATGACTGTCATGCCTTTTACGTCCCCAAGCGGGGTGTGAAAAAGCATCTCACAAGGCCGCCATAGTGTGGGTCACGAGTAAGGTGACCACAACTCTTGGATTCTATTCATGTTTTCCATCAGGCAGAGTTGAGTCACTTTGGCATGCTCTTAATAGAGAAAAAAAAAGAAAAAAAAGAGGCCTACGTCTGAAAAATTCGAAAGAGGTTTGCTAATTGAGCACATGTACTTTCTTAGATGCCTTATTTGAATCAAAAAAACTGTATAGTGTGTAGCTATCTGAATATCTGATTATAAGGATGTTAACACTAGAATAATTAACAAAATTATGAACTATTAACACTTGGTGTAATTAACTTTCTGCTTTTAAAGTGTTAATTAGGGACAATATCCTTAATTGCGAAGTGTTATTTATCATATGTGGTGTTTTTTCTGAGGATGTCTTTTCTGAGGATGTTTTTTCTTAGGATGTTTTTTCTGTTAGAAGCGATCATGTGTGGTATGCTACAAGAGTAGATCGCAATTTTGATTTTTTACTTTACTATTTTTTTCTAGATATGGTACGTATATGATGTAGAAATGTCTAGTTGATAATCTACTAGAATAATGAAGGAATTAAGCATCTAGAAACGTCTTCAATTGCCATGTAAACTAAATAATTTTTTCGACCATGTTCAAGACTTAAGTGGGTCGCAAAAGGAAATGAGTTACAATAAAAGTGTTTTTGATTTTAGCTGGACCTGGAAATCGAGGTTAGCTCGGTATTTTTTTTATAACACGAATAAAACAACGTTTTTTTAAAAATGAAACCTAGCTAGATCGATTTATTGTCCCCGAAACCCCCTACATACTAAATCTCATGAAAGTCGTTGGAGCCGTTTCCGAGATTCAGATTATATATATACATGTATATGTCACTTAAATATATAAATACGGGTATATACGTATAGATTAGATAGACAGTGTTGCCATGAAACTGAAACCATTACTTTTTGTATTTACTTATGTCATAATATGTTTAAAAATCATTATACAACAAAAAAGTATATATTTTTCGTCAATGTAATTCTAAGAGTAGGAATAATGAAATAAAGTGACAATAGTTTTCTAGACTTACATCAAGTCTTCTTTTTTTTAAAAAAAAAACAACACCCGCTTTAGGAATAAATCCTACGTCGTGGGAGACTTTACAAACATACAAGAAACCGACACAAAGAACACCCAGACTCAGAATAACAATTTGTGGATCACACTAAGTGTTGTCCCATGTAGGATTTGAACCCACAACACTAAGCGAAGTGGAGTGCGTCGTGGCGACCGCTTAAACCACTAGGCCAATCGTGCAGTCTGGCAACAATGACAACGGAAATCGTCTGTTGACAATTAACAATGACATGACAGTTTGTTGTTTGTTCCACAGATTAAGAATAAAGTATTTCTTTGTCTTTGGTTCATTGCAATTACCAGTAATTCAAACTTCTATTGACTGATGTCTGAGGCAAAATTGTTTAACAATTTATTTCATTTCTTTTTATTTTAGTTTTCACCTTATTTAACTACAAAAATGCGTTTTCGAAACCTCCAACCTCTATCTTCAACCTGGAATACCTTTTATTCTAGACTCCATGGGGAAGAACGGTTGTCATTTCTCTCCAACACATAGGGAGTTTCTCCCGACCAGGCAAGGTGAAGTTGGGATGGATGGGATGGATAATTGGATGGATAGTTGGCTACCTAACCGGAACGGCAATTTCTATATCGCGACGCAAGATTAGTAGCTCACTAGTCCAGTGTGTCTTTGGTAGATACTGTAGCATGTCTTGGTTTACATTGTGAGTGAAAGTCACCACATTCTATGAATTATGTGGCAAGAAAATCTTGGTCGGGAGTTCGACATTGTTCTTTCGATGGTATAAGATGGTATGTATGAGTGAGAAGTGAGTAAGAAGAGTCAGTCACCATTATGTTCATTGAGAGTACGTACTTAGATGAATTAAATTTATATTTTGACTGCACGGATGATGTAATTGTTTAAGCAGGCGCCACACCGCTCTCTACTGCGCCGAGTGTTGTGAGTTCAAATTCCACACGGAACTACATTTTGTGTGATTCGCAAATTGTTGTTCTAAGTTTAGGTGTTATTTGTGTTCGTTTATAAGATCCTTATCAACAGCCTTTTACAGTCCACTACTGGACATAGACCTCTTCTTAGTAAGGAGGTTTTAGCCTACTATACCACACTGTCCAGACGGGTTGGAATAGAGTTTGTTTCAAGTTTTCGTTTTCTTTGTAATGATGTTGTCTTGCATACTTTGTTCCCTTAGTCGCCTTTTACGACATCCACGGGATGAATAGGGGTGGTAACACTATGTATTCTCAATCTGTTACCGCACAGACAAGGGTGTAAGGTCCTTAAGATATATAAAAATAAGGAAAACAAACAAAGTTACTCACTGTGATCACCTACCCATTGAACCCTGTATGATTATCCGATTAACGTTAGATATTCTTACAAATGTATTTGTGAACCCATATTATATTATTGAGATAACTCCGGTTTTAGTAGATAGTAGAGCCACGCTGATACCAGCACGAACGGGTCGGTTTGACCGGAGCAGTACTACCCTCTCACAGAAGACAAAACTAATGCGACAATATCCGTGTCGTTGTGCTTCGTTGATCAGTGTGAGATCGAAAGCCTATTCGGATAACAGTTAGCGTAGTTAGTGTGTGAGCGTTACACTTCCACGATGAGTGTCATGCCTCTTAAGTCCCCAATAGGAGTGTAAAAAGGTATCTCACTAGGTCGCCATAGTGTGGGTCACCAAACTGCATTGTCTGCATTTGCAATGAGTTTAGTGGCCACAACTTTTGGATTCTATTCATGCTTTCCATTAAGTAGAGTAGAGTAGCAGGCTCTTAAAAAAATCGTTTGGAATTCTTAAGATTTTTGTCTTAGAATATTTTGTTGTTCAGTTCGTTTGTTTTACATTACTTCTTTTGGTGCAAGTTGAGAAATAATTGGAACGATAAAATGAACTGTACTGCTAATATTTTATACTATTTATTGATTTGTTTACTTATTATTTTCTCTCTATAATTAATCAGCATTTATAGAAATATCAACCAATTCGTCAAGTCATAATTGATTGAGCTTAGGTTACCTGTGTTCACTTAGAAGTAGATTTATTATTTTTCATCTGTAAACTATCTGACATCAACTTCGAATACAAAAAAACAATAGATAAAAAAGTTTTTAATGGAACCTCTTTTTTTTAAGTTGGTAAGTATTTTTTTTTAATCTACCAAACTCTTTTGAAGCTTAACCCTATAACTGTCAATAACAAAACAAGTACCAAAATTTTATACCCATCATAAAATCAGCATATCTATTCTTTCCGAGGGCCTCTCTGTCTGTCCGTCTGTGTGTCGTAAACGCATCATCACGCGTACAACCCGTGGGAGGTGCTGCTTACAAAATGTTTAACTTCTTTTACAATTTAAACAAATACTTCAATAGTTATTTGTTCTTATGAATCATGCAGTTATGGGTCTGTTTGGAGGTTGTGGTGTTATATAGGGTGTTACAGAAAAATAAATATTGTTCTGTAGGTGGTCTGTGGAATATTAATTGGGCGATTTTTGTTCTGTATTTTATATAAATGATGATGATGTCTTAATGGAGACCAGCCACTTACGCAGAAGATATTATAAATAAATAAATAATAATAAATATTTTCAAACATTTGACACACAACGCCATCTAGTCCCAAACTAAGCAGAGCTTTTACTATGGGTACTAGACAACTGATTGAAATACATATATACTTTTTTTGTAAATACATACACATTATACATAGAAAACACCCAAACTCCGAAACAAATATTTGCAGATCATATTTCGACCAGGAAATTGAACCCGAGACCTCAAGTACACATACCCTACCACTGCACAACCGAGGCAATCGAGTTATATTAATAATCTAATATATAAAATTCTCGTGTCACAGTTTTCGTTGCCATTCTCCTCCGAAACGGCTTGACCGATTTTGATGAAATTTTTTGTGCTTATCCGGTATCCATGAGAATCGGCCAACATCTATTTTTCATCCCCCTAAATGTTAGAGGTAGTACACCCCTGAATTTTTTTTTTATTTTTCAGACAAAATTTTTAATTTCTATTTTTTTATGATACAACATACAAAAATACATACAATCCTCAATTTTCATCTTTCTACGATCAACCCTTATTTTTTAATAGCCATTTTAGTAAAAATGGCAAAACAACGTTTGCCGGGTCAGCTAGTAGTTACGAGTATATATATGTCAATATTGCATTCCCAAAATTCATTGTGAATGTTTTCCATTACATTTATATATACATATAGTATGTATATGTACTATACAAACTGAATATAGTACGTACAAGTGCACATTATAGCACACAAGTATGAGCGCAAACGCAGGTGCACTCTCTGTTCTCTGACTACATATATAAATAATATTACGTTAATGAGACGACGAGACACTTACTACTCAAGACATACGTTCTAGGGTAAATCTTTGTTATACTTAAGGTCATCGTTGTGGTCTATGTGGTGATGGATTAGTGTGTCAACACCCTTATTTATCTCGTGGGTGTTGTAAGAAGCCACTAAGGGAACACATTATGCAGGACAACATCATTGCAACGAGAAGGAAAACTCGAAGCAAACCCTACCCCAACTTGTCTGGTCAGCATGGTATAGTAAGCCAAAACCTCCTTTCTAATGAGAGGCTTATGTCCAGCAGTGGGCCTATATCAACAGCCTTTAATAGTGCCTCCTATATCGCGCTAGCCAGACGAGTTGGTATAGGATTTGTTTCAACTTTTCTTTCTTACTTCAGTCTCTAAACTCCACGAAGAAACAGACTAAGTCGTATAGTTAAATTAATACAATAATCTAAAACAAAGACATAACAAATTATGACGGCATCACCAACAACAAACACATTACAACAAATTGTTTTATTAGAACAAAATAAAACATCTCATTATAGAACAACATAATTTAAAACATAAATAAACTAAATAAATGTAATCTTAGAACATAAATAAACAAATAAGGATTGGTTCAATATCACAACTGATAGAGTTAGGGTTGTCGCAACGGATTTAAATGATCAAGTACGAGATTATTATGGACTTAGAAATGTTCTTGCTTAGAAACCTACATAAATATTTTTTCAAATTTTACCATTAGCAATAATTATAAAAAAAATCACAGATTTTTTTTGATCAAGCCCTCTATGGCGTTCTATGTCACTTGAGAAAATTTGTCTATGGTAATTTGACTGTCATTTAAGAAAATATAATTTTATACATTAAGCAAATTTTTTTTTTATTTTTTTTTAAAACGGTAAAATAATTCACAATCTTTTTTATTGATTTAAAGGGGTGTAAAATTTCATAACGTGCCTTGAAGATTAACCTAAACGTCTACAATATAAGAAAAGGAAATGTTATGTATTTTTTAATCATAATAATAATTGTTTCCTGCTTGTTCGTGCCAACCCTATCTTCAAATGAGAGATATAAAGAAATAAGAAACTTAATGATACCCGAAATTCGTTACGCGCGCCGCGATCCAACAGCTTCCGCTCACTGATTCAAATTTAGAATTGTGTTTTTTTTTCTAAATCACATTTTAGGGTTCTGCAAGCATCATCTTGAAATGATTTTAAACATTAATTGATTGGGAACGGTAAACAGTAGTTATAAATATAACATTTTTAATGGGCTAAGTCTACTTAGTGACTATTAAGTCTTTTGTAAGAATAATAGAATAAAGATAAGAATTCAATTCTTACATATAATTCTAAAATTTAAAACATAAGTATATAGACCAGATGCAGTCATGCCAATGTTCGGTGTCGATAAAATTTTACTACCTTGTGAGACATTAAAAACATTAGACGATAAAAACTGGAATTCTCTACTAGCGTACGTGTTTCCCTGCCACTATGACCCCTAATCCTTTAAGCGAGACGTGAAAAAGCATCTCACTAGGCCGTCATAGCGTAGGTCGCCATATTGAATTATCTACATTCGCAATAAGTATGGTGACCACTCTTGGATTCTATTTATGCTTTCAAAAGGGAAGATTAGTCGCTTTGATAGGCCAAGAATAATATATGGAAATATAATATAAGAACCGTTTGTATTAATTTGGTTATACTCGACCTGCCCCCTCACCAAACGCTACGTACTATAGCAAAAGTGTCGTGAGGATTTTTCGTAACGCTTGCCTAGCCTCTTAGCCAGCGTACCGCGTGATAAGGAACGTCGTTCCAAAAATCATTTTAAACTGTTGATAGGTGTGTAAAAGTTCAAGTAGTTCATAAGTTATTAGTTTCCGAAATATTTATCCTATAGAAATTTTAGCACTTTAATAAATAATACGTAATAAAGTAAGTACATATGCTATGCTAATAAATTTAAATTTATCATATATAGTTAGAGTTACCATATTCACCAGACGTACACGTTTTACCGACATATATACATATATATATTTTCAATGCCTTTTTGCACCTAAAATAACTACGGAACCATTTCTAAAACAATAAACAATGTGCACAATCTTTCTTACTTACTTTTCTTTACCACCGTATCGATCATTTTTAATCTTTTTTTCCTGTTTTCTTTACAGTAATCTTTTTTCTTTTTTATCTTTTTAACCCTTTTAAAGTTAATATTGTTTTCGGCTCGTGTGATGCATAACGATGATCACGGTGTAATTCGGTAGCTTTAATGAATTTGCAAAATCATTTTGTTGTGTTTGAAAAATTATGATGGAGCTTTGCATTGAATTTTAAATTAGATTATTTTTCAACTTAATAAACATATTATCATGAACAGCCTTTAACAGTCCACTAGTGGACATAGATCTCTTCTTAAAAAAGAGATTGTTATCTACTATACAACTAAACGGAGCCGAGACGTGGACACTCACCATTGGACTGGCCCATAAGTTTAAAGTAGCTCAGTGTGTTGTGGAGCGAGCGATGCTGCGTGTTTCTCTGGCTGATAAAATTCGTAACGAGGTTATTCGACAGAGAACTAGAGTAACTGACCTCGCACGGAGAATCAGTACGCTGAAGTGGAAGTAGGCCGGCCATGTCTCCAGACGAACCGATGGTCGCTGGAGCCGAAGTGTACTAGAGTGGATAAACGTAGTGTAGGACGCCCTGCGGTGTGATGGACCGACGACGTAAAGAAAGTGGCAGGTAGTAGATGGATGCGAATTGCCCAACACCTGGAGGGTTTGTTTTCCTGGGGGGAGACCTTCGTTCAGCAGTGGACGGCGATACGTTGAATTGATACAACTAAGAATACAGAGCCTTACCTATCTTATTCGATATGGTTGACACCCACGTTTCGAATGTCGATCGTAAGATCGGGAGTCGATTTCCACGCAGGACAAGTAGTTGTGTCTAAACGATCATGTATTCTCTGTCTGTGTATAGTTAATTTATCTATGATATGTGTGTATTTACGAATATATAAGTAAATAAATATTTCGGACATTTGACACAACGTCATCTAGTTTCAAACTAAGCAGAACTTGTGCTATGATAACTAGACAGACTGATAGAATACTTATATATACATATTATACATAGAAAACACCCAAACTTCGAAACAAATATTGACAGATCATACAAACATTTGGTCCGACCCGGGAATTGAGCCCGAGACCTCAAGCACAGCCGTCGCATTCACTACCGTTGCGCCACCGAGGCTGTTGAATGTGTCCGTGTAGTGCCAGATTAAGAATACGAAGTATTACCGGGAGCTCTGTTCATCCTAAGGGTGCTCTAAAAACCCACTAAGCAAACTAAACCTAACAACAGCACTGAAAATAGAAGAGAAACTTGAAAAACATTGATAATTACCCATTGATGGAGGGGTGACAGTTAACGTGGCAACTGTGTAAGCCTTACATTGTCACGATGACTGTCATGCCTTTTACGGCCCAAGCGAGGTGTGAAAAAGTATCTCACAAGGCCGCCATAGTGTGGGTCACCATACTGCATTGTCTGCATTTGCAATGAGTATGGTGACCACAACTCTTGGATTCTATTCATGCTTTCCATCAGGCAGAGTAGTCATTTTTGCAGGCTATTAATATATAAAAAAAAACAAATCCTTTACTAACCCATCTGGCCAGTAGCAGCGTGGTATAGTAAACCAAAGCCTTCTTTCTAAGAAGAGGCCTATGCTAGAGGCTGTTGATATTGATTACAACACTAGAGCGTGTCATTTGATATGAAAGTATTATATACAGTAGTGATGTGAGCGACTCCTAGCCGATTTCAGCCATGACGGCTAGTCTCATCGGAGACCAGACTACTACACAGGAGATATTATAGTGTGTTAACATAGGTGCACTCTCTGTTCCTTCACTTTCATAATCAGGCGTAGAACAGACAACTTTACGTGAGCTCTGAGACACGGAGATTAAGACCCCAACTTTCGAACTGCCAGTTTTCATTAAGTATTTTCTTAGTCAGAAAAACTCAATCAATCAACAGTTATATACGCTAACCGCTGGACCAACGGCAACAAACAGTAGAAGTAGAAATCAAAAAATATTCAAACAAAACGTCTCGATTCACGTAAATAATGGTCAATAAAAATTTGACATAGCTAATAAACCAATCCCGATTATTAAATCATTTATAAAACTGTACACGATGATCGTCAGTTATAATTATCCACGGACACTAAATGATTTATTGCCGTTAAATGCAACCGCTATTACTTGGGTTAATCTATCATGCGTTTAGTTGCTAATTTCCTAACGATTAGTTTAATTTAGAGAAGTTAGGGATGTATTTATTTATTTCTTTTTCATCAACAGTCTTTACAGTCCACTGCTAGACATAGGCCTCTCCTTAGCAAGGAGGTTTTGGCCTACTATACCACGCTGGCCAGACGCGTTGGAATAGGGTTCGTTCCAAGTTTTCCTTCTCTTTGTAATGACGTTATCTTGTATACTTTGTTGCCTTAGTCGCCTTTTACGACACCCATGGGATAAATAGGGGTGGTAACACTATGTATTCTTAATCGAAATAATGTATTTGGGGCTCGTACTCGATGATTGATGCGACTCCGGACATCACTTTCGAAGTCTGGTCCCCAAATTTATTGGTGCAGTGCGTGTGTTGGCACGTTTGCTGTCGAACATGAGGGAACCCGGTGACTCCTGCAGGTAACTCTATGTTGTGCTGTGTTGTATGCAGTTGTGCGATCCATGGGCCTTTATGGGATCGCGGATAGCGTTACTATGTCGACCACAGCGGGTGCTGGCCATCAGGATCATGAGGGTATACCACACGATCTCCTTTGAGGTGGTGAGTCTCCTAGCTGGAACTCGACCTGGAGGCGAGAGTCCTTGTGGCTTTTTATCAATGATGCACACAAGTAACACATTATAACGAGACTATTTAGATATCAATAGAGACTCATACACCATTACACACCCATTAATATTACACTAGCTTTTGCCCGCTATTTCGCTCGCGTGGAATTTGGTCTGCCACATTAAGTTTCGTAAAAGATCATTTTAATTTATTTTTTTTAAATAAAAAGTATCCCATGTTACTTCTGAAACCTTCAAGAACATGTGTACAAAATTTCATGATGATCGGTTGAGTAGTTTTCGTGTGAAACCGTAACAAACAAACTTACATTCGATACATATACCAATACACATACATACACTTACACAAATACATATACATGTGTATTTATACATATTATAATATACAAACTGAAAAGAAAAGCATTCACGATGAATGTTAGAAATGTAATATTTGAAATATATATTCAACTATTATATTATAACTGGATTGCCTCAGTTATGCAGTGGTAGGGTATGCGACTGCTGTGTTTGAGGCCTCGGGTTCGATACCCGGGTTGGAAAAAATAATTGCATGATCTGCAAATATTGGTTTCGGAGTTTTGGTGTTTTCTAAAAAGTACATATGTAGTTTGGGTCTAAATCCCGTTGTGTGTTAAGTGTCTGAAATATTTATTTATAATTATTTAGTGGTTAGTGGTTAGATTCAGTTATCATCAGTTACTTAAATCGCACAAAAAGCCCGTTGTGTATGAACGTTACTTGACATGGCTATTGTGGAGGGACGACATGTCTTGTCCCTCCTACACAAAGGAAGGATCCTCCGGCCAGGCGAGGTGATCATGCCTGGCGGATCACGGCCCAACGGTTGACGTTGGGATGTTGTATATATGCTAATTGACACGCGAATCTCTATTTCGCGATACAGGGTTAGTAGTTGCATCGTAGTTCAGTACATTCAAACGTTTCGTTCATACTTCGTAGTTCGATGTATCGTCGCTAGATGGCGCTGTTGTATATTTTTCTTTGTGCTGTAATGTGGAAGTCGTGAGCGGTTTTTGGTCGGTTCGAGTCCGAAATAACCACCTTTCGGTATCCGTGGGGATCATCGCACGGAAAAAAAAATATAAGGTGTGATTATCACTACTAAACGGAAGTGTAACAATTTCGATAAATATTTAAACAGTTTCTATACAACAGTAGCAGATATCTCTAACCGCTTTATTCCATCGGTGATTTCGTACTTGTTATAAAGCTTGACTCGTAACTGACGTGGCGAAGCGATGTGCGACTAACTTCAGTCTTAGATATTGCTATAGAAAGCTTGTTTTCAACTGCAATGACGTAAATAACAATTGTACAGTTGTGTGATTATTGTAATATAGGCGTGTATGTCGAGTTATTATTTTACTTATCGTTTATATGCAGTACCTACTCTCGTTACGTTTAGATCCAAAATTTATCCGTCACAAGTCAGACGTTTTAGTAATATTCATTACAGACTTTATTTGTACGAACGGGCCGGCTCGACTGAGACAGTACTACCCTCTCACAGAAAACCAGACTAAAGCGACAGCATCCGTGTTGTCGTGTTGCGTTGGTGAGTGCGAGATCGGAGTGCCATTGATGGAGGGGTGACAGTTATCGTGGTGAGTGTGTGAGAATTACTCTGCCACGACGACTGACATGTCTTTTACGTCCCCAAGCGGTGTGTGAAAAAACATCTAACTAGGTAGGTCACTATACTGCCTTGTCTACATTTGCAATGAGTATGATGACCACAACTCTTAGATTCTATTCATGTTTTCCATCAGGCAGAGTAGAGTCAGTTTGGCAGGCTCTTAAAATGAATTAAAAAACTACTCATTACTCCTCTCCTAAGATAGAAAGGTTTATCCTACTATACCACTTTGGTCAGATAGGTTAGTAAAAGGGTTTATTTCCAGCTAGATTTCTATTTATAGTGCTGTTTTCCGATGTATCTTGCTCCCTTAGTCAGAGCTTATAACGTCATGGGATGAATGAATGGTGATATTCTTTACCTTGATAAATAACTTTAACGATATAACTGGTCTAACAATTGTAATCATCAACAGCCTTTTACAATCCACTGCTGGACATAGGCCTCTCCTTAGCAAGGAGGTTTTGGCCTACTATACCACGCTGGCCGATGGGTTGGAATAGAGTTTATTCCAAATTTCGTAAAACGCGACTAAAGGAACAAAATATTCAGAAAAATATCACTACAAAGAGAAGGAAAACAAGTGTAAGTTGGCCCTTAATCCGTTATTTAGTATAACAAGAGCGCATCATCGCGGTTGAACTGCGGTCGCCTAACTATATTGGTTATCGGAATGAGTTCTCATTTCAATGGGTTTTTTTGTGGCGCAAAGGAAGTCAGTTTGTACTCTCTAATGTCTATTTTTATATCATTATGGAATTTGTATAGGTTAGTGGCTGGTGGTGGCAGGGTATGAGGTTACGTAGATTGGCAGAACCATGTAATTTGTTACTTTGTGTAATAATTTTTACGTGTTGTTCGATCTTGGAAAAACCAATAAACTTGGAATTTAAATTTTGAATACACTTTCAGAGTGAATTAAATTAAAAAAGTGAACTGTCTGACCAAAGAATAAGTGATTGACCTAGTTATTAATGAGCAATTTAAATATACATGTAGCTGTTAAATGATGGCGTCAGTGTCGATGTCCATTGGTTAGTGATGATGTCTTCTAAGCTGCAGGTTTTGATTACCGGAACTGATAATGAACAAATTCATCATACATGAACAGGCTAATTTGTTATTTGTAGTCAGAATTAAAGTGGAACAGCTAAAATTATACAGAAAAAAGTACTTCCGAAGGCTTACTTAGTTAGTTTTCTAACCAGTTCAGTATATTGGATTAATTGGAAGTAAATTTATATTACTTGTAACCACATATATGTATCTCATTGATGTTGAATATTATCTTGAAGTGTGTGAGCTTTGTACTATCACAATGAATGTCATGCCTTTTACGTCCTCAACGGGGCGCAAAAAAGCATCCCACTAGGTCGCCATAGTGTGGACCGTCATACTACATTGTCTGCATTCGCAATGAGTATGGTGACGACAACTCATGCTGTCCATTAGACACAGAGGCTTAAGATTGGCAGGTCCGCAAAAAAAAAAGTAGTTGCCTGCCTTCCACTATTGAGGGAAGTATTGGCCTCATAGTTAGTAATCTCAACTGCTTAGCAGAGGGTTTTCAAGGACAAATAGCTGAGTGATGAACACGACACTTTACTATATCTGGATGTAATTTATCTGTAATATGTACGTGTTTATAAATATATAAGTTATCAGTAGTCGATTCAGATACGCAGGCTCTATTTAGTTTTGAGTTAGACTGCCGTGCGTAATACATGTTAAGTTATAGATTTGATATTAAGCAAATACATGAAAGTTTTAAAACCCCGGGAGTATTTTAAAATATTAATAACAATAACCGTTTCCAAGTCGTTTCCGATGCTCATCAAAAACCAGGTTTTCAATTTACATTACAAGACCCAAAAATTATTCGCAAGTATTAAGGTTCAAACACGGGCCGATGTAAAAGCCACTTAATTTACGATAATACGGAGATAAAGTCGAGTAATGGCGATCGATATTAAAGATGTAACGTCCATTTTCTTTATAAACCATTTTGTTGTTCTTTTTGAAGTTATTTGCGTAAGTAGTTTACTTAGGATGGGTTTATGTGAAATGTATAACCATTTTTCGACTGAAAACATGAATGGAATCCAAGAGGTATGGTTGCCATACTCTTTGTGAATGCAGCCAATGCAATATAGCGATCCACGTTATGGACGCCTATTGAAATACTTTTTCAAGGCCCTCTTGAAGACAAGTCTCTTGAAGTACAGATACTGTCTCTTTAGGTTCGTCTTCTCTGAGAGGTTAGTACTGTCCCGGTTGAGCAAGTCCGTTTATGCTAAAATCAGTGTGGCTGTCCTACTATGTAATTTAATTCAAGCAATTTTTTTTTATTATCGATTTATTTATTTATTCATTTTAAGAGCCTGCCAAAGTGACTCTACACTACCTGACGAAAAGCATGAATAGAACACAAGAGCTGTGTTCACCGAACTCGTTGTGAATGCAGACAACGCAGTATGGTGACCCACACCATGGCGGCCTAGTAAGATGCCCCTTCACACCTTTGGGGGTGCAAAAGACATGACAGTCATCGTGGCAGCGTAAGGCTTACACAGTTACCACGATAACTATCACCCCTGCATCAATGGGCTTTACATCCAAACACAAGAACAAATAAACGATCCAAATAATGATTATAATAATAAGCCAGAAATTAAACCACTGAAGCTTTATAGCATAACATTATCCTAATACCGTCTCGGAACACAACAGTCACTTTAAGGCTGATGATATATCTCAAGAGTTTAATTTTTAATCATTATAACCACTATATTCAATACTTTTATAACGTCTTTGTAGTTATTACAAAGACATTTCAAAAAAGTTGTCATCATCAGCCTATCGCAGTCTACTGCTACTACTGCTGGACATAGACCTCTCCTTATACGGTCCTCATTATACGCTACTCTGATCGATTTTGGGTTTCTCACATCCAAATTCTGCTAGTCATCTTGTGCAAATCGTCACTCCACCCGGCTTGTGGCCATCCTACACTACGTTTGCCAGGGCGTGGTGCAAGTTTCAAGTATTCATTGCAAGGACTTTGTCCTATATAGTTTCTCTTTTAGTCACCTTTTACGGCACTCGTAGGATGAATTGGGGTGGTGAGACAGAATTCTTAATGCGCCACCACGTGAGAAATACACCATACACTAATTATGACAAATATAACATTATAGTTATAAGATATTAACCTAAAACGCCCGTAAATTCGTTGTCTTAAATCAGAGTGATAACTTCAGACACTAGCTCTGGTAATAAAAAAATTAACCAGTACTCACTTATTATTGTTATTGTAATAAAAGCTATTACTTTTTTTCTATATTAAGAGCCTGCCAAAGTGACTCTACTCTGTCTGATGGAAAGCATGAATAGAATCCAAGAGTTGTGGTCACCATACTCATTGCAAATGCAGACAATGCAGTATGGTGACCCACACTATGGTGACCTATTGAGATGCTTTTTTACACCCCACTTGCGGACGTAAAAGGCATGACAGTAATCCTGACAGTGTAAGGCTTACACAGTTACCACGATAACTGTCACCCCTACATCAATGGGCCTCCGGTCTCACACTCGCTAACGAAACACGACAACACGGATGCTATCGCTTTAGGTTGGTCTTCCTTGGGAGGGTAGTACTGCCCCGGTCGAGCCGGCTCGCTCGCTCTACTAACTCGTAAACCACCTGTTACCACACGGATAGTGCTGTATTGATTAATGAGTGTATAATGACTGCACGATGGGCCTAGTGGTTTAAGCGGTCGCCCCGCTCTCTGCAGCACTGCATTTTGCTTGAAATTGCTGTTCTGAAATGGGGCAACACTTTGTGTGATCCATAAATTGTTGTTCTGAGTCTGAGTATTCTTTGTGTCCGTTTCTTGTATGTTTGTAAAGTCCCCACGACACTATGATATATTCCTAATGTGGGTGTTGTCTTTTAAACAAAAAAAAATGAATCAATCAATTCGAATCATTGAAAACAAACCGTTTTCAATATTTTATATATACCACCACAAATTTAGGCCAATTTGGGCCACAAATTAGTTAATATTCACAAAAATCATATAAAAAATTGTTTGATATATTATAAAAAGTGTTTATTTACGTGAAGGCTAAATACTTGAATTTTTTTTTTTAAAAATCATATCGTCTAAATGACCACCGTTTTGACTTTTGCACTCTCTAAGCGAGCACCGAAATTTGCCAATACTCGTCGGCAAAGAAACCGGGAGATCGCCGACACCTCGTCAATTTTTCTTTTAGTTGACGTAGTGTATTTGGTTTATTGATGTAGGCATGATTTTTCAAATAACCCCATAAAAAGAAGTCACCTGGACATAGATCTAGACTTCTGGGTGACCTTGGAATGTCACCTCGACTGGAAATCAGCTTTTCATACAAACATATCAACATCATAACGCTGACTCATTGAATGTGTGACAAGTGGCTCCATCTTGTTGAAACCATGGTTACGATTGTAGCCAGCAAATTCTACTAGCATCGGTCCCAAGAACTCCCGTAACATGTTTGCGCGGGATGTTGGATTCAAATGTTAACGAATTCTTGGCCCACCCTTTATATATTTAAACTACATGTTATTTCCTGATATAATACACCTTGTATAACCTAAATCACGTATACGGGAATATTCTGTCCCATAAAGAACTTCTCTAATGTATTATCCAAAACTATAAGTTATAGCGAGAAAGATAGACTGTACGGACAGCAAAACAAACAATACAACGTTGTAATAGTTGCGTAAGAATTATTTTTACACATTACTACATAAACTTCAGTTTAGATTGACGCTCAAGACAAGATTTAACTTGTATTGTTAATAAAGCTCCCCCGTCAGGTAAAAACATTATCTACGTAATTATAGAAATAAAAATATTAAAGAAATAAACTTGAAACAAACCTTGATATATCCACCGAGCCCTCTTACCAGTGTGCATGATCTGCAAATATTTGTTTCGGAGTTTGGGTATTTTCTATTTATCATATGTATGTATTTACAAAAAAAAGTTTATAAGTATTCTATCAGTCAGTCTAGTAATCATAGCACAAGCCCTGCTTAGTTTGAAACTAGATGGCGTTGTGCGTTAAATATTCAAAAAAATTATAAGTAAAAGGCAAGCACAAAGTAACATTTTAGACTGAATTAGATTTTAAATTAAAATTAGCTCTAATAAAAAGATGTTAACAATGTGTTACTATGATTTAGACCATTTTATAAAGAATTTAAATTTATTAAAATCAAATTAGAATTAAAATTAAAATCACAATCAAAGTAAAGATCAAGATCAAGAACAAAATCAGAATCAAAATCGGAAACAAAATAAAAACTCAAAACATGATTAAGACGAAAATAAAAATACAAAATCAAAATTAAAATCTAAATCAGAAATTAAATTAAAGAATTTAAGATATAATAAACAAACATGTCACTTAATGGTAAGTGATTACTGTTGTTTCTAAATATTTGCGATCCAAGTCAATGATTCGAGTCACTCTTGTTTTATTAGTTAGTAATCCTCTTCCTCTGGTTCAGAATTCTGTCAGGTTTTCAGTAAGGTTCGATTCTTAACTACGACAAATAATTATATGATTTTGGTAGGTAGTAGAACCAAGCTGATTTCAGCACGAGCGGGTTGGCTCGACCGGGTGGTATTACCCTCCCACAGAAAATCAACCTAAAGCGCCAGCATCCGTGTTGTCGTGTTTCTTTGGTGAGTGTGAGACCGTAGGCTCATTGATGCAGGGATGACAGTTATCGTGGTAACTGTGTAAGCCTTACACTGTCACGATGACTGTCATGCCTTTTACGTCCCCAAGCGGGGTGTGAAAAAGCATCTTACAACGCCGGCATAGTGTGAGTCACCATACTGCATTGTCTGCACTTTCAATGAGTATGGTGACCACAACTCTTGGATTCTATTCATGCTTTCCATCAGGCAGAGTAGAGTGACTTTAGGAGGCTCTTAACATAAAAAAAAAACAATACACGGTCATTGGTTCTATGTATGAGTGTCTATATACATATATATAAACACGTTACATAGAACAATAACCGAGCATCTAAGAAAAATGTTGCAACGGGGACGGAATTCCTTTTGAAGGCGCAGACGGAGTTCAAAGATTTTACATAGACTATCTATTAAAAGTAAACACCGATAAACGGAGGGCTCCAAAAAAATTGGAGTTTATTCAGTTTTGCAATTTTACTGAAAACCTGAAATAAATTCATAGAATATTTTATGTGTTTTCTGACCGTACGAGGCTTTCCATTTACAATTGCGGACATATTTTTGGGACTGTATTTTTTTTTTATTAATGTATTTTTTTCTTTTGATTTGATTTTAGTAATTATTAAAGAGTCTGGTAAATTATATTGACAAGTATTCTTTACGTAATTATAAAATAAATAAGTTCCTAAATGTACGTACTATCAATAACTGATACCCAGGATACATAAATATAATTGGCAAATAAACGCTGCAAAGAGCCTTGTTTTTAATTCATATTTACCTTGATATTTTATACTTGTTTCTTCAAATCATTAACTTTGCAGAAAATAGTACCAAATATTAATTAATTTCATTCTCAAAAATCTTTTTGGTATGTAATTTCATAAAAAGCATAATTTATTTTAACATTTACGATATTATTGTAGAAAAAGCATAAATATTTTACTTTTATTGATTATACACAAATATGAGCAATAAATGGATGCTCAGTTAAAATCAAAGATGGCGTGCCTGTCAATCAGTGTGTCAAACTTAACAGCAACGTTCCAGCGATATCAATTATTTATGAATCGAATTCCATCAAACCTGATAAAAAATTATTTAGACGACAAACTATGAAAGTAGATAAGAGAAATCTAACACAATGTAACACTATATATATTGTTAAAATGTTGTTAACATGAAAAAAACTCAAACGTGTTATCGCGTTTCGTTATCGACGGCTAAAGATGGAACTATGTATTTATTATAACGGTTTAAAAAAACGCTTTTTCTCGCCACACGCTATCCGCTGCATTCAAGTAATTTCACTCAGTGATAATTTTAGAATGCTAAGTGCTCGTTATATCGCGTTATAGTGTGATAATAATGGTATTTGGTTTGTAAGCGACCCAAGAAGACATGAATTGCTATGAAACATTGCATCGTTATTAAATACTTAGTGATCATAGCGTGTCAGTTTTAGGTCTCACAGAAAATCTATTATCAAGGAGTAATTGAGGATCATTTACAACTATCTTCAATTGTATTATGGTGTTATAAATTTTAAGAAAACTGCACTTAAGTGGATTCAGGTGACAGTTTCAAGAAAAATGATATTAATCGTCATAAATTAGACTTTTTAAACTCATGGTTACTGTGTGTAGCATTCTTATACTATAGACTACAATTTATAGACTATGTGTTTGTTTTTTTGTTGTAATCTACTGAAAAACAGTGCCAAAATATTTTTTTCTTGAACTACCCTTTTTAGAAGAACCTTCAGGTACCATAGTTTTGCGGTATCGTCTTTGATTGTATATGTTTATCTGATATAGGGACATAGAAGCAGACGGGTAATCTGATGAAAGTAATTAGTGCCACTTAGGAACACCTGCAAGTCACAAGTGCTGTGTCAGGTTTTGAGGTTTGGGGGTTGTTCCTCTTCTTATTATGAAATTATGTTGTAGACTATGAATTTATTTCGTATTAATTAATCAAGTATTATAACATAAAAATAATATTTTTGCTACGTCCTTTAATATGCTCGAAACTGTATTCTCAAGTTTGAGGAGTATAAGGACGTAAGTACGATATGAGTTCGGTTCTCTGTTATACACTTGTATATGTATGTGTGTGTCTGTGGGTAGGTGTGTTGGTGTACGTAGAAGTACATTGTAGTTTATGGCTTTGACTGGATGTGTCAGATGAAGTATTGATTTTCATGTTCTATTTTTAACATAAGGTGCCTAGATACCGTTTATTTTGTGATAGAGGAACGCTGGCAGTTTGACCTGACTTACCTGACTTTCTCGAATTGTGAGAAAGACATATTTGTGTCTATTTCATTAAATGAAAAAATTAATGAAACAGATACAATTAATACCGTGATTCAGAACAAAGTTTTGCGGAACACACAAAGAGCTACTCATTCTGATAATCGAACAACTTTTTTTTTTTTTTTTTTTAACCTGTGGAAACCCCTTCAGGCCGTCACCCCACCGGGGTTTACAGCGGGGTGGTGTGTCGGAATCGGACCGACTAAAACCACACGGTGTGCCACTCTGCGCCTGAGATAGGAGGGATCCGGGAACCGCTGCTATTACGACATCCAGATCCCTCCCAGCGCCTGCCCGCTAATGCGGGCACCATCTATGGGTAAACTCTCTAGTTTAGGCGACGTACGGCACACGCGGACGTCGCCTCCTCGCGGCTGGCCATTGTAGCGGATGGAGGGGAAAACCCGTCCCGTCCACCCGCGGCCACACTCAAGGCGGCATGAGGCGCTGGTATGCGCGCCTCTGCCGCCCGGCTCGCCGGCGGCGAATTGGGTCCGAGTGGATATCGTCCTTCCGGGCCTTCTCCGCCGCCTCCTTCCGCGAAATTACGTCTTCGCAGAAGGTTGCGACCGCGTTAAAACAACTGTCACTACCGACCATGGAGCGTATTACGGCCAGTAGCGAGAGATCTCCTCCAATAACTGCAGTGAGGACCCCACGCTACGCCGCCCAGGCGGAACAAACCGCCAGCGTGTGCTGAGCCGAGTCCTCACTGCAGTCGCAGTGGTGACAGGCGGGACTCAATCCCCTCCTGGTGACCGAGTGCAGATACTTCCCGAAGCAACCGTGCCCGGAAAGGACCTGCGTCAGTCGGAAGGAAAGGGTCCCGTGCTGCCGCCCTGCCCACTCGGCGATGACCGGCTGGAAAGCCTCCACGGCGGCAAAGCCAGCACGTGGAGCCTCCAGCCGGGACGACCAACGAGCCATCGTGGCTCGACGAGCGGCCTCTCGCCACTCGCGTATCTCTTTGGGCGGGGGCCGAATGCCGCTACCCACCCGAAAGTCTGCCGTTCGCCGATAAACTTCAGCGAGCACTTCCGCCTCCAAATCCCACGGGGGAGTTCCGGCTAACGCGCACGCCGCCTCCGTCGATACGGTGCGGTAACCGCGTATGGCTCTAACCGCCAATATCCTCTGAGGGCGCCAGAGGCGAGCCCTATTCTGGGCGGTCAGAGCCGCCGCCCACACCGGTGCACCATACAGTGCCATTGACCGAACAACCCCCGTGTATAGCCGTCTCGTCGCGACGCTGGCTCCACCCACATTGGGCAAAAGTCGCCCAAGAGCAGAAGCAGCGCCGACCAGCTTTGGAATAAGCCGATAATCGAACAACTGCACTATCCATACAGACATACAGGCTATCTCACTAAATAACAAAATATTATTTGAATAAACTAGAAGTGGAAAATCATGTTAAGCAATGCATATCTCTGAGAACAGATTTTTGCTATTAATTTGTTAGTGTTGTATATAAAAATTGCCTCGTTGATCTAGCGGTTAGCGCATGATTCAAGTCCCCCAGGAGTTGGCGGACCTCCGTGCGGCCTGTACTCGTGCCCGGAGGTCCTACACCCGTAGTCGGCGGCGACACCGCGAAGAAGGCGGGGAGGACCAGCTTCATGAGGAGTACCGAGAGGCGCGGAAAACTCTGAAGCTGGCCATAAGCCGCGCCAAAGAAATTAAGAGAAAGGAGATGCTGGAGGGTCTCGATCGTGATCCCTGGGGTCGCCCTTATCGTGCGGCGCGACAGAAGCTCCGCACGTCGGGCCCCCCCCTTACAGAGACACTCCAGCCCAGCTTCCTGCGGGAAGTGGTCGAGGGCCTTTTCCCGCAGCGGGTGGAGTACACACCCCCGTCGATGGCCTTCATGGTCGGAGACGACGGGGGGAACGAGGACGATGTTCCGCCCGTCAGGGAATCGGAGGTAGGGGCGGTTGTTCTACGGATCCGCTCCAAGAACACCGCCTCCGGGCCGGACGGGATACCTGCCCGAGTGCTGGCCCGAGCCCTCGAACACATGTCGGACCGCCTCAGGGAGGTCCTGAACGCTAGCTTGGCGTCCGGACGCTTCCCTGAGTGCTGGAAAAGCGGGAAGCTGGTCCTATTGAGGAAGCCGGGACGGCCAGCCGAATCGGTAGCGGCCTATAGGCCCATCGTGCTGCTGGACGAGGCGGGTAAACTGTTTGAGAGGATACTCTCTGCCCGCATCGTCCGGCACCTCCGCGAGGTGGGCCCCGATCTGTCGGACGCCCAATTTGGTTTTCGGGCGGGGCGTTCGACGGTCGATGCCGTGCTGCGCCTGAGGGCCGTTACCGAAGAGGCGGTGAGCTGTGGCGGCGTGCTGTTGGCGGTGTCGTTGGACATCGCCAACGCATTTAATAGTCTGCCATTTAGCTGCATCAGGGAAGCACTCCACTACCACGGGGTGCCAAAGTACCTGAGGCGGCTTGTGGCAGACTATCTTGAGGAGCGTACCGTCATGTACGAGGACCGAGACGGTGTTCTAAGGCGGCGGCTCATGTCGTGCGGTGTTCCGCAGGGGTCTGTACTCGGACCACTCCTGTGGAACATGGGATACGACTGGGCCCTTCGAGGTCGTCTTCCCCCCGGGCTGGGCGTACTTTGTTACGCAGATGACACATTGGTCACGGCCCGGGGGATGAACTTTCAAGAGGCGGCGCGCCTGGCCACCACCGGTGTCTCACTGGTGGTCGGGCGAATTGAGGCGCTGGGTTTGCGGGTGGCCCTGGACAAGACGGAAGCCCTTTTGTTCCATGGGCCCCGTCGTGGTCCACCCTCCGGCGCCTCCATCGTGGTCAATTCGGTCCTCGTACCGGTTCAGGCCCAGATGAAGTATCTGGGCCTGATCCTCGACGGCAGGCAGGTGGCTCTTCGACGAGCACTTCCGACAGCTTTCTCCAAAGCTGGTCGGCGCTGCTTCTGCCCTTGGGCGACTTTTGCCCAATCTGGGTGGAGCTAGCGTCGCGACGAGACGGCTATACACGGGGGTTGTCCGGTCAATGGCGCTGTATGGTGCACCGGTGTGGGCGGCGGCTCTGACCGCCCAGAATAGGGCTCGCCTCTGGCGCCCTCAGAGGATATTGGCGGTTAGAGCCATACGTGGTTACCGCACCGTATCGACGGAGGCGGCGTGCGCCTTGGCCGGAACTCCCCCGTGGGATTTGGAGGCGGAAGTGCTCGCCGAAGTTTATCGGCGGACGGCTGACTTCCGGGCGCGTAGCGGCATACGGCCCCCGCCCGAAGAGATACGCGAGTGGCGAGAGGCCGCTCGTCGAGCCACAATGGCTCGTTGGTCGTCCCGGCTGGAGGCTCCACGTGCTGGTTTTGCCGCCGTGGAGGCTCTCCAGTCGGTCATCGCCGAGTGGGCAGGGCGGCAGCACGGGACCCTTTCCTTCCGACTGACGCAGGTCCTTTCCGGGCACGGTTGCTTCGGCAAGTATCTGCACTCGGTCGCCAGGAGGGAATTGAGTCCCGCCTGTCACCACTGCGACTGCAGTGAGGACTCGGCTCAGCACACGCTAGCGGTTTGTTCCGCTTGGGCGGCGCAGCGTGGGGTCCTCACTGCAGTTATTGGAGGAGATCTCTCGCTACCGGCCGTCATACGCTCCATGGCCGGTAGCGACAGTTGTTTTACCGCGGTCGCAACCTTCTGCGAAGACGTAATTTCGCGGAAGGAGGCGGCGGAGAAGGCCCGGGAGGACGATATCCACTCGGACCCAATTCGCCGCCGGCGAGCCGGGCGGCGGAGACGCGCATACCAGCGCCTCATGCCGCCTTGAGTGTGGCCGCGGATGGACGGGACGGGTTTTCCCCTCCATCCGCTATAGTGGCCAGCCGCGAGGAGGTGACGTGTGCGTGTGCCGGACGTCACCTAAATGGAGAGTTTATCCGCAGATGGTGCCCACGAAAGCGGGCAGGCGCTAGGAGGGATTAGGATGTCGTAATAACAGCTGTTCCCGAATCCCTCCTCTCTCAGGCGCAGAGTGGCACACCGTGTGGTTTTAGTCGGTCCGATTCCGACACACCGCCCCGCCGTAAACCCCGGTGGGGTGACGGCCCGTGGGGGTTTCCACACGTTAAAAAAAAAAAAAAAAAAAAAAAATGATTCAAGTCCCGAGTAGGTCCAGAAAGTATTATAGAGTTTTCCTGATTATAAAAACGCCTAATAACAGTCCGGAGTTTGCAGGTCTTAGCCCCCGTACCACGGAGAGCACATAAAGCTGCTGATCCTGACCCTAATCTCTTCCTGGTTGTGTTAGATAGGCGTTTCATCGTATTGTGAGAGTGAAGGAACAGAGAGTGCACCTGCGCACACCCTTGTGCACTATAATATCTCTTGCGTCTCTGGGCTGGTCTCCGTCGAGACGGGCCACTGTAGCCGAAATCGGCTAGGAGAACATTACATCATCAAATTACATCAGAAACATAAAAGAAACCACATCCACCACAACATAAGTCCATCTTATCTCACTAATTACGATAGTGACGGCCTCGATGGCGTAATGGTAGTGAAAGCGACTGCTGAGCTTCAGGTCTCGAGTTCGATGCCCGGGTTGGACCAAATGTTTGCATGATCTGCAAATATTTGTTTCGAAGTTTGGGTGTTTTCTATGTATAATATGTATGTATTTCCAAAAAAAAAATGTAAGTATTCTATCAGTCAGACTAGTTCTCATAGCACAAACTCTGCTTAGTTTGAAACTAGATGGCGTTGTGTGTTAAATGTCTGAAATATTTATTTATCAAAAAGAAGATCTTGACCTCCACTGGAGCTACGTGCTATACAGATCTTCGTAAAATACTCGATTTAGCCCAACAAAAACTAATTTCAGCATGGTTTTGGCTACATGTAAAGTGGATAAGGCTCTTAGTTTTCAACGTGGAACAACTAGCATCCGAAAATCTTATACATTTCTTACACAGTCATCTGAGTTCAACTAGGTAGAGCCTGCACCATGGTTACTAGACTGTTAAAAAAAATATACTAGTAAATATCTCAAGGCGACTCTCTCCCCCCACTAGATGGACCGACGACACAGTCCGAGTCGCGGGGAACCGATGGAAGCAGTTGACGTCCAGCCGTATGGCGTGGCGTTCTAGGGGGAAGGCCTATGTTCAGCAGTGGACGTCTTCCGGCTGATGATGGTGATGATGATGAAATATCTCAATAGATATACATTACCTGAAATTTATTTAAAGCACTGACATTTTGGAAAAAGATAAGAAAAAAGTCAAGAAGTATCGAAAAATTAAACACACTTTGATTAGTCGACATCCTTTATCACCCACTTCTTCATTTCCTTGTGAAATGGTTTTGGTTCTTTCTTCTATCGATGCCTGCCCGATGAGTAACCTCCTTGGAAATGTAGTCGGAGAAATATGTTATGTTCGGTAAAACAAGATTACTCTATAAATACGTAGACGCAGATCAAATAATCGTGCGCATCATTGACTCTACGTATGACGTAGTGGTTTAAGCGGTCGCTGCGCCCGCCGTTTTCTACTGCTCTTAGTGTTCTTAGTGTTGTGTGTTCTTCTACTTAGAGTGTATAATGAGTCTACGATTGGACTAGTAGTTTAAACGGTCGTCCCGACGCTGTGTGTGGTGGGTTCAAACCCCCAGATGAGACACCACTTTGTGTGATCTAGAAATTTTTATTCTGAGTCTGGGTGGTATCTGTTTGTAGAGACTCCAAAACACTACATATATTACTAAAGAAAGATCAGTTTAAAAAAAAACCCTTGGTATAATTCTTGCGATGGCAACCACGTTTGGTGTTACACTAAACTCCTAATCCATCACAATGCTGATTACAGCCATTCTGACGTTCGAGTTGATGTCAAATAAATTCACATTAGACCCCCTAAAACCGTGTGTATTCACCAGTGTTATATATTCATGACAGATCCAGTTTTAGTACCCTATTCTGATATCAATGTTAGTGCTCATACGTAAAGGTGGGTACACACACATGCATACATCACCTATTTGGTCTAGGAATAACTAACAGTGAAATGTGTAGAGAGGTGATTTTAATATTAGTATGTATATTTTTTTTTATATTAATGTGTCATATCTATATTTGACTTCTCATAATTTCGTATGGAAACATTTCTTGTCTCTATCCCCGAAGGGATAGACAGAGGTGAAAGAGGTACTCGTATTGTGACGATTATAATTAGTCCCACTTAGATCAAAAAAGCAAAGTAAACCGTTACTTATGTATTTCGAAACACATGCAAGCTGTAGATGAATTGTACCATACTATTTATTTTCTTTAGAGTTTTTTTCGAAGTATCGACCCGAATGGCATTTCACTACTAATTTTTATGTAGCTACAGAGTTCTACTGAATTGTTACCTTGAAATACCACAAAATTCAATACGAACGATGAATATTTCAGGATTCTAAATGTGTCGAAACAAACTATTGCCCACTCTACACCATTTTGTATGCTCATACACACACCAAAATTCTACCCACACATACACAACATACCTGTGTGTTAAGAATAACATATTTTTGTAGCTTTTATACATTTTTAGGAGCGGTATTTTATATTTTTCCTATATACACATATATGTGGGTATGTATAGAAGAGGTTGGTGCAGTTTTTTATTTCTGGACTAGAGTTTTAGATGGCCCGTATTATACTTAGTCTGGCCATAAATACTGTTACACTTAATTATAAAAAAATATTACATTTGAATTTCGAATCTGTCATTTTTATACGATTGTTCATTGTGTTTTCTCATTTTGGCGCCAATACATTGTAAAATATTTTGCGATATTAAAATGGTGTGGGGTGATAAAGAGAACCGAATCGCTGTGATAGCATTACACAAAGTAGGTATGGAGCCAAATGCAATTTTTAAAACTCTCCATACACTTGGTATTAGTAAAATGTTTGTGTACCGGGCTATTAATAGGTACAATGAGACCTCCTCTGTTTGTGACAGAAAAAGATCTGGCCGTCCACGTAGTGTTCGTACGAAAAAGGTGGTCAAAGCAGTAAGGGAAAGAATTCGAAGAAATCCTGTCCGAAAGCAAAAGATTTTATCTCGGGAAATGAAGATAGCACCTAGAACCATGTCGCGTATTTTAAAAGATGACTTAGGACTTGCAGCCTATAAGAGACGCACTGGCCATTTCTTAACTGATAATTTAAAGAAGAATAGGGTGGTAAAATCGAAACAACTACTGAAGCGGTACGCAAAGGGAGGTCACAGAAAAATTTTGTTTACGGATGAGAAAATTTTTACAATTGAGCAACATTTTAACAAACAAAATGACCGTATTTATGCTCAAAGCTCTAAGGAAGCTTCCCAATTAGTCGACAGAGTGCAACGTGGACATTATCCGACTTCAGTGATGGTTTGGTGGGGTGTTAGCTATGAAGGAGTGACTGAGCCATATTTTTGTGAAAAAGGTATCAAAACATCGGCACAAGTGTATCAAGATACCATTCTTGAGAAGGTAGTTAAGCCCCTTAACATCACCATGTTCAATAACCAAGTATGGTCCTTCCAGCAAGACTCGGCGCCGGGTCATAAAGCTCGGTCCACGCAGTCTTGGTTGGAATCGAACGTTTCGGACTTCATCAGAGCTGAAGACTGGCCGTCGTCTAGTCCCGATCTTAATCCGCTGGATTATGATTTGTGGTCAGTTTTAGAGAGTACAGCTTGCTCTAAACGCCATGATAATTTGGAGTCCCTAAAACAATCTATACGATTGGCAGTGAAGAATTTTCCCATGGAAAGAGTGCGTGCTTCTATTGATAACTGGCCTCATCGTTTAAAGGACTGTATTGCAGCCAATGGAGACCACTTCGAATAAGCTTTTTATATTTTTAATTGTTTTATATTTATGTATTAAACTGACACACTGTAAAAGTAATAAATGTTATTTGCAGTTAACAATTTTCTTTTTTCTTTATTACAATATTTATGGCAAGACTAGGTATATACCTACTTAGTTATAGTACCATACTAAAAAAAAATACTAAATTTAACCGAAAAGTTTACTTTACGATTTACGATTTCTTTTGTTTTTTTTTAAGGGCAAAAGTGACTCTATTCTGCCTAATGAAAAGTATGAATAGAATCCAAGAGCTGTGGTCACTGTACTCATTGTGAATACATACAATGCATTATCATTATAATATATATAGTATGGGTCATTACCCATACTATGGCGGCCTAGTGAGATGGTTTTTTACGTCCCGCTTGGGGACGTAAAAGGCATGACAGTCATCGAGGCAGTTTAAGGCTACCATAATAACTGTCACCACAGTATCAATGGGCCTTTGGTCTCGCACTCACCAATTTAAGACGACAGCATGGATGCTGTCGCTTTAGGTTGGTCTTCTAGGTCTTCGTGCTGAAGTCAGCGTGGACCCACAACCTACAAATCAATCTTCGACCTTGTTTTAATAGAGTATTCCATCACAGGAAAACACATTTTTCTTGGGAAAATCTGCGACACAAATGAGCCGGTTTCTGTCAAATGAATAAATAGTAGAAATATTCACTTTTATGTAATGTATTAATAGCCTTTAACAGTTCACTGCTGGACATAGGCCTCTCCTTAGCAAGGAGGTTTTGGCCTACTATAACACGCTGGCTAAACGGGTTGGAATAGGGTTTATTTCAAGTTTTCCTTCTCTCTGCAGCACGTTGTCCTGTGTGGTTTGTTTCCTTATTCGGTTCTTACGAAAAAGGGTGTGACACCGTGTTCTTAATTCGTCACGCACATACACACACTATAATAATGAATCGGATTTTTATTGCTTTAAGTTCCCTAAAATTGTCTTAACCAAAATATTATTAAAAATTTAAAAAAAGAAAACGTGTGTGGACACTTATGTATGCTCGTCAGAAGTTACACTTCTTTGACGTAACAAGATAAAAATCTTTCCATAAATGTTATCCTTCACGTTATCCTATGTTTGTAGAGAAAACGACACTAATAATAGGAAAAAAGGTATTTAATACATTGAAAGAAAATATCATCAAAGAATTATTTGTACATAATTAAAACTACAGCCGAGACGTGGACACTCACCATTGGACTGGTCCACAAATTTAAAGTAGCTCAGCGTACGATAGAGTGTACGATGCTGGGTGTTTCTCTGGCTGATAAAATTCGTAACGAGGTTATTCAACAGAGAACTAGACTAACTGACATCGCACGGAGAAGCAGTACGCTGAAGTGGAAGCGGACTGGTCATGTTTCCAGACGAAGCGATGGTCACTGTAGCTGAAGTGTACTAGAGTGAAGACCACGATTGGGCAAACGTAGTGTAGGGCGCCCTGCGGTGTGACCGACGACTTGAAGGGGCTGGCTGGCAGTGGATGGATGTGAATTGCCCAAGACCGGGTTGGTTGACGCTCCTTGGGGGAGACCTTCGTTCAGCAAGGGTCGGCGATAAGTAGATTTGAATTAAAACTAAAGTGTTGACTAGCTAATTTCATGGAGTCGGTTTTTTGTGATGATGTACACGTGTCTCGTAAAAATTTACTTTCATTATTGTTCTCTAACGCGCCAAAAGGAGTATAACTTCATAAACATATTTAACCTTTTTAATATGTGGTGACGGATTAAGAATACATGGTGTTACCACTCGTATTCATCCCGTGGGTGTCGTAAAAGGCGACTAAGGGAACAAAGTATGCAAGACAACATTATTACAAAGAGAAGGACAACTTGGAACAAACCCTATGCGAACCCGTCTAGCCAGCGTGGTATAGTAGGCCAAAACCTCCTTGCTAAGGAGAGGCCTATGTCCAGCAGTGGACTGTAAAGGCTGTTGATGAATTTAAACATGTTCAAAAGGTATATTGTGTTAACTCACTTAAAAATTGTATTACTCAACTAACAGAAACCAAATTCCAATAAATTAAGTTTCATATTCTATAATATATATCACATTCAAACGGCGGGTGGTTCAGTGGTTAGTGACTCTGACTGCTAAACCGGAGATCGTGGGTTCTATTCCCACTGAAAACAAATATTTGTGTGGTGAGCTCGATTGTGTGTTCTGTATCTGGGTGTAATTTTTTTATGATATATATGTATTTAGAAGTTATTAAATGTGTTTATCACTAGTCTGGTTATCATAGCACAGGCTCTGGCTAATGATGATAGCCGCGTGTGAGATGTGTGAGGTTGTTTATTTATTTTCTAAAGACTAAATATGTTTCCTGAATGCATGATGTGTCGTTGTTCAGGTCTTCGTGGGTGCTACTCCATGCTCCGTAAGCTCCAATAGCATTTAAATATACTAATATTTGACACGTCTCATATAGTGCGGAGGTTCCTGTCATTGGAGCGGTAACCACCGGTGTCTAGGTCCCGAAGAACCCAGTCAGTGGTCTACTATTTTTTTTTTCTTAAACATGCATTGTCTTTTATACATACTAACGTGTGAAATGCTTACGTATAGGGTTTGTCCCGAACTTTTCTTCTCTTTGCAATGATGTTGTTCTGTGTAATTTGTACCGACACCCTTGCCACTTCGTATTCTTAATTTGTTACCACACGGACATATATTTGTAAACACATTTATGTCTTAGAATATTAATGATTTAAACAAAGACAATAAAAGATCGTGTTTATCATAACGTTACTTGTCCAAGGGTGGAATCGAACCCACAACCATGCTTAACTGTGAGGATCTAACCGCTAGGCCAACAGTTGTGTGATATTAAGTTGCGAGGAGATGGCAGCGTCTGCTAACATCGAGTCGTAATATTAGTAGTTTTAAAATATTTTAGTGCACTGTATAAAAATATATAAAAGAGTCTGTAGCTCAGAAACATTATTAAACTTAAATAAAGCATAAATTTTAGATAGCCAACATGAAAAATATCCCGTCTACTCGTCGCTCCAATAAAAAAAAACATTAAAAAATAAAGAAAAACCATAAAAGCAGCCGTCTTGCGATGCGTTATCATTTTTATATGTTCACCCCCCTCTCAACCCTTTAAACACCCCTCCACCCCCTAGATGCAAGCACACACTCACACTACTTCCTATAAATGGGTTAAAGAAAAATGTGTCTACCTGAAAACGTACGATGCACGAGTTTTTTATTCTTTTTACATTTTCTTTGCTATCCGCGATTCTCATATCGGCGATATAAAACTGAAAAATACATTTCTTATAAACATGCCAATATAACATATATGATCACAACAATAGAGGCGAAAATCGTATCAACGCTCCCGAAAAAACAGCACCCGTACACGAGTATTTCGCTCACATACACATGGAGCCGCGCCGTTTAGAAAAAAAATAAAATGCACACATATAAATAGCATGCAGTTCGAAAGGGATGCACTCAGAGTCATAAAATACTCGCACAGGCGCACGATCTATCGCACACATACCGCGGCGCCTCAACTTGGATGCACACATACTCGTATTCCTGTATGTACACACCCACACACGGCTCAACTTGAAGAAAACCTTCCATGTGTTGTGAAAATGCTTTTCCTTGCAGCAACCTCACGGGAAGAGTTCCATAGCGAATACCTCGCGGTAAAGACTGTTCGTTCTCTAAAATTTCAAATTTTAAAACAAAAATTTATTTAAAAGAAAAGAAATTTTAAACATTAAACGATGGATAAAATTTTTGGTTTTACAATTAATCGATCAGACACGCCGGGAGTTTTAAAAAGAATTCTTCACCCGTTTCACGTTCTAAAAAACGTTTTTAAAATTCGAAAAATGTGTCAAACAGAGCGCGCGAAATAAAAAAAAAGATTGTTGTTCGCGTCTTGCGTTTAGTGCCCCGATTCAGTAATAACAGATTAAATTGAAACTTGGACTGCGCTAGTTAACTTTTTAATGTCTAAAGGCACGTGGGACTTGCATTAGTGATGTTAATGTGTTTGTTAATGAGTGTGTCTATGTGTGAGTAAGGACTGTCCGTGTGTTACGATGGCGGTTCGCGTGTTGTAGCACATAAAAAATCACGATATGCAAGTGCAGTTATAATTAATAATTTCGATGTTTGTAGTCCGGATATTTGTGTTGTTTGCCATCTGTGCTAATGACCGTTTCGTATGACACTAAACGTTACGTGTTTTAACTTGAAAAGAACAAAGAAAATTCTTGATTAATTTATTGATGATATGCTCACATTTTATGATCTTAAGTCACGATCAAACTGACGTGTATATGCGTTAACCGACACAATTAATTTATAATATTTATTTTATAGTATTTCATTTTTATATTAGCTTAATTATCGATAATATTTATAGCTTTTCCTTATTTGACAAGAGAATATTTTCTAATTATTTATGAACGAATGGAATTGTTTTCTATATTTGAATAAGGAACATTTTTAATAAACAATTCTAATTAGAATTCTCGTAGTATTGTGTGTGTTATGCTATGTTTGTTAGCAGTGACTTCAAGTGAATAGAGGTTGATAAGAAAAAGGTTATAAGTCACTTTAATAGCCAGTATCGTAAGGTCAAGGGCATTTCTTATTTTATGTCGTTTTAGTTTTATGGGTCGCATAACTGTAAAGTCAACCATTGTTGTTTTAGTTTCTATATGGTATTCTTTAGTCAGATGTTCACTATCGACCTCTATGATGTCACCTCCCTGCCTCCTTCCATTCTAATAAGTCACAACTTTGATGGTATTTTTCTTTGTTTAGTTATACTATTTTAATTATTATGTTCATATCTTATTCACAGGTTTTAATAGTCAGGAAGTCCAGGAATTTTTGACCTACTATTCCATCCTAGTCAAACGGGTTGGTACGGACATCAATACGTTAAGCCAGAGATTATTGGTTCAATTCCCACCAATGCCAAATTTTGTGTGACGATCTTTGTACAAATTTTTATTAAGTTTCTTCCGTGCCCTTCTGGTTGTCTACAGGAAAGTCTACAGGGCTTCCAGATTCTGTGCTACTTCTGAAAATCATCGAAGAGCAAAACCCTTTGATCATTTTTGCTACATGATTGTACAGAGACCTTAGTCGTCATGAAAAAAGCAGTAATTCTTTTGTTCTGTTGGTTTGTCTAGGTTCTGATATGTTTATAGTTCAGCAATCAATAGATATTTAAAACTATATACTTCTTCAACTTGTCATTGATGTTCTTATTAGAATTTCTGATACATCTGTTTAAAATAAGATTCGAATTTTATAAGACAGACGCGGCAAATTTGAATTTAGAACAAACGGATTTGACATGTGATGACACCCAATCACGCATAAGAAAACGTTTTTTGTTGATTTTTTGCATTTAGTCAGAGATTTATAATTAAATTCGGATTACTATTATCACTATTATCAATGGTATAACCCGAAAAACCACTATAGTAACCAGTAAAACATGCACTGACCGAATGTTAAATCCATCCATCATTGGCAAATATAATAATAACCTTATTTTTTAGCTTTAAATAATATTCATCCCTACAGCAAAGAAATAGCTATTGTTTTCAAAATTTGAAAGAAATCTTACTTGAAAGTTTTAGAGCACAAAGCTTCAGCTTCTAAAACTAGGTTTATAGGTTACGCTACCTGATCTAGGGCTTCCACACACACAGAATTATTTAAGAGCATAAATTCATACCCTAAGTAGTTTTCTTAATTTCACTTTAAATAAGACACAATACGTTAAGTGATCACCTTACTAAAACACCTCTCTATTTCTCTCGCAGGACAAAAAATTATGAGATCCTCAAATAGATAAGTCTATCCATTAGATTTGCGACACTAGAATCATACCAAATTTAAACAAAATAATCAAATGAAATATTAGTACCGTGTTGGCATCTGAATAAAAAGATCTGTCAATGATCTTTTTGTCTGTCACTGTCACCTGTCAGTTATCGTCACCCATATTTTAATTTATACATGTGTACCATATTTAAAATCCATATTTAATAAAAGTAACACTACCTTTTCTTCCTTTGCTTTAAAATGTTATCTCTCAATTAGACATTAGCCACCAAAAGAGTTCTCATTTTCTTTTTTTTCATCATTCTCCATTTTTTCTTACTCTATGTAAAATTTAATCTACAAACCTCTTTAAACAGCAGATAAAACGAAATCGATCAATATCACTAATCTATAATTAAGTGTCAGTGTCGCAGTCTGACCTAAGCCTATTTTAAATCTACCCTAACCTGGTTCTTGGTCTTTTTAGGAGTATACTAAAATAGATTGACCCTATGACGAGACATCTGGAGAAAATATTTTTATACCAATAACACAGATTAAATTTGTAACTGGGTTATTGAATTTTAATTGTTGCATTCTGTGCAGAGTATATTGAGACTGTGACTATTTATAAGCAGAAGCAGGATACTTATTAATATTTTTCTAATAGAAATACTTATAATTTAAAGTGAAATTATGTATAATAAAATAATAACTAAGAAATTAAATTTAGTGAATCCTCCCGAACTTTATTGAGTGCAAATAAAAAAAATAATGGCGTAAATTCGAATGCCCCTTGTAGGTTTTTACTAAATGTTTCAGAAACTATATTTTATAAATTTAATAAGTAAAAATTACACAATTTACAGTGTTGTATCTAATAAGGTTGAAATCCATATTCTTGGATATCGAACCAATTTTCCAACTAGATTGTTTTTACTTTAAATAATTTCCAATAAGAAAATCGGTTAAAAACAAATAAGTTTCACTTAAACTTTAATCAAATTGAACCTAAGAAACGGGTGAAGAATATTCATAATCATATCCAAATATCTATCAGTCAAGTCTAACTTTTCCAGTTTCGGTCCAGGCACCTCCTACCCAACGATAGTTCCTATAAATACCTACATAATTACGAAGATATATTTATTTTTATTTTGAAATATTATATTGTAGACATTAGTGTTAAATAGTGAAATATTTATAAGTGAAATAGTGCCAAGTATGTCAGTGACTTTAACGAATCCCAACTTGTTTATGACAAACCCAATAAACCTACAAATGAAGAGAGAATTCGACGAATTTACCACTGACGAAAACAAAATGGATCAAGTTGATAGCAATAATTCTAGTGATGGAAATTCTGAGAGTAGTGACTTAGAAAATAATGGCCCAAACGAAGATACAACAACAGCTCTGGATTATACAGAAAACGCACTCTCCATGAATCCAGTAGCTGACATTATCAAGAAAGAATTTCTTCCAGACCTCAATTTTAGTAACCCGTTTAGAAACCAAACCATGGGATTCAAAGATGGATTCCAGAACGCCCCATTTCTGCTTCCGACTCAACTTTACAAAAGTTTCTTAGCCAGTCTTGGAAAGAGGAGGAGAAATATAACTGACTGCTACTCTCTTTATTCACGAAATATGCTGTTTTCCAATGGATTTGGATTAGAAGCTTCTGATGATGAGACTAATGCTGATAGAGTTACTGATTCTCCGGATGAGGTAATAAGTTTTAAGAGTAAATGACTCGTAGCTCACTTTTTATTAGGAAACGCGATAGTATTCTTGTTTTACAAAACCTTTATTATTCTTATGATGTTGCTCTCAATGATATTTATATAGTAACACTGGCCTTGACGATAGGGACTCCAACAAAGCTAACAGTGAAATATTATATCACCTAAGAACCGACTAAGCTTATTTTAGAAAATTAACAGGTTCCTACTACCGTATTTCTGGATATTTGGATCACATTGAAAAAGGATACCCAGAAAAAATATGACAGCAATTGATAGGATTTTAAAGAGGATAGCTGATTGAACTCTAGATAGTCTCTGGATCGTCATACCTTATCGTGTTAGATGCAACCTGTTCATAATAACTCTTATAAGAATTCTCTTTTAAAGGACTACACATTTGTTCTTATGAGTATGTTAATGCTCTTGTGGTACTTATACTCTTATTGGACTATATCTAATCTGTTATTGGAGTTTTGTTTAAGAACTATTTCTACTAATAAAGGACAGATATTCTAGTAAGAATTGGAATATTCCAGATTTTCGCCGTGTACAAGTGACCTGACTTGATTCACAAAGTGTGATAGAAATTCTAAACAGGTAACTAAACAATAATTGTGTTTGTTTCAGAAGGCGGGTGCATCGTCAGCGTTCGTTTGGAGTGGTGGAGGGGTCGCAGGTGGAGGACAGGATCAGGCAGCCGCGCAGCCCGCCGCCGTGCCGACAGGTAATATATTCTTTTATTATATATATGATAATAATTAGGATAAGTGGTTATCAATACCCATTGGTAGTCTAAACTTAGTTAAAGCCTAAAGTAAAGGATATAAGACAGCAATGATATGTATCATTGCTGTTTTATATCCAATTACGATGACAGTATTATGGGAGAGCCTAGTTTTTCTCCTTTTCGTTTTAAGCTATTGTCATCGTAGCCATAGTCTGTGTAAATCCTCATTCCTGAATACTTTAAGGTGAAGTTATAACAGAGAATTATTTCAGGCACGTCAGGCGGCGGCGGGGCCCAAGGTCTAGTGCACTGGATGTCGGTGATGGCGGAGCATATGGGAGGGGGACACCATGACCCCTCCCATTACGCGCTACCCCCATGGAATAATGGTGCGGTTGATGTAAGTCCACGATTTTTGTTAATGATAGTTTCTTTAGTTTAGGTTATATATTTGAATCATTATACAGATGTTATACTTTTCATTATTGAGTCTAATAATGATAATGAGGTATGCAATTGATACAATTATTGAAATATAGGTATATAAATTCAGTAAAAATATTGAAATTATCACAATAGTGTAATAGTGGAGTATACTGAATACGCCATGACTGAAGTATGGAGCAGATATTTGTCGATTATCGAATCTTTGCGTAATTACACTTATTTATCACGAAGTCATCTACTTTCTTTTTAAATATATCTATACTTATTTAATTTTCCTTGTGTCTCTTAGAAAATTATTGGGACTTATTCATCTAATATTAAAAATTGCATTATAGAAAAATATTATCGACTTTAACGAGGTTATTAATAATTTTAATAACCTGCCTTAGATATTCATTTTTTTCATATTTAAATGTAATCAACCTTGAAGAACAATTCATTTAAAGCAAATTAAAAACTGATAGCTCTACTAATATTTCTCGTAATATAAAGTACAACATTGTCTTGTTAAACCACGCAATTTTTTACACATCTAACACACGGCGACCGGCTCCAAACTAAACACAGCCTGTACGATGGTATCCAAATGGCATATTAATTCTAAGCACATCCATATTATTTTCACAATTACTAAATACGTAACCGGATTGCTGATAACACTACATATAGGTAGTTGATCCCATTGGCGTCCACCGTTGAACGAGGGCCTCTCCCAAAGAGCGCGAACCATCCCCCATTCATCCGCTGCCAGTCATTTTCCTCATGTTGACGGTCCATCATGCCGTAGGGTGCATTACACTACATCACTTTTAATTATTATTTTTTTTGACAGTAAGAGCCTGTCAAAGTGACTCTACTCTGCCTGATAGAAAGCATGACCAGAATCTAAGAGTTGTGGTCACCATACTCATTGCAAATGCAGACAATGCAGTATGGTGACGCACACTATGGCGGCCTAGTGAGATGCTTTTTCACACCCCGCTTGGGGACGTAAAAGGCATGACGGTCATCGTGACAGTGTAAGGCTTACACAGTTACCACGATAACTGTCACTCCTACATCAAAGGGTCTCTGGTCTCACACTCACCAACGAAACACGACAACACAGATGTTGGCGCTTTAGGTTTTTCTTCTGTGGGAGGGTAGTACTGCCCCGGTCGAGCCAGTCTGCTCGTGCTGAAATCAGCGTGGCTTTACTACCTACTAAAACACTTATACATTTACTTTATTCGTTTGCCTAATTGTAAAATTACATATGTATTACTAAATGCTTAGATATCATAGATAGTTATATCCACTACTTTAAACTTAGCTGTCTGGATCACTAACCACCAGACCATCATTCCCTACAATTACTTCAAGTTCATCATCAACAGCCTTTAGAAGTCTACAGCTAGACATAGGCTTCTCCTTAAAACACAGATTTTGACCTATTATACCATGTGAAAAAGCATCTCACTAGGTCACCATAGCGTGGGTCGCCATACTGCACTGTCTTCATTCACAGTGAGTACGGCGACCACCGCTCTTGGATTCTATTCATACCTGCCATCAGGTAGAGTAGACTCACTTTGGTGGGTTACTATAAAAAAAAACGCGGATTAGATACATTTAGAGTTTTTTCAAGTTTTCTTCTCTTTGACTTGTAATCTTCCATAATTTGCTCCCTTAGACGCCTCTTACAATACCAACGGGATGTATAACTGTGGTCACACTTCGTATCCTTAATCTTTCATCGCACAAGCACATTAAATCGTAGTAAAATATTAATAAACATGGAATATAATAAAGTTTATAGTACACCAGTTAATATGGGTTACATATAAGAGCGTAGCAGTTGTATGACCATGTACGGCTACAAATAGCGGCGTTATCGCTTAAAACAATTTCTTTCTGGCAATGGACTATAAAGAAATGAATTTATAGGCTGTTTTTCTTTCATATATACTAATGTGACTCTGCTCTGTCTGACGGAATGCATTAATAGAATCCAAGAGTAGTAGCTACTATACTCATTGTGAATGCTGACATTGCAGTATGGCGACCCACGCTATGGTGGCCTAGTGAGATGCTTTTTCACGTGGTGTAATAGGCCAAAACCTGTGTTTTAAGGAGAAGCCTATGTCCAGCAGTAGACTTCTAAAGACTGTTGATGATGAACTTGAAGTAATTGTAAGAAATGATGGTCTGGTGGTTAGTGACCCAGACAGATAAGACTGAAGTAGTGGGTATAACTATATATGATATCTAGAAAAAGCCTAGGAAAAGTTCTAGAGTGAGAAAAAAAATTGTAAAAGGATTCCAAAAATTGAGATAAAATTTAAAGTACATACTTAAAATATCTGTTAATTAAGTCCATCTGTTACAAATGGCGGACTGAATAACTAAACGCAAACTGATAATTCGTTATGCAAATATAGATGCATTGTAATCGTAGCAATTAGTGGCAGTCGCACGATAATTGTTCCAACAGTCTGTTAATGTTGTTTGCGCGAGTCAGACATTCGAGTTAGCGTCAAATTAATATGTTATATGCGGGGCATACTTATGAATATGTGCATACCGAGTCTGTATGTAAATAACACAATCGCAGGTGTGGTATTCCTTTAAATGGCCTGAAACTTTCGATATTTTATATCATCTTTACTTTATTAATGGTATAAGCAATCATCTCGTCGCTTGCCACAGCGCTCAATGTTGTTACGAAAACACTTTGTGTGATCCACAAATTTTAGTAAGATTCGATCTATTTAGATTACAAGTCGTTAATAGAAATTAAAAAATAATTATTTACTAAAGAAAAAGTCTAGGTGGTTTCTTCTGTAAGTCAAAGATGATCGTGTGTTACTCACGGTAAAAAAGATCGTTACCAAGATTTTTTTCTCACGAAACCATAAATTTGCATATGCACTTAACACAAAGGTCTATCATTTATTATTGGACAAAATAAAAAAAGAATTCGCGCATCGTATACTAAATAGACAAAACCTGTTTAGTGATTCAGAACGCATCATTAGCAAATAAAAAAAAAAGAAAATTATATTCTATATTCAAAAATTAAATCTTGAGTCTTACCCCTTTAGCTTTACATTTCATATTTCGAAGCACACTAGTGTTGTCACCCCTTGCACAGTGTTTTACGCAGTAAAAAGTAGCCCACGGTGAGACGTATGCAAATTTTTGAATAATTCCATCCTTGTTACAATGAACCATCACCCTAACTGTTATTTAAATAAAGAACACTTTTCTTCAATATCTCCTGATAATTTGTTCTTGCGATTTTATGCTATATCCCCGAGTGTTAAAAATTATAATACGATCGAAATTACATATTTATCGAAATTGTATTCTATCTTGATATTGATAGGGTTATATTTGAATGGTAATACTTTTTGTAAGAAGATAGTAATTATGATAAGTATGACGGATTAGGTAAATATCGTGGTGCTCAAGAATCTGAACGATATTCGTGATTAATTATTTCCTATCTGAGCTAAAGTGGGAAGTGAACATTGTTCTCACAAGTGATATTTTTGCATAATGTGCCTGGGAATGTGATTTAGAACGCATTCTGAATAAGTAAATATGACTGTTCTTTTTATCTGGTAATGATGTTCGACAAATATGCCTCCATGCTTATATTAGGTCTGCTTTTTTTTTCTCCCTATTAAGAGCCTGGCAAAGTAACTCTACTCTGCCTGATGGAAAGCATGACCAGAATCCAAGAGTTGTGGTCACCATACTCATTGCAAATGCAGACAATGCAGTATGGTGACGCACACTATGGCGGCCTAGTGAGATGCTTTTTCACACCCCGCTTGGGGACGTAAAAGGCATGACGGTCATCGTGACAGTGTAAGGCTTACACAGTTACCACGATAACTGTCTCCGCTACATCAATGGGCCTCCGGTCTCACACTCACCTACGAAGCACGACAACGCGGATGCTGGCGCTTTAGGTTGGTCTTCTGTGGGAGGGTAGTATTGCCCCGGTCGAGCCGGCCCGCTTGTACTGTAATCAGCGTTGCTGTGCTACCTAGCAGTCCTAATAAGTCCTTTTTGTTTCTTAAAAGATGGCGTATCGTAGCACTCTATACATGGAATTTCGTACAGTAACACATCAGCTAAGTAGTGTTAAAGTATTAAATAATTTGAAATTTTATTCTGGACTGTAAAACTAACAGTGAAATTATATCATAAGCTTGGGTTTTAATAAAAGTTGGTACAAATAGATTATTTTAATACTTACTGGTACAAATAAAGACGCTAGATATTAGATTTTTTTATATATTAAGAGTCTGCCAAAGTGACTCTATTCTACCTGATGGAAAGCATGAATAGAATCCCTGAGTTGTGGTTACCATACTTATTGCAAATGCAAACAATGCAGTATGGTGACCCACACTATGATGGCTTTGTGACATGCTTTTTCACACCAAACTTGGGGACGTAAAAGGCATAACAGTCGGTGTGGCTTACACTTACTACGATGGCTGTCACCCCTGCATCAATGGGGCTCCGGTCTCACACTCACCAACGAAACACGACAGCACGGATGCTGGCGCTTTAGGTTGGTCTTCTGTGGGAGAGTAGTTCTGCCCCGATTGAGTCGGCCAGCTCGTGCTGAAATCGGCGTGGCTTTACTACCTACCAAAGATTACACATTATTACAGATATCATGGGTGCATCATGCGATGCGATGCGATGCACCTTACCTATTGCTCTCCACATGAATACATCTATTAACAGTTTAGAATGATTCCACTTCATCGAAAGGCTACCTGGTAAAAAAATTCTGGGCAATATGGCCCCCCTTTGTCCCTTTATAATGTCTCTAAAAACCTTTGTGGACAAATAAAGTATTATCTGTCTACCTAAGTCCCATTTTCCATTCAAGACCGTATATAGCCCATATACATAGTCTCATTTCAGTTTTGTTACCACATATTTCTTACAGACGTCTGCAACGTCAGGCAGGTGGACAGCCATAAGGGAATTCAGTCAGTTGTAAGTTATTTTAGCTGATTCCTTTAAGGCCTTACAACAATTTTACATTACACCGACGTACAAATATAATTGCAAAACCGAGAATGGTGACAGCATAAACAGTATTTGTAGCATGCATAAGTTGAATATTTCATCATTATCAGTCAATCGATGTCCGCTTCCTTTAAGGAGCGCCAGCTACCAACAATGTATGTTAATCACGATAAAAGCTCTTTCTCTAACGTGTCGTGTCGTGATGTGAGGTGACGTAAAATGTTGGAAAAAACGACCAACCTTATCTAGTACCGCACAGTTATCGTCACAACTGTTTTCATTGAATTAAACTAAATTAATCGATTTTTTCTTTTTACTAATCGTTAAAATATCAAGTCACGCAAATTTGGGCATCGTTACGCGCGAACGCCAACAAACGTTCACACGCGAGTGCATCGTTTTAACTTGCGCTTTATTTCTGAACGTTTTGTTTTAACTGTGGATTTGTTTTAATAGGATTTTGGTAATAAATCTTACTAAAAAATACACTTTCTATTCTTTTTCCTCCAAGACTTTGTTCCTAAATTCTCAACCTTGATTATTACCAAGTACGTCGGATTTTCAGAGTTCTAACTACCAGTAACAATTACCAAAGATGTTCGTTTGGCAACCGGGCTGTGGCACGGTTGGGTCAATATGTTAAAAATGGTCGTGCTTAAGACTAACCTGACTAGAATTTCTTAACATTACAATGTATTAACCCAAGCGGTTAATATGTATCGACTACTACTTCCTATCTCTTTTTTCTCTTGGAAATATGCCCTATGTCACGGGAGACTGTATAAATATACAAGAAACGGACACATAGAAAAGTCAGACTCAGAACAACAACTTGTGGATTATGTAAAGTATTGTCCCGTGTGGGGTTTCAATCCACAACACTCAGCACAGTAGAAAGCGGCGTGGCGACCACTTACACCACTTTTTTTTTTATAACGTGTGGAAACCCCCTCGGGTTACGGCGGGGTGGTGTGTCGGAATCGGACCGACTAAAACCACACGGTGTGCCACTCTGCGCCTGATATAGGAGGGATCCGGGAACAGCTGCTATTACGACATCCAGTCCCACTTAAACCAGTAGGCCAACCGTGTAGTCGAATCGTATTGTTTTCGAATCATTAAACAACTATTTCTGTGCAACTTCTAAATTCCAAAATTCACTTCCACTATATTGGACTTCTAGAGATGTGTGAGAGAGAATTCTTAAAGCATTACGCCATCCGTGTAGTCTTATTTATATAAATCCATAAATTTGTTTGATAAAGTAACTGTGGTAATAGCTCGGATAGAGAATATCTATTCGCGCGCTTAAGGTGCACCTCGAACTAACTTGCTTACAATCATTTCAATGATTACAAAGCATTTAGTCACGTACGCGAATGAAAACAATTCTTTATGTTTAAAAATTAAAATGTTCTTCAACAACATCATCAGCTTAGCCGAAAGACGTCCACTGCTGGACATAAGTCTCCGAAGGCTCTCCACAATGACCAATCTTATGCTGATCCAACATTTTTGGACGACTTTCACTAGGCCATCAGTACACCTTTCAGACACTAACCTACCCACGCTCCGTCCTCCAGTACGTGATTGCCACTCCAGAACTTTGTAGTTTCATCATTAATTCAACCTAATAAAAGACAATTTTACCGAAAATTGGCAAAAGCTAACTGTAGTGACCCCTTTCACCCCTTATATTACTATCATAGACTATTGTATCGTTTTTATAACATTCGTTAAAAAAATGGCTTACGAGGTTGCAAATATTTCTACTGATATTTTATTTAACCTTACTATAAATTATAGAAGAATAACTTTATGTATATGGCAACTATTGCTCTGTGTGATAATGATATCACAAAAAAATCACTAACAAGACATATTTTCTCGCACAAACCCCACTTGTCACCAACAAAGACATTAAAAAATCTTAAACCATTTTAATTGTTGCACGACAAAAGCGCACAGTGTTTCACACCGTCAAAAACTCGCTAAAAAAACAATAATATTTGATTCATCATAACATAATAAAAAACATACAGTCAATTTTTGAGTTACGATAAAAAAATTGGCAATATCTCCATTGTATTGGACGCTGCTAACGATATTTTGATGACTGCAGTGAGCTTACTGTAATGAAATAATAAAAAGACAAAAAAATATGAAATGATATAAGACTACTGTGGGGGCAAGTTGGCGTTTGTGGATAAAAAATTTGCTTGCTATTCATAATATATGGCTCTATGAATAAAAGAAACACTGTGCGAAATGCAACGGTGTGATTTATTTCTTTAAAAGGTTTAAAAAAAATCTTACTTAGAAAATTACTGAAAAACGATTTCCAAAGTTTTATTTACTTTAATAACAAGACTTTCATAAATAAAATCAAGTTTATTCACGATCATAAAAGCAAATAAGCACACTGTGGCGAAAATCACTTTCTATCATATGACTCGTATGCTCAATTGTCCAGTGTCCACATCATTTTAAATAGCGAGATACACACATGTACGACTCCTAGCGAAAATGGACCTGAAAAGTACATTTTGGATCATGTCTATCCTGTGACAAATACAAAAATTTACAACACTTATAATTCCTAAAATATTGCGTGATCTCTGTGACAGTCATCACTTCTGTCATTTTAGACACAAATTAAAATCGCTTGTTCAAAGTTACTCCGACGGTTCAGTAGCCATCTGTCACAGAGATCAAGCTATATTTTAAAGACTGTAGGTATTATTTTGAACCGTAAACTAATAGTCCCATCGTGCATATCCAATTATATTAATTTATCATTCACAATAATAAATAGGTACCCACGAAATTAATTGAAAGTAACTATGAAATTTTTCTCATGGCAACCCACGAACGGAATCAGTCACCCGTCAAAATGAGATTAGTGTTTGACAAAGAACATTAACTGACAATCAAAATTGGATGTCTTAATTACGAACTGTCAAAATCGATTATGCACAAAATCTGTTTTGAATAAGATATATTCGATGATCGTTTGTCAAAATCGCTTTAGGGTAGGTCGACAATTGGGAGGTTAACCCTTCATTGTTTCGTTTTAAAACGATTAATTGAATGATTTTTATGGTTCCGTTTACAAATGTATTTGTGTTTTATCCGTTTAAGGACGTCAATCAATTCATTTATTTCTTAACTTAATGTAACAGGTTAAATTAATAAGATTATTATTTTAATCCTTAAGATGTAAATTTAATTTTAATTGTATGTACATATATTTAAAATGTCGTCTGACATCAAACAACCCTGTACTATGGTACTCAACTGCTAACATTTATAATTATATATGTCTAAATGCATACATATTATAGATAAATTACACCTCGACGTTGAACAAATCGTTGTGTTCATTTATCGCAGTTTGAAAGTTGATAGTGCAAGCATTTCTCTATGATTGGCAAACAGAAACACATAATGATTGTATGTTCTCGTCTATAAATACTGTTTCGCCATCTGTCTTTGTCTATTTAGTTTATAAAGCTGAGTGAACAGTTTAACAACTGCTATTAAATTAAATGTAATAGTTGCGATTATTGAATGGGCATCTATAAGCATATGCTCTAAATATAACTTTGTTTCAAATAGTCTATCTTATTTCTAGTTTTCTTATAAAGTCAAACATCGAGAAGCCCATCACTATATTCCATTTTTAAATGTATCCAATTGCTGGTGGATACAAATACATGTCCAATATAAGAACGGAACCCACTACGAACCATTTAACACAAACTGTCTCACAGAAGCAACGAATGAGTCCGCATTATCTAGTGAGGGGTGCGTACCAATTCACATCCCTAAGATTTTATGCTTGATTTTGCACGAATTTGTACCTTTTGTTGTTTAACTATTAATTATTATCTCACACCAGGTGTGTTCCGTGTAATTTTTTGAATATTCACGCCTATGAGCGCAGGGGATAGCCAGAGGCGATTTGTTAATCTTTTTTGAAGAATGAGAATATAACTCTTTCACTAGAAGATTGGCGTTTCTATCAGAGGTTATATTGTAGACAAGTCTTTACACACTAACACTAAAAAAAGCTACTTATGATAATTAAGTTAAACCCAAATTTTATAAAGTAATGTTAGTCCTCTAAGTCTCATGCGCTATGTAGTCACCACGTGCAAATAAAATTAGTGTTGCAAAGAGCTTCTGACTGGTTATTATTATCAGTCAGCTGCCTGACCTGGAGACGAGGGTTGCAAGTTGTAAGAAATACCCCAAGTCTCGGATGAAAAAAAAGCCTAGCGCATTGAAACTGCAGTGATTTCGGCATATTGAACCACAAATTGTTTCTTCACTCATCGGAATAGACGAGACATTGAACCTTACCAGTCCCTATCTTGGAAAAGCCGTAGGTTTACCAACGATCTACAACACTACGCTAAGTACTGTAGTGTATTTGCCCATAAATTTCCTCCAATATTTTTCTTAATAATTTCGTATCGGGATACAAGAGAGTTTTATTAGGAGTAGTATTTATTAGAAGTTCCAGAACTTCTCAAATGTCAGACCTTGGTGTATGATAAGCATTAGCACCTCTATGCTTTGTGCTGCATGATGGACTTAGTTCCTCAATCGAAGCGCACCAATATAAGTAGTTTTTTGTAAATATATGTTGTTTTTGTAAAAAACGAAACACTCAAGATTTTACACGTTGCTATTCTTGCGCTCAATAAACATTGTTTATAAAGCCAGCAATGGATTTATTTATTGCCACTGAATATTGAAACAAGGTAACAATTGTTAACAACGGGTTAATATCTTATGATTCTTTTATAATCATGAAATTCAAGTCTTGTTTTTAAAGGATTTACTTACGATCAGTTATCACGATAGTTATTTCACTGCAGAATGTTTGACTGACTTTTAAAGTACAGTTTTTTAATGATTTTTCTTTCTTAACACGTTTCTATTTTGTTTATTTGTGACCGACTCCTTTGGACTCAATTTTGGCATACTTTAAACTGTCAGATTTCATTTAAATTTTATAGACTTATCAATAACCAATCACAATACAATATTGCTGCGTGACTGCAGGACTGCACGGTTGGCCTAGTGGTTTAAGCGGTCACCAAACCGCTCTCTACTGTGTTTCTCTACTTTGTGTGATCCATAAATTGTTGTTCTGAGTCTGGGTGTTCTTTGTGTCCGTTTTTTGTATGTTTGTAAACTATATTATATTGGATAAGTGGTGACAGTATCTTTGTATTAGTGAGTGAATAAGACAAAATATAATGAAGAGAATTTAACTGACAAAGAATTGTCGTTCAGTTGTAGAATCATGTTTCACACTAGAAGCACCTTGCGGTGATACCTACCTGCGGTTTTGTTATTTTTTGGCTCTAAAATTAAGGTGGCCTTTTTATGAAATCAATTATCCACCAGCGAAAGCCCCGTCAAAATTGGTCCAGCCGTTACAGTTACAGGGTTTAGTCGCAATAAACACACAGAAAAATTCACCAACAGAAAAAAAAATTATTGATGTATGTAACGTATATGCTTTCATATGCATTTATTGAAAAGCTTCTAATGTGAAAGTACAAACAGATACTCAAATTTTATTTATTTATATACATTACTACCTTTACCCGTTGCTTTGTGTGTTTAAAATGTGGCTTTTCAATAGGTATTACTAGAAACTACATGCATTCAGGAAAATCTAGTTTTTTTTTAATTTTACGTCGTGTAACTTTTCCTGAATTCTCCTAAATATTTAAAGCCACATTGGTTCAATCATTCCCTAACAACACTAACGAACGGCATTTCACTTTTGTATATAAGAATTTATGTGATGAATTAAAAAAAAAGTTCGTTGATATAGGGACTAAATTAAACTTGTAAAAATGACACTATAAACGAAATTTTCAATTTTATTTAATACATATCAATAAACGAACAAAGAAAGCAAATACTCAGAAAAAAAACTTAAATATATGTTAATAGTATATTGGCTAACAGAATACCTCAGCTACACAAAATAACCTTCTCCAAGAAGCCATCTCATAGACAATAGTAACATTTAAATCACGTACACACTAGAACAGGCAGAGACAAAGACATACTAAGTGAGCTTCCACAGAGAACAGTGGCCACAATTTTGACAGCGAAAGGACCGGTCCTGGAAGATTAATGGTCGGTCTACTCATCGCCGTAATGACGCCCCCACCGCTTCTTCTAATGACATACAGTGTAGGGAGCATACGATTTAAGTAATATGAGAGGATTTTTTGTGTTTGTAACTTAATCTGGATAACATTATTTAGGTTTAAAAATATCATCTGTTTTCAATGTATAGACGCTGCTATTTTCTGTTTTGATTGATTGATTCTTTTGTAAAGCAGATTTCTTGCGTTTTTAAGTTCCACATTTATGTTACTTTTTCTTAATGTGGAAATGTGGAAGAAAAAGAGATGAAAATATCGATATACATTTTATTTCACAGACGTTAAATTTATATTTTGTGTTCAATGTAAGCAAAATACTTTCGTTTCATTTTTAATAACACTATAAAAATGAAAAATAACATATCTTTAAAGTGCCCATAGTAGACAACTACGACTATGTGTAGAAACATCAATTATCATAACATTTTTTTTCATAAAATACATCGTAGTAAACAGTGAAGTCCTAAGCTACAAAATTAAGAACTGGTCTCGTAAGCAAGACAAATTATCAGGACTGTCTCACAAACATCAGCAATATGGTCACCATCAAAACATCCTTGGTTAATGTCTCAACCGTAGAAAAAAGCCTGGCATGTTTATCTTGGATGGGCCGCGTCGTTGCGAATCGCCCCTGCCCCGAATTTCGTACGTTCGTTAATCGATTTTAGTCCGAACGCGTCTAATTCTCCGAATTAATCGTGGACACCCTTGTGTGGCTAATTTTCTTGTTTATGGTTAATGATAATAGTGATATTGTTTTCCTCTTGTTGTTTTGTCTCTTTGTTATTAATAATTATTATTATTTATTATTATTGATAACAAAAGAAAATTATTCTAGCAGATAATTTGACAATTAGAGCGTGATAATTTTACCACTAGTAACAATTCAACGACAAGAGTGTAAGAGGGTCAGGTTTGACGGTCCTTAATTAGGAATCGAAGCTACGACTTCTGGCTTGGCGATCAGGAATGCTAATCTCTAGAAAAACAGAACACAAAAACTGGAGGGTTCTATACAATAAATTGTAAACACAATTTTATACCCACATGTCTATTATTTAAAGAAATACTTTCTCCCAAAACTCAATTCCATATCTTCAGATATAACAAATATGGTATATGTTCATTAACAACATACAACAATCAAAACAAATTCTGATTGTTTTTTTTTATATAGAGCCTGCCAAAGTGACTCTACTTTGCCTGATGGAAAGCATGAATAGAATCCAAGAGTTGTGGTCACCATACTCATTACAAATGCAGACAATGCAGTATGGTGACCCACACTACGGTGGCCTAGTGAGATGCTTTTTCACACCCCGCTTGGGGACGTAAAAGGCATGACAGTCATCGTGACAGTGTAAGGCTTACATAGTTACCACGATAACGTTAAATACATAACGTTAAAACGTTAACATTTAACGTTTTACATACATACATAAAATCACGCCTGTTTCCTCAGAAAGATAGGCAGAGGCATATTAAATGTACACTTTCCGTCAGTGTTTTGGTTACCCGTAATAGGTGGCAAACCTATTGTCGCTTATCGAGATGTTTGGTTTACTTATTTTCAGAAGAAATTGTTATCCGTCCGATTTTGTGTCTTAACGTCAATAAAAATTATATACATTAAACATTTATTTATAAATGTAACATATTTACGAACAGAAAGCAAGTGTCGTATTTTCTACCGCACGCGTTCCCATCGTATATCGAGGAGGCTTCACACAAAACCCCTCGAGGGTTATGGGGAAAAGGTTCGTGATGCTGTATCTATTGTCCATAGAGCAATAAACAGACAAACAAACTTTTTATTACAGTCAGTTAGAAACTAAAGCTAGGATCACAACGTTTGGCAGTTGTAACACAGTCGCTAATAAGTTATCACATAGACATATTATTTAGATTTTTATAGAGTTTTTTAGGGTTATATATATTTTGTGTGATCCACAAATTGTTGTTCTGAATCTGGGTGTTCTTTGTGTCCGTTTCTTGTATGTCTGTAAAGTCCCCCGCGATACAGGATTTATTCCTAATGCGGATGTTGTCTTTATTAAAAAAGAAAAAATTAGTAAAATAAAATTTTAATCGATATCACATTTTTTTTTAATTTAAGCGCCTACTAAAGTGACTACTTTGCCTGATGGAAAGCATGTATAGAATCCAAGATTGAAACAATGAGATAACATTTACTACATCAATGGTGAAACATCGTATATTTAATTCAACTAATTGTACTAAAGCTTGGTTCTATTTAATCATCAGCATCCCGTCATCTCAGCCAAAAGACGTCCTCTGCTGGATATAGATTTCTCTCCCATAACAGACGGTCCGGTCTTACTCGTATCCAATATCCGCATCCTATTCGCGTCAATTCGATTTTAATTTAAAAAAAAAAATTACTTTAAGGGGCAGAAAAATTAAAGCATATTTCATTTTTTTTGGATCATCATTATCGTCAGCCTTTAACAGTCCACTACTGGACATAGGCCTCTCCTTAGCGAGGAGGTTTTGGCCTACTATACCACGCTGGCCAGACGGATTAGTATGGGGTTTGTTTCAAGTTTTCATTCTCTTTGTAGTGATATTTTCATAAATAGTTTGGTCCTCTAGTCGCGTCTAATGACACCCACGGGATAAATAGGGGGGGTGACAGTATGTACTCTTAATCCATCACCACACGGTAAGAGAATTTTTTAGAGATATTTACTTAAATTAATATACCAACTTAGTTCTATAACACTTTCCTAGGTACTGCATTTGCAATGAGTATGGTGACCACAACTCTTGGATTCTATTCATGCTTTCCATCAGGCAGAGTAGAGTCACTTCGGCAGGCGCTTAATATAGAAAAAAAAAGAAACTAGCTAAGTCGTTTACTATCTTAGTAACATTTAGGAAATATTAAAAACTACAAGTTCTGCCACCCGATGACAAACATCAGCTTTAAAAAAATAACAATACTTTATCGACAGCTTATAAATAATATCTCAATACAATATTATGATGTCTCTTATAAAGGATCAAGTCCATATAACTACATATATTTTGGGAACATAAATTGTACACGACCATTCTTAAGAGTTATTTGTTTAGGGGTGGCTGAACTGTCTTATGGGGACTTACTGAATATATAGTAGGATGTCAAAGTTTTGATACTTTTATATCTACGCTACGTGTACTTCTTCAATGCTTTATTATCCAGTTTATTTGCAAGTAAAATTTTCGTGTCTCAATAAGTTGTATAATAGGTAACATTAAAATAAACATTTGTCTGGAAAAGATTTCTAATTCTTTAACAAACAGAAAAGTTTTTGAGATAAACTGTTTTTTTTATTTTTCGAAATACATGAAGAATCACTGATTTTGCCATCATATTTTGGATCTGGAAACTGAATAGAAAATACCTAATTTATCCACATACGTCCTTCTATGATGCCACGGTGTAATTTGAAAATCAATTATCATCTTAAGACAATACAGTAAACTGTAACCTTAACGAAAATAGATAGTTTATAAACATATTCTAATAGCGATAAATCAACTAATCATAATACTAACACAGAAAGACCGGAAGCCTATTGATGTAGGAGTGACAGTTATCGTGGTATGTGCAATACAATGCCACGATGACTGTCATGCCTTTTACACCCCCAAACGAGGCGTGAAAAAGCATCTTACTAGGCCGCTATAATGTAGGTCATATTGCATTGTCTGTATTAGCAATGAGTATGTTGACCACAACTCTTGGGTACTAGAGGCAGAGAAGTCACTTTGGCAGGCTATTAAAATAAATAAAAAAAAAACATAACAATCTATAAAAGTATCAATATTGCTCAATCCACATAAAGTAGCATAAATTACCTGTTCTGTCATTCGTTTCTCATATAAAAACACTATTTAATAAGAAAGGGTGCAACCGCTATATTTTTTTGCACACTCTTTGCAAGTCTTTGTTGAATGTAACTGTGTTTGTCACCATGCTTTTTAATAAGAAGATTTTACAGTATGGTGCTTTGTTAAGGGATTTTTTTGGATGAGAGATAATTATGGTGCTTGAACAGTCAATAGGGCTTTGAAGGAGATTATCTTTAGTCTACTTAAATATTTGAAAGTTCAGAAGGCGTTTCTAAGTTACACGATATTTACGACTTTCTGAAGTGTTGGTTAACTAGATGTTGTACTTGTGACTAAATGGTGATCGGTTCGGAACTCAGCTAGTGTAATAAGATCAGTGTGTGTAGAAACCATCTATCCATACATTTTTATACTTAAAAGAACTGTAATGTTAGCCTCAACGTATTTTTTTTTATATTTGCGAAATCTGTTAACTTTGTAAGTTTTGCACAGATAACTCAATGGCAGGTTTAATTTGTTTTTTTTATTACTTTTTAAATATTAATATCAATTGTCTATATCACTGTAACTCTATTTGCTTCATCACCAACCTTTAACAGGACTGAACTGCCCACATTCTGTCCTTAGAAAGGAGATTTCAGCCTGCCATACCATGCTGCCCAGAGTTGATATTATTTCTTTGAATGACTTCACTGGCATACTACCCGTTCATTCAAATGTTGTATATAATTTTATATATCTTTTGTTGGAGCACCTAATTTCGTAAATAAACACCAAACAATCAAGTACACTCGTAAGTACATTAATTTTGATATTTAATATTCATGTTTTTCCGTGGGTGTCGTAAAAGGCGACTAAGGGAACAAAGTATACAAAACAACATCGTTACAAAGAGAAGGAAAACTTGAAACCAATCCTATTTCAACCCGTCTGGCCAGCGTGGTATAGTAGGCCAAAAACCTCCTTGCTAAGGGGAGGCTTATATCTAGTAGTGGACTGTAAAAGGCTGTTGATGAAAATCCTTGTAATAAAATTTTAATTCACTATCGCTGCCCTGTTGTGATACAGCTATTGTGATTAAATAGATAAAATTATATTTGGAACAGCGTTTTTTAGTCCACTGCTGGACATAGGTCTCTCCTTATCAAGGAGGTTTTGGCCTACTATATCACGCCGGCCAGACGGGTTGGCATAGTGTTTTGTTTCAAGTTTGTCTTGTCTACAGGTTGTGTATCAGGTCAACATTTGAGCTTATACGGTTCACAAGTCAACTTAATGCCTATATAGTCTAAATAGTCTTAATGATTATAATTTGATATCTCGGAGACGATCTGACTCCTATCCACCAGGGAAACCTTTCTGTCGGCACTGTTGAAGCCTGTAGGCTTTTAACATTAGTTTTAACGAGTTGATTGACAACTAATTGGGCTTGCTTATCAATGATGATGAAGCCAGTAGTAGAAACTCGTTCTGTTACTCGTAATTAGCTGGTTGTTTTCACTAAATAGTTTTCTTTCATCAAGATTTTGTGTCCATCAAGTTATTATTTCCTTAAAACCTCATTTCAACTAGCTTCATTTAATAACGCTCGACAGATTTATTGATAGCGACATCCTTGGCTAGTATAAAACAAAGGTACAGAAGTACATAGACATACAAACGCGCACGAGAAGGATATCATTAGCCCATCCGTTGTACAAACACGAGACAATGAGTAATCAATCGCTTAGAAACGCTACCTAATAATTAGAGGGGATGGCGTACTGGGCTGAATATGGTATATTTTGTTGTTGAGATAGCACGAACCTTATTTTTTTGTCTATATGTTATCTATACTAGTTTTATAAAGCTAAAAACTTTGTTTACTTTATGAGGCGGTCTAGTCTCAGGAACTACTAGTATTTTTGTACTGTTTGATAGTCTTCTTGTCTAGTAAGGCTTTGAAACATAATGCTACTTCTAATATGTGCCGAACAGCAATCGAAATGTAACACAAACAAGTTACGCCCTGTTATAGGACACAGACGAAGTCGCGCAGGTCAGATAGTATTTTTTTTCTTAAGATTACTGATGATTCTACTCATAATATGAAACAATGCACTACTTTTCCAAAATCAAAGGCAAGGAAAATTTGTAAATTTCCAAAAAAATATAATAGACACATTCAGACTTAAGTTAGAATGATGAAAATTTTATCATTATCATCAACAAAATTTAAAAGTCCACTGCTGGACTTGGACCTCTCCTTAGAAAGAAGATTTTTGCCTACTATACCACGCTGGCCAAACGGGTGGATATGAGATTTGTTTCAAGTTTTCCTTCTCTTTTCAGTGACATTGTCTTGCATATTGAAAATCTCATAGTAAAATTAAAAGAAAAACTATTAAAATTCACTTCTAAGAAAAAAAAATACTAAAAACTGAACACTAAAGAAACATTCGCTTCAATATTCGGCGTAGCGAGCCGTTCCGTGATCAGGCCATCCATCTTAGGGCGTCGACAGACCATCTCGAGGCGACTCATCTCGTTAATTTGCTACTATGTGTACAAGCCCTTAAGTAGACTTTTCGTCTCGTCTTGTTTCCTGTTTACTTTTGTGAGCTGGAGATAGTGTGGTAACTATTTATTTCGTGAAATTAACCGTCTGTGCTGAAATAGCTTAGTCCACAAATGGATTAATTAGTATAATTTTAACTGTCTCGGCGGCGCAATGTTAGCGAATGCGGTTGCTGTGCCTGAAGTCTCGGGTTTGAGTCCCGAGTTGGACAAAAGTCTATGTATTTATAAAAAATGTAGGGTTAGATGTATTTATATCAGTTATCTAGTAGCCATGGTAATTCCACTTAATTTGAGACTAGATGATGTGGTGATGGTGGTCCAATATTATAATAATAATATAAAAACTCAACCAATGATTTATGACTTATGATAATAATATATTTAATAACTATAATACGAATAGTATAATAAACTGATTTATTATTGTGGAATATATTTTTAAGCTGAACTAATTAACTTTGCAAAATATATTGTGTACTGAACTCAATGCCATCATGAAACTGCCTCGGTGGCGCAGCGGTAGTGAATGCTACTGCTGTACTTGAGGTCTCGGGTTCGATTCCCGGGTCGGACCAAAACTTTGTATGATCTGCAAATATTTGTTTCGAAGTTTGGGTGTTTTCTATGTATAATATGTATGTATTTACAAAAAAAGTATATAAGTATTATATCAGTCAGTGTAGCTATCACAGCACAAGCTCTGCTTAGTTTGAAACTAGATGACGTTGTGTGTCAAATGTCTGAAATATTTATTTATTTATTTCTGTATACCATGATCTAAATGTAACTTTATTTTTCGAACAAATGTATAATTAATTTGTTTTTAAAGATGAAGTAGAGGTGACAGTTATCATACTAACTGTGTGAGACTTACACTACCACGACGACTGACATGCCTTTTACGTCTTGAAGCGGGGTGTGTAGACGTATCTTACTAGGCCACCATAGTGTGAATCACCATGCTTTATTGTCTGCAATCGCAATGAGTATGGTGACTACGACTCTTTGAGTTTATTCTTGCTGTCCATCGTACAGAGTAGACTCACTTTGGTAGGCTCTGAAGATAGAAAAAAAATAAACAAAAAAAGATAGCTCCTTTAACGAACACTAACCGGTCAAACGACTGTCTAAGAGTATTTTTACGGACAATCAAAAAATATGCATAATCACCCCATACTAGCCGGTGTCCCACAAGGGTCCGTGCTCTCCCCCCTGCTCTTCACGCTGTATACTAGCGACATTCCGAAGCATCGGCATGTGCAGACGGCTCTATTCGCAGACGATACGGCTATCTACTGCTCGGGAATGAACCCCTCGACAGTAGCCAAGAAACTCCAGATCGCAGCCAACGCACTGGGCGTTTGGTTCCGGAAATGGAGGATAGAGGTCAACCCCGAGAAAAGCCAGGCGGTGCTGTTTCACAGAAGACAGCTAAGCCTGTATCCTTTGGAGAAGACCCCTCAGATTAGGATGTTCGGCAAGTCTATCCCTTGGACTAGGCAGGCCAAATACCTAGGCATAACCCTTGACGACCGTCTATCCTTCGGCCCCCACATCAAGGCAGTCCGCAGCCGGGCTGCCTTCGTGCTAGGACGACTACACTGTCTAGTTAACTCGCGTTCGAAATTAAATTTAAAAAACAAAGTGCGATTATACACTGCATGTATACGTCCTATAATGACGTACGGCAGTGTAGTATTCGCACACGTTAGGCCACACAGGATCCATAGGCTTCAAACACTACAGAATAGGTTCATGCGCACAGCTACGGGAGCACCGTGGTATGTACGCAACGTCGATCTTCACATCGACCTTAGATTGCCGACCATCAAGCAATTCATTAAACAGTGCTCCCTTAGCTACTTTGACTCTGCTCCGACCCACCCCAACCCTCTAGTGGTTGCGGCGGTAAATTACACACCGAGCGAAATATCTAAGATACGTCGACCCAAACACGCGTTAGGGGAGCTAGACGACGAAATTACACGCGCTCAACGCAGAGCGAACACACTAGGTGCGAACCGTCCGCGTTTTCGTCCCCGCCGGCGGGGGCGGAACACGGGCCGCGTAAACCGTCAACAAAACATGGGAGTAGGCCGCCCCAGTGTTTCAGCAACACCCCAAGCCGAGGTTCGTACCCCGCAGGGGGTGCCCTTGGGCAATGTTGTTTAATAAAGGCCGGTTGAGAGCCCTCAGCGCTCACCGTAACCAAACCGGGTAAAGTTGTAGAGGCCGTCTGAGGCCAACAGCTAAATTAATATATAAAAAAAAAAAAAAAAAAAAAAAAAAAAAAAAAAAAAAAAAAAAAAATATGCATAAATACAAATAAAACCATGAAATAGTAAAATAATTATTTCTCTGTTATCAAATAAAGTAAAATAGTTATTTCTCTGTTATTACTGTGGCAAAACATAAAATAACACACGGATAAATACATTGACTTATTAGTATAACAGAGAAACTTTTTTGTAAGCATAACCCAGTAAACGTTGAGTTTGTGAGACACATAAACCGTAAAAATGAAGGTTAAATTTTTATCACATACCCAATAACGTCGTCCAGGGTTGTCACATCAACGTCTCGCGCTCAGATAATGATCATGTGCGTGACATTGACAGATACGATTTTATCCGGGTCGCGGGTAACGCCCGGATTACCCGGACAAACTTGGAGACGCAGCGAAGACGATTTACTTTAATTGATGTTTTGTTTGGGACAATCGTGGGTTAAGTTTAAAAAATTTTCAAAATTAATATGCGTAATTCTTGTGCAAAGTAAGTAATAATTAATAGTGTAATATTTAAATTTACGGCACGTACGGGATGTGTCTATTCGACCGAAGAGTAATCGTGGCTTAAGTCTTGTTAAAATCAGAAACAGTTTGAATCTCGGCGAAACCACGAAATTTCTGTATACATTATTTATAATATGAATAATTAATTACGTGTTCTTTGCAGCTGATTAAACAGTAATAAAATTATGCTTAAGTAGTAGATTGTCCTTAAATTTCAATATTACGAGTATGTATCGTTAGACTCGAAGTCTCAGGTTCACATCTCGGGTCGAGACAAAAGTATTTTTATTTTTTTTATTTTTGAAATCGGCTAGAAGAGCATCATCGTGGAACTAATATCACCATTATCATCATTTTCCGTCAAATGTCATAGTTTAGCAAGATTGCAGTAATACATTTGTATTATGATTACTAGATCAACAAAATGGCTTATATTCAATAGAACAAACATTCCTCTATCTATAAAAGTTTAGATAATATTAGTAGGTTTATAAAAAACGTTACTCTTAAGGTACTTTCACACAATACTTATTCATTTACTCCGGTCGATAACGGGAGGCGTTACCCTGCGTGTGACGTAGACGGATGTGTTGGGAATGATGTGATGCACTGCTTTTGATAGATGTCTTAGGGGAGACGTATTTACATGTCTTTGTGTAGTTATTTCAACTGTAGCTAATCACTTTTTGAAATCAAATCAAATCACTTATTTGCAGAAATGTAGGTTTACAGAGATCTTAATGATAATATGTGACTTACTTACATTCTACAATTATATAACAGTCTGCAAATATATTTTTTTTACTTAAGCTAAGCAATAAACATAAATAAAAAAAAGAAAAACGTAAAAAAGTTTGAATAAACAAAATGACATAACTATCGATGTGGTTGATCAAGGATTGAGTTGCGATTTTAATGATCATAAAATTTTTGTGTATAGGTTAGTGGTTACTTTCTAAGATGTGAAAATACTTATTAATGTAATGGTTAATGTAATTACTCATGAGCTTTCTGAGGTTAAAGGTTGGTAGTTTCGAAACTACTTATTAAATATATAAATTTGATCGAAAAGTTGAACTCTGGAGTTTTTAAGAGTAGACTGAACAGTTTTCTTTTGGATGGCCGTGTACCACCTTCGTCTTCATCTACACTTTCCACCAGGTGAGATGGAAGACAAAAGCTTATTCCATTACAGCTGTAAAGAAAAAAAACTAATAGCGGGTATATTAAAATTCAAATATAGACTTTGCATTTATCTGCAGTTTTAATCAAATACCTGACGTTATTGTAGTTCCTTATGGAAATTGACAATTATACACGTATTATACACATAAAGCTAGAAACAACAAAGTCAAACGACACACTATATATTTACCGGAGACCGGAGACCCCTTGATGCACGGGTGACAGTTGTCGTGGTAAGTAAATATGTGCAATTCAATGCTACGAGGACTGTCACGTCCCCAAGTGAAGTGTAAAAAAGCATCTTAATAGGCCGCCATAGTGTGGATCACCATACTACATCGTCAGTAATCGCAATGAGTATGGTGACTACAACTTTTGTATTCAATGCTCCATCATACTTTTCATCAAGCAGAGTAGAGTCACTTTGGCAGGCTCTTAAAATAAAAAAAATAAAAAAAACCGCCTATTTTATGTTATTTTCTGAAAGATTGGTATCATTTCAGTCCGTGACAAAAGTTTTACGGTGGATTGTAAATCTTAGATTGAGATCTCAATCGCTACTCAAACTTTTACCTCGATCAGCAAAACATTACGAAATTGTGTCACCTGAGCTATGGTACTACCCAATAAAAAGAGCGTACAAGATTACGCCAGCGTTTCAAGAGCCTTGACAGGTTGTTTGTCTCATCTATATACACCAGTCTATATATTTATATACGAGTATATGCACGGATATGTATGTGCTATATGTATGTGTATTATATATGTATGTGTATTAATATATGCTTGCGTTTTTGTGCATATATTTGCTTATTTATGATCAAACTAGTCTATTTATACTAAATCCTCTGTCAATTCCTTCTTACCCTTAAGTATCAAAAAGAGCTTGATGCGAGAAGACACTCGCGAAAGACCCAGCCGAGGCCTGTCTACGACTACACGAGCAATGGAAACCGTCAACTCTGCTCCGTTACCTGTAACCGCACATTCAGGACAAAATTTGGTTTTGCCAGTCGCATCGGTGCACACGCCAGGAGAATGTCATAGGGTCGCCGTCAGCGGATACGTCGAGGAGGACATCATCGTCATCCTTAAGTGCACCTACCTCATCTTTTGTTTGCTTTGCGCAATCGGTTGACTGGCAGAAAATGCCTTAGGCTTTGAGTCCGCCGATGCATGTATTTGTGCATAAAATTAATATTATGCACAAATTAATAATTAATTAATATTAATTAATATAATTATAAATAAATATATATGAACCGTAAGTTACTTTACGTTATAAAATTCTTTAAATCTTGGGTTACAAACTATTTTTTAGGTTTTTATCTATTTTTCACGTTAGTTCATCATTCTCATCACTACAACCACAATGTACCATAGCAAAGCATATTACGATACAGTTAGCATATCATAAAAGAAATACATTACATAGCTTAGAAGATTTAAATATATTCTTCAATAAAAATATATCCTGAAAATCATCCTCCATGTGAAAACGTCCGCATTCCACATAATTCTTCACTTACATCTTCGGTGACGGTTTGTCCGCTAGCTCTAATCTGTGATAATCTAGTGGCTTGAAGATAAATAGCGGCCGGGGGTGAGGTGAGCTGGCTAGTAACGATGACGTCATGACGGTGACGATTGCCGCTATCAATCACACACACACCCACTGTGTGTGCGTACAAATATTGGGACCAGGTCTTTGGAAATACTGAGCATTATATATCTTACACGAAAGGAAAGCAAGGAACACCCATACTGAAATACGTTTAAACCACTTTGTCATACATACGTCCAGTATTTTTAGGTTATTTAAAATTTTATTTAGTTGACAGTAAAATTAGGATTGTATACGTCTTAATGTAAATAAAAAAGTAAAAATTATTACTATACACAATGAACGTAAATATTTTTCTAATATTTGATATTTATTTTGTATCTGGTAATACTCAAATAGCTACACCGGATGGTATAGTTATCGGCTTTTAGGACAATGAACAAAATGCACACATATATAATAAAATAAAAACCCATTGCCCCAATAAAATAAATAATTATGTTTATCATACAATTCAATGAACTAAATTCAGCATTCAATACCACCAACCACTAAACTATCGTAATGCCAAGAAAGCAAAAAAGATAAAACTACAATATTATCCTTAAATAAAATAACAGGCAGCGGTTACCGTAACACGTACAGTCATATAGATAATCGTCTTCTTCCGCCGGTTCCCGAGACGCGGGTGACAAATGGACGAACACCGCAAATTGAGTTTGGATGCCTCCAGACGTTTCAACGTTTAATCATTCCACAATTCAGACCTTTATTTTATTTTACACCAACAGAAATTCTGTGTGATTTTTAGTTAAAAATACGTGGTGTTTTCAGTAGTTTGCTAATGGTGTATTGGAGTTAAAAACGTACGAATAAACTGCCATAGTAACAAGTAGTACAGTTAAATAAGTATTTTTAGTTTAGTTGAATATCTCCACTACACTAGTAACCCAAAGCCTCCTTGAGAGGCCTATGTCCAGCAGTGGACTGAAGGCTATTTATAGGTAGTAGAGCCACGCTTATCGCTTACCGTTGGGCTCGACCGGGGCAGTATTACCCTCCAACAGAAGATCAACCTAAAGCGGCAGCATCCGTGCTGTCGTGTTTCGTTGGTGAGTGTGAAACCTGAGGCCCATTGATGCAGGGCTGACAGTTGTCGTGGTATGTGCATTACTATGCCACGATGACTGTCATGCCTTTTAAGTAACCAAACGAGACGTGAAAAAGTATCTCACTAGGCCGCCATAGTGTGGGTCACCATACTGCGTTGTCTACATTTACAATGAGTATGGTGACCACAACTCATAGATTCTATTTATGTTTCCTCAGGCTCTCAATATAAAAAAAAAGATGATTGTACCATGCAACCGTACACTATCGGCGAGTAAGCATTTTTACCTTACTTTACAAATTATACGACGTACACATTTACGATAAGCGGTGACCGCGTGTACTCTTTCGCTCCTTTATACACTAACCAACTTTAGTCCATCAATAAATTAGTGTTAGTTGATTGTCACCGCATTATCATTGGACTGCACGGTTGGCCTTGTGGTTTAAGCGGTCGCCACGCCGTTATCTACTACGCTGAGTGCTATAGGTTCAAATCCCACATGGGACAACACTTTGTGTGATCCATAAATTATTCAGAAACATAGTCTGGGTATTCTTTCTGATCGTTTTTTGTATGCTTGTAAAGATCCCGCGACACAGGATTTATTCGTAGTGCAGGTCTTGTCTTTAAAAAAAAACAAAAAAGAAAGAAGAAGATTTAAGCAACCTACAACTTCTACAATGATGATTATCTACACAAGTGTTAAAAAAAATACATACAGTGAAACATAGAACTTTCTCCTTTTTTGAAGTAGGTTTAAAAGTTAATAGTTTGTTTTCTTGTTTAATCGAACGTGTTAATCTCAGAAAATACTGATTCAAAGTGAAAAATTATTTTAGTATTGGATAGGCTATTTTTAAAGAGAGAATAGGCTAGTATAATATCTCACTCCGACAAATAGGAAAAGAGTATCCATAAAAACTAAACTACTCTCCAGCCGATTTGGTGGTGGCCGTTACTAATTATTAACTAACACACTAGGATTATCAGCTTTTGCTCTCTGATGACTACAGAATCCAATCCTGTGAGCAATCGTGCGCGAGCGTTGGTCACCATCGACAAAGTTATGACTGCAGTTTGACCACACGGTTGGCCTAGTGGTTTAAGCGGCTGCCACACCGTTCTCTACTACGCTGAGTGCTATAGGTTCAAATCCCACATGAGACAACACTTTATGTAATCCACAAATTGTTTTTCAGAGTCTGGATGTTCTTTGTATCCGTTTCTTGTATGTTTGTAAAGTCCCCCGCACCACTGGATATAGTTCGAAGGCGGGCGTTCTTTTAAAAAAATAATAATAAAAATAAAAGTTTTAAAGATGATTAACTGACGATTTGAATGATCAATGAAAATGTAGCAAAGATGCAGACGAAGTTGCGGGGGACAGCTAGAGTTGAAACATACTATTTTGTTAAATTGTCCCAATTAGGTCACAGACAAAAGGAAAAAAATATTCTTTATTTTGTGACGTATATCAACACACAAAGTCACCTCACCAATAGTGTGTTTTGTCAAATGTAAAATTAAAAAAATAAATAACTGTCTCTCTGCCTGGTGAATCAAAAATACCCACTGTATAAAAACGTTGACATAAGGTTACATGAGTACGGTGCTAGAAGGGATCTGGATATCGTAATAGCAGCGGTTCCCGGATCTCTCCTGACTTAGGCGCAGAGTGGCACACCGTGTGGTTTTAATCGGTCCGATTCCGACACACCACCCCGCCGTAAACCTCGGTGGGGTGACGGCACGAGGGGGATTCCACACGTTAAAAAAAAATACAAGGTTACATGAGTACAGTATATAATATTATTACATGAAAATTCTATCCTTATTCTCATTATACATGGTTCAAGTTATTCTGGCTACTGAAACTCAAATAAAATGTTAAAATAATCTTATTGAACCATCCACATCTGATCATAAGAGGCCATTCTAGTTAGCGTCCATACGTTTGCATTACTTTATTTGATTGCTTTGTCAATTCACTTGTGGTATATAGTACGAACACAGTGTGTCACCCTATTCATCCCGTGGATGTTGAGCTGATTAAAGGTGTACACTACGCAGGGCTACAGCGCTGCAAAAAGGATGAATACTTGAAACAGACTCTATGCCAACCCGTCTTGCCAGGGTTTGTGAGCCTTTGTAAGAAGAGGTCTGTGTCCAACAGTGGACTGTAATAGGCTGTTGACGTGTGATGCGATGTGATTATGGACAATTTTCTTTATGCTTTTTTTAATATTAATAGCCTGCCAAAGTGACTATACTCTGCCTGATGGAAAGCGTGAATAGAATCCAAGAGTTGTGGTCACCATTGCAAATGCAGACAATGCAGTATGGTAAACCACACTATGGCGGCCTTATGAGATGATTTTTCACATCTTGCTTGGGGACGTAAAAGGCATGACAGTCATCGTGACAGTGTAAGGCTTACACAGTTACCACGATAACTGTCACCCGTGCATCAATGGGCCTCCGGTCTCATACTCACCAACGAAACACGACAACACGGATGCTGTCGCTTTAGGTTGGTCTTCTGTGGGAGGGTAGTACTGCTCGGGTCGAGCCGCCCGCTCGTGCTGAAATCAGCGTGGCTCTACTACCTAGGGTTTTACCAATGTAGACTTTGTAACAATTTAAATCTTCATATTCTTGTCCTTATTTCATATATTTGCGTTATAAACATTACATTTGTTTGGTATTTACGTGCTAAATAGTCACACCGTTACCTGATAGCAAGCAATTACCGTCACTCACTTACACTTCGTATATTTATTCACCACAAAAACAAATGTACTACGATAATTTAAAGTTGTTCCAATTCGAACAAAAAACTGCTGAGTAACCCCAAAAGATCGTGTCAATGAACCTTCTAATACTTGTCAAATATGTAGGGTAGTGTTGCTATAGTTGTAACGCCCTGGAAGTTAGATCCTAACATACAATTCTGCAGTTATTGATTATCCATACAATGTTATTTCAAGCCCGACAGCATAATATTTTACTACCCAAGGCGCGCACACACACTCACTCACTGAGACATGCACACATTCACACACACACATACACATGTGTGTCTATGTGTGCAGCTCATACATGTGAGGCTAAGAAAAATACTAGTGTCGCGGGTTTTTCTCAGGAGTAGGAGCGGTGTGGAGAAAGATTCTTAGTATATTTTTTCTTTGCAAGTATTTTTTTTATTATACTAGCTTATAAAGTTCTATCAATATTTAGAAGATTTTACCATAATATTTCATATTATAAATTGCGTTATTTTTTTAAAAAGTTGTCAATCCACTTATTACTAAATGTAAAACTGCAAGTATTGGATACTATTTTTCTCTTTTCAATTTTTCTTCACCAATGTAACATATATCATTTGAATATATTTCAATTCTCTCAGCATAGAGTCCTTTGTGTCCAGTTTGTTTCAGTTGTTTTATTTACGTCATCTTTCCAGCTCGTTTTTTAATTATTTCGAGGGGTGATTTTTTCGTTATGACATCCACTCCATAAGACCGCCAGTGTTTTTGATTCCGTACCAGTTTAAAAACAAAAAAGTTAGGAGCTAAACTTTACAAATCACACATTTTAATACTTTTTATCTTTTTTGTCCTATTCCTAAAAAAATATTAATATAAGACGTCTCCATGCCACTAACCATTTCCCTGTACGTACATAGATATAAGTCTTCACCGACGTCACACGTGCGTTCGCTTTCCCCTTCACACCTACCTTGCAAGAAAGAGACGCACAACCAGTTTAGGACTAACATTTTATATGTTGGCTGGGTCAGGGATATAAAAATCGTTTTTCTAGACATATATATAGAATGTATGTCTGTATGTACGTCGCTGAAGGCATTAGGTATCCACTATAAGGGGAAAATATGGGTATTGTTGTTTGTAAAGGTTATTATTGTCTTTTATTACCGGGCAATGGAGAATGGCTGTAATGCCCGTGGGATTATGGCATAAATATCTTTGGAATAACTAATAATAAAATATATCTTCAAGTAAACCACATAAATATGGCTTGTCTTATTCGGCTGTTGTTTAAATATGTGTTTTAATCTCAATGAATTAAGTCTCAAATGTCATACTATGTTTTGCTCGCGATTTCGTTGCGTATATGATAAATGTGTGGCTGTTTGGCACTCACTCACTTCCGAACGGCTGAACGGATTAAGGTACAGTTGCCCAGAGTGATAGATTGTATTCTGGGATAGATTATAGACTACTTTCATCAAGGCCTCGTATTTGGGCGGCTCGACCGAGGCAGTGCTACTCTCTCTCAGAAGACCAATCTAATGCGACACCAACCATGCTGTCCTCGTTTGTAGCTAAACGCGAGACCGGAGGCCCATTAATGCAGGGGTGACAGTTATCGGCGTAAGTGTGTGAGCCATGCACTGCCACGATGGCTGTCATGTCTTTTACGTCCACAAGGGGACGTGAAAAGCATCTCACTAGGCCGCCATTGTGTGGGTCACCATACTACATTGTCTACATTCGCAATGAGTATGGTGACTACAGCTCTTGGATTGTATTCATACTTTCCATCAGGCAGAGTAGAGTCGCCTTGGCAGACACTTAAAAAAAAAGAGAAAAATAATTGTAAAGCTAGCTGTATCATACTATACTTCTTTATAAACTAGCTTACCCCGCGAACTCTATTCCGCCTTAGAGGCAATAAATAAGCAGATTTTTGATTTTGTACTGAAACGCGGTCGAACGGGATAAAAAATCCTATGTCCGTCTCCTGGTTCTAAGCTACCTCCCCACCAATTTTCAGCTAAATCCGTTCACCCGTTCTTGAGTTATAAGTGGTGTAACTAACACCACTTTGTTTTAAATATTTATATATAATATATTCCCAAATAAATGCAATATGATTAAACTTTTTACCTACGACCATTTTACCCAAATAAGTTTAGTGTCGACTTTAAGTCACAGCGATATGGCTGAACTTCGACTTTGTACGTGAAGTGACTACCATCAGACCTCCACAACCCAAGTACTACACGATATATGTAAGCTCTGTAGAAATACGTTTGTTGGACTGTTCAGGGCTTCAACTATCCGTGACCAATGCCACAGATGTTAGTATAGTAACCAGTCACGGTTAAATGTGTTTTCCGAAGCACAGATGGACACGTCATTATAGAACTGATTAATTTTAACCTTTTGACCTTAATATATGTGTTTAAATGGTATTTAAATCCTCTTACATCCATAACAGTTGAAGTGTACATCAAAATAAAAGCAAACTTTTGTCCAACAGCACTGCCAACAGAAAGATGGCCTGGAATACGCCGCGTGGTCTCGACCACGGGGCACCATGGCCATCAAACAAGGCTACGAGGTGAGATCCATAGTGTAGTCCAGTACCACACTTGGTAGTACCACAGTAGACTCATAGAATTTTTTTTTTGTTGCACTGTTGGATCTTCTCAAAGTGTTTTGGATTGATTAAGAATACGAATTGTCACCATTTCTGTTCGCCCCGTGGGTGTCGTAACCGCCGTCTAAGGAAACTAACTGCATATTACAACAGAGAAGAAACCCTTGAACCGAACCATTCATCTAAGCAGCGTTGAATAGGTCAAGATCTCATTTTTAAGGGGAGTTCTTTATCCAGCAGTGGATTGCTTAAGGTTTTTGATGGTTGATGATGATCTGATGTATATCTACGGGATCCAAGAAGCCCCACTACTGTCCATTTTTAATTATATACCCCTTTAAAACTACAATGGACGGGTAAGTGTTTCTAGCTCCCCCTTTAGGTAAGGTCCTTCATAGTGTAGTTTTAAAAAATACTGTTTTTTTTTATTTCTGTAGTATCTATGTTGAATAATTGGTATTGGCATGATGTAGATTTTTTACATAATATATATACATTAATGTATATATACATAAAATAGTATGTAATCTAAATGTTTTTTGTGCGTTATCCGTGGGATGCGAAACTTTTTTGGATTTTTTTTTCTTTGCGAACCTGTGATTCTGCATTAGCTTAAGAATTTTGTAAAGAATAAGTTCATTCTCTGAGACTGCCAACTACACAGGAGATATTATAGTGTACGAGTGTGTGCGCAAACACAGGTGCACTCTCTGTTCCCTCACTCTCTCAATCCGATAGACAATCCAACAGAACCGAGGAGAGATCAAGTGTAGTACCGACGGTTTGACGTACTCCCCGAGGCACGGATGTTAAGACCCCAACTTTTAAACTACAGGCTAATCAGAAAACTCAATAACACTTTTTTGACTCAACCAGGGCATAGAACCTAAGACCTCTTGATCGGCAGTCGCATACGCTAACTGCTAGATTAACAAGGCAGATAGTCGTTTTTAAAATTATCAGCATTGACACTATTATCCGGAACAGTGACACCATAGACACCACATTTTTTTTTTACAAAAATGTGTGTAAGCGAAGTCAGACCTCATATGGAAGTACAGATGGGAAAATTACCATAAGTATTCGCAAGGGCTGGTGTCCCCGCGCTGGGTGCTTTGACAAAAGATGTTCATTTGCAACTGTCTGCGACAGTGGCACGCCCACATTCGTTATTTTGACATCGCCTTTGGGCGCTGCTAATCATAATTGTGAAGTTGGGAATGCGAAATAGTGTATTGGACCTGTGTAGTCTATTTCTTTGGTATACTTGTGCTTTTCAGGAGATCTAGGTCACAGGAGAAAACATGAATACGAAGTTCTTAAGGTTAAGCTTGATTGAGTTCAAAAGTAGACATTTACGAAACTGATAATCAATAGTTTATTCACTTTTGTTCTCATATTATTAGGCATTTAAAAAAATATTGGTATTAGTAAATAATAACATAATTGTCTATGCTGGTTTAGCATTTAAATTTCGTTTCATGTTTTAGTAGATCTTACTTCTGCAAACAAAGCACCTAAATTTAAACTTATAAAATATCAACCCATAATTTAAATAAAAAGCTTTTTCAAACCATAAACAAGCGAAGTGGGACAAAAAACCCACTAGTTCTTGTGACCAGAACTTTACGTCGAAAGTCGCCATTAACTGTCGATAGATGGCGTTGTACTAAAGAATTTTATCTCAACCTAACTACGGCGTTGCATAAAACTTTTGAAGAATATTTTGACCTATTTACCTTGTAGATTGTATTTTACAATAGGTTATATATATAGGTAGGAAATACACAATTATGATGGATGTTTTATGGCTTGCGATTTGCACATTATATTTATTTTAATATTAAATATAAGAGTATTGTTGCGTCTACATTAGAAGGTTTTTGTTCATAATCGCCATGCTGGGCAGGCGGGTTGGCGATCGCAGGTTGTAACTTTTCACACTATTGCGAGAGGCCTATGTCCAGGACTGGACTGCAATAGGCTGATAATGATGATGATGATAATATTAATTTAGAGTCTTCCTTTTACAGTGATGTTGCCTTTCGTTTTTTGTTCCTTTAGTGGCCTGTTACGACACCCATGGGATGAATAGAAGTGGTGACACACTCTATTCTTAATCCATAACCACACGGATATTAATTACTATACAATCGATACTTTAATAACAACTTCACATAGACTTTTAACCCGTTCCATGTAATTATGACCAAGGGGTACGGGTCACAAATATTAATTACATCCCCACATAGTTATAGTGCAACAATTCAACCCTCCACTGCGGGTAAGATTAATACTAAAATTAAATTTCCCATTCCGCCACCAGAGGGCGTTATCTGAACTAAATTAATTCACGGAATACCTCTGAATAATAAATGATATATGTTTGTTAGTTTTGGGACACTAGTTTTAGATTGGAAATGGATATTACAAAATTTTACTTAAATTTATTTTGCCTACTACAAAATGGTACTGGATTAAATTATTTTATGATATAATCAATATAAAGCTTTAAAGCGGTAGGCAGAAGTGTATCAAAACGCTTACCTAGTGCCGACTATAATTTTTGTGTCCTCTATAAATCAACATACTGATATATTTTTAAGAACATACTAGAATAGATGCCCGTGTACATCACTCAAAATTTGGTCTGTAGAAATCGAAGCTGTGACCTGTGACTTAGCAGTCAAGATAACTAACCATAGACGAGTTAAAAGACCTACAGGCCGTTCATGTACAATCAGTAAACGTCTTCAAAACTAAGTAGGTGTCCGATTGGGGTGACACCAATCTTGTCCAGTACAACCCTTCCAAAACACAGGCGTGTCTTTTCTCCGCGAAAAAGAGTACCTTCGATCTAATACCCACTTTCGAAAGTGTATCCTTACCGATTACTAACCATCTAGGGCTTCTAGGTATTACCATCACATCTAACCTCAACTTTGGCCAACAAATTGAGTCTATGGTACAAGCGGAGTCAAAGAAATTGTCAATTCTTTCAAAGGTTCGGCGGTACTTCAGCTCTGAACAGCTGCTTGTCAGTTTTTTATAGGATACACTTTGGAGAGTGCTCGAAGGCTCTCTTCGAACTGATTGAGCCATCTCCGTTTCTTTATCGGACTACTAGGCGCAGGCAAAAATTTCATCCACACGTTGTTGACATACCCAAAAGTCGAATTAAACGGTTTGACAGCTCTTTTTTGGTGAGAGTCGCCAAGACTTGGAACGACCTGCCTGGGTCTATTTTTCCTGATGACATGAACTCTGGAGCCTTTAAGAGTAGAGTGAACAGGTATCTTTTGGATGGGCGTGTACCACCTTCGTCTTCATCTGCACTTTCCATCAGGTGAGATAGAGGACAAACGCCTATTCCACTACAGACGTAAAAAAAAAAAAAAAAGTGACAAGTTATACTATGAGTTTGATGACTAAGTATTAAGAAATCAAGCTATAAAAGTCTCGTTTTTCCTTCTTTGTTTTGGAAATTTTACGCACAGCGTATGTCAGTTCCATTGTATTCTAAATAAGTTGCTACACTTACGATTTTAACACAATCGAATTGAATTTTAACAGAGCTTTCAGATCATCACTATTTGGTTGGGATAGAATTTTATGAAACATTCCTACGTCGACTCCATTCAAACTCAAATCGGACTCTAAACTATTTCTACATATTTAATAATTTATTTTAAACCCGGAACAATCAGCGGATTAAATAAACAAAAACATTCACTTCTTGTTATTCACATACACATACACCCTTACATACATACACACGGCTACACGCATCCACGTAAGCACACACGCACACGCACATACACATTGCTAAATACAACACAATTCATGTATTCCTAGTTATTTTACACGTCCAATTATAACTGGACGTGTAAAATAACTATATAAAATAACTATATATGTAAAATAACTATAACTATAAATGATATATAGGCTCAACTATAATAATTATTATAGTTGAGCCTATATATCATTTAATTAATAAAGAAATAGCGTATACCTTAAGTGGTAGCAGCGCATTGTTATATTAATGTCGTATTTGATTAGACTCTAAGTACACAACACAATCAAGAGTTAATTTCTGCCATATCTCATTCACACATCCACATGTGCACCTTTCGTTCCTAATCCAATCTGTCATTCTTTAGGAGGTAGTAGAGCCACGCTGATTTCGGCACAAACGGGTCGGCTCGACGGGGGCAGTAGGTACTACCCACCCACAGAAGACCAACCTAAAGCGCCAGCATCCATGCTGTCGTGTTTCGTTGGTGAGTGTGAGACCGGAGCCCCATTGATGCAGGGCTGACATTTATCGTGATAACTGTGTGAGCCTTACACTGCCACGATGACTGTCATGTCTTTTACGTCCCAAAGCATGGCGTGAAAAAGCATCTCACTAGGCCGCCGTAGTGTGAGTCACCACACTACATTGTCTGCATTTGCAATGAGTATGGTGATCACAACTCTTTGGATTCTATTCATGTTTTCCATCAGGCAGAGTAGAGTCACTTTGTCAGGCTCTTAAAATAGAAAAAAAATTGAATTCTTTTGAATACTCTGTCTCAAGAAATTAAGATAGTACCCAGCTACTTTTCGTTCCAGACGAGTTCAAGTACTCTGTTTTGTTTCATTTCGAACTTTCATCTTAGAAGCAGATTCATCGCAATCGATACTTGTATTGCCTATGTATGTAACATAGCTAATATATATATTTTAATATGTATCTGTGGTATTGGTTTGGTCACGTAGAGAGGATAGATGATGGAAAACTTATGAAAGGCATTTATAGTGCATAGAAGTGTCGGAAAAGACGTCATTTATCCATCAAATTGATGATGTTCTGAAGAATAGAAAAGTACCAGGAAACGATGAACATGCATGCAGTGATTGATAAATATGGACGAAGCAAGAGAGTCGCGTTAGGATCGTAGTAAGTGGAGATTGTCTCTGCCTACCTCTCTGGAAAATAGGCTTGAATTTATGTTATGTTATATATGATACATGTATACGTCTCTCGTTGTGCCTAACCAATTTTTTAATATTTTCGTTTTGATAGCCTTTTTCTGGAAAAAATGCACATTGTATCAAGCACAGCTTTGTACAATATAAAGAATATTAAAGCTACAAAATTCACTCTAATATCCTTTTACCGCAAATTTTTACTAATTCCTCAAGTTAAAATTAAGTAGCAATTATACTAACCAAACCCGTTTATATCTCGGGAGCAAAATGAAACAAATTACTTAAACACGCTCCGGACAACGGGTTCATTAGTAACGGATGATTTGTCCCGCCGGTTGCCCTGAGTTATGACCGTTCGACCTCTTAGTTAGTTAAAATATTAGTTATAGTATAACCCGTGACATTTGCAGGGTTAATTTTAGGAGAGTTATAGAGATGATAATACTGAATTTATATTTTATTTTGTGATACAATTTTTGCTCTTATATTTAGGATATTGAGAAACAATCTTTGTCGTAAAGAACACAGAATCATAAAGAAATAGTAACCGTAAAAACACGTCGAATGCAGTTCTTATCGACTTCTTCAGCTCTATATAAATACTTAACCTGTTAAAGATCGTTATGGATCGTTTTGCAACCCTTGTAGTGTAACTCAAATGCTTCCAGTCAAGATCTAAATAGAAGTTATCAGAGAGTGTGATATACGGACAGTTGGATTAGTGTACATCACTCGGTTGGGGGATTAAAAACAACGTAGTTGCTATAGCTGATAATGTTCATTGTATAATAAATAACCAATATGCATATTTTGAAATTCAAATTTACAAAAAGTTTAAAAAATGACATAGAAAAAAACATGGTATTGATTGATATTTAACCAGAGACAAATGGGCAGGCTAAACATCCCGTGTGCTTATAGAACACTGATGTAAAGTAATTTATTCATTACTTTTCACTGGGTGGTTACCAGAGCCCTAAATATTTCTGCGGGGAGACTCAAAGGCAGTGTAGCATTTATGACTCTTGTCAACTGTCCATGGACGGTGGTACTCACCCACCAACAGCTGACACGTCTGTTTGTTTACCTGCGCATTACATAAAGAGCAAACTCAAAAGTAAAATACTTAATAACTTATTTCAAGCGGTCAGAGTCAGTCATCTTCTACGTTATTTATTTATTTATTTCGAAGTTTGGGTGTTTTCTATGTATAATATGTATGTATTTATAAAAAAACAAAGTATATAAGTATTCTATCAGTCAGTCTAGTTATCATAGCACAAGTTATGCTTAGTTTGTAACTAGACGATGTTGGTGTTAAATGTTTCATTCTAATAATTCAGTAATTCTTTTTATATAAAAAAAAAGAATTACTCGCAAGTCTCAAAACCGCCAAACACTAAACAAAACAAGAACTACTATTAGCTCTTGAATAGTGACATAATATTTTCAAGTTTCAGGTAACATTTTCGAATACAAAGTTAGATGTTTTAAATGTCAGTGTGTAGTCTAAGATATGATTTATACGACCGCAACCGTGACTCATTGTCGTCTCGAACTGACCACCGTCCCTTGTATTATTTATGAAAGCAACTTCTGATTTGTGGGTACTCGTAAATTATCTATTTACAGTTAGTTTATGTAATTTATTGCATGTGATATTGTTATTTGCCGTTAAAATATCTTAGCCGTTTTGTTACAAGAATTTTTGACTACGTTGTTGTAATATATATGTGTTTGTTTGTTTGTGGCCCACCCAAATTAGTTAACAATTGAAAAGATCTTAGCCGTTTTGTTACAAGAATTTTTGACTACGTTGTTGTAATATATATGTGTTTGTTTGTTTGTGGCCCACCCAAATTAGTTAACAATTGAAAAGATCTTAGTCGTTTTGTTACAAGAATTTTTGACTACGTTGTTGTAATATATATGTGTTTGTTTGTTTGTGGCCCACCCAAATTAGTTAACAATTGAAAAGATCATCTAAAAAAAATCATTTAATGTATTATAAAAATTGATTAACCATAAGAAAGTTAATTAATTAGAATTTATTGTTTATAAATAACAGCTTCGAAATAACCACCGTTTCGACATTTGCATTCTTCTAAGTAAGCACCCAAGTTTTCGAATACTCATCGGCAAAGGGACCGCGATATCGCCGACATTACTTTGCTGATTATTTTTTAGTTATCGTAGTGTATTTGGTTTATTGATGTAGACGCAATTCTTCAAATAACCCCATAAAAAGAAGTCTGCTGGGGATAGATCTGGATTACTGGGTGGCCATGTAATGTCGCCTCATCTGGAAATCAACTTTTCCGAAAACATATCTTTGATCACCGGCAGGGACTCATTGGATGTGTGGCAAGTGGCTCCATTTTGTTGAAACCATGTGTTACGATGGTAGCCAGCAAATTCCAACCTCGGTCCGAAGAGCTCTCGTAACATGTTTTGAGTGGCATGTTAGATTCAAATGTTAACGAATTATTGGCCCATCCTATATGTTCTTAACTGAAATCAATATTTTAATATTCTCTAATACATAATATGTAGGGTACTTCTAATTGATCTAGATTTTAAAAGAAACTGGCATACTCGATGGTAAAAGAAACAAATGGAGTTTTAACCTTAAGTCAATTCATGAAAAGATTTTTTTTGTTTAACATCTGTAATTTTCGTACATGTAAGCTTTTTTTTCTATATTAAGAGCCTGCCAAAGTGACTCTACTCTGCCTGATGGAAAGCATGAATAGAATCCAAGAGTTGTGGTCATCATACTCATTGCAGACAATGCAGTATGGTGACCCACATTATGGCGGCCTTGTGAGATGCTTTTTCACACCCGCTTGGAGACGTAAAAGGTCATAGTCATCGTGACAGTGTAAGGCTTACACAGTTATCACGATAACTGTCACCCCTGCATCAATGGGCCCCCGGTCTCACACTCACCAACGAAACACGACAACACGGATACTGGCGCTTTAGGTTGGTCTTCTGTGGGAGGGTAGTACTGCCCCGGTCCATTTATAATCTATGAATTTCGTACATATAGGCACATTATCGATGTACGGAAGATTATTAATGATGATGATGTTTTATAGCCTCGATAAATAGACCATCCAGTTTCTGAGATAGGCACGTTCAACTAAACAAACTCTTCAGTTTTATAACATTAGTATAGATGTGTATCTTAAAAATTAATAACACGCTTTTCTTATTTTTCAGGCTAAGATGAGCACGGGTGATGGGACGATCGGGGGTCACCAGAAGGTTGATGATCGTCTCGGCCACCACCAGTCTATGACCCAAATGCTTTATGGTGCTGGACTGGGGCCTGGTCGATCAGGTTAGTATTAAAATATGTTTAGTTAATACTTATTGTAAAGAATTGTTAAGTTTCCCTTACAATGTAAATTAATATTCTATCATAATCATCTCAGCCCAAAGACGTCCACAGTTGGATATAGGCCGTTTCTTTTATATTTTTTAACGTGTGGAAACCCCCTCGGGCCGTCATCCCACCGGGGTTTACGGTGGGTTGGTGTGTCGGAGTAGGACCGACTAAAACCACACGGTAACTGGATATTGGCCTCCCCCAAGGTTCACCACAACAGCCGGTCCCATACCAACAGCGTCCAGCGGCTGCCCACGACCTTCACTAGATCGGCGAACCACCTTGTGGGGGGCTTACCTACGCTGCTTTTCCTAGTACGTGGTCGGCACTCCAGAACATTACAAAGAATTTTACTTTACTTTTTATATATTCTATGTAATATATAAAATTTATTATTTTATTACCTTATTATTTTATTCTATGTAATATATAAAAACAACCCTTACTATTATAAAAAAGTTATAATAATTTAATTACGAAATATATTTAATTTAATGTATTTTAATATAATATTAATAATAATAACAAGAAACCTTTCCATCTCACGCATGGCCCTTTTGTTACAACCTAGGCAGAGGTATTACAGTAACCGGACTGCTCACAAACATACTTATTATATACATATATATTAAAGGTAAACACCCAAACAAAGAATAATAGAGAAGGCAATGCTCAGAGTTCCATTGTGTGATCATATCAGAAATGAGGAGATACGCATACGAACCAAGGTCACCGTCAGCAGTCACATAGTCACATCGTAATGATAAAGTACATCATCGGGTCCCTGAACCCTTATAATGTTTTCCTTCTTTTTCCAGGTTCATCCTCATCCTCACCAGTAGGCGGCACAAATACTGGCAGTGGGCTGCTTGTCGTTCCCCAACCGTTGGGCAAAGGCCCTACAAAGTTGCAGCCGCTGCACGCCCACGCGAGAAAGTATCACTGCAAAATGTGTCCTCAGGTAAGTGGAATTTTCCTTTTTTCATCATCATTTTAGTGTTATTCTTGGTTGCTGCCAAAGTTTACACCTTGAAGCTAGGGATGTGCTTTCCTGTATCTTCTTCAACACTTGACCTGGTCATCGACATTCGACATTCTTTTATGACGTTACGCCAACACTTCTTGGGTATACCCCTCGTACAAGGTCGCGGCGGAGGCGGCATGGCCAGACATGTTGTTACCTACGTTGTCAGATGATTGTCGCAAATCGTGACCGTATTAACTCAAGCGATCCTCCTGTCGTTTGCTTACGATGTCAATGAGGAAGTTTCGTACAAATTTATCGTATTGGACATACATGGACAGACTTAATGCTGTAGGTATTTTCTTCCATTCAAGCTTTGGATGATGTGTGTAGCAGGTTTATACCAGAATAAATGATATTCATTACAGAAATTGTTACGTGTTACAAATGTAGATACTAACTCTACATTTATATGGCATTATTGATTCGATTAGACTAAATGTATTAACATTTTTATACAGTTACTTAATAACCCTCGCAATTTTGTTAGTGTCTCTTAAAGGAACAATTTTGCTTCGTTTCATATCAAAGTCAAAGTCAAAAGTCAAAGTCAAATTCATTTATTCATTTAGGTCACAAAAGACACTTATGAACGTCATAAAAAAAAAACAATAAAAGATGAAAGATGAACAATCTGTCGATTAAAATTATAGCTAGCTGGGTTCGCAGATTGTTCATGGTAGAGTGGTGAGAAAAGAACCCAGGAAAGAAACTCACCACCGCTCTTTTAACTCAAAATCTTTTAAATATTAAAATAGCAGTTATATTCACAATCATAGGTCTTAAAAAAAGAGCAATTCATTTCCAAACATCTAAATCTGTGACATAGTCTGAAACTGAGTAATAAGCCTTTTTGGACAACCTCAGCTTAACAAATTTCTTAAATTTACTAATAGATAATAATACTATGTTGTTTGGTAATTTGTTATAAAATTGTATACATTGACCCACAAACGAATTCGATATTTTATGGAGCCTAGTAGTGTGCAAGGCAAGTTTATTTTTATTTCTTAAATTAAATTGATGGAGATCACTATTTTTCTTAAATTTACACAGATTTTTATGAACATACAAAAGATTCTCGTAAATGTATTGTGAGTGTAGTGTGAGAATGTTAATTTCTTTGAATCTGTTTCTTAGTGACTCACAAGGGCCCATCTTATAGATAGCCCTAATAGCTCGTTTCTGGAGCACAAAGATTGAATCGATATCAGAGGCACTGCCCCAAAGCAATAAACCATAGGACATAATGCTGTGAAAGTAACTGAAATAAACTAATCGCGCAGTATCAACATCCGTCAATTGACGAATCTTTCTCACAGCATAAGCTGCAGAACTAAGTCTACCAGATAACGTTTCTATATGTGGGCCCCATTGTAACCGTGAATCTAAAGTTATACCTAGGAAGACAGCCTTGTCTGTCAATTCCAGTTCCTCCCCGTTCATCAAAACACTAGTTTTTACTTGTTTAACATTCCTAGTATAAAATTTAACACATTTGGTTTTACTCCTGTTTAATAACAAGTTATTAGCGCAAAACCAAAGTACCATTTTAGAGAGAGCATTGTTTACATCGTCAATTACCGATTGCTGTCTGTTAACTTTAAATACTAAGGATGTGTCATCTGCAAACAACACTATCTCATGATTATCCCTCACAAGATGAGGCAAGTCGTTGATGTACACAAGGAACAGAAATGGACCCAGAATAGACCCCTGGGGCACCCCCACCGCCACAGCTGATCCCTGGGATAATTTACCATTAACATCTACTCTTTGAATCCTATCACTCAAATAAGAAGTAAGAAGATCCAAAGCACTGCCTCTTATTCCATAGTGGTGTAATTTCCTGACAAGTGTTTCATGCTGCACACAATCAAATGCTTTAGATAAGTCACAAAACACCCCGTAGGCGTCACGTGACTCCTCCCAAGCCTCAAATATATACTCTAATAATTTAACCCCAGCATCACATGTTGACCGACCATGAGTGAAACCAAATTGTTTAGTATGCAGCAATTGATTTTCATTAAAATAATTAAGCAACTGAGTAAGTATCAGCTTTTCAAAAACTTTACTAAATGTTGGTAGGACCGAAATTGGTCTAAAATTTGTGGGGTCTAATGGACTACCTGATTTAAACAAAGGAGTTATCTTGCTATACTTCATCAGGTCAGGAAACACACCATAATCTATACATCTATTAAATATAATAACTAAGTCAGGTACAATAATGTCAATTATTGAGTGAACGACACTTACAGAAATTCCCCAAAGATCAGCTGTCTTTTTTATATTAATAGATTTGAAGGCAGCTGAAACATTAAGTTGATTTATATACTGAAAAGTAAAATTATTAAAAAATTCTGGTACATTTTCTCTGATCAATGATTCTGCAGTGGAGGTGGAAGAGCCTAAATTACCTGTAAGTGCGACTGGGAAAGTGGAAAAAAATTTTTCAAATGTGTTGGCCACTTCCATGTCATTCTTGGTAATGTAACCATCAAAATTTAATTTAAAATCAGACTCCTTTGTTCCACTTCTCCCAGTCTCAGCATTAATAACTTTCCAAGTTGCTTTAATTTTATTACTACTGTTTCTGATTTTAGACTTAATAAACAAAGATTTGGCTAATTTACAGACACTTTTAAAAATCTTTGAATAGCATTTTACATATTGCTTAAAGTCCTCACTAGTATTATATTGTCTTTCATGATACAGCCTATACAATGTTTCCCTACTCTTATAAATTCCTACTGTTGCCCAGTTACTAAATATAGGACAATCAGTAACAGTAACCGTCTTGGAGGTAAATATTGAATTCAATCATTTATCCTTTATACTCGGCTTTTATCGGTCATAGCGTGATGTTAGTAGTCTTCCATTTGGAGCTGTTTAGTAGTAAAAGGATTATTCAATTTATACAAGTAGTTACTAAGTTCAATTCAGTTTTCCTCTCGACTTCATAAATACCAACAAAATCCCACAAAGAAAGGATATTTTAAAAGAAACGTCTCAATAAAAAAACAGTGTTTCTACATTAAAGCAGTCTTAGCTGTAGTGTCAGCGAAGATGGTGGCGATATGAAGCGATTCTCAATTCATATATCGGCCGGCTCATATCAAACGTGTTTATATTGACACTGTACAGAAATAAACGTAGAATAACAATAAAAAAAGAATTTAATATGTATCTTTTTTCATTAATTAAGATTACAGAATAAAAAATTATTGCGCGGATGGCATGGTGGTTTATGTGATCACTTTGCCTCCTATAGCGCTAGGTGTTGTGGGTTGAAACATTACATACGAAAACACTGTGTAATCCACACAAGTGTTCTTTATGTCCGTTTTATGTATGTTTATAAAATCCCCCGTGACACAAGAACATTGGTAGTGTAGGAGTTATCTATTGAAAAACAACAGAAAAATAATTTTTAACCCGTATAACTTAGTTAAACGATTATGGTCGCATTTATAACAATTAAAATATTTATTAGATATAATTGACACAGGTCCTTGTCCTATCCCTGTCCCACACAAACTAGAGTGCTACAAGCACAAGCAGGAAGACAGCAACGGCCTGCGTTCTCATCTGGAATGAACTTGAAGTTTTCAAAACTTGATGTCACGCGGTTGCAATACTCCACAAAATAGTTAACTTTCTTATATATTATTAGCTGTTCAGTTTTAAAAGTCAACTATGTTGATCGTTGGCGATACTAAATGCATTTTAGAACAAAAAAAAGTGCTCCACAAAATTTTTTCTCCAAGTCCATGGACTCCATACCGCCAAGATTTTCACCGTAGTTCGCTGCAGCTCAACATCAAAGTTTTTTGCCCGATTGTCAATAAGTCGAAGAAAAATAAAAATACAGTCCACGTATCAGCCACGGCGCAATGTACCTTTGTGTCCGGAAGGCGATATCCATGTACGACGCTATGGTATGTTCCTCAGAGGACTTAACGCCCAAGGCATTCTCTTCCAGTGACCGTTTGGGTGGTGTTGAAATCATATAACTTAGGTACGTAGATATTACACAAGTAATAAACTAAAATGTACACACATAACACCACTTACAACTATCTTTATTATTATTATTACACAGTATAAAATGAAGTTTCTGTTTATTTTTGTACGCTTAGATCTTGTAAACAACGCTATAGATTTCAATGCGGTTTTCACTAATAGTGAGAGAGAGAGTAACTGAAAAGAAAGATTTATATGTATAAAAATGCATACTCAAGTAAAAAAAATCCGAGAATTTGATAGATTTGTAATGTAACGACGTAAAATTTGTGCTGGGATGAGTCATTGGTTAAGGTATAACCTTCTAGAGGCCCGAAATATGTAAATGCTACTATTTTTTATGATTCTTAGGGTTGCTAGAGGACATCATAGCAGGAAGGACATCTTTACTTTGGCGTGTATTTATATATAAAATATTATTGAGCCGCAAACTTGTTTAAATACTTAGTATTTAAAATATACATCGTAGTTAGAAAGATAAATACGATTGTATATGATTTTACCTCCTGTTACTAAATTACAAATCTATTATTACAATTTTTATACGAATTTTATTCCATATTTCCGTGGTGATGGATTAAGAATACAGTTTCACGACCCCTACTCATCTCGTGGCTGTCGTAAGAGGCGACTAAAAAGCAAACTACACAGGACAACATCACTGTAAAGAGAAGGAAACCTTGATACAAACCCTATACCAACTTGTCTGGTCAGCGTGGTGTAGTAGGCTAAAACCTCCGTTCTGAGGAGAGGCCTATGAGAGGACTGTTATAAGCTGTTGATGTGATGATGGTTCCCACTTGTATTTCTGTATATGTCACATATATTGGCCATATTCTGCAGTGCTATGGTGAAATGATAATGAGATACCGACGCCGGCTGGAACTCATCAAAATTCAATTCGTCAACTGTTGTACCGTCAGCAACGTCGGTGTAGTGTTACTTGTATATTTTTTGTTTTATCATTTCGATATAATTACTAATTAAGTGGTACTTGTTTTGCTTGGAAACAATAATTCGGGATTGTAATGAATGCATTTTGTGTATGCGAAACTCATTTCGATCATTATCGTCCTGTCAACAGAATCACGACGTAAGTGTTGGAAAAAGTTTTAAAACACGCATTTTTTTTAAGATCCTGCCAAAGTACTACTCTGGCTGATGGAAACCATGAGTAGAATCAAACAATTGTGGTCACCATACTCATTGTGAACTATAGTGACATAGTGAGATGCTTTTTGAGCTCCTTTTACACCCCTTGGGGATGTAAAAGTATGACAGTCATCGTGATAGTGTAAGTTGGTGGCAGTGTGATCAAATAATTCAATGGCAGTCAAAGTTTCTAGATCCCATTTGCTCTTAAAGATTTAGACTACCTCAAGATGCAGAAATGTACATTCAAACCATTACACACATAATATCATTCAGATTAATTTTACACTAATTAACTTTTATGGAATGGTTAGTTCTATGTTATTTAGGTAATAATTAGTGTTTAAAGTTCGTCTTGTAAACAAATATTTAAATATTTTTTCTTATTAATATTTATCTTACGTATTTGGATAATATTTCTCCTCCGTATGGTGACGGATTGAAAATACAGAGTGTCACCATGCCTACCCTTCTCATGGAACAAAATATGTAAAATTACATCACTGCAAAGAGACCAACCAGACTGGTCAGCGTGACATTGTAGGCTAAAAACACCTTGTTAAAGAGAAGAATATGTCCAGCAGTGGACTGTTGAAGGCTGTTGATGATAATATTTGCTAGGTAGTAGAGCCACGCTGATTTCAGCACGAGCGAATCGGTTCGACCGGGACAGTACTATCCTCCCACAAAAGATCAACCTAAAGCGCCAGCATACGTGTTGTCGTGTTTCATTGGTGAGTGTGAGACCCGAGGTCCATTGATGCAGGGGTGACAGTTATCGTGGTAACTGTGTAAGCCTTACATTGTCACGATGACTGTCATGCCTTTTACGTCCCCAAGCGGGGTGTGAAAAAGCATTTCACAAGGTCGCCATAGTGTGGGTCACCATACTGCATTGTCTGCATTTGCTATGAGTATGTTGACCACAACTCTTGAAATCTATTCATGTTTTCCATCAGACAGAGTGGGTCAATTTTTCAGGCTCTTAATATAGAAATATACGAGTATATAAGTTAAATAAATGCCATAACAGTTGGAACATAAACACTTTTATGCAGTCGGTACTCGGTAGCAGTGTCCTGTATAACTTGCAATTAATTCTCTATTTTAGTGTTTTTTCCCCACCGTCGCTTAGGCATACCAGACTTTGATATTTCGTACATATTGCAGAAGGGAACTCATCGAAATTTAATTAGATTTTGCTTAAATTGAGTTAGAATTGTTTTAGGTTCATAAACGTAGGTGAACGGATAACTCAAGGGTACTAAAGACACAAAGAGCACCCAGATGCAGAATAAGAATTGGATCACACAAAATGTTGTCCCGTGTAGGGTTCAAACACACAACACTCAGTGCAGTGGAGAAAGGCGTGGCGACCGTTTAAAGCACTACGCCATCCGTGCTTTGTTTTAAGAAGTAGAAGAAGGTAGAAGTTTTAATAATACAAACAAATATTAATTATTACTTTTCTTATTTTTTTTCATAATTTATTATTTTCATACATATTTGTAGATTTACTTATTATTGTTGGATTTTTTATGTGTAATTTGTATATATTAAAAAAAAGTTAATGTATACTTATATTTTTACACTAGTTGTCTAATACCCATAGTACAAGTTCTGCTTAATTTGGGACTAGACGGCGATGTGTGTCAGATGTCCGAATTATTATCTGACAGCTAAATATACAGCTAGACCCTAGCCAAGCTGCTCGTATGAAAATTTTTAACACGTCTGATTATAGTCTGGCGACTGATTACAAATCATGATCAGAAAAAAAATCATGAAGCTGACAACTGACTTCTTTTTTATAAAAAAACAATGGTAAAATGGGTCATCCTTGGATCATGTACCTATTCTAGAGGGCTTTCTAATCAATCAGCTTCTAAGTACGTCACCTCTCCTTTTTCGAGCTACTGTAATTTCAGCCTAGCTCTCATCACACATCTTATTTCTTTATCACCTTCGTCTTTGAACTGCTTGAAATGATTACATTCTCAAGGAGGTTTGGCGTCAGATAGGCTGCCGGTCAAGCTTCATTCAAAAAGATTCAGATAAAAACAGTAAGTCGATGATAATTAATAACAATAGTCACGTATGAACTATCAATCTCTAGTCTAAGACAAATATTTTAAATAGCAGTAGGTTTGAATGGTTTCGAATCTCCAGTAGATTCAAACCACATGATTGAAAGTCAACGCGTAAATCATTGAGGCTCCCCATCACTTCTTTATTTATAATGTGTAATATTTAAAAAAAGAAACTCACTCATAAGCTGTACAGAACACATACGTACGAAAACAATAATGTAGCGCCAAAAAAATAAATAAAAATAACCCGAAATACCCTTTACCATAACCGAAAATGAAAAAGGAAAACTTCACGATGCACTTTTAATACAACTCACGATACAAAAACAGCGTAAAGGTAAAAGCGAACATAATACAAAAATCATCAAAGGCGGGCACCAAACTGCATACCTTTTGTGGAATTCAAAAATTTACACAAACTTAGTATCAACCCGTGCGGGTTTTTGTATGTTCGCCCGTCTGTCCCCTTGGCATTTCACGATGACATTCTTGCGCGCCCGATTTTGATTAGAACGACCGAGTTTTGAAGGTTTCCTTTTTCGACATTTCGCTCTTTATAATTCTTTTTTTTTGGGTGAAATGAATATGGATAGAAGCGGGTTCTTTTGACCTGAAATTTCATTTTTTTTGTAGCGTTTAGTAGATAATTAGGGAGAAGCCTATAATCTAAAACTGGTTAAGAAATTCTTACGTTTTGGGTGTTTATTTTAACTGACTTATAAAAAAAGGAGTAAGTTTACGTCTGTATATATTTCGTATCATTTAATTGTCTCGGCGGTGCAGCGGCAGTGAACACGATTGCTGTGCTTAAGATCTTAGGTTCCCGGGTCGGACCAAATGTTTGTATGATCTACAAGTATTTATTTCGCAGTTTGGATGTTTTCTATGTCTAATATGTATATGTCTATAAGTATTCTATCAGTCAGTCTAGTTAATATAGCACAAGCTTTGTTTAGTTTGAAACTAGGAGACGTTGTGTGTCAAATGTCCGAAATATTTCAATACTTGATATTTATTTACACAGTTATTAAACTGATAGGTTAAGTTGTTGTTTTATTTTGTTGAAGATTTTGTAGTACTACTTCGTTAAATTTTTAATATATTTTTTATTTTCATGAAATGATTAATCATCGTTTGTACTATGTATTACACGGTTTTTTTGGCTTGATCTGTGTCTTTGAACTTTTAAATGATCGCTTTCTGTAATGTATAATTATGTACAGGTAAGGAAATTAACGTACTCACAAGAGGTTAAGTTTGCCTGACGTTTCAACCAGGTTGCATGAACCATGGTGACAGGCTGACTGGTACAGTAGTGCGCGCCCTCTACCATCACGTCCGAGACACAAAAGTTTCTTCATCCGCTTGCTTTTCTTTAATATTTCTTAACCTATACGAAGATACAAAAATGAAGATTCCGATACAAAGATATATACTAGATAATATGCATACTCACGCTCACGTATTTATATATTTTGGACGGAACCCTAATTAGTTGCCATTATGTAGTCTGAGTTATTTTTTATAACATTAGCCTGTAAAAGTCTTATGATAATTAGTCAAATCGTTTCAGAGATTAGGCTGAACAAATAGAGATTTATATTAGAAACGTTTAGTAAAAAACTATTATGGTGATATTACAAGCTCGCTCATCAATTTTATTTAATTTTATTGAAAATCAGTTAACCCGTACAAGTTGCAAGGCGCAGACTGCGGCTTTCTAAAGTAACAAATATGCCCCTTTTTACAACTTTTCATAGATGCAATAAAACCTTATAGCCTTCCACTATTAATGAGTTATAAGACACTAAAATATTTTTTTGATTCGAGTCAGTAGTTTTTGAGATTAACGCGTTCAATCTAACAAACTTCTCAGCTTTATAATGTTATGCGAATTGAAAGACTTTTATCAATCTACCCTCATTTCAATAATAGACAGATTCTTATAACCAAACCATTCAATATGGTGTCAAACGACCTTACAAAGAGCCGTTTTGTCAAGGGCCTAATCTATTCTTGCCAAAATATTCACCTACAAAGTAAAATCAGTTCTTTCACCATCACAATAAGATTTAAAGTAAAAAAACTTTTACTCTGAAATTTTACTTAACTTTTCTTTATTTTTAAAGACGCGTTGAAATAATATGAACTCTGCAGCTTTAACAATAAAGTATGGTTTCGTTTGTAGATATTTCACTAGGGTATTTGACGGAGGTATCGTTGGCAATAGATGCCTATTTTTCATCTAACGTCATTTCCGGTTTCCGATTGTTTCAGTGGACGTTACGAGATTTTTTATCTGTGGTCATTTGTGGTGTGATAATGCTCTGGCGGCTGTTCGTCGGAATGGTGATGTTATTTGATATTTGTGGTTTTGACAAAGTATTGGAGCCAAATTATTATGATTTCAACGGAGAATTTTTTGTTGTGTACAATTTATTAAATGAGATGTATATATAATTTTAATTATCTAACTTTCCGTAGAGTGACGGATTAAGAATGTAGAGAGAGTGTCACTACCTCTGTTCCTCCCATGGGTGTCGTAAGAGGCGACTAAGGAGCAAATATGCAGGACAATATCACTGTTTATAGAAGGAAAACTTGGAACAAACCCTTTACTAAACCATTTGGCCAACGTAGTACCGTAGACCAAAGCCTCCTTTTTAAGGAGAAGCCAATGTCCAGCAGTGGACTATAAAGGACTGTTGTTCTGTTCTGTTGATAGGCTAAGTTTCTCTTAAATTACCATCTCTAATATCTTTTATTACTTTCACCTCCGCGTCTGGTTTCAGGCACAGGGACACTTAACGAACGCCTTTTAGAATCCAAACTATTCATTTCTCGTTCTGTAGATTCTGGAACAAAAACAAATATATATAATACTATGAAATTACCTATATTTTATACATGTACATAGTAATTGAGTGGGAATCGAACCAACGACCAAAGTAGCTTATACTAACGACCTAGATCAAAATAGTAATTTTATTAGATGCTAGGGTCTGCGTTTCTCAAAACGTTTTTGTAACACATTTTATTGATACTCGGACCCTTTTTCTCGTGGCGTGATGTTATATAACTGATAACCTGACTCGATAAAGGAACTATCCAATACAAAAATAACTAGTAAATTTGAACCAGTAGTTTCTGAGATTAGCACGTCCAAAAAAACAAACAAAGAAATAAACTTTTAAGCTTTGTAGTACGAGTTTTTTTCAATATTAACAATAATAATCTTTCACATACAATACTCAAAATACAATAACATATATGTATGTATACCTTAAGATACAATGATCTCGTGGTCCCTTGGTTTTTGCCTCAGCTAATGACGTCATTAGGAGGGAAGAGTGAGTTCCCTCTTAGAGGGTCTCAAGATGTTGCAACCAATTGTATTTGGGAGTAAATTAGCTCCAGTTTTGGGTGGAATTGTTAATGTAATGAAAGTGTTTCATAGAAAACTGAAAGTGAACAAGATAATAATTGAAAAAAACCCGTATAGGTCATAGAATTCAAATTAAAATTTACAAACCGCGATCATTATTCCATAATTTTTATACATTCTGTATTATTCTTATAGTTATCCCAAGCCAAAAACTATCAAGCCGAAGGGTGCTAACATACACTTTTTTTTCTATATTAAGAGCCTGCCAAAGTGACTCTACTCTGCCTAATGGAAAGCATTAATAGAATCCAAAAGTTGCGGTCACCATACTCATTGCAAATGCAGACAATGCAGTGTGATGACCCACACTATAGTGACCTAGGGATACACATACAAAAAAATAAACATATAAAAACACAAATATAACTGATGACTGTATGTAAAATATAACTATATATGACTTACTCATACTCACGAAAAACATAACCATAGTCATAGTCAGGTCATGAATCATCAATAACCTGGACAGTTCACCTCTGGACATATGTAGGCCTTTTCTTAGTAAGAAGGTTTTGGCCTACTATACCACGCTGACCAGACAGGTTGAAATAGGGTTTGTTTCAAATTTTCCTTCTCTTAGTAATGATGTTGTCTTGTATATTTGTTTCCTTAGTCGCCCCTTACGACATCCAAGGGAAGAATAGTGACACTTAGGATTCTTAATTTATCCCACACCGAAATGTAGTCAGGTGAAAAGTGGTAAAATTAGTTTTACAATTATCTCACTTCCAGTAGTTTTGTGCAGTCCTTTGTTTGTTAAAAAGTATTATACAGAGTGACTGGTGAGATACCTTCAATATTTTAGGACGTGATAGTATGCGAACATATATCATGAAATAAAATAACATAAAAACGAAATATTAAATAACTTCTTAGTAAACTTCGTACACAGTACACCGAGAGCCCAGTATTTAACTGCGGAATACTTGAGCACCGCGCAGCCGCGCGTGTCGCGCAGCGCCCTATCAACACAGAATACAAGAAACGAGTCGGTGACGCAATAATGCATTATGTAGCGGGATGAAGGGCGGGGGTGGGTGCCGCCGCGCCGCTCGTGACTAGATCAACGCAAACAGTGCGGTGAGCTTAGGGAGTATAATATCCAAATTTCACTTATTTTTTAGAGACATTTCGATAAAAAATAAGCACCTATTTTTTATATCAAGTTAACGAGAATCGAGTACCGAGTACTCTCCATAAGTATTGAAGGTATCTCACCAGTCGTACTGTATATTTGTACTGTATGTTGGTATATTTGTACTATATAGGTAATTCAACCATTAATTAAGCTATTTTTAACAGACTTAAAAATACTTGAAGGTTTCAATAGGTTTTTTTTGGAATATTCTTATTTTATACAGCGAGGTCGATACATTTCACGTTCAATTTTTTTTCGTTCCATTCAAATTTTAAGAAATCCCTCATCCCAATAATTTTTATCGAATTCGTCATGGTACACAAGGGTCTCACACACAGCTGTATGGTATCACCCCGGTCGAGTTAACCTATTTGAGCATCTTTCACTTTATTACTGGTTAAACATTTACGAGACGTTACCCAAGATAAATGCTACATAGTAGCTTAGAATTCTTGTATTTTTATAACTAGTTAATTTTTTACACGATGTTATAATACCGTTAGACTGAACACGATTAGAACTATTAATCAATAGAATGTCAATACTTATGTTTGCGCACGTTGCTCGGCAGCAGGTGTGGTGCGCACGCGCCGCAATTAAAACTTGTCGCGCTGACCGTTGTTACTTAACGTTGGGGCCACGAGAAATAGCAGTTTACAATTTTCTTACAGTTAGAAAGAAAGAGTCGTTGTCGCGTAAACAATTTAAATCTATTTATCAACTGCTACTTGTGGGTCAACGTTGGCTTTAGTTCGCCTTAAGATTAGACCTATAAGGCGTTTCTCAGTAACTCTGGATTAAACTATGTTTTGGTAGTTTAAGTAGTTACATTTCATTTACATTTTTAATATTATTTAAAATATTTTAACACGAATTGGGTCCCTTAGTAACGGTAATAATTCCACCCAAGTTATACACGGCCGTCTGATTCTAAATTAGACAGAGCCATGGCAACCAAACTGCTGATAAATATACTTATATATACACATACATATTATAGATAAATTACACCAAACACAGAACAAATCATCGTGCTCGTCACACAATTGTTTGTCCTGGGTGGGATTCAAAACCACGACCGCTTAGCACTCTAAGTTACGATCAGACCAACTGACCTATCAAATAGAATAAATCGAAGTAGTATACTAGTAAGTGTCATTAGTGTCATTGATAGCTCTGAAAACAGTTTACCGTCAGACAAATAAATATAAAAAAGTTAACTTATTCAGAACGTGTCGTGCGCATACGCAGTAAAAATTTAAATCATGAATAAAATAAAAGGCCATCAAAGTAAAAAGATGAAATTAGACACCTTTTGGGACATTAAACTAACTCATATGTTTAACGACCTATTATTGTGTTACAGAAACTTGCAATTTAATATTTTTATCTATGGTTATAATGAACAACCATTTTGCGACGGTCGGTTGACGCTTATCATCCAGGCAACTTGTTAATTTACAAGTGGTTATTATGTCGACTGGTTACTTACTTAGGGTTGGCAAGTGGATATAAAAAAAATGTTATTAAACAAAATAATGAGACATATTTTATACCACTGTATTAAAACACTACTGCATCATTATCATTTGTATAGCTGAATTAGAATGTATTTAAACTGCATTGAGATAAATAATATACACATATGTGTGTGTAAATAATATAAATAAAAAACTAATATTTTGAATATTTGACACACAATGTCATCTAGTTCCAAATTAAGCACAGCCTATGCTATGGGTACTAGACAATTGATATAAATAGATAAATATTATGCATAGAAAATTTACAGATCATGCAAACATTTGGTCCGCCCCGGGAATCGAAGCCGAGACTAAGTAGTCTTATACATTAGCAGTGCGCCACCGAGGCAGCCACTGTGTAAATATGTATAGATTTCGTAAACTTTTTCGAAAAACCTGACTGACTACACTCGACTGGAAACTTTAAGAAAAAGATGGTATCTTCTGTTAACAGTACCAACAATTATGTGTGTTTGAAGTATCCTTTCAAGTGTATCAATAATTGTAATAATCTCATACGAGAAGAAATAACATGACCTAAATTTTCAATATCCGACTAAAATTGAGATCCTACTATTGGAGTCATCAATATTTAGAAACAAATATGTTAGGTATGTCAATTTTTTAATTCGCTTACTTAAATCCTCCACAACAACTTCGAGCATTAATTCTTAATTTTCTGGTGCTTGCCAACCCTATAAAAAGACAAATATTTTTCTTCGCTAAATCGTGCGCCAGCGCCGGAAGCTCGCAATTTTACGTCTATTTATTGCATTGTATTATTTTAAATGCATATTACATTGAATTTTTGTAATTAATAGTGCACTGAAAGGTTAACATGACCGTTTATGAGCTTAACAATGTCTATCCTTTTCTTCTTGGATTGTAATTGACTGTTGTAGGTATACGTTTGTTTTTAAATAAACAAAATATAACTATATCAATAATGCAATTGTTGGTATCATCAATAGCCACTGCTGGACATAGGCCAGCCCTTAGCAAGGAGGTTTTGGCCTACTATACCACGCTGGCTAGACGGATTGGAACAGGATTTGTTTCAAGTTTTCCTTTTCTTTGTAATGATGTTGTCTTGCATATTTTTTCCCTTAGTCGCCTTTTACGACACCCACGGGATGAATAGAGGTGGTAACACTATGTATTCTTAATCCGTCACCACACGGATTGTTGGTCTAGTGGTTATTAATCTTGACTGTTAATCTAGTGGTCGTGATTCACACCAGGGATCATCGTCTACCTGCGCTTTGACGTTTAGTGTATGATCACCCTGAGTCTGTATCTGCCACACACAATATTATCTCTTTAGCAAGGAGGTTTTGGCCTACTATACCACGCTGGCCAGACGGGTTGGAACAGGGTTTGTTTCAAGTTTTCCTTCTCTTTGTATTACATACTTTTTCCCTTGGTCGCCTTTTACGACACCCACGGGATGAATAGAGATGGTAACACTATGTATTTTTAATCCGTCACCACACGGACAAAATTGACTGAAATAAACATACTATAATAATAAATCTCTAAACACTTATCATGTTGATGTACTACTATCTGATTTCGAACACAGTGATCACTTTCTACGAAAACTTACCAACTACGCATGAGATATTATGGCTCACAAGTGTATGCGCAAACACTGGTACACTCTCTGTTTCCTCTCCTCACTCACACAATCCAATATGAGTATATTTGTAACTCAATAACTTTTTGACCCGACTTGGAAATCGAATCCGAAACCTGTTAATCGGTAGAGGCATACATATCACAGATAAATAGCATCCAGAAACAGAACAAATGGTCGTGATTATCACACAATATTTGTGCTGGGTGGGAATCGTACCCACGACCTCTGACTCAGGAGTCTGGGTCATTAACCGCTAGACCAACAGGCCCTTCAGTCGGACAGTTGTCATCAGCACATCAACCATTCATCCGAGTCTGATACAGAGTCAAGAATATAAGTCTAAATTGTCTTAAACTACCGGCCTATCAACCAAACTACACATTCAACAGCCCCACTGTAAACGACGTGAAGATTAATCACCGCCAAAGTTCAACACAAAGGGTTGAAACTACCCCTTGTTATAATGCAAGCTTTTCAATTTTGCGGTTGCAAGTGAATGGGTTAATATTTTCTCAACTCTAAGAAGTGTATCTATATTATTGAATTTAAAAATTTATATATATTTGTGAAATAAACTCTCATAATAACTGTATTCCTTATAAGTACATCACTGTGCTACCAGTGTAATAATTAACTATTAAAAATTTAAACCGACTTTAATATGCCTTAATCATGATTAATTGTAATCTATACTAATTACTACTAATTATTACTAACATTTGCTAATTATAAAATTGAAAAGTTTGTTTATTTGATTGGTTGAACACCCTTATTATGATAACAGTACTGTGAAGAGAAGGAAAATTTGATACAAACCCTGTACCAATCCGTCTGTTCAGAGTGGTATAATAAACTAAAACCTTGTTTTTAAGAAGAGACTTACGTCCAGCAGTGGACTGTAAAAGGTTGTTGAAGTATGTATGAACACAAATAACAGAAACTGCTGGTTAGAATCAGAAAAGTCTGTTTGTGTTAGATAGCCCAGATTTTTAGGAACGTTATAGGCTATTTACAACATATCACCTCCAATAGCACAATGTGGAATAATGAGACAATTTATTTCTTTTGACCAGTTGTTATGGGGAACCTTGGGAGAAACCTATGTCTAGCAGCTGACGTTCAATCAAAAGATGACTGAGATGATGTGGACGATGATTCTTTTTGAGAGATTCAGACAAAATTGAGCGCGTCAGCTTACTAACAGTCAACATTCTTAAATAGAAAATAATTATCGACTGCGCGGTTGGCGTAGTGGTTTAAGCGGTCACCACGTCACTCTCTACTGCGCTGAGTGTTGTGCGTTCAAACTCCACATGTGACAACACTTTGTGTGATCCACAAATTGCTGTTCTGAGTCTGAGTGTTCTTTGTGTCCGTTTCTTGTATGTTTGTAAAGGCCCCCGCGATACTGGATTTATTCCTAGTGCCGGTATTGTCTTTTTATAAAAAAAATGTTATAATCAGATTACAAATGGCAAACGCCTTACGAAATATACATAACAAATCACATTTTTTTAAGTCATTTAAAAATATTTCAACTTATTCAAATAAATTATGGTTCTAAACGAAAATAACATTTAAGAGGGATGTAATCCCTTCTGAGAAAGCAAATACACGGAGCTACCTCAAGAGTTACCACAAAACCACATTCGTCTTCAGTCCCACACACATACTGCTTGATAATAACGTATCAGATATACTTATAATTTGGAATGTTTGTACAAAAATAATTTTATAGAAATGTAATATATTAAATTATATTTGTTAGAATTTGTTTCAAAGTTTAATTCTTTTTAGAATGCTCCTATAGACGACTCTTACGACACACTTGTTTTGATTTACCCGTCTGGTCAGTATGAGATAGTAACCCAAAGCCACCGCTCTGAGTAGAGGCATACGTCCAACAGTGGGCTGCTAAAATTCTAGATTGTGGTGATTATTTTTATGTTTTTATTAGATACCTATGCTATTTGTTATATATCATCGTCATCATCAACAGCCTTTTATAGCCCACTGCTGGACATAGGCCTCTCCTTAGCAAGGAGGTTTTGGCCTACTATACCACGCTGGCCAGACGGGGTGAAATAGAGTTTGTTTCAAGTTTTCCTTCTCTTTGTAATGATGTTGTCTTTCATACTTTGTTCTCTTAGTCACCTTTTACGACACCCACGGGATGAATAGGGGTGGTAACACTATGTATAATACTAATGCTGTAGTAATACTATCATATACCCTAAATTAACAAAATTTTGCACCAACCGAGATTTGAACGTAACAGTCGAAATTAAAACCACTGAGCCACAAAGCTTGTTTTAATCTTATAAGATTGTTTTACGTGTACGTGAATGCAAGAGGAAATCTTAGGTTATTTCAGTGCGATTACAACCGCAAACATCTTGCGGTCGCTCGGAACCGCTGTTAGAAAGTAAATAAAACAGATTTACCTCGTATGTCAGCAACAAATGTATTCCACAGAAACTTAAGATTTGTTATAAATTGTAAAAAGATATGAGAAATACTATTTACATTTCATTTACGGTAAAACATTTTTTACCGAAAAGGTCTAGATAAAAAAGGATTACCTAAAAGGCCTTGTCTGCATTTACAATGAGTATGGTGACCATCACTCTTGGCTTCTATTCACGCTTTCTATCAGGCAGAGCAGAGCCACTATGGTAGGCCCCGAATACAGGAGTGTCCAACAGTGAACTGTAGAAGGCTGTCGATGATGATGATGATTAATATTTCTAAAAATCCTTTCTTGTTGGATGCCAATAACACAATAAAAATCTTCAGCTACTAAAATTTCAAGTCAGCCACCCCGGTGATTTAGGTTTTGCGTTAATAAACCTGTCAGTACGTAACAACAAGTAATTTTATACGTATAGATTTAATACTTCTTGAATATGCTCAAGAAATATGTTTTTAATAGACCAGGATAGACGATATCTTTTTACCTATTTATTATTAATATTAACTTAGGACCCCGAGTCAACTTTATTTATAAGTGGTGCACCTATTGACCGACGGATGAGGCTCTGGCAAACGAAATATCTCAATTAGCGGCAATAGCCTCGTCACCTATTACGTGGGATTAAAACGTAGGCGAAAAGTGGACGTTAAATATACCTCTGCCTACTCCCCCGGGGAAACAGCCGCGATTTTATGTATGTATGTATATTCGTCAAAATAGTACACCAATATCTGAAGTCTCTGACTCCTGAACTAGGTTTTTGTGTTACAGATGTCAGTATCTTCTTGAATTGTAATCACTTTCATTATATATAATCACATTCGTATACTCGTATATACATAATTATATGACATATTGGTTATTATACAAATATATTAAATGTTGGCTCATTGATGTAGGGGTGACAGTTATCGTGGTAACTGTGTAAGCCTTACACTGTCACGATGACTGTCATGGCTTTTACGTCCCCAAGCGGAGTGTGAAAAAGCATCTCACATGGCCGCACTAGTATGGGTCACCATACTGCATTGTCTGCATTTGCAATGAATATGATGACCACAACTTTTGGTTTGTATTCATGCTTTCTATCAGGCAGAGTAGAATCACTTTGGCAAGCTATAATATATAAAAAAACTGTTTTCATAGGCGATAAAAATGAAAAAAATTCTGAATCAGTTGACTCAAATTTTAACACGAAACAACTTACAAAACACTGCAGAAGGGGTTTTTATTTTTTTTTGAAACCTCAATGTTCAGCGAAGCATTGCAGGATTCAGCTAGTATAGGGTGCGCCAAGAATTCGTTAACATTTGAATCTAACATCCCGCGCAAACATGATACGGGAGTTCTTGGACTAATGCTACTGGAATTTGTTGGCTACAATCGTAACACATGGTTTCAACAAGATAGAGCCACTTGCTACACATGCAGTGAGCTCCTGCCGGTGGTCGAAGACACGTTTCCGGAAAAACCGATTTCCAGACGAGGCACCATCCCATGGCCACCCATAAGTCCAGATCTATCCCCAGCAGACTTCTTTTTATGGGGTTATTTGAAGAGTCGTGTCGACATCAATAAACCAAATACACTACGCCAACAAAAAAAAAAATCTCTTTGTCAACGAGTATTCGAAAATTTCGGTGCTCGCTTAGAAGTGTGTAACCCTCGAAACGATGATCATTTAAACGATATAATTTTTAAAAAATAAATTCCAACTAGTTAACTTTCTTGTAAATAAATAATTTTTGTAATATAACAAACGGGTTTTGTTATATGACTTTTTTCAATTGTTAACTAATTCGTGACCCATCCTATATTTACGTAATTATACATATATACATACGGAATATTGTCGGTTAAGTGGTCATCCTAATAACACAATTATCCTTCAGCAGAGTAAAAAATTGTATTGTTCATAGATGAGGTATTTCTGGAAACTTTGCCGTTGTCAATTAATTCAATCGGAAGCAATATATTATACACAATATCTCCACACCTGAGCGTATAATGATCAACAATTACCTTTTGAATAAACATGTTTATAAATAGCTATGTCATCATCAACAGTCTTGAACAATTCACTACTGGACCTCTCCTTATTAAACAGATTTTAATTTTACTACACTACGCTGACCGGACGGGTTGGGCTGGAAGTTTGTTTCAAGTTTTCCATTTCTCTGCGGTGATAATGTCCACTCTAGTACACTTCGGCTCCAGCAACCATAGGAGTGGATACCACGATTTGGCAAAAGCAGTGTAGGGCGCCCGCGGCGCGATGGACCGACGACTTGAAGAAGGTGGCTGGCAGCGGATGGCTGCGAATTGCCCAAGACCGGGACCGTTGGCTTTCCTTGGGGGAGACCTTCGTTCAGCAGTGGACGGTGATAGGTTGATTGATGATAATGTCATACGCAGTTTTTGTTTGCTATAAAAACCTACAAAGCTAACTCTACTCTACTTGATGGAAAGCATGAATAAAATCCAAGAGTTTTGGTCACCATACTCATTACGAATGCAGACAATACGGTATGGTGGCTAACACTATGGTGGCCTAGTGAGATGCTTTTTCACACCCTGCTTGGGGACGTAAAAGGCATGAAAATCATCGTGGCTGTGTAAGGCTCACACAGTTAACGTGATAACTGCGTCAATGGGCCTCCGGTCTGACTCATCAACGAATCACGGATGCTGTCGCGTCATTTCAAAATAAATTTAGTTATGACGACTGCACTGATGTCGTAGTAGTTTAAGCGATCACATCGTCGTTTTCTACTGCACTGAGTGTTGTGGGTTCTAACCTCACGTGGGATAACACTTTGCGTGATCCGCAAAAGCCGGTTTTCTTTGTGTTTGTTTTATGTACGAGGGTAAGTTTTTAAGTTCGCGGAATGACAGTGAAAAAGGCGGGTAAACGCGCTCTTTTGATGCCTACCGTATTCAGTGACTCATAATTAGTCTGCATAGTAAAATTTGTTGTGATTGGATCATTAGTTATTAAACTATCGTTGACCAAGTATTTTAATCGGGAACGAAGTGAAAAAAATGGAGAAAATTGAATTCCGTGCGGTGATAAAGTTCCTTACTAAGCAAGGAAAGTCTGTTCAAACCATACTCAATGAGATGTCATCGGTTTACGGGGATTCTTGCCCAGGAAAAACAATGGTCTACAAGTGGCATAGTTTATTTAAACAAGGCAGGGAATCACTTGAAGACGACCCGAGGCCGGGGCGCTCCGTTGAGGTGACTACGCCAGAAGTTATTGCAAAAGTAGAAAAAATTGTATTGGAAGATGCTCGACTAAAAAAGAAACAACTCGCAGAAATGGTTGGAGTATCGTATACAACAATTTTTAAAATTTTACACGATCATCTTGGCATGACTAAGGTTAGCGCACGGTGGGTGCCGAGAATGCTCACGCCATTGCAAAAACAACAGCGCGTGGAATGTTCACGTGCGTTTTTGGACCTCTGCAATGAAGACAAGGATGGCGTATTGAATCAAATTGTTACTGGGGATGAAACTTGGGTTCATCATTATGAACCCGAGTTCAAACAAGACTCCATGCAGTGGCACAAAAAGGGCACAGCACCACCCAAGAAATTTAAGGTTTCACAGTCGGCTGGGAAACTCATGGCAACGATTTTTTTGGACTCAGAAGGAATATTATTGATAGATTATAAAGATAAAGGCATTTCTATAACGGGGGAATACTACGCTTCAATCTTAGAACAGTTAAAAGAAGCCATCAAAGAAAAAAGACGGGGAAAATTAACGAAAGGTGTCCTGCTATTGCATGACAATGCTCCCGTTCACAAGAGCCGAGTCGCACTGGCTGCCCTGCATAAGGTGGGCTTCGATATTTTGAATCACCCACCCTACAGTCCAGATTTGGCTCCGAGTGATTATTATCTCTTTCCAAAAATGAAAAAAGAATTACGTGGTAAGAAATTTTCAACTGATGAGGAGGTTAAGGAGGCGGTTTCGGCGTATTTTTCAGACAAAGATAAAACTTTTTTTTACGAGGGAATAAAAAAACTAATTGAAAGATCTGAAAAATGTATTCGTGTTGCAGGGGAATATATAGAAAAAGAAAAATAATTTTGTGTTTTTATTATTACTCAATACCCTCCATTCCGCGAACTTAAAAACGCCCCCTCGTACATATGTTTGTAAAGTCCTCTGTGTAAATGATATCAATAAATATGTATGAAACCCCATATCTGGTGGGTGTTTGTCCAAAAATCAGTTAGCTTTAATAAATTCCACATAAAAAGCCAACGTTTGAATCACTTCCCGGAAACGACGTGCAATAAATATCCTCCTAATCCTACTAAGATTGTGGGTTCTATTCCAATCATGTACAAAATGTAAAAGGGTATTCAGGTTAAACACAATATTTGAATGACAATACCTGTGTGTGCTAATAGGCGTTGCGGTGCGAAATGCATTGTGCAGTCTCCTTAAGGAGGATAATCTAGTTGATAGGGTGGGGGAATGTTTGTGTCGATAAATTTATTTTATCGATATAATAATACGCTGAAGTTATTTTGACTGGCATGAAAGTTTTCCTTTTCTAATTATTTAACAATATTAACTTATTTGAATTTTATTAAATTGTGTATTGTACTATAGTTTAAAATTACATACATTAGATTTTTGTGTTTGCCTGCTCTTGTTCTTATAAAATTACAATCTAAATATTTTTATTCCCTAGAGACATAGCTTTAACTAATTTATAAGAGATTTTAATATGAAATTGAAAATAAACACTCAATTCACTGGTCTTATGGTGTAAATCAAGAAATGAAATAAAAGCTTCATTGGCATTTATCATATTTTGCATTAAGTGTTAAATTAAAATCAGCGTTAGTTTATTGGTTGTATGTATGAATATAGCAGATAATTACTAAAAATGCATTATTAGCTTTAAATTTCTAAGTAGTTGATAGTCGATTCGTAATTTACCTACTTCTTTTGATCCCATCCCTAATTTTGTCACACAAATAAGTGTCTAAACGGGCCTATTAGACAAATACTTCATTGCTTGAAAACATGGATAAAACAACGTTTTCTAAAACCGAAACGTAGCTAGATCGATTTATAGCCCCTGAAACCCTCTGCATACTATATTTTATGAGAATCGTTGGAGCTGTTTTTGAGTTTAAAGGTATTAAATCCATTTTATCGATATTTACATTCACGTGACGATACCATCCCTAACAATAAATCAAATAGCAGATTGATGGTATTATGTCAACATGCACCTTCACAATACGGGTATTTTGCATAATAACCAGAATCCTTGACAATTATTGAATAAAACATTATGCACTAATAGGGCAGATGCTCCGTTCATATGTATGTGAGAACCCATCTAGGAAACTGCTTGACGTAATTTGTCATTACTAAATTTGGAGACGGAATTTTATGGAAATTTCAGATGGATATTGGATTGGAATACTTAATATTGTTTGTCTTTTGTGGGAATGGAGATTATTAATGGTGTGTCATTAAAAGTATCAGCTGTCGGAGAACATGATTTTGTCATAAATTACTATGAACTGACACCGTTAGGAAATAATTTGAAATCATCTTAAGAGAATTTTACTATATTTCTTTACTCAGGTGATTTTTCATCATCATTAACATCTCAGCCAAAAGATGTCCAGCACAACTAACCGATAGTTAAAAGGTAACTGAACTGTGTGAAAGACCATGTGAAAAGAGAGTTAGTGGGGAACTGACTTGTGATAGAGGAGAATAGAAAAAGACAACGAATTACGCTGAACCTAAATAAATTTGGGATAAGGGTAAGAAGAGGGTGAGGAAGAGGTATATGCTTAAATTTACATACTACCGCTAACTACTTCTCCATCATCATCATGAACAGCCTTTTACAGTCCACTACTGGACATAGGCCTCCCCTTAGCAAGGAGGTTTTGGCCTAGTATACCACGCTGGCCAGACGGATTGGAACAGGGTTTGTTTCAAGTTTTCCTTCTCTTTGTAATGATGTTGTCTTGCATACTTTGTTCCCTTAGTCGCCTCTTACGATACCCACGGGATGAATAGGGGTGGTAACACTATGTATTCTTAATCCGTCACCACACGGACAAACTTCTAATCCATCTAGAAGTAAAATCTTGCGAACTACCACTACACGTTTTGGGTTCGATTATCATGATTATGTTTTTCTAGTCGACTTCGGCTACCAGCTAACTACACAGGAGATATTCTAGCGTGTGTGTGAGCAAACGCAGGTGCACTCTCTGTTCCCTCACTCTCACAGTCCGATGGGACGGTTATCCGACACAAACGGGAAAAGATCAGACGTAGTACCGACGGCTTTATGTGCTCTTTAACACCGGGGGTTACGATTCAACTTCCAAATGGACTGTTATTAAGTATATAATCGAAAAACTCAATATTACTTTTCTGGTCCGCCCTGGTGGAATCGAACCTGAGACCTCTTGATTGGCAGTCGCATACGCTTATCGCTAGATAAACGATTATCATAAGGAATATTGTTTAGGTGATTAGTCATTAGAAATAGGAATATATTACTAATGTGTGTGTGTATGTGTGCATTTTAGTGTAGTGTAGTGAACTTATAGAATACAAGATAATATAAAATATTGTCTTACTCTTTGAAAGCCTATTATCAGGCTGTCGAAGAGTAAGACAACATTAACGGTAATATTACGAATAAATAGCTCATACGAAAATAAAATCATTAATCTCAGATTGTTCTAGACTTAATTTGAATAATTTTGTTATTTTTAGACTTGATGTACTACGAATTACTATAATTATAATATCACTCTTGGCCTTGACTACTAATCGTGATTATTTCATGCGCGGTATTATTTCTTACTTCGTATTACTAACTTTCAACAAGACGAACTCATTTACAAATATTCGTCGTATATTTTATCCCTTAAGAGGAAAATTTCTAGAAATCCTTTCGTAATAGACGTTTAAAATATAACAGTAGAACCAGTAGTAGTAGAGCCACGTTGATTTCAGCACGAACGGGCCGGCTCGACCGGTGCAGTACTACCCTCTCACAGAAGACCAACCTAAAGCGACAGCATCTGCACTGTCGTGTTTCGTTGGTGAGTGCGAGACTGGGGGCTCATTGATGCAGGGGTGACAGTTACCGTGGTAACTGTGTGAGCCTTACACTGCCACGATGACTGTCATGCCTTTTACGTCTCATAGAGGGATGTTAAAAAGCATCGCACTAGGCCGGCGTAGTGTGGTCACCACATGGTGACCATAACTCTTGAATTCTATTCATGCTTTCTATCAGGCAGAGTTATTAAAGAATTACTAAAATTTTAAGTTCGTAACTTGAAAGTTTTGAGCTCTACGTTGATAAATCAGTCAAGGCAAGTACTTTTATACATACAGATAGGCTTTGAGTAAAATTTTCTTCATTTCATCTCAAAACTAACTTTATCAGTGGTGCAAGGAGGTGTAAGTCACGTAGGTAGGAGGAGTTGAGTCCGTGTCCTGAGGCTCGAGAAATCAAAGATCAGAAATCCCATCTCCGTCAGGTCCTCGTGGATGAGTGGAAGGAACGACTTGGGCAACCAAGCGCTGGGTACGCCGTCGTTTCGGCGATAAGAACCGTTATGGAGAATTGGCTTAAGAGGTATCATTCACAAGGAGCCAACGCCTCAGTGCCATAACGATGGCCAGACCGTGGATACAACGCTCCACAGGCTGGCAGAATGTCCGACATGGGTGGAGCAGAGGCACAACCTCGTGGGTAACATGATCGTGGCAATGATACGAAGCGAGAGCGCGTGGAAGTCTGCCGTCTTTTTCTGTGAGCAGGTTATGCTTGCGAAGGAGATGACGAAGCGGGACCGGAAGAGGTTTAGAACTCTCCCGGTCTGCATGGTCCGGGAACGAGCCAGGTACTGCAGAAGACTTAGGCACTGGAGATCGTTGGACGATCACCGTCCTCAATAAGCGCAGGCCTGGGGGTAGCAGGTGAGGCCATCTGTCACCGTGGTGGTGATGCGGGTGCTACGGACTGCCCTCACCCCTTTGGGGGCAAGAAGAAGAGGGAACATCGATGTTCCCACACGGGAAGGGGGGGGCCATCATCTACAAGTTGTAGGTGGCCCGAGGTACATTGGGGTTCCAGGGATTTCCTTACTAGGGTCACCGGGTTTTTTTTTGTTGCGGGCACCCGCCATCGCAAGGTGTTACTCCCTTTATTATTTCTACTTTACCCTGATGTCGTAATTCGAGGACTTTATTAAGCTGTGTATGCAATATTGTCATAGAGTTATTTTTTTACTTATACCAATCGTGCTACATACAATATAAATTATTACCTATGCTGACATGATACTGTACTATACTATTTATATAGTTCTAACGGCTTATCCTAAATATATAGCTATTGCTTACAATCTATTATTTTATATCTATCTTAATTTAGTTTTACTTAAGTAACATAATATTCTAAATTACATTCTAAGCAAGACTTATATATCTTTGTCTCTTATTTACTACTTTACATAAATTTATACATCTATGTTACCTGTGTAATAGTCTATAAAATAACTGCGGATTTCTTTCGTACTGATGCATTCTTTTAAGTTAGATGTCTTTATAACTAAGCCTATTTTTTGCTGTAGTTCGTAGCGAATCCTATCAAATACCGGGCACTCAGCCACTAAATGAGGAACTGATTCTTCCTTCGAAAGATCGTAAATGCATGACGAGCTGTCCCTACAGTGAAACTGCTTCAGATACTGACAGAACCCACCACGGTACCTGTGACGGCATGCGGTTTTTGGTCGTATCGAGTCTGACGTAACCACCTCTCGGTGGTATCCGTAGGGATTTTACGCACAGAAGAAAAAAAAAGGGTGATGAGTTAACAGTAACTACTTAACCCTCCGCGCGCCCCATAATACATCAATACTCAATAATCTTATAATAGATAGTATTGAACGGCTAACCCTTTAAGAAGCACAAAGACCGTTTTTATCGTAAAGCCGATTTTGCATGACTGACGAGTAATAAAACAATTGTATTGTGTGTATTCGGCTTTATGTATTTTTTGTTGTTGGGGTACTGTGACTTGGGTGTTATCAGTTTGGAAGTACAAAAGGTATTGACTGAATATTAAGATTTCGGTAAGACTTAAGAATAAAATGTGACTTAGCAATGCATTTTGTATTTACTATATTTTTTGATGATACTGAAGCTGTAGATGAAATACGAGGGAAAGGAGACACGTTGGAGATGTAACACTCGTCTAAGAATGTTGGCACCTTCGTCATGATCAACAGCCTATCACAGTCCACTACTGACCTCTTCAAGTGCATGACATTTACTGTTCTTTACACCAGAACGGTTGAACGGATTTGGATGAGATTTACAACAGAGATAGTAATAATAATAATAATAATAATATCTCTTTATTGTACACCAGATTAAATTTATAAGAGACTTAAAGCTAAAGAAGTACAAGTGGCGGCCTTATCGCCCGTTGGCAATCTCTTACAGGAAACCAACAGATAGATAGTCTGAAGTAGCACATAGATTACATTTGATTAAATTTACACCACAAATTTAATTGACATAATCCTAAATAAGGAGAGCAAACCACCCTTAAAGTGTGTAATTAAATCTAGATATATAAAAGAAAGTGGTGTTAGTTACACCACTTATAACTCAAGAACGGAAGAACAGATTTAGCTGAAAATTGGTGGGGAGGTAGCTTAGAACCAGGAGACGGACATAGGATACTTTTTATCGCGTTACAACGGGTTTAAGTAAAAAAAAACTGCTTATTTATTACCTCTAAGGCGGAACAGAGTTCGCGGAGTTAGCTAGTTACTAATATGTACTAGTATTGTGTACTTAATAATTTAATTCTTCAATCAAATATCAATGTGACGCTTGACAGTATTGCAGGTTTAGAAACCAAAGAGTCAACACATCAACAGCCTTTAACAGTCCACTGCTGGACATAGACCTCTCTTTAGCAAGGAGGTTTTGGCCTACTATACCACGCTGGCCAGACGAATTGGTATACGGCTTCTTTCATTTGTTTCTTCTCTTAGCAGTGATGTTGTCCCGCGCAGTTTATTCTCTTAAACACTTTTTACGACACTCGTGGGATGAAGAGGGGTAGTGACATTCTATATTCTTAATCCGTCACCACACGGCCATTTGACTGACTATGCCTCCTTAGTCGAAGAAAAAAACACTGGGTTATTATTTTTTTAAATAGCTAAAGTCTAAGTTATCTACCGTTAATCATGTGGTATCAACATTTGATTATATTTCCATATACTTTTGCTACAGCTAGCAAATTTTTATTAAGTTAGAAGAAACCTGTAAGAATGAAGCGATAATATTTTAAGAGTTATAGTTTTTTTTTCATTTTATCATGTTTATGTAAAATGAAATATTTGCATAGCAACTGAGTATGCAAATATATTAGAATGTTTTTAAAACACATACATCAAAGAGTTACCAGACGGTAAAAAAAACATTTAAAGCTATTAACACTTTCACCATTTTATTACTGTTTCTATTTTTCATCATCTATGCATCTGCATCTATGCGTACAGGATGACTTTTAATTAATACATGCAAAACTGTACAATATTAAAGTAAAAGTAAAATTATTAATTATTGATAAAAAACAAAAAATCTGATTACGTGACGTAATGTACTTACTTAAAATTTACAAAACAGTGACTTACGAGGTAAAAAAAACAAACCCCACGGTAATCACAAAGGTGAATGTAGCCGTTTTCTTGTAATTTTAAATTAGCATGTTTTAAAATCTCAATTTTATTCTCACCAGTCACCTCGTCGATGTTTTGGGTTCGATCTCCACATGAGACAAACTACATGCGCCTCTCAAAGTTGTTGTTCTGAGCCTCGGTGTTTTTAGTGTCGCGGGAGTTGTCTTCATTAGAAAAAAAAAACGAATTTCACAGTTACCGTTTGATAAATTATCAACCTGTACATGACATTATTTTATATTTCTTTATATGAATTTCTCTAAAATATAAACTTAAGCGCACGGATTAGATAGTGAGTCATTCGAGTTTACTACCGTTTAATTAAATGCGTCAGCCTTGTGTCTCTTTCAATACATTATGTGTTTAATATAATCTTAAAACGAATAATTATATATACAATATACATATTTCCTCTACAGGACAACTCGTGCTGGCCTTGGAAGTCACCGTTTTAGAATGGTAGACATACGCTCCCGAACTAAACGGTTCGGCTCTTCCTTCCTTTGTAAATCAGTTTCAGTCTAGAACTTATTACCTGTGCATATGGTTCCCTCCCACTACGATTCCGAGTCCTTTAAGTGGAGCATGAAGAAGCATCTTGATAGGTCACCATAGTGTGGGTCACCATACTGCATTGTCTTGATTCACAGTGAGAATGGCGACTACCACTCTTGGATTCTATTTATGCTTTCCATCGGGCAGAGTAGAATCACTCTGCTAGGCTTCTATAAAAAAAAATATGTTGGAGAGTCTCGGGGTTTGTGAAGTCTGAAGACGTAGACTGACTGTTAATAATAAAATAGTGAGAGATATTATATAGATATGGATACGTCGCACATCTCGCCATAAACCTTTATAGCTTGACGAGTACTTAAAATATTGTTGTCATGTAAAAAATGTTGTTAAATTAACAAAAATAAACAACTTTTAGCTTGGTTCAAGACATTAGCGTAGCATTTGTTCCAATCATTGGGTGAAAAACGACACAGTATACGTCACGACCTGTTGTAAAAACTACATAAAAATACGTTTATGAATTTTAATTGAATAATTAAGTAAAAAATCTAGAGTCAAAATGATACTTAATTCAAAAGATGAATTCTCTTAATAAGTCAAATAAATATTTCTAACGAAAGATTAATCAGTTAAATTGATGTCCTTTGGATTTCTCTCGTCACGGGATGAATTTATATTTTAATAATTGAAGAAATCAAACTGAAATAACAGTCTCAGAGTCATTACCCTATCTGAGATAGTGATTTCCCTTACTTTCTTTGACCCCTCGCAAAATGTTATATTACCCAGAGAGATAGGTAAACGGCCTGTCAAAAATACCAACCATTTTATAATCGATGTAAAAAAAATTGTGCCTACTTCAAATAAAAGTGAGTACAAGAATATGATAATACTAATGATGATAACAAATGAAAAACTATTTGTAAGAACTATATTCTTAAATTTATAATGTACTCCTAACCGATTTCGACCACGGCGGCCAGTCTCGACGAAGACCAGACAGCTACACAGGAGATATCATAATGCACAAGTGTGTACAACACAGGTGCACTCTCTGTTCCCTCACTCTCACAATCCGATGGGACGGCTATCCAACACGACCAGAGAGATATCCGGTACAGGACCGACGGCTTTATGTACTGGACAAGCCTCGGGAGTTAAGACCCTAACTGCTCAAGGTCCAGGCTGTTAATAAACAGAAAACTTAATAACACTTTTTGGTCCAATTGGGTATCAATCTCGAGACCTCTTGATCGATAGTCTCATACGCTAACCGTTAGATCAACGAGGTATAAATAAACCGAGCAGCTAGCAAAACTATTACAAATAATCTGGACACAGAAATTATCCGGAAACACTATGAACAAAACGGACATTGAAACCACAAAAGAAAGCTTATCGAATTTCAATCTATATCATTGATCTATAAATTGCTATCGCGCACGCGTCTGTGTCAACAATCTTATACAATAAAAAATATTATATTATCAACCCCTTATTGGGTATTGATGAAATATAATATTTTAAGGGTTGCATCAATGTAGTTGCCATAAAGCAATTGTGTTATTGTTAACTCGCAACTGTTCAAATTGATAGGTGATAGCAAAATTGAAATAAATGGAATGAAAAGTAAAACACTGGTCACACTTTTAAATAGTAATGAAGTTTCTGTATATCAATTGACAATAACACAATTGTAGTATTTGTAGGTAGTCTCAGACCACACAAAGCTGAAATTTTAACGAGAATTCCAAGTAATAAATGTCATAATTGAGTTAATGGTAACCAAAATCGTCTCTATCAAATTTAAAGAATATCATCATACCTCCAAGAGTGTAAAATTATCAATACTTTTTAAAGAGTTCAATAATGATAAAAGTAACCAACACAGATTAAATATTGTTAAAAAAAAACTGAAAAATCATGGGTGTAAATAATTTAAAAAATCTTTGGTCCAAGCAAAAAAAAATGTCCCACGTAATCAAATATAATTATTACTTAACCGTAACTTAACGTTCTTTATAAGGCCATAAGGAACAATCAATAAAATATTAACCGTCGCTCAAATTCAGGGAACAATATTCATAATTAATTCATAGTCTTTTCTCACGACTTTTAATTGCAAAAAAGCAGATGGTATACACACCCGGAATAAAACCATAGAAAAAATAAATAAAAAATGAAGATGACTGTGCATCAAAACCGGATTTCAATTAGACATACAAAAGAAAGTGGGGACATAACTTCTTGTTCCTATCTTTAATTATTCACCTTCTCAACAATACAAGCAAAATTACCAAAAGAAAAAAACCTGACCCTCGTGAAAGAAAAAATAGAATTAAAATAAAGCCGTGAGTAAACACTCATGGACTTTAATATGTAAAATAGCTGAACTAGAAATGCAAATCGTCGTGCGAAGATAAAAACAAATAAAGAGAAAAAACCGCTAGTATGGGAGACTGTAAAGTTTTTGCATATTTTACCCGGACCTAGGATTGTCCCTTAAGGTACACTGTGCGACGTGTGTTCTCATACTTCCGTATGCAAATGCCGATGGTGCTCGATCTTTTATTTTAATAGCATCTTATTGTATTAAATCTTTTTAACCTTTGTGGGGTGACTGTTTTGAACAAAATGCTTGTGAAGAATTATTAATCATCGGTTACATATGCAAATCAAAAACATCGTTTAAAACTGAGACTGTGGGAATCTTATCTAGTTTTTTACTTTCGGGATGAGAAGCCGTTGGTGGGGTTTTTTTATGAGACGAAACAAAAAGTGACACACATAGAATAAAGTACTAGCTGTTTTTATCAATTCGTTTTGCAATATTTAGAAATAAGAATGGGAATTTATGCATAACGATAAATAAGAAATTTAATGTAACGGTTTTGGTAAGATCGTTAGTTTTAGTAATATGAATATCGATTTATTCATTAATGAAATGATTTAATTCTAAGTAAAAAAATAAAAACAGTAGCAGTCGTGGGACTGCCGATAGAAGTGAAAACGGAACTATTAAGTTCAGAGTAATTAAAACTATATGCAAAAATTATATGAAATTTTTTATGTTTCATATATAGCTATATATAATATACTTAGTCTGGCCATAAATACTGTTACACTTAATTATAAAAAAATATTACATTTGAATTTCGAATCTGTCATTTTTATACGATTGTTCATTGTGTTTTCTCATTTTGGCGCCAATACATTGTAAAATATTTTGCGATATTAAAATGGTGTGGGGTGATAAAGAGAACCGAATCGCTGTGATAGCATTACACAAAGTAGGTATGGAGCCAAATGCAATTTTTAAAACTCTCCATACACTTGGTATTAGTAAAATGTTTGTGTACCGGGCTATTAATAGGTACAATGAGACCTCCTCTGTTTGTGACAGAAAAAGATCTGGCCGTCCACGTAGTGTTCGTACGAAAAAGGTGGTCAAAGCAGTAAGGGAAAGAATTCGAAGAAATCCTGTCCGAAAGCAAAAGATTTTATCTCGGGAAATGAAGATAGCACCTAGAACCATGTCGCGTATTTTAAAAGATGACTTAGGACTTGCAGCCTATAAGAGACGCACTGGCCATTTCTTAACTGATAATTTAAAGAAGAATAGGGTGGTAAAATCGAAACAACTACTGAAGCGGTACGCAAAGGGAGGTCACAGAAAAATTTTGTTTACGGATGAGAAAATTTTTACAATTGAGCAACATTTTAACAAACAAAATGACCGTATTTATGCTCAAAGCTCTAAGGAAGCTTCCCAATTAGTCGACAGAGTGCAACGTGGACATTATCCGACTTCAGTGATGGTTTGGTGGGGTGTTAGCTATGAAGGAGTGACTGAGCCATATTTTTGTGAAAAAGGTATCAAAACATCGGCACAAGTGTATCAAGATACCATTCTTGAGAAGGTAGTTAAGCCCCTTAACATCACCATGTTCAATAACCAAGTATGGTCCTTCCAGCAAGACTCGGCGCCGGGTCATAAAGCTCGGTCCACGCAGTCTTGGTTGGAATCGAACGTTTCGGACTTCATCAGAGCTGAAGACTGGCCGTCGTCTAGTCCCGATCTTAATCCGCTGGATTATGATTTGTGGTCAGTTTTAGAGAGTACAGCTTGCTCTAAACGCCATGATAATTTGGAGTCCCTAAAACAATCTATACGATTGGCAGTGAAGAATTTTCCCATGGAAAGAGTGCGTGCTTCTATTGATAACTGGCCTCATCGTTTAAAGGACTGTATTGCAGCCAATGGAGACCACTTCGAATAAGCTTTTTATATTTTTAATTGTTTTATATTTATGTATTAAACTGACACACTGTAAAAGTAATAAATGTTATTTGCAGTTAACAATTTTCTTTTTTCTTTATTACAATATTTATGGCAAGACTAGGTATAATATCATATATAGTATATAATAATAATAAATTTCATATATAATTTATAATATCATATTCTCCATAGCTATAGATATACTATTATCATTAGCATGTCGGTGACGCGAACCGAGGATTTTACCCTCTACCAAAACGTTCAACGCGCCCAAAGAAGTTTTCACTTCAAAAATTATGTCAATTAAATATATCAATTAAATCAATTAAATTCAGAGATTTATTCACTGTTACATTAATTATGATTTGACAAATTCGACCAATGAGTTCTTTTCTTTTATGTTTGAACTGTTGCCAGTAAATTCCTACCCCTTCAAGGATAAAGTTGTAAGCAAGTACTTTCTTTTTTGACTAAATTTAATAAATATTATGTTATTCAGATTCGGTCTTTTTAAATGTAATCACTTAGTTACACTGAAATAATTTAATACAATTAAATTTTTCACAATTTCATTTATGTACGAACTTATACAATTTACATACGAAGTATTAATATAAATAACAGTCTATTATACATAAAATTGTTATATGCTTATAACGACTTACATTTGAATGCGAAGATAAATAATTTTGCTGCCAGGTTGCGTTATATTTTTATTACCCTAATTACTTTTTCATAATTGTATTTCTCATATGCTCTTTTTTTGAATTTTAAAATGCTATGACAATTGCATTTTATAAGGCGGTGGTATCTGTCTCTAAAACTATTAAGAACCGAGTATGTTAATATAAGTTTATCATCATCAGCAACAGTCTTAAATAGTCCACTGCTGGACATAGGTCACCTGTTGGTATAACCTTAAACTCGCAGTGATGTTATCCCACATATTTTATTCCCTTAGTGACCTCTTACGACACCCACGAGGGTAGAATAGGCGTGGTTACACTCTATTTTCTTTATATGTACACGTATATATACGGTATAGTAGGCCAAAACCTCCTTGCTAAGAAGAGATCTATGTCCAGCAGTGGACTATTAAAGGCTGTTGATGATGATGATGTAGAAGCTGATAAAATTCAATCTAAGGCTGAATTAACAGGAGTTTTTGACGTTAGCATGAAAGCAATATTGGTCAATTTACTATAAGTTGGCAAGGTGAATAAACTTGAAAAATGGGTATCCCACGAACTCAATGGTCGTCAATATCATATAGTTCTTTTTTAAATATTTTTAAAGCCATGGCCCGTCCTTGTATTTATCATTAACCTGTGTTATTTTCATTAAAGAAACTCTTTCGCATTTATAATATCTTACAACCTCAAGAGATGATTCCGGGAAAAGCATTCTATGCCGTTCCCTACAGTTCAAACTATCTCCATATCATATTTCATCTGAATTGCATTAACGTCCATTGATTCCCCATATAAACTTCTACGTCTTGTTTAATCTCCTTAAAGGTTGTGATTTCTGTGATCAAAATACATATATACATATATCTATCTTCTCCTGGGACTCGAACTATCTCCATACCAAATTCATCTAAATTTGTTCAGCGTTTATAAATTACTATGGATTACATTGTTTTAAGCTTATATCGTTCATGTTCAAATGTGGTGATCGAAAAATAATGTCTTTATTTCAATTTTATTAATTAACGATTACCTTTTTAGCCTGTTTGTAAGTTTCTTCTAAAATAATTGAGTTACTAATTTTCTTTATAAATATTAGTAATTTTATGTTTTTGTATCTAATGTTGTATCTTTGCACTTTTATAAATTACGTCCTGAAATGTAGTATGCAGTGTTCGTTGAACTGCGACCACGTGTGATTGCTGTCTAATTTTTTTTTTTGATAAATTTTAACTTCGGTTACCGACCACCTTGTTTTATAACAATATTAATAAAACTAAACTATTGCTCTAATTAAGCAGAAAACTTATCTCTACAGCATGAAATAAGTACTCAAACTTATCATTAAGCGCACCGTACAATACTATTCTATATTAAGAGCCTGCCAAAGTGGGTCTACTTTGCCTGATGGACAGCATGAAGAGAATCCAAGAGTTGTGGTCACCATACTTATTGCAAATGCAGACAATGCAGTATGGTGACCCACACCATGGCAGCCTTGTGAAATGCTTTTTCACACCCCGCTTGGGGACGTAAAAGGCATGACAGTCATCGTGACAGTGTAAGGCTTACACAGTTACCACGATAACTGTCACCCCTGCACCAATGGGCCTCCGGTCTCACACTCACCAACGAAACACGACAACACGGATGCTGGCGCTTTAGGTTGGTCTTCTGTGGGAGGGTAGTACTGGCCCAGTCGAGCCGGCCCGCTCGCGCTGAAATCAGCGATGCTCTACTACCTAGTAAATTATTTCACATATTATTTTACATCTCGCATATTGACCAATTTTTTTCGGTGCAATTATCAATTTAAAATATAATTAGCAAATTATCTGTTTCAAACTGTATAATTTGTTATTTAATGATTATTAAAAAACGCATATAACCAAAAGAAATGCTATTACTTTAATTTAAAGGAGCTTGGCCCGTAAAGAGGTCGTGAAATCGGCGCAGCTACCCTATATTTTCTTATTTACATTTCCTAAGCATAGTTACAAAAGTTTATGAGTGCCCACTCATAAACATAATCTGTCTACTGGTAATCTTTGGTGACACTGCTACAGACAGACTTCATAGGAGGCCTCCCTTGCATCTATCAACAGAAACCCATCTACAAGGCTCAGTTACTCTACTAAAAATAATTATGCTTAGCAATTCACAAGTGTCGTCATTGGCAATAATTGCATTAGCATCAAATGTACTATTTGCTTTCTTAGCACAATGAGAAATAATAATACAATATTACAATAATTCAACATTCGCTTCTTTCTTATCTTTTCAGGTACGTACAATTGCATAATCAACAACAAGTAACATGTAAGTTCTTATTTTTATTCCATACTTAATTATATTTCTTTAAGAACAGGAACAAGTATAATTTATTAATATTATGTACCCTAATTTATAAAATCCATCGACGTACAGCAGCGACATCTATTGACCGCTGTAGAAGTTGAAATATTAGTTTCAATACGTACTACTAGAGGGCGTAACTTGTGGTTCGATTATAGATTTTTAGATCATTGTGATTTTAATGTAAGATGCTGTTTTTATTATATCTGAAGGTTGTTTATAAGCTTCAATAGATATAATCGAATCCATTTATCATTCCTTCAAACCATTGAGACGTAAAAATTATTGAGAAACAGGTTTTTTAATAATAATTATGTTTTGGCGGTATAACCTCGAACCTATGGTTGTATAGGCAGTCAATCAAATGTCAATTATCGAATTTCCGGGTTGATTTATTACTTTATATAAGTATGATAGAAATGTATAAATATGTATATGTATATAAAGTTCTTCTAAGAAAAAAAATGACGCAGTTTAATTTAAGTAAATTTTTAAATTAATATAAAAGTTATACGTTTTTGCCTTAAACGGAAAATATAAATTAATAATCTATTATTTTTTAAAGATTGGCTCAGATTGATCGTAGTTCATTTAGTTTTGAATATTTTGTTTTGTTAAAATAACCAGCATTACTTGAGCTCCGTAGGTATATGATAGAACAATTTGTATTCCTTATATGTTCACTTTTTTTGCAACTTTTAGTCTCATAGCGACACACAATTAAAACAGAAAATTGAATTGATTCTAGATATCATGAAAGTATGTTAATACCTGGATCATATAAAAGTACCTACGCACATAGTTTGTTGAATAACCATATACGACAACTGCTGGACTTCTTCGGAAAATGAGAATTAGATTTATTAATAACTATCAGTATAACTAAATAAATACATAAATAAATAATCATACTTTATTAACACTCCAATAATTACGTAATTGTATATTGATATTAGCCACACTTAGCGTAGCCTGTATCGCAACTAGCTATCCTACGCATTTCATTCTGCTTTCAGGTATAGAGACTAATAGTAATAAAGTTTAAACAAAATTGAATACAATTTAATACATCAACGTCAACAAATAACGTCCACCGCTGGACATAGGCCTCTCATAAATTTCTTCACAACAGCCGGTCCCATGCCGCCGACATCCAACGGCTTCTTGCAACCCTCACCAGGTCGTCTTACCACTTTGTGTACCTTGTCATACATCTTCGCAAACGTTATCTAAAGATATATTCACATATCATATTTGTCATTGTTATAGGACGTCCACTGCTGGACATAGGCCTCAAAGACTTATAGGAAGATCTGTTTGAAATGGTTTGCATCCTTCTTAACACAACAGTTTATACATGGCATCCATCTTGTTGAGGGATATCCCATGTTTCGTTTTCCGCCAACATCATAATGTTCAGTTATGAATAATTACTATCGTGACAGAGGTTAATAATTCTAGCTGAAACACACTGTATAAATTCTGTTTAATATTTTATTTAATCCATCAACTCCTCTTACTCTCAAAGAACACTTTAACTTCTTTTATGGCAAGCATTTAAAATGTCTACCTTCTGAAAACCAGAGAATGGCAATACCAAAACATTCTACCAATTTTTATACGAACTTATTTTCCGTAGAAGCTATACGTTTATGGAATGCCTTGCCGATTTCTAGCAGACGTGGGTAATCTATTACCACGTTCAAAACTTATCTGGAATTAATTAGAAATTAATGTATGTGTGTTCGTAGGTTAAAATTTATGTATGTATGTCTACATTACTATATGTATGTTTGGTATTTTATTTATTTTCTTTTTATTAATATTTCATAGGCTTTATTTATTACTCGTATTTTTACTTGCATATATCAGCACCAGTTTAAAATGAAACCAGTCCATGCAAAGGTTACCTGGAAGAAATTTTAATAAGCAATAAGACCCCTTTTTGTACATCACTATTGTTCTATCTATTAAATAAGCACCTCCACCCTCATTCTTCGGTTGGGGTCAAAATTTACAGGTACTGAGTGAAGTTATATCTAAGAATATTGGTAAAAACATTACATAATCTTCTCGACTTTGCTATGATGCATATTTTGTAAAATGGCATCTAAAAGACTAGAATATGACTAAAATACTTATAATAATATTATTCCTAGAAAAGTTTAAATTTGTGACAAGCACACAAATATTAGCACTGATTGGTAATCGAACTCGTGATCTATGAAATCGAAAACTCTACCGCTCTACAGAAGACATCAACGTCATCGAAAATCTTATACATATACTTATGCAATCTTATAATATCTTTTAGCACATACCTACAAGGCATACGTCATCCATTACGTAATATTCAATCAACATAATATCATAAGGTCAAGTTCAAAACAAAAACAGCGCTAATTATTATGCAATATTAGGCACTTATTACTTTTTAATACTGTGCTAAAATTTATGTTTACTGTCGCTATCAAAACGCAAAAGTATATTCGAATTTCGAATCGCCGGCGCATGTAAGCACACAAGCATACCATTTACATCACACGCACACATACGAACGGCGATGAAAAATGACTCGCGAGCCATGTGGTAGTTGGTTGTCGAGTATTTTGACGAATTCCGAATAGACGAATGCGTGCTTCAAGCGAGTGGGACCACTTGAGTTTATGTTATGAGTTAAATATGTGATATAAGGCTACGTATAGTGAATTGGCAATAATTTTTATTTGTATAGGTATTTATAGCGTTTAATATAAGCTCTGCTTAGTTTAGGACTAGATGGCGTTGTGTGTCAGACGTCCGAAATATTATTATTATTATTCCTGCGCTACTTATAAAATGACTTTTGACATAGGTTTATCTTATATAGACCGACCCTCCATTTTAACTCTGATTCTCTATCCAAACCATCAAGTCTAACTCATGTACCTTACTTGTCGGTGCTATGCTAAGAATAGTTAAAATGATACTTACATTATTTTTAACAAAATAAATATTCAGAAAAAAATGTACTCGCCAATGAACTTTGCCAATATTCTACGTTACTATGTTGAACAAAAGTTGAACGCTTCTACAAAAAGGTGTTTCGCCCAACGTGGGGCTCGAACCCACGACCCTGAGATTAAGAGTCTCATGCTCTACCGACTGAGCTAGCCGGGCACGTCTTAAGAATATGAAATTACCAAGTTCTTTCAATAGGCAAATATCTTCCATTAGGAAGTTTCAATGCAAGTTAAATTTTATTGGAACGAAGTTCCTTACGGCAGGCTTGGAGGGGATAGGGATTTCGCTGCTGGACCGAACTGAAAAAAATGTGATAGTAAAACCGTAAGAAAAAATCCGTGGAAAAAGTGCGTGGAATAAATCTGTGGAAAAAAGTGCGTGGAATAAAACCGTTAAATGAGTTTTTATTATTTTTTTCTATTTTTCTATTTCTATGTGATTTTTAATTAGTAATAATGTTGACAAAAAAAAATAAAGATACATATTTTTTTGTTATTTCAGTTGAAATTTGAATTACGATGTTTTTTTTATCTTAAGGAATTTATTATTTTAAGGAATTTATAATTTTATTTCTTAAAATACTGAATTTCCTAAATACTTTCTTGTACTTAAATAAAAACTAATCAGCAAAATTTAAGAGAAAAATCAAGAAAACCTACATAAAATTGAGCACGATTTTTTTTGCAAATTGTGTCGATTCCACATTATCCGAAGGAACTTCGTTCCTACCTGTTGTCCCACGACACCATTCATTTTTTATAATTATAGAACTTCTAAATACATCGAGTGTTATAATACTATCTATAACTTCATTTTGTTTCGTATTTGTATTGAAAAATACATAAATATTATTGTAGACGATTTATTAACTTCACTTTATTTTTTATCATATTTATTTTTGTTTATTTAATGATATAAGCAATAAATAAGTATATTTAACTATTTAAGAAATTATAATCACAATCCAATACCATAAAAATAATAAACACATTAAAAATGATTTTCATAAGACGTTTATTTGATTTACGGTCGTACCAATCGTTCGTGTTGTCACACAGGTAAATAATCAAATGTAGTCGGGAAAGGTGTTCAAAGGCAAGAAACTAAATAAGTTATGAAAACATATAAAAAAATTACAAAACTAGAATAATATATTTTTCTATAAAAGCCTTAACGTTTTGACTTAAGAAAAAAAAATGTAGTGATTGTAAATTAAATTAAATGACTAATAGTGTAAGGTATTTTGTCTTATTCTAGCAACATTTGACTAATATTAACCTATGACATCCGCATGGGTCATCTGTCAAACGTTTTACGCGCGCGCGCTCTTACTGTGGAAATGACTTAGTGGTTATTTTTCTATTTCGATTTATTTTATTGTAAAACTGATTTGATACTAAGCTTCATAAAATTATTTTTTCTATTGGGAAAAATTATTTCACTGAATTATTGTTCACTGAAAAATAATATTGTTGTCACAATTATAAATTGTCTATGTCTAGGCCACAAGCCCCTGTGAAGTGGTGGAGGACCTTTAATAAACGCTTCTTCAATATGCTAACCTAATTATTATGTCTTTATTTTATAAGCATAAAATTTAGTAACCTCGGCTTTTGAGGTATCATTTAATGAAATAAAAGAAAAATGAGAATTTTTTGATAAGTTTTGAGAATGTGAGTGAAAACTAGTATCAATGCTGCTAACGGACGTTCAATTACTAAGACGTACATATTTCAGTCTATATGTTTGTTCTATATAATTAAAACGAATAAAATAATGACAGTTCGGTAAATTTAATTAATATAACATTAACCATGATAAATAAATAAAAGATTTTGCGTTATTTTTAATTCATGCATGATTGGTTTGCAGTAGAAATATAATAAATTACTGACGCTTAGGTGCATATACATATAATGTATTAACATAAAGTAAAATTTGATAAAGAACGTAACACGTTTCAATTTTGCCAGTCAATTTTTTCTAAATTACTTGAATATCTAAAAATTTTTTGTATCTGGCAACGATATGCAATTGAATAAAAAGATAAATTTTACGAATTGTTCTTCACAATATCCATTTTTTATATTAATTAAAACAATGAGTACTGTTTCTAATCAAATTTCTCTAAAACTAACCATAGGTGTTCCCTCCACAACATCGCATTACGGCGCCTCTATGACGCTGCTCACGCGCACGCCTGCGACGCGCGCTGCGCGGGCGCAAGGGGGAGCTAAAACCTGATTTTCGGTTTAAACTGACCTTGTACAGACGCGTATTACATCATAATATTTATAATGCCTTATTTTTACTCACTGCCACAGCAACTTCAACATTATTGCACGAACCTAAAGTTGAGTTTTGAATTAAGAGTTTGGTTGTAACTTGTGATGTTTTATGAATAATTTAACGCTCTAACGCATAAGTACTCGTCTGAGATTGCTACCTATAAGTCAGGTTTTTCCGCATACAGCTTTCCGTGTCTTATTTAACACGTTATTGTTACTATTATTTATGAACCTCTAACTAATGTTATTGGTTTGATCGATATAATTGCTTTGGGAGTTAATTACTGTGTTACTCAGATGTATTTGTGACGTAGTGGCAAGTGTAGCACCTTGCATTAGGCCAATATTTAATTGGTTAGAAACAATTTCGTGTATATAAGAATCAAAAAATTTGTGAGCAACTGCTTACACAAAATTCTTTTATTGCTTCCTTCAATCAAAGACTCTTCAGATCCAAAAGCATTTTGATATCTCAAAGTTGCTTTATAAAAAAGAATGTTTAATAATTGGAAGACTCATGAAAGAAATTTATAGAGCAAATGTGTATAGAAATGATAGAAGAAGATAGAAGAAGAATAAGACGAGAAGAAAACAACCAGGAACCGACGAACATGCATGTAGCGATTGACGAACTAAAAGGGTATATCCCGTACGTAGTAAGTGGACATCAATTGTTTTTGCCTACCCTTACGGAACTACCATCCGTGTATTGATGGATGAAGGATACAATGTCACCACCCTATGCATGCCATGGGTGTTGTAAGAGAGAAACTACGCAAGACAACATCTCTGCAGAAAGAAGGAAAACTTGAATAAACTCTACATAGACACAGACGGGTTTGCCGTCTGGCCAGCGTGGCATAGTAGGGAAAAATCTTGTTTCGAAGGAGATTTTTATGTCCAGCAGTGGACTGTCAAAAGCTATTGATGATTATGATGATGATGAGGATCTCTATGGAAAAAAGACGTAACTTTATGTAAATTGTTAAAAATCGTCTCTTGTGCAGACTCTTAAGCTATAGATCAAAACAGTAGCAATAATCTCTGTTTTACCAAATTATATATAGGGTGAACCAAGAATTCGTTAACCTTTGAATCTAGCATCCCGCGCAAACATGTTGCGGCAGTTCTTGGGACCAATGCTGCTGGAATTTGTAGGCTATAATCATAACATATGGTTTCAACAAGATGGAGCCACTGGTCACACATCCAATAAGTCCTTGCCGGTGGTCAAAGATATGTTTCCGGAAAAGCTGATTTCCAGACGAGACGTTCCATGGTCATCCAGAAGTCCAGATCTATCCCCAGCAGACTTCTTTTTATGGAGTTATTCGAAGAATATTCAATAAATTCAATAAACGAAATACACTACTTTCACTAAAAAAAAACAATCAGCGAAGACATGTCGGCGATATCGCGGTCTCTTTGCCTATGAATATTTGAAAATTTCGACGCTCGCTTAGAAGAGTGCAAATGTCGAAACGGTGGCCATTTAGATGATGCTATTTTTAAAATTCCAACTAATTAACTTTCTTGTAAATAAACAATTTTTATAATATATCATATGGTTTTTTTATATATACAATAGAATACACTTGGCTCCATATATCCACGCTTAGTTGCAGTATCATGCAAGGTATAAACAACAGACAGAGTTCACGCAAGAAACTTATAGCTTTGACCCACTTTATATCTCAGTATAATATTTATACATACAATATATTTACAATATACATACACACATAGATCATTAATTTTAAAATTAACGTGCGAAATTCAGTGCAAAGTGCAGACAGAGACGTCTAGTGACCGTTAAAGTACAGTTAGGGAACGGCACTAACCAACTTATATGTTATATGCTAGCGTTAATTTTCTAATAATTTAGATTAGACTGACAGCTTTCATGAGCGTGAAAGTACTAGACATACATTTAAGCAATAATAAATTTAAGTCCTCTGAGGTTTTTTTCTCAAACTAGGTTTTATTTGGCTCCAAATCTAATATGATACGACTGAACTATTTTACATAGAACGATTGTATCCAGACACTCACAATCTAAGTATTAGGCAATATTGATGTTTTCTGTATAGATTTGTCAGATATGACTCTGACTGATGCAGGGGTGACAGCTGTCGTGGTAAATGTGTGCTACGATGCTACGATGACTGCCATCAGCATCTCTCTAGGTCGCCATAGTGTGGGTTACCATACTGTATTGTCAGCATTTGCAAAGAGTATGGTGACTACAACTTTTGGATTTTATTCATGCTTTCCATCAAGCAGAGTAGAGTCACTTTGGCAGGCTATCAAAATAAAAAAAAAGGAAACTATCGGTAACGGTTGCCAAGATTTTCGTAATCCAACTTAGATCGACGGTCTCGACGTACTCACGAGTCTGACGGTTCAAAGTCTTGAGAATGGTCATCACTCTATATATTGACCTGCCTAGGATTGTTCAACTATCCAATGCAAATCACTTACTTATGACTGAGACACGAGTTTAAGTATTTATTACAGGTAATTTAAGTACATTCTGCAAACATTATTCTCTTTCGTGAAATCTAATAGAGGTCAATTTTTTTGCTGTCAAGTTGGCACTTTATAAATAGTGTAGATGACTGTCAAATTAAATCAATGTCTTTTTATTGAACGTCAAAACGATAAAATAAACGCGTCACCACAATTGATGCGGTACATTTTTGTATCAAATACTAAGTGTGACGTCATACCTAGCTATTGTCAATCTATTTATATATAATGTCAATTGGAAAATATCAAATCAATAAAAACATTAAATTGATGATGGAAGACACCTCAGGCTATACTTTAAGATGTTACAATGTAAGACGTAGGAGAAATATTTTTTTTTTACCTTAAAAATCTAATCTATTTTAACGTATGAAAGCAGTAGACAGAGGAGATTCAAAGCACCCAACTGTTACCTTCTATAAGTTAGACCATACTTACATAATAGCGAAGTTCCATATGAAAACAGAAGCAGATAAAACGGAAAGACAGGCAGAAAGTAACAGTTCCTTATATAGAGCAGAAGGCTTATATTGAGTAGTTGAAACAGAAGTTTAAGCAAGACATGGTTGAGTACATATAACTGAACTGGAAAGAAAGTTCGAATTGCAGAATAGACATCTAAACATCTAGCAATTTGCAACAAAGTAGATAATAAAAGATCATGGTCTACAAGACACCAGCCCTCCTTGGGAATACAACAGTCAAATCTTCTCAAAATTATTTGCAATATCAATCAAATAATGGCGACTTGGCATCGTGATCGCCACAAATACATATGCATCCATTTTTTGCTCATTTGCTTATACGGTACTCAAAAATTACTCTTGCGAAATTGATTTGACTAATGTAGTCGTTAGTTTCAATATTTCTAGTGGTATAATTATCAGCAAAGTCTGGCATTTTTCTGTTTAAAATATTGGCATCAAGGACTTACTTTTTCTATTTATTTACGTACATGCTTTACACTCTCGATACTATAGATAGAAGGTATAAGGAAAACTTGAAACAAATCCTATTCCAACCTGTCTGGCCAGTGTGGTATAGTAGGCCAAAACCTCCTTGCTAAGGAAAGGCCTATGTCTCGCAGTGGACTGTAAAAACACAAATTTACAAATAATTACTTATGGTCCAGTAACAAACTCTAGCGAATTCGCTCAGTGAATTTGTAAACAGATCGGAATGATCCGACATTTTGTTGAGCATCCGCAGCACCCTCGTCAACGTCGCGTGGTGCAAAAGATTAGTGCGCACACGCGGCGCCACAAACAACGGCGATCGTCGCCACCCCCTGTCTGTCTGGGACACAAAATAGGAATTGCACACGAGGATGACTGTGTTATGTAATCTCTCCACGTAAAAGTCTCAACAGACAAGTTACTAAAGCTATTTCTTTATGTACTTCTGGTTTATTATAACCACCATTTTGAGTGTAAGCAGATTCGGATACAAAAATTTTATAAATGTATCCGCTCTGGCATAAGTTTATGTTTGATTTCGTATAAAATACAGAGCGTTACGACAAGTGAATCTTAAGGAGAGCCTCGAGTAACGCTGTCAGTGTCTTATGTTGATAAAATTATTAGCCTGGCACAAAACGAAACCTAAGTCAAGATATGTCTTTTTGCAAACTTCTGTAATGTGTTTCTGAAAATTTAAACCAACAGTGAAATGTAATCCTAAGTCCTTAACTACATTAACACGCTGTAGAGGGATCTCGTCTAAATGGTAGTGATGTCGGAGTCAGACGCGTGCACGGAAGAAAGATTATAACGAGCATTTACTTGTATTAAAATATAATCTGTTTCCTCTGCTTCATTTCGCGACTCTGTCTATATCACTCTGAAGTTTAACGCAGTCCACATCCTACTTCATATATATATATATATCTTTATCTGGCTACAATTGCCATGTTCGCCAGTGGCGTGTTGGATAAGGAGTACCAGGTGTTACCACCTCTATTTATGCCATAGGTGCTGTACGAATAGATTAAAGAAACAAACTGTGCAGGACAATTGTACCGCACAGAGAAAGAATACTTGACACGAACCTTATACCGTCTGACCGACGTGGTATAGTAAGCCAATCACTCCTTTCTAAGTTAAACGAGAAGTCTATGTCCAGAAATCGATATAATGTGCCAAAATGTCCAGCGATGGGCTGGCTGTTGATGATGACGTACTGTAATATACGAGTACTTATTTCTCTCTTTGCTTTTTATTGCTTCTTATAAAAGCACCACCTGGCAACCGAAATTAATTTCATACGAACATTTACCAAAACGAAAATAGAATAACAGAGATGTAAAGTTCCAAAAGCTTCAACAATATGTCCATTTATTATCAAATTAAAAATAAATGAATATTTATAAAGATAACAAAAATAAATCTTATTAATATCTAGTTTTTGAATTTTTAATAACGTTTAATTGCATTAAAACTACTAATTTGCATATGATATGACCGAAACTTGTTTCAACCAATTAAACGTTTTATTCCACGATATTTTGTAGCTTTTTAGATTCTTTTGTCGACCGAAATAACTGTCATAACACACATCATATCATCTACCTAGAACAGTCTATTGCTGTATGTATAGCAATTAGGCTTTTGGCACATAGGCCCCTCGTTATACCATAAAGAAGGTTTTGGTCTACTATAGCGCGTTGACTATAAGAGTCAATCTACGGTTCTATTGTACCACGCTAGCCAGAGCGGATAGTACTACTAATATATAGTGCTAATAATTATGTGAGCGCATTCATTTACGTATTCTTTGCCTCCTTCACATCACGTCAATAGCCTTTAACAGTCCACTGCTAAACATGCTGCTTGGAGGTTTTGGCCTACTATACCACGCTGGCCAGACGGGTTGACATAGGGTTTGTTTTAAATTTTCCTTCTCTTTGCTGTTATCCTGTGTACTTTGGTTCCTTAGTCTCTTTTTACCACGCCCATGAGTTAAATAAGAATGAAGATGTATTTTTAATCGACCACCACACTGTCAATTCTTTCGTGACCTACTAAAGTTACTTTACTCTGCCTGATGGAAAGCAGAAATAGAATCCAAAAGTGGTGGTCGCTATATTCGTCGTGAATGCAGATAATGCAGTATGGTGACCTACACTATGGCGGCCTAGAGTTCACTGTAACTATCACTGTAATTAAATTAAAATCTCACCTGACATTAATTTTATGAGGAACCCTTGGCTGCCCTTTTTTTATTTACACTTTAATGTACGGTACCCTATCAGAATGGTTCCTTTTAAGCCTTAAAAAGATAAAATGCGTTTTGAAGACAGAGATGACTGATGGCAGGTGTTTGTAAGCTATATTAATGGTAGTATATCCAGAACAATGTGGTATCTCAGCATACTAACGGGCTCTACTTACTAAACTACTAAATAAAATTGTTTCAGAATGGAATTTTAGAAAACTGTATAGAAAATTTACATAACCTACAAATGTTTGTTTCGTTGTTTGTTTTCTATATATTGTTAAAAAAAGTATATTAGTATTCAATAAGTCAACCTACCCATCATAGCACAAACTCTACTTAGTTTAAAGCTAGAGGACGTTGCGTATCAGACGTCCGAAATATTTATTTTCTTTCTTAAATCCTTATTAATATCGTACCTATAATATAATCGCTAAAACGATATGTTTTTACGTCCTACGAATAAAACATATACACAAAAACATTATTCTCACGCATAAATTCAAAAAAGATCTTTAATAGTAATTTATTTCTTTACAACTTAATATATAATGCAATTAACCGTTAGTCGGGTCGACACATCAGCTTAATTTAAATAAAAATATAGTCACAAAACATCTAAGGACACCTAAAATACCAGTGACCCAGTAATTTTACAAGAAAAAAACCTAATAAAAAACATTATCTAACAGTTTTTTGTTGAAAAAACAACGTTTTTTCGCGGCTTTTTTTGACAGAAGAAACAATATGGCGGCACAAGTCTGAACAATGAATGAGTTTTTTTTATGTTTTATACTTTTTATGGCTTGGCTCGTGTGTGATAATGAAAGTTTACTTTTTGTCAACAGGCAAAAAGTTTGGAATCGCGTAACGCGGTGGCATATTTTTTCACTAAATTATAGTTGTATATATGAAATCGATATTTAAATTTAAATATTATTATGTCATGTATGTTTTATTACGGTCTTGGAATGATTTTAAGTGTTGTAAACGACATTGTTTTAACGATCTTTTTATGTATAGTTTTGTTATGTTGGTTACTTCAAGCATACTGGCAGTGAAGACTACATTTATTACAATGTTTTCCATTTTAATAGTTGAATGTTTATTTTTATTTCATTTTTCATCTTGTCCTTTCCTGTCCTTATGTCCTTATTCTTCTCAATCTGAGCAATTTCGTTACAAGGTCTAAGACAGTTTAACGTTTCCTAAAACTTGCTAACTCAGTGTGTTCCTGGGTAACTGTTATAAATTCTGGTGTACAGGATGGGTATGTGAAAGTGAATAGTCCCAATACATCCATACATAAAATTACACTTGTGTCCCTAGAGAGATTTTATCAATGGTAACTTTTATCAGTATTTCTTTATTTAATAGTTATTATAATTATCATTATAATTTACTAGTCCAAGATTCACACACATACATACACAAAAGCAAGCAGAGACATATTAAATGCCTACTTTTCGCCAGTGTTTTGGCCTCACGTAATAGGTGGTGAGCTTATTGCCGCTAATCGGGATATTATGTTGACCAGAACCTCGTTTGTCGATCAGCAAGTGCACCATTTGCAGGTGAGGTTGACTTGGGGTCCTTGGGATCCTAATCCGGATGGTTTAAAACAGCAATTCCCGGATATCTTCTATTGCAGGCACAGAGTGACACACCGTGTGGTTTTAGTCGGTCTGACACCGATGGGTGACGGCCCGTGGGAGTTTCCTAACAGAAAAAAAGGGATCTTAAGTTGGAACCTTGGGCACCCAATACATTACTATAACAGGTAGAATGGGGAGTAGTAGTTCAAGTAGGAAAGCGTTCCATACCTGTCATTAGAATTGGTTGTTAATCCTTCTAAGTATTAGAAGCTGGTCACCTTGAATTTATATTCATCACCTATTTAAACCAGAAACAACAGTAACAATGGGAATATCTAACAGACATAATACGCAATTTACTCACAAATCACGGTTTAATTCCGAAGTTTATTGAGCGTATAAATTAATTAACTCAAACCCATTTTGCTCTACAAGGAAATAAATGAGTATATATATATTTTATATTATATTTAAACACAAAATTGTTTCCTACATTCCAGTAGTTGAGGTTTCACTTTTTATTTATTTTATTTGTTAAAAAATAAGTTTATGGTCAGTGTACTAAACGATTTAATTCCAAATAAGATCTAATAAGGTTTACTCACTTTTAAGAACCTAGACAGTTAGTCTATGGTGGATTAAACCCCTCCGTGTACAATCTTTTTCCACCTACTGAATCAGGACTTTCAAAAACTTAAGGTCGTAATGTTATTTAAGGCTATTCACCAGGATATTTGTGGTTGATGATGATGAACCAAGTCTTTTGTACGAACAATAAGTGAGTGAAACAAAAACGTGATTATCCTATTAAGTTTAATGGGTTAATGCCTTGCCTTTGTTTGTTTAACAATAATTTAGTGACTTATTAAAATACATTAGGTAGTACAAATATGTATAAAAATATTTTATTGTTGACATGATAATCTATAGATGTAAGATTAAATGATTTGAAGAAGATAAAATCTTTAGGAAATAGTAAGAACTAGTGGTCACCTACCATGGACCATAATTAAACACAACTTACATTATATAAATTTGTATAAGCGAGCGGTATTTTACGTTGTATTTTTTATATTAAATGGGGCAAATAAAACTTTTCTGTTCGACACTCAGTAATACCACGGTAACTATGTAGAACAGTAATCTATGTCTATGTCAGTACTCTATGTCTATAGACAAAATGATAAACAAAAGAAAAAATTTGACCACAGAGTGTGTATGCGTGTAACAAATACTTGTTTGTGTGTGTCAAATGCATGGTAGTGTGTGTAATGTTATATTTTTGGATTTAATATACTTTACAAGCATTATTATTAAAAAGTATTAGCGTTCTACACTTCACCTACATATAAACTATAAGTGTACTAAATTTCATACTCTTCCGCCCGTGCAATTTTCGTATAAAGGGGTCCAAAGTTTTTAGTTCTCGTATTAATATATAGATTAATTATACACATCTGACACATGGCTGTTTGGTCCTAAACTAGACAGATATACTACTATGTTAACCAGAGTACTGCTAAAAACACTTATATATTTCTAAATACATACAAATTACAGATCATCAATAATTATGAGACTACCTCAGTGCCGCAGTGGTAGCGTATGCGACTGCTGTGTTCGACACCCGAGTCGAACTAAATTTTTGTATGATCTGCAATGTTTCAGATTTTGGGTGTTTTCTATATATAATATGTATGTATTTACAAAAAAAAAGTATATATGTATTTATATTAGTTGTCTAGTACCCATAGTACAAGCTCTGCTTAGTGTGGGACTAGATGGTGTTGTGTTTCAGATGTCTGAAATATATATATTTATTATAATTATCAACAGCCTTTAGCTACTGGACATAGGCCTCTCCTTAGAAAGGAGGTATTGACCTACCACTATACCACACTGGCCGGAAAAGATAAACAATTCAAAAGGTCGACCATACCATAGGCTCAACCGCTAGGATCAACTATTACATCTACAGGGTCGGCATACTTAGAAATTTCATCATGTATTCTCTTACATGTAATCATGTTTTATTTATTTAAATATGGACAAATTCGCGTAATTTCGTCTGCGTTTCTTGTTTGCCGTAGCGTGATATTTTACAGCGTGAACAAATTTGTTTACCTTAAAAAAGGTTAAAGTGTGCCAATCTTAAAAGATAGGTATATGCTGTTGCTATCTTTAATAAGAATAAGAATTTTGTCATACATTATATTTCTGAAACTTTAACCGTTTACGCAGCGCATTCAATAGAAGCTCTCAAAAGAAATAATTTTTCATCGGAAACATTTTTCATTGGTATTCCGCTCCTATTCATCAGCATTAAGATATGTAATCCATAAACTGCCTCGAGGACTGGACTATCTATCACTGAAAGAATTTTTGAAATGCAGCAGTTCTTGAGATTAGCGCATTTAACCAAAGAAACAAACAAAAAACTATTCAGGTTAATATTATTAGTATAGATTACCATTGCCAGCAAGTGCACATTTTCAGAAGGAGAGTTGATCTCTTTTTAGGACCCCTTTTGAGAATTATCACGAATTAAATATAAAACAGTAGTTTTTAAAATCTTTTTATAGGACACTAATAAATCAATCTGTATGTGTGTAATATTTAACGTCGAAAATGAACTGCGAGTAAGTATACGTATCATCAACGGACTTTAACAGTCCACTGCTGAAAATAATCCTCTCCTTCAAAAAAAGGTTTACCGGTGGCTCATTGATGTAAGGATGACAGTTGTCATGGTAAGTGTGCCTGCAATGTCACAATGACTGTCATGCCTTTTACGTGCCCAGGCGGAGCGTGAAAAGGCATCTCACTAGGCCACACACTGGGACACATGCGTGTTTTTATATTATGTTATGTTAGTATGTTAATCTTAGTATCCATGATATATATCGCGAACAGTTTTTATTATTCCAGCAATAAAACATTAACTGGTAGCCATAAAATGTCACATAAATGACACATCGCCGTTTCCATAATTATTATAATGTAATCAATTTTATGTTTTTAAAATGTCACTATAAAAACCTACGTATCTACTATAATAGTAATCCTAATTAGGCGAAAATAGACCAAAATAACACAATATTTTATTCTGGAGTTACTTGTTCGCAAATATACTTCTTTCATATTTCTTTTTTTCTTAAACACGACAGTCTAATCCCTAGATAATATTCTTCGTTCCGATTTCGACCACGGCGGCCAGTCTTGACGAAGACCAGTTAAATTTGAATATGTACTGTTTCCTCATTTTCAAAATCCGATGGGACGGCTAGCTGACACGACCGGGAAGAGATAAGCGCAGGACCAATGGCTCTAAACTCCGGGCTGTTATTAAACATTCAAAAATAAACTCGAAAATCAAACCTGAGACTTCTTGATCAGAAGTTGCATACGCTAATCGCTAGACCAACGAGGCAGTCTAGTACTTGAGTTAGTATTACCTTCCACTGCTGAACGTAGGCTGTATCTCACGTTAAATTGAAATTAAACTGTGTCGCAGTAGACCGAAAGCCAGGCAGAAACTAGCTAGAGCTTATACTATGAAAACCAAACTGCTGATAAACATACTTATATATATAAATATCTACTTATTACAGTTGAACTACATTCAATAACAACAGTAATAGTCATCACAGTTAGCAGTCAGGGTCGTCATCCAATAGACTGGTACAGCAGTCATATACGTCTAACATTTATGACCACTTAAACGATTACTGTACTATACCACTTCTCTCTTAGTCCTATTAATGTGAAGACACCAGAGGTACTCACTCAGAAGTTTCCAATTTTACCAATTTGGCCACTATATTGGTACACGTAGACATGGTAACCAGCAATGAAGTACGAACACAAGTCGATGTTTTTGTCGGTCTAATCAAAGTGATTGACGTGTAGGCATTAGATCTAATACAACGTGCTTCTATAAACTTGTACGAACACCACGATTTCGGTATAATATGGGATAGTCTATGTACATAAAAATGTTAAATTAGTTTGTGTACGCCCCCAAAATTTAAAAAGTTCTGCACGAATTGAACTCAAATTTGACAACAACTCATCTTGAAAAATATTAACACGTCAGTTTTGTTGCTCATTTCTCATCTACACCCACAATGTTCCACAGTGAAGTGTGGCAAGGTACAACTATTTATTTACGTATATATTCTTTCTAAAATGAAAAGATAGACAAATAGATATTTCTTTATTTACATATAATGTACAACTAAAAAAAATAGTAATACAATGGGCGGCTTTATCACTGTCTGTGATCTCTTCCAAGCAACTTTTAATGGTCAATTACTATATATGAGGTTTATGAACCGCACTTCACAAAGACAAGTGTTTTCTTTTAAATCCGGACACCAAAGACGTTTATTGTGTATCGGCACCTGTATAGCCTATCAGAAATATCGTTTCTTTACTGTAAAATGAAGCAAACGAGCACTCACTTTATGGTGAGTGAAAGCTACCGCCCAAATATTGTTACACTCAAGAGTCACGAATAGCTTGCAGGTCATTGAGCAACCTCACCAAAATCAGAAGAAATTCCCATTAAATGATTTTTAACCGTGATTTTCAAAAATACGTTAAGGAAATAAACGATATAAAATAAACAAAATATACTTACCAAGTAAAAATAGATGGTCACCCTATAAACACGTTTTTAGTTAAGACAGGGTCGGAGCTGACCTCTGGATCCGCCAAAAATAATGCTAAATATTACTCTTGAGCATCAAGCATCTGTCATCATCACCGCCTGTCATTTACACCGTAGCGTAGCACAATATAATAAACACTATATTTATTACTAAAATTTAAAGGTTCCATTAAAAATATATGGTCATTTTGTTATATTTTACCTAATTTTGTCTGATGAATGAAAATAATGTAGACAGCAATACCAAATTCTAGCAGAGTCTTTTAAAGACTGGAATAACTTTAATTGTGTGATTTGTCTTATGGTCCCTGCTCCCTGCTGCTGCAGCCGAGTCTCCAGATCATAGGTAACCGTCGCGGCTCATTGGCACCTGCAAATTGACGCACATTGCTTTGCCACCACTTTTTCGAGAATCAGTAGTTTTCGGTAACCTCATCGAAGGGCATGATAGTCTAGCGGTTATTGATCCTTACTGCTAAGCCAGATATCGTGGGTTCGAACAAATCTTTGTATGATGAAGATGATTACTTGTTTTGTGCTTACATATGCTTTAGCTTATTGCTGAACACAGGCAGGCAGGAGCCAAAAAGCACCAACCATCCCCGTCTTGGGCAATCCGCATCCATCTGTTGTCAGCCATTTTTCTTTTATTTTATGTCTGGGTGTGGTTTATCTACAAAATATATGTATATATATATATATATATATATATATATATATATATATATATATATATATATATATATATATATATATATATGTTTACCAGCAGTCTGGTTAACATAGTACAGGCTTGACCTAGTTTAGGAACAGACGGCCGTGTGTGAGATTATTGGTATATTCATTAAAGGAAAAGCCGCAAATGAATAATTTAACATTGATTTTCTCTGACCGGTCAACCTACCACATTTGTACCGAAATATTGCTATACTTTGGTTCTGTTTACACACGATTTAAAATAATACTACGTACGAACTGCGTACAGGATCTGAAGTTACCACTAAATACATATGTAATATGGCCTCTGTACATTAGATGTACCTTTTATGACTGATTTTTACATATGTTTGTTGTATAAAGTGTTTTAGGCCGAAAGGAACTATATAACTCAGCTAGGAGCGGACTCACTGCCACGATGACTGTCATGTCTTTTACGTCCCTACGCGGGACTTGAAAATACATTTCTTTAGGCAGATATACTGGGAGTCATCCTGGTGAGTGCATTCACAATGAGTATGGTGACTACAACTTTTGAATTTCATTCATACTTTCCACTAGACAGAATACAGTCATTTTGGCAGGTTCTTAAATTAAAAATATACATACAGATATTACGATACGGTATCACAGTCAGCCTACCTACTAATATACCTACAACATCGCCATAACTTAAAACCCGTAGCATTTAAATCATAAGAGTCATAATTCAGGATTCTTTGAATGACATCATCGCATAAAATATACATCAATTATATAACACATGGTTTATACATTTGTTGGTCGTAAATACATCCGTATTTTGTTATATTCGTAAGTTAGTAGTACATACCACAGCTTAACTGTGCGTGAAGATTGAGCTATTGTACGATTACTACGGCTCAGCCTTCACGAACGGGTTGATAATTAAGCTGATAATCTTTTCGGTTTAAAAACCCATTTGTGTTACCAGACCAAAAGCATCATTTGACGGTTGGCCTAGTGGTTTCAGCGGTCGCCACGCTGCTCTCTACTGCACCGAGTGTTGTGAGTTCAAACTCCACATGGAACAACACTTTGTGTGATCCACAAATTGTTGTTCTGAGTCTGGGCGTTCTTTGTGACCGTTTTTTGTATGTTTGTTAAGTTCCCCGTGACACAGAATTTATTCTTAGAGCTGTTAAAAAAAATCAAGCTTATTTTAACCGTCCGTGTGATAATGAATTGATATGAGAATACGGGGTGTCATCACCCTTATTTATCCCCTGGCTGTCGTAAGAGTCAGCTAAGGGAGTGAACCATTCAGGGCAACCAGCACTGCGTACAGAAGACTAAGTTGAAACAAGTCTTATCCGAACTCATTTCCAGCGGGGCATAGTACGCCAAAACTTCCTTTAGTCACTCTAAAGAGCTTTTACACTAAATGAACAACAGCTGGCTGTACATAGACGAATCCTTGGGTAGTTTTAGAGTGAAACAATGTAAAAAAAATCATAAAACATTTATAAAACAAACTGGATTTGATTCCGATAACTATAGTATTATTGATTTTAATACACACGTCAATACATATATAAAAGTAATTTTTACATATTCGTTACAAAGAAATACAATAGGTAAAATATGTTTTCCGTAAGTAATAAATCAAGTTGACAAGTATTATTACTTGACTCTTATACTCCGGTTTTAGGTTTAAGGTTTTGTATTTTTAAATTCAGCTGTACAGCTTTAAATATCATCTAATAGATTGATTGAGTCATGAGATAGGTTATTGCCATATTTTTAAGAACCTGCCAATTTAACTCTACTCTACCTGATGAATAGAATCCAAGAGTTGTGGAGACCATACTGATTATGAATTGCCAGCGTGACCAACAATTTATCGTCCAAGTGAGATGCTTTTTATGTCCCGCTTGGGGACGTAAAAGGCAAGACAGCCATCGTGGCAGTATAAGGCTCACACACTTACCACGATAACTGTCAACCCTGCATCAATGGGCCTCCAGTATCACAGTCACAAACAAAAGGCAACAGTACGGATGCTGTCGCTTTAGGTTGGTTTTCTGTGAGAGGGTAGTACTGCTCCGGTCGAGCCGGCCCGTTCGTGTTGAAATCAGCGTGGCTCTACTTCCTACTTAATACATTGGCTTCTCACCAATGATGGCTCAATATTAAACGATAAGGACATTATATTAGGACTTGTTATATAGTGGAGGTATTTGTATTAGTCTTTTAGTCAAAAATTGTACTTTAAGTTACTATATATTTTTGTAACTATTCAAAGGTTTCTTGTTACTGTCTATTATTAGGACAAGATGGCCAATCATACTTGTATATAATGTATGATATATACTATTACGGAAAGTTTTCTTGATAATCTCGAATATTTTACATACGTCTGTTTATTTTCAGACTATACAGAGCCAATACATAGATGTTATAGATTAATTACACCCTGACATAGAACAAATGATCGCGCTCATCACCAAGTTAATTGTCCTAGATATGAAATCGTTCTCATGACCTCTCATTTATCAGTCCGAATCACTCACCGCTAGACCAGCAGGTCCGTCAAACTACACTTTTTTTAATTCATTTGTATTGAACAGGGCATTTAATTAATATCATGCTTCAATTTTTAGGGGCTGAAGAATGGTCATAAATGGGGAGAATACCTCAGGAATTGACTTATGTAAAAAATTATGTTGTTAAATAGTAAGCCTTAACAAAATTAATATGTGTGAACACATCCTTTATTTTTATATCATACTATTTTTTTACTTTATTTGTTACTATTATTTCGTTAGCAGTCTTTACCATTACCTACTGGACATAGGCCTCTCTCTGCACGGTTGGCGTAGTGGGCCACGCCGCTCTCTACTACGCTGAATGTTGTAAGTTCAAAATTCCACATGGAACACTTTGTGTGATCCACAAATTGTTGTTCTGAGTCTGGGTGTTTGTGTCCGTTTTTTTTGTATGTTTGTAAACTCCCCCGCGACACAGGATTTATTCATAGTGCGGGCGTAGTCTTTTAAACGAAGAAAAGAAAGGAGGCCTAGGCCCACTATATCATACTGGTCAATCGCGTCAGTGTAAGATTTATTTCAAGTTACGTTGTCCTCCTTAGTCGCCTTTTACGACACCCATGGGATCAATAGGAATTGTGGCATTCTGTTTCCTGAATCCTTTTTAAACCAATCAAATCAATAGGAAATCTTGAAACAAACCCTATGCAAACCCCTCTGGTCAGCATTTCATAGTATGCTGAAACTTTCTTTCTAAGAAGAGGTCTGTGTCCAGGAGTGGACTGTTCTAGGCTATTGATAGTTAATTTGGTTAGATTAGCAAGTACGAGCTATTTTAGCTTTAAAAGACAATCCATTTTATACGTACGCGTAAGTCTACATTCGCTTTAAACAACGTTAAATATAATTGACGTATTATCACTTAGTAACAAATTTATTAGTTTTCGACCATTATTAAATATAACCTTGGTTTTTTATACCTCAACGTCGAGACTCTAAATTACTGTGTCAGAATATCTGAATCCTATACATTGAAATTATTATAAATTGATTTTATCTTTCATAGTTATTACGAAATAAAAAAAATGTGGTAGAACAGAATTTTGTACAAGTGAATCAGTTCCGTGTATTCCTATTCAGGGTATAATTGATGATAGTGCGTATTACTCCATAGCTCCTCACTCTGTGTGGTGATGGATTAAGAATACAGAGTATCACTACCGCCCCTATACTTCCCATGGATGTTGTAAGAGCTGAGGAGGAACGGGTGTCATGATCCTACGACCAGGCAAGGAGATCATGCGCCGCGACCCAACGGATAATGTTCGTATGTTGTGTATATGCTAATCGCCGCCAGAATTCCTATATTGCGATTCAGTAATAGTAGTTGCTCCGTAGTCCATTATACTCCCTAGTTTCGTGTCTTCACTAGATGGCGCTGTAGTGTGTATTTCTGTTTGCGCTGTATGTGGAAATTGCTACAGAGCTGACTAAGGGAACACAATATGCGAGACAACATCACTGCAAGAAGAAAGAAAATTTGTGGCAAACTCTATGCCAAAAAGAAAGAGGGCCCGAAGTTCAGTAGTGGTCTGTTAAAGGCTGTTGATGGTGAAGATGATGGCATATTACGGCGTCTCCATTCTTACTATTGACTTAAATTGTAATACTTACCTTTCAGCTAGGAAACTGTTAGTGTAATTAGTATTATTACTTTATTGTAAGACAATGTACATCAAATGACTGTATATATAGATAAGACGACCCATACAAGCTATATCTTACAGGCAACATTTAGACACAAATCTAGGCGACGAATTCGTATATAGTTTTGGTGTGCAAAAGTGTGTGTAAAATATGTATATATTTAGACGTAAATAAGAATATCTATCAGTAATCTGGTTACCAATACACAGAGAGGCCCTGCCTAGTTTTGAATCAGACCATCAGATGTGTGTTTCAAGTTTTATGTAGAACTAAAATGCGTAAAGTAAAATATCAATTAGTTCGCGTACAAGGAACTCTAAATCAAGCCATAAATTATGTTGGTGCGAGTAACCGGTCTAAACACATTGAAACATTTAATTAACGATAATTAATTTATCATTTGCGGGAACTTGGACACTTGAGTGTACTTAAAAATAAAGAGGGAATGTCACCTTGAAGTGTATCTATTAAATTTTGGTTGGAAGAGTGAGGAGGATTTAAAAGTTATGAGGATGTACTTTTTTAACAATTATATTATTTACGCTTTGTTGTTTGTTGAACGTGTTAATATCAAACACTATTGGTTTAAAATAGGAAATTCTCATAGCGTTAAATAATTTATTTATAAAGAAGATTATACAAAGGATGGGCAACGAATTAGTTCACATTTGAAAAATCGTATAAAAAAATCATTTAATATGTTATAAATGACATATTAGCTGACATTTATTTTTTTAAAAATTACGTCGTCTAAATGACCACCGTTTCGACGTTTGCACTCTTCTAAACAAGCACTGAAATTTTGGAATATTCGTCGGCAAAGAGACCGTGAGATCGCCAACAACTCTTCGCTGATTTTTTCTTTTAGTTGACGTAGTATATTTGGTTTATTAATGAAGACATGATTCTTTAAATAATCCCATAAAAAAAATCTGCTGAGGATAGATCTGTGTTTCTGGGTGGCCATGGAATATCGTCTCGTCTGGAAATCAGCTTTTCCGGAAACATGTCTTTGACCGCCAGCAGAGACTTATTACACGTATGAAACCATGTGTTACGATGGTAGTCAGCAAATTCCAGCAGCATCGATCCCAAGAACTCCTGTAACATATTTGCACGGGGTGTTAGATTCAAATGTTAACGAATTGTTCTAAACACCATGCTACGTCCAATAGCAACCGAGTATCGATGAAAAAGTTATAAAAATAAGAAAATAAATTTTGGGACCACCAAACGTCAGCTTCTTTATTCAGCTTTACTGGTATATATATACTAATCAAAATAGGCTAGCTGACCTCAGGGTCATATGTATGCATACTTGTTCCTAAATAACACTGATGATCGCTTATCATTAGAATCATAAACTTAAAGTTGCTTTTATAATGATACTACGGTAAAATACCAATACAGTGCTAAAGTTAAGTAATTCCTGTTTCAAACGTTACAAACGATGACTGTCATGCCTTTTACGTCCTCAAGTGGGGTGTGAAAAAGCATCTCACTAGGCTGCCACAGTGTGGATCACCATTATGCATTATCTGCATTCCCACTTGGACTTTATTTACGTTTTCACTAGACAGAGTAGCGTCACTTTGGCAAGCTCTTAAAATAAAAACAAACAATAGGACAACTACATGATGATCACATAAATACCTGATTCGTGTAGGAGTCAATTGGGGCTTGGTGGCAAGGTTAAGCCACTTTTCACTGTAACTTACGCCGCTGTTGGACGATATATCTTCAATTATGATATTTTAGCTGATTATATATTCATATGTGCTATCATTGGTCACTTTATCAGCGAGCACTGGAGTGTTTTGCTTTTACGCGTAACAGAAAGAAACAAACCACAAACTTGGTAAGTACAGTTAGTTTATGCTCTAGGACAAAACAAAAACAAAGAAACAAAAACTTTTCTCCCACGATAAGAGAATTCTCCACGGCTCCAGATTTCAAATTATCCAATTAATTTACAACCCCGAAACTTGTCTATCGTTACTAACATAAAAAAACTTTCGAATTTCTCAACTAAGCCCAGATTAAAGTAATTAAAACACACTTTTTTTTTTTAATTTCCAAAAACTAAACTTTCAGTAAAGACTACCATGTTTGAATATAAGCACGTGCAACGATTTAGTGTGTCGAGTTACAGCTTCCATGTTTATGACACGTTAGTTTTATATAGATGTGACATTAATTTAACCCATACCGAATAAAATATTATCTAAGGGAAGGTAATCTGTAATGTTTCAATGCAAAATGAAACTGTGAAATATTTTTTTTTATCCTAAAGGTTATCCTTAGGATAGAAAGGAGCATAAGAGTAGACTTTTCACCCTATGTTAAGAGACTATCATCTGTTTAATGTCGCCGGCAAATCATGAGCCACAATTATACGTACACTTTTCGAGTCCGCTACCAGTTAGAGTCAGGAATTGTACCTTTGTCCACTAGGTGAAAAACAACAAAGAAATTAATTCAACACCGGCTTTCTATGACGTTTGGTCGACCAAATCATTTCAGTCCAACCGGGCCATTTGTATTGAAGTAGGACTATTTATTGTGACAATTCAATAAAATTTACCAGTCCTCTCTATTAAATTAAGATTAGATCATTTAAAGTAGTTAATGTATCTATAGAATGGAGATATATGTAGTAAAGCAGTTCCTCTGCATTTCAGTCCCTGTTTCTTATCTCAGATTTGTATTAGTACTTAGACTTGGCCATCTTCATCGTTTCCTCTGTTTTCTCGGTCAAAAATAATTACATTATCAATTAAAGTTGACTGAAATGATTTGATCGATCAGACAAACCGACCCAAGTATGTCAAAGCCATACTTTGAAGTATGGTAAATATTTCTATGAAAATATTAGATATGATTAAACTGAGATAATTTTTATGAATTTATAACTCCTTGTGAAAATCCATAACATTCTCTTTGTTTTTTCTTAAGTCACTACATCAGCTAACTCCAGGTGCGACGTAATCAAGACTAAGGGAATGTACTTAAGAATTTAAATTATTAATAAATTAGTCTGTAAAGTAAAATCGTCAATACATCTCAAAAATAAGGCGAATCGTTGCATTTTTTTATTTTTTTTTATTTTCTTCACCTGGTTATATATTAAAAATCGTTAGATAACATTACGCTTTTCACTTTTTTATTTGTAGGAACAAAAGAATATATGTCAAGTGCCAATATTATTATGATATTCCTTCAATTTATACCAATCACACCATTAAAACAAGTAATAACTTCTTCAATTCCACTGATGCAATTACAACGTCGCCAAATTGCAATTAGAAAAACTACGACATTTTTTTTGTGTTATACCCTCAAATGCTTCAGATAATAGCCAACCTTCATCGTCATGGATCATCGTGTTCATTATCTAGAACAGTTCTGTCAAGGCGAATTGTTTCTTTTCCTATAAGTTTTGTAACGCCATCCACATTGATTGACCTTTGGTTGGTAACAAAATAAAAAATTAGTAATGCAATGATAAATCTCACCTTAGGCGTTACGGGTCATGAAATATGCGTGGACTGTTTATTGTGTCAATGTAATCAAATTTACCTATCTTCTCAATTAAATTAAGATTAGATCAATTAAAACAGTTGTTATTCCTATAAAATGGACGTATAGCTATGCAATCTTAATTCCAACGAATTTTTGCAGCTCAATCCCTGTTTCTTAGTATTATTCGTCTTCATCGTCTTCTCCGTTTCAAAATAATAACACTTCTAAGTAGAATTGGCATATTGACTACAGAAAAAAAACAACCAAAACCCACTTTAATGTTTTACATTGCGCCAACGCCCATGATTTCTAAACTATCAAATTATAGAGAAATCTCAAGAACTTAACTTATTGTTATTAAATTAGCGATTCCAACTAACAAAAATCAAAACTTCAACTTTGGCATAGCTGTCGAAACGTCAATTTTTTTTTAGCAGGTCGACTCTAATAAAAAAATTCAATAGCATATCCACACTACTGCTAGCAGACATCGATAAATGAAATATAAGTGACAAGTCGGCTAGGCAAGTGTCGTGCACATGTTGCGATCGACGGCACGAAGATAATGTGTTTAATTATTCTGTTGTCGACTATACATATAAAATGTCACTGTTCTAAGGCACGCCCACTAGTGGGCTTTGTGCGATCGCTTATGTATGGTACATTTGTCAAGGTTTATTTGTAATTTTCCATCGTTAAACTCGAAGGATTCTTTTATGGTACCGCCAGTTGGTCATAAAAATTTGAGAACACTGTTATTATGTTTTAACTATCCGAACAAAAAAAAACCAGCACTAGAACACTTTTCTTAAGAGTTGAAGGGTCTAGAACTTGTCACCTGGTGCTTACTGCTGACTATGAACTCCTGCACAAACAGAAGTACGAGTAAGTGCTTTAATACCTGCCTTTTGGGCTTTTCAAAAAGAGAACTTCCAGGAATTTTTTCCCATATTAAGAACCTGCCAAAGTGACTCTACTCGGCCTAATGGAAAGCACGCATAGAATCCAAGAGTTGTGGTCACCATATTCAATGCAAATACAGACAATGCAGTATGGCGGTCAATGCTACAGCGATCTAGTGAGATGCTTTTTACGCCCCGTTTATGGACGTGAAAGGCATGACAGTCATTGTGTCAGTGCTCACACGGTTACCACGATGACTGTCACCCCTGCATCAATGAGCCTTCGGTCTCACATTCACCAACAAAACACGACAGCATGGATGCTGTCGCTTGAGGTTTTACTTATTTGATAACGCGGCAATGAAAGAAGATCATTTAGCTATAGAAATTAAAACACTGAATACAATATAGCGGTCCATCTTCACTATAACCACGTAAATAGGTACTTATACATGGAAAATAGATATCCAAATACTAAACTTTGACTGCACGATTGGCCTAGTGGTTTAAGCGGTCGCCACGCCGCTCTCCGCTTCGCTGTGTTGTGGGTTCAAATCCTACATGGGACAACACTTTGTGTGATCCACAAATTGTTGTTCTGAGTCTGGGTGTTCTTTGTGTCCTTGTTTGTCCTTCTTTGTTTCTTGTATGTTTGTAAAGTCCCCCGCGACACAGGATTTATTCCTAATGCGGGCGTTGTCTTTTAAAAAAAAAAAAAAAATAAAAAAAATAAAAAAAAAAAAGACACTTTAAAGGACTGTCATAAAGCTTCCTTCAGTTATCAGACAGACAATTTCTATCTCTTTTCTCTTTCTACTAGAATAATGTTTATGAGACGGATACAAAGAATACGTAGACCCAAAACAATAATTTCTAGATCACAGAAACTGTTGTTACTTGTGGAGATTGAACCCACGACACTCAGCGTAGTAGAAATCGGTAAGTGTCGCTAAAACAGGCGTTTAAAAATTGCTGTTTTACTTATAAATCTAATGATGAAACCTTCGTATAAAGTTCTTCAATATATTCAAATATTACAAGCGCCAATATCTAATGACAAGGTACATCGATCATATATGACCTTTCAAGTAGCTCTCCTACGCTGCCGGAATCTATCTACTCTTTGCGCGAATATATTATCATAGACAAGTACGAGTTTTACTTGACCAGTATTCTTTTTTTTTAAATATTCCAGACATTTGACACACAACGATCTCTAGTTTCAAACTAAACAGAGTTTGTACTATGATATATAACTACACTGACTGATAGAATACTTATATACTTTCTTTTAAGAAAATACTTAACTCCGAAACAAATATTTACAGATCATATAAACATTTAGTCTGACCCAAGAATTGATCCCGAGACCTCAAACATAGCAGTCACTACCGCTGCGCCACCGAGGCAGTTCAAAGTATTTGCAAGTAGATGCCAGATGATCCAAAAACCAGGAAAACTGTGCTTGAATGTCCTTTCATTTTCTATATAATTTGGTAGCTTGTTTTTAGTTTAGTCAAATAATACAGCAAGTAAATATGAGTATCACGTTAATAGCCTTTTATAGGTCACTGCTAGACATAGACCTCTCGTTAGACAGGAGGTTTTGGTCTACTGTACGCACCACGTTGGCCAGACGGGTTGGTATATGATTCAAGGTTTCCTTTTTTGCAGTGCTCTTGTCCAGTTTATTTTGCTCCTTTATTCAACACATATGAGATGTATAAGGGTAGACACACTCCTTATTTCAATCTGTCACAACACGGATATATAGTGCTGGACTTTTGATCTAAAGCGCTGCAGCTCTTGGAAGATACTGAGGTACATCTTTGAATTTAAACCAAAGGCATTTGATCGCAATCTTAAGTGATTTTGTAGTATTTTCATTATTATTTTAGCTTCTCACTTGAAGACGTATAACGAAAATCAACAGTTAGGCATAGCCATTATCACTTGGCTTATTCAATTCAAGCACCGAATACGGTATGATTTCTTTATCTCTTCTATTTTTTTTTGCTATATACAGTATTACTCTCTTGATGACTCTGGTGCCGATGACTTGGTTGAATGTGGTGCCTGCCTTTTAATGCTTACCGCTATCAAGCAAACAGGACCATATGTTCATTCGATTTAAAAATATATATATGTATGAAGAATTGGGGCTTCAGAAACTTTCATTGAATAGAAAACCTGTGTTGACCTATAACCCACAACTGTCCCATTTTAATTTATAAAAACTTTATATAAAATTTATAACAAACAGAAACCTGAACAAAAAAATCTTTTAAAAAATCTTTCCCACCGGATCTCAAAAGCCGTATCGCCGTCTCCCCTAAGATTGGAAAAAAACTTGCAACACCTGTTGAGTTGCACCCACGCATCCGCCGCTAAGCGACAGCGCCATATTGAAAATGGCTACCTGCCATCTGTCAAAATTTAAACGTGGAATTACTTGACAATGATTTGAAGAAGCATTACGCAAGATGTACCTATCATTACTTGTATGCCTTACTTATCATTTCACTTACAAAAGCAATAATACATATTATCAAGGTTACGACAGTTCATCAAGGTTAAAACGACAAGTAAATAAGGGAAACATTTAATAGTTAATAATGGTATACAACCCACTGAATATAAAAAAGTACTTGACGCAATAATAAAATTAATTTACAGTTAACAGATTCGTTACAAAGTGTTTTAAAATAATGAAAAGGTCTTAAACTTAATTAAATTAAATTAATAATATTGATAAGCTGGAGGTCGTGAATTTGATGCCCACCCAGGACAATTTATTGTATAATAAGCATAATCATTTGTTCTGTGTCAGTTCTATTTGTCTGTAATTTGAATAAATACTCGTATATAAGTATATTAAGTCACCACTCTTGCATTCTATTTACGCTTACCATCAGGCAGATAGTTTGGGATTAGACTACCGTGAAAGAGATGTATAATTTCTGTAATTATGGATCTACTTGATCCAGAAGAAGAGATGAGAATCTACTTTTCTTTTAACGGCACGAGGCAAATGATTAGATCTCTACAATCATTCATAGACACCACAGAAGTCTCGAGAGCTAGCCTCAAAGGTGGGACACTGGTTTATTGGAGGTTTGAAAATTATTTGACCACAAACGTTACATTAATTACTTATCACATTTAAATTAATTATTGTTTTAATAAAAATAATGTAGATTTTTACCATTTTTTTGTTGGAAGTTCAATGAATTATGAAAAGAATTCCATAAAAACTCACTTTTGTAAAGCTGAAGCTCTGTCCTCGTGACAGGTGTTTTGCAAACTATGACAGTCGGTCAATGAGAAGCCATATAGGAATTTATCACATCTGGTTTAATATGGGGCTTTAGATAAAGATGATGGTACCTTATAGAATAGTATTTGGAATATTTTTGAGAGTCCACTTTATAATGTGTTTAATTATTTCTTCCTGAATAAACGCAACCTTTACATTGGAATGGCGTCTTAGTATAGCCGTGGTTACTTGCATCCTTTACATAGCTATAAATTTAGAATAATAGTAACGATAACAAATATTTCAAACAACTGACACACAACATCATCTAGTTTCAAACTAAGTAGAACTTGTACTATGACACCTAGATTGACTGCTACTAACATATATTTTTTTGTAAATACACACATATCTTGCTTAGAAAACACCCCAACTCGAGAATTGAACTGATGATCTCTAGCACAGCAGTCACATTCGTCATTATTTCGTCACCGAGGCTAAAAATTATATATCACTAAAGACCAAAGTTAAAAAATGATATTTGAAATTAACGTGTTTTTACAATGGTAACACTATAGCGGTCACTCTAGGGTTGCCAGTAGTGTTATAATGAGATTTATGAGATCCATTAACCTCATTACAGGGGCAGGTAGCGATTATAAATTTTGTAGTTTTTACAAGCTGTTTGTGTAAAAAAAATTGATAAATAATAATTTACTCAAACAAAAATATATGCCTGATCCCTTTAACTTTTATCTTAAAATATCATCGTCTAAATCTGGCAACACCCACCTGAATGCTCAATACAAAAAGAGACAACGCAGGGAGCGTTCCAACACCGAAAGATGACTTCTAAACGCATAACTGTACAAGGTGTATATATTGAATGACATAATACACCTGTCGCACGTATCGTACAATATTTAGTATTATAATCATCGTCACTAACCTAACCCAACGTCGCAAAAACTAAGAACAAAAAAGCGCTATAAAATCCAAAAGCGTGCCAAGAAAAGGCCAGTTCAGTATTTGCAAAAACATTTATTCATTGTGTTGTCTTTTTTCTATGTCTTTTTGCTCCTGTTTGGGAAAAAAAGTATTTTCGAATACCCCGTGGAACCCGTTAACAGTTTTTTGTTGTTTTTCTTTTTATAGTGCATTTGCCTTTGATTGCATAACGTTCGGTCAGTCTTTTTTACGCGTGTGTGGTATACGGTACTCGGATGACGTAGGATAGGGTTAAGGTGGTTTCAGTATTCGGCTTGTTTTTTGTGGTATACAGGGATAAAGGAATGATATAACACATTACTAATGTAACGTGATTTCTTGTTGAAGAATTGAGTTGTAAGAAAATGTGTGTTATCTACTTTTGTCCTTTGTAAAACATAAATGGTAAAATTGCTTCTTGGTAGATTGTATTTCGCGGCCGCTTCACTAAAGTCAATTCTCTTTGTAATCATTGTTAACCAGAACAAAGGAAGGGTAAGGTGTTGATACAGCGAATCAAAAGAAGAAGGAGGAAGAAGAGAAGGGTCTAAAAATGTAAAGAGTTTGGGAAAGTATTTAGTAATTAATCCTGCTTTCCCATCCCAAATCTTGTTGACAATAGTAACTGTTTTATACTTATACATAAGTATTGAGAATTAATATTACAAAGGATTTTCATATTAAATATGGAGAAAAGAAATAAAAAAACAATGGAACGTACAAGAGAAAGTAACTCTTTACGTTGTAAGACGAATGCATTTATTTAAAAGTAAATACTTTACTTACTTTATTTAAAAGTAAATACTAAATAAAATAAATAAATGAATAATAATAATAATAAATGTTTAATAGTAATCAATAAATGTATGATTTTTTATAGTTTGGGATGCTATCGAGCTGGAGGGTCATCTGTCACATTCTAATAATTAATTTGCAATTTATTGTGTCTCACAGAGTCCACGTTTATTCCTAACTCTTAAGGATACCATTATTAACCATGTTTGACCGAGTAGAGACAGATAGAGAACACGGAGTGTCATTGCACATATTTATCCCGTGGGTGTCGTAAAAACTGATTAAGAAAGCAAGTTATACAGTGCAATAGCGCTGCAAAGAGCAGAATACCAACCCAGCTGAGCAGCATGATCCAATCCAGTCAAGCGTGAGGCCAAAATCTTCTTTCTAAAGAAAGACTTATGTCCAACAGTGGACCATCTGTTTATTAAATTGTAAAACGCAAATAAACGATATGAATAGGATGGTAGGTGATTGCCGCCGCCTGTTGAGACTCAGGACTCAAGAGATACAAGTGCTTAACCACATGTTTTGTCTTCTCCTCCCCCTCGGAAGTCGCATTTTGAGCTTCTATAATTTCTTTTATTCGATGAAAACCTACGAAGGAACTTCTTCAGTTAGGTTGTGGTATCTATTCCGAAGCTTGCCTCTCTCACAGTATTTCTACATAACTGTTCGATTATAAATAAAGTGATGAAATAAAAATATGTTTTATATACATATGTATTTCGTTTTAAAATTGCATGCCATAAACGCTGACACATTTACGTTCTCAAGTGTCTGCGTTAAGTATAGTCTAGAAGTTTTTGATCATTTTTTTGGACAAATTTGAATAATTATATTATAATCTTAGTTAACATTTTTAAATTTATTCAATTACTTTTTTAATTTTTGTGATTGTATCTCTATTTAAATGTGTGAAAATACATACGAATACTAACTTTTTGTGCAAAAATAATATTATCTACAAAAAGTAAGTTATCTCGTTGTATTTAAATTTTGATTAATTATGATATTATTTGTTACTCAGTTACTATTTACGCGTCTGGCATGATGCCATGGCATCGTAGAAAATCAATTCAGGTAACCTCCGAATGAGGTTATCCGAACTGAAACCCTCTGTTTCTGTCTCCCCATATTTCATTTAAAAGACAGCACAACACTTGTGACTGTCGATGCCCATGGGCGGTGGTAGTCACTTAACATCAGGTGACAGGTTGTTTACTTGCTATTCTATAAACATAAAAATAGAAATACAGAAGTCGAGTAAAGTCGCTGTCAACAGTAGAAAATGTATAAAATAAATATTTTGAACATATTATTTAACAATTAATAAGCTCTTGGGACATGTTACAACAAGCTATCTGGACTTAAAATAAGTATAATCTATGATATGGGTACTAAAATTCGAATAATAATACATTGAAACTGTTCTTAGTAAACTAAACAGATTACAGAGATTGTCAATATAGTTAAAAACTATAAGACCTGTGGTCTCCGACATTTTATTTTTTACATTTATGATACACAATATAATATACATACACGATATATACCACATAATAACAACATCAGCGAAAAGAAATTGATAGCAACAAGCTGAAGATATCACGTTATTCATAGATCTTAAAACTCTCAATATATGCCAATAATTACTCCTTTTCTTGCTTAGATGTGCATGTAGTAATATTATTGCCATATTTTTTTTACATAACTCTCATCTCCAAGCAACATGTGCGATGCCTTCTAATCTTCAAAAATTTCGCTCCAACCGTATTCTAGTCGCCACATTCTGTTGGAGTGATAAATCTGTCCCTTTATTTCTATGTATGCGTGTAACATGATACTTGTGTTTGAATGTGTGTGTTAATGCGTGCACGCAGCTTTGTTGCATTGTTGCATGCCTGAACCCACCCCCACAGGATCGTAGTGTTTTGATCAATTTCGCGCTAAAATATTTATATGTTTTATTATTATTATTTTTTCATGTATAGGGTAAACTTTTGAGTACCCAATCCTACTTACTCAGAGGCAGTCGTTGGGTTACCGGTAACCCATTTTATTGGATAAAAAGTAACGAAACGAATTCTGCTTTTCACCAAGTGAGTTAGTTATTTTCAATTTCCAATTTCAGCTGTCCACAGGTGAAGGTAGTCACTTACCAAACCGTCCGCTTATTTGACCCCTATTCCATAAAAAAAGTACAGAATACAAAATACAGCACAAAAAAAATCTTTTTTAATTTTATCAAAATGTAAACGATCAAAACTATTTAATTACACTACAGGGTGGGAATCGTAGGCGGATAGCTAGAGGGTGGCTCGCATAATGCAACCTTTTTTTTTACCATCCAAATATTTTTTCTACCTGCAAACCCGAGGTTTCTACCTGACATGCTCTGGCGCAGAATTCGAAGCGATGTTGAGTTTAAACGAAAAAAAAAATCGTAAAACGTTTGTCAAAGAGGGGGTTTTTGCTATATTTTTTACTGAATTTCACTTGCTTTAAGAGTAAGGTGATGGTTTTTATAATGTTTATATTTTTTTCGTGTGTTTTCCTGGTTGTTGAATAAGATTAAACTTTATTTAAATTACGATATGATTAATATACATCATAAAAACAAAAACATCGAACAAAAAACAAAAACACATTCATTGTTAATTTTAATGTCGGTGTTTTAATGTGATGTTAACATGAATAATTAGAACATAAAAAAAAAACATAAAAACAAAATATTACACAACTTTAAATCATCCGCCTCCATCTTTGTTTCTCTCTTCTAACAGCTTCAATATTTCATTCTCCACTCTTCTTGTACAAAGTTATTAATGTTTATTTTTACAATTCCGACGAGGACGCCATTTTCTGTAACGTATAACCTAATGTTTTCAAGCATAGCAGTACAATAGCATCCCACTAGGCCGTCATACTGCATTGTCTGTATTCGCAATGAACATGGTGCCCACCACTGTTGGATTCCATTATACTCTCATGCTTTTTATCGGACAGGGTAGAATCATTTTGAAAGGCAACGACAAAAAAGGTATGTATAACAATTTCATACATTTGACACAAAATCATTTGATCCTAAACGATGTAGAATCTATGGTATGGTAATTAGACAGCTGATAACATGCATAAAAGTCATAAGCCCGTTTGTTAACTAGATCTGTCGTGATAAATGCTTTTACAGAAAATGTTGTCAATATTTAGCCGTAAAAATTAAATGTTAGTATCACTTCGTCATCACTCAAGAATCCGAGTCTATATTAAATGAGACTTGGTCTATTTAGACATAGCATAGGACAGCAAAGTAACTGGTAGCAAGGAAATTGCATTAATGCGATAATACATAAGGTGGAAGGTGGCTGGCAGCGGATGAATGCGAATTGCCCAAGACTGGGATTGTTGGCGTTCCTTGGGGGAGACCTTCGTTCAGCAGTGGACGGCGATAGGTTGATTGATAATATATATACGAATATACAATTACGATACATCCGATACATACTAATACGAATTTTGTCCGAATTATCGTATAAATGTCAGCAAAAACGTCAGTGTGGTTAAGAATACATAGTTTTACCAACTCTATTTGTCCCATGGGTATTGTAAAAGGGGTCTAATGGACCAAACTACGTAAGACATCACTTGAAAGCTTGAAATAAACCCTTGTCTTTTTATTTTTTTTAACGTGTAGAAACCCTCTCGGGCCGTTACCCCACCAGGGTTTACGGTGGGGTTGAGTGTTGGAATCGGGCCGACTAACACCACACGGTGTACGCCTGACATAGAAGGGATCCAGGAACAGCTGTTATTACGACATCCAGATTTTGAAATAAACCCTATACTAACCCGTTTGGCCAGCGTGGTATAGTAGGCCAATACCTCCTAGTTAAGGAGAGGTCTACGTCCAGTAAGGGACTGTTAAAGACTATTGATAACGATGAGAGTAAGGACCTACCACCTTTCATGGATACTTGTAACTGAAACGTCCTGAATACGCTCACATCCACAAAATTGGGGAGCGAGGGAGGAGGTACAGCAATCCAGTACCTTTACTTATCCGTTGAAAAACAACAAAAATTGGTTAACATTGGTTTTCTGACTGTATTACTCCGATCAAGCCAATCAACATTTGTCGAAGCATGACTCTTCTACGGATTTTCCTTAATCAATTAACTTTCTTCCTTTCTTCCATCTGCTAAAGATTACATTCCTAAGAAAGTCTAGAATAATCCACAAGTAAAAATACAAGAAAGTAGAGCCACGCTGGTTACCCTACGAACGTGCCGGCTCAACCGGATTAGTGCTACTCTCTCACAGAAGACTAACCTAAAGCGACAGCATCCGAGCTGTCGTCTGTCGCTGGTGAGTGCGAGACCGTCAGCCTATTGATGCAGAAGTGACAGTTATCGTAGTAACTTTGTGAACCTTATACTACCACGATGACTATCATATCTTTTACGTCCCCAAGCAGGACACAACCAGCTCACCAAGCCGCCATAGTGTGGGCCGCCATACTGTATTGTCTGCATTTGCAATGACTATGATGACTCTGGATTCTATTCATGTTTTTCACCAGGCTGAGTAGTCTCAGGTCTTAAAAAAAATTGAAGCAGGATAGAAAGGTGACGATGATGATTCCTCAGGTATATCTTCAGATTTCGTCACTCGTTGTAACATGTTCGACATGTGCTATACAAAAATAAAAAGCGCGGGTTATTTGTGTTGTATAACAAGTTGAATTTGTTGTAACACACTCCGTTTCATTGTCAAGTACTCCGCGGCACACACTTGTGGTGTGTTACTCGGTACGTGAATTGTGGAACCAGGCCAGCTTGAAGTTATATACTTTCTTAATCATTACTAGTAATACTGCTAACATTTTTTCTTGGAGATGGAATGGAGATGGTGTACATATAGGTAGGAGGATGTGGATAAACGATGATGGTACCGTCACTTGATAGTGACTAGCACAGGCTTTTGACACCACCAAACTGACAGGACACCAAAGTGGCACAGGCCTTTGGCTTAAATCTACCACCCAACCCTAGACGTAGGTAGAGTGGGAAGCTTTATAACTGCCAAGAACCTCACTTGGTAAGTATAGAAAGTGACTACCGCCGCTTATGAGTGCCTGCAACTCAGGTGTCGCAAGTGCGTTGTCGACCTTTGAGAAAAGGATATAGCGTACTGTTTCTTGGGGCTTTAAAGACTTATCAGTCCGATAATTTGTTCCATAGATTGGTCAGTTATTACTTCAACACTTAATTAACTGGGAGTTAAACCACGTTCGATGCCTCACTTTTGCCGCTAACTTTCTAATAACAAATGAAATATTTAAATTTCTTTAAGTTTTGTGCTTTCATGGTCACTTAACAGTGAATTATAGCTTAAAAAACACAAAGTGTAACGTTTGAATAATTGACCTGGATTATAGCAATACAAGAAACGGAGATTTATTCTTTATTTTGTATCAAATTTACTTTTAATATTAATCATATAATTTCTTTTATGTATTTAATTAATGATTATAACAATAGAAATAAAAGCAAGTAGATGTATAATCGGCCAGATTGGTATAGTAGACCAAAATCTACCTGAGAATAGGCCGTATGTCCACCAGTGGAGTGGTATGATCTGTTGACGTTAAGATGCCTAATAAACCCAAGAATATTTCAACAATCTTTTAGTAATCAAATAGTGTGTAGCGTCTATAATGTTGTTGTTCTTAACAAGCAAAATGTTACAAATTTCACTAATTTAGGTTTATAATTTATCTCCACTAGCGTATTTGTCGGTTATCGCGGTAAAAAACGCGGTCTATGTGCTATTCTGATATATGATCTACATTACTACTTTTTCATGAACGAGTAACAAACATCTATACATCCACACAAACATTCACGTTCATAGCAGTAAGTAGAGAAACGACGCTTGAGTGACAGCAACAAAAAAATATATTTAAAATAGTTGAGATTACAACCATCCATAACCTCACGGTAACGAGATGTTGCAAACTTTTCAATAGAGAAATAGACTCTGAGCCACTACGTACGTGCTACTTTCTCATTATCATCATCAATCATCAACAGCCTTTTACAGTCTACTGCTGGACATAGGCCTCTCCTTAGCAAGAGGTTTTTGCCTACTATACCACGCTGGCCAGACGGGTTGGAATAGGGTTTGTTTCAAGTTTTCCTTCTCTTTATAATGATATTTTCCTGAAAAGGGGTGGTAGCACTATGTATTCTTAATCCGTCACCACACGGACATTCATTCACACACACACAATTCTCATTATCACAATGACCTAAACAATTAATGACTGTTGCAATCAAATCCTTTAAAGTTTTATTTCAAAACTATCTATTTTCAACCATTCTTCCTTCTCATCTCATCATCATAAGTGCTACCATATCAAATGCAAAGACTGAAACAAAAAACTATATTCTCGACGTTATATACTCACCGAATCGCGTACCTAGTTACACCAATCAACACACACACACACATACATACACCGACAAATTAGTTTTCGTGGTTCATACAAAAGTCATGGTCACCGTTCAGTAGTTAGTACACGTAACTAGGTGTTTATATTTGTGCTGTGAATTGGATGCGCAGGAGTTTATGAGCCAATATCTTTTATGTTATCGCACCAATATTATATGGGTGAAAGTTTTTTGAATGTGGGTTTGTATGTTTGTTTCTTGTTTATGCTCAAAAGACTGAATTAAGTAAGATAAAGTTTGATGTAGTGATAGCTCAGTTCAGAAGGATAAACACGTAGGCTACTTTTCATCCTCAAGAAATGTAGACTTCCTGGGGTGTGGAAGTGTGGGATTTTTTTCTCTTTTTATTTATTTTGGGCCTACCTAAGTGACTCTATTCTGCCTGATAGAAAGCATGAATAGAATCCAAACCATGACAACCTAGTGAGATGCTTTTTCAAGCCCCACTTAAAGGTCCCGGGGTCATAGCGGGAGGGAAACACGTAGGCTGGTAGTGAGTTTCAGGTTTTCACTGATTTGTACAGTAAAGAACTGAACCATTTAGTTCGGAAATGTATATCTACCATTCGAAAATGGTGACTTCTGAGGCCACTACGTTTTATCCTGTAGGGGAAGGGAGAAGGTGGGACGAATCGAATAGTGTGACTTCTCACCATCGGAGAGTTTACTGATTTGGTTTTACGTGGCGGTATTATACTCTTCCAGGTCCTCCTCAGAGTAAGACACTTGAGGACGGCCGTCATGGTGGGTTTTAATTGAAATACCACTCTTGAATATTCGCGATGGTGACCTTCAGGAGCCGGAGATTGCAAGAGTTATGCTTCCTGTCACTATAACAGAAGGTTGATACTGTACTGAGGATTTTTTATCTTGTAAAGAACAGTACACAGTAGAGGTGAGTCGATTTAATGGGGGTTTCAGAAACACTTCTAACTTGATCCATAAAGACAATGTCCCTTTTCTACTTAGAAATCCCTTCATAACTATTTTACCATTTCAGTAGTGGGATTAATTCATTCTTGAGAAATGTCTAATATTAATTTTTTCTTAGGTAACTAAGTCCCGAAATAATTCGACATAAAACAAGGTCGTCAAGATTAATTTAATTTAAATTTAGAAAGCTTTTATCAGTATTAATTTAATAAGTAATATGATATGGATTATAATAATTTATTAGTAATGTCTGTTTCCCAGAGGGGTAATTAGAGGCATATTGAACGCCCACTTTTCGTCAGTGTTTTGGTCCCACGTAAAAGATAGCGCACCCATTGCCGCTAATCGAATTGTTTTGTTTGGCAGAGCTTCATCCGTCAAACAGAAGGTGCACCACTTGTAGATGAGGTTGACTTGGGGCGCTAACTTCTTCGTGGGAACACTATGTACCCCATACAGTCCAAAATTTATCAATAACTTAAATCCATCTGCTCAAAGAAACGTTTACATTCTAAGTTGTACTGAAGTTAGGTGGCAAAGACGTTCTTTGTAAAGCCACTCGTCGCTAACTTCACACCGGTCAATTAATCACAAAACAGTTCTTAAACATATAACTTCATTACTTAAGCACACACCGAGTATAGTCTTTCTACATATATAAAATATAAATTTTTGGTTCGTGTGAGAATCGAATCAGCATCGCAGACATAACAATAATGCAAATTGAGTGTATTACACATTGAATTCGAAATAAGCAACCTTGAGAAATAATTTGAATAGAAAATTATAATTTGTCTTTGTATATAACTTCAAGTATCAAGTAAAATGATGCTTAACATTAGCAGCAACTGTTTGTAACTTCATATCCTTGACTTAGTTGACCCGGGAATCGAATTCACGGTTACCGCTAACGTGCTGTCCATTAGACCGACAAGGATTTTTAATGATATAACCATAAATAATACAACAACCTTTTACTACACGACTAAGGTGTCATACAAGCATACAACCAACCTGTTAACCGATATTCTGAAGTATTAGATATAAACGCTTAGGGAAGCCATGAATTGCCCTTGGAGACGCTGTCGAAGCAGCTGAATATCATCTATGGCTTTCTTATTTCTCACTTTCTTTCTTTAATTTTTTTTATGGTATAGGGTCGCTAAGGAGCTCATGGGTTGACTGCAATGTGCGATTTTCTGAATACATTGTCATCCTTTAAGCCCTGAAGGCATTAATTTATCTGACAGCTACTGAACATACTGAAATATTTCTAAATACATATACATTTTAAATAAATTGTATTTTATGATACACAATTGCTTGTCTTAGGTGGGTCTTCCGACTTAGTAGTCGCAGCGCTATTAATCACCAGACCAACGAATCAGTCAATGTAGAACAGATACTTTCCTCGGCAGTAGAGCCACGCTGATTTCAGCACGAGCGGGCCGACTCGACTGGGGCAGTACTACCCCCAACAGAAGACCCATCTAAAGCGACAGCATCCGTGTTGTCATGTTTCGTAAGTGTCAGACCAGGGGCCCATTGATGCAGAGGTGACAGTTATCGTGGTATTTGTGTGAGCCTGTCACGACGACTGTCATGCCTTTTACGTCCCCAAGCAGGGCGTGAAAAAGCATCTCACTAGACCGCCATAGTGTGGGTCACCATAATGCATTGCCTGCATTTGCAATAAGTAAGGTGACCATAACTCTTGTATTTATGCTTTCCATCAGGCAGAGTAGAGTCAGTTTGGCAGGGGCTCTTAATATAGGAAAAAAAAAGAAGACACGAGCTACCGTCTTTTATTGTCGTAGATGAATTTAAACAATGTGCTGTATCTTTGTAAATTTTGGTGAACGTGCCATTTGTACGAAAGTAATGCATAATGTATCTTGCGTTAACCTATTTTAATACTGACGCATATTACATACGACAAAATTGGTTTAAGACAGTGTGGGAAAAATATTTTTATATATTTTTTTACTTTTATGTCTGGTCACCAGAGTTTCTGGGTAGAAGTTTTTTCTCGGATTACTAACGATTAGTTCATTTTAAATGTGTCAGGGAATATGGTGTTTAAATTGTTCGTTCGTTCTCATTACAACTTTTCTATCATCCTCATCATCTCAGCCAAAAGACATCCACTGCTGGACATAGGCCTCCCCCAAAGTTCTCCACAACAGCCGGTGCTATGCCGCCCGTATCCAGTAGCTTCCCTTCACCAGTTCGTCGACCAACCTTGTGGGGGACCTACCAACGCTGCGTTTCCCAGCACGCGGTAGCCACTCCAGAACTTTATGGCCTCATCGGCCATCGTGTCTGAGTGTAATATGCTCAGCCCACTGCTATTTAAGTTTAGCAATTTTACTGGCAATATCAGTGACCTTGGTTCGTCTGCGGATCTCCTCATTCTTGATTCGATCACGCAAAGAAAATCTGAGCATTGTCCTCTCTCCAAAAAAAGAAAGTTATACGACTCGTATCTGTTAATCATCAGACTATCTTGAAACCAGCAATAGCTAACATTGATATTTGACGAACTGGACGAAGTGGTTGCCTTCATTGCTGAACAAGACAACTAGAGTTCACGATTCACCTTATTTTAAGTACCTACCCACGCTCATGGACACGTGTCATAAAGAGTCATATGTGTGATGCCGCCTTTCAGTCCTTCGCCAGAATCAGGAGGTGAAAAGCTACAACTGAATTCTTTAGCAATGAATTTTATGTAAAAATTATAATACGAGTGATTATTCGGGTGATCAATTACTATTCAATACAGAACAACAATTAAGGTACCCTATACTACTATGATAAACACGATTGTTAGTTTTGTGAAACGCGAGTCATAATATGTTAATGTATACTATATGCGTATTTAGTAATATATAAATGTGTTTATAGCAGTCTAGTCATTATTGTTAAATAGATTTTACTTAACAATAGAATCTTGCGATTAATTAGAACTTTAACCTTTTAATGCAGTGAGAGTAAGATTTAAAAGTCGAAAATTAATATCCGAAATAAGAATTCACTTATGGTGAGAATTTTTTGTATGGAATAGGGAGTAAAGACTTAGACAGGTCACCTAAAAAATGACCATCACCACTCATGGACGACAGCAACATAAAAACAAAAGTGCCATGCCACCCTCTGAGCACTCTCTCTTCTCCTTTCTCTCGGGAAGCGAAAAGAGTTGAGATGAAAGTGGTGAAATAAACCTTGCTTTGGCATAGAAGGCTGGCACGACCTTAGTGATATCATGGTCTGACGGAGAACCGATATTGAACAATTCTTTCACAGTCTTTTTCGTGGTAAGTGAAGTTGCCAAAGACCCAATCGCTCCTAGCTCTGAAGGACAGATGGCCATCAAAGAACAATTTCTTGTGTCTCTTGTACCTTTTGAGTTACGAGTGCTTATGGGCAGCAGTGTTAATCATCAGGCAATCCATCAGCTCATTTGTCCGTAACACATCTAATTATGGGAGAACCATGATTCGACATAAAGGGGCCAGCTCTATGTTCCTTCCACGAGAGTCAAGTTTTGGGTTTATGTATCTCACTGACTCGGTGAAAAGCAACGAAGAAATTACTTAACACCATTTTCTTTGAGACCATGGGTATCACTCTCTCATTCTCCCATCTATGCCAAAGCTGTTTGATCCACAGTGTTTCTTTTCAATTATTTTCCCCTCCCGAAAGAAAGGAGAAGAAAGGGTACTCATAGTGTAACTTCGTACCTGTGTCTTTATGTTACTGGCGTCCATTAATGGCGATGGTCATTCTTCAGATTATCCGTTTACGCCTTAGCTCTCTATTTCATATAAAAATACTTGCTATGAGCCTTCTAGCGTTCATCCTATATTCTTCTCTTCTCGATATTGCAAAAAACACTCTCGTTATAACTGGAATACTTACTTGTTTTCTATTAATTCTGTCATTATATTTGAGTTCATCACTTCAACAATCTCTCAATAGTCCACCGCTTTACAAAGGCCTCTCATTATAAAGAAGGTTTTGGTCTACTATACGAGTACTACAGGCCAGACGGACTGGTAAAAGGTTCATGTCTAGTTTTCTTTCTCTTTGCAGCTCTATTATCTTGCGTAGCTTATTCCCTAAGTTGACTTTTACGACATCAACGAAATTAATAGGAAAGGTGAAATTCTTAATTCTGATGCGGACGAGATAGAGATAAATATCTAATAGTAATTTATTAAGTACCCAAAGAGGCCTTTAAATTTATATCGCAAAGTATATACTTACGCCCCTAAGCGGTACTCCAGTGCCTTTATAACAAATTATACATAAGCTTACTAAATCTGGTTGACCTTGGATTGTCTCTGCTTATTAAATCACTGTGGGTTTTTGTAGTTACTCACTTCAAGTGCGGAATGATTTTCATGTTCATTACATTTTAAAGTATGTTAGCAATTTATTTTGATTAACGTATTTTTATCTATCATGAAGATTTGAAGGAAATGTTTGTGGGTAGATAGAATAATAGTTTCGTGGTAATTTAAGGGTTATTTCTACTAGCTAGTACTGTAACGACAGTAACTCGACAATACTCGTAGAGAAATTAGAAAAGTAAGTTGTGTAATTTAAATTTACTATGAATTTTCGTTAGTATTTTTTAGTTTAACTGCTTTAAGAATTGAACAAAACTTTAAAATTTTTAACTAAGTATTAGAATTTATATTAATTTGTAGATATGTACTAATTCTAATATGTCTTAGATACCTCAATAAAGAGATTTGTTATAATAACTTCACAATATTTACAGCTGAGTCTGAAATTTCAGTCTACACAGAAAAAGAGTATTGTAATGGATCTCATTTCTATCTCGTTCAAACCTTAGAGTGGATGGTCACTTGTCACAGTTAAGCCCGCCTCTGACCATCGCTAGAGAGCCCTGTTCGAGAAGAGTCAAAATAGTGAACGTTACAAATAGTTCACATTGTTACTTCAAAACGAGTTAAATTCACTGAATCACACAGTAACAATTGAATGTGTAAACAACATTATAATGATCATGATAGTAATTTTACAACAGGAATCATATTAAAAAAGGTAAACAAATAAACAATTCCATATTTATTAACTACATCAAAAAAACAATGTTTCCTTACAATTTGGTTTATTCTATTAGATATTAATATAAGTTAAGTTGTCCGTGTGTATCGTATCTGCTCATCCCATGGGTACCGTAAGAGTTGTCTAAAACTAAAAGAAGCAAGTACGCAAGACAGGACACGACAAGAAAGCCTCGAAACAAATCCTATACTGACTCGTCTGGATAGTGTAGTTTTGTAGACCAAAACCTTCTTTCTTAGTCAATCTTAGTCGAGAGGTGGACTGTTAAAGACTGTTGGTAATAAATTATTAATAAAATCTGGCCTTATATACAATTCAAGCAAGATAGCTAATAAGCGCATAGTGTTGAAGAAATATATTTACATTTATGTGTTAAAAATGCTGTACAGCAAACGATTATATGCTATGTTCATCTATTGTGCACATGCCACCTGAGTTTTGACAAAGAACTTGTCTTATTGTGTAAAAAATTGTAGTTTTGTAAAATAAAAAGGTCCCACGTTGCAATTTTTTTTTACTGACATACGTCTTTTTGAGATTTTATTGCTTTTGATTGAGTGTTGTTCTTTTAAAAAATATAGATTTGGCATACTTATATAGTCTTTAGGACGAAATACTGGGTGGGCCAAGAATTCGTTAATATTTGAATCTTACACCCTGCAAAAACAAATGCCGCACGGGGTGCAGGGAGAGATCTGACCACTTGCTCGCTTCTCGAAAATTTTTTAGCAATGGGTCGTTGCACGGCGCCGCAGCGTGCGTACACGTGTGAAACAATTTTGTTAAACAACAATTCGCTTATTACTGTGAGACACTTATTTCGCGTTGAATACAATTTACACGGCATTGATTTAAATGTTGGAGTGCTTCTTTGATAAAGAAATGGGTGAAGAAGTTCAAAGAGACGGGATCTACGCTAAATGTGAAACAAACTGGAGGTCCACGGACTTCTCGGATCGAAAAGAACGTGCAGCAAGTTTCCACTTTTGTTCGACGTAATCCAGATTTGTCGACGCGTAAACGTTTGGCTGAACTAGGATTATCACGCACATCATTACGATTATTATTATATCTATATAAGATCTAGAGAACTAAAACCTAATGATTTAAATTTACGCAAGTCTCATGCCGAAACAATGTTAGAACGATGCAGTAATTTTGACAACATCTTATTTTCGGATGAAGCCCATTTTCACCTCAACAGACGTGTATACAAACAGAATTGCAGGTATTGAAACAAAGAAAATCTCACATACACGAGAGTCCACTTCATTGTCTCGAGGTAACTGTATGGGCTGCAATTTCAGCAAAAGGAATCATTAGACCCTACTTTTTCGAAGATTCTCGCGGCCGTTCAGTTACTGTTAATTCTGCTGAATATGTAAAAGTGTTACGGGAGTTCTTGGGACCGATGCTACTGAAATTTACTGGCTACAATCGTAACACATGATTTTAAGATGGAGCCACTTGTCACACATCCAATGCGTCCCTGCCAGTGGTCAAAGACATGTTTGCAGAAGAACTGACTTCCAGACGAAGTGACCTTCCATGGCCACCCATAAGTTCAGATGTATCCCCAGCAGACTTCTTTTTTAGCGTTATTTGAAGAATCGTGTCTACATCAATAAACCAAACACACTACGTCAATTAAAATAAAAATCAGTGAAGATATGATAATGATAAAGAGTGCAAACGTCGAAACGGTGGCCATTTTGAGGATGTAATTTTTTAAAATAAATTCTAACTAATTAGCTTTCTTGTAAATAAACAATTTTTATAATATATCATATGTTTTTTTTAGACGATGTTTTCAAATGTTAGTTAATTCGTGGCCCACCTGTAGAATAAAGTATTCAATATGCTTCTTGGCTCATTCAAAATGATTGTGTGCCCATACTATTTCACAATATATTTTATTACAATTAAAGCTGATATTTTATTGAGATCAAATTTAAACACGATGTAAAAACCGTTTCAAACATTATTTATGTCTAGTCTTAGTGTCTCCTTTGTCTCTTACTTCTCATTAATGTAACCACAATATGAAAGCGTGGTAGGTAAAGTTAATAACTGAGAAAATTATGTTAAAAAAATATTGATAGCAGAATTTATGAGATCCTACAGTACGAAGTACACAGTACAACAGTAGATAGACAATGTTATTACGTTATCTATGCACCAGGGCTTTACGATAACTGTAAAACACTAATTGTATAACAGCAGTAATATACAGATGTAATATGGTTGATGAAATAGGAACTGATATAAAACTACCAAAATCACAAAGCCTTAATAAAAAATAATTTAGTCAACAAATCTGTTTTAAAACAGAATAAATATCCGCCACCTCGATGCATTACATTAGCAAAATATATCCTCCGATCGTACGGTTCAGCTATTCACATCGTCAACCGTCTGGTCATTACACGTCATGTTGTGTCCGACGACATGGTGACCACATGGTGACTGATCAATTCTATGATCACTACAGAATCAAAAAGTAACGATTCCTTTAAGTAAATGTCAACAAAATATATTAGCACTAAGCTATTTAGTACCTATGCTCAATAATTTGTACATAAAACATAAATAATGGTTTAATTTGTTAAATTTATATTTATTAACCACTTAACTTAACCTAGTAGTATGAGTTTGGCCTTTTTTAACATCTCCTATTATTCTATTCACAATAAAGAGAACAAACGTAGTGTAGGGCCCCCTGCGGCACGATGGACTAACGACTTGAAGATGGTGACCGGCAGCGGATGGATGCAGATTTTTGAAAGTATATTGGCGCTCCTTGGTTCAGCAGTCGACAACGATAGGTTGATTTGAAACTTAACAAAATAACAAATTTTGTCTATAACTTTCTGTAGCCTACCGTTTTAACTTTATGATTTATATCACCATCAGCACGTTGCAAGCCATTGCCGGACGTAAACCTCTCCCAAGACACACCAACGAGCTCGATCTATTGCTTTTTGTTTTGCATACCAACTGTAAGTATTGTTAATGTTCTACTATACGTGCCGTTTACTTCAAAAATGCATACAAAGAGTTTTCTTTGTCCAAAGTATAAACTTTTTGTAAAGTCGTTTGGCAAATGTTGCAAATCACAATTTTACATTAAAATTTAAAGATAACCGCAAACATTGCGGTTTTTAAATAAACAATGCTTATAGATAATACTATTGTAACGTCCACTTAAGGACAAGTCATTTATTTAAGTGAATATGCATAAATTTTAATCTTTAGACATCTGTTGTCCATCCATCCCTTTTGTAAAGTTTCAAAATCTTTAAAACTATACCTCACGGCGGGATGCACAAATACCAATAAATTCCGAAATAAGGGAAACGCACGTTTTCTATGCCGTAGCGAAATTCCACTAAACTAATGATTAAAAGTAAATATAATTTACACCAAACGCAACCTTAAACTTCAGAAATAGAAATTAGAATGGCATAACTTAACACGATGCAGTAAGTCATTAAGTCTTAGGGGATGCTATTCAAGATGTTGCAGATGACATCTAAAGTACAAACGACGTAACTGTTAAACTTGCTAATAACAATTAAGCTTTGTGCTTCCAGAATACAGACGAAATTAAAACGACCAGCTTCGTAGAATTGTGTTAAAATTTATGGAAGTGTTAGTAGCAGGTAAGAAAATACGAACATTCTGAGGGATGGTAAAAAAAGTAAGGGTCGTATTTAAGATACAAAAGATGGTGTTGGCGTCAAGCGGCGCGATGGATGGTCTGCGGATGCTGTTTTAGATTTACACTACGATTTCGAATATTATGTGGAATACAGTTAAATGAGTTTGGCCATTTGCTGTGATCTGAGATAAGAGTAATAAACAGTTAAATTTAGAGCCATCTTTAGTTATAACTTTTTAATGTGTGGCTCTAAATTTCTCTAAAATTCTGAAGTTGAGTTTGATTGTAAGAACCATTGACGTACCAAACGACTCATGGACTATTTTTTCGCCATTTGACGTCAATTTTCTTGGTAACTGCCTCGGTGGTGTAGAGATAGCGTTAGCGAGTGATGTGCTGAGGTCTCGGGTTTGGTGCATTTTTGCTGATCGAGTTTTTAAAAAAAAGTATATTAGTATTCTTTCAGTCAATCTAGGTGTCAGAGTACAAGCTCGGCTTAGTTTGAAACTAGATGGCATTCTGTCAAATGTTTGAAATATTTATTATAATGTTAATTATTATTAATGTGCGTTTATTTTTCGGTGGGATTGTGGACCCAACTTGGGAAGAGTTCTCGGCTATGTCTTGATTAATCCACTAGACCATTCCGTCGAACTAAATGAAATGCAAGGATATGACTAAATATTAGTATCTTGCATTCCATTTTGGCAAGAATATGACTAAATCGTTTTTTTTTAAAAAGACAAATTGACAATAAAGCTATGCTTATGCAGTCATAATAAAATTTGGTACTTACGTTTCGTGTATTTTTTTTTATTGTTTTGTTTCTAAGTAACTTGCTTACAATATCTCATATTAGTCTAAAACTAAAAGTGAAAACTTGGAATTGGCTCTTAGGTTACTAGCCTGTTATAATTTCCTGATATTCTTAACTGTAAGTTTTGAATGCATCTGATACATAATCTTGTGACATTATTAAAAAGACAATGGCCATCGTGGCAACTTTTGTCTATAACTCCTTAACAAATCACTGCATGTTACAGCTTAATTTACCTGTCAGAATTTGGTACAGAACTCTCGTTTTTTTTTTATAGCATTTATTTTGTGTTTCAAGATGGGTGGCTGCTATTGTTATCCCGGTTCGGAGAGAGATCTCAGGTATTCCTCGGCCCGGTATATAACCGTATTCATACACTGCATAATTCTTGTACCTTTATGGATTCTGTAAAGGAGAGATTCTCTTGTTATTTGCAAAAGTACCATTATCAATATAATAATTGTTTTCTGTAATTGTAATGGCAAAGCTGAACAGACCATCTACAGTCTTTTAGAGTTCTTTGTTGTACAGTATTCAGACAATTTCGTTCAGAATTGATGGGTGACGAAATAATGAACATTTTTAAGCATTTCAAAGAGATCAATTAAGCTGGATATTTATAATTTATAATCTTTGAAAGTATGACCACGTGTCTACTTTACGTTCCCAATGGTTGCCTATTCGCCAGCGCCACAATCAATAAGCACTTACTGCCCTATTTTAATTTCTCAACTCGTCATTTTCACCTATATACCTTACTCTGTACCTCCGTTATCTGTCCTCTAATCACGGCAGAAACCTCAGAAAATAATCTGCTTCTCTTATGTCACTCTCACAACTCAGACTTCGTGATTTCTTCGTTCTTTGTTCAGACAGTGTTAACCTGGAATGCGCTCCTGCTCGAAATCAAAATGTCCACAAATCGTTTTACATTCAATAAGAAAATACATAATCTTTTAGAATCATCTAATTGATAGTTGGCTCAGCTTATATTCAAATTATTATAGTATACGAATATAATCTAAATATGTGTGTATGTGTATATTTATTTACATATGTATTTGTGACGTGTGTATTATATGTGTTGATGCATGCATAAGTTTATTTATATAGGGTATATTTCATTGCTAATGTAACCTCTGTACACCTCGCTCACAATATTTCTGCACCACCCTAAGGTTGACTGGAAGAAAATGTGTATAACGTGTAAATAAGTAAATAAAAATAAATATGTAAGAGTGTTTCACTTACATTTTAGTTTTATATCAGAAATTATAATATTTTATATGATTTAAAATATATGAAAGTTTAATAAAAAATAACTATAATTATATTAGCGTTTATGATATTAGGATTATGTATAACAACCTGTCAATTGCATAATATTAAAAAAAGAAATCCTTTACATCGATGTTCGTAATAAACGACATCTGCATAAAGTAATCTACTTTGAATAAACATTAGAAAAAATGTCTATAAGAACACATTGCCACAATAAAACCTCCATCTTGTGTAAAAACTATTAACATACGCATTACGAACTTTATTTCATATGCAATAGGAGTGAGAGCATCTTTGAATTTTTTGTTTCCAAATTCGAAAAAAAGATTCGGCGCCCATCTTCCGACAGGAAGAGGAACTTATTTGATTATAATAAACATTAGAATCGAAATAAAAAATGGATACCAGGTGGATTTTCAAAATATTGTTTTTTACTAACTAACCTAGACCTATTGTTTGTTTTCTAATATCGATTGCCACCCTTTCGTTTAGTTTTTTCTCTGACCTTTTCAGTAGCCTAAAAGACCTTTTTACAGTCTTTAAAAAGTACAAACAAAAAGCGAAAGTTTCACTTTTTAAATTGTTCAAAAAAGAGGTGACGTCTTCCTTTTTTGAATTTTTTTTTCTAAATTTTATTGTGTAGCCAATAAAACTCAGTAGTTGATTTAAGCCTTTTATTCTTTTAAGAAATCTTTCGTCGGTTTCCTTTTCACTTTATTATAGGTATCATTAACCCATTTATAATCTGTATTGAAGGGCGGTAGCGTAAAGAGGAGTAGGGAACAAAGACTAACAATAATCTTACATTGTTTTGTCAACCCTTCTAGCTAGCATAGTACAGTGGGCCAAAACCTCGTTTCTAAGAAGAGGCCAATATCTAGAAGTGGACTTACAGGCTTAATGTATTTTGTCAAATATGGACTAACTGTTTTTGATGTAAGAGAATAGAAAAATATTGGTTATTACACTATACACTTAGAAATAGTTACTTTTAGAAACAAGTGCCTTCGTAAATTGAACTGCGTTCATGAGTTGAACTAAGTCGATGAATCAAGTTGGTCAACAAATCGCTGAAGTTGGCAAAGTTTTAAGCTATCTAAACATTTTCGCGAGCTTTATTCCTTTTAAGAGACTAATACATTGTCTTTAAATTCCTCACTTATAATGTTAGACTATAAAATGTGTGTAACTGCAATGAACATAACATGCCAAGACTTTGGGACTAGAAATGATCTATATGAGGGATTTAATAGATCACAGTCAAAAGAAGGAAAGGTTGCCACTTACTAAAATGGAATAAAAACATTATTGGCCCACAATGTCGGTAATAAATTTAATTCTGATTTTAAATTTTGAAAACAAAAATCAGAATTTTATTTTTTTAATAAAAAGTGACATTTATGGTACTTGATAGAAAATAAATTATACTTTTTGGAGATTTAGTCCAAAAGGTATATAGATATTTATTATATTGACTTTATTGGCTATAAGTTTGCCATAAAACCTGTGTACAAATAAATAGCCAAGTACTTAATATACAGTTCATTTTTAAATACTGTTGTTATACCGATAACTCTATTTTTTTTTTAAATCAAATATCTAACTTCTTATCACCCTCTTCATATAATTTTCAATCAACTTTTATTAATAGTACTGACTTCATTCCTACAAAATAATGAAGATATATTAAAAAAATCGATATTAACCTCAGAACCCGTCTCGAATCCGGTTCCAAACATTCGCGTGATGAATGACAGGGCAGTTGCACGAACAACCCCGTCTACCAAAACATCTGATAGATCTCCAACTTCCTTGATAAAAGCTTAATGGACTACATCCATCGCTGTTTTTCTTATAGTAACATTATTTTGTCAAGCACTCAGTGCGCACCTTATAACTTCTTGTATTGTATGTTGATGTGTTTGAGTAATGTGAACATTATCGTGATGAGCTATAGATTGAGTAGATCAAAATGGCGGTTCCCAAAAATACAGGTTCTGTGATGTAGGTACGTGTAAGAAATTAGTTGCATACGAGCTTATAGTTCGTTTTTCTTTATCAAATATTTCTGTGTTACTTTTAAATTATAAATAGATGCTAGAATTTTAAATGCTACTGATATTTTAAGACCATTTTCAAACATTAATTGTACCCCATAAATTGAGTATTTTATTACAAGTTACACTCTTGTAAACAGTAAATTGAATTTTAAAATCTTAATTTTTCACTAAATGGACGTTAATGACGTCTTTAAAACCGTTCTCCAATAAATTATTTGATATACGAAACTAAATACACTAAACATTTAATATTGTGCTTCTAAATTATTATTTAAATCCTAAGAAGATTGAATTTAGGTAACTATTGCAGTTATACTTATTGACTGCACGTAGTGATCACTTTCTAATGTGCTGAATGTTGTAGGTTCATGTCCCACATGGTACAACACTTTGTGTCATCCATAAGTTGTTGTTCTGAATCTTTGCGTTCCTTGTGTCCGTTTTATGTCTGTTTATAAAGTCCCGTGATATAAGAATATTTCTAGGGCAGTAGTTATATTTTCTAAAACTAGAAAAATTAAAAACCAGAATATTTTTTTTCATCCATAGTTTAATTAGTACTATTTACCAGGAAACGATGCATTTGTCGCCATCTAGTAGGAATAGCAAGTAACTGTAACATGTTATATGCAAACACATCACGTCTAAATAAATAAATAATTTATTTAATTCAACAAAACACGATTAGTAATAAAAAAAAAACACAAAACGAAGTAACAAAATATAATACGTCTTTATCTCTTTATAAAATGACTGTTCTATATATTTGAATTACAATTGCAAAATAAAAAACAAACCACTTGTCAAAACATCTGAAACCTTGAATGGCTTAGAAAAAACACAAAGATTCTATCAACTTCCTTCCTCACCCTAAAACAGGTGACTTTTGAATCAAAATAAAAAATCAATCCACAATTGAAACCCTTGCTTAAACGAAAAAAATGTAATGCATACGAATAAGGTAATTCTAAAAAACGAAGCACACACGTAATAGAAAAGGAAAACGAAATAATTTTTAAAAATGGAATACTTTAAAAAAATGGTGTAAATTTTTAAAAAATCGGCAAACTGTAAAAGATAAAAACACTTTTGAATATTTTCTTGACTTCCTTTAATTTGTTTCGGTCTTTAAAAGACCGACACATTTTTTAACTTTTTTACTATTGTGTTTAAATTGCACTAAGCCTTGATGACATCTTATGTTTTAGAAGTTACAAAGGAAAGTGTTTTTTAAAGCACAGTAAATTTTTATGATGCTATAATAAAATAGTAGTGTCATAAAATTATAAAAAAATATTTCTTTTGTCACGCTTTTATTATTTACGTAATATAAACGGCTTCAAAAAAGCCGATCCAAAATGTGCCAAAATTTTTTTTGAAAATATTTGTACTTTATTTGTTTTTCCATTTTTTTTGCCGAAATTACTTGAATCATGGAGTATATTTTAAATGTTTCAGATAAGAATCTTTTTTGGCAGTTTGTTGTGACTAATCTATGACATTGTTAAAGTTTTATTAAGGCAAATTTAGGGCAAAGATAACAGTTATTGTTTCTTTACCCCGTCATGTTATAAAATGTTTAGAATTCGGCCAATGTCTTAATAACCTTGGCGTCATAGCGTAAGGGACATGTTTTCAAGGCTACTTGACCACGGTAACCTGGAGTCACTTACACTAGTTCCGACTTCGGACGTTTGAAATCTAGGTGAAGCATTGCTAGCTTCTTCTTTTCGTATTTGTAAACTGATTAATAAAAAACAAATGACGAAGGAAGGCATGTATGAAAAAAGAGTTTTGTTTGGGTTCTTACTTACTAAATAAATACAAAAGTCATTAGAAGAATTAAAACTGTATCTATAAATATTTATGTGGACTGAATTATGAAGTGCATACAATCGTCTGATTACTTTTTTAATTACATTTAATATTAAATCTAACAAAATATTGAATTTTTCTTATTAATTCGTTGTAATTTTAAAAACACACTTAATTACATTTTTTAAAAGAGCATCTATTCTTTTCTTTTCAGTTTGATTTGAATAATATTCTTATTAGATGCGTGCATAGTTGAGTATTTTTGTTATTTCAATACTAATAAATGAACGGAATGAAGTGTTATGCATCTGCTCGTGAAACTACAATTGTGTATAAGTAATTATAACGTGCATAGTATTACCATATGAATAGAGGATACCCTCGTAGATAGCCATTGTCCGGACAAACCCTGGACACCGATTTTTTAAATCAAACACAAAAAATAATCAATGATTAAGTCCGTTTTAAAAAACTTTATCAAGAAGTCGTTGCAATAGATCATTTACATAATACATTTGTATTAATCATCTATGGCTACGTATATTTTTTGTAATTTTTAATTTAATTTTTGCCCAGAGTTTCATTAAGTTCAACTATATAACACTTCCAACTTTATTACGAAATCTTTTGGTGCTTACTCGGCCACTCTTTTCAATTTTAAATTGTTTCTTTCTCTAAGTGGAGCAATCGATTCCTGCCGGATCCTGTGCTGCATACAATTAACCACCCTCATTTAAGTCTGGTCAATGACAGCCTGTTTTAATCAATAACTTCTTTTTCGCGCGCGGCGTCCTTGGTTTTTTTTCCTCGGCGCGACTTTTTCTGCGCGCATTTCGTTTATTATGTGTCAATCGGCCCGCGATTTTTTAATATGAACCACGCGCCTAATGCTCCTTACCTCGTTTTCATTAAATCTGCAAAAAGCTCGGCAAAAAAGGCAAAAGCTCGCCCAAAAAATTGTCTACCGAACAGTTTCTCGTATCGCCAGTCTTGTAGCCATTTTAATTATTATTTAATACCAAGGGACGAGCACGTGGCGACGCGCGCCATCTCTCTCCTACCACGGAGGCTGTATGGCGCCCGCCGCATGCCATCCCCTTCGCACCGTGCCCACTTACACACATAAAAATCGTGAATAATAAAAAAATGTGTACACATTTTTTTCGCTTAACCACCGCTCCAGTGTGTGCGTGCGGCCTCACGCCGCTAGAGCGAGACGTTAATAGACGACAGAGGAGCGCAGACTAATCCCCACTCCGATTTTTTAAGCTCCGTTGTCGATGTTAGCGTCCGTGTGATTTTTTTCATTTTTATGTGTTAGTGTACCCCTCGCGCGGTGTAGTTCACTTTTTCTACTATAGATCTGAATTTCAGTCTCGTTTTTGCCGCGTCGGTCTAAAGGTGGACGAGTGATCATTTTGTATTGCACTTTGCGATACGATTAGCCGGTGGTGGCTCGTAGTACTTAACCGAGAAACATTGCGTCTGGAGAGGCCGGCTTTTTGTACACACCACATGTTGTCTTGAAAAGTTATCCACACACTATTGCTACTGCAGGCCAGTGCACGCGCGAATCACCTAGTGCGAAAGGGACGGAAGCTCCATCACGTGTGGATCAACCAAAACTATAATAATTTATATAGCACACTAAAATATTGAGCACAAAAAATCTGGTAATTTGGATCCTAGTAACGACGGCCGGCATTCATAATTTTACCGCAGGGTCAAGAGCACGGCTCGACTTTTTTTTCAATCGCCGGCATTTTATAAATGTTTATTTGCAAGGAGCACGTGGATTTTTTGAGTAATATTGGCGATAAAGCCTTGGACTGTTGCCTTTCGGACGTGTTGTGACGTTAGTGTTACCTGTATCATGTGATATATTTTTAGTGACATTTAATTTAGGAACAAACTGTGATTTAATATGGTGATATAGTTGGTGGTTGTAAAGATTTTTGGATAACGAAAGGTAAATTATTTTGTTTTTAATTTGGAAGTAGGTTCGCTGTTATTATTTTAGAGTGGGTGGGGGAGTAGTCTCCTGTCGAGGGGAGAGGTTTTTACGTAAGATCCCTCCCGGCTGATGTGGATGTTGTAATTGTGAGTCGGTCGGTCGCCGTCTGTCAAAGCTGACCTTGAATAATGCCCGGACTATAAATACGGAAATATTTTTGGACACTCTACCGTGACGTTATTTTCAAATTAACTTGATTTGCGATCTGTTACTTGTTGCCGTTTCTTTGTTTGAAAACATACGGTTTGTCAATATTGTAAATGTTTTTTGTTACTATTTTTTTTAGAAAAGCTAATCTACTTCCAATTGTAGTTTATTTTATTTATTGCAAATTCAAAGTTCAAAATGTTGCTCATACATGAATTAACGAATAAAAAAATATATATTATTGTGTGTTTTAAACATATTTATATTTATTTATTTAATTTCAAATTAATTGTTACAAATATACAAGTAAAAAATAAAAATAAAAAATACTTATTTCATTTTCTTTATATAATTTACTTAAAAAAAAATTGTCTTAATATGGGTCAAAAATGATTTATGATAAAAATTATATTAATAATTACCGAAAAGAGAAAAATTATTACTAAAAATTGACACCAAGCTCGATAATTGACCCCTAACTCGATAATTCCGCAACACGTACAATGGGCTACCTCAGTAATATTTTTTACACAACTTATTTATTAGAAACGGTTTATCGTAGATAATTACTTTTTGTCAACCAACCTTGTATCTCACGGTTCAGTAGCTACAAAATCTCCTATAACGGCCCCTGTCTCGCAAACGCACATTTTAGGAGTCAATTAAAAAAAAAACTTGTCAAGACGTTTTTTATTAAATGAAAAAGTGTACAAACTTGATAATCGCAAAAAATCTGAGTCCACACTTTTTACCGTAGATATAATAATTTATAGATTGTTATCATTTAACCAGTACTCATATTAGGAAAAAAAATGAACGCACGTGATACACGTGAAACTTTTGAATTATTGCTCCTAGTTTTAACACTTTATGGATACTTTTATTAACAAAGATATGGAGCTGTCAAACAAGTACAAAAGCACCCATAAAATTTTATTACAAATGATACTAATAAATAATGGAACAATGAATTTCCAAATTCAAAAATGAAACATTGTTCGAAATTTAAATGAATTTAAAGGAATTCACTTTGCATAGAATTTGAACAACATAACTAAATAGAAGATAATAAAAACTTAATTACTCTCTCCGAACCGCTTCCCGAGTCCAAACTAGTAATACAAATCTCAGAACCGATCAAGCGTGAGGCCTTCTATATACATCATCAAGTGCCACAGACAACACAAGAAACAAATACTTTAAAATGGACTTTCCGACAACGTGAACAGAATCTATTTCTGCACGCAGGTAGTTGAATGTAACCGCAAATCATTTGTGGTTTTATTTTCTATACCTGTAATTACAGCTTTGACAGCCGTGTATGTTGGTATCCACAGGTACAGACGATGTCATAATAAAAATAACAGCAATTTCATTTACAAATTTGTTTAAACACTTAGTAAACATTCAAAGAAATTAATGTTTCAAGTGTATACAAAAATTTAAAAAAAAGAAGTAAAAGTAAATGAAGCGAAATTAAAATAAACAAATATAAACAATACGACATAAGATTTGTCAAAAAACAATTCGAATATCATCCAAAGATAACTTGTTGCAGATAAAAAATATCATTTAGTCAGCGCACATGTTGTAAGCACGTCTGTACAATGTGATTATCGAAGCCTTATTCGTTGCGGCATGTGGGCTAGAGGCATAGACGCTAGATCATTGACACAACCTACGCGCCAACTCGTCACCTGCTAAGTAAAAAAACCGCCATCTTTTTTTACATGTCAAATCTATAATAAACAATCAAACGACTCGGTTACAGTAATCGATTTTAAAAATACTCCCATTTATTTATAAACATAGCAACATTTTGAACTTAACGATATGAAATAAAAGAATATAAAGGAATATTTATTTTTACAGCCTAATGAAAACGGAAGATCTCGGAATAATTCCATGACACTAATATCAAAGGAAATATAAGACACATATTTTTATAAGTGCCAAATAACACGAAACAGTTTATACAAATTAGATAGCATATTATTAATATAGCAAAAATGATGGAAGGTAGGACTATCGACTACAGGCCCGATGGTGGTGGTCTGGATTATCATAATTCGCCTCTGATGGCTGAGATACCAGTAGACAATTATTCTCATATACATAGAAGCATAGAGCATTTAAGATCAATAGGAGTGCCTCCGCCTTTAGACCATCACAGGCACTTAGCGACGAATCTTGCTGATCTGCGAAGATACGAGCATCCTGATGAGATGCCTGAAATAAAACCGTCCGTGCTAAGGCTATCAGAGTTCAAAAGTGGGTTGCAAGATATGAGAGTGCAGAACGATCAAGAAAACGATGTTCAGAGACAACTTACACCTCACGATGAAGGTCCAAAAGGGTATAGTGCTCCATCGACGCCGCTTTCTGAAAACGGTGGACATTCCATCCAGGAAGAAAAGGTTAGATATTTTAATAGAATTTTTATTTGTGTTCCATTCAATAGGTACGATATAACTAACAACAAATAGATTAGAACTAATTGTTCTAGTGTGTATTTTGTATTTAGAAACTGACAGAAACCACCTTGAATATTTCGGAAGTCTACAACTGTTTGACGTCAGTTGATTTGAAGCATTGTTCGTTCGTTACAACATCACGATGCAACAGTTCCGCGTCCGTCCATCAATTCACAGATGATACCTATTAAAACCTTTTGTTACTACATGAACTATAACGTTCTTATATCGTGATGATATGGCTTAATTATGTATATAAACGACAGGTATTTGGTTTAATAATTGAATTTAAAGTACAAAAAAAAACATTCATACGACTGTAGAATACCAATCGTCTTATAAGAATGTATGAAATTCAATGCCTGTTAATGTGACAGATATACAATTTATTCCATGACAGATATAGTGTGACAGATATACAATATCGATTGGCCTGTTGGTGTTTAGTAGCCCTGACTGCTAAACCACTAGTCGTGGGTTCGATTCGCACCTAGGACAAATAATTTATCTGTAATATGTATGTATTTATAAATATTTAAGTAGTATCAGCAGTTACGCAGATCCTGTGTGTATGTAGCCAGCTACATACACACAGGATCTGCGTAATTGAAGATCACACAACCGTGTGGGGGATATGTGGGATTATTAATTTCTAATTCTATAAAATTTAGTAGTACAAGGTGAAGGAACAAATAAATATGCTTATTTGATTGAAATCGGGGATAATTAAGCCGCTTTTGATGAAATTTTATATTCGATAGGCCACTTCTTGAGAAAGGTTATGGGTTACGTAATACAACGATAACTTATTAAGGACATTTTTAAAGATAAGTCTTAAGATGTACTTTTGAAGAGAAGTTTCTTCAAGTAAGTTCCTGGTTCAGTCCAGTTCCAGCGTTCCTGGGGCTCCTCCCGACTTCTAAGGTAGGCTGCCGCGAGGTTTTGTGGGTAGACCGGATCTCCCACACATGCCCTTCGTCCCCCTATGTAAGCTATGGTGCGGAAAGTAATCCCCGCGTAAAAAAAAGATACTGTAGACCAAAAATATTTTCGTTGCAAAATCTAATTAGGTACCTACTTACTCGAGTGATGGCCAAATAAGATGATTACGATACTCGATACAAAAAAATATTGTTTATTTTGTTAATATTATCATTTCCTTGTTTCATCAATACAGTGTGCCGACCTCTGACTGCGTACGTTTATCATAAATAAAATAAAATTTTAACCCAAACTTTTTAAGGAAATATAAATTTGTTTCCTAATTGTAAAAGTAGTTTTAATTATAATTTTGTTTTTAAAACAAAAGACACTTGAATTTTAAGTATCTAATGTATTTATGAATTCAATTTAAAGGAAAACCTGAAAATTATAATTCATAACGTATACTGAAGATATGAAATTATAAATATTTAAACAGTAATATTAGTTATATAATTATTTAATAAATTTTGAACTGTTACTGTGTTGCCATATTAGCTCAATATTTAGCGTATCCGAATCAACTTATGGCTTCAGACATTTAAACGATGAGCGTTAACTGTGCGTGAAACGCACGTAAAACGCGCGATTGATTTCTGTATAGTATTCTCATGGTACGCACCTGAACAAGTTCACCATCATTCTGAATTGCTCAAACACAATCCTATCTTGTTTAAAAAAGACTAGTACATGAGGATGATAAGGGCTTGAAACGCGCTCTTAAATAACATGGATGTACCTACCTGAAGGGTTAGCGTTACGCTTGCGTTTTGCTAAGTACTGTTAAGGCACGTCAACAAATGCGAACAAAAAACTAAGCCCATGCTAATGTGCAATCTGATGCCAAATCTCAGCGCTATAAAATTCTAACATACGATCAACGCACGTTTAACGTCCGTCTCACGAGCGTACTTAAATTCAAATCGAACGTCAATTTATGAATATCATAATATTAAAAAACATGAGTTACTAATATTTATAATAACTAATAATTAATCTGACGGGCAAATCACAAATTCATTAATTCGTATGCTTCCTCTGAGTGCGTATTAAAATTTGCCAAATGAGAACTGTACATCGGTACGGATAAGCCTTGTCTATTGCCAAGGCCGACATAAAGGCTTCTGTACACGTTACCACTATTTGCATTATTTAATCATGTAGTTACTTAAACGCTCAACTCGTTCTAATGAATTTGTTATTACGCTTATTATATTATCCGGAACGATATTAAAGTTTTGATGTAATTTTTTTGTTACTAAAATACTTATTCTTTGCGAGATTGTGTGTGTTTAATTTTCGACTTGCTTGTTCGTATAGTGGTCGGTGATTCTAATACTGTCTGTGATATTCTCAACCTGGATAAACAATTGTGTCATTATTTATTTCGTAATATTTAACTATGTCGACTGCCTCGGTGGAGCAGCGATAGTGTTTGCGACTGCTGTGCTTGAGGTTTCGAGTTCAATTTCCAGGTCGGACTATATGTTTGTATGGTCTGCAAAAAAGTTTTCGAAGTTTGGGTGTTAAAAAAATATATAATTACTCTATCAGCCAATTTAATTAACAAGGTGGCGTTGTGTGTCAAATGTCGGAAATGTCCGAAATATTTATGTTCAGGGGTCCAGTTATCATAGTACAGGATTTGACTAGTTCGAAACCAGACGTAACCCTTTTGTCTTGTCTTAGGATTCGTTGTCAGCAAACTAATTCTGCTGATGTCATAACATCTGAGATAAGTACCACTAGTCACATTCAAACTTCAAGAATCAATTAATACCGCCCGCTATAAATTTAACATTCTGATAAGAGTTGACCCGGTAGATAAATGTACAAGGACACTGATAACAGACCCTGTGGGTACAATTATATAAGTATACACACATCTATGCAATCTTCATCATTTTTATTATCAAATAATATGGTTCCTAGTTCCTCAATATAAAGTATGTCTCTTTAAAGACTGTAACCTCTGGAACTATCGGTGAGATGTGACTGATTCTGTTTGTGTTGGAAATATTATTTTTCAACAATTGATACCTACATGTAATTGACTGCATAGATGGCATCGTAGCTTACTCTAGACTGCGCTGTGTCGTGCAAACCTCGTGGGATAACACTTTGTGTTGTAGACAAATTTTTGTTCTGAGTTTTCTTTGTGTCCGTTTGTTGTATGTTTGTGAAATCCTCCGCGACACAGGATACATTCCTAATGCGAACACTGTCTTTTTTTTAAAAAAAATATCATCATCATCATCATCACCAGCCTTTCAGTTCACTGTTGGACATAGACCTCTCCTTAATAAGGAAGTTTTGGTGTACTACACTAGTATACTACAATGGCCAGACAGGTTGGTATAAGGTTTGTTTCAAGAGGCGCTGAGTTTACGAGTGGCCCTGGATAAGACGGAGGCCCTATTGTTCCATGGGCCCCGTCGTGGTCCGGCCCCCGACGCCTCCATCGTACTCAATTCGGTCCTCATACCGGTTCAAGCCCAAATGAAGTATCTAGGCCTGATCCTCGACGGGAGGTGGCTTTTAACGAGCACTTTCGACAGCTTCCTCCAAAACTGGTCGGTGCTGTTTCTGCCCTTGAGTGATTTTTGCCCAATTAAGATGGAGCCAGCGTTGCGGCGAGACTGCTGTATGAGGGTTATCCATTCAAATACACTATATGGGCATCGGTATGAGAAGTGGCTCCGACCGCCCAGAATAGGGCTCATCTTTGGCGCCCTCAGAGGATATTGGTGGTTAGAGCCATATGCGGTTACCGTACCGTCTCCTCAGAGTCACCGTGGGCCTTGGCCGAAACTCTCCCGTGGGACTTGGAAGCGAAAGTGCTCGCCAAAGTTTATCGGCGGACGACTGGCTTCCAGGTAGGTAGTGGCATACGCAACGTCACTTTGGTAGGCTTCTATATAAAAAAAAGTTAAAAACTTAAAACTTGTGCTGCTGATGCAACCGATGCTATCTTGGATATTTTGTTCCCTCTGTCGCCTCTTACACCCATGAGAAAAATAAGAGTGGTGGTACTCTGTATTCTTAATCCGTCACAACGCAAAGAAAAATAAATTAATTAACATTATAAAACATCACGGTTTGATCCTCAGACACAGAGTAGTGGCTATAAATATTAAGTAAATAGCGGAGGACGTCATGTACTTATTGTTCTAAAAATATCATAAAATTAACATTACCACAATAACATTTTATTTAATTTTTTTTTTGTAGACAAATCGAGTTTTGTAAGTTTGATCTATGTCAGTTGTATAATACTATACTATAAAAACCTCGATACAATATACAAATTATGTTACTAGTTTGTTTTTAACTACTTTTTTCCAACACTCCCGGTAATATGATCGTGGAATATATATGATAAGTATCCCAACTATCTTGCTGTGATAACTGCGTGTTAAGAATTGAATTTCAATAGATTTAAATAAAAAATTCATGATCATCGTCATCAACAGCTTTTTGGACATAGGACTATCTTGGTATCAGAACCTGCGGTTGCTACGGTTGCTTGTTAAAGTTGAACATGCCTATCTATGTAATACAATTTCAGGCTGCAATGAACTATACTTCAGACCATGATAATATCTAAAACGTGCCAGTCAAATCTAGAAAATCGATTCGTTGCCCTAGAAACCACAACAGACGTAACCCAGAGACTCGAAAACATGGTTGGGATCCTCAGGGAAGAAGATACGAGATTTTGTAAAATGCAGCATTTGGGTAGGAAGTTTTCAGAGGAAACCTTTAGGTTAATGAGCCCACTCCCCACGCTGTCGGCGAAACAGGCGCTAAGCCAAGAAATTAATAAACTCCTCAGACACGGCTTCCAGTGGTCCCACACTCTTTTTAATAAAAGAACGATACAGGAGAATCGGGGTTCAAAAGTATTCGTAAAATCTCTTAAGAGAAATCATTTTGATGAAGCTCACCTGAGCAAGCGGAGAAGTCGCTGTTTCTAAACGGGCTGAAAGTGGAAAGCTTAGTGAGGACTTTAGAGCCATATTGACACGCCACTATACCGGACACGTAAAAGTGGAATAGCTTCTGGAGAGGGGGGCGTTAAAGCAAGATTGATTAAAAGCAGTAACCGATGTAAACTCGTACTAACAGACACCCAAACGCTTTTTAACGCTGTTCTGTTTAAAGAGAATACTCTAGAGGCGTGAAGTGTCGGTGTTGTCGTCCTGTTCTTCAAAAACGGTGACCAGACTATGTTGAATAACTATCTACCCATTTCTTTTCTAAGACACGTCTATCGGTCGTCTATCAAAAGTCATCAGGATGTCGTCACTCAAAGAATTTCAGCCACCAGAGCAAGCTGAATTTCGTAGCTGATATGACACCATAGACCCAGATCAATCCCTGTGTCTAACATTCATGAACTATGAAAAGATTTTTGGCTCGATCAGTCTTGAGTTCCTGCAGCGATGCCAAGTAGATTAAAACTATGTCCGTTCAAGTACAAATTCAGTAAACTAAACCCATATCATTGCATCGAAGAATAAAACCAGGGGAAGTTGTCTCCCCAAAATTGTTCGTCATCATGGCAAAGACGCTGCAGGACCTACAACAGATGTTGAATGACTGGTTGAGTCTTTTATTCGCATTGGCCTACGGATGAACTCGAATAAAATCAAGGTCATGTTCGATGAATAAACATTATTGGACCGATTGTGATGCACGGTGTCGTCCTCGAAGTTGTAAAATGTGTTTATCTCGGCCAGACTTTGTGATTAGGTAGAAACAACTAGACGTTTCTCTAAGTGTCGCATAGCCTATCGAATTAGACAGTTGAAGTGGCAGTGGGCTGGCCATATTAGCCGCAGAATCACCAGCCGTTATGATAAACGAGTTCTGGAGTGGAGATCACATCTCGGTAAATGTAGTGTGTTACGCTCATAGGTTCGGTAGAATAAATATTTGCACAAGATAGCTAGCAGAAGCTGGATGCGAGAAGCCCAAAAACGATCAAAACGGCATGCAACAGGAGAGATCTATGTCCAGCAGTAGACTGTGGTAGACTGATCATGATTATGAACAAATGTTGTATTTCAGTATATAGTTAAAAAATATTGTAAAATTTTTGCTTTCGTATTGAAGACGTTACTTAAAGTAACATTTAAAAGCGTTTCCTATATCAAGTTTACTTACTTTATCAATAAGATAGCGTTAACAGAAAATCCCGTTTTTTTCAAGGTTTAACTTATTTTGTGCGATTAACGATTCGATTTATGATTTCTATGTAATAATGGGGTAGATGCCCAGGTTTAGAATAAATGTAATTTGCCTGAATCATTATATACCACTTAAATGGTCTGTTAGCAATTTTTTTAATATAAATGAGTATATGACGTCCCACTTAGCTTTTATACAAAAATATAACGCGTCTTTTGTTAAAAGACACTCAATTGACTTGACAGTTATCTACGCTGTTAAGTCCTAATATATCCACTGAGCCCTCTGACCAGTGGGCATGATCTGCAAATATTTGTTTCGGACTTCTGGTATTTTCTATTTATCATATGTATAAAAAAAAAGTATATAAGTATTCTATCAGTCAGTCCAGTTATCATACAAGCTCTGCTTAGTTTGAAATTAGATGACGTTGTGTGTCAAATGTCCGAAATATTCATTTGTTTATTATTCATAGTAGGCCAAGAGCTCCTTTTTAAGGAGAGGCCTTTGTCCAGCAGTGGACTGTTAGAGGCTGGTCACGAATGCTTTTAAAGTTTTCTTTTAAAATATGTATATGTTATGTAAGTTATACATGTTGCCCACATGGTTACTAAATCAATAATATTCCGATGTCACCTTTAAATTTGCAAATTTATACTCAATGTCACGAAAAAAGTGTAACATTTATAAAATCTTCTAGATCACATTGTTTATCGCTAACGTCTGACCCCGAAATCGTTTTTTTTAAAGAAAATTTGACTCTCAATTTTCAATTCAACCTTCAAAAATGAATTACTACAGTTTTTAAATCTACGAGTATATCCAGTTGTAATTTGCTGGTTTTCCTGTTAAAATGTTATTTTATTTTAATCTGTTCGAAGCTTCTGTCTTTTTTTATAAAAAATGTTATCTTTTGTCTGTAAACTCTTAAAAAAAAAATGTTTTTTTTTTATGACTTATTTTTTGATACAAATGTCAATACCTGACCATGACTCTTTTATTATTATATTAACAAGCAAATAACGATTTCCGACTACATTCTTAATGCACTTATTCACGACGCTTCGCGTTTTATTATTATGCAACAATATGTTAAACTGGTCCAGCGACTTTTCTTAAAAATTCTTCGACATGTTTAAATTTATTAAATGCAAGATATTTCCAATTTAAAACGAAAACCCATGTTTTTTTAGACTTAGTATGGTATTTCATACGTGTATATCTCTGAAGGGATAGACAGAGGCGTATTAAACGCCAACATTTTGTTTGTTTTAGTCCCACTTTGTTACTGTAGTCTATACAGATCAGTTCAGGAATTGTATAGAGAAATTAGGAGTATGGTAATAGGAAAAATAGATAAGTAGGGAAAGTAATATTAAAAAATCAACATGGCGTATACGGAAAGACTGGGAAGAGTAAACAATACCTCGAAGACACTGGAACTGGCCGTTCACTGTTGCTCTATCTCAGCTCTGTAGCTCTCTTATCAATAAGTTCCACTTTGTGAGTTTTTATTGTAATCACTATGTTTAATATCATGTCAAATTAAGGGAGAAGAATCAACAGAGTTTGGAAGTCACTGCTCTGAAATGGTTGACATACGCTCTCGAACTAGATGGCTTAGCTTTTTCTTCCTGTGCAAATCACTCAAAACTTTTAACTCACTCCCAGCGCATGTGTTTCACTCCCACTATGATCCCGGGCCCTTTAAGCGGGACTTAAAAAGCATCTCATTAGACTACCATGGTCATTACACTGCATTGTCTGTAGTCCCCATGAGCATAGTGATCTCTTGGATTGGATTCTATTCCTGCTTTTTGTCAGGCAGAGTTGTCACTAAAAGAAAAATATGGAAGGGTTGTCTCGGCACAAATGACTATCTATACTTAACTTCAAATCACATCACTCTCTTTTTCCACAAAAATTTGGGGCGTGACATGGCTGGAAGATCTCGGTCGTACACGTTACAGATCTCATTGGGCGGTAGTAGCCACGTATCATCTTTTGACCAATCTAATTTCCTACACCATAAAAAAATTCAATCTCGAATAGATCTTTGACATCTATCGTATACTTAATGTTCTTAACAAATTGTGTGCAAACAATCAATTCGGCTACTTCAACTTCCCGAATCGAATAAAGTATAATCTATTCAGCATGTCTAATATCGATTACAAAAAACCCGATCTCGTTTTCCCGCCGTCCGAGCGCCGAATCCGCTCCAAGGCCGCATACCGTTTGTACTCCATTGTCAATGTCGCTGGGAGTGCGAATGACGAATGTGTTCAACTGACATTACACACGTTAAATTAACTATTTTTTAACGTTAAGGCATTTATTAGATTCACTTGAGTAAACGTGATTTTTATATTTAATAAGAAAGACCCATCCCTCTTTGTATATTTTCTGTTCTTAACTATTTTCGGTTTTCTTTTCTCGTTCCTCTCTACTTATAAACATACCTAGTCGCGTAAAGTTGTAAATGTAAACGTTACGAATTTGGCCTTGAAATATACTCTCTTCAGTATAACAGATTTCATAATACAACAATACACTATTTCATATGTATAATTACATAAGCAAAATACAATATTTAAAAAAATGTTTACGTATTGGCTAAAAAAATGGAAATATATTAAATAAGTAAGCAGGAAATTTGGTATAACTTGATCTCTGTACAGGTTGAAAAATGTCTCCAAGAAAGGTCAAAGCTTATTGGTTTCACTGCCCAGTTTACAAAGATCTGTGTAACAGTAAATTTTATTTACAATCGAGGTTCACGCTTAAATAGTCACTTTTTAATACAGCGTGTTCAATGTAAGAAATGTACATAATAATTAACTACGAACGACTTTTTTATGTACGGTCATTGACTTTAAATGGCATATTATTAATTCAGCTGTCATAATCTTTGACAGTTTTTTTCTTTAAATAATATTGAGAGATAACCAACAACCAAAATTTGTGAGACATTTTTTTCGAACAACTTTATACAATAACGCGGTAATGTTATCTAATAGTATTCTATGTTCATACAAACGCGAACGATCGGACCGGGAGTCATACTCATGCGCTTCGAGTTCGGTACACTCTCGGTACACATTTAGTCGTGAATGTGCTGCAGTAACGAATGAATGGACCGTGTGTTGGTTTTCTAAGCAACAAACGTGTGAAATAAGTTTGAATACTTTCTTATTATAGCAAAAAGCAATTGTATACTTTATTGAGGGGTTTTTATTGCATAAATTCTTCGATAATACATCTAGAGAAAACATTTTTTAAATTACCTGGATATAATACTGTTTAAAAATAAGCTTTTCGTTGGTCTGAGATGAGGCACAAATATTTCTCAGTGTCAAAGGAGAATGCCATATTTTACACGGACACCGTCCACCCTCCAACAGAAATAAGATGCATGTCAAATTGTTCATTCCTACGCACAAAAAGACAAAACAGCTTAGTTTTAAAACAAAGAGAGAAAATAGTGTTTATTTACCCATGTAAAGACTTATTTCATTATTAGATTATAATCTTTATTACAATATTATCAGGTATTTATGCTGGATTGCTGATGTGTCTGGAGTAGCTACAACATTTATATCAACTTCAGTTCCATGTTCGTCAGGACGGTCGGCTGTATTTATGCCATTATTAGCTTTTTGCCATCATCTGTAACACACAACAATGGTGTTGTTGAAAAGAAACTGAAATAAAATAATAAACGGCCATATGTATACTTAATATATAACGTTTTGATTGAGTAAGTGGTCTTTAACGCAGAAACCACGGCAAAACATGAGTAAGCATGGATGTAGATCAAAAAAAGATCAGAGAATTATACAAGAAACAGCTAGCAGATATTTCCCCTAATATTTTGTACTATACTATGTTTATTATTTAAATGTTTATTTGTGTTTTCATCTATATATATGTCTTTTTCTTTTTTAGATATTCATTGTAAATTATTGCTTCCAACTACCAACTCATTGCTTCTCTTAAGGACACGTGCACCTGCCATGTCAGTTACTGAACCACCTAAAGGTTGACTGGTAGAGAATGCCATATGCCATTAAGTCTGCCTCATACAAATGTAATGTAGGAAGTGTTAAAAATAAAATAAATAAAACTATTTAAACTTATCGGTATCCATACTTATCTTATATAACATTCTCAAATAAAACTAAAAATGGGATGACTTACATACACCATAGTTGTAAAAAGTAGACCATTGTTAGGAAACTTTGAATCTAACTATCTTGTGAGATATGTCATCACTGCCTTATAACAGACGCGGACGCAACATATCGGTGCCTTGTGTTCATTTGTTACTGTGCCAAAACGATCTTCTAAAATTCAAGCCCTCTAACTTGCCATAGTAAAATGCAAAGATATTATAATAGTTCAACAAGCAAGGGTCAAACAAGCAAATGTATTATGTTTTTACTATTTTATTATTTTTTATAACACTACTACCTATTTAATTCATATCTTGAAAGTAACTAAAGTGGGTAGATAAAATTAAAATACTATAGGCAGGCAGCCCTACTGCGTGATTACGTACCGCGCGGCTGTAGGTACTTATTTCCTAAGCAAGCGCGAGTCACTATACTATAAAGACAATATTACCGTGACAATATATATTTAATTTTGAATTATAATAGTTTTTTCTATATTCATTTAATTCCGGTAATTGTACGTAAACATTCTTAATTTAAAATAAATATATCAAAACTTAATTGAACGATTTAATTCCTTGATGTTTCGGTTAGAATTATTTCATGCAAATTAATTTAAATGAATAAATAAATGTAACAAAGATTTTATAAATAGTAATGAAAATACTTATTTAACACTTGAAAATAAAATTATTTGCTTAACACTTAGGGTAACTATTCGATATTAAATAAATATTTCGAAAGTTTTTCTTGTTTTTGAAAAAAAAGACAACACCTACACTAAGAATAGATCGTGTGTCGCTTGGGACTCTGCAAACATACAAGAAACGGACACAAAGAATAGCCAGACTCAGAACAACAATTTATGGATCACACAAAGTGTTGTCCCATGTGAGATTCGAACCCACAGCACTCAGCGCAGTAGAGAGCGACGTGGACGCGACCTCTTAAGCCACTAGGCCAACCTAGAGAAACTAGCCTAGGTTTAGAAGTTAGTCACCCCGACTACTAAGTCAGAGGTTATGTGTTCGATCCCAACTAGGAAAAAAATATTGTGTGAAGAGCATGATAGCTTATTCTGTATCTTAATGTATTTAGAAACATATAGGCATGTTTAGCAGCAGTCTGATTACCATAACACAGGTCTCAGGTTTACCGGATAGCTTAAAAACAGCAGTCCCCGGATTCTCTCCATTCCAGGTTCGGAGTTATACACCGTGTGTTTAGTCGGTCCGATTCCGACACACCACCCTGCGGCAAACCCCGTTGGGTGACGGCCCGTGGGAGTTGCCACACGTTAAAAAGAAAAAAAAAACATTGTCTAGTTTGACATTACCTAATGTCAGTGTATTATATTTAACAAATATATTTAATTTTTATACACTTTAAATATCACAAATCACGTTGTTGTAACACGTGAGCTTCAACATTAAATTATGATTAATTAGTTTTAAACTTTAATATTATAAGATACCTAAGTCTCAAACGATAAATAATTTATTAAATAGTATTGCCATTTAAAAAATTAACATAAAGCAATTTGGTTATAAGCAACACTTGTATATACTACCTTATTTGGGAACCTGTCAAAAGGTTCTGTTGTTTTGACTAGGGATTGGTTGACAATATATTCTCAATGGTACGGATATTTTTTTATTTTTTTTTATTATATTTATAAAGTCATATAATTGACATGCATAGTAAAAAAAAAGTTAATTATTAAAAAATAGTGTTACAAGGGACACTGATTTTTATTACACATATGAACCCTGACAAAACAATCCTCCCTTTTCGATACTTAAGTAAAGTTTAAATAAAAAAAAATACCAGAAAACCTACGGTTCCCAAAAATGTTCAAATCGACTAACTTTACTTTAGTCCACCCGACGCCGACGTCTTGATCCCAAACGATTCTGAGAACGTATTACCAAAATTATTTCTACTAATGATTTTAATTTTGCTGTACTACAATTCTAATGTCAAGGGCGTAAAGTTCACATTGCTTTAAAAACTATTTGTTTACGTGCATAAATAAGTTTGTTGGTTTATAATTTTGATTGACACTAGCCATTACGGTTGAGTAGGTATTGCGTCATACATAACGATGTACGAGATAAAATGTATTTATTTCAATCTATTTGAGTCTTTATTTTGTGTACGATAAAGAATCCTTTCGCTTATTGATACTCAGTAAATTATTTTAAATAAACTACAATTTATAAAGGAATTTGAACATTGTGTTTTGACAGTAAAGTTCTAATTTTGAACAACACATTTAATTATATTCTTATTGTAAAGTATAAAAAAAGAATTTGAAATTTTAAAAAGAACGCCGACAAACTGGCAATGTTCGTAATTTTCACTTTTCAAAAATATATTTTTCTATTTGTTCTTATTTTAAATTTTTATTTAAAAATTTGAAAATAGAACAGAAGCAAAAACTTTTTTCTCTTTTTAAATTTTATGACGTTTCGTTTCAAAGTAGTGATGTGCAGCGCTAGAAAATAGTGTGTATTGATAATTTTACACTTTTTAATGTGAATGATGTTCAAAAATTCGTTGTCTAACCAAATTACATTAATCTTAGAGTTGGTATAGTCACGCGATTCGTCTATCTTTATCTCGCGTTATAATTTGGCCCGGAGGCTACGTTCAGCATTCTTTACGGTTTATGTATACAAATTATGTGTTTCTATGGACATTTCACGAATTATTTTATTGTTACTAGGTAAATTAAACATTTCAAGTAAATTCACATTTCCATCTTTAGTTGAGTAAAACAAAGTAAATAATTTGAATTATTACACATTGTTACTGTTGTACACCATAAAAATGATAGAAATAAATAAATAAATGACGACGAAGATGAATAAACATAAAATAATATAAAAGATGAACTTTGAAAAGAAACTTGCAGTTGGTGACTGTGGCAATCGATCAGATCTTCAGTTAAATCACGAAAACATCAGTACAGTCAAATTTCGAATATTAATAAAATAATTTAACACTCCGAATATTAAAAAAAAAAAACAAAATCATAGTCATCCTATTTCTTGTTCTTGACTTCACTCGTTAAGTTACTTATAATAAGCACATGCTTAAATACATTACTTCCTCCTAACACCAAATAACATTGAAATAACGTCTTTAATTGTATAGGAATACGATTCATTTTTTTTATTCCATATATCTTGTTCTAAACTCTCCGTAGTTCGTCATTAGGTTGACTGACACACAGACGATTATTTCGTGAGATTTGTTCGACAATCAAAGTTCAAGACTATAATTTTGATCAAAGCGTTCGTTAAAACTTTCGGATATTTAAAAAAATATACGCAAAATTTACATTCGGATATTTTATTCTGAATTAATGGTTACATCAACTGTAGACAATCGGTTAAGCATTGCAAATTGAAAAATTAAGTTTTAAAACGTTTTACTGTGAATAATTTAATCGTGATAATTACATTTTTCATAGTAAATCAATTAAATATTGTCTAGCATTTCAATCTAAAAGTATAAAACTGACGACTTGTATTTTGTTCTCACTAAACTAAGAGCATACGGAAAATCTCACTTTGACAAAATATTTTAATTGTGTTTATTGAATAATATGGTTATATCAAAAAATAGCTTTTTGGAAAAGGCTTTACGGAAAGCTTTTTCAAATTAAGCTACTTAATTTTATCTTATATTATATATTATATTATTTATCTTATATTATAGACATATCAATTGAATCTACTGAGATCAAGAAAATTAAAATTCCAAAGTCTTAAAAAAAGACTAGAAAAGTTTTGTAACTGACTAAAAACCTAGGTATAATCATGTATTTTGTATTTTTTTAATGTACGTGTTTATAGAAGTCGTGTCAAGTTATTTTTGTTAAGTCATACATATTATGCTGCTAATGCGATCACCAAAAATCTTTAGACAATGTGATTTAGTTTCAGAAAATTAGTAATATTTTATGTTCTTAAAGCACAAAACGAAAGATTTCATCTTAAAACTAGTAAGATTTTATCAAGATTTAGTTTGATATAAAGTGAATTTCACTAAATTTATTAATTTCAGTGCAAAAAATGTCAAAATTTAATGCCTTACGACAACTAAATCAAAAAATTCTTAACTAAAATATCACAATTTCAGTACTATTTTAATTCAACAAGATTTGAGAATAGTTATAGTCGACTATAATAACGATTAACCGTCTACCGACTATATCTACCTACATAAAAATATACTAAACAATGTTTTATTCTAATCTTGTCCCAATAATTTTACCTGTTTTTACTAAAGCTTAACAAGAATTGATATATAACTATCACAATTTAGATGTATTTGCACTACACTCAAACATATATTACTTATTTCCAGTTTTGAGATAGTTAACTAGATGATACGAGAAGATAAACTAGATACTCAATAGTTAACAGTTCAGTAATTAAAAATAACGTGTAAATCTGACCACTCTTCGGGCCGTCAAAAAAAAAACTTGTATTTTACGTACTATCCTTTTGAGTTTAATGTATTTATATCAATTAAACGACAGACTATTTCCTTTATCAAAATGTAAATATTCTCAATTACAATCTGTGTTCCGGCGTGGAACAGTTCGTGTACCTATAATGTGTCTATGATACATACGGGTAAACGTATGCTCCAACAAGTATCACAACATGTCAGAAGTGGGGTTTGAAATAATTTTACAATTATTTACTGATGTTGTTGAAGACAGCATAATTAAAGAGATAATCATACATTGAACAATGTTTATTTTCTTCATAAATGGGGTTTGAATTTATTTACATATTATGGTTAGGTTAATTATTGGCCAAATACGTAAAATACATCATTAACATCGTTGAATAGCATTGTTCAACATTTTTTTTTTTAATTTTCTTAATGATCAATGAGTTTTTTTATTGTGTAGAAACCTCCTTATGGTACCATAAGTGTATAACACTGCGAGGTCGTCAGAAAGGACATTGCATGGTCATATAGCGGTTAAAATCAATTTAAAACTATATTCTATAACCAGGTTCACATTCTTGGCTTCATTAATATTATTGAAATTAAACACGATTATTATATAAGATGCTTTTTACCGCGGCGGTACCGTGTTTTGACACATATCGGTTGACTTGACCACACCAGAAACTATAGATAAGCAACTGATGAATGGTATCCAATCACACCTCTTGCTCTTACTCTCTTCTTGAGGTGGAGTGAGTGTATTCCTTCCTTCCTTAGTTCAAGTGTTGTTAGTAATTATCCATGAGCGACTTTATTCTCTTAACACCAATCAATCAATCGACCTATCACCGTCCAATGCTGAACGAAGGTCTTCCCCAAGGAGTGCAGGGCGCCCTACTCTACGTTTACCCAATCGTGGTATCCACTCTAGCACATTTCGGCTCCAGCGACCATCGGTTCGTCTGAAGACATGGCCGGCCCACTTCCACTTCAGCGTACTGATTCTCCGTGTGATGTCAGTTACTCTAGTCAACTCCAACTTTCACTTAATTCTTAAGTCCCTTGCTGTACCTGTTTTAAATAAAAGTCGTGTCTGAAATCCCTAATAACTTAAATACAAGATTGGAGTTGTTTATGCATGATAGTATGAGGATGATGTACCCCTAGCTGGTGGCCATTCTTAACGGAGACCAGTTAACTACGTGGAGATATTATAATGCATATATGTGTGCGCAAACACAAGTGCACTCTCTGTTCCCTCACAATCACAATCCGATGAGATAGTTATCCGACACGACCAGGGAGAGACCTAGCTTTACGTGCTCTTCGAGGTAGGAGGGTTAAGACCCCAACTCCAAAATTCCGGGTCAAAATTAAGTATTTCTGTTACCAGTCAAACTCATTAACATTTTTTGATTCGACCCGGGAATTGAACTCGAGAGTTCTTGATCGACAGATTCTCGTACAACTTTTGCTATGTGACTGTAATTGACTTCTTAATCAAAAATATTATGTTAAGAAATACGAAAATCCACCTAATTAACTTGTGGTAGATATTCATTTGATATCTATCATAAAAGCCATAGAAAAATTTTACGTAGAAAGTTTTTTGCGGTTTTGAATGTACAAAAATTATTAATGTCAGCCGTCACCATTCAATTCACACCTATACACGATCTTACAAGCATTAAAAGCAAAAAATATGAAATCAAAATATTTTTCAAATGATTCACAAATCCATCATCACTTGACCCGTTAATCACAATGATTTAGTGTCGGTAAAACAGTATTTGGTATGCTATTGCACTTTCATTAAAGCTGCCCCGCTCCTAGAGAGCACATCTCCTTCAAAAGAGCAGTAATAATTTGTCAAGATTACATTTAACCATGTGGTGACGGAGTAAGGACACAGTGTTACCATCTCTATTCATCCCATGGGTGTTGTAAGAGGTCTCTACAGGAACAAACTACGTGGGACCACATCGCAAAAAGAAGGAATACTACCAACCCGCCTGACCAGTGTGGTATAGTAGACCAAAACCTCCTTTCCTTCTAAACCTTCCAGCGGACTGTTGAAAGCTGTTAATAATGATGATGATGTTTAACTTGTTGTTGAATCACATGATGAGCTATGAGCTAGTGATAAATTGGGATGGTCGGCATGGATCCCACCCGACAGACCGAAAACAAAGTGACGTATTGCCCAAAGTCGCCAGGACGACTCATTTATTCTCCTTCTTTACTTTTCAAACACGAAATTGCCCTAACCCTATTCTTTTCGCAAAAATTTCTTATCGAATTTCTCTTTCTTACACCACGAAGTCTAACATAAAGCATTAATGAATCGTTCTTTTCTATTGACGTCAAATGCTTGTCATATTTTTGACCTCACACCTGCTCCTTCTCAATATCCGTAAATTTTCTCACTAATTGGCTACACTTGTGTTTTTTTTCCAAAACCTCAAAGTTCATTAAAGTTAAAATATCGCACACAATAATTTTATATCTTGTACAAATTATTGTAATTCTTCACACGATTTATTTTCGAAGTTGGACATATAGGGTCCACGACTTCTGAATCTAGATTCAGAGATTTTTTAATTTTTAACACAAAAATATGAAAGAGGAGTCGTGCTAGACCTATGCTTGGTCGTCTCGATTGCAATGGTACCACGACCTCATAGAAAACCGTTATTAACTTTGTTGCTTTTTACCGACTAAGTCAACTTTCTTTCGGTGATTTTGACCGAGTAAATTAACACGTCGGTCGGTGATTTTGACCGAAAAAGTGCATATTTCTATCCTTGCGTTTAATCGAGTAAGTAAGATACCCGGAGTCCAAACTCCCTTTACTCGTATTATAATAATTATTTATTTATCAGGTTAACAGAATATGATTTAATATTACATGTGCTTGCAAATATTTTTTGTTTAAAATTTTAAATATAAAAATTAACTTTTGTATGCAATATCTAAGATATTCCCTCCTGACTCTAGGGGGAGGGATTTAGGCAAAGCACGTGTCTTTTGAGTTGCACGTGTCCATGGATGGCGGTAGCTGCTTACCGTTATTTTAATAAATATAAAGTAAATACTGCACTGTACGCAACAAGTATGGTGACCACCACTTTTAGATTCTATTCAAGCTTTCCATCAGGCAGAGTAGAGTTTCTTTGGCTGGCGTTAAAATAAAAAAAAAAAGAAATGCTTACAAAATAGTTACCGTATTAAGTACCATGACACTTTAATGTGAATATAAACCAAATTTGTTTTAAACTGGTTTCAAAATCATGAAGTTACTGTTAAGTAATTAAAATATATTGCCTTCTATCTAACGTTATTAACATTTGTATTAATTTAAATGAGTCATTGAAAAAACATTTCATACATATTAAAGGAACATCACTGTGTATAAGAACTGGTTGTCCCGTTGGCCTGGTGGCTGGTAACCCTGTAATTATCTGGTTGGTAACCCTGTAAATATAATTATGTGCATAATTTTGCTGTGTCCGAGTATAATTTATCTGTAATATGTATCACCATCACCCACTACACTACACCACACACACTAGCTGCACCGACGACATAGTCCGAGTCGCGGGGATCCGATAGATGCAGTTGGCGTCCAGTCGTACGGCGTGACGTTCTAGAGTTGAGGCCTATGTTCAGCAGTGGACGTCTTACGGCTGATGATGATGTATCACCATCATTAACAGACCTTAAAAGTACATATACCCTCGAAAGGAGGTTTAAGCCTACTATACCACATAGACCAGACGAGTTACTTCCCATTTCTTCAACGGGAAACATAAAAAAAAATCCAAATGATTCAGAAAAAACTGAGTTCTAAAGTAACTCACAAAAAAAATAAACCGAACTGAAAATCTGTTTTTGAAGTTTTTATTAACTATTTCTTCGTTTTTTGTAAAATTTGTGCAGAAAACTATTCACAATTTTGTCACTAAAAACTTAAGATACTTAACACAAAAAGAATAAAGAAACGCAATTGTTAAAGAAAGGAGGAAAAGATACCAAATTATGTCTTTGTCTAGTTATACAACATGGTATCTAAGTCAATGTCCTCACGAGAAGTATTCACAAACTGATACAGGAGTTTTTTAGAAAAGTGTTACTTACAACCTACATACTCAAATTAAAAAAAAAAACTAACATTCCAACGATTTGAGTAACTGTTATGTCACCTTTATAAATGAGTGAAAATTAATAATGTATGCCGCATAGTCGAAGACATTTAGATATAGGGGTAGTTTCGGATCGAGGTAGCGATGCGAGCGCTACGGACCGCGCTCACTATTTTGGGGGCAGGAAGAAAAAGAAATAAGGGGGTTTCCCACACGCGCAACTACAAGTCGTAGGTGGCTCGAGTTATGTCGGGGTTACAGGGATTTCCTTGCTAGGATGCACCTGGTTACTATACCTATACCCCGGCTACCTAGCCGGGCGCTACTGGTACGGGCGTGTCGTTTTTGATCGGTTCGAGTCCGATATAACCACCTTTCGGTAGTAACCGTGGGAATTCCGGGAATTTTTTAGACGTAACCAATCATACAGATAATTGTTAACGAAATTTTCCATTTTTCTTTTCTCTATTATCCCTGTCCATTTCAATATCACTTTGACAATACTTAAAACATACCAAAATGTAAATTATACTATGTTCCTAAGTTTTTCGTATCTTTTACTGTTGGAAGGGTCATGTTTTGGCCCAAAAAGGCCAGCTCGATAAGAGTGTTTAACTATTTTTGAGTTGCTTTTCACCGAGCGTCTAGGTTTTAAACTCCTCCCCCCTCCCATTGACTCTAGAAAGGGACACAAAGGGCGGCAACGCATTTTTCACCCTTTTATATTCATTTATCTCACTATACCTATCAGAAAAAAACTTGATTCGACCAGTGATCTGTAAAAAACTACATATTTTTACGTCAAAACTAATATATTGCTCATATCAGTTACGCAGAAGCGTCTACAATGGATTAAAACGTTAATGTGTTTGAAACAACGACGCTAGTACATTACAACACGGATATGCGTCTTGTCATATCCACAAGTTGCCGAAAGCGTTGCGATGACGTCACCGTGACCTTGTCGCCGCTCAATGCCAGCAGAAATTAGGCGCGCGCGCAGGTGGCGCATCCATGCTATTCTTGTAAGAGTTGCCATGTGTATAGATGTTCCTTTTGTTGTGGGTAGTTTTAATTTAGTATAATTGATGTCTTAAATAGAGTAAATAATTAGAAGAAGGTTTTTAAATAATTTTAAGTAATATTATATCGGGCAGTTAGAAATCAATAAAGCGCCTGTTAGGTCTAAGGATCCCTAGTTTATTTTACTCCACCATTACAACAACTTTTTAAAAAAAAACTCTTAAATGGTTGATAATGTATTAAGTTATTTAATTGTACATATAACTTAAGTTACGTCTTAATTTCTATTAAAAAAAATATTTGTCTTTATAAATTTTAATATCTTTTTAAAAACATTTATACTGAAAGATTTTGTACTACACTCGGTAGACTGTTGATTAATGTATTTTTAGTTAACATACCCATGATTCGTAGAAAAGTTACACGCAGACAGAATAAGTTACCGTGCGCACAAGTACTTGACTTGGATAGGTATCGATTCCACGAGCTCTGACTTACTAGCTAGCATCACTAACTAAAACACCATGTAATATGGTACTATCTCTATATTTCTCGATTTTCATATTACGCTTAGTATGGGTCATTTAGTTCCTGAAAAAAATAATGGAAGATTTTTTTTAACACTAGCAACACACATTCTACGTCAATATGCGATGTTAATTCTTGACTGACCCAGACTGGTTACGCAATTCTTGTAGTTATTATTATCCGCCATTATTATTTAAGTGTTACAGCGCATCGGTTCATTATATCACTTTCCTTAATCTACTATTGGGTAGTAGGTTTAGTAGATTTTTATACCAAATTTAGCTGCCTCGTTTGTCTAGCGGTTAGCGTATGCGACTGCTAATCTTGGTCGGTCGATTTCAGTTTCGATTCCTGGATAGCTCCAGAACAGAGTTATTGAGCTTTGTTGATTAAGAGCAGCCCAGGCTTTCGCAGTTGGTCTTAACCCTCGTGCCTCGCAGAGCACGTAAAGCCGACGCTCCTACACTTGAACTCTGCCCGGTCGCGTCGGATAGCTGTCCTTCGGACTGTGAGAGTGAGGGGAGAGAGTGCATATGTGTTTGCTCACACTCTTCTGCACTATAACTCTTCCTGTGGAGTTGGCTGGGCTTCGTAGACTGACCGCCGTGGTCGAAATTGGCTAGGACAACAGAGAGTTACCTATAGCTGGGACTTTTTAGTGAAAGGCTAGCAATTTTCGTAGGATCTCCTCTCTTTATTTACTCATTTTTACAAAGATGTGATGGAAAATATGTATGTGTTTTTAATCTACTTTTAACCTGAAAACGAGTAGAACCATCTTCGTCAAAGCTAATTTTTTTTTATACACAATTTTTTACGTGTTTGGCATCCAACTTGTATATTAGTGTGATATAACTTCATACCTTTTTGTACGCAAACTTGACGCACAACGGAATGTGGTATATGAAATATTAGAATAATTATAAAAAAGGCTGTACTTAATATAAAAACTGACACTAATTTTCCTTTTTGGTAGACTTTTCATTGATGCTAGGTGATATTACATACCCTTTAGCCTTCTTCGATAGATGGACCATCCAATACTTTTCAGCAGTTTTTGACATTACTGCGTTCATTCAAACAAACAAAGTCTTACCTTTATGCCATTAGTACGAATAAGAATATTACCATTGGCGCTTATAACGTTTTTCATTTGTGACGCTACCGCGCTGTTCCGTTCATTACACCTTAAGTATTGATATATGATGTTTGCAGACACGTCATGACTTAATGTTGGGAATTTCCCATGCCCCTCTAGACGAATTTTCTTGAGAATTTCCCATTAGCTAATGTTATTATTTGAATGATTTTGGGAATCTCTTATTATTAATTACGACTAGAAAAAGATTTTTTGCAGTCCAGCATAACTTGACCTGTAAATATATGAGACTTTTGTACCACAACAGGTCAAAACATATACTGGGTTGCTGTAAGTTTATGCAGTGGTTTTTCAGGAATTATTGCTTACAATGTCATTTGAGTATATTATAAATTTCTTCTTAAAAATCTTATCAAAATTATACAAAAACTCATCCATATACGTTTAGCGGTTTAGGTATATAAACGCTATACACAAACAGACACTTACTTAATAGAATTAACAATTTCTTACAAGTAGCTTCAAGTCAAGTAATACCTATAATCATTAAAGATTCAGGAACTGTCAAATATTACTTAACTACATTCGTAACCTTAACCGCTGATGCATGGACGACCTTCTTGTGTTTACTTACTACCGCATAACTACAACACTACCCATTTTGGTACAGCAATACGCAGTGATTATACATACTAACATTAAATTTAACCGTCATTGTTCGTTCAAACGTCCGGTTGCAATTTGTTAGTGTCTGTGGTAATATTTATAAAATTAGGATTAGACAGCAGACGGCACGGGATGGCAACACAGCGTCCGTTGTCTAGCTCAGCCTTTATACTTTTTATTATAATATAAAATGGTTAGTTTAAGTATTATTATTTATTACAAGATTTCCTGGTTAGTTTTATAATATTTTTATTATTTTATATCATATTTTCTTGACTTAATATCAAATCGTTAGATAAATAAATATTGCAATAGCATACATTAATCAAAATAGTTTTAGTTAACCCTAAAATGATTAATTTGCGCCCCTTAAAATAGCAACTGCAGGCAAAATTTGAAGAGGTCTTTTAATTGCCAGTCATCATTCAAGGGTTAAGTTGACCAATGCGTATAAATTAGAAATTTTGTTAAAACGTACGCAATGACTTACTGCCTCGTGGGTTAAGAGGTTAACGTATGTGACTGCTAATGAAGAGGTCTTAGGTTTGATTCCCGGGTCGGGCCAAAAGTTTTGTTGGTTTTTCTTACAAGGAATTCCTGATAACAACATGGAGTGTGAAAGATAGGCGGTTGGTTCCAGTTGTCATGATCACCTATGGTAATCGTTATTGGTAAGTTAGTGCCCTCAAATAAACTGACAGCTTTTTTTTTAACGTATGGAAACCCCCTCAGGCCGTCACCCCACCGGGGTTTACGGCGGGGTGGTGTGTCGGAATCGGACCGACTAAAACCACACGGTGTGCTACTCTGCGCCTGAGATAGGAGGGATCCGGAAACAGCTGCTATTACGACATCCAGAACCCTCCTAGCATATACCGACAGCTAGTTCAACCTTTGAACTCACCTTTTGGGTTGTGGAGGTCCGATGCCAGCCGTTCCGTGGAGAAATTGATATTCAGACAAAACCAGTTGAATAGTAGGCATCCTCAAATAATCTTAGAAATAATAAAGCCTAGGAAGACGATAACTAATTTTCTCAAAGTTTGTAAACAACATAATTATTGAGCTAACTAAATATTGTCTATTTTAACCATTAAATACCACATGGGGTCCAAACGTCCATTGGCACTGTAGCAAAAGGTCACAAGTAGTTATAATAAATCTATCGCTTACAGGAGATAAGCAGAAACACTAGTTCCCTAATCTAAGGGTCGGTATTATCTATGCTAATTACTTAAGGGTCTATAATTTATCCGTTTGGGTGACCTCTCCTGCTTCCATGGGATTTATCTTTGGGTTTTCTTGATTTGAAACCTTAAGGGTCTTATTTCTTAAGGAATTATTGGTACCACTGTTGAATGGTCTACAATCGGTGTATCAGCTACCTCATTATACTTTGGTATTATTTTGAAGATTTAGATTTGAAACCGATTTGTAAATATGTTAAATCATTATCACACCAGTATTTTGTTCAAAATAATTAATTTTGTAGGAGTTTGACTACACGGTTGGCCTAATAGAGTAAGCGGTCACCACGCCGCTTTCTACGGCGCTGAGTGTTGTAGGTGCAAACCTTACATGCGACAACACTTTGTGTGATTCATAAACTGTTGTTCTGAGTCTGGGTGTTCTTTGTGTCCGTTTCTTGTATGTTTGTAAAGTCCCCCGCGACACATGATATATTCCTCATGTGAGCGTCTGTCTACAAAATAAAAGTAATAAAAAATAAGTAAATTATCCACTTAGTTATTCTTTGAACTAAAAAAATCCACAGTGAGTTTATTGATCCATCTATTAAATTAAACTAAATAGTTAAGCTAATTTAATTATATTTATTTAATCATTACATTAGTAGCCATATCACATCACGTTACATCAACAGCCCTTAACGTTCCACTGCTGGACATAGGCCACATATAATTGATTAACCATTAAAAAAGTAAACTCACCTACCTATCTCTTTTTATAGATAAAATAATCCTCGTAATAACGTTCACAGATTGACACGTATAAGGCTTCTAAGACAGATGTTTGCAAAAAAAGCGCAACAAAAAACGATAAATAAAAAAATTAAATCGGTCGATCAGACCACCGGTGCAGTTACAGGGTTGACCAATTATATGGGAGAATGCGCAATATCTACATACTCAGTTAACACAAAAATGCGGGGCATATTTATTTTTTATATATTTTTTATATTAAAAGAAACTTACTTACTTTACTTTAAACCAAGACTCTTTTAAGCCCAAAGTATATAATTTTTAACCATGGAAGCGAACATCGCCATATGAAGTTAACAGATAGTTGATTAAGTTTAAAAAAATGAAATCTAAGAATTGAAAAACCTTTTGCAAATATTTATGGAGTTATTCTATGCTAATGGCGACTGTTATGCCACCTAAAAATACATCCACACATCCTTACGACTATGTATACTTGTGGTGGCAAACTCATTCAACTATCTCTATTTTCCGTGCAGTAGTCCTCACAAATTTCCCCTGTCGAACGGCCGCAATAGAAGCAGTACTACCTTCTCACAGAGAATCAACCTAAAGCGACAGCATCCATGCTGTCGTGTTTCGTTGATGGGGGTGAAACCGGTGGCTCATTGATGCACGGATGACAGTTGTCGTGGTAGGTGTACTTTACACTGCCACGATGACTGTCACGTCTTTTACAACCCCAAGTGGGACGTGAGAAACTTACTGGGCCGCCATAGTGTGGGTCACTATATTGCATTGTCTGCATTCACAAGGAGTATGGTGACCATAACTCTTGGATTCTTCAGAGTCATTTTGATAGGTTCTTAAAATAGAAGACAAAAGATGCGGCACCAAGTGTAACCTGCTAAGGAAATTTCTGGTACCCCGTGTCTCTTCAATTACCTGATCAAAATAAACTATATTACAAAATATTGCTTCAAATAGTAGGTATATTCTTTCAAAACATTCATTCTTTGTAGTGATGAGTATGAATGTAATTGTTAGCGGTTCTGAAGATATGTTGAACAGCTGAAAAACAAGTGACTAAAAATAATAACGATTAATGGTAATCTTACATTTGCAACGATTAAGTTTATTTAAAAAAAAAGAACTTTTCCAAATACTGGGAAAATGTCCGCTGTCACTTTGTATAATCTATAATTTTATTTGTGTGTATTAAAAAGACGACAATGGTCTATTTACATTTTTTTTAGTAACAAATAGATGACCAAATGAAAACGAGTTTGAATATTGCAAAAAAATAAACACATCGTCTATATCTTTCTCTTTAAGAGCTCGCCAAAGTGACTCAAAAAGGCTCACATATTTACCACAGTAACTGTCACCCATCCATCAATGGCCTCTGGTCTAGCACTCACCAATGAAGCACGATAGTACGAGTATACGTCACTTTAGGTTGGTCTTCTGTGAAAGGGTAGTACTGTCCCGGTCGAGTCGGCCCGTTCATGCTAAAATCTGCATGGTTCTACTGCCGAGGAAAGTATCTGCTCTACATTGACTGACTTGTTGATCTGGTGGTTAATAGCGCTGCGGCTTCTAAGTCGGAAGACCCACCCAAGACAAGTAATTGTGTTCTGGGCTTAGGTACACGTCCGTATGTCCGTGTGGTGACGGATTAAAAATACATAGTGTTACCACCCCTAATCATCCCGTGGGTGTCGTAAAAAACGACTAAGGGAACAAAGTATGCAAGACAACATCATTACGAAGGGAAGGAAAACTTGAAACAAACCCTATTCCTCGCCAGCGTGGTACAGTAGACGAAAAACCTCTTTGCTAAGGAGAGGCCTATGTCCAGCAGTGGATTGTAAAAGACTGTTGATGATGATACCTGTTTACATATATACTTTTTTATAGAAATGCAAATGTATAATGAAATAAAAAACAAAATAAATAACCTCACACATTTCACACACGGCTGTCTCATTTCAAATTAGTCAGAGCTTGTGCTATGGTAATCGGAATACCGATAAGCATACTTATATATTTCTAAATACATTCATATCATATATAAATTACACTCAGACACAACACAAGTAATCGTGCTCATCACACAAATATTTGTTCTAAGTGGGTATCGAATAGGCGTCAGAGGTCCTAGACCAACATCCCCGTCAAATATCTATTATTATTAATTACATAATTTTAAAACCCATGGCTCCTCCCGTTATCATGGTAAAAAGTAATATGTGCTAGTTATGGTACTCGCTGACAATATAGCTATCCATTTCTGAACGAATTTTTAAAATCTTAGTATAAACTAGCTGCACTCGCGACTTAGTCAGCGTGGATTTTTTTATGATTCCAAAATTTTAAAACATAAGTAGCCTAAGTTTTTCCCTATAACATCAGCTATCTGTCAGTGAAAGTACCGTCGAAATCAGTCCAGCCGTTCCGGAGATTAGGCGGTATAAACAGACAGACAGACAAAAATTGTAAAAAATGTTATTCTGTTGTATGTATCGTATGTATATTCATATGCATGTAGTAAAAAGTGGTTATTTCAATATTACACACAGACATTCCAATTTTATTTATATGCATAGACAAATGTACGTTTTTTTTCACTACACTGTACTGTACTGTAGTACAGTTTCTGTTTCTACCCCCGTAATCGTAATAAAAAGTGATCTGTATTGGTTATAGTGCTCACTGACAATATAGCTATCTATTCTTGAAAGGATTTTTAAAATCGGTCCAGTAATTTAGGTTACAATCAATAAATAAATTCGCATTTCTAATATTAATTAGAATTAGGTTAGCTGTTGTATATATCCAACACAATACATACAAGTACTTTGCACCGATCAGAAATCGAACACGACATGAAATCTGCTGTTGAATTGAATGTCTTAAATCAACTCTAAAACTTATATTTAGACGTCTTTTCTTTTAATTAAGCACTAATTAATATCCAAATAATTTCCTCAGAATAAGAGCCATTTTCCTATTCAATATAAATCACCTTATTTCTACATGAGCAATCTTTAGGCATTGATTACACTTCGATGACGTCAGCACTTCTAGTGGCTGGTCACGCCATAGTATAATGTCTAAGAGGCGATAGCACTCGATGTGTTATATTAATTGAAAATCAACTGTATTTCGAAAACAGTAAGGTTGTATTTGTTTTGGTACACACACTGGTACAATATATATTCAATGTTTTGTTTATACATAACTTAAGTAGCGATTGGTGTACTGGTGTACTAGGTTCAAGATTTTTCAGAAATTCAGACATTTTTCTGGTAATTAAATCAACAAAATTTGATTTTTAGAACATTTTTCATTACAAAAATATTGTTAGTATATTTTCATAGGCCATTTTCAATTTGTTTTGTTAATACACTTAATTAATATATTGCATCTACTATCATATCTTATGCATATATATATAATTTTATATCTTAAAATTGAAGAGGTTAGATGGACACGTGTATGTAAACTTGATTACCACGAGCTTGCGTTCCATTGCCTATTCGACATTTATAAGCAACTAGCTTATAGCCGCGGTTCCCCCTGCATGCGGCTATGGTGGTAGATTTTGCGTTATTCTGATGTATAAACTATATTACTCCAAAGTTTAAACTTACGCATTTATAATATTTAAAGTTAAATGATATTAAAATGTTTATCGATAAGAAGTCCTTGTACACTATTCAATATAGCGCCATCTATTAAAAACTTGGAAATTTTTAATAAAGGGTCAAATTTTATACATATATAATCGAGTGAAAAACTTAATAGCGCCATCTATCGGATTTTATGAAATTAAGAGTGATTCAAATACGCGCACGATGGAGCTTCCAATGGCAATGAGATGTTTTACCGCGGTTTAAAGTAGCCTATATAACTTTCCAGCCTCCTACCTAACTCTAGTCATAAAAGTTATATCAAAAAGTCGCTCCAATGCGACGTGAAAGGAAGACAAACATTCAAACAAACAAACACACTTTCGCATTTATAATATTAGTAAGGAAGTAAGGATACTTTTCTCATTGCCTTGCCTTCTCTTGCCACTTTTCCTATCCTAATCATGTCATCTAGAGACAATTAGAGACCAGTCTCTAACATGCCCGGTCGAAAATTGGGACTATAGTAAAATTATAGGTAGTGAAGTATATTTAGGGACTTTATACGCTTCTTCCTACTCCTTTATGGATATAGCCGTGAGTGTATGTATTACTATTTTTATCTATTTCAAATAATTTTTATAATAAGGTGCATTTTTTTTGCACAACACTGTACTGTGCTGTAGTATAGTTATTGTTTCACCTACATAACACATTGTTTCATTTTGATATTGACGTTTTCGTGAAAAATGTACCTTAGCTCTTTGATTATAACGTCCATTTTTAATTAAATAAAACAACCCACATGTTGTGGGACATGTGTCGTCTTTGTTTACATTATCGGAAAACCAGTTTTGTGAGTAAACGGTGTTTTCGATAATTTAAAATAGGTATTTTGGTATTATTAATAACAACACCGTCACATGCTATTTTTATCTTTTCAAAGCTTTTTCGCGCTAAAAGTAGGAAGCAAAATTTCTTTTTTTTTTACTTTTCCCGCGTTAATTTCTATTTCATGAATAAATTTTTGTCTATATGCGTTGTAGGCTATAATCTACAGCTGTGCGAGATTTCTCAAGGTCCAGAACTTCATCCATATGTTCGCTATACGTTTACAATGTATTTAGTTTACATCACCACACTCTTTTATGCTTCAAATATATACAAAACACTAATTGACACTGAAACGAATTCTTTAATTCAAATAACGTACGAAATTAGAAAACATTTAAATTTGGAACAGCTAAAAATATTATCTAACGATAAATAATGTCACCTTGACTATGTGTTCTGTGCCGCTACTGAAAAAAAAAATGCGTCTATTAAACTGAACATAGATTATTTATCTATTTTATTTGTGCTTTAATTCATCTTTTTTTTTCTTTTACAAACAAGGTGAGTTTTTATTGAATTGGATGTATTCAAGGTCACTTCAAATGTTCCATTTTAAGGATTGAAAATGGAGGATTAAAAAATAAAAATATTTTTTAGTTACAATATAACTGTGTTTAATCTATTTTTATTACCCTTAAGTACTTAAGGACTTCAAGACTATATTGTGCAAATAACTGGACTCTGGTGAATACACCATTCATGTTGAAGTCGATCATAGTTAACTGTTCTAAGGACTTTGTGCTTTTGTGTCTCCTCTGCGATATTTTAAGTCCCAATTATGCCTTTAAAACTAAGTACCACATGAGCACCTTTCTAGCCACGAAATATCTAACTTCAACATTGCAGCTTGAGTGCCGCACATATATCTGACAAACTCTTATTTTTAAGCAACTGTCACAAGTTACCTTGTTTACCATCTTAGTTACGTAAATAAAATATAGTCACCAGGAAACAGACTTCCAAATACACCCAGCTGCCCTCACACACCCTTATAAAGAAACTTTTATGTTCCTAAGCCAACTTACTGATAAAATCCGATACAGGATGTGCAATTTGGTGCCATAAGAGGGATGTATATGACCTGTCCCACGACCCGACAGGTGGTGTTATTCCACCCCCATAAAACGAGCGAAAACCACCCTTATGTATTTTAATAATAAAATCCATATTAAGTCCAACGTATTACCACGGTCTTGAGTTGAGGTGACATTGAATTGTGGACTCTATCTGTATAGGGATAAGTTTGAAATTTGAATGTGTTTTAGTGTGCTTTTGATGTCCCATGGGAACGAAATTTTACGCGTTTAAGGGAATTCTTCAAAATCTTTTTTTTTTCAATGCGTTTCCGTCAATAGATTGTGCAATGTGATGCATTAGGATCTTGAATATCTTTTGAAAATTGTTTAATTTATTGGCTTATAGAATAGTGTGGGAATCTTCTGGAGATTGCACTATTAGAAGTGGGGGTCATAGTCTTGTTTCAAAAAAAAATCTTGTCTATGATTACATAAGAAGGGAAATTTAATATGAATAACGTCATAATTTGTACGATAGTTATTTTTATCAGTTGCCTCTGTGCTGGTGCTGACTGCCTCTATGGCGCAGTGGTAGCGTATGCGACTAGTGGGCTTGAAGTCTCATGTTCGATTTCTGGGTCGGACCAGATGTTTGTATGATCTACAAATATTTATTTCGGTTTGCGGGTGTTTCCTATGTATAATAAGTATGTATTTACAAAAAAAATAATTTATGTTTATGTCATTTTACAAGTTCTGTTTACTTTAGGACTCGATGGTGTTGTGTCAGATATCCATAATATTAATATATTATCAGCCTTTCACGATAGTTTTACCTTTATTTTTTTTTAATTTTGGGTGTTTAAGCAATTGTAGAGCTGCGGCGACTTCTTTCTTCAGGCGAATATATTTACTAGTCAATGTCGTGAAATAAAAAAAATCGATATAAATATTATAATTTTTAGGGTTAATTTGCTACACGATTTGGCTACAGATGTAACTGTATAAAGATAATAATAATATTTAACTTAAAACAATGTTGTCCTCCAAACTGGTCCTTTAAGCGGAGCGTGATAAAGCATCTCACTAGGCCGCCATAGCGTGCGTCGCCATACTGCACTGTCTTCATTCGCAATGAGTACGGCGACCACCGCTCTTGGATTCTATTCATGCTTCCCATCAGGCAGAATAGAATCACTTTGGTAGGTTGCTATATAAAAAAAACTGAATTAATTGTGTCCAAACTGAAACAAAAAAATTAACATGTCGCAGAATACGCGTTATAACGAAGTTCCTTTCGTATACAGAGTTGCCAAAATTAATAAGAAATAAACATGTATACATGTATATACACACATATATATTATCAACTACCAACAGCCTATAAAAGTCCACTACTGGATATATGCCTCTCCTCAGCAAGGAGATTTTGGCCTACTATACCACGCTGGCCAGATGGGTTTTGTTACAAGTTAGGAGGGATCTGGATGTCGTAATAGCAGCTGTTCCCGGATCCTTCCTATGTCAGGCGCAGAGTGGCACGCCGTGTGGTTTTAGTCGGTCTGATGCCGACTCACCATCCCGTTGTAAACCCCGGTGGGGTGTCGGTCCGAAGTTAAAAAAAAATGGATTTGTTACAAGTTTTCCTTCTCTTTGTAATAACATTGTCTTGCTTAGTATACTCTCTTAGACCCCTCTTAAGACACCCACGACATGAATAGGGGTTGTATATATATTTTACTCTCTGTACTCTTAATCCGAGATTAATTACAAAAGAAAAGAAGGCAGCTTAGAAACGGCAAAGATATCGCATATCATTCACAAAATAAATATTCAGATTAAAAACTTTGCCAAAGTAACTCTACTCTACCTGATGGAAAGCATAAATAGAATCCAAGAGTTGTAGTCACCATACTCATTGCAAATGCAGACAATGCAGTATGGTGACACACACTATTGCGGCCTTGTGAGATGCTTTTTCACACATAGGAAAGGGAGTAAAAACGTATCTACGTTACTATACTATTGTATAATAATATTATGTATTACTAAATACATTTCATACAAAGTCTTGTAACAGTTTTAACTTCTATTAAAACTGAAAATCAATACATTATAACGTTAGATATGAATTTGTACAATCATTTAAACAAACATTGTGCAAACTGCATTCTCCATAATCCCTATAACGGTCATCTGTACAGGACAATGTCCCTTCCCCTAATGTTACACGAACCCTATAGAATACGCATCCCATGTATCAATGAGATAATGACACGGTAACCCAGTTTTTATGGTACGAGGTATATGGGGCGAATGGAGAAAGGTCGCTGTTTTTCTTTTATCTTACGTTATGGTGACATCTGACATGTTTGCATGCGACCATGAGGTTCACAGTTCAAATCCCCAGTCGTGTATATTTTAATTTTAGCAGAAGGATGTCAGATCCCAGAGTTTCATCAACGGCTTTTAACAGTCCACAGCTGGACATAAATCTCTACTTCGAAATAAGATTTTGGCCTACTATACCACGCTGGCCAGACTTTCCCTTCTTTTTTGCAGAGACGTTATCCTGCGTAGTTCCCTTATGATACCCATGGGATGAATAGGGATGGTAGCATCCCAGAGTTTATCTTCCTTTATTTTGAATATATATTTCTTAATTATTTACAAATAAGGTAAGCCTTATTCGTTTATAATTACATATTGTCATCGAGAAAAAAATGTTTTTAAGGGTTAAAAATTTTTTATAAAGCGTAGCTGTTGGCATAAACTAAAGTCAAATGGTACAATAACTAAACTATGAAGAAAATAAACCCAAAAGAGTTCCTTATTATAATAAAATTTTAAGTCTCCTTTAAAGACTTTAGAGATCGAAAACTAAAGACCGTTTCGTTACTTATAAACGTTCCATCAATACCATAATTCCTATTTACAAACTGCCTCGGTGGCGCAGCGGTAATGAACGCGACTGCTGTGCTTGAAGTCTCGGGTTCGATTCTCGGGTCGGATCAAATCATTGTATGATCTGCAAACATTTGATTTTCGAAGTTTGAGTGTTTTCTAAAAGTATATAAGTATTCTATCAGTCAGTCTAGTTATCATAGCACAAGCTCTGCTTAGTTTGAAACTGATGACGTTTTGTGTCAAATGTCCGGAATATTTGTTATTTACTTGTTATTTTTTTAATACATCTTAATTAGCGGTTGTCGTCAACTGTATCCTCTAAGCAAATAGCAATAACTACCCTCAACACATAACAATAAAGTTAATTTTTAAACGAACGTTATCACTCACCTGTCCATCTGACATATTAAGCAGACGGATATAAATCTTATGATTAAAGCTTTAGGGATGGTTTCGCGATAAGTGTGGACAAGGGAAATTGTGGTCACCTGCTGAGTTACATCATGTTTTACAACATTCATATTTTCGCATAGATCTACGAAACGTATCGACTTGCCGAAATGTCATTTTTATTTAGACTCAACACAAATATACATACACATTTGTTTCTTGTTTTACCAACTCGAAAATTTCAGTTGCAAAGTATTGCAGTAGTCATTTCTTTAAATGAATAAGCAGTACCAAAGGTTAACCTCTCAAACTTAATTTTTTAAATCTTAGAAAAAATTAACATGAAATTATACTAATAAATAAATGACCTTTCTCTTATTACCGCAAACTGTAAATGCAACCAACAGTCACAAACTTTATGACATTTTGCAGGCTGGCTAGTGGTTTAAGCGGTTGCCACGCTGCTCTCTACTGCGCTGAGTGTTATGGGTTCAAACCCCAACACAACACTTTGTGTGATCCCTAAATTATTGTTCTAAGTCTGGGTGTTCTTAGTACCCGTTTCTTGTATGTTTGTAAAGTCCCCTGCGACACAGGATTTATTCCTAGCGCGGGCGTAGTCTTTTTTAAAAACAATCAAATAAAAACAAATAAAGCCATCAAAGAAATGACCCTACTACGTTTACAAATATTTTGATCGTCCTCCTCAATAGCACCTCGTTTCTAATAACCACACAATCTACATATCATAAATTCATTCTTTTGCAAAAAACTTAACTAACCTTTTTAATTTTCAATTTGTATGGTTTCTCATGAAACCATATTCTCGTCAAAAATATCTATGAAAGATACCTGGTACTTAAACCTATAAAACTACATAAAAACCAAATTTCATTCGACATTTTTATCATTCTATGACCACCATGCAAACTGACAATAACTTCAGAACGCCAAAACTGGTATTACGCAAGAACAGGACAAAAATACCGTGACTTCTATGGGTAAAAGAGAACGGAGATTTCCTGCGCTCACGCAGAGTATTTTTTGTATGCAATTCTATGTATTGAAGATAATAATAGTGCATATTTTATAGGTCTGTCAGGATTGTTTGTGCAGACGCGTGGAACCGATTTTGATGGTGATTTAAAATTGTCTAGATGGGTATTGGATGCTGTGTACATGGTTGTGAGGAATTCTGAGCGTGTACAATATTTTAGAGTCAAAAGTGATTAGATTTTAGAGTTGTAAATTATCCACTCTTCAACTCTAAAATTTTGTGACTTTTGGATATTTCCAAAACTTTATATTTTCTTTTCATTATTTATTGTATTTTATTTTATATATATGCTCTTAATTCCATTTGCTTGTTTATGAAGAAAATATCAGTTCATAAAGAAAACTGTAAACTAGTTTTAAATTATACTTTTATTTATACTAATTTGATAAATCAAGGACTGCAAAAAAAGTGCGCACGTTATGGACTGCTCAGTTTTTCAATACTAAAGATATTTGTGACGTTCTCATGGTCATATAAACATTAAAATTGTAATTAAAAAAGCAAAATTTAAAGTTCCAAGAAATAGAAGTTAATTGTAAATTTAAATATGCACGATTATTTAAATTTACAATATAATTTATCTGATGTATATTTAATAACCTCTTTGTAATTTGTTTCCCATTTTGCTATTGTGCACTATACTTTATAAACCTTATTACAGATTATACTGATAACCATATATGGTGGTAAATCAATACCATTATCTTAAAACCACTATAAAAATGAGTGATACTAAAGAACAGGCAGTTTTCTGAGAATGAAATATGGTAGAAAATTACTTTCATCCCAATAACCGACAAGATAAGATTGATTATTCCTTAACCAATTTATATTTACTTTCGTCAAAGTAAAATAGTTCTTATATACATATCGATAAATTCACATCTTTTATTGTTTCATAACAAAAATATAAACGTTCAATAGGAAATAACTACGTATCTAAACTTACATTTTAAGTTTAAAATTGAATAGTTCAAACGTAGAACACATAAGACCTTTAAGCCTGTAATGTACTGCTTGCTCCCGCGCATCTCACGGCGGGCGGAAATCTTAATGGGTCCTGGAACCCGAACTAACGATGGGATCCATCGATCTGACTCTATAGAGTTAAATATTATTAGAACTGACGAAAAACAATGTAACACGCTTAAAAGTGTTCAAATAGATTTACTTAGAAAATTGTAACTTCTGACTTTAAAAGCGCTATGCTCAAGGAAAAAAGTATTGCAGCATTAACGGAGCCTAAAAATTACTAAAACAGAATAAAGAAACAAAAACGAGAGATACAGTCCTAAAAAAAATTGACTGACATTTTATTTTTTTGTCAAATTTAATGTCTGTAGCAAGTATTTTAACAGCTACTAAAAAAAATGGACGACTGTTGTCAATGTTAATGTGTAATTTACATATTTTTATTGGTTTTATAAATCATTCAATAGCTTCTGATATTACAATTTTTTATTTCCAAATTTGTTGACACAGTTACGGCTTATTAAATGTTAGATATCAAAGAGTCAGTAATAATAATAACTTCACTTATCTTCCACATGCCTCGTTTTAAAGTCATTTGTCCTAGTTAGAAATGTCATCAAGACGTTTGCAATGATAGAAGATAAAAATCTTTTAAACATGTCCAGGTCTATTTCTTCCAATGTCTATACGTCATTACGCCCATATTTGCACAGGCCACGCAGACGCCCAACGTAAAGCGAACATCAACATCACACAAATTTGCACGAAGCCCATTATAAAACATTCGATCAAGAACTGGAACTAATTTTGATACACCTTGATATTAAGATAGCGATCACAGTTTTGAATTGAGATTACGTGTTCGATTCGATTCAGTAAACGATGACAGTGACAGTTAGTATGACAACACTACTAATTTAGATATAAACACACACACACATTTCGACCCTTTAAAAGATGAAACTTAATTATTATAAAGACATATTACAAGGCCCATAGATTTAGTGGTGACAGATATCGTAACAGAAAAAGTATCTCACTAGGCCGTCATAGTGTGGGGCACTATACTACATTGTCGGCATTCGCAATAAGTATGGTACTCGTAACTCTTGAATTCTATTCGTACTTTCCATCAGGCAGAGTAGAGTCACTTTGGTAAACTCTAGGATCCGTAGTATACATATCTAGGAACGTAGGATCTATCAGTTCATAAAATTTGGTAATGAAAATATCTTGAATTACAACGTATTTCATAAATTAAGGAAGTTACTGTATTATTTCTATGCTTAAATCATTAAATCATTACAATTTATAAATAATCCTTTCACAAGCCTTGACTTAATTATTGAATTTATAAGTACATCATCTACATAACTTTAAATAAAATATTTGTTCTTTGTTTCTTGTCGACTATGAACGGTACTTGTCATAAAACAATGACATTTATCTTATAGGCTCTATGAACTGTAATCCTATCTAGTTTAAATGCATCTTTACACCACAACTCCAAAATATAATAGTTTCAAAAAATGTAAAACAGAGCAAAAAGTTTATAGCACTTTTTTAATAATAGCAGTGATTGATTGTAAAATATCATAATAGTTTTATTATCTACCTCCGGCGTTGATAGAAAATTCCAATTTCTTGCTCAAAATCTCACAATGGGTATACGCGTGACATTTATTTTAGGGAGCAGGCCACGACACGCCACCAAATGATAAGTTTTTAAAAATTTCAACGCTCAAATCCGCGCACCGTTCAATGCCAATATTAAACGGATTTTTTTATGATTCACGATTTCAAACTTTTTTATTCGATTGGGTGACAAAAGATACAAAAAGTGGAGCCACAAAAACTCGTGCAGTTCATTTGAACTTTATTGGAATGATTTAAGGTTAAGTTTAGCGTTTATGCATAGGTGTACCGAAGGGTTCATATCTGGGTCTTGGCCACTGGCTTCTGTAGTTTGGAAAAACGGTTTTCTGTATCGTTTCTCTGCTTTTCGTGGCACGCGCTCACCATCCGTCAAGCTCGATTTGAATATTATTTTGTTCAGAGAACGTTTTATCGTAATAAACAGTTATGATTGATTGATAGAAATATTTTTATAATTTTACATGAATCACATAAAATAACAAAAAACTCAAAAGTAGGTAGTCTTCACAAGCCTTTGCCGTAGGTATTATTTTGGAAACCTATTCAATCAAATTATCGCCGTCCACTGCTGAACGAAGGTTTCCCCCAAAGAACGCCAAGGATCCCGGTCTTGGGCAATTCACATCCATACGCTGCCAGCCACCTTCTTCAAGTCGAAACCTATAAATTACACTAATTATATTCCTGAGCGTGCAATTGTTCACCATAAGTGAGACCATGTGTTTTTTGTTATTTCTGTGGTATAAAGCTAATTACATCTGAAAAGGGGATCAAACAAAGTACTCAGTTGTAAATTACTCAAGTGGTTTCCAGTTCGCACATGCTCTCAAGGTACTCTGAGGCAGAACTGCAATAACTAGGAAGTGCCAATTCTTGGTGACCATTTCTCAATACAAATTACGTTATATGCATTCGAATTTAAACCACTCTTGCCAAATAAACGCGTAAACGACAATTTCGATGTTTCAAATGCTTTCATTTTTGTACACAAGTTACAATATCAATCTACCGAACTCGGATAGCGTTTAGTAACATTGCCGGTTGATTTCTCGCTATTTACCTAGATTACTTGCTTTTTTTCAACGGTTGCGCCAATATTTAACGCATGGCCGCTACTGACATTGGCTTAGAATCAAGTTTTTGCCGCCAAAATAACGAACGCCAGGGCCGTCTGCGAAAAACCTCGGTCTCACAATACTGTCAACTTTTCATGACATCACAAAGAAAAATATACTGTTATGTCCTTTCACGTTTCTGATTGAATTTTTACTAAAATTGATATTTACAAATCTATGGCTAGCGCCAAAGATTTGGATACCTTTGTTTCCCGCAAAAAATTTTAGATGCAATGACAAAGAATACAATGACAATGAAGACTAAAACCTGAAAAAAAAATCAAAATTAACGTACATCAGTCAGTGCTAATTTGATGAAAAATTAATTTTTATTTTTAAATTTCCTTGGTGAACTAAATTTTAGTTTTAAGGAAATCGTGATTTAAGTTTTTGTTTAAGCTTATAACTAGTTTCTATTATTTTTTTTTTGACATATCTATAATGTCAAAATTCGTGTTTAAGACATTTAACGTATAAGACAGTTAACACATTTATAAAACATAAGAATCATTGAGATCTGAAACAGCTATATTAGTTTCCTTTCAATTTAGTAGATATCCTTAGAAAAGCTATTGGACAAAGCAAATCTAAAACTTTTCTATTGCGTGCTTCAAGATGGTCTGACGACCTGGTGAAAGTTACGAGAAACCATTGAATGCGGGCAGCACAGAACCAGTTGATGTGGAGAGACTTGGCGGAGGCTTATATCCAGGAATGGACTACTCTGGGCTGAGATGATGATGATGATTGCAAGATTTTGAATATGCAAGTTATATAGTTATAAACTTGCTCTGACAATCACCACTGTCCTAAGTGACATAATTTAATTACTTCGCCACCAAAAAGCTTGCAAATTATACTATACACTAGAATGTGACGGATACAATACCCAACACTGAAAATATATTTCAAATCCATACTTTGTACAAGGTTGCTGAATATTTAAAAAAAAATAATAGTTACGTATAGTCATGCCGAAGATCTTAATCAAACACTAATTCAGTTTTAATAGTTAATAATCCGAATTAATACGCATAACAATAAAACAATTGACAACGGTATTAACAGAATAAACGAAAATTTAATCAAATAATAACGATAATTAAATTTGGACGGTTAAGCAGTTAATGAAGTTATTTGTACCATTGAAAGTTAATCAATTCGGAAACCGACAGTTATGAATCTTTTCCTTATTCAGTTTTTATAGTTTCCTGAACAACTTGGTATTTTTGCCTATTTATACAAACATTGTAAGCAAAATTGTTCATACAATTTTGATACTACCTTGTTCTTCCGTTAGTCATATCTGCATATTATTTGTTCGATTATTTCCGTTCTACTTATGAGTAATTATGAGAAATTTGTAAAATGTCAGGCCTTCAGGATCAGAATCAAGTTTTTTTCAAGTGCAACATCTAACTGTTATAGAATAATTGTCTATTCATGTTAATTTGAAGATTTTAACAGTAATTTGCTTTAATAATGCACCAATTTTTGATTATGAGTCACATAACCTTAAAGCTTATATTACATAAAGGTTATAAAATAATTTTATAAAATCTCATTTCCATAAACAAACCTTTTTCGTACGATAACATTTGTTGTAAGAGAACTTAAGTTCGCGTGAATATGGTATTAACAAATAATCTGTGTCCTGTCACTCACATGTCACTTACAATGGATTTGCAGAAATGACATAATTTTCTGACTTAGTGGACGGACATCTGGATTTCCTTTAAGCATTTTAAGAAAGGGGACATTAAAATGGGTGTATCTATTTTGATTCTGGGTTTGAAGCTTTAAATGTTTGAAGATCTGTTTATCTAGTAGTTAGCGGTCCTCATATCTGAGCATCAGGACATGAGTTTAATTGTTAGCCAGCACAAAATAACTTAAACCTTCGCTCTGATATAATTTATCAACTTTAAATGTTTCACTTTCTTTTGCACTATTTATCAGAAAAATTGTGACATTGCATACCCTGAGTATTTCAATTTAAGTAGAAAGGAGATGTGCCCTAAGCCCTATGTCCAGTGTCTTAGCAAAATATTGAAGGGATACATTTTACTACAGTTAGAGTCGTAACTCATGCATACGTGATTGAAATTCAAATAAATTTATGTTCTCTAGCTAAAAATAATAATTTAAAAGTTTAACTACCAAGAAAAAGCACCGAATATAAGCATTTACGTAATACCTTTTGCACAATTTTTCAGTTGAAAAACTTGACAGTCGCCATTTTGAAAGGCTAAGCTTTCGCGAAAATTAATCTGGGTTAGCAAAAACTACACCTTATTAGGGGAAATGCCGCCCTTAAAACCACCCTTGGTTGTTATACCCACAGATAAACAGTAGAATGTATGCCTACAATTAATAATCATTTTGGGAGAGCAAAAACTTGTGGCCGGTCCTTTTTGTTGTCACCCTACTGTTTTTGTCAGATGAGGGTTTTAAGAAAATTAGTTTTCATTTTTTAGAAGGTTTACAACTCTTCTGCGTAAGTGACAACCTTATGTAAATACGATAAAGAACTGGAAAAACTACTCAATACTATCATACTGTTGAAAATATTTAACAATAATAGTGAAGTCTTTTGATATAATTTTTTTGATGTGTAGTAAGTTGTCCGAGGTTTCATTATCATCACGTTCACACCCGAAAGACGTCCACTGCCTCATTAACGCTCTCTACAACAACCAGTCCTGTACCACATTCATCCATCAGTTTTGTTCAACTCGAAATTATTTCAACGTTCACAGTTAAGCGCTCCCTTTCTTGCTAGCTCTGATTAAATTAAGAATAAGTCTAATTTGACATGTCTGAATGCTACGTGACTTTAAACGAAACACTAGTTAAATGTTTAACATTAGCTTCTCTACCTATCTAAGTATTGTCCAAAATATCCGTGACATATGATTTTGCGTTTCTTACGAGTCATCTTCCACTAACTAATTTCTCTTGTACAAAATTTAACCACGCAACCCTAAAAATATTGTCTTTTTTATCTTCTCTTAAGTGTTTCCTCTTCACCAGTAACAGATGACCGGTGTTTATCAACCCTTCAGCCTTAACCCTTCCCCGTGGCTAATCTTGTCCTGATTTTAATAGGGTAATATGACAGCTGTCACGGTATACTTTAAAATCTACCTGCTTTCGGACACATGATACATCTTCCATTGGTATCAGATGGTTGTCATAATCCTTGTAAGCAACTAACACGTCGTCTAAATATTTTCTTTTAATAAATTCTGTAACAAACGTATGTAAAAGTTAAATGATTGATGCAGTTTGATTTTTTATAAAAGTTTTTTTGACTACTTACATGTAACAAATTTGGTTAACCTTTCAAACCTAACATTAGGACTAATTATCATAATAAATCCAGTTCCACGGTTTGATGGTTTCATTGTTTCCTACCCGCAATGAATACGCCTCTTCATATAATTACTGGTAATTATTGATAAAACTCAACAAATACGTGCATCTCCATGGGTGTAAATTTTAACTATAGGTCATAGACAAGGTAGTTTATTTTATTTAGTTCCGCTGCCGAAAATCAACCATCATTTCACATGTTTAAGAAGTTTTACTTATATGTGGTAGCGAGAATAGTCAAACTTACAGACTTGTCTAATATAAAAGCGTACAAATATGAACATAAATAGATAAGAGAAAAACTAGTCTATCTTTTTGTTATTGGTATGAAATAATAGTAATGCAAAAAGAAGAATAAATAGACGAAACGACAAGCCCATATCTGACACGCGTGGCATAATATGCCAAAGCCTCATTTCTAAGGAGAGGTCTACGTCCAGCAGAGGATTAAGAAATGCTGTTGACGATGATAAAATATTAATATTCTAAAAAGAGACGAAAATCCAATCTAATACAATCTATTAAATAGCTAGCTAGAATAGCAAAGAACAAAATTTAGTGAAAAAATATTGCATATAGTAACATAATATATCTTGTGGAACCAGTCTTCAAGGTCAAAGTCAATGATACCGGTTTATTTTTAACATAACCACTTTGGAAGCCAAATTTTCTAGATAATAAAGCATATTTTGTTGTATTCTGATTACTTTATAGCTAAATGGACAAGTATTAGAATAGTAGTCATGTAAAAATAAATTAGATCGTTTGAGACCATATAAAGAGTGTTATCTATCTTAAGAGCCTGCCAAAGTGACTCTACTCTGCCTGATGGAAAGCATGAATAGAATCCAGGAGTTGTGGTCACCATACTCATTACAAATGCTGACAACGCAGTATGGTGACCCACACTATGGCGGCCTTGTGAGATGCTTTTTCACACCCCGCTTGGGGACGTGAAAGGCATAACAGTCATCGTGACAGTGTAAGGCTTACACAGTTACCACGATAACTGTCACCCCTGCATCGATGGGTCAAATGCATCTTAATTTGTGAAAAGCTAAATAAATAATAATTATAAATTTTTATTGTTTCTCCATACATAGTTTACAATTTCTATATAATAATACAATTTATACAGCAAATATAACTCGTCTAGACACAATCTGTGTTGAATAAATAAATGAAGAAGCTCTAAATAAAATCAGTCTAAATTCATTAAAGAATTGAATATTAAAAACGAACGATGAACAATGAATACACGTTAAATATTTCGACCAAAATTGACCAGCAGAAATAGTTTTAGACATTTTTAATACCTCATTGGAATTCATTAGATTTAACAATTCTAACAATGCATATAAATCGATTTGACTTCAATAATTAAAAATGTAGGTTAATTTACAGTCTTTAAATAATTCATTAAGCATTGTGGTGGCAGACACATAGTGTATTAACCGACTTTAAAAAATGGAGGAAGATATATTTTCCACCACATGTGTTTTTTTTTCTAATTTTAATTGTTTGTAATTTAATATAGATTATAATTTTATCGACTTTTAACTTCACTAATTCAAAACGCTTCTAATTCTGAAACTACTATGATAGATGTTTCTTTAGATAACTGTGTACTATCTTCGTTTATTTCTAATTTTTTTTTGAAATAATAGGATTTTTCTCTTCTCTGCTATGTATGTCGATATTTTTTTTCCATTACCTAGTAAAGATTATTCAGCTTTAACTCTGTGTTCCTATACAATAAATTAAAAACCTTTATGTACTTACAATCAAGCTTTAGGTTCTAATTAAATAACTGACCTTCACCGATGCCAATTTATTCATACATAAGGTTCTATTATAACAACATCCTTTACGGATGACAACTGATTTTTCGGCCCGAATTTCGAGACGTACCAATTTAACATAGATTCCTCAGTCGAGATCCTTCACGAAGACCCATTAAAAGTCATCCACCACCTCGAATTTACTCGCTTACAACATTAAGTAGTGCTCCAAACTTTAATTATGTTCCATCTGTGACCAATTGCGTTCGTGTCTCGCGCTTCTCGCCAGTCATGCAACGTGCTACCGAACGAATCCGGCCAGCGGAATCAAAATCAACAAATCCAATACCAAAAGCGACTCTATCGAAACCTCGTTTAAATTTAAAATCGTGTACAACCTTCGTTTTATCAAATACCTTCCCTAACGTCCATTGTTAAATTCTACCACCATCAGCATCACGTCATTGTAACAAAATTTCAACTTTATATGCATTGACTTTGAGATCGATGTTATTTAAACAGGATATATAGCGCCCGAAGGAACGTGGCTAGCAGTCTCATTGTTAGATGAAAACGATTCTAAGAGATGACGTGTCAGTTTTAAGTTAGAAACTAATTTGGGATATCACAAAGAGTGAATCAATGGTGTTCCGAAACACTTTAGTGTGCGAGAAGTGCCGCTGAAAGTACTGGCATTGTTGGCACGTGTATACAAATAGTTATTTAAAATTCAGTCTACGATAGTTGATCCGGTATTGTGTAAAGACACCTAGCATTTACTACTTTAATTTCATGCTATTTATATCTAAAAATAGCCAAATTCAATTTGTTGTCATATATTGAAGTTTACCTTATACACCTTATAACTTGTCTATGTGTTTTATCTCGACGAAAATTTAAATTAATCTCTGATTACGACATGATGTTATTAGAAGCTTAATCAGAGATTTTAATCGCCCAGACATCTATAAGGAAGCCGAAGCAACTACGATGCGTGGAAAACGCCGTGAAGCCAACATCCTGCCTTTATTAAGAGTTAGGCAAATAAAAAAGACGAGAACCATTTGTTCCGGCTGCCCGCGGATGTCGTTCAAGGGCGAAATTCACTTTTAGATGATTTCAATGATGTTTGCAACGCCTTAAGTTAATATTAATTTCTGTGAAATTGTTGGTTTAAACTTGAACAGTAACTTGTATTTTTATCTCAAAATATAAATACAAATGTTGCATTTTAATTCGATTTTCCTTTATGAAAATACTCAATCTTGAGTAGTAAGTATAGTAATTTATATTTTGTCAGTATTAACGTACTTTTTCTCTTTATTCCAGGTTTTTGGCTCAAAAGCAGACCTCCAGTTACACACTCAGATCCATCTTCGTGAAGCGAAACCTTATCGCTGTACACAGTGTCCAAAAGCTTTCGCTAACTCATCGTACTTGGCTCAGCACTCCCGCATCCACTTAGGCATCAAGCCTTACCGTTGTGAAATTTGCCAGAGGAAGTTTACCCAGCTGTCTCATCTTCAACAGCATATTCGTACTCACACTGGGGACAAACCTTATCGCTGCACCCAAATAGGATGTACCAAAGCTTTCTCTCAGCTTTCGAATCTCCAGAGCCATAGTCGATGCCACCAAACCGATAAGCCGTTCAAATGCAATTCATGCTATAAATGCTTTACCCACGAGAAAGATTTACTTGAACACATCCCCAAACATAAGGAATCAAAGCACCTAAAAACTCACATATGCCAGTATTGTGGCAAGAGCTATACTCAGGAGACATATTTAAGTAAGCACATGAATAAACATGCCGAGCGAGCTGATAAACGACCACCAATCTCTGCTCTTGGATTGAGTGGTCTGAACAGGTCATTAGCAGCAGCAGCGCCAACAGCGGCACCATTCGGTGAACATCCTTACTGGCCGAAGGTCAGCCCTGATTCAGCGGCGCATATGTCTGACGAAGGAGGTTACCACCAGCAGAGAGAAAACGATGATCATCATGAGCAACAACTGCAGCAACAGCGAGCATTATTTGCGCAACATGAAAGTCAAGATGATCGTATCCAGCCTCCCGTTTCTGCGGCAAACTCAGCGTTTACACCCATAAACTCAATGGCACCTCATCTTAATGGATTGTCACACCATAGTGCTCTTCCAACGCGACCGTATCTCTACGACCCATTGCATTTCCAGCAAGGCAAACAGCAGCCGAATTCGTTCCCTAACCAACTGATATCTCTCCACCAGATAAGGAATTACGCTCATCAGCCCTCGGCACTACTGCCCGCGGAACACATCCTGCCGCATGCGTTATCGCACAAGGATAAGCAGTAATTTACCGTAGGTACCTACACTCTCTATAGTATGTACTTATAATGGTATTACTAGTTATATAATTAACGAAATATTAAAAAATATTTAGAATCTCGCTCTCGAAGACAGTGGTATTACGGTATTACGGTTTTAACGTTAGAGAAACAAATTCATGTTTTTAGAAATATAATTGTATGGATTACTCTGAATTTTCGTGAGTAGATACCAAAATTTTTATGGGTATGAATGTAATTTTGGGGTTATTTTCGATTTTACGGATTATTAATTAGTTTTTTTTATTGTTGTACCCTTTCTCCCTGTTGATCCGGGAGTTTGATCGTCAATTATGGTCAAAATTGTTCTATTATACTAGAGGTTGAATAAATTTGGAGAAAAAAGACTAGAGAAATAATAATCACGATCATACGCTTCAATTGTTTTACATCATTAGCAAAATGTGATACCACTTTAGATTTTATTAGGTATGATACGAATATTATTGTTTTGACATTATTTGCTTATACTTTTTTTTTCTCGTCTTTTTTTTCGATTTCGATCAAACATTCGTAGCAACTTGGAAATGTATATTTTTAGCAGTAGAATCAAAACTAATTTATAATTCGAGTAGAAACTTCGGGTAATATTTAGTTATTTTCATTTTATTTCCGTTATAAAAAGCATAATATTTTATCAAAGCATAATTTGAGCAGTGATTGCAATATCAAAAGAAGAATTAGATATAAATATCAATAATATTTGAATCAATGTGAAAATTATCTCATTTTTTTTAATGATTTCTTACATGTTAGTGAGACTGCATTACAGTCGATATTTTGTTATTAATTCGCAATTTAAAAATAAGTGAACTTTATGGGCCCTAAGTTCCTGAGATACACAAGCATTATATATATATATATATGTATCTTGAACATCCAGATTTTATTTTTCACCCTTCGTTTGCATTTCATTGTATTCATTAAGAATAACAGATCTCTTAAGACATCACATTTTGCTCTCAGTTCCTACCTAGTTCATACGACTATGTATTTTTTTAGCTTTACCCATCACCTATCATTTGTAGTATTCTTAATTTTTAAAATTTAGAAAATGTATTCTACCTATAATTTGTTTTGTAATGTTGTAACGATGGGGGTAGATTAAATTAATTAATTTAGTAAGAAAGAGGGTCGAATATATTTTCTATAAGTGTAAAGTACGTTTATGAGTGGCCAAAATTGCTTATTTTACGTCACACAAAGGAAAGTGCACTTTTGTAAATATTTTGTAAATAGTGGACAATTTTTTCGGCTGGAATACTTTGGAAAAAAATTCAAGGATATATTTTTTTCTTTTACGATCCTAAACGTGCTTATGCTCAATTACATTAGCCATAAGAATTCAGGAGTAGAAGATGTATTCGGAATTGTATAGTTTTACTACGTTTCCCATACATACAAAGCCTTTCTTGAATCATTTTTTAGACTAGTTTCATGTATACGAACAGTGAAAGTTGTTGATTTTCGTTTTGTTAATTTTGAACAAACGTATGTAGTTAAAATTAATAAAAATTGTGATAGGAGATGGATTGTGGAAGAGTGACTATTTTTGGAGGAATGACTATTTTCCTTCTAAATTAATTTGCTATTAAAACTTTTAGTTATAAACATGTTAGGTTGTGGTTATTTGTTAGGGGTCCGCGGGGCAAGATGGCCGTCTGTCTGTCACAAATTAGCCAAATCTTTAATTTCTTGTACAAATATGGTTTTATTTCTTTAATATTAAAGCAACGGCAATAAGTGTATCTTCCGATGAGTTACTTAGTAAGTTCTATTGTATATTTACTGCGACATGACAATGAAACGAGATTTGTATAATTTTTCATTTTTTTTTTGGATTTAAGGAAATTGAATGCGCCAATATCTATCTATTTTAAGTAGAAATGTGATATTGTAATTTGATTTTTTTTAAACTTAAGTATGAACTTATTATTATGGATACAATATTTTTGTAAGTATTTTTTTCGTTGACATAAGTTTTCGCTTTGTCTAGCGTCCTCGTTTTTAAGATTATTGATGAAAATGAACGAAAAACATTTTTTTGTTACTTAAAATTGATTAAAAATTAATTACAACTATGCCAAGAATTATATTTGTGTCTTTTATTTTTACAACCCTTCCGCCATCTTAACACTATACAATCGTCCATGTGGTGACGGATTAAGAATACACAGTATCACCTATCCTATCACCTATTTATGCCGTGGGTGTAGTAAGAGCTGACGAAAGGATGAAAACTGAAACAATACCAACCCGTCTGGCCGTCGTGGTATAGTAGACCAAAACCTTTCTAAGGAGAGGTCTATGCCCAGCAATGATACAGCTGATGATGATGATGATGAAAAAATGTAGACGTTTAGTTTTAAACCTGATTATAAACAAATAAAAAATAATATTAGTCTGCAGCAGCTCAAATAAAGTATCTATGGCGGGACAAACGACTAGATAGATCAACCGATTGGATGGTGTGGCCTGACCAACCGATTGGATAACACGCAACCGTGCCTAAGCACGGTTGCGTGTTATCAAAATTGGCAGAATCTGAATTATATTAACCTGACTTATTGATACGATACTGATATGTAATTATGTCTAAATATATACATATATACAAATAAGTGCACTTGTTCACCGGCAGAGGGGTAAAGGGAATACAGTTCCACCCACCCCTGTCAGAAAAGGATGTCATAATAAATGCATATTTTTTACTCGATTACACCAGCGAGTGCGTAATGTTACCCGAGAGGCAGTCATCATCAACAACCTTTAATAGACCAGGGCTGGACATAGGTCTCACCTTAGAAACGAGGTAACACCCGGAAAAGAGGCAACACAAAATGCCTTTGAAGAATTTGTTGTCTCTCGTCCAGCTGATATTTTCAGGAAGAGCATCAATAAACTGTCACTGTGTTGATAGATACATACACTGTATTGACATGACATACATATTTTATTTAATATATACAAAACATATAGAAAAGAATACGTTAACTTGTTTCATAAAAAATGACAATTTCATAAGTAAAGACCCAGTAATATTTTATATTGATTAATAGTATGTGTAGATACACCCCTTTGATAATGATTCTGGTGGTGCCCATGTACATACAATCAACCTATTGCCGTTCACTGCTGCACGAAGACCTATCCCAAAGAGCGTTAACTATCCCATACATGGTAGATAAATTATACCCAGACACAGAACCAGCTTTTGACAGTCCACTGCTGGACAGAAGTCTTTTACGAGAGAGAGGCGCTACCATACTACGCAAGTCAGATGTATTAATGTAGGGTTTGTTCAAATTTTCCTTCTTTTTGCAATATGCTGCCCTGCATGGGCCAATCGGGCAAGTCAAATTCTGCAATAGTATTATAAATAAAGAAACTTATAGAACTTTCCTCTTTTTATTTAGTTAACAGTCGCAAAATACATTATAAATAATTACACACTTAAAATAGGTATTTACAAATACGGGTTCACACTACCTACGTAGGCAAAATCCATACACAAACCATACAAAAAATGAAAAGCTGATGCATAATACTATGAATATGCTAAGGCACCATACACAATGCAAACCAAAAGCAGAACATTAAAAAAACTACCATCAGTTGGTTTCCAAAAAGAAAAGCGAATTTCTAGAAGTTTCTCTAATAAACTTTTAATCAAAAAAGATGAAGAGAAACTTAAAAAAGAACAACAAAGAATGAAAAAAAGGAATTCGCAGAAGTTCTTGGATAGCATACAGTGCCCTCGCCGAACTTAAAACATTAAGGGAATATTTTTAAGTTAATACTTTATATGTATTGTCATTTAGTCGCCCTAATTACTAAACGAGAATCATATAAATTTAGCCTGAAAACAGCACAAAAGACATGAAGAACAAAAGTGTAAATACAAAAAATAAACTTTAATAAATATAAAAATCACACTATCGACAGTTGCATACTAAAACGTAAATGGAATTATTGAGAAACATTTACGAAATCAGTCTGACAAGAAATAAACAACCACAAAAATAAAATTAAAAAAAAAAAATTAAAAAAAAAAACGATAATAATTTAATTTTAAAGATTATATCGTATAAAATATGCCTATCAGTTCTAACTAAGCTTCACTAAAACAAAACTAAACTACACTAAAACCAATAATTTCACAACATTTTACTACACAAGTCGATAGTATTTCTGACATACATTGTTACATACGTTTTTGTTTATGTATATCGTTGTTAGACACCTCCGAAACTGCTTAAACTATAATAGGAAGTTGCGATAATGATACATTAAATAAATTACTTAACAAGGAACAAGAAAACACTAAGCGGGTAATGAAAAGGTTTGTAGGGATAAATATTTATCCCATGGTAGTCTTAGAGATCAATTTAAAAAGATGGATAGTGAAACCTTTTCGTTATCCTAGATATAATATCTAATAACTAAGCTTGCCGGTAATATAAAATTAATTATTTAAAACATACTTAGTTATAATTAAGAAATAACGTTTATAAAGTGTCTTTTAAAATTTAAATTTTAAAGTTACTGTGAATGCACCCTACGTGAATCTCTTTTGCTATCTACAAATCTAAAAAGTCGAATCAAGTTATATAATGTAGATGCTATTAAATCCTAATGAATACCTAAATATGTTTTAAATAGAGAGTAAAAAACAGGATCTTATAGCGACGACGCATACAGAATTGATAATTTTTCATAAGATGACAGATATAAGGATGTATTTGAGTACAACTTACAAGGAATTCAGTTTAACTTAATCCAATTTTTTATTATAATCCTAATAGAACGTTTTCATTATTCTGTTCGACCGAAAGTGTCACCCTTAATACTGCAAGTGTATTTTTTGGATTTAGTCGAATTCAATTTGCAGAATACCAATAAAGTTTGGCCATATTGAAAGATAAGTGTTAAATATTGTCGTAGCTATAATCCGTGGACGTACTGTAGTGTCCAAATTACGATAACAAATTACTTTATACAACTTCAAATCAGCGTATTCGGTGTCTGACCTAATGTATTAGAATTTGGATAATTCTGTATGCGGTTTTATCTAAAATTAGACTTCGACTTTGTAAGGAGATCCAGGGATATGTTCATCACCCCACTTGACGATGACAATGTAATCTCCCCTGTCTCTGACGACGTACCAGCATTCATAGTTGTTCTTGCCTTTGTGCTTTAGCTGGACTTCATCGCAAGGGCCCTTGGGGCCGTAGATACCGACATAAAGAATATTGGTACCTGAAACGCAAATATGATTTCAGGACTTTTTATTGTACTTAGCGGAGTGACACTGTCGTGACCCCTGTACTGAATCAATAACAGTGGGTCACGAAATTATAGATCGTGACACCGTCCACGAATCCAAAATAAGTGACACTTTTTCTAGTATCTCAAAAAAGAAGAGAAATAAATTGGACAATTTTCAAAGACTTTCTTGTCTTCATTCAATCCTCTGATAAAAGACCAAAAAAATGTTCAAAACAGACATGAACATGACAAAGAAAAATATGAATTGGCAACAATGTAGTAGAAAAAAGAAACAAGCATATCTTACCAGCATCCCCGGCATGGACCGTGAACTGATTATGCTTATTGAGGTAAGCCTTCTTCAAGCCCATACCCTTGCTGGTGACTTTGGTGGCGTCAGACTTGAAGTTTGGTAGAACAGGTCCGAGTTTCTGTGCAGACTTAGCCACTTTCTGAACTGTTTCTACCGTTACTGATGATGTTTCTTGAGCGCCGATTTCCGCTAGATTTGCACCTGGTAAATGAAAAATAATAAGCTTATTCATCAGGTTCAAATAGCAGTTTATTAGGAAAAGATCAAGAGGTAACTGAAATTATCGAATTTAATTTGTTCAACGTTATCCATTGCAAGAAAGTGATCGTTGTCTAAAATGGAGGTTAAATAAAAAACGGAGACATTATGTTACCACAGACAAGTTCCACACGTAAAAAATAGATTTATTTTATTTCCTTTGCAGTGATGCTGCTCTGCGTAATTTGGTGGATACTAACCTCGATACTTAATATTTTTTAATAATTTTCAAAACTTACCGGTGGCCTCAATCTTGAATGGTGATCCAACGATATGAGCTCCATTGTACTTGATACTCAAGTAGTAGAACCCAGGAGCGAGAGGGGTGTAACGGACCTGGATACAAAAGTACAGAACTGATTTACTGAATATGTAAACACTTAAAATATAAACAGAAGCGATGAAGACAAATCTAGTCTAAGTCTGAATCTAGACGAAGGAAAGAATCTAGACACAAAGAATATACAGACTCAGAACAATAATTTGTTTGGAGATGCAGTGCAGTTGATTCCATTCCTCAACTAATTTTAAGGAAAATATTTAAAAATTAGTAGACAGAATACATATAAAATTTAATCTATAAATATTTAGCTTAGAAGAAGAGTAGAAGAGGAGTAAAGGAGATTTAAAAATCACAAAGGGACAAATCAACCTTTACTTAAACTTATTTTGTACCGACTCTTATATAATTAAACTGCTAAAACATAAAAGTCTACCAGATCTCTAGTCTCACGCACCTTGTAACCCTCATCAACATCCGTGCAATCCATGGCGACTCTGGAAGGTCCATCCATGGTGACAGCTAGTAAACCAACACCCGCGTTACACGTGTCAATTATAAGATCGCTCTTCACACCTGTGGACAAAATAGTAGAAAATGCAGTCTTTATTTAGTTAAATATTTTGCATTTATTATTTCGCCGATTATTGGGATACCCGTCTCTTCTAACACTATAAACAACACCAAACAAAAAAAAGAATATTGTTCAACAGCCTTTTTGGACATACAGTAATTTTTTGACAGCGTCTGGCACAAAGCCTTGCTGTGTTATGTGACCTGTTGTAAAATGACAACCGCCGCCCATGAACGCCTGCAATTAAGGAGTCACAAGTGCGTTTTTGGACTTTGAGAAAGGAATATGCTCTTCTCTTTTAAATTTTAAAGTCGTATCGGTCTGGAATTATTGCAGAGGATACTCAATTATGTTTTAAAAAACGGGAGACAAAATCAGACGAAATACTTGAGTTTTGTTGGAAAACTGACAAAGCTTTCTACAGATGTATTGTACTGAATAAAAAAAAATAGTTACACGTGAGTAAAACTTAAGGCAAAAGTTCAAAACAACTATTTAAATATATAAAAGCTCACCAGTCTTGACTGTGCCCAATCCAGGACCATGAGCATGGACAGCCGCAGGATCAGCATCGTCCTTTCCAACCTGTTCAAACAAGTCACAAATTGTAAATAACATTTCTCAGAGTCCATTGAGTTTAATTTTCAATCTGCTGTAACTAGTATAAAATCCTAAAGGATAATTTCTACCGAATGGCTGGCATTTGAAAGAAATAAATCTTTAAACAATATTAAATCAAGACAATATGTAAAGTTTGTATTACCACCAATCCGCTTCACCGCGGGCACCTTCTGCGATACGAGATCTTAGCCGAACTTAGTAAAATAGACTAATTTAAATACTGAATACACGATTTAATATCGTTTTCAGATTGCAAATTTCTTTGTGATGTGAGCCGTTTGATGGAAATTATCTTTAACTACAGTTTCTAACTATTCCAAAAGCTTTTAAAATACCAATGCAAGCCGTTGTTGTAATGTAATGTAATTGTATTGGTTTTATAAATACCCAATGTATTACATAATTCTTACACAAAATGTATAATTTGAAATATTTACTTAAAAAGTTTTTCAAAAATTTTCAAAAACATATTATAAAATAAATAGATTTGATTTTTTAATTGGTCTATTGATGCAGGGGTGATAATTATCGTGGTAAGTGTGGAGAGTCTGCTATGCCTTTTATGTCCCCAAACGGGGCGTGAAACAGCATCTCACTGGGCCACCATAGTGTGAGTGAATATACTGTATTTTCTGCATTCGCAATAAATATGGTGACTACAACTTTTGGATTCTATTCACGCTTTCCATCAGGCATAGCAGAATCACTTTAGCTGGCTTTTAAAAAAATCTACCCGTGTACAATATAAAAAATCTGATCATCATTGTTAGCGAATTTCGGTCAAAGTAGACCACCAAATTATCGTCAATACTTATAAGAATTTGACTTAATTTCCCATACCTTGATTCTCAGAGGAGAAGCCGGGATATGCACTCCGTTGAACTTAACATTGATGTTGTGGACACCATTCTCTCTCGGCATAAACCTAATGCTGTACTGATCTCCGTCGATGTTTTGGATAAAGCAGTCGTCGCTTTTGCCGGAGGGTGAGGTTACCTGTAAGGAGATGCATATTTGTGAATATCATATATATACAATAATATGTACGCTTATAATCCAAAGGAGTACAAAGAAGCATATGAAATTTCTATATCATGGGCATTTTTAACTTTGGTCACAGATAATTTCAACTGGTCTCACACTAGGAAAAATTTTACTATATTAACCGGTACGCTGATAAACATACATGTATATATTTCCAAATACATTTAGGAACGTATGTGTATAATATGTGTATTAGGATACATACTAGAGATAAATTATAACCACACAGAGAACAAATGATCACACTCATCACACAATATTTCTCCTAAGTGCGGACCGAAACCATGACTTCAAGGCTAGCAGTCAGCATCGCCACATACTCGTAAAATAACAGTCAGACAATAGCTGAAATAACATAACTATAGGTAAATTTAAAACATTTTTCTCTGATAAATCGAAATCAAATGCTTTTTAAAAATACATCGAAACTTTTCACAGTCCTTAGACACAAAAGGTCATAAGTAAATTACCCTAACCGATATTAATTTTTATGGCGTAACATATTCGGTCATGTTAGCACACTGTTATAAAATATTAACGGTATAAGATTTATTAGCGCAACAGTCACGTGCGAAGAGGTCGTTTTATTACACTTTTTTGACCACACCGGCACACTGTGCGAATATATTGTTTTAGTTCGGCCCTTCCTGGTAACTAAACTTGCCAGATGGATAAACTGAAATCTCCGGGTGAAATTTTGGAGTGGGGATTAGGGATTATCTTAAGAGACAAATAAATAGATACCATATTTTTAACTGAAGATGTTACAAGACTGTTGGTCTAATGGTTAATGCTGTCGATTGCAGACACTTAGTAATGTGTAATTTATCTATGGCATAGTCCACTGTTAGACATAAGTCTCTCCTTAGAAAAGAGACTTTGACCTACTATAACACGCTGGCCAAGTGGGTAGCTATAGGTTTTGTTTCTAGTGTTCCTTCTCCTTTTAGTGCTGTCGTCTTGCCTAGTTCACTTCACCCATGGGATGAATAGGGGTGGTGACAATATGATTCTCAGTGCGTCACCACATGGACATAGTACATTTAACAGCATTTTTTTTAGTAAAACCTCGTATTGCTTAAAATCAGACATCCGTGTTCAAGATACATGAATTTATCATTTTATTATTCTAGCACACAAAAATTAAAATTCAACATTAAAAATTATCTCAGATCGCACAAACAGACACCCCTGAAAAAATCTAACCGAAAAAAATCTCCGTTCCCTAAGCGCGAAATAAACGCAGACATGATACGCGCCATCGATCATGAAATCTCGTATGCCGGACATAACATGTTCTCACCATAAATCAAACTGCCCCTGGGCCCACTGTGCCCACTGTGCATCTAGTTTATTACTTATATTGTCCGTTTCTCGGCATGAATGTTGAAGGTTTGTTTGGATTTGATTTATTGACCATGTTAAACTATTACCGGCAAAAATTGTACAAAAATTTCTTCCTGGTGATAGAGAAGAAATAAGAATTAAAGTAACTAATTTAAAATAGGGCTGCTAATTTAATATTTATTTTAAATAGGTAACCAATTTTATTTAATATTAAGGGCGCCCTGCGGCGCGATGGACCGACGACTTCAAGAAGGTGGCTGGCAGCGGATGGATGCGAATTGCCCAAGACCGGGATAGTTGGCGTTCCTTGGGGGAGACCTTCGTTCAGCAGTGGAAGGCGATAGGTTGATTGTATTTAAAATTAATATAATAAGTCTTGATCCTGCTTGTATTTGTCCACCTGTGGACTATGTTCTATACAAAGTGCCTCAGAGAGCACGTAAAGGCATCGGTCCTGCGTCTGAACTCTGAACGGGCGTGTCGGATAACGTCCCATCAGACTGTGAGAGTGAGGGAACAGAGAGTGCACCTGTTTTTGTGCACACACTGGTGCACTATAATATCTCTTGGCTGGCTGGCTGGTCTCTGTTGTATATTTGTGTACTTATTTAACACCTTAGACTTAAAAAAATACATGAAAATAACTGTAGCAATACTTATGTATAAATATGTTAGAAATGATAAACTTACCCGGCCATCCAAGGTACCCTTAGCCCCATTGAGTCTGATGTAGAACTGGGTAGGTTTGTCCACTTGCGCCGAGTCTGGGAACTGGGCAACTTCGAGCAGATATGCGTCTCCCACCGCTGGGGAAATGTACACCTTGAATGGTGAGTCTGGGATGTGTTGCTCGTTGAACTTGAGACCGATACGGTATTCACCTGCAAAAGAAAATTTTAATGATGAAGTTTATGATTATCAATACATTAATACATTTAAATGAAACTGAAGTGTTTGTCAGTAATTAGTTTGTCATTTTGTTTTGTGGCGACTTTCACATACAACGCAACAACAAAAATATATATTACAGCGCCGTCTAGCGAAGACACATCGAACTACGGAGTATAATGAACTACAGAGCAACTACTAATCCTGTATCGCGAAATAGAGATTCTCGTGGTGATTAGCATATACACGACATCCCAACATCAACCGTTGGGCCGCAGACCGCCAAACATGATCACCTTACCTGATCGGAGGGTCCTTTCTTTGAGTCAGAGGGACATGACACCCGTTCCCTCCACAGTTTATTTGTTCGATTAATCTCTCGAACCACTGAACCGATTTTAATGGGACTTTAACTAGGAGATAGAGGACGTTACTGGGCAACATATAGGCAACTTTTTATCTCGGATTTCCCGCAGGATCACCGAGAAAAAACCATATCTTAACTAAGAAGAACCGCCCGTGCAGAATGAAAAGGATTTTTGGACATTATATCCCTAAGAGAGTAAAATAAAAGACGAAAGGTTGTAAGTTTATCATTTTCAAAGATAGAAACAGGAAATAAGAAATAATTAACATAGTGAAGCCACGAGCAATAAATCGTTTGGAATAAAATAACACATGATCCACTTCGACATCGATGTAAAAATAAGTATTCTAAATAAATAAATAAAATAAATATTTCGGTTATTTGACACACAACGTCATCTGGTTTCAAACTAAGCAGAGCTTGTGCTATGATAACTAGACTGACTGATAGAATACTTATATATTTATTTATTTTAGTAAATACATACATATTATACATAGAAAACACCCAAACTTCGAAACAAATATTTACAGATCATGCGAACATTTGGTCCGACCCGGGGAATTGAACCCGAGACCTCAAGCACAGCAGTCGCATTCACTATCGCTGCGCCACCGAGTTAATAATAAGTAATAATAATTCCACATAAGTAACCTTATATATTTAACTAAATAAGGTAACAGTAATTCTACTTCCGATAAAACTAACTTCAATTTCTTTACAACAAACAGAAATCAAACACCGGAACAACTTGACAACCTAATCGGGATACAACCACAAAAACTCGGAAGTCCCAATTACGTTCGAAATCGATTCTAACTACCACCCGAAAATGCCGACAAATAGACTAATAAATTTGCAAACAGTTAAAAAACCCGACGAAACATACAAAAACAGATCTTATATTGTTTAAAAAATAAAAAAAAGACAGTTGATGTCACTCAGTATAACAGACTAACGATGCAGCCAATAATTCTTCCACCAAGAGATATTTAAATTTTCTACGATCAATTCAGGGTTCCGTGGTAAAGGGTTCCATTAAATACTTGTACGACCATTAATTTAATCTCTTTCTTTTTCTATTCTCCTCATCATACAGCAGTTCACTGTCTTTTCTGCTTTTCTAATCCTCTGTCCCGCGGTCTATTCTTATTTTCTTTAGGTATCCTGTACTGAAGTTGACAGACATAACCGTCAACTTGCAATTATAAAAATTTCTTTTATTTTTTTATTTTAAGTACCTGCCAAAGTGACTATTCTGCCTGATGAAAAGTATGAATAAAATCCAAGGGTTGTGGTTACCATGCTCATTGCGAATGCAGACAATGTAGTATGGTTACCCACAGTATGGTGGCTTAGTAAGATGCTTTTTCACGCCTCCAGGTAAAATCCACGTAAGTCATCGTGGCATCTTAATGAATACGCTTACCACGACGACTGTCACCCCTGCATCAATGGGCCTCCGGTCTTGTATTCACCAACGAAACACGACAGCACCGATGCTGTCGCTTTAGATTGGTCTTCTGTGGGAGGGTAGTACTGCCCCGGCATTCTTCACTATATTTAAGTCATTTCTACGCATCACACCACACATATTTGTGTTAGATCATTTATTTTATTTACTCTTTACAATGTTAATTTATATCACAGTCTTAAAGGAAATACGATGACATGATTCCGGTCTCATCATATTCTGTCCCATATCATGAGTAACGAAAAGTTTACACAACACGTCTGTGATGCAAGTTTTTTCACATATTTTAATTTTAAATCAATATTCTAACAATAATGTTATGTCTAACAAGAAGTGTGACTGTAAGTAACTTCAGGAATTCTGGTAGTTCAAATAATGTATTGAATTTCTCGTTTTAATGGACAGTAATTCGACTTAATAGCCAACGAGCTTTTTGTTTTTATTACAGTTTGAATTCCTATTAATTAATTCACTATCAATGACTTTAAGAATACGTCTCATAGTAAGACAGAAAGGTACGAATTGATATGTCATTATCTTCTTTATTAGTCTTTAACAGTTCACTGTTAGATTTCCTTAGAAAAGAGGTTTCTTTTCTTTTTATTTGTTAAGAATGATAACGTCCACAATAGGAGTGTGTGCTGAGTCGCGGGGGACTAAACAAACATACAAGGAACGGACACAAAGAACACAGACTCAGGACAACAATTTGTGGATTATACATAGTGTTGTCTCATGTGAGGTTTGAACCGACACCACTCAGTCCAGTAAAAAGTAACCAGTCAAACCACTAAGCCATCCATGTCTTCGTATGTTTGTTGAAATATATAATTAAATCCATTCTTATTCCATTAAGATTATTTTATTATTCATTCGATTTAGCTTTTTATTGGTAGCTTATATCAAGAACTTTATTTTTTTTTTTTAATTTTTATTCGGCTAAGCTGTACAGCTCCGAAATTATATTATATTGTGCAGAACCACTTTTCTTAAAATTCGTTTCACATCTGACCATCTTTTTCAATATGAAGGAGTTCTCCACGGTGGCCATATAGTTGTTACGGATTTATTTACATCCCAAACGGACTTTTTCGATAAGGTTTTTACTGATTGGTAGAAAAAATATTCGTAGAGTTTTTCGCTAAAGGTCCTTTTGTTTCGAAATTAGTTGACGGTGGGTGGCATCGTAACGGTTAACTGTAGTTAAAATGGCTTTTATAAAAAAATACAAATATCAATAAAATACTAATAACTTAACTTAAGCAGGTATATTAAATTTAAGCGAACAGAAGTTGACATAATAGCTCTCCATAGTTCGGCACACCTTCATTAAAAACGGAGGACGTAGGAGTCGCTACTATGGAGAAACGGATGTCATGTCCCTCCGACGCAAAGGAAAGATCCTCCGACCAGGCGAGGTGATTATTGCCTGGTGGGCCGCGGTTCAATGATTGATGTTGGAATGTGGTAAATATGCTAATCGCCACGAGAATCTCTATTTCGCGATACAAGATTAGTAGTTGCTCCGTAATCCATTATAGTCCGTAGTGCAATGTGTCTTCGCTAGATGGCGTTGTAGTATGCTTTTCTGTTTATGCTATATGTGGAAGTCGCCACACTACAATATAACTTTATGCAAGAATTAATGCAATGAAATGAACTAAAATTATTTCGTCTGCAATTAGGTTACATGAACACTTTTGCACATATTTTTATTTTGAATAGATGAATACGGCCTTTCCCAACAAACTCAGGTCCTGGTGAAGACCCAAAATAACATGGTCCGGGTCCACTACATAGTAGGGCGCCTGAGATCAGCTGTCAGGGTTATTTTTGGTGAAAACACTACATGCTCCCAGTTCGTGCGTCCCTAAGGAGCCGGAAATTCGAAGGAATTTTTCACTCTGTCAATAAAGAAAGAGTCGTATGGACCGCAGATACCACACCTTCACAAACAGCCAGTATTAAACAATTCTCCTGTTGTTTTTGGTGGAGTGAGTTAAGAGTGAGCTCAACCCTGTCCATCTCTGTCTACTTAATTTTGGGAAGGGTAAACTCAAAGAGTGGCCTGCGACTACAGCCATCGCGAGTTACCAATAGTTTTACAAATTTTTTTACTGTATATGTTAATATGTATAACCTACCTAGTTTTATAACATGTCTTTTTAATGCTTTCGAATGTATTTATTATATTTCAAGCTTTATTCAACATAAGAAACTTTCTGTTATTCTTTTGTCTACTATTGTCTTTATCACAATTACTGAACTTCCATGTCCCGTATTTATTTAATATGCACAATGAACATTATTGTATGCTAAATAAATCGTTTTATAATAACGGTAAACAAAAATAATATATAAAATAAATGTTACATTAAAAAAAATCTTTTTGAACTTTTGCCTTTTTAGCATTTAAATATTTCTGAACATATTATTTAAATATCTAAAAAATCTTTTCAATGTTAAAACTATAAACTAAAATGATTTAGTTTTTAACTTTTTACTTCACGTTCATCTTAAGTTAAAACATACATGGTGCAATCTGCCCGATTGGCTCAAATAATGACGAATGCTATGCAAAATAGTGGTATTGACATGTTACGGGTTCGATGCCCGACCCGTTTCCTCCTGTTTCTTATTAAGAACTTTTTGTTCGAACAAAAACTGAATTTTAGGTTTTTGTTGGAAGACATTTCGCAGGTGGTTCTTTGGAATAGAAATTGTATTACATTGTCACGAAGTATGACCGGAACTGAAAATTGATAAAATGACATTCTCTATACACTCGTGATCTTTAGTTATTAAAGAACCTAAAAAAAATACTTTTTGTAATAATTTTGTTTCATAAAGAAAATTCTACGCAATTTTATATACTTTTTTGTTTATCCATTCTGTTTTCAATTCACGCAGCTTTTGAGTACACAACTACATACTTTCCAATACCAAATATAAACCTCATTATTTGGTAAAAGTATATTTACAGCTGTTTGTTAAAATACAGCTACGACTTTCTGGCCTTTCACAGAATCTCGCACACTCTCGCGCTGTGGATTTTCCACTTTCTGGTTTACGTTTGTTTTGATTTCCACGACAGCTAATCAGTTCACCAGAATATCGACTTTTAAGCTTAACGTTGTGTGTGTTACCACCCCTATTCATCCCGTGGGTGTCGTAAAAGGCGACTAAGGAAACCAAATATGCAAAACAACATCATTACAAAGAGAAGGAAAACTTGAAACAAACCAACCCGTCTGGCCAGCGTAGTATAGTAGGTCAAAACCTCCTTGCTAAGGAGAGGCCTATGTCCAGCAGTGGACTGTAAAAGGCTGTTGATGTTGATGAAGCTGAACGTATGTATTCAGAGAGCCTCGAACAAGTCGATAATCACTACTGGTGTTAAGCTTACTGTTTACTGAGAAATCGTCATGAGGAAATCGATCATTTTTTGGCTATGTATAGAAAGATTACATTTTCACTTTGGGACTGTTTCTTCAAGAAAGAGTTCATCAAGAACAGCCCCTCTTGTTCGTGGAAGTTGATTAGCATTTAGCCCGTATGATTCGTGCTTCCAAATCTATATGACCCTATGGTCGGTGCGTTACAAGTTGTCATCAAACATACCCAAACATAGACAAAACAGATTTTGTCTTCTGAGAGTGTCGAGGTCGGTAGATATACCTACATGACTTTGAGGTTGTATCCTTGGTGACCTTAACAATGAGACACACTACCGTGTTCAACACGCTAGATATTGATAAAAGGGACTTATATACCACAGACCCAACACCATCTTGGGATTTTTGGTCTTCTACCTGCGGTATTTCGCTGTACAAGTGGACCAATGGGATGGACATACCACCATCGGTCGGTTGCCAGAGCCTCGTTCGTCATACAGTAAGGTATAATGGTGTACAGGTGAGGCTGGCTTGGGCGAAAGACGATGGTTCACCCCCTTACATTCTATAAATTAGACCCTATATCGAGAGAAGTATTATATACCGTAAAGTATACATGTATTTATATCAGTTATCTAACACATATAGAACAAACTCTGTTTAACTTGGGAGTAGGTGCCTAGGTGGCGTAGTATCGGACTGATAGGTGGGGAAGCCTTTGTAGCCTCCCCAGGATAGGCTCTCACTGGCTGATTCTGGAAGAGACCGGAAATAATATGGTCCGGGTCCCCTTCAGAGAAGGACGCCTAAGACCGGCCGCCGGGGTGGTTTTTAGTGGAAACACCACATACTCCTGGCTGCTGCGTCCCCGAGGAACCGGAGATCCGAAGGGATTTTCCAATTCCAATTTTAATTATTCAAATCAACAATCTTTAGCAGTTCACTGCTGGACATAAGCCTCTTTTTAGCAAGATTTAGGCCTACTATACATTGCTCTTTGCGGTGATGTTTTCTTACATATTTTTGGTTCCCTTAGTCGCCTCTTATAACACGCATGAGAAGAAAAGAAGTGGAGACACTTTATTCTTAGTCTGTTAGTACACAAAAAAAACTACAATTATGTAAATGAGTACAAAAACGTAAACTAATCAATAACTGAATATCTCTTCAAGCAATAGTAATAAATAAAACATACCAAGACGAAGTTCATGACGCGTAAAATGTTTCACAGTGGACAAAGTTATTTTTGTGTAGTACTGTCATGATGGTAATTCATTTTCATTTTGCATATTGATTTGCAATCATTACCCATTTGCAACTTAACATTCAGCTAACTTTCATTTCGCACAGAGATTATTTAATCATCAGTTAAACACAAGACACGCCAGCTGCAACTTTTTCAAGCGACACTTAAGCAAACATATTTGTATTGCTAATATCTGATTTACATATTGCATAAATAAGTATCCACTGTTGTTTTATCGCTATAAGATTAGATTATTAACATATATTAATAATTAATGCTTGACTATACGAATGGTGAGGGTTAAAAGCGTACAACTGTGTTTGTTATTTTGTTTTGGATGGTAGGTGTGGATAAAATATTACTATTTCGCTGCTACCCCCTCATACTCATTTATTGAATGAAATTCACATACCTATAAAAGAAAGTGGCGTTAGTTACACCACTTATAACTCAAGAACGGGTGAACGGATTTAGCTGAAAATTGGTGAGGAAGTAGCTTAGAACCAGGAGACGGACATAGGATACTTTATCCCGTTCGACCGCGTTTCAGTCCAAAATCCAAATCTGCTTATTTATTGCCTCTAAGGCGGAACAGAGTTCGCGGGGTAAGCTAGTAATTACTAAAGGTAACTGAATAACTGTTCTTGTGGTGACCATTTACGGAGTATTACAACCTCTATTCATCCTATAAGTGTCGGGTGGCCTATTAAAGAAGCCAACTACACAACACATAAGGAATACTTGAATCACACCCTATACAAATCCGTCTGGCCGTCTTGGTATAGTAACCTAGGACTTCCTTTCTCAGGAGATACCAGGTCCAGCAGTTGTCTGCTGATATAAAAGTAACCAATTTACACGAAATTTGCTGCCCGCCTATATATTTTTTTTTACTTTTTTAAAAGGCAACGCCCGCACTAAGTATAAATCCTGTGTCGCTGAAGACTTTACAAACATACAAGAAACGGACACAAAGAACACCGAGACTCAGAACAACAATTTATAGATTACACCAAGTCCCATGTGGGGTTGAACCCACAACACTTAGCGCAGTAGTGAGCGCCGTAGCGACCGCTTAAACCACTAAGCCAACCGTGCAGTCGATTTGACACTAACTTTTATTGAGAACATTTTTATAGCGTAGATTCCAAACGACTGGATGGATCGAAGTCACCACCATCAACGTGAGTGCACTCTTCGTTTACAATGAGGTTTTGGTTGTGTACTTATGATGCAATAGCCTCGGTGATAAACACGTTGGGGTTCTGTCGATGATCAGAAATATCATCATCTACAGCCTTTGCCGCTGCTGGACTTAGCCTCTTCTTAGAAAGGAGGTTTTGGCCTACTATATGTCGTTGGTCAGACGGGTTAATATAGGCTTTGTTTCAAGTTTGACCTGGATGTCGTAATAACAGCTGTTCCCGGATCCCTCCTAAGTCAGGCGTAGAGTGGCACACCGTGTGGTTTTAGTCGGTCCGATTCCGACACACCACCCCGCCGTACACCCCGGTGGGGTGACGGCCCGAGGGGGTTTCCACACGTTAAAAAAAAAGGCTTTGTTTCAAGTTTTTTCATTGTAGTAATATTGACTTGCGTATTTTGTTCCCTTGGTCACTTTTAACAACATCCGTGGGAAGAGTACAGGTGGTGACACTCTGTATTCTTAACCCGTCACCACACGGACAGACAAAAGGTATGGATGATTACAACTTGGTCAGTAAAATATCAATGTCCTCATTAAAATAATTTTTGTTAATTAATTCATTGCAGTATTAATACAATGTTGTTCCATTTGATATTTCAAACGATCCTTATAAGTGGGGTTGAAAAGACATAAGTGAGATATAGTTTTATGCGAAAATGAACGTTAATTACCACAACGGTAGTGCTACACAAGAACCAGTTTGTTTATGTGATATTTTTACGTCTCATGAACTTCGACTTGATATGTTTTTGTTTATTACTATTTCGTGAAGAGATATTCAGTTTTTGATAAGTTTACGTTTTGGTACTCGTATACGTAATTGTAGTTTTTTTAATTATGTCTAATTATTGGGTTTGGCATGTAACGACTATTATACGAGGGTGGTTCAATAAGTACCCGTGTTTGACGACAGGGGGCGTTCCTGGTGGAAGTTATTATTATTATTGTGTGCTGCCATCTATCAAACGACAGTAAAACAAATTACAGACTGATTAATAGGTTAGTTTGGATTTGGCAGCCATTCGAGTACGACGTGTTTCGTGATTTTCGTTAAGATGGAAAAAGAGCAGTATCGTTCGGTAATTCGCTTTATGTTTTTAGATGGGAAAAAATGTGAGGAGATAAAAACAAAATTGGGTGCTGTTTATGGGGACACTGCGCCATCTATATTCTATCACAGTTAGATATTAGTTCAACGAATTTAAACGTGGGTGAACATCCGTTTTTGATGAGGAACGACCAGGATGCCCGGCAGACGTGATTACAGAGGAAATCAATCAAAAAGTCCATGATATGATTCCCGCTGATCGACGAACGAAAGTGCGCGAAGTAACAGAGGCTGTAGGTGTGTCAACCAGAACGGCAATTAATATTTTACATGATAAGTTGGCGATAAGTTGGCCTCGGCTCGGCGGCTTGTACATCCTAACTTATGTTATAAATGCAATTATAAATTTAGTTTAGTGAGTTTAATATTACTTTTTACGCCTAAACCACTAAACTGATTTTAATCGATTATAATTGAAAATACAAACTGTTTAGATTATTGTAACAACAATCAGTTTCCACATATCTCTTACTAAATAACACAAAATAAATAAATTTGCCGCCAAAAAATAACCAATCAAAATATAACTATCACCGAAAACTAAAGATACAAAAGGCATTTTCTAATACACTTATGAGCTATCCAAGACAAAAATGCACCGCTTCTTTGTCGGAGGTTCTCGCGATTTTTTTGTCGCTGGCAACACAATAGAATAAATAAAGGGACAAATTCAGGAGTCGACATTCCAGGCCGTTGGTGTGTAGAAGCCATTTTAATTGACCGGCCCACGGATATAATCGCTGAGGAAAAAAGATTAAAACGTTCAAACGAGAACGCTATGATGGAATGTCACATTTGATCCTTTGAGACGAGTTTTTGGCAGACGGGCCAAAGTTAGACTACATTACAGTGTTGCAAGGTAGTGTTATGACGTTTGAATGCTTTAATATCTTTATCTAACAATAGATTCTTATATTTTAAATGGTAATCTTATTTTGTTGTTACTGTAAGTTTTCCTTGAAGTTTGAGAGGAGTTTTGGGAATTTGTGCACGAAGATGTGCAGTTGAACGAGAGTGAAAGTAGAGACAATAGTAAGCAATGAATGTTATTATAAATTGGGCAGTTCAAAACGCTGTAGTAAAATTTCAATTTTTTTTTCATTTTATTTACTTATTTTTTTTAATTTAATTTTTACTTCTGTCTTTTCCCTAAGCTAATAAAATTATTCTGGCGTTCTGTGTCGCCATTCCTCTGCTTTCCATGAGTGTTGTAAACGGTGATTAAGGAACCTAATATGTAAAATATGCAAGACAAATCCTATACTAACTCGTCTGATCACCGTGGCATAGTAGGCCAAACCCTTCTTTCTAAGGAGAGGCCTATGTTCAGTAGTGGATTGCTATATCAACCAGTCTGGCCAGCGTGATATAGTAGGTTAAAACGTCTTTGTTAAGGAGAGGTCTATGTCCAGCAGTGGACTGTTAAAGGCTGTTGATGATGGTGATGATGATTCTGACCTTTCTATTTTGTACTATTTGCCGTTTATTACATTAATAAAAAATATTTGTCAAATATAAACACGATTTAACACATTACACAACTTAAATTGACCCATCAGTCATCCTTTGCGAGGTACTAATGTCTACTGTAGGAAGACCTTTATTACAGAAATATTCCCACCCAAAATAACAGCCTAGATCACTCTTACTTGACTTTTATAGATATCAGAAATTCGCTTTCTTTCTGATAACTAATCATTTAACAGAATGGGCTCGTGGCTCAATGGTAACCACGTAAGTTAACACATTACAAAGGTTAAGCACACCTAGCCAGATCAGGATGTGGATGGGTGACTATGCTTAACACATCGAGAACCTACCATGCCTCGGAGAACACGATAAGCCATCTGTGCCAGTTGCCGTATGCACATAGTAGTTTGGGTCTTTTTATAGTTTCAGTTTTAGCTGGGCCTAATACTTAGGATGTGACAACACCCGCACTAGGAAAAAATCCTGTGTCACGGGAGACTTTACAAACATATAAAAAACGGACACAACGAACACCCAGACCCAGAACAATTATTTCCGAATCTCACAAAGTGTTGTCCCATGTAGGATTTGAACCCACAACACTCGGCACAGTAGAGAGCAGCGTGGCGACCGCTTAAACGACCAGGCCAACCGTGCTATCCGGTCATTTAATGCATTTATCTCAGACGATTAATAATCGTTAAGTGTTTAATTATTTTTGATATATTTATACACTGTAACATAATATGAGTGTCGTGAGAAATAAAAAAATATATTTCTATCAATAAACATTGCATGACAAAATTAATTTTACAATTGATTGAAATTTATATTCTGCAAACATTTGTAAGAGAAACCTTACGCCAATATAAAACAATACTTGTGAAGAGTTTCGTAACAATTACTAAACCGATAGCGAATTCTCTTAAGAATGTTAAAATACAAGCGAAAATTTGAGTTTCATTGTATTCGTTTTCTAAAATACAAGTTATAATCATAAAACGAGTTAACAATATCTGAAGTTTGTATACATTAATTTATAAATGTTGTTTAGAGCGCGGGAACTTTAGAAAAATATGTAACTTTTTAAATTTCGAATTGAAGGCAAAGAACAAAACTGCCGCGGCCAATGTTTTGCGAATATTAACTTTAACATGGCACAAAAATAAGAATATGATTTATTTATTAGTTTTACGCAGTGTTTGTTTATTACTATTGTACATATTTAAGTAAGTCTAGTACTTATCTAGGTCAAAAGTCAAAGACTTAATAACACACATATTGTTCTGCTTTATATGTGAATATAGTATTATCTTCTTAACGTATAAAGTGACGTCGAGTTAGTTACAACACTACTGTGACTTAAGAATAGAATTTTAATTATCTTTGGTTCTTTGAATACATATATTTCATACACAAAAAAATGACATAAAAATTGACAGCTAATGGCATAAAATACAGGAAATGCTAATTAATAAAAAAAAATCAAACGTTAATCAATTTTTTTATAATTTTGGGACTTTCACAATAAAAAAACATGGTCCGACAATATTTCAATGTGTGTTGATGATAATTATAGAAAAATAATTGTGTCTAAAATAATTTTAGTACATAGTTTACCACTCGCTTTCAATTTACAAAATTATTGAGAATAATATCGAATAAACTGCATTCATTAGAACGTGGGCTACTACAATGAAAATAATCAACCAGTATAATCTTTATGTGAAAGTGATAAAAATAAGGGTTCCCTATTCATCTGACACCTTGAATACGCAATGTACCTAATAATTGTATATAAATAAACATAACACTGACATACCCAACAAATCTTACCACACTTTAACAAGTCAGCCACAAATAATATCAACACAAAGAAAATGATAAAAAACGAGAATGTCCAAAGAATTACGAGTTTCATTAACAAAAACATCATCGTAAATCGGTAGGATAATGTGCCGAAAACGCGACAAGTATTGAGGTTTAAAAAACGAACGCGCCCTCTGAGGTCAGTAAAAAAGTATAATAAAAAAGTAATGAACCAAGTTCGAGTGTAAGGTGCAAGGGAAAGAGTTCTGCGTGATTTAATGAAAGTTTAAAAATGGAAGCGCAAATTCAAATTGAACCTTTTTTAGAATTCAGACGTACAATGTTTAGACGCAATATTATCTCATCTCATGTTAAAAAAAATGTTTTAAGTTTTCATTATAACGTCAACGTAAAAAATAATAACAAATAACTTATGACATAATTCAAAAGTTGATTCAAGGATATTTAAATAGCATATGTTCCCAAAAAATATGGTAGCTCTTTTAAATACGATGTTATAATTCGTTCGAAAAAGGTTTCAATTTTTTCTGTCTTTCTATAAAAAATTGCATGAACTAGAATAAACTTACTTAGTTTATGCCATGCAAAAACTGAGCGTGACAGGACACGGAATAGGCCGTTTGTACTGTCAACCTGTGCACGGAACTCTAAAAATCGAACTGTCAAAATGGTCTTACAATAAATTTTACCGCGCACAGTCGCGATTGGTCAGCCATATGTAGGCGTGGTTAATTGAAATACAACAGTTTATTTACGATGTTCGAATGTTTTTACGTGTGGAAGGGCTGGTAGTAAGTAATTTTAAATTAATTTTAAAAAAATATAGTTGTAGAAGTGGTTAGACATTGACGTTCAGGTGAAAAATATTAGAAAGGATATCTAATGAGGATACTTGTCAATAATACCAATGGGGTTTAGACGAATGTAATGGCGGTTTTTGCTTCCCCGATTAGCCGAGCAGCAGGACGTTAGAGTGGTTTTTGTCAATAAGAGTCCGACTCCCTCTGAATAAAAATTAATAAAACTAATCATTCTATTATCATTTAACTAGTTTTTTAAGAGATTGAATTTTCTCACTAGCACTTTACGTGGATGAACAACGAAACTGCAGAATACTCACAAAATACTTGATTAGCTGGTTACAGTGAGAAGATAAGAATATTAAAGAAGTCAGTTCTTATTCTAACCAATAGACGTGTCCGCTAGAATGACTTCGTTAATAATATATTGTACAATATCATTTTGTGATTTCGTGTTCAAATCTGAGCTCCGCAAAGAGAGGACTACAGGAGAAGAGGTCGTATATCACATTAGGTAAATTTAAGTAAGTTAGGGTTTACCTTAACCTATAATATAGGCAGGACTAGGCAACGAAACTACTAGGGTAAATTAGAACAAGAGAAATGTATATTTATGGATCTTAATTTAGTTTAGTCGTCTTTAGTCTATGAAAGATTACAATGACAGGGATGGTTTACACCAGATAGTTGCTGATTAAAAACATAAAAAATCAACGTCGTTATTAATGATAGGTACATATTGCGCTGAAGCCAAAGAAAATTGTAAATATGACAGAAAAATAGTTATGCTGAGGTGTGAAGAGTATTTTGATTGCAATAGTGCTGACGAATTTTTAAGTAAAGTGATATTAGTTCCTAATATATAACAAAAAAAAAAAAACAAAAACCTCGATCAACACCATAAAAGGTCGGACCCGATGTCGGTGGTCCACTATTTTTTATATATTTAAATATGTATTTTTGTTTTCCCTTTTTTACATATTTAAAAATGTAATAAATATAAATAAATAAATATAAATGAAATAAAGAGAATAATAACAGTAATAAATATTTTGGACATTTGACAAGCTTCAGACTAAGCAGAGCTTGCACTATATTAACAAGACTGAGTGATACTCTTATCGGACTGAGTGATGAACCCAAAACCAGCACAGCAGTCGTGTTCACTGCCACAGCGCCACCGAGGTAACCAGATAATTTTAATATATATGTAGAAAACATATTAAATTAACTGTGGTTTAATAGACATTTCCCATCAGAATAACCAACACAATGAAAGTACCCTGTAAAAGTGGAGCCATAATGTTTTTACGAATATTAATTATATTGAAAGTACATTTATAATCTCAATAACTTTGATCCTACTGCATCTTACTTCTACATCTCCTGAAGATTACATCCCTCCTCCTACATTAGAAGAGACTGCTTGAGACAAGTGTAATACAGTGCAGTTATAAAGGACTATTCACTTACCAGGCTCTTCAATCTTGTAGGAGACGTCACAAGATCCATCCTTCCTGTCTTTGAAGTCTATCTCAGCTTTGCTAGGACCTTCCAGAGATATCGCTAGCTGACCAGCGCCAGCTTCCCTCGTCCACACGTTGAATTCGTTGAACCGTCCGGCTTCTCCCCGCTCTAGACCTGGTCCTCCAGCTTTGACTAAATGAGCTCCCGAGTCTTTTAGAGGACCCACTGTGAACTGGAATGGAGATCCTAGAAATGTACCAATTGGTATTAATTAAATTTAAATATTTAAAGGGTTGATTGTTGTTGACTGATGACAGTGCAGGGGTTGCATTTCTCGTAATAATTAAAGAAATTTTACTTGTAAATTGCGCTAATTGCATCATTATTAGTAGGTAATAGCAGAATAATTGAATTAAATAAATATACCGCATAACCGATTTAATATCTAGATTAAAAAAAAGAGCCATCTTGCTGTATGTATGGCTTAAAACTTTTTAAATAAATAGTTAAGGTTCAACGCAAAAACCAAGTAAAGGAAGCCGCGATACTCACAACTAGTAAATCAATATTTTATTTGTTACGTCATTTTTATATATTTTTAAATTACGCGCTGTTAATATCAGTTTATTTTATTAATATACTTGGTACACTGAAATTTTTGGATATATAATGAAACGCTTTTATCGGACAATATAATATTTATAAATACATATATACCCGCAGTAAATATATTACAAAACCTCATAGAAGCCGAATGTCATTACAATCACAAAATACCAGTGATGTTAGATTTATTCAGCAGATCTAACACCATATCTACTTCTTTCTACAGTTCCTCTACTTCATCTCATTCTCTTTTCTTATTAAGAAAGAGTTATGGTCTGTAACACGAAAGAAAAGGATCCATTACCCACCTGGAATATGAATCTCCCTGTATTTGACAGACACGGTGTGGACACCGAGTTCCTTTGGCACGAAGTGGACGGAATAAAGTCCGTCTTCAACTTCTTGAATTTCTGCGTCTTCAGATACTCCACCTGGGCTTGTCACGGTAGCCGCCAGGTCGAAGGATGTGATACCTGGGTAACAATAAAAGAAAGTAAAATATAATGTTTTTGGGTGAACTTTATATTTTCCAACTCCTCCAATTTACTTCTGATTAATTTTTTTGCTGATTCCAAGACAGTTTAACTTTTGCTGGGACTCCTCGTATGTCATAACTAGGTTTGTTCGGCAGTTGATCTGATGCTGATCCTGGTATACATGAGTTACAGTAGTAGGTGTATAGCAGAAATTAGTCCCAATATGTAAGGACTATCCACTTCTTGGTATTCGAGATTTTGAGGGTAAGAGTACCAGCATGACAACTTAAAAACTCTAATTCTGATTACTAATTCTATACCAATTCAGTTCGCGTAAATCTTTTTTTTTTATTTCCAGATACAAGGCCTCAAAAAGTGTACTCACCAGGCATTTTGAAGGTGAGTTTACAGTTAGTGCCGACTTCGGTGAGAGGAGCTTGATCCCGTTGTCTCTGGATCTTCTCTCTTTGTCTATTGCTACCCTCACCAGACACCTAGAGATAGAAATATTCATAAAAATTAATGTAAAATCTTAGTATTGTATAACATCATGGCAAAGAGAAGGAAAACTGGAAACAAATCCTATATCAACCCATCTACCCAGGGTGATATAGTAGGTCAAGAGCACTGTTCATGTTCAAAGACTTTTCTCAGGGCTAGTGTGAACCAACAGTGTCTACAAACGATAAAGGAATCGAAAGTCTACTAACCTTGACAGTGTAGGGAGAACCCTCAACGTGATGATCAGCAAACTTCAGATTGACAATATAATAGCCTGGTTCTGTGGGTTTGTAACTGATAGCGAGAATACCGTCTTTGCTGTCGGCACACTGAATTTCGGCTTTGCTGGGACCTGGGAAATTGAAAAAGTAGATAAAGAAGATCTAAGCCCAGAATCGAAAACAGAATACAAACCAATATCCCAATCACCTCAAAATGACTGAATAAAATTGAATGAAACTTGAAACAGGCCATAGGCTACTATTTATCTGGAAAATAGCCAAAAACGCTAGCAAAGCTATTAAATGGTAAATACAGCATTAATATTACTTTTCGAGTTTGTACACCAGATAGATGTACTTTATCTAGGTATAGGTAACCTCTAACTCCATTAAAGAACAAATATCGTGATCATTATCTATCATAAAATGTTAGGACGTTTCACCTTCAATAGACAGAGATAGACCACCGTATCCAGCATTTCTGGTGTCAACAGAGAAGGTATTTTCACTATGGGTTTTGCCTTCTTTTAGAGCACTGCCAGAGACCTGAAAATACGAAAAAAATAAAGATTGAATTAAAAAAAAACTTTTAGTAAACCACTATGTATTTAGCAAAACGATACAAGATTTTAAAGATAAATTATACAATAAAATATGAAAAATCTTTTTTTTTTAATTAATCATTTTGCTTCGTCTGTAGAAGAACTATGTACTGTTAAAAAGTCGAACTCTTGTGAGAATTGTAAAATATTGATGTGTTCTAGTGTTTGGTTTAGTTTATTAATCGTACCAAACCAGGTGGTTAACAATCGATATCCAATACACTGCTCACCTTTACTTTCTTAGAATCACCAACTTCCTGCGCTAGAACGGTGATATTGAACGGAGAGTTCTGAATGTGGACTCCCATCTTCTTCACAGACACGGTGTGCTGGCCGGCCTCGCGTGGAGTGAAACTGATACCAATGTTGCCGGATGGGAGACGTTTGAGGAAGCAGGGCTCTTCAAGACCCGAAGGTGCCTGACGAGTATTAAAAATAGATAGTTATTACCTGACTATAACATTCAAATTAAAAAGTTAATCAAAGCTACTACCATTGTTGAAAATTGTTTCTATTGTTTGGGACCTGTTTGGCAACTGAAGTTCGATTAATTATAATATTATTTAATATTTGAGTTTTTAATAAATTAAATGAATAAATATTAAATATAAATGTGTTAAATCAGTCGATATGACCTTCGTACATCAACGAAAAGTGCTACGATCAACCTAAGTGCTTGGTGTGCATTTATATACGTATCAGTGGAACATCTATTTTTGTTGCATGTGGCAGCTGCTACACATACATTTTGATTTATTATTTGTTCTGTATCTGGATTTTATTTATTCAAAATTTTTATAAATTTATAAATGGATAATTAAGTTTAATAACAATTTGATCGGATGTGCGAAGCCATTATTTATTTCTTGCGCCTTTAATATCAAAAGCTTACCTGGATGGACGCGTTCAATGAGCGGATATCATTGTCACTGATTTTGCCTGGTAACGTGACCTCACTACAACTGCCCACAGAGATCTGATTCCTCTTGCGACCTTCGCCAGTAACCTGAAATAAGAAATTTTTAACTTTTTTACCTTGAAAATATTAATATTATTATAGTGTAAGTTTTCATTTCTCCTTATGTCATATTTATTAATTATAAACAAATTGATATCAAGAAGTTTAAGAACATAAGAATTGTCTAACACACCATTAAAGTACAGCCTTTAAAAACGTGATAGGAATCCGCTACTAAAATCTTGTCATTTTCATCAGCCTATAGCAGTCTACAGCTGGACGTAGCTCTCTTCAATGCACGTCACTCGACTCAATCCTCGGCTTCCTGCATCCAGCTCCTGTCATCTTACGCAAATTTTGGCTCTACCTGGCCTGTGGATGTCCTACAGTACATTTCCTGAGCCGCAGTCTCCACTCAAAAACACTTTTACCCAAAGGTTACCGGTTCTGCGGTTAATATGGCCAGCCCATTGCTATAGTAAATATGATGGGCTATGTCGATGAACTTGGTTCTCTGGATCACGTCATTCCTGCTACGATCCCTAAGATAAAAGCCGAATATAGTCTTTTCTCTAGCACGCTGAACGACTTTAAATTTGCGGACCAGCGGTACCGTAAGTGTTCACGAGACCAAATCGACAAAATACCTTCTCATAGTCTACGAATGACAGGTACAGGAACTGATTATACTCTTTTTTCTGTATAATTTACCACATTATGTGGACGTATTTTGTGATACCATATCCGTTCTAAAACCTAGCTTACTCTGGTGATTGGAATGCGTCAAGACTTCGCGTAAGACAGTCTATGATGACTCTCGAGAACAGTTCATAAACGTGCCTTAGAAGATAAATTAGTTTATAGTTCTTCAATGTGATCTTGTCACCCTTTGTTAAAGAACAAAATGACCTCATTTTTACTCCACGCTACTTGAGTTCTCGCTTTAAACAAGACGGCATTAAAAAGCTTCCTCAGTACGGGTTTACTCTATGCAGGTACATTGTACATTTACAGTTTACAACTTTAATAGCTTTGTCATAACGGCATCCTCTCCAGAGGCTTTTCCACTTTTCAAATGTCCAAGAGGCCATCTCAATTTCATCAGTGCTGGACTCCTGAGAATTTTTCTATCAGAGATATGTGCTTTTTGTCCTGCATGATGAAAGTGATTTCATTTTTGGTCATAGCGCTGGAGTTATGCCACGTCCACTTAGTTTGGAGTCGTGTTTTGAAGAAAGAATTCAACAAGAACAGTTCCTCCCATTAGAGGAAGTTGCTACATTCTCACTAGATGATTATTGTATATTTTTCCAAAATTTATAAATAAATTATACATACCTTGGCCAAGAAAGGAGATCCCTTGATGTGTTTGTCTCCGAATCTGACAGATATTTTGTATTCTCCAGGAGCAGTTGGCAAATATGATACGGATACTGTGCCATCTTTGTTGTCGTGACATGTGATCTGAAATAAGTGACCAACAATAAGGAAAATGATTTTTTTTTTAATTTAAAGTATCAGTCCAAAATCCTTGTGGTCTATAATTTACTATTGATTTTATCTTAGTATATTTACGATAGCTGGCTCACTATATCAGGATACAACAATAAATTTGAGTTAAAAATGTCGATGTTTATGATTCCCAATGGGCCTTCACTAACCACTGTGTAAGCATCGCTTTGATCCAGAGACTTCTAACGGGACTGAATCTGCTGTATGAGTCGCAAAACGTCTAATAACTATTTTCAAAAATTACTGTCAGCTAAACCATATAATTTTTCAAATTGTAACCTTACCTCAGCTTTACTGGGACCTTCTACAGCCATCGACAGTCCTCCAGATCCAGCACCTTTAGTGCTAATAGTAAACTGGCTAGGTTCACCACTAACACCATTCAAGAGTCCAGGACCGTATGCTGTCACGTATCCAGATGAAATGGAGTCTACGTGGAACTTGTAAGGAGAGCCTGAAGTGAAAATGAAAAAATGGCTAACCGAAACATAAATAGAAAACCAATAAATCTGCTTCCTATTCATGCCGTAAAATTATCACTTAAATGAAAATTGGTATTTGTATTAGAATACCACTTTTGAATTTGCCACAAAGAATCAATTCAGATACGCAGGCGAATGATAACAAAATATGAAGTTAACTCTTTAATATTCTCTTGGGAAATCTTGGAAATTTACACTTTTAGCTAATCGATTGCAGAACGCTCCACTAATATAAATATATAACTACAGTAAAACTACATTATTGTATAACTTCTTCCGATTTTGTTACATTCCATAGCCTGTAACAGCAGTTGGTAGAATTTATTCGGCTACTGGCCCGGCTGCTGTATATATCATACAAGTCACGTTACTAACAACCAAACCAGGTAAAAAAGGACAAAATCTATATTCCGCATACCTTGAACGTGTTCACCATTGTACTTAACGTACAGCTCGTGAACTCCTTCTTCTCTTGGCTCATATTTAATGCTGACTGTACCATCCCGATTGTCTTCTATGACGGGTGTGTCTACTTGACCACTCGGCATTTTTACTTCAGCTGCAACAGTCAAAATATGCGATTCAGACTCGAAATTTGATTCAGTCTTTCTATTTATAAAAATAATGATATATTTACAATTTATTTTGTTATGTCTTTAAATGAATGCATATACACAGTGATATCAATATTTTTATTATATAGAGGTTCACTCGCAGACCAAAAAAAAAGCTCCTAACTGCTTTTGAAGTAAGTTTAAAAAAGACAATTGTTACAAATGATAACAAAGAAATTATCTAAGTAGATATATTGAATTTAACTGAGTTCAATAGAATACCTTTAAAGTAATACAGAAATATAAAATTAAGGTTCCACTGTACCTAATATTCGTAGTTATTCATTTTAATTCACTATAATTTACAAAATAAAATTAAAATCACCGACAGTAACTTTTCTAATTTACAAGGAGCTAAGACTATTTACTAATATACCGTTAACGGTAGTCTTTTTACTAAATAGTTAAACAGTCTTAACAGATAATCGACTAATAATACTAAAATTCACGTAATGTTCCATTACAACATTCTATAATAGTACACAGACATAACCTGACAAAACCCCTAGAAACCGCAGAAGACCTTGGCCGCCCACCGAACAACACGCTAAATTAACTCACAATAAATCTTTTGAACACGAAGTGCTCTTTTAAATAAACTTATAATTAATAAACAAGAGTTAATATGTTGAAATTATTAAATACATTAATGTCACACAGATTTCAACACATGGCGTACATTAAAAAAGAATTCAGGAATCCATCACACATTAAATTAAAGCTCCTAGAACACTCTCGTCGTCAACCAACGGATATTAGAAAATATCGCAACATAAACAAGGATCTTAATCTCTGATACAAGGCTGAAACGACAGCTGATGGGTATGCATCACATTCAAACCATGAACGATTAACTATGATCATAATTCATCCGGTTTTAAATTTCGGATGGATAGAACTTTTTGTGTTCTTTGTTGCGTGTTAAGAAAGAAAGTACCACCACTTATTTAAGCTCACAGTCTTGTTAAATTATTCTAGCGATTAGTAAAGACAAGTTAACGGGCAAAAATATACAGTAATCGACGTAGTTTTCAGATCTGTAGACGTTTGTAAGTAATATTATATTGTCAGTCATATTTGGTTAAACGTAAACTAAAATAAATTGACACAAAGCTGCACTAGTCTACTAAAGACAGAATAGTTTTTTCGATATAATTATTCTGAATTCAAGTAATTCTCTGTTTCGAATACTAGATTGATACTTATCTTCGAAACAGAGGCAAATCAAAAACATGTATTTTAAATTTTACAATACTCATGCGTTTGATACAGTTGATTTGTAATTTTAAATCGTTTTTTAAAAACAGTACCTCTGTTGTTAGTTTAATTATGTCTTTAGCGACTTTTTACGCCATTTTTAGTTTCGTTAATACTGTTATTGATTGCTCTATAAAATAATCAAATTTTACAAAATTTATTGTTAGATTCTCAGTATTACAAGCTGCTTAAATCAGTCTACGAAGAGAAGATTGCATCTTCAAGTCAGAATCGACCTTTTATTACACGAATACTAGTCTAAGAAATTTTTATAAACTTTATAGATATGAGAAAAACCAAATTTATTTATTTAATTAAAAATCACTTTAGGTTTCCTAAAAAAAATAGAATAACTTTGCTAAAAGTAATCTATTTTTAGGTTACATAAAGAGAAATCTAAAACGGCTTATACACATATAGTCTATACATCGGCATCCTCTAAGGGGTAGACAGAAAATTATTAAACTCCAATATCTAACATAATATAGGGTGGGCCAAGAATTCGTTAACATTTGAATCTAACATCCCGCGCAAACATGTTGCCGTTCTTGGGACCGATGCTACTGGAATTTACTGGCTACTATCGTAACACATAGTTTCAATAGGATGGAGCCACTTGTCACACACCCAATGATCCTACCGGAGGTTGATTTTCAGACGAGGCGACATTCCATAGCCACCCAGAAGTCCAGATCTATCCTCCTATTTTATATGGTTATTTGCAGAATCGTGTCTACATCAATAAACCAAATACGCTACGTCAACTAAAAGAAAAAATCGTCTCTTTGCCGACGAGTATTCGTATTCTCTTTGCCGTCGAAACGGTGGTCATTTAGATGATGTAATTTTTAAAAAATAAATTATAACCAATTAGCTTTCTTGTAAATAAATTATTTTTATAATATATCTAATAGTTTTTTTTTTCATGGCCCACCCTATATATAATGTTACTTAATTAATATGGAAAAAATCAATGCTATCAAACAGATACTTCAAGAATTAAATGGAAAAATTGGGAGCATAATAATAAAAAAGATAATATTTAAGAAGGAAAGGCAATAGTAATATTTATAACTTAATACAAACCTTTTCTAGTATCAATATGAAATATAGTGACGAAATTCAAAGGCGTATAGTTGCAACCAAAAGCATTTTTATTAAAACTAATTTTGTGAGCTTCTCCAAACACAATAGGCACTTCTTCTTTGTCTATTTCTGACACTGACAAGTACTTGAGTGTACTGTCTAAGTACAATCTGGACAACTCCTGCCAGATGACTTCTTTCTCGTTAAAACCAACGAGTGAGTTCCAAAGTCCGCTGACGAACGCCATTTATAAGTTGAGAATGAGTCGGTGCTTCTATCAAAAGGGAAATTTAAGTTCGTTTGTTGTGTTAATGTTATGTGAGATGCATTTTTGTGATTCTGTATTTGTGAATTTTGTTTTTTTAGAGTCGGTGCTTTTGTGGCTTTTAGTGTTGGTGTGGTGCTTCGGTTTTTATACCTTTTTTGCTTAATTATTTTTTTATAATAATTTTACTTTTGTTTATTTTTTTATGAAGAAATGACTTTAAATTTAGATTAAGCCGTTTTGTAAATGAGAAATTATTGCGAAATTAAAAATTTTTCTTTTATTATAATTGAATTAATCAATTATTTGAACAATTATTGGAAATCCAATCTAAAGAACGTTTTTCAATATATTTTCAACTTTAACAGCTTCACTTTAATATATTTTTTTTAACATTGGTGTCACATTACAAAAACCGTATTAAAAATAACTGAACTGAGTGTTGGATGGTTATAGCCGTTCTCAATAAAGATTCAAATATATTCGCATACTATTTGACTGTAATAATAGCCTTCGTATGAGTCAAATTAAACTTGAATCTGATTCGTCACATATACGTAGGTAGGAATATTTTAAAATGAGATTCGCACTGGCATAAAAATTCAACATGTCAAAACATTGCTTTAAAGCATGTTGTGTAAAAAAATCTATAAAGAATACAGATTTCAAATTTTACAATTATTAAAAGAATACAATTAAATATAATGATATACAATTATTGCTATTGTTATCTGAGAAAGATGTGTCATATTTTAACAATTCATAATTATTATGACCAGTTTTATTAGAATAAACCGTGGTTATAGGCATATTCATATTATACGGAATATTTTTTTTTATTCTTACCTAACAAAACTTACTAAAAAATACATTCGTCATTTTGAGTTGTTTTAGCGCGTGTTTAACCTATTTTTTTAATGTCATAAAGTTATTTTAATATATAATAATTTATTTCCGGGCTGAGAAATCTCTTTGATGTGGCAAAAAAACTGGCGTCCGCGCCGCCTCATTTGTAAAAAGCCTAATTTATCTTCATATTTGACACTCACAAATATGACATTCTTTAGGAAAATTTTATAGACTTGTCTAACAAAACATTCATTTTCATCACATGGTACCGACTTACGGACATTTGATCGCAAGAAATATTATAACACACTGTTTATTTTATGATTTTGCTATCGTAACGCGTAATAAAAATAGTTGGCAACCCCTGACATGTTTTAAATAAAAAATCACTGGTGTTTTGCGTCACCGCGAAATGTTTATGACCTCTGCCCAATGACAATCTCACCGTCAGTCGCATGTCGTGAACCGTCTAACTCGATTTTTTTTTATAAATGGCTAATAAAATAATTTATTTAATAGCCTTAACATATTTTAAATATAAAAGTCGTACCGTTGTAGGTTTTGTTAACATAAAAGTTTTATGGCAAGTTTCTTTTTTAACACAAATAAATATACAATTTGCAATCTACCTAATTTTTTTTAACAAAACAATTTAAACTCTTTAAAATTATCAAAATAATTGTTTTAAAAAATTTTGCAATTTTGCAATGTAAATTCCAAAATTCTCAGAAAAAAAAAATTCTGTGATAATTCTCAGAAAATGTATTTCAACATAAATACATAAAATCACATATGTATCCCCGGAGGGGTCGGTATAGTTATGTATATTAAACGCCTACTTTTCGCCAGGTTTTATTTTGTTTTTTACGTATTAAAGAGATTTAATAATTAAAAATACATACTTGAATTTAAAACCATTTACTATTATTTTCAATTATAATTCTGACATCATAAAACGCCTAATTAATATATTCGAGGTAGGACACACAAAAACACGCAAACAAACTGTATACTTACATATATTGTATTTCTATCTCTGACATTTATTAGAAATATCAACAGATATATACGAAGTTATTTATTTGCCGTGCGTATATAAGATATCTTGAAAAATAAATATTATCATCACAATAAAAACCCACATTAAAACACAAACAGGGTTAAACCCGGATTTATATTAATATTATAAATCTGTACTTTTTATTTGTCTTAACACGCTAATCTCGAATACTACTGGTACAACTTAAAAAAAATTGTTTTAGTGTTGAATGACCCATTTATCGATAAAAACTAAAAATGTCATCGTAGTTACGTTATGTTTAAAGCAATATGGAATAACAATAAACATGTATGTATTTCATCATCATCATCGCCAGCCTTTAATAGTCCACTGCTGGACATAGACAAGTTCCTAGTCCTTTTTTTTATACAAAACTGCCTCATGGAGAGCATGAATAGAATCCAAGAGCAGTGGTCACCGTACTCACAGTGCAGTATGGCGACCCACGCTGCGGCGGCCTAGTGAGATGCTTTTTTACGCTTTTTGATATTTGCTTTTATTTTAGTTTACGTACTTATTTGGATATATGCAACTATGTCAATCAGTAGTTGGACTATCGGCTTTGTTTGGTATCAGACGGTCGTCTGTAACGTGTACGTTTTTTTTAATTACGTCACATTACATATAAGCAATTATTTTATCGCTATTATCAGTTAAGGTCAAGCCTTTTTCTTTTACTGTACAAGTCTTTTGGTCATAATTATGAAAAATATTCATATATTATGCTGATTTTGAAAAAGGTTATGACTGCAACCACGGTTAAACTATAGCAAACAGGTATTTTAAAATAGACTATATAACGATGACCCATCTATGTGCTGAACCATAGGCTATTAAACAACCAACAGTCTAAGATTCACGGTAAGATTTTATTTTACACTATCATATGACAACTACGAATAATTTTGAAAATATCACGAATTGGATAACAAATCCCTAATATTGAAAAAGCTCATAGTTTTCATAATAGATAGACACCGGTATTAAACAATTGTTTTGTTGCTTTTCTTATGACTGAAGTTATCGAAGTCTAAGCCCGCTGTCTCCCTGATTTTGGACAGAAATTTCTCCGGGTCTCACTGTTTTACTTGTAAATATTAATTACGATTGGTTCTATGGAGGGTTGAGATTGCAATATATATGCAGTATAGCAAGATATATGTAAATGAGAAATAAATTCATAAACTACTAGAAAACAGTGCGTTCTAATGACCCAGTTTTGTTGTCAAAAACCCTGATCTAATATGCCATCTGAATAAACTTTATTTAAAACGGAAAAACAAACATATGCTGTCGAAAAATAATATTTACCAGATATCTGGATTTACAATAATTATGTCTTCTATGTTTTAATGTCTTTCCGATAAACATTATCGTATAATTAGGCACGATTCCAAAAAATATAATTTAATATCAAAAATAGTAACCTGTCACTCGGTAAACATGTTGTTGATCGATACGTATGTATTTAACTGTGAAGATAAATTGCAACCTACTTTTGATGATAAGGTATCTGTAGTTACGAGTAAAATACAGTAGTAAAAAAACTGAAACTCCCAAACTTAGACTGCCTTGGTCGCGCAGCGGCAGCGAATGTGACTGCTATGTTTCAATTTTCAATTCCCGGGTCGAGCTAAATGTTTGTATGATCTACAAATATTTGCTTCGGTGTTTTCTATGTATGTATTTGCAAAAAAAAAATATATAAGTACTTTGTCAGTAAGTCTAGTACAGGCTCTGCTTAGTTCAAAACTAGACGATAGTGTGTGTTAAAGCCTGAAATATTTATTTATTGATTTTATTTTATTTAAACTAGAAAGAGCTTGAAAACATTAACAGGACATCCCAGACTTTACAATTTACAATTTTGGTATTTCGGGGGGATCGTCAGACAAGGTATAATGGATATGATTGAAGGAAGACTAATGTTCACTCAACTAGAGCTAAAACGGTATCAAACGTACAGGCACGAAGGGATGAAAGGCAGGATGAGGCCTAACCTAGACCGAATCTAAGCGAATAGATTCAAAGAGACCTGATGGTAAATGTTAAAAGGTCAAAGTACGAGTAGATTAAGATTTGTTGACGCTAACCATTACTTCTCTAAGCTTGTTTAAAAAAAGAAGAAACAAAAACAATCCATTCCTGGTACAACTTCACCTATTAAGTAATATTATTGTAAATAATAGCTTCATACATCTCGCATACAGCACTCCGATCCCAAACTAGGCAGAACCTTAGCAACTGAAAAATATACTTGTATCTAAATTCAAACATATTATAGGTAAATTACACGCCAGGCCAAAAGAAACTGTTATTGAGTTTTTTTGATTATAAAACTAAATGAATATAGAATAACAATCCGGACTTTGGAAGTTGGACTTTTAACTCTCGTGACTCTCAGAGTATGTAAAGCCGTCGATCCTGCACCTGACCTCTCCCTGGCCAAAAAGAAGATACCCTTATGGTTTGTTTCAGCATTTTTCCTCAGAGTGAGTCTTAGCAAGTACCAACAGCTTGTGGTTGTAAAGTTCGACGTGTAAAAACATCTGTAAATGATTTATTCGTAGAAATAAATATCATTTATCAAATATTGCATTTGAAAGACATCAATATTGACTATTAGTCATCCCATCAGATCTGTTTTTGCGTACACACTTGTGCATATCTCCCGCATAGATGTCTGGTCTCTTTTGAGACTGGCCTGAGTTGAGACTGAGAATGGAGAATCAAACTATCAGGTTCAGTGATTATTGTACCCAGAAACCAATCAGGTATTTTAGGTGAAATTCCATTTATAAAAAGAAATCTTACTTTCAGGTTACATCGTGGGCAGATTCGACAGGTGTAGTATCAGAGATCAACAGACCAGTCTAAATGGGTGAGTCAATACTGTTATACCTAATTAATAGGTCAAGGTTATCCTAAAATGTACTTAAAATAAATGTACATACGCTCAAGAGTGCAATAAAGCATGTTCGAGTGAATGGTTTGTATAAATAAAAAGTGTTTGAAAGAACCACTTAGTTTGAACTGTTGAAAGATACGAATCTTGTGGAGATATGTATTAGAAATGTAAGAATATGGGTGTATCTTGTGATTTCTTGGTAAAGCATTTACTTTATTATTTATATTTAGCTAAATGACAGAAAAAAAGATATTGGTTGATAACGAAACGAAAGAAAACATCAAATTCTGACCAAAATCGATTGCTTTTGTTAAATTGACAAGGAAAACTACATATTGTATTGATTTATTGACTGAGCTAAATGAATAAAATGTCTAGATATCATTTTGATGATTGTATTTGTATCTGTTTCATGTATGTTTGTAAAGTCCGCCGCAACATATGGTTATATTATTATATGAACTTAAAACAATTAAAAAAAATTAGTATAGTCAACTACGTCAATAACTTGGACCAACTTAAGTTTAAAGAAAATATAAAAACTTTAAGTCTATCGTCGCTTGCTTACAATAAATTACTATGAAATAATGTAATAGATATCATCAAAATCAACAGCCTTTTGTAGTCCACTGCTGGACACAGGCCTCTCCTTAGCAAAGAGGTTTTGGCCTACTATACCACGCTGGCCAGACGGATTAGAATAGGATTTGTTTCAAGTTTTCCTTCTCTTTGTAATGATGTTGTCTTGCACATTTTGTTCCCTTAGTCGCCTTTTAGGACACCCACGGGATGATTAGGGGTGGTAACTATACTGAGTACAAATTAATAATCCGCATATAAGCCTTATCAAATCTATTCGCTTTTCTAAAATTAGTGACAACGTTAATTCTCCTTACATATTGGTCTTTTTATCCATCTCTGTCCTCTGGAATATAAAATATTTCGTACTTTCAAATGCAATATTTGATAAATGATATTTATTTCTACAAATAAATCTTTTACAGACGTTTTTGTAGGTCGAACTTTACAGCCATATGCTGTCAACACTTGTCAAGACTCACTCTGGGAAAAAATGCTGAAACAAACAACAAGGGAATTTTTTTTGTAGTCCATGTAACAGTATAGAGTCTGGATTGACGTCTTAAGGAAAGAATCATAGTGTTTTTAATGCGTAAAACCCTCGGGCCGTGACCCCACCTGGGTTTACGGCGGGATGGTGTATCAGACCGGCTAAAACCACACGGTGTGCCAGTCCACGGCTGAGATAGGTGGGAACAGCTGTTATTACGACATCCGGACCACCATAATTTTGAGTCAGCCATACAGACCTTATTCAACTGCTAATATTTTAAATGTAAATTTCTTTTAACATTTCGAGGCATATTAAAATAATAACAGCTCTATGTAAAAACCCGACAGATCTAATTTTCAAATTGATTTTCTCAATGTTAATCTCAAATTATCGATACTTGCGACATATGTTAAAACAGATGAAAAATATTACAAAGAAAATATATTGTGGGGTTCAATATTCACATCAGATGTCGTATTACTTTTACAGGAAGTCTTTATAGAGAATTAAATCATATTCAAAGAAATATTATCCAATATTACAAACTTATATCAAAGAATTCACATTCATAGTAAAATTCAAATAAGATATATTACATTTTTGTATTTATTTATCACTACGACTCATTTATGTGACAAAGTTTTTCAGTTCAAAGAATTACACCGGAAATTATCAATTATTGCTGTCAATAATGATGTTCAGTTTGCTGTCTCGTACTGCGAAAAAGAAGTTAGAAAAAAAATGTCAACATTTTTTTTGTATGAAATATAGAGTGTGTTAGTAAAATTTCAATAAATTCCACGGTTATATTAATCGTTAATTTAGTTCATTTACATCTAACAATAAAGTACTAAAAACTGTTGGTTAAATTAATCGTATATGTTTTAGACACGCGGCCACATTCAAACGTTCACATAAATAAGAATTAAGATTCCACGCTATTGTTTTTTTTATTTTTTTTATTCTTATATTACCAAAGTGTTTCTACTCTACCCGATGGAAAGTATGAATGGAATCCAATAGTGGTGGTTGCCATGCAAATTGCGAATGAAGACAATTCAGTATGGCGACTTACACTAACTGTAATTGTAACTATGATCGACAATTTAAATGATTTTCCTTTACAACTGTAGCAATCTTAAGTTATGTAGATGTTTATCTATCAATTCTATAGAACTTTTTAATCTTTTGCAAACATTCTGCTTCGTTTTAGTTATTCAATTTAGTTTTGTCATTACACACATTTTCGTTCAATCTTTCTTTCAAACATTCTTTGACAGCCTATGTGTTTGTCTTCTTTGTTGACAAATTGCGAGTGCGACATTCCTGCGCTTAATTTATTTCGGCGTGTTCTAATTTATTGTTTTTGTTTGACTAGCTCAACTAGAACTGACATTATTATTTTTACACGTTTTAATATCTATCAATATTTCATCATCATCATCATTATCATCATCATATATTATATTATCACTTACTGCCACTACTGCCAGTATTTAGCTAAGTTAAACCTCATGAGACTCCCTATAATGAGAACTCGGTCGTCACAAGAATACAAAACTAGACATTGAAAAGGACATCGTGTTCCTGAATTTCGAAGTAGTATAACACTACGTCATCCATGAGAACATAAATAATTATGTCAAAAATTCTTATTCTAATTATTATCCAATATAAATCTTTGATTTAAAAATAGGTCCCTATGAGTGTCTAAGATTTATTTGATATTAAATCTTACGTCAAAGAACAATAGGTCGATTATTGCTATCACGATACAACCAGAATTTATTTATAAGCTAAGAAAAAATAAAATTACAACAATATTCGTAATTACCTCTTTAGCATTCATTCTATAAATTCTAAGAGTCCATTACTATAACATCCATTGCTATATACACACACATATAAACTACAACACATACACATTAATCACATTAAAACACAAAAATATTGAATTTTTATTCGTCTACATGTCACAATGGGACTTAAAACAAATGTTTTTACATTGTTACACACAATTAACAAGCTATGCGATTGTCGCTCCTAATACAATGACATGTTGGATCTTTTTTTTATGTGTACATCTATTCTGTAGTTGGATTGTTTAAATTTCTGCGTGTCGTTATTGTCGGTCGTAAAAACATTAAAAACGTTACATACCACCATTTTGTGGTAATCTTAATTGGTTTTACGCTTATTACTTGATTTTGATACAGAGTTCTTCACACACTTCATGAAACCCACATCATCATCATCACTAGCCTTAAATAGTCTACTGCTGGATAGAGGCCTGTCGGTGGTCTCCATCTTGGTCATTAAACCCTTCACAGTTAAATCAAATCACGATCAAGAGAAAAAGGGGTATTCTGTAGTCGTACGTTTTTCAAAAAATATTTATTATTTGAGCTGTTACTGTGTAGTGTCCTAATGACTGTCAATAACAAAATCTTGCAAACTAAACTTGACAGACTTCTAAACTACTGAACTTTTGGATTAATCCAGAAATATGACAACAACGAAGTCTTATTTTAAAATAATAATCATTTGTTTTAGGAAAATACCCTTACAAAGTAAAAATTTTGTGATACTAAAATCAGATGCCTAATAATGGACGCGGACAACAGATTCTGATTTAAAAAAATATGCTACTTTGCTCTACGTACTTGAGTAAGGGCTTTTTTAATTCGTTTTGACCCGGGCCTAATTTATCTGAACATTGGTGAATAAGTACTGTTTACAAATAGACTTTATTCAATCCGTAATGCAGATACAGATAGCAAGAGATTTTAAAAGCATGTGTGAAAGTTGTAAATAGTATATTTCCGTTATTATCGTAAATCCTTATCATCAAGAGTCTTAAATAGTCCACTGCTGGACATAGTTCTTATCTTAAATACTTTTATCTTAATATTACTAGAGTACTGCTGTAGAATTTTCCGTGAGTTAAATTTTTGGAAACACGTCAAGGCAACTAGAGTGACAGACAGCTAGATAAATCAAATACAATAATCCCAATAACGATTTTGATGTAGTAAATAAGGAAATATGTATAACGTTAACACTAAGGAAATAAGTATATTTCTTATATTTATCATCTTCCTAACCTGTATTATTCCCAAGATTATTTGGTGTTAGCTACCAATTCAACCGGTTTCACTTGAATATCAGTTTTCCCACTGAGCTACTGGCATCGGACCGCCGCAACCCTAAGGTTGAACTAAATTCGAAGGCTTCTCAAACTAGTTCTCAGTATATTTCAGGATACTGACTTTCCAATAACAATTGCCATAGATGTTTTGCCATGGGGTCGAAGGTTAAACGTGCTCTCCAAGACATGGGCATGAAACACCGCTAAACTTCCACACTACGGGTTTTTATTAAGAATTACTTGTGAAAAACCTAACAACACTTTTGACCCGATCCGGGATACGCTAATCGTTCAATAAGGGTGTTATTTCAAGTATTTATTAGTCATTATTTTTCACATAATATGAATATTCTAGGTTTTTATTCACCTGTGTCTATAGATATAAAGGTTTTAATATAACACATTACTTTAAAACCTTGGAGTAAAACATTAGATTGGTCTAACACTTTAAAAATTCAGACGTGTGGCAATTACTCCACTGACAAGGGCTCTCAAATTGAGAGAGTTACTTCCAACACATTCAACGTTACAGGTTTCGAACCACTCTCAAATAACCTGACCAGGTCATTCTTTCTCATAAAATACCATTAACATGTGCAAACGGTTAAAATTAAACTGCCTCGTGTCGATTGCTACTAAAACAAATTCATGACTAAACATCAGTTTCATTTAAAGTGTGCAAGCTTTGCATCTGAATACTAACAAATTACACTCTAAATTTATATTTCACAAGAGATTCACTTAGTTAAATTAACTCTGAGTTTTATTAATAGCATCATTAAAGCTACATGACACATTCATAATTAAATGTCACCTGTACAGCTATTAATGCCAGAAATTCAAAATGACATTTGAAAGGTGTTGATACTGTTGGAATTTTTGACACACGTCAAATTCGACACACAATCGTTAACAAAATTGTCAAGAGAAGAAGAATTCACATCACAGAGTATTTCTTGCTTTGTGGGTGGAAAAAATAACTTCAGCTGAAGAATTTGGCTTATTTTAATATAAATAATATTAAGATGACATTTATTTATAATCACATACTCGTATATGAAAACATGTTAGATGTCAGTGTCACGATTCTAGTTTTAATATTTATTTGCAGAGAACAATTTTTATGCAGTAAACATGTTACATTTCCGTTCACCAATAGATTTCTGTAAGATCTCCGTCATTTTTTTGTACTTCGTAACAGACTTTGGACTTCAGATCAAGATTGAAGCAATTCATAAATTTTCATTTCTTCTCTTGTAGATATCATATGTGTTAGGTAGATATCCATATCATATACTTCTTTACTAACCACTACTAATATACTTTGTAAGTAGTAATAATTAGCATTATAAGCGAGAAGTCACTAGTTTCTTAATTAAATTTGAACTCAGTGCAGTAATACATAGGATTTCAATCAAATTTCATACTATACGCTCACCTAACCCCATTCCTTCTTGAGAATATCATAATTCTGATATATAATAAAGACAAAACATGATGTGTGAATGTGATGTATGAATGAGAAGGAAGCCTTTGTAACGGATACCGTATGTTTCGGAAAAACAGAATTTCGAGGCCAAAAAGTCTACGATGATCTTATTATCTGTTCTATGTCAGGGTGTTCAATTGCATAAGTATGTTTAACAGCGGTCCGGTTATAATAGTACAGATCCTGCCTAAATTAAAACTTGAAGACTGCGTGTGAGATTTTGGAGATTATAATTATTATCACTAAACAAGTTGATATGCACTATTTTGTCATTATAAAGGAGCAATTAAAGAAAACAGTTCATAAGTTTACAGATGTTAGTGTAAGTCGGGTACTGCTGTGTACAAATAGGAATGGTCCCAGAAAGGGTCCTTGGTGAATCCCTATGATGATATGCAAAGGACAACAAGGAAAATTGAAATTTTCATACAGATATTCAAAAGAATCATAAAAACGAATTTGACACTAACAAAATCATTCTCAGTTCTAATTATATTAACAGAAAAAGTAACCAAGGTAGTTTAAAGAAAAGGTGAAGATGAGAGATAAAGAGTACCTTTTCCACGAAAAGATCTAATCTAAATTGTAATCTGTGTGCTATTCGAGATCTAGGTCAACGAAGTTACGCTTATTATAATAGTATACACCATTATAATATGGTGGTATCCACTTAAGACTTGTCTCCAAGCCTCACTAACCGTTGGCAAATTATTTTGTGCTCACTCATTTGAAATACAGGCTGTTTAATTATTATTTTAAAAGTTTATGCGACACGTTTTTCTAAAGTTGTATTTGATGTACAAATTTCTGAAATTTCGAATGTTCACTTTATAGACGTAAACAATTTATTATTATAATACAAATATTATTTTTCAGTGGTCTATGTGTAATAAAAAATATAATTTTATGAAATTTAGTCAGTTGTATAATAAAATAAAATATATAAAATAAAAAGATCGAAACAGAAGCAAACACAAAGTAACATCCAAACGTAGGCAGGAAACTTGGGTTGACATTAGTCAAGTGTTGCTAGGATAGGAAAAAAATACCTTACACGCTTAGTCCTGTATTTTATTGTACAATGCGTATATTTTTGTAACTTTTTTAGATACAATGCCCATTTATGCAGGAGTGAAAGTGTCACGATGACTGTCCTTTACGCCCCAAAGCGGAGCGTGAAAAAGCATTTCACTAGGCCGCCACAGTGTGGATCACAATACTCCATTGTCTGTATTCCCAATGAGTATGATGACCACAACTTTTAGATTCTATTCATACTTATTATTAGGCAGAGTTAAGACAACTTGGCAGGTTTTTAAAGTGATAAAAAATAATAGTTTAAAGAAAAGGACAGGTTTAATTTATAACAGAATTAACCTGACCTTCAAATTAGTAGTTTAATATTTGCTGATATTTGTGCGTTCTATCAAACAAACAAACAAACTCTTGAGCTTTATAATATTAGTGCAAATACAGCTCTGGAGATAAGGAATATTTTAGTGCTCCGTATTAATGCACTAGAAAAAGTAAAAAATATTAAAAAAACAACCTTTTTAGTTAAACATAGGCGTTAAATTATTTACCACTTTGTATTATTTTATGTTTTTAGTATTACTAATAACAGTATTTTTTAATATCCATTATGATGTTTTCTATATTATTTTCTCCAAAATACGTTACAATATTTAGGAGGAAAGATCAACTATCCAATTAACTACTCAAGGGACGCGATTCACAAGCAAATGAAACTTGTTTCATCCACGTAAGAACTCATTAAAACTATTACATTAAACGTTCTTATTACGTACTTATTAGTACAATAATTTAAAAAAAAAACTGAAATTGACCACTCTCAACATCCCAAATTCGCGTAAAGTTTTAATGTCGATTAAAATTGGAAAATAAACGTAAAACAAACACCCTGTACAAAAATATTACATCTGTCGTATAATATTTTGCGTAAGCGCACTCGTCGAGGGCGATTTTAATTCTGGAAACTGGAGCAAATTTCTAACACACACATACACACTCTTATACTGACATATGCACACTACATTACGAGACTTTTACATCATTTACATCAAGCAGGTTTTTCCGAGAAGGTTTTTCTTATGAAAATAATATTTGTTGGTGTTATATATTTAAAATTACGCCTGTTTCATCGGAGGGGTAGGCAGAGGCATATTAAACGTCCACTTTTTGCCAGCGTTTTGACGTTATTTGCTTTTCTTTTTGTTTAAAAGTCATTATTGTATAAAATACAAATATATATTTTAAGGTATTGACTCGATGTCTGACTGGTATGTGGTAGAGACTAACTGTCGTTTACTTAAATATACTTTTAAATAGATAATTTTAGCACTGTAGATAACCCATTAGTGATTATCTAACACTTCTAACTAAGCTCATTGTGGCAACTTACACATACAGTACCGCGATATAGAAATTCTCGCGGCGATTAACATGTTCACAAAATCTCAACACCAGCTACAGGGCTGCAGCTCGCCAGGCATGATCACCTCGCCTGGTCTGAGGATCTTCCCTTTGTGTCGGAGGGATAGACGACTCCAATCCGTAATCACATGATCAATGATTTGACTGAAAATTTTGGGGTTTTACTACTTATATTCATTTCATCAATTTTTTTATCATTGTTCAATTATTGCATGAAATATAAAAACCAATTTAAAAGGACTTACTGAGAAACACGGAGACAAAAATAAAAGGACGTTCTCCTCGTAATTATTCGACAAGTGAACTACGACATTTGAAGTAATTGCTTTGGAGTAAGTTTATGATTGCGAATTCAGGTTAGAACTTCATGTCATCATCATCAACAACCTTCAATAGTCGATATACCTCGACTTAGCAAGGAGGTTTTGGCTTACTGTATCACTCTAGCTTGATGGGTTGATATCATGGAACTTGACGTATCATGTCCGTTCCCTCAGATCCGTTTATGTCTAAACTTCAATTATGATTGCTATAAATCTTTTTGATTGTCTCAGTGCTGCAGTGGTAGCGCACGAGACTATTGTGTATATGGACTCAGGTTCAGTTTAAATGATCTGCAAATATTTGTTTTGAAGTTTGGACGTTTTATGGATGGATATTTATGTAGAAAAAGAATTCTATCAGTTAATCTAGATGTTATAGTACAAACTCTGCTTAGTTTATAGCTAGATGGCGTTGTGTGTCAGATGTCCGATATAAGAACGTTTGTTGATTTAGGTTATTCACTCAAAGTCTGTTCTCTTTTGATATAATAAATAGAAATTTAATCATGAGGAACTCATAATACTAGGCTTTATCACAAGTGTTAGTCTTTATTACATTTTTTAGGAAATTATTAGCTGTGTAGAACAAAATAACTGGTGAAACTTAAAAATGACAAAGAAAAAGTAACAAAAATAATTGATCATTTTTATTACTGCTTTTTGATTTGTGATAACCACTTAGTCTCATTTCTATAACCAAAGATGTCTCAAAAGAAACGAGCTAGCAACAGGAATAAAATTTGCAATTCCAAAAGCCAATTACATTGAACCATTTGATTTAGTCTTCAAATATTTCAATTCCAAGATAGAAATGTCAACTGGCTAGAAACAGAATTCTCTAAAACATATTAACCCACGTCTAACGGCACACAGACTTATAATAAAACACAAAAATAATATGTATATATTAAAAACTCAACATAATATTGCAATGGCGATATATCAGTGGAGCAACGTCGGGCAGAAATAATCAGGGGCATAGATCGCAAGCATGTGTCAACGGCAAGCCAAGAATCTCGCCTCAAAATTACACATCCGCTCAATATGTTATATGTGTATTATAATAAATTACGTGGAACAACATGGTGACGTCACAGCATAAATCTGTGGACACCAACGTGACGACTAATGAAGCTGGACATGCACTTGAAAATGTTGTAGACGATTACAATGTTTCAGGAGTTAGAACTTTGGGAAACACATTTCAAGTTTATCGCTTTTTTGAATATTTTAAAGGTTAAAATAGACATCAATACGCCTAAATCTCGAGAGATATAAGTACGCTACTACTCTTTTAATGTTCCTTCCAGAATTAGCAGAATCAATCGGTGGAAATCAAAAATTTCTTAACAACGTTTTCTTTTCGTTTCAACGGCCGCATTGAGAATGTATCCTATGTTTGCGAGAGACTACATGAAATGAACATAAAGAACTCCCAGACTCAGAACAATAATTTGTGGATCGTCTGTCCTATATGAGATTTAAACCCACAGCACTCGGCATAGTAGAGGGTGGTGCATGGCGACCGCTGTAACTACCACATTATCAGTGCAGTCCAGGTTGATGATGATAATGAATCTATGGTATCACCCCAATCAAGATTACCTATACATATACAGAAGGGCATTACTCTTTTATAGTCGAGTTATTCATCTTTTGCTATTGTATGCATTTATCAATAGTTTTCTGATATTTTCAATATTTCTTGATTCTTAGAGTTCTTGTTGCCAAATAAATATTACTTCTAGCCATGTATCTAATCATAATGATTGCGTTTCTGAAAGTATTCAATATGACAATAAAATTCAAGCATACCTTTGAACATAACAAAGCTATTAAAAATAATAACGTCTAGCTGTCTCCGTTTCTATTGTTTTGATAAAACGTCACTTTTATACTGAATAATTTTTAGAAAAGAATATCCTATATGATTCACCCACAGCTTCGATTAACGTGGTTTTCAGTGCACTAGATTTCACAATAATAAGGTATCGTTTAAATTGTTAATTACCCAAAACCTTTATTTTTTTATCATCCATTTACTCGAATAGATACTTATATATATATATATATTATATACATGTATACAATTCCTTGATCTATGTAACTGCCTCACTGCCTTCACGTTTGATCAACACGGAGTCTAAGCCGCAGAGGCTACAAACTTGAAAACTTGGCAGCTATTTCTTTTTGTGTTGTTAATTTACTAACCAAAGATTTTTGGAATTTTTACCCTTACTGGAGTAAAAGAAGGGGTGAACAGCTGTTTAGCGAGCAAAACCGCAGCAATTGCTATTTTTTTCTATGTATACGAATACGAACGTGCATCTTCTCTAGATGCACATTCGTGTTAAGGGGCCACCTTTGCACAAGTTTAATTACATTGTATGTATATTTGGCGAGCTTCTACGACATGAAACTTACAATTTAGCAAATGATTAATTAACCAACACTTGATGACAACTTCTAAAACACACAGATGTATAGGATTTTGGGTATGAAGCAATTAGATATCATCACCATAATTCAAATTTGTCGGCACAAATCTGACTATATTGCACGTATGTTCAGAGAAGTTCTATTAAGTGCACACAAAATTTAGAGTATGAAAAAATTATATTACAATACATTAATTACACTATTAAAATATTGTTGAAACATGCATACCTAAATGATGGACAAAAAAGGAAAACAGTCATAGAAACGACTTCAGAAGTTCTAGATAAAATTGACATTATGAACCATCACAAGATCATTAAGATGTGCAGAATGATCTTGCAACGATCTGATAAGATAATATCAAATTCCTTTCATTTTACAGTAATTCATAGTTTCCTATTCATTACATCATTGAAAAATAGTAAGACTCGATATAAGCTGCTGAGCATTGATTTGAATACTAATGGACGTAAAACAGATTAAAACAGAAAGTTAAAAAACGATGATTGAAATAATACCAAATGCGTCTAACTAACGTACTATAATAGGCCAAAATCTCCCTGCTAAAGAAACGCCTATTCCCAGCAGTGGACTATTAATGTTCGTGGTAATAATGATGACTGAAATAAATTGACAAAAAAATATCCCAGAATTGAAGTACCAAGTTAATGAAATATTACAATGTCTATTTTAACTAACCTTGGAAATTTTGACAAGGTTGTGATATTTTGGAATGATAGGTTCCGGCAATGAGCTTTATAACTCCGTTCTTTTAATTTTAAAGGAAGTGATAAACTTCTATCGGATAGTTCTAAAGAAAAAAGCGAAAAATATGAAAGAGTTTTAGAATTATTAATATACAGATAATGGTTGTGAGGAAGTAAAATGAGAAAGATGAAAAATTGGACAAATTTGATTTAAGACGGACAAAATACTAAGAAAAAGATTTTGAAAAACATTTGATTTATATTCAAGATGAAATAGATACAATTGAATAAGTACAAAGTAAAAGTGAAGTAACAAACGTACCAAAATCGTAGAAGAACATGATAAAGGCCTTGCTCTCAAAGGACGAAGTGCGAACAGCAGATCTCCGAGACAAATTGAATCACGGAGCTACCAGAATTACCTAACGCCAACTAAAAATATATCCACACAGATATTTGGCTCAACTATCTCATATGAAAAAACATAATAAATTCTAAATTATGTACTATAAAATGACCACAACTGCTGGAAATAAATGTGGAATAGGTATTACGTTGAGTGCTTCGGGTTTTTCAACTAACGCAACACTTTCGTTCGGGAATGTTGGTAAATGCGTCTCAAATATAACGGTTTTTGAACCCTAGGAATTTAGTGCTTTCTAATTTTGAATGATTAGTTTTAAATTTAAGATTTTGTTTAATTTTGCTCCAGAGAGCTTACCGTTTAAAAAGGTTTACGTAATTTTTAATTCCATAGTACTTGAAATTGAAAGTTTTAGTAATTTTAAATTTTACTTTAACGTCCTATTTTAAATGTGTTTTAAGTATTCATCAAAATTTGATATTGTATTTTTTTTAACATTTATTTTTTTATATTTTTTATTCGATAATTTACTTTTTTATATAACACAGCATATTATTTTGCAAACTTCGTAAATATAAACCAAAAATAATTAAATGATCAACATTGATTCATTTGAAACATCCATTAGTCACCGTAGCACCGTAAAGCGTAGCACTCTCGTAGCACGCTCGCACCAACACTCCGCTCACAAATTTGACAAATTATTATATTTGCATTATTATAATAATTTAGAACTGTATAGTGTAGTGTAATATAACTTTAAGATATCGTACTGGAGTCATTCTAACACGAACCGTTAAAAATTACCAGCACTATAGCACTTCACTTCACTTTATACCGTATGTACTCCTGGATGACCGCTCTGCGGAACGCGCTTCGGTAGACTAGACCGTGGACGCTTACAGAGTAGAAAATTACGTATTTATATGAAACTTACTAATTATGTACATTTTGGTAGATATTTTTGTGACGATAAATTAAATTATAATCATCATGTTTTGACGTTATATCGGGGCTTTGTCCCTACACTTTCTTTTGTTTTTGGAACTGTAACTTTTATCGGATATATTTGTTTCTGTCTGATTTTTTGAAGAAAACGTGACAAAAATTTAAAAGGTTGATATATACATTTATGTTTTTTATTCAGCTATTAGTGTAGTTAATGATGGTGATTGTCTTTTGACATAGTGGAGCGTTACGTGACTGGAATGTAGACATAGCGAAGTAATTTATGATAGCTATTTCTAAGAACGTGCTATATTATAATATAAAAATAGACGGAGACTCATAGTATCTGGGGGTCTTCCTAGGATCAGTGTGTTTATTTTGTATTTGAAATCAGAACAGAAACTTAAAAGTTAATTGAAAGTTAGGTTTAATATATTTTTTGTTTGTCCGAGGCGTATTCTTGGGTCTTGCTTTTATTTTTTTTCGAAATATGTTAGAAGTGATAAATAATAAATTATTATTTTATACTTAAGTCACTGACGAAAGGGTAATATATTAATACACGAATTTGGTACAGTAAAAACGTATTTTTTATAAATACTCAAAAAAAAACAAAGTAACTATTCGTAGAAAATTTATAAAAGATGATTTTGAAAATATGAAATTAATGAGCATGAAAATGATAAGTCAACAATAGTACTATTTAAATTCAATACCTGCTACTATAGAAAAATTCTAAGTAGGAATCTCTCAAATTTTTTTTTAACTCACAATACAATCTACATATTTAAGCTTTAGGCATCTTCTTTTAGTGTTTTTAATTGTCAATATTATATTTGGCACATCTATATTTTTGATAATGAATTCCTGATATTTCTTTTATCTAACATATTATTCAACACTCAATATATATAAATTAGTGACAGAATCAGGAGTGACAGAGTCAGTAGTGATAAGAGAACGTTGCGGACTGAAACAAGATGCAGTGACAAAGATTGACAAATGCATGTTTCGATGATTTGGTAACGTAGAGATAATTTATGATAGAAGACTCACGAAAGAGTGTATAGAGCGAATACTTGTGGAAGTGTCGGAAGAGGTTGTCTACAGTGAATATTTACTGACCAAATTGGTGATGTTCTGATAAAGGGACATGAGAAAAGTATCGAGAAGCTACGAGTATATATGCAGCGATTGAGGAATGTGGACGAAGCAAATGAAGTATGTCAGGATCATAAGAAGTAGAGATAGATTTTTGGAAATAGACGTCACTTTATATTATGATATTTTAATCTATGTATCTTTGAATTGACTGCATGGTTATCTTAGTGGTTTAAGCGGTCGCCACGCCGCTCTCTACTGCACTAAGTGTTGTGAATTTACACCACATGGGACAACACTTCGTGTGATCCATAAATTGTTGTTCTGAGTCTAGGTGTTCTTTGTGTCCGTTTCTTGCATGTTTGTAAAGTCCCTTGCGACACAGGATTTACTCTTAGTGAGGGCGTTGTCTTTCTTTTTTAAAAAAAGGAAGAAGTTAAGAGAGTATAAGATAAAACGACCTTACAAAGGCTTTAAACACTTTTGTTCCATTTTCACCGAGTGAATGAACCCAAAATCTCCCCACTCTCTGACCCCCTCCTTCTTCCGGTTCTCAGTGATATTGCTTGTGGTGATCAAAGATGTAACTTGAGTTTCAAGTGTGCGGTAGTAAGAAAAGCAACAAAAAATAGTTTTACCCAGTTCTTTGAGGCCATGATATTCAGTCGAACCGGCCTATTTATACCACTACGTGGCTCTCACTGTGCCTCGTCATCAATTTATCACCATCCATTGCATCCGACTAATTAACTTCCCGTGCCGAATTTCCTCGCAATGCATTTGAATACAGAAATTCAAATATTCGCAAAAGGGACTTTGTAGTTTTTGTCGCCACCAATCTCCATGATACAAATATTATTTTAAATAGAAGATTACCTAGATATATAAACCGATTCAAATAATGTTAGTTGCATTAGAAATGTTGGCACTCAACATTTTGTATTTTACAGTCATTTTATAGCCAACGTAAGAGCAAACACACAAAACTGACTTAGAGATCTAAGCTTTTCAACGTATTAAAGTCACTTCAACAGACTTCAGCCGGACAACTTCATTACAACAGCTTTCAATATAACGCTTTTACGCCCTGTTTGAAATGCTAAACTTGTTAGAATCATTAAAAGAAATTTTAATTATATACCTAAACAAATAATATGGAATAAACACATTCTTTGCTGTTTGTGTTAACTCAAGTGAGTTTATTGTTCGAAAAGAGTTATGGGTACCATGTAATCAATCAAGAACTTACGCACATAGTCTTAGTTAATGATAACGTTTAATTATGGACTCTTTAAACAAAGCAATGAAGTGCAATTTAGTTTGAAAACTAAAGCAGACAATTTGCTATGTCGTTTGATGACGTAGACATTAGACACATGTGTCTACACTGCAAAATTCACTTTATTTTATTCTTATGATAAGATATTTCATTTAATATATATAGGTTTTAATACTAGTTGACCAGGCGAACTTCGTATTGCAAAACTATTTTTTTTTAACTTTACTGCCGGGTTGGTTTGTGAATCTAAACGATTCAGGACGCCACCCAAAAGCGTACAAAAATTCATCCAAATTAGTCCAGCTCTCTAGGAGGAGTTTACTGACATATACACGTACAGAGGAATTATATATATAAAGATTAAGGTTAAAGCACTTGCAGTGTTAAAGGTCTATTTAGTGTAATCCTGAGAATAACGATGCTTTAAATTTTCGGGTTTTTGAAGGTACGGTAAAAAATAATGGACTTGGTCTGCTCTACCATATCTGTATTTGAATAAGGTCTATCCACTTCAATTATTAAGATATTCTTTCCATCGTTAAGCTGATTAGTAGGTACAATATGTTAAAAATTATAGATTTTCTCGGGTGTGATAAAAGCACAGAATTTTTGTAGATTTAATGAGTCTTCAGACATAGTTCCTCATCACCGAATATAATAAATATCTTCGCTGAGAAAAATACAAGAGAGTCTTCAGATTGCGCCTGAATTTATTTGAGACAAAACTTTGCACACTTCAAATTAATTTCTGGAATATTCTGGAAGTTAAATTATCCTATACGTTTCACAGTACCTCTGATAACTTGTATGCAAATTTCATGGTGACCTTTTTTTCTATATTTAGAACCTACCAAACCGATTCCACACAGCCTGGTGGAAAGCATTAATAGAATCTAAGTATTACGATCACCAACACTATAGCGGCCTAGTGAGATACTTTTTCTCGCCCCTCTAGGGGATGTAAAAGGCATGACAGTCATCGAGGCAGTGTAAAGCTCACACAGTTACCGCGATAACTGTAACCCCTGCATCAATGGACCTCAGGTCTCACACTCACCAATAAAACATGACAGCACGGATGCTGTCGCTTTTAAATTGGTCTTCTGTGAGAGGGTAGTACTGCCCCCGTCAAGCAGGCCGGTTCATGCTGAAATCAGCGTGGCTCTACTACCTCAAATAAACGAACAAATAAAACACATGGCTTCTTAATCGTTTCATTTAAAAACATAGAAACACATAATTAACTGTATGTTTAATATATTTCAGTATAACTTTCTACGTCATAGATTATTTCAGGTTATCATTTCATTAAATAAACGAGTGTAACACGTTATTTTTGAAATTTTATCACATTAATAAGAGGCTGCTGCCAAATCGCTATTATTTCGTACATTTTATTACCTCACTAATCTAAGTGACGCCATTTTGTTAAAGAGCAGTTATTATATTTTTATTACGTGTTTCTATGTGGCAAAGGAATTTGGTTATTCAGCCTCTTCTATTAGTCATCTGTTCGCCTTTTTTGTGTTGGAGTCTTTTTTTAGGTTGCTGCATTAATGTTTTGAGAAAAGAAGATGGTTTTCAACTTTTAACTCACTTGTTTCTAACTACATAGTTATACGGTTTCCTTTTAAAAGTTTTTTTTAATTTAAGGGTAATTTTTTAACCTACTTTGGTAGGTCCATATAATAAAAGAATAGCATTCTTATACTTTTTTCAGGAATTAATTTTCAAGAATTAATAAAAATAATAATTAGGCGCAAAGCAGCGGCTAAATCTAAATTTAAAGCTAGACCAACAGACTACAACAAAGAAAAATATATAAATTTGCGAAATCGCTGCAACAAGGTGTGTAGGAATGCACAACGCCAATATGTTCATAGTGCCGTACAAAACGGTGATCCAGCCAAAGTCTGGCAATTTCTTCGGTCATTAGGGATTGGAAAACAGCGTCAAGAGCTGTCTTGTAACCAGCTCGATATTAACTCACTTAATCAATATTTCTCTACTTCGTCTGTATTTAATAAGACAACTAAAACTAATACACTAAATTATCTTTCAGCACTTCCAACCCCTGACTGTCCTCCTTTGGTCTTTAGTCAAGTGTCTGCTTGTGATGTTGAGAAGAGTATCCGGTCCATTACATCAAACGCTACTGGATCCGATTCTATCAGTCGTAATATGGTGCTCCTTATCCTTGATCCAATTTTACCCATAATTATCGCATACTGAATGAATCCATCATTAGCGGCGTATTCCCGTCAAAATGGAAAGAAGCCCAAATTATTCCTTTACCAAAAAATCGTAACCCTGTATCCTATTCCGAATATCGACCTATCTCCATTTTACCTTTTCTTTCAAAGGTCCTTGAACGCCTTATCCACAATCAGCTTAATTCCTTTCTTTGCAGAAATAACCTCCTCAACCCACTGCAATCCGGTTTCCGTCCCGGACACAGCACAACTACTGCTGTTGTTAATGTAACTGACGATATAAGGGCAGGAATGGACAGTGGAAAGCTCACTGTGCTATGTCTACTGAACTTTAGCAACGCCTTCAAAACAGTCGACTTCGACGTTCTTCTTGTCATACTAAGCTCTCTCAACATATCTCCATCAGCTGTTGACTGGTTTCGTGATTACCTGTTTGGTCGCCGGCAACGTACCCGTATTGATGACAACTACTCCATCTGGTTGAATACGTCCGCTGGTGTACCACAAGGTGGCGTTTTATCACCTTTGCTATTTTCAATTTTCATTAATACCATCACTAATAAACTTATTTCTTCCTACCACCTATACGTAGACGATTTGCAAATATATTTCCAAACTAGTCCTAACGAGCTGCCTAACATCTTTCGCTGATAAGTCTTTCGCAGTGCAGGCTGCACGCCTGTGGAACTCCTTACCGGAGGTTATTAGGCGGGCACAGTCGGTGAGTACTTTTAAGAAACTCGTCAAGGATCATTATTTATCTTTTTAACAAATATATATCTGTATGTATGTTTATGTATGTATTCATATTTATGTGCCAATGTAAGTATATGAATGTGTATTCGTATATATGTATGTGTAATGGTAACTAATATACCTAAATTGCAATGTGCACCACAGACTACATAATACTATACAGTATAGTCCATCTAACGGTTGCCTGGAAGAGATCGCAGACTGCGATAAGGCCGCCCATTGTACTACTATTTTTTGTTTGTATCCTACATTGTATGTTTCCTACTTATGGTGTGCAATAAAGAGTACCTATCTATCTATCTACCTATCTAAGAATTCATAACTATTACTAAAAAAACGGAAACAAGTGTAACCTGATCGAAATACGGTGCAATTCAAAGGTAAGTAATAATTGAAACATACAAGTCTTTAAAAATAAAATAATTAAAAATAACTACAAATTTGTCGTGTCCTAGGACCTAATAGTAAAAAGTATTGCTTCGGTATAAAATTATTTAACAATGATCCAGAAATTTATCAGGAATACTTTAAAAATATCCTACGAATTAGTTGTATGACTTAAACCAAAACCAAAGGAAATCGAAAGATATCGATCGTATTCAATCAAGAAAATCTAAATATAATTTTACTCTGAAACATTCTTATATACACAAATGGTAATTTCAACAACACAAAAAGAAAGTAAAAATTGTTTATTATTAAAATGTCGAATTAAAATGTTTTGTAAAATCGCGCCAATAATGCCAAAGAGAATCGGCCATCTTTTGGTATTAAGTTTAAACCATAAATAAACCAAAGACAAGAGGACGAGAGTTCGAATACCTTTCAGTTATTTTAATATTGGCAGGAGTACAATAGCAAGGTTATATAAAAACCAAGTTACTGTTTACTTTAGTTTTTTTAAATATTTTTGAGTGAAAGGTGTCAGAAGACTCACAGTAGACTTTGAAGTCCCGAATTAATATTAGAATCCCAGTTTTTTTTACTATTTTTTATGCATTCACGTGTACAGAAAGTGACTTAAAATATCTTTTAGTTTTAAATAACGGACGACAATAGCACTACAAAGAGATGGAAAACTTGAAACCAACTTTATACTAATCGGTCTAGCCAGCATGAGCTATTAGGACAAAACCTCCTTTCTAAGAAGTGGACCCTAGAATGTGAAAAATAATGATTTGATAAATTGGTTACAATACGTAACACTCAGATCAGGTAATTTCATATGAATAGATTTGTCTACTCCATGGTTTTGAAATGAGAAATAGTCTATTCAAAAATAACAAAAAACCCGATTGCGTGAAAAAATATAGATACATCGTACAGGTGTGAGTAAAGTACTACGAAAAACTGCGAAGAGTTGTAATAAATTTAAATAAATTATGTCTAAGTTGTGTGTAAATCGGTTTATTTATCTAATCACGAATCCCAGAAACAGTATTAATAGTTGAGATCTATTTTTGATTACATCTCTCTAAGGTCGGCTTACCGATTACTCACCGAACGTAGCTGGGTCTAGGTACTTAATACTTCTTTAGTACTGCCCCAGAGCATTTGACAATACACATTTGTTTTGTTGATTTGCAACTGGATAGTTATAACTAGGTAAACAATTGTCTAGGGTAGAAGGCGCTGATGACTGTAACACAATGTATTAGTATGGTCGTCGTCGACAACCTCTTAGTACTAAAAATTATTTGGTTGCATTAATTTGTTTTTGATAAGAAATAAGAGAATATTGCATAACGAAGTGGTAAAATAATAAATTATTTGATTTGGTTTAATTTATTAAGAAATATTCCAGTATATTCATTAGAGTTGCCAACCGGTATACTAACAGGATCAAAAATACTAAACTAATACTTAACCAATCACCTAAAGTGATCGTTGTGACTGCAATGACAGTAGCATTCACAACTTCCTCCTGAACCGGGTCTCGATTGTACGATTTCTAGTTGACAATAAAATTGAAGCTTGTGGTAACTTCTGAGTACACAATAATTAATTTTTTAAAAAAGGATCAATGTGCCAATATTAAACTGACTTGCACAAAACTGTTTTCTTCATACCTTACCTTAGCATTTAATATGTATTTCTCTTGGAATTGAAACGGGAATACATCGAAAATATATGCTCCCAAATAAGGAAAATTTATCTAAATTCTTTCTGAAATGTTGGAGTAACAAAACAGCAATCGTTTTAAGAACTCTTTTCTTTGACGTCGGTAAAAGTTAACTGAATTTTGAGAGTGAAACTAACAAGTTTATATTTCTTTAATCCAAACAGTTTTAAATAAAACAAAGTTCAATGAACGAATAATAATGAAAGCAATGAGAATGTATTGCCGTTGTTGAATGCATAACCGAAGCTGGGGAAGAAATATTGCTAAAAGCAAAGTTATTAATCGATGTTTACAGAACTGGTCGTATTTGGGACGGGTCCAAAAGAATATACACCTTGACATATTTAAACTTACAATGTATCTGGAATAATTAAATTTAATTGAGATAATCAAAAGACATTTTGTTTAAGTAGTGTTTGCTTATTTATTTGTTAATCTTCTATATTCTTAATTTTTAAAGCCTGTCAAAGAGATTACTCCGCATGATGGAAAACATGAATAGAATCTAAAAGTTATGGTCACCAGACTCATTGAGAACGCAGACAATGCAGTATGGCGAGCCATACTATGGTTGCCTATTGAGATACTTTTTGTATCATCGTAGCAGTGTAAGGCTCACACACCTACCACGATAACTATCACCCCTGAATCAATGGGCCGCCGGTCTCCCACCACCAACGAAAGACAAAGCAGCCGTGCTGTCGCTTTAGGTTGGTCTTCTGTGAGAGGGTAGTACTGTCGCGGTCAAGCCAGCCCGTTCGTGTTGAAATCAACGTGGTTGTACTATTTACTAAATAAAAAGATTTTACTAAAATTAAAACCGACATAAAAAGGAAATGAAAAGGCACTTTCTTTTCTTGTAACCCTTGTAATTTTTTTTATATTCAAGAAGTTTTTAACAAAATTAACACAGTGTAGGAAGGATTTTTTATGCCGCCTATGACAATAAAGTTGGCTTGTTTTGTGGTATGTGACAAATTTCTCCTTGCTTTTAGATAACTATAGATTTGTCTGTTTTTCTAGTGATCAGTGTGTCCTGGCTACTATATCAGAAGTCGAGAATTCTCATAGCATCGATAGATCGAGCACGATCATAATTTGTTCTTTCTGCTTCTGAATGTAATTTGTATACAAAATGAATGTTTTTACAAACATTTCTTGACAGAGACAGAAATGTGTTACATGAAGGCGGGTGGTGCTATTTGATTTTACCTATCACCGGCCGGTGCTAAACTTAAACACAAATGGCAATAGACATTTTACACATCACACAAAAACAAGGTCAAATTTCAGGCAGAGGCTTTCAAAGTCAAAATACTACTTCTTACTACTACTCCAACGTTCCACTACCACAAATTCTTATAACCAGTGTTAAATAACAGAGTCGAAAGTATTTTTCTTCTGATTCTATTCTCCAGTATACAATAAAATAAGAGCAAGAAATGAACGCAAAGAATAAGGTAGTTACAAAACTTTATATGAAATATATTAAAACAGTAAATTAAAAAATCTTCTTCCACTTATCGAACACATACTAATTGTTGTGATATATTGAGTGTTGATTCACCACAAGGTTTATCCTTTCGTCGAATCATGTTTAAAAACGTCAACAGGTCATAACTGTCGACAGGTGGCTGTCGCAATGTTCAGTGATTCACCTCCAGGATGTTTCTCTCAGTTAACATCTCAGCTTCACTTAAGATAATTAGCTCATAAGATATATTTTAAATTGATGCTGAAAAGGAAAAGTTACTGAACGATAAGCAGCCTTCAAATATAATCATATCCATTTGGTGATGGATTAAGAATACAAAGTCATCATCCCTATTCATCCCATGGGTGTCGTAAGAGGCGACTAAGGGAGCCAATTATGCAAAACAACAGCCACTGCAAATAGAAGAAAAACTTGAAACAAACTCTATAACAACTCGTCTAGCCAGTGTGGCATGGTAGGCCAACATCTCCTTATTAAAGAGAGGCCTACGTCCAGCAACAGACCGTTAAAACTATTGGTGATGAATACGGCCTTCAAAGATCGAAACTAACATATATAAAATATTTCATATAAAAAATATTATTAAATTAAATCATGATAAATTTTATCATGTTGGTTTTTATTCTGTTCTTAATTTTACTGCCATAGTAATTCCAAGAAAAATTAATATAATTGCCATCATTGCACAGTTTTAGAAATCACAAATTAATAGTTTCTATCACATACTTGTTAAATAGTTTTCTTTTCTTTGTTTTTCTTTTTAAAAGACAACGCTCGCACGAGGAATAAAACCTGTGTCACAGGGGACTTTACAAAAATACAAATAAATGGACACAAAGAACACCCAGACTCAGAACTACAATTCGTGGATCACACAAAGTGTTATCCTATGTGGGGTTTGAACCCTCAACACTCAGCGCAGTAGAGAGCGGCATGACTACCGCTTAAACTAGGCCAACTGTGCAGTCTACTCCTACTAATTGTTACTATTATTCAGTAAATAAACAAACTTTACTATACATATCTCAAGTAAATGATTATTATCAACTTGTGTTTTATGTATCCTATGCCTTGCCAAACACGAGAGACAACACAATGTCTGCTATAAAAAAAACGATCAAAAAAATCTTAACCCAATGCTCTGACTTCGAAATCTATTTAACAGTTGCTTATCTTTAAAAACTAAACACATTTTCTTCAATTATTCAGTTATAGCTGGTATTCTAAAAAAGTTGCGTTTTAAAAAAGTAAACTACAATGACGCGGATAGACACAGATACACGAATCGACCTCATAACAATTATTTTTGTGTTGAAAGTTAAAAATAAAACCTTTGAGAATGCCACATGCAAAATTAGACAATATTTACTAGCTTATATACTTTACTGATGTATAATTAACAAATGTTGTTCGTCATCTTCAAAGACTCATTGAGCAAAGACGAGACATGCCAAACCATATTTTTACGACTGTTTGTTCTGAACATCACACATCTCACACGTGGCAGTCTGATTCTAAACTAGGCAGGGTCTGTACAATAGTACTTACACTGATAAACATACTTAAAAGTTTCTAAATACACAACTATAAACAATTTTTAATACAATCTTACCAAAATGGTTTTACCCTGCCTGATGGAAAGCATGAATAGAATCCAAGAGTAGTGGTCGTCATACTCATTGCGAATGCAGACAATGCAATATGACAACTCACGTTTTAGCGGCCTAGTCAGATACTTCTTTACGCCCCGGGAAATAGTGGCACGAAATCACCAAATATTCCACCCAGATAGAGACCAATTTTTTTTTTTTATATTTAGCATACCAAAGTGACTCTATCCTGCCTGATGGATAGCATGAGTGGAATCCAAGAACGGTGGTCGCCATACTCACTGCAAATGTCGACAGTGCAATATGGCGACCCACGCTATGGCGGTCTAATGAGATGCTTTTTCACGCCCCGCTTAAAGGACCCGGCATCGTAGTGGGAGAGAAACACGTGCGCCGGTAATGAATTCCAGGCAATGGAATTAACCGATCTGCCACAGGAAGGAAGAGCCGTACCGTTTAGTTCGGGAGCGTATATCTACCATTCTGAAACGGTGACTTCTAAGGCCAGCACGAGTTGTCCTATAGAGGAACGGAGAGGGTGGGATCAGTTGGAAGAGCTCATCAGAACACTCTCCATAATAAAGACGATAGAGGACTGCCATAGAGGCGACATCTCTTCGCAACTGCAGAGACTCAAGGGATTCAGTGACTTTCGGGTTATTGATAATCCGGACTTCTCACCGTTGTAACCGATCCAAAGCATCCAGCAAATACTGCGCAGATCCATCGTAAAGACGAGAGCAGTACTTCACACAGGAGCGTACTATGGTCTTATAAAGAAGACACAGATGCTCAGGCGCAAAGAACCGTCTCACTCTGTTAAGTATACCCAGCATCCGTGAGGCCGCCTTAGTAACGCTTTCAATATATTCTCGCGGATTGAGGTCAAGGCCAATGTTTATGCCCAGGATACTGAGATTGTCCTACAGTGGCAGTTGAGTGTTCTGAAAAATGGGGAGGGGAAGGAATGGAGACTTTTTGGCAGAGAGCACGCACGCCTGAATTTTCTTGGCGTTCAACTCGACCAGATTCTCATGACCCCATTGAAAAATGCGGCTTAGGATCCGGCCCAGTTCAGTGATAAGCTTTTGTCGCTTTTCCTTAACGTCCGCTAATTTGGCTGTAGGGTGACCATAGTATCGTCCATGAATTGTGCTGTCGTCTGCATAGCAATGTATATTGCCAAGGGTCAACATGTCATTGATATACAGAAGAAATAGTGTGGGTCGCAGGACGGAACCTTGAGGTACACCAGCATTAATCTGCTGCAAATTGGAGGTGGCGCCGTTGCAGAAGACTCTAATGCGGCGCTTGTACAGAAATGCGGCCACCCAGTTGCAGAGTTTGGGGGGCAGGTCGAACGACGGAAGTTTGGAACGACGGAGGAGCGAACGGTGCCAGACCCTATCGAAAGCCTTGGCCATAGCGAGGCTGATAGTCAAGGACTCAACATGCTTATCTACAGCCTCACCCCAAAGCTGTGTGAAGAACGCAAGAAGATCACCCGTGGATCGGTTCTGTCTGAAGCCGTATCGGTGATCATTTAACAACGAGTGATCCTCCAGGTGATGGACTAGTTGTTTATTAATGACTCGTTCAAAATTGATGTTCAGTTGATCGTTTATATCATACAATTATTTGTCCTGGGTCGGTAAATTGAGCTGGGACTTTGGTTGTTAACCAAAGTCACTAACCATCAGATCAACAGTGTAAAACAACTTCTTTCCTTAGGAAGTTTTACGTAAGTGAGGTAGCCAACCATACAAATCAATCCAAAACCCCTTACAATATATACATAACATTTGCAGCAACCCCAAACAAAATCGAAAAAATGACAGAAAAATTAAGTGAAACATATTTCGTGAAAAGAAACGGAAAGGTGTAAAAAAAACCGAAGAAGCGCGCTAAATGATATAACCCATGACACCACGCCATGCTAGAGTTGACCGTCAGATAATAAGTGAGCTAGGTCATAACCTGCTATGTCAAGACCCGCACTTTTTTATCTAAACACAAATTTTGATATTTGATTGATAATATATATTGCCTATCTAATATAACTTAATAAAAAGTGTTTTTAATTAAACTCAATTGTTTTTGCGCATAGCTTCAACTATATAGTATAGAGATAAAGTAGTTTTTTTTTGTATATTAACAGCCTGCCAAAGTGACTCTACTCTACCTGATGGAAAGCATGAATAGAATCCAAGAGTTGTGGTTACCATACTTATTGCAAATGCAATATGGTGACCAACACTGTGGCGTCCTAGTGAGATGCTTTTTCATACCCCGCTTGGGGACGTAAAAGGCATGACAGTCATTGTGACAGTGTAAGGCTTACACAGTTGCCACGATAAATGTCAGCCCTGTATCAATGGGCCTCAATGTTGTGATACAAACCCAAAATATTTGTAACATCACATTCGGTAACTAAAATATACTATACGTAATAAAAATAACATAATTTGGCGTAATATTTATATCAAAATATTACAACATATTTATATCTTGTTGTCTCACTTTAGTTTCGACATAAAAGAGAGAGATGTAACAGCGATAAAAGTAATGAAAAGCTTAGTTTTTCGCATTTATATAAATTATTTAAGACAATATATAATTAAGAATTGTTCTGTATTAGGGACAAACACACAGACATTAAGTTAATACTGCAACCTGTAGACACATGCAACCCAAAACACATAACTGTGGGGTCATCTTTTGAGTTGATAGTTTGAATGTTCCTTTTCCCTAAAAATGGGAAGACGATTGGTTGGACTAAAAAGAAAGGAAGAAATGCTTAAGGTGCTGCCTAATGCTTTGGTTTTCTGTTAGGCTGTGTCATCACTGCAGTCGAAATTATCCTTAAATGTATTTAACGACAGCCTGTTATAATAAATGGACAATATAATACTTAAAGCTGCCATAAAAGTTAAACTATAAAATACTGAATTCATGAATATCGCAACCAATGTTACAAATGTGAAATTATTTTATGTGGAACGCTTACACGAGTCAGCTTCTCAATCAATTCTCATGAAATTTCGCATATCTACGTCTTTACAAGGGCATAGAAAATTGCACGAGACCTTTCATCAGGTCCTTTCCAGTTTTATTTGATAAAACTGCATTTTCTCTAAAAATATTCAACTCATAGGTATAAATAAATAATAAATAAAGAATAAATAAATAATTGTTTCAGACATTTGACACACAACGTCACCTAGTTTCAAACTAAGCAGAGTTTGTGTTATGACAACTAGACTGACTGATTGAATACTTAAATACTTTTTTGTAAATGCATACATATTATACATAGAAAACACCCAAACTTCGAAACAAATATTTGTAGATCATATAAATATTTGATCCGACCCGAGAATCGTACCCGAGACCTCAAGCACAGCAGTCGCACTACCGCTGCGCCACCGAGGCAGTTATTATCTAATGATAAATGCAAAAGTAACTGTCTGTTTTTTATGCTTTTACGGCTAAATTGTTGAATCGATTTTCATTCAATTTGGCATGATAATACTTTGTAGAAAGACAGAGACAACTTTTACTGCGATAACCAACACATATATAAATCCAATCCCATAATAAACAGTAAAAAAACGATAGAAATACAAAAAATCAAATTTTCCAATACATATAACATGTGTCATGATACTCCGTAAAGAATCGCCGCATTCACAGATTTATTATGGAGCAATTTACAACGATTTCACGAACACACATAAAGAATGGCTTCTGCTGTGGTCGTCCACAACTAATCTCAATTATCTTAACTCAGGTGAGTAATATTCCTCCTACGACCAGACAAATCGTATCTATGCTAATTTTATAAAGCTGAAGTGTTAGTTCGTTTAGTTAAACGCGTTAATCTCAGGAACCACTGATTCAAATTCAAAAAATATTTTACCGTTGGATAGCACAGTTATCGTGATAGGCTAATAATTTATCACGTTACGACTAATAGGCACCGAGAATAACATAAAAAATGTTGCAGAACGGGAATAGAATATAATACAAGCAGAAGAAATTGTGCAGGTCAGCTGCTATTTAAAAATGTTTGCTAGAAAATAAAGAGTTTACAATTTATTTAAAATTTGAATACAAATTTGGATTTATGGGAAGAGCAATAGAAAAGTAATGGCAAAATAGATCTTCAATTCATAACAGGGTAACGAGCAAATGGCACCTTAAGATCAGTGACTGCTATCAAAAGACAACTGCAACTTAAGAAACGCAAGCGCATTTTAAGTGTCCTCTGAAGTAACGGAAAGTAGACCTTTAATAAATTTTCTAACACTGGCTGACTCTGAGGCTATGATAACATTTACAATTGAACTGCGATTTTGTGATGAACAAACTCATTTGTTTTTACCTCTGGGTGTTATTAATCCACAAATGTATTTATCAATAAATAAATGTAATTATTAGTCTAGCTATCATAGTATAATCTCTATTTAGTCTAGGATCAGTCGACCGTGTGTGATTATTATCTATTTCTTAGTTTACTTTATTTTATCCCCATTTAACTGTAGCTGTGTCAATCAACCATAAACTTTTCCATTATAACTATCTCAACACAAGTTTTGACATTCATAATACTGACTTGCTCAACAGCATTTTTTGTTTAGGTCAGGATCACGATGGTGTCCATTCCCCTCCACGTCTCTTCTCCTCCCATCCACAGTAGAGTTATGATAATCATATGATACTCACAATCTTGGCACGCGGCACCATGACTCACTCATATCAAAAATATCATGTGTATGTCACCGTTTCCAGAATATCAGACACGTTCACTAGGAAATACTTCTGAATGAAAAATTAATTCTGGATGAATACAATTTTAATTAGCGGGACATTTGATGTAAAGGTATTCCTACATGTGTTTGTGTGTAAAGTTTAATAGTGTGTTACTGAAAACTTAAATGCGTAATTAAGAGTAGAAGTTTGCACTGCGCATGCGTTTCTGTCTGACCTGAAAGTCATTACAAATTGCACCATTTTCAAATCACGAATCCATGAGCCATTGCATAATGTCAATCTTATAAGCAGTTCATTGCAGTATCTTTTCTGGTTGTCAGAAAACTCTTGAACTTTTTGTATCGAAACAATACGAAAATGTCAAAATCTAAAAATAGTAACTTGCCTAGTAATGGCCAAACCTTTTCAAACTGTCTGAATCCACTAATCACTAACAACAACACAAACAGTAACAGAGTCCACACGTAAGGATGTTAGATCAGTATTGACCTGAGACTGACTCACCACAGGAGAAGGAAATTGCATTCACAATCATATCATCATCCGAGACCGGAGGCCCATTGATGCAGGGGTGACAGTTGTCGTGGTAAATGTGTACAATACAATGCTACGATGACTCTTATGTCTTTGCGTCCCCAAGTGAGGCGTAAAAAATCGTAATAGGCAGCCATAGTGTGGGTCACCATACTGCATTGTCAGCATTCGCAATGAGTATGGTGACTACAACTTTTGGATTCCATTCATATTTTCCATTAAGCAGAGTAGAGTCACTTTGGCAGACTATTAAAATAAATATATATTTCGTCTTTTTGTTATATATATATATATATATAACACAACAACAACACTACTTTATTTATACTACAGTAACTTGGTGTACTAAGAGTCTACTGTCTACTCTTCCATGAGTCCAGAGCGCGCAATAATTGCTACTACAATTCAGTTACATGTATTGCTCTTTTTTGTCAAGTGACTCCTTCGTTGCTACCTCCTATTTCGGCCTTAATTCTGGGGGTTTTTTGAAGGACGACAACTTTTTTGTGTCTCTTGATACTTGGGTAGTTGAAACTTACAGAAACAGAAATGGAGAGCTACGAAGCAAATGGTATATATTGCTACACACACCAATAGAAAATGCTTAAAATCTTCTTTAAACTTTGGTACTGATTCACAGAAACGAGTTGTATTTTAAATCCTGACTAACATCTTATAAAATGGTAATAAATATCATATTTTATTGAAACACTACTCTAACTGATAGGATAAATCTTAATTTCACCGCAAAGCTTAGTCGTAATCTCTGACATAGAGTAATTCTCCAGAAACGCATAAATAACATGATAGAACTGCAGTTAAATAGTATATAACAAAGTTGAGAATGATGCCAAATTATTATTAATATATTTAGATCTTAGAATATACGGAATCTAGGCAATCTTGTAGAGGCTACGGTGTGATTGCAAGCGAGAAAACTGGTCTCGTAACTGCAACATCTCCATAACAATGAGATTAGATTTGATAGCTAAAATATTATTGAAGAACAAAAATGACATAAAAACAGATAAAGTGAATTTTTGAAGTGGGTTTTTAATCGTTTCAAAGTTTGAGCCATATGAGCTCTTATTGAGTTTTTAAACCGTACACAAAATAACTTAACATTTTTATGTGTTTAAAGAGAGTATAAGCATACACACAATCCACCTCAAAAGTGGTTTCCGTTACTTATGAAAAATCAATAAAAGTAGTAACGCTTTTTGTGATTATATTTAGACCACGTTTACTCTTTTACTGCAGTTTCGATAAATTTAACGGCTTCATATTATTGGAACACTTTCAGATAAGATGATGAAGATAAGATTTCAGATGTTTATAAAATAATTTGAAGATAGAATGATATTCAATAATGCAATATTTAGATTAATTTATACATAATATTTATGTTAAGTCTATATAGCAAATGATACAGTACGATATGGGCATATTTTAGAGTCAGATACCCGCCATATACAACGCTCATACAATACATTCTGTAGTTCTATGGTAACATCGCTCCGCTAACATCGAAACGTGACCCGTATAATTATAATATTTAATTTAATAAAACGTCATCTAAACTTTGGCAATGTTTCAGAATGTTACAAAAAACGTGTAAAAATGTTCAATGTGTCTCGGCCGTGAGTCACAAGGCGCCATAAAGCGTCACTTAGAGAAATATTTTTAGAAATCGATAAAATTTATTATAACTGTAATCGTTTTGTTAGAAGTTCTTTTTAAAAGTATATGGTTTCGCTTTTCTCTTTAAAATCATTAGTTTATAAGCCCTGTACATGATTTTTGAAGTGTGAGTTGACTTCCGTGTTGGCATGCATGAAATTGTAGATGAAAGTAGATTTTATGGAATAAGAACAGAAAATTTTGCCACACACCCAATACCACCACCACCCTTGCCACCCTTCTGGGCCAGCGACTCCTTTCCAAGCAGAGATCTAAATCCAGTAGTGTATTATTAAATTCTGTTGATAATTATGTAGATTTTATAAACACATAAATCACTACTTTATTTTTGACACGTTGTCGTTACCTACACATATTCTAATGTAAAAAGAGCACCGATTCCTAAGTCACAGATATAAACCCTAACTTGGGAATCAGAAGACCCATTCTTTTTATAAAAATTCAATTTCAGGACGTAATTTCTTTTTCTGTGTAAAGTTTTGTGTAACTTTACAATGATCTGTTATTATTATTATATTATTATTATAGACCAAGATGATGACTTTAATCTCACAACATAATCTTGTTCATGATCTAATTATGTGCGTGGACTCAGATAAAATAAATTAATAGCTAAGTGAATCAATGAACAATCCGTGTCCTTACAATTTTCTAAAATATTCATTGTTTTCTAACATTAGACTGTCACTTTGCTAACTAACTTATTCTTCTAGACGGTTATAATTCGGAAACATTCAAGAGCAGAGTGAATAAGATGCTCTTCAACCAGCGAGGTTTTCTATATCTCTGTCTATCAACTGTCAAGCAAGTTGCTACCTATTATGGAAGATGTTAGAGCTTAAAATTACTTTACATCGATTTCGTACGAGGATATGTGCCGAAAGATGATTTTCTTGTGATTAATTTTTCGTCACATGAGTTAAAAGACAAAAGCATATTCCATTACTCAATAACAAATATTTATCAAAGTTTCAGGATATTTTAAGTGAAATATGTATCATTCATTCAACAATATTTCAAAAAACTCATATTTTCATCCTCCATCTATACTTTACAACATTCACGACTAAATCTATTTTTTAGTTACATATCGTAAATTATGAACTGCTCCGGAAATCCGACCGTTCGGCTGTTTCCTTTAATTACCGATATTAAATGTGACATGTGGTTTAAAAATTGTAGAATTATGTGAAATTTATAAATAATAAGTTTTTCTTAACTCAATTATTTATCTGTTTAGACATTAGTCTGTGACAGTCAGAACTTTTCATACAGCCCATGCTAAGCTAAGTTAACATATGCAAGCTATGGAATATTTATTTACATAATATAAAGAACACAAACTATTGTATGTTTATTAGCACATTATTATTATTGAAGTGAAACTTCTTTATCGGGGTTGGAAAAAAATTAGTGTAACATTTTTTTGTTACGCGTCACATTTTTTCGTTACGCGCCATCTTTTTCTTATCCCTACCACGCGTGATTCGAAGTATACTTTCTCCAGCGGAGTAGGGATTGGTAAATGTCTCCAATGTATTTTGCGGCCCGTTTTGAGTAGTTACATTTTTGAAATCCAAGTGGCGATTGCATCGACTTCGGACGGGTTTAAATTATTTTTATTATTTAGCGCACATGGACGTAAATTGTGACCGAGACTATTTTTTTTACGAACCTTAGCCTTGCATCCGTGCAGTAAGTTTTGCTGAACATAAAGAGAATATACAAAATTTAGCATCAACTTTAAATGACGATGGCCCGTTAAAGACAAATTAAATTATTATCGTGATAAAAATACAATCTGTATTTACACTGGAGGTCCAGATGAACAACCATCCTCTAAAGGGTTTTAAAAGTTGCTTGTACGGTCGAACTAAATAAATAAACTACTTGTAATATTTCTATTACCTACTTGGAAAACAGCGTTTAGATTGAAAACAAAACCCAAAAGTCAATTGAATGATATGTAGAAGATTCAGATTTTTTAAAGTCCATTACTATGTAAACATCCACAGGTAAAAGTTACAATAAAGCATTCAGAAATACAAAAATTTCATGATGGGCCAGATATTTAAGTCTATGACTATCCAGGCCCCACACCCAGAATAAGAATTTAATAAGCCTTTCAATCAGTTTGTGTAACATATAAGCGTAACTATATTATATAACTTTACATTTTATTGCTACTTGCTACAGCACAGGAGAAAATTTCCTGCTAAAAATAAGCATCGAGCCAAAAAAAAATATGAATACCAATAATACACAAAGTATTTTATATGGAATACCACTAGGCAATGAATTAGGGCCTCTGCTTTTAGAACCCTTATTTCTTTAGTTAATTATTGTATAATGATAAAATCTGTACATTGATTAACAACCGAAACTGTTTCGCTCCAACACTTACTCATATTTAGTCCGAAAGATAGAAAAATGAAAATAGATCTGCCATTTTTTGTCGTTGATGTTTATTTGCACAGGAAGTTGCGTCGTAATTACCCGTGACGTCTCGAAATGTCACCAACAAAATTAGGGTTGTCAATATTTATATGTAAGTTTTACAAAATTGATGTAAATTTTGACGTTTTGAATTTAATAAATATAGAGCTACTGAAAAGTTGCATTTATATATTTACTGTCTTTATTTCCTTTAATTAATAAAAAAAAGCTCTTAAATACAATTGAAATATGAAATTGGTTTTTACTAAATTAATTTATGTAACAGGTCAGAATCGTAAGTACATTCAGAAATTTCTGCAATATTCAATCATGTAAAAAAAATTAGGGATTTTTTTTGAAATTTCGATGCAGCTCTATTTTTTACGCGGTACAACTGCTATCAGACCGCCACAATTTTTTAGGTAGTAGAACCACATCGTGATTTCAGCATGAACGGGCAGACTCGACCGGGGCAGTACTACCCTCCCACAGAAGATCAACCTAAAGCGACAGCATCTGTGCTATCGTGTTCCGTTGGTGAGTGCGAAACCGGAGGCCCATTGATCCAGGGGTGACAGATGTCGTGGTAAGTGTATACAATACAATACCACGATGACTGTCATGCCTTTTACGTCCCCAAACGAAGCGTGACAAAGCATCTTACTTGGCCGCAATAATGTGGGTTACCATACTGCATTGACTGCATTCGCAATGAGTATGGTGACCACAACTTTTGGATTCAATTTATGCTTTCCATCAGGCAGAGTAAAAATGTAATGCACTTTGACAGGTAAAAATGTGAGTGATAACGAAATTCTGTAGAAAAACTCGTCGAACTGTTTAAGGGTGCCAATACCCGTAAAGACAGAAAAAGTACTTCGTATAGCAACCGGGACCGACGGCTTAACGTCTCTGAGGCACGAAGGACACCCATCATAGGTTGTTAACTGTAGAATTTTGAAATGTGTTTTTTTTAAGAGTCTGCCAAAGTAACTCTACTCTGCCTGATGGAAAGAATGAATAGAAATCCAAGAGTTGTGGTCACCATACTTATTGCAAATGCTGACAATGCAGTATGGTGACCCACACTATGGCGGCCTAGTAAGATGCTTTTTCACGCCTCACTTGACACACGTACGTAGTTGACACAGAGCCACGAGCTTTAATATCTAATAAAAATAAAAAATATTATATCCAATAATAAAACATATTTTTGTTTGCTTACAACTATTAGTTTTTAAATGATACAAATGTTTATTACAACCCTATCTTATAGTGACAGAGAATATGAATTCTTCATTTTATGACTTACAGGTCTTAGATGTTTTTCCAGTCTGGAATTTGATCTAGAATAATAAGAATTACGGGTTACTTGGCCAGTGTGAGGAATTATAATCTGACTGACCTTCAAAAAGTATTTGGAGCAAAGTTTTTCTGTTCAAATATTTTATAATGAATATATATCAAGGATATATTACTCTGATTCATTCTCACTAGGTGTTATCGTACTTATCTCATAGCTGAAGCCTAGAAAAAATCTAGAATTTTATTACGTCGTCAACCGTTTCCTGATATGCATAAATCTTAATATGTTTTTGCCAAATGAACGAATTATCAGCGTTTGATAGTATAATAGTAATAACCTCGAATATCACACGTACGGCTGTCTGATCCCAAATTATCCAAAGAATTCACCATGATTACCAGACTCCTGATGAACATACGTATATATTTTTACACATTTATCGAATGATCTCTTATTTGTCGGTCAGGGTCACTAAATAATAGGCCAATTTTTGTTTTATTTTAAATATTAAGAACCTGTCAAAATGATTCTATCATGCCTGATGGAAAGCACCAACAGAGTCCACGAGTTGTGGTCACCATACTTATTACGAATGCATATTATGCAGTATGATGACCCATACTATGGCAGCATAGTGAGATGCTGTTTAACGCCTCGTTTGGGAACACAAAAAGCATGACAGTTATCGTGGCAGTGTAGGGCTTCCAACACTTACCACTAATTCTCTCACCCCTGCAGCAATGAGCGTCCGGTCTAGCACTCACCAACGAAACGTAGGTAGTAGTGCCACGTTGTTTTTTTCTTTTATTCACAAAGACTAATATCAATCAAAATTTCAGTAATTTAAATTTAAACAATCATAAAAAACATGACACCACAACAAAAATTTGAAAAATAAAGGATATAATACAAATTAAATATTCATTCATCGTTCAGTCAGTCATACGTTCATTAGCAAATAAGTAAAAATAATAAAATCGATTAAATGTCAAATACAAGAAAAAAAATCTATATATATAAAAGAAAGTGGTGTTAGTTACACCACTTATAACTCAAGAACGGCTGAACTGATTTAGCTGAAAATTGGTGGGGAGGTAGCTTAGAACCAGGAGACGGACATAGGATACTTTTTATCCCGTTAGAACGGGTTTAAGTAAAAAAAAAAACTGCTTATTTATTGCCTCTAAGGCGGAACAGAGTTCGCGGGGTAAGCTAGTTATCAATAAAATTCATATATGTAGTGTCAAATGCCAACAAAAACAATAGAGCTCATAAGATGTCACCAAATTAACTAAAAATAAAAATTCCACAATGTGGTTCACAGATCATCAATTGAGTAATAACATTTCTCTAACAGTAATCTCTTCAGTTCGTTTAAAAATCTTTATTATGAAATATTTTTTTATTTCTCTAATTCTAAAATGCATTTTACTAAGGCGCCATAGTGTAGGTCACTATACTGCATTGTCTACATTCGCAATAAGTATGGTGACCACAACCCTTGAATTCTAACTATGCTTTCCATCAGTCAAAATAGAGTCACTTTGGCAGTCTCTTAAAAAAAAGAAATATTAACAGCTTACACGACCAATTTAAGAACTCTACGATCTTGCCATGACACAAGTATTTTAATGTAAGTATGGAATTATAAAATGTCTGTCCGTTATGGATATTGCACATGTTTACCAAACATTATTAGTTCTTCAGCAGTAGTATTTAGAAGGTTTGGACTTCAAATGCGATTCTGACCCATGAGAGCTTACTGCTACAGGTCCGGTTTGCAAAATTTGACCAAAGTTGCATTTCTTAATCAATTCTTTTTTTCAATTTCAGTTACCGATCATTAACTTCCCTCTTACCTTGTCTTCCCTTTATGTTAAACTTCTAAGATTTCCTATTTAATTCCTTAACTGTATCTACACTTATTCGATCACAGCAGCGTTCAGCACCTTTTTTTTGACGTGTGTAAACCCTTCAGGCTGTCACCCCACCGGGGTTTACGGTAGGGTGGTGTGTCGGAATCGGACCGACTAAAACCACACGGTGTGCCACTCTGCGCCTGAGATAAGAGGTACCTGGGAACAACTGTTATCACGCTATCCAGGCCCTAGTGTTCAGTACCATACCTAATCTGTTTTATTATTTTTTTAATTATTTTATGCCATTAAAAAGACATTTAAAAACATTAAAATTTTTTTTTGCCTTCATAATCGCTTTCCAATAGAAATTACATTCTACAATTATAATTATTGTTTCAAAACCTGTGCTAACTACTTCGAAAATACAAATGTGATTGTTTTGACTTAAATTGTTCTGCCCATTGATGCAGGGGTGACAGTTATCGTGGTAACTGTGTAAACCTTTCACTGTCACGATGACTGTTATTCCTTTTACGTCGTCAAGCGGGGTGTGAAAAAGCATCTCACAAAGCCGCGATAGTGTGGGTCACCATACTGCACTGTGTACATTTGCAATGAGTATGGTGACCACAACTCTTGGATTCTATTCATGCTTTCCATCAGGCAAAGTAGAGTCACTATGGCAGGCTCTGAATATAGAAAAAAAAGTATAGAAAACATTAATAAAAATTCACTACTCTTTAAGAATCTTCCAGACAAAAGTAACGTATCTGTTCATAGAAAAAAAATGAAGTTACTTTAAGATTTTACGACATCAATGCTCATGAAAAGGTTTAAACACCTGTTGTCATAAAATTAAAGCTTACGTCAAACCAATAATAAATTAATATTCAACATACGCATCAAGAATTTTATTTTAACGTTGAATTTACGTATTTATTTACGTATGTATTTTTATCAAAGGGCCACGTTCAAATTGACATTGGGAAGTGATGTTCAAAGACAATCTAATATATAAAATTCTCGTGTCACAGTTTTCGTTGCCATACTCCTCCGAAACGGCTTGACCGATTTTGATGAAATTTTTTGTGCTTATCCGGTAACTATGAAAATCGGCCAACATCTATTTTTCATCCTCCTAAATGTTAGGGGTAGTACAACCCTAATTTTTTTTTTTATTTTTAGACAAAATTTTGAATTTCAATTTTTTTATGATACAACATACAAAAATACATATAATCCTCAATTTTCACCCTTCTACGATCAACCCTTATTTTTTAATAGCCATTTTTGTAATTTAATCATTTTTCCTCTCCGGTCGAAAACTGATCAATCGTCACTTTTATATGGCAAAACAACGTTTGCCGGGTCAGCTAGTATATTTATATAAATCTATTAAGGTACTTCCCATTAAAAAAATAAATAAATAAAATTCTTAAAAACGAAAACTTAAAATATAATTTTGCCAAACAGTAGTCGAAATAGCAATAAATATGGTGTCTAGTCTAATACCTAAAATTAAAAAAAAATCCACTAGTTGAATAATTTTCTAACAAAATCTGTTGAATTCGCTACATAATTTTAAGGTATCCAGTAAGTATATCGACATTTTAAGTTGTAATAATTAATGAAATAAAATAAATTATATAAAGCATTCGAATTTGATTTTTAGTATTAAAATTCAAAAAGTGTAGAATAATGGCGTACTTGATTTTTTTACTTATACTTAAATGTGTGTTTGAATATAATAAAAACTCAGCATTAGACCAAAAAAAGCATTTAACAAAAAAAGGACTTAGGATCTGAATACACAATTGTTTCAGTATCGTTATTTGATTTATAAAATGTCGTTTAAATAGTTACAAAACAAGGATATGTACATACTGTGAACTATACACACTTTTTATTTACTTTAGTGCCACCTAGCGGCAAGTAGTTGTAACAAAAACAAAACTCAACATACAGTTTGTGCATGCTTTAAAAAGTTTGTTATATTATTAAGAGATGTCGCTGTATTTTAATGACTTGTTATGACGTTTAGGCGGATAATAATTTATAATATGTTTTCAATCACGAAAGGGAAACTCAGGGCGATTAAATAAAATGCGGGAGTTATACTCATATAAAAAGAGACACATTAGTCAAAAATATTACATTTTCTATGACTTTGGGTTGAAAACAAGGGATTTTTAAACCTTACTGTACCCATTATGAAGTGTCTTATCCAGCCGAGATGAAACCCGGGTTGATAGAAGTCTGAAAGTTAGGAATTACTATAATTAAATTGAATTTAAAAATATTTTTGTGTAATGTTAGATAAATAATTTATATAAGTCAAACCCGAACTGTCCTTGTAATCCCTATCTGAGTAACCAAACTTTAAGAGTGTCCTTATAATAAAATAAAATATTTTTGGCAATCTAACTCACCATTCATTAGTCAATCTAGCTGTCATACTAATGACGTAAAATAGCTGGATTGACTGATGGAATACTTATTTTTTTTTTGTAAATACAACACTCCGGTTGGAAAAAACTCCGAAACAAATATTTACAAATTAAATGAAGAGTTGTTCCGACCTGGGAATCAAACCGGAGACCTCAAGCACAGCAGTCGAACCACTGTGCCATCAAGGCAGGTGTCAAATTTGAAGCTGTCGTTAATTTTAATGTTCCATTTTTGTCGCTAGTTTTATGTTAAATTCATTAGTTAACTATTAATATTATGATCACTAAAAATATACTTTTAGTAAAATCTCTATAAATAACGTTAGCTGTTACTGTACACGGTTACTCATTATTCCAGTCACTATGTACGACAAGCAGATGAGTGCTTTGTTCTAATTTTAACCGCCTGCCGGCAACAGGACACAATAACTTAGACATTATTTGATTAATAAACTTTGTTGACATTTTTTTAACTAGAACATGTACTTATAACTATATGTATATTATTATATAAACTGGAAGTGTAACGAACTTTCACAACCCCTATTCATTCCGTGGGTATCGTAAGAGACCATAAGAGACCATTAAGGAAGTAAATTATGCATGACATGACTGCAAGAGAAGGAAAACTTGATATAAACTCTTCTTTTTAACCTGTGACAACCACTTTAGGCCGTCACCCACCGTTATTTGTAGCTAGGTGGTGTGTTAAAATCGGACCGTCTAAAACCACACGGTGTGCCACTTTGCGCCTGAGATAGGAAGCATCCGGAAAAGACGGGGGTCCCATGTTCCATGGCCCCTTCGTGGTCTAGTTTCCGGCGCCTTCATCGAAGTCAATTCAATCCTCGTAGCAGTTCGGGCCCAGATGAAGTATCTGGGCCTGATCCTTGACGGCAGGTGGCTCTTCGACGAGCACTTCTGACAGCTTGCTCCAAAGCCGGTCGGCGCTGCTTCTGCCCTTGAGCGACTTTTGCCCAATTCGAAGTTTATCAGACCACTGACTTCCGGGCGGGCAGCGGTATACGGCCTTCGCCCGAAGATATATACGAGTAGCTTGAGGTCACTCGTCTAGCCACGAGGAGTGGCTGACGAAAACCATGCTGGTTTTCGTCACTATGGCGGTTTTCCTGCCGGTTATTTACGGGTGGAAAGGGTGGCAGAACAGGAATCTTTCCTTCTGGCTGATGCAGGTCCTTTCCAAGCCTGGCTGCTTTGAGAAGTATCTGCACACGGTCGCTAGGAGGGAATTGAGTCCTGCCTGTCACCTAGACTAGACCGGACCAGCTTCTGGTCCTTCCAACACTCATGGAAACGTCCTAACGCCAAGTTACTGTCCAGGACCTCTCTGAATTTGTCTGAAATGTGGTCATAGGCTCGGGCCAGGAATCCAGCAGGTGTTCCATCTGGCCCGGGAGTAGTGTTCTTGGAGTAGATATTTAGAACAACCGCTCCTTACTCCGGTTTCCTAACTCGTGGAGCATCAACTATGTTTTCTGTATCGTCTCCAAGAAAGGAAATCACCGATGGGGCTTTATGTTCCTTTAACAGTGGGGAAAAGCCCTCAACCACTTTCTGCAAGAAGCTGGACTGGATAGTCTCTAAAGAAAGGGGAGAGAGGGGAAGTGCCGCCGCAGTATGGCCGTATTACAAATCTGCGTAATCGCATCATGAAAGTATACAAACACTATAGCAGCCCGCCTGGAGAGCGCGTTATAGTAGTCTAATATCTCCATGCTAAGAAGAGACCTATTTCTAGCTATGGATTATTAAAACTTGTTGATGTATTATGGCGTGAAAATCTACTCAAATAACTTTAAGATTTGATATAATGATGGTACGTGACATGAGAATTATAGAATTTTATATCTATACTATATTTTCTTTAGTCAATTTTTACATTTTTGTAAGAGTACATTCCAATGGTTATTTTATTATGCGTAAATCAAAATTTCATAGTTTAAGGTGGTTTAGGCAATATGAAAAGTTGTCAACGCAAACAAATATCAACTTTTTAAAATTATGGTTGTATTTCCTTTCGATCATCAGAAGATCGCTTTGAAAATGAATATTAAACGAGTTTCAGATAATATTTTGTAATTGTGTTTACAAAGCAAAGGATTTTAACGTAGCAATGACTGACAGGCAACCACACGAAATGCCAAGTTTTGGTACCCCTCACTGCTACTGTCTGGACATACAGTAAAGTGTAGTACAAACTTACCTTCTAAGAACTGTCTGGTAGGTAACCGCAATGAGACCTTCAGAGAAGACGCGTATGCCGAGTCTATGTACCACTGGGGGTCGCGCCGATCACCCAGCCTACTGGAGCTGCCTCTGAAATAGATAATTGTTTCATATTAGCAATTGGTGTAAACGAAATTCTTAATCTACTTAATAAGAGAATTAAAAGCAAATCTTTGAAGATTGAGTGACAGAAATGTGGAAGACGTCAAGACCGTTGCTGGTGTAGAGGTGGTCGTAACATCTCAAGTGTATCATCATAAAAATTATACTATTCCCTTCCTTTTTCTTTTTAGATTCATATTTGTATTCATATCTTTTGTAACAAGGATATTAAACGAAATTAAGAATTAAACTACATAAAATTTTCGAGGAAATAAGGATATAACATTTAAATTGGCTTGAAACGGTCTCCTAAAGGCTGAAGGTCTTCCTGCGATATGTGTAGTGATTTATTTATACCCTCTATTTTTGTACTTTTTTATGAGTCTTTGCCGCACTATGGTCTTAAATTAATAAATCTGAGTATGCTTTGAAAGCTAAGAGTGAAAACTCAGCGCACATACCACGCCGTTAACCACTAGTTTTTCTTATTTTCGAGGTATGATTTTTTAAAGGAGCTGACGCGTCACCTTATGGAAAGTGACCTCACTCACCATAGACGCCTGTAACTAAGGTTCAAGAGGTATACTTGTTTCTTGAAGATGTGAAAGTCGAATTGGATGAGAGTGGTATTTACTATGATGAATACTTTAATAAATTATACACATAAATTAAACCATAATATAGCTGCGATTACTCTTCCAAATAAATCACGTCGACTAGCTGAAAAGTTTTGTTTTCGTACTAATTCATTTTGTATACTTCCACAAAATTAAAATTTTAATACTGATACGATTAGCACAGATACAAGCACATTATTTTAGACCTCAACGTAGCCACAGTAATTGCATATATTTCAAACTCGATTTAAACAAAAGTTTATATCGTATATCAATATACAAGGTCGATGATAGACTAGACCAGACTATCATTGACCTTGTCTGGAATAAAAGTGATGCACCAAGGTTAATATTATAGTGAAACTGAAATATCTAACAAGTTAAAACTTGAAATAAACCAGACAGAAGTATTTGAATCGATAACATCAGAATGTGTATTCTACAAAGAAATACGATCATGAATGATATGTTCATTCATAAAATATAATACATTGTTACCAGTCTAAAAGCATGTATTAGCTATATTTAAAATAGTAGACTAATATATCATAGAAAACAAACGCAAAAACACACATTGTGAGGTTATGATAAATCAAAACATTGATAACAACGCCTTTGAAAAACCTAAGAGCAAATCTTCTATCGAAATTGGTTGTAATATTTACCCTGGGTCCATTTCTATGGTCATCTGTAACACTTCTTGCTTTTAATATGTAAAATTGAATTTTGCGACACGATATTCAAAATAAAAACTACATGTTTCCACAGTATGTCAACCCGAAACTATTTTGGTACATCCCCAAGTTCACGCTGGATTGACGCAAATAAATGCCGCGGTTCGCCACTAACGTCGCTTTTCGCGGGACTTTTTCAGCTTTCGAACAGTTCGACTCTATGTTAGCTTGGTTCATTATATTGCTACTAGATGGCGTAACTTATCGATCGTGAACTAGTTTGTCTACTCGACAAGAGGTAGCGCTTATTCATGTTCATGTGTTACATTGTCAACTATTAGACGAAAGAGAGCGCTTTTCTGCTGTTTTTTTTATGGATTTTAACATTTTTATTTGAAGCTATCAATTGTGAATTAATTCGAGAATTTGTCCTTCTAAAATGGTCTTTTGACGCCTAATATTTTTCTTCAATTTTAGCGTGCTCTTAATATTTCAATTATGTCAACTTACAATCAAATCGACGATCGACTTGATAGTACTCATCAAACAGCTATATGTCTTGGGCGGCAATTAAACCTACGACCTCCAGCTTAGCAGTTAATATCGCTCACCACTAGACTAACCAGCCTAATGCTAACCAACAACAGTAACATTCAATGAGTTGTATTCTCTGACACAAAAACAAACATGATTTTACCAGTCGACCATTATAGCACCCTTCAACACTGCATCTATCTTCTACTCTAGATTTCAATTTAAGCTAAATTCTCCTGTATCTCTTGCGAAAAATTAAGTGATAATAATGGACATAGGAACACATTAACGAAGGGCTAAAATGAATTCATCAATTATGAGATATATGTAGGTATAATAACATTTTTATCCCACAGCGCCAGAATGAGGGTAGGTTTGTCAGGTGTCACAAATGGCCTGTTGGTGTAGTGTTTAGTAATCTGAACTGCTACACCAGAGTTCGTGGATTACTTTCCTTCCAAGGACAGATCTTTGTGTGATGAGCACGATCATTTATTGTGTCTAGGTGAAATTCATCTGGCTGTCAGTTTCATAAGGGGGTTCTTTGAAGCTACGAGTCTCTTAGCCGGAACTCCACTATGGGAACTGGAGGCGAGAGCCGTTGCGGCTCTTTATTAATGGCGCAAGGAGGCGCAGAAATTGGATCGGAGTCCTGAGACTCGAGAAATGGAAGATCACAAATTTCAACTCCGTCAGGTCCTCGTGGAGGAGTGGCAATAATGACTTGTTCAACCAAGCGCTGGGCACGTCGCTGTTTCGGCGGTAAGACCAATTGTGGAGGATTGTGAGGCAAGTGAAGCCACCCGTCACCCTAACAGAAGCAGGCAAAAAAGGTGGAATTTTTCTATTATATTATATGTATCTATTTAGAAATATATAAATATGTTTGTCAGTGATCAGATTACGACTTTTTTAAGATCCCTCAAGCCGTCACCCCACCGGGGCTTACGGTGGGGTAGTGTGTCAGTGCCACTCTGCGTCTGAGATAGAAGGAATCCAGGAACAGCTTTTAATATGACAACCAGACTACTCCTAGGAATTAGATTACCATAGTTAGGGATCTTTGCCTTTGCAAAGTTAGGGATGAAACAGCCCTGTTTGAGATGTGTGAGAGTAACACACCTTTGTATATTTTCTTGGCACGCTCTGTAGTTTCACGCTGTAACTATGTAACGACTTGACGGATTTAGCTTCAGGTGTCGTTAGATTCTTAATTGGGTCTTAGATTCTTCTTAATTATAAAAATGATACTGGATATTTAAAAATTAAAAAAGTTAAAATTGGTTTTTCAAATTTTAAGATACCCACCTATATTTACATTTTCAGGCAGTCAGGTTTTTATTTTTCAATAATAAGCTTGTTGCCTGTCTCTCGTAGAAAAACAAGTCTAAGTATATTAAGAAAACCAGTATAAACGTATTTTTTCATGGTGTCAGTATCATGGTCATCATGGTGGTATCCGTCTATACTAAATACTGAGGAATGATAACACACGTGTTGCCAGACGAACTCGAACAGCTGTTAAACCAATAACTTGGCGAATATCTAGACACTTTGTTTATTGCTCTTAAAACAACAGTTAGATAAAATTATATCTTAAAATACGTTTTTAAGTGGTCTGTTAGATTTTAAATTATACTAGACTTAGCATGGGAGTCGAATCTCGATCGTGTTAAATGTCTTATTACGTTGATCAGTTTAATTGGAATTATCAATGTAGCACGATGAGCTTAAATACGAGCATACGTACCTTTATTTACTATTATAGTCAACGGTCTTGCCACAAAATAGTTAACATTTGAAAAATCGTATAAAAAGAATAATTTGATATATAATAAAAATTGTTTATTTACAAGAAAACTAATTCATTGGAATTTATTTTATAAAAATTACATCGTCAAAATGGCCACCGTTTCGACGTTTGTACTTTTCAAAGCAAGCACCGAAATTTTCGAATACTCGTCGGCAAAGAGACCACGAGATCGCCAACATCTCTTCTCTCATTTTTTCTTATAGTTGACGTAGTGTATTTGGTTTATTGATGTAGACACGATTGTTTAAATAAGTCTGCTGGGGATAGATCTGGTTTTTTGGGTGGCCATAGAATGTCGCCTGTTCTGGAAATCAACTTTTCCGGCAACATGCCTTGACCACCGGCAGGACTCATTGGATATGTGACAAGTGTGTCCATCTTGTTGAAACCATTTGTTACGACTGTAGCCAGTAAATTTCGTTAGTATCGGTACCAAGAAATCCCGTAACATATTTGCGCGAGTTGTTAGATTTAAATGTCAGCGAATTCTTGGCTCACCTATATATCGCTTAAAGCTTAGAATTTGGAGGTCTGATGGTAGTTATTTTAGTAAAAAATCGAAGGTTATCCGTATCGAAGTAAATTTAAAGACGACAACAACCAGGTGAAGAAAAAGGTTAGGAAAAAAATATACATTTATGATTCTGTGTAGTCGGTTTTAAAAATTTTGAGCATTGCCACACTTACAATTACTTCCTACCCTTTTGCTTTAAGACTGAGATATTTATTTATTTATTTATTTACACTTTATGCACTTTGTACATCGGCGGACTTAATGCCCAAGGCATTCTCTTCCAGTCAACCTTAGGGTGGTATAGAAACATTGTAAGAGATACCATTACTTGTGTGTTAAGAAGGATTAAATATTTTTGTTTTCTCCGTCAATATTTTAAAACATACGGAATTTAAATGTAATATTCAAAGTTTGATCAAAGTTTTACTCAAGATACGATGTTATACGTCCAAAAGTGTTGTTAAAACGCCTATAAAAACCTACACTACCTACTAAAACTACCTACAGATGATTCTAACTTGGTCAGAAAACCTCTATCCTAACTTCGTCAAAACTATTCGGCTAGAAAGCAAAATGTATACTCTCCAAACTGAAATACCAGTGTGAATAGTAACGCTGCTTTTACAATCCTAATTATAGCACGCTATTCACTTTGAAAGCTCATTAATACTACAGCTTGTAATGAGCATACATCTGAAATAAATTAGTCGACACGAACGGAGACTACAGTGATATGTATGCAAGAAAGAAAAAACTAACAAAAGTGCATACTGCATACACTATTTCTTTTTCATGTTTCTGACTTTGAAAATGATGAACTTACGTAATACCGCTCATCCCTTAGTGTACCCTATAGGGGGGCATTTTCCTAAATGTATTCGTAACCCATTACGAGTAAACACCCATGTTTACTTACTGTTACTGCAAGCTATTGTGCGATTATTTCTTTTTCGTGTTTCTAACTTTGAAAATAACGAGCTTATGTACAACTGTTCATTCTTTAACTTATCCCTCAGGGGAAAGTTGCCTAAACTTCTTTGTTATTGAATGTTTACGACCTAAAAAGCATCAAGTAAGAAATCTCAAGGTTGTAGCTCCAGCGGCTCTACACAGGGTCTACGTCTACGAATCGGTTAGTCAAGGTAAATAATTTTTCAATGACACTCTTTTCAAGTAACCCCACAGGTTATAGGAAACCGAAAGGAAAGAACACATCAAAAACTCAATAATTCCAAAACCTCATTTTTATAAAGAATATAGTGAATAGTAAACTCTTCATTTCTTAATTTTCCACTTTTAGACAAGGTATTTGTATGGAGGTATTTTTAACGTCCTAAATCTGCCAGATAAATTTAATTTACTAACTCTAAGGTGAAAAAATTTAAAACATACAATCTTTATTGATGCCAGTTAAAAAAAACTTTTTCTTTTTTATAATTAAGAATGTTAATCACGTTGGTAACAAATTACCATAGATAATGTAATCTACAACGGGCAAACTTAATGCTGGTGTGAAATACATTTTTCGATTTTGCTCAATTAAATCTTTGGTTCTTTACTACATAAAGCTTTTTACTCATGGATCGCATTACAAACGCTTACAGACAGCCAACATTTGTTTTAATCTGTGGTTCTTCTGACAACAAACTAGTGTTGATTACAGTCCAAATCTTATATTACTTCTATTCTAAATTATATTCTGCTTATACTTACATTCTATATTCAAATGTTTTGTGTATGTATGATATATCTATCAATTTATAAATTTGTAAATCTGTGTATAAATTTCTATGGACTTTGTGTTTGAAAATAAAAATAATTATTATCATTATAACAAGAAAGTAGGATATAATAAGCAATATTAAAAATGTAAAATTAGAAATTAGAAATTATTTTGACATTTGAACACGAACGGGCCCGCTCGACCGGAGCAGTACTACCCTCCCACAGAAGATCAACCTAAAGCGACTGCATCCGTGCTGTCGTTTTTCGTTGGTGAGTACGAGACCGGAGACCCATTGATGCAAGGGTGACAATTGTCGTGGTAAGCGTGTGCAATACAATGCCACGATGACTGTCGTGCCTTTTACATCCCCAAGCGAGGCGTGAAAAAGCATCTTACTAGGGCGCCATAGTGTGGGTCACTATACTGCATTGTCTACATTTGCAATGAGTATGGTGACCACAACTCTTGGATTCTATTCATGCTTTCCATCAGGCAGAGTAGAGTCACTTAGGCAGGTTCTTAAAAAAATGTCACATTCATAGTCGGTAAATATATGGAGTAGATTATCGCTTAGTTGAAATTTTCAACCAGGATGCGTAACTCGAACTACTACCATGAAGTCTAAGCCTTTAATATGAAATACACACAAAACTGATAAAATTTCAGTTCCATGGTTAAACACCATCGTTATTCATAACTATTCTGCCCTTTTACCTCTCACAGACAAACTGTGATTCCGATCTGATGTCAAAAATTCTTTAAGTGTTAGTTAGTCCAGTTATCGGACTCAATTCGGACCAGTAGTTCCTGAGATTAGTGCATTCGAAAACACAAACTATTAATATGTGGCGACTTCCACATTACAGCACAAAGAAAAATATACAACAGCGCCATCTAGCGAAGAGACATCGAACTACGAAGTATGAACGAAACGTATGAATGTAACGAACTACAATGCAATTACTAATCTTGTATCGTGATATAGAGATTCGCGTGGCAATTAGCATATATACAACATCCCAACATCAACCGTTGGGCCGTGGCCCGCCAGGCGTGATCACCTCGCCTGGTCGGAGGATCCTTCCTTTGTGTGAACACACAAAGACACACACTCAGGACATGACACTCGCTCCCTCCACAAATGTAATATATTGAAGTTAATATAGATTTGTACGATCATGACTCATGACACGTCGATGTATCACGTACCGCAGCGCAGTATATCTAACCATTGTTCCACAAGACGGCCTTCCTATAGAGATCCTGTGATGTGTTTCCTAATATTAGATTTTATTGATGTTTACCGGATGTTGTGTTTTAGGATACATACTCTACATATATTAAAAATTCGAAAGTAACTCTGACTGTCGGCTACGCTTTTGTGGCTAAAGAAATTTGACATAGAGATACTTAGATTTTTCAGAAAGGACGTAAATTACTTTTTAGAGCAATAATCGACATACACGTGGGCTAAGACGCGGGCTAAAGCTAGTATATTTTTTTTTGTGATACGTTTCTTCTCACTTTCTTGTCGTCATTAGAATAACTTCGTAAAGATAAACGGAAATTTGTAAAAGAAAGACGCATAAGTGATGTATTACATCAGACATACCTACCATCTGACGGCCAATTTAGGCACCACGCTCGATCATTGATCAAATCAAGTTACGAGTGTTACCTACTTCTGTCTCTTTCTACGGAATCAACACATAGATTGATCATAATCATATTGCATAATAATCATGTTAGCTGCCTCAGTGGTGCAGCGGTAGTGAATGCGACTGCTGTATTAGAGGTCTTGGGTTCGATTTCCGGGTCGGACCAAATGTTTGAATGATCTGCAAATATTTGTTTCGAAGTTCAAGTGTTTTCTATGTGTAAAAAGGCTGACAGTTCTCATGGTAAGTATGTGCAATACAATGCCACGATGACTTTCATCCCTTTTACATACCCAAGTCAGGCGTGAAAAAGCATTTTACTAGACCACCATAGTATAGGCCACCATACTGCATTGTCTGCACTCACAATGAGTATGGTGACGATAACTCTTGGATTCTATTTATGTTTTCTATCAGCCATAGTAGAATCACTTAGACGAGCTTTTTAAAAAAAAAACCAAAAATATAATTATATATGTTTGTAAATCAAAGTATATATTGTTTTATCCAAATTAATAACATTTGTTCTTGTATAGTGAAGTATAGTCCTCTTAAATAAATTATTTGTAACCCGACACTGCGTGCGCGACTTAAAATAACTCTATCCAACAAAATAGTTTAGCTAAAATAAATGCAGAAATTATAATTAAATCTCTCCTTCAACTTCACATAAAAAAGACGATTCATGGTTGCACGCAGTAGTTAAATGCTCATTATTTTGCTTTCCAGAGCACTGAATGTTGTTCGATCCCCACATGGGACAACATTTTATGAGATCCAGAAATTGTTGTGTTCAGGTTAGTTGTTTTTTCTGTCCGTTTCATGAATGTTTGTAGTCTCCACGACTCAGGGTATATTGCTAGTGTGGAAGTAACAATATGTAGTTCTTTAGCAGTAATCTAATTAAATTAAAAATCTAAGTCTAATCCTCTATTACTTAGATTTTTTAACTAAGACACCACTTGACAGACCATAGTTAGAAATGAAAGATACGCCCAAGTGATGATAATTTTTATTTTATCAACCCATATGCATATTATAACATAGTTTTTCCAATAACGCGATTCAGTAAATTGTTCAACGCCATCTATTGGGTTTAAACAGAATAAATGTGCGGTGGTAAGTCTTATTACTACCATTGGTTACTTAGGGAAAGATACATAAATTAAGAATACTAGTAAGGCTTTTCTTTTTCCAAAGGGAAAGGTCATTGCTTAAACTAATTGAAGTCCATATAAAATTGAAAACATAGCGCCCATACGCTGTACTTGACTAAAGTCTATCTTTGCTTAATTTCTCCTGCCTTTCCAGAGCCACTCCTTCCTTCCAGGATTAGAGGAGGAAGTAATCAGGGGTAGCGTGAGATTCTGGTTATTTTTCTGAGTGGGTGAAAAGCACCGAAAAAAATCCTTGCCTTGAGATTTCTGTGATCTACTATTATTTGTAAGAAAAATCAATGTTAATAATTAACAGTGTAATTAAACAGGTTAAAACATTAAAATGCATTATAAACCAGAAATGTCGCAATACAAAACAATGTAAACAATTTCGATCATAAATCATTACATGGTTGAAGCGCGTGCGCATGCGACTATTGCTACATACTCGACTGAAAGGCTAGGCGACTAATGGCTCTGAAATTATCTAGTGGGAGTTTAACTGATTATGTATTTCGAGTTAATTGAGAATCACGCTTCATTTAGTACTTAAAATACACATTGATACTAAAAAAATAACTGTCTTAAAATCACTATTTTCATTATTTAAATGTTTTTAAAGATGGTTACTTCAAATACTGGCAACATTATTCTCGAATTTTTTATACTTATCATCAGATGCTATGTCCGCTCGGTTAGGTACCCGTAACCTTTTCTGTACAACCATTTATATATGGTTTTAGTCATTATCTGTTATAGAAGTGTAAAACAAAAATTCACCTTTATAGGGACTCGATTAACCTATAATTAAACGCAACCCACCTCAACCATAAATGCGTGTGGTTTTGATATTACGTATTCTACCAATCAACCTTTGGGTGGTGTAAAAATTTTATAAGTTAGGTGCACCGAGATTAAAGTCAGTGGTTATCAATAAATATGTAGAGTTCTAACAAACTTATATAAACAATTTTAGATCTGTACACTCGGAGTTTTAGATTTTTAGTAGAAATATTTCTATCATTAATTGGCAATACTGCCATTTTGTCTCTCTTGTAACTATATACGTTCTTTTTAAATGAGAAACTGCTTGTTGACATCTTTATTTTATTTTTTCTCTATTATAAAATTCGTAAAATATATATATATATAATATATATTAAAATTGCGTAAGCTACGCAATGAATTTTATAATGAAAGATTCAAACATACAAGAAGCGACTTCATTTTATATTATGTCAAGATAGTTGATAACATAATGACATAGAATTAAGTTCGTCAATGTGCCAAGTGAACGGATTCTATTTAAAAAATACTCTAGGACGTCGTTAGACGAATATGTGGGTGTTGTTGCTCCAATAAATTTAGAGAGCGCGCTATACTTTACTAATTAAAGCTGTCTGACACATATGACAGCTTGGAAGAAAGTGAGCCACGTCAGTCCGAGCTTTTAGTTTTGAATTATATTTATTTGATATTTTATTAAATAATGTACAATGATACGGCATCCAACTCAATTGAATGGTCTTTTTAGTAATCAACTTCACTGTTCATAAGCAAATTTATATCAGAAAGTAATAATTACACATCAACTAGAATTAGCCATTTCTTTGCTTTAGAAGTTAGTCAACGAGATTTCAAGAAAATTGTAAAATGTGATATCCTCTTTCGTGACTTAGTCAAACTTATACCTAAATCCTCACGAAAAGTGTAAATGTGATCATCTAAACCAACTTAGCAACGAACATTAAAAGCCAAAGGTGCGTCAGTAAAAGGTAGAACGAAGTTAACACGACACAAGGCTCAGAATCTGTTGAGATGGAGTCTTACTGTGGATACCCATTGCCATCTATCAGTATTATAAACATCATCATCATCAACAATCTTTAACAGTCCATTGCTGGGCATAGACCTCTTTACAAAAAGGGTTTTGACTCAGTAAATTTCATTGACCAGACGGGACCAGACAGTGTAGGGCTTGTGTTAAGATTTACTTCTGTTTTCAGTGATGTTGTCCTCTGGAGTTGACAGGATCAATAGAGGTGGCGACACTCCTTGTTCTCAATCCGTCCTCACACGGTTAATCCCATCCATTGGGCACAGGATATTAAAAAATAATTAATTTACAAATATAAAGTTGTAAAGAAACACCATTTAATAAAACGAAAAACGGTGACGATAGTTTTAAAAGACATAAAATAAAGTTATCATTTTAGTAATAGATTCTAATAGATTACATCTGAAATACATGTGGAATAATATTTTTTGGCAACTCATAAAAGTTGAATTCAAGCGAAAAAAAAATGACAAATGTCTCAATTCATTTGCACTTTCAGTGTTGCTATTTGATAATAAAATATACGTCAATTATAAAAAAGGCGGGAGCTGCTGTCAAATAATTTGGACAATCGAACAACTCACTAACTAAATAAGTCTAATATGTTATTCTTTCATCTTCTTTTTTTTTAGTAATGGATTATTTCCTCTTTTTTATTTCCTACTTTTAATCTTTTCTCCAACAAACAACCATTTTCTATCCGTAAACTTTATTAAAATTAAAACTAAAGATCATTTGAAATTTGAATTGAGAGCGTTTTTGAATGTCTTATGTTATTTCACAAAGAAGTTTTACTTTGAACTGTTAATGAATAGACCTTGAACTACAACAAGTTTGATTGCACAGATGGCTCGTGGGTGAAGCGGTCGCCACGCCGGTCGATTTGTGTGATCCACAAATTGTTGTTCTAAGTCTAGGTGTTTTTGTATCCATTTCTTGTATATTGGAAAAGTACCCCACAGAACAGGATTTATTGCTAGTGTGGGCATTGTCTAAAAAAAAAGAAAATGATACTAGTATTTTTTAACTTCAAATCTGACACTGTCCAGTAAATAGTAAAGAATTAATCTGTGTTTCTTCTATATTTAAATATTAATGTTCTAAATAAAAAATCTTCTGTGTGCCATATTTGTTTAAAATAAATTTCTTTACGAATCTTAACATAACGTAGACATTAATCATTGAATTACTGGTAAAGAAATGATTTTTTATCTGAAATATATGTTAAATAAAACTCTACGACACCCGATTCGTACACACTCTTCACGATCTTATTAAAAGTATCATATCTAAGGGAAATGCAGTATTCTCAAGTTTTTTTTAGTTCAATGAACTCAAAAACAAGATAAACATAAGGTTAAAAAGATGCTGTCATGGGGCATTACTCTAATATAATCCAAGGTGGTCAAAATAGAAAGGAGGAAGATTCGAAAAGAGGACAAAGAGATACTAATTTTCAAAACTTTCCAGGAAGGGATTTACCTGGATAATGTTTCAGGTTAAAAGGATAACTGCCAGGTAATCTCTACCTTTTTCAAACCAAATGTCTGCAGTAATGCTTCAGTGTAGCCTATTTCCATTGGACCATCAGATTCACATTTACAATTATTTGAATCCAACATCAAAAGCACATTGAATTTATGAATTGAAAACGAACAATTACGCTTAATTAAATATTTAAAATAACTTTATTTTCATTGTTTAATTCAACAATATAATGTTTACATTATTCACAAAGTCAAATAAATAATATAAAAACACAATCTCAATTTTCTTCACTACGTATAAACAAAAACTTGAAATCAACGAATCTCAATAGAATTTTGTAAAAATAATTTTATTTTGATTCAAATAAATTGCAGAATTCTTACATATTTATTTAATTTAAAACAATTTACAACAATTGTTGTACATTATTTAATAAATATTCAATTTTATAGATAAACAAAAGTTTAATCCACGCATAAAGTGTAATGGTTCTATTAGATAAATTGTAGATTGTTACTTTATTGTCTAAACGAATCTTTAAAGTGGATACGGTTCTCAGTCAATCCTCGATTCAGTTGCAGTTATTCAATTATCATGCTTTTGTTTTTTGCACAAGAACTCTGCAATTTCTAAACAGATTTAGAATGTTAAACTTCGGAACGGAAATTTAACGAGAAATCTAATATTTAAAAACCCCACATTTTACTGACCTCTAAGATTTGGGACTAAATTAATTGCCTTATAGAGGACAACTCTATTGACTTCAAAGTGACATTTGTTGAAGTCAAAAATGAAAAACTTGAGAGTATACCGTAAAGGCAATGTAAAAAAAAGAAAGGCAATAGAAGGAAAGAGATATGCTGAGACGGAAAGATTGGAGAGAGTAAGAAAGATCTTCATAAGATCTAGTAGCAAATCTACTCACACTTTCTTTGAAAAAGATATTATATATAAGAAATTTATACAAATAAAAAGTGGCCAAGTGCGAGTCGGCCTCGCTCATGAAGGGTTCCGTAGCAGCGATTAATGACATATTAAAAAAACTACTTGCTAGATCTCGTGCAAACCAATTTTCGGTAGAAGTACTCTGTACATCATATATATTTTTTTAGTTTCGTCATTCTCTTATTTTAAAGTTACAGAGGTCGGGGGCACATTTTAACACTTTGGATATGTCTCTCGCTCAAACTATTCAATTTAAAAAAAATATTAGAAACCTCAATATTATTTTTGAAGACCTATCCATAGACACGTATAGGTTTAATGAAAAAAGGAATCAGTTTTAGTTCTAAGTATGGGCAACCCCCAATTTTTTTTTTATTTTTGTGAAAATCTTAATGCAGTTCACAGAATACATCTACTTACCAACTTTCATCAGTATAGTTCTTATAGTTTCAAAAAAGCGGCTGTAACATACGGACAGACAGACAGACGGACAGACATAACGAATCTATAAGGATTACATTTTTTGCAATTTGGCTACGGAACCCTAAAAATGCGAGTTTTCAAGAAAGAAAGAAAAATTCATTTATCTGCCAAGTGTCTAATTAAAAATTGAATACTCGTCTCTATATTTATCTGATACAGACAAATGTTTGAGTATACTCGTAAGTATAAGATTATATAAGAAATATTGGATGCATTTCAAAATCAGTTCACGGTTTCACTTTTCGAGCTAATAAGCTGGAATATGATGGTAATGTAAAATACTTTCAATTGTTTTTATTTGATGTGTGCATTAAAATTCAATAAGTTTATAAGATTATTCTCTTATATTGAAATAAAAATCATGTTAATAGGTGATACTCTCCCTATGTAGCGATAAACTGACAATACAGGGTGAAAATCCCATGGCTGAAAATCCCATGGTCGACTAACGGAGTAAAGTACACAGGATCATAGCACTGCAAAAAAAAAAAACATGACACAAACTCTCTTGTTTCTTTTTAACGAGTGGAAACCCTCTCGGGCCGTCACCCCACCGGGGTTTACGGCGGGGTGGTGTATCGGAATCGAGCAGAGTAAAACCACTTGATGTCCACTCTGCGACTGACATAGGAGGGATCCGGGAACAGCTGCTATTACGACATCCAGATCATTACACAAACTCTATACTCGTGTAGCTAGTGTAGCTAAAATCTCTATTCTAAACAAAAGTTTCTATACAATAGTGAAAATGTTATTTCGTATGCTTAAATCACGATAATATTATCTATCTAGAATTGTGGCTCAGATCTGTTTTTGAAATTATTAACTACAGCCGCGCGGTACGTAAACACGAAGTAAGACTAACAGTGCGGCTATAGTATTTTAATCTACCTACTTACTACTTGAATTTTTTTCTAGTTTTTGATTATAAATATTATTTATTTATTTATTTATTTATTTATTTATTTATACATCATGCACTTTATGTACATAGGCGGACTTAATGCCTAAGGCATTCTCTACCAGTCAACCTTTGGGTGATGCAGAGAAAATAGGAAGTAGGTGCGTTTCAGATGTTGAAAAGAAGAAGTAGACATATACAAACTTTCATATACTAAAATTAATACAAATACATAAATACATACAAATACATACTTAAGTTGATGTAAGTCTATATACATACATACACAAATAAATATCATAACAAGTAATAATAAGATGATAATCATGTATTGGTTGATTCTACCAGCTGTTTCAGTAAATACTGCTTCACTTTTTTCTTAAAAGTAAAAGCGTTGCTAGCCATCCTGACTTCGAGGGGAAGCTCATTCCAGAGAAGAACGGACTGCACAAAGAAAGATGAGCCAACAAACTCAGATGTATGGGAGGGGCAACGAAGGAGAAGATTCTTAGAAGACCGAAGCTTTCTGTCGTGATTGCTACATAGGAGTTGGAAATAAGAGTTTAAATATGTTGGCGAAGATGGGTTATTAAGTAAAGAGAATAGAACAGTGAGCGCGCGTAATTTTCGGCGTAGACGAATTGGTAGCCAATTGAGCTGCGAACGAAAAGAGGATACATGGTCATATTTACGGAGATTATAAACAAATCGAATGCAGTTATTAAGAAGACGGTCTAATTTATCGAGAAGATCTGCATTCAGGTCGTAGCAGCACACATCACCATAGTCGATTAAGGGGAAGATAAGAATTTGCACAAGCATAGTATTGGTTTATGCTATTAATTTAATAAAATAAATCCGTTGTGAAAATGAAATAACAAGTGTTCAATGCAAATAAATGTTGTGGTTTTTATAGACAACAAAAACATAACATCTTTACATATTTGTCACTGAAATATTTGCACCTTGACTGAGACGTACGAATGTCTTTATTATTAAATTTAAAATAATATTATATTAATCCAGATTATTTACACAGCGCATAAATTATTAACCATAATATTTTCGAAACTTACCATCATTTGATACTGTAACCCGCTACTATTACGTCTATATATTTGTAACGCATCTTGTTGCTATGTGTCATATGACTAATATATATACAATAATATTAACGTGTAATATACATACTCTAATTGTGAGATCATCAATACTTTAAAAAGTGTTCAAAGTTACCTAAATTGACGGTACTCAATTGTTCAAAAGTATTTCATTTTACTATAAAAGTTATATTTTACTACAAAATTAAGGAAGGAACATTTTAATAAATGCTACAAAGCTTAGGAAATTTATTTTGTACCATTATTGAATATAATACTCTTGTTTTAGTTGCAAAAATGAATTTTGTAAGTCAAACTAAATTTAATAGTTCCGGTACAATAAATGAAAATTACACTGAACACAACATGAAACAGAAATATCATGTTATTCTGAGTTTAGTTAGAGTTTATTTCGCATAAACTCGAACGTCACTGTGAATGCAATCGGAGTGATTGGTAAAGAATTCAGTGCGATTCAATCGCAACGCGGAACGCGTTCGCAGTCCAAAGCGAGTCGATGTCAAATAACCTCATGCTAGACCCTCTAAATGTGTATTGTGTAGGAACAGAATTATTGTTTTCATCCCGTGATAAGAGATCTCGTTTGGATATGAAACTACTTTAATTAATTCAAATGCATATGGGCCTACTCGCTAAAGTCACGACTATCGTGTCATGGCATAAAATCCCTGTTAAGAGATTCTTCTTTCTTTTTTTTAAAAAAACAACGCCCGCATTATGGATAAATCCTGTGTCGCGAGGGACTTTACAAACATACAAGAAACGGACACAAAGAATACCCAGACGCAAAATACCAATTTGTGGATCACACAAAGTGTTGTTCTATGTAGGATTTGAGCCCACAACACTCAGTGAAGTGGAGAGCGGCGTGGCGACCGCCTAAACTACTAGGTCAATCGTGCAGTCAAGTCAGTTTTTTTCATTGGTATTCACTGATTAAGTGAAGGATGTCTTTTGGTTTTATCTCTTGAGTTACAGGTGTCAACGGGCAGCGATACACACTACACACACATACACTAACAAGTGTGCCTTTATCGTTGATACTATCTCCGTGTGGTGACGGATTCAGAATACGTAGTGCCACCACCCCCTACTTTTCCCATGGGTGTCGTAAGAGGTAGGAAGGTAGGTAAGAGAATAAACTGTTCAGGTAAATATCACTAAAAAGAGAAGGAAAACAAACCCTATTCCAATCCGTTTGGCCAGCGTGGTATAGTAGACCAAAACCTCCTTGCTAAGAAGTGTCCTACGTCCAGCAGTGGACTAGTAAAAGCTGTGGATCATGATGACGGTAATCAAGTGATTAATCTGTTGGTTCCCTTCTCATCAAGAACATCTTTTCAAGCAGAAACAATCAAAAAATTTTATTTACAGTGTATAATATAATATCAGGTTTTCGGCCTCAGCGGGCATCTCATTTGATTTGATTGGCGTCGACAGCAGTTGGCGTAATGCCCGACTCTTTGGTGATTGACAATAGAGTACCAGCTCCATTACTTCGCCTAGTTAATAGTGCGTAGGAAAATAGTGATTGTAATTAACAGTGACCTTTCTCTATTGTTTGACATTCTAGATTGTTGATTAGACAGTAACCTGCTACTGTTTGAGAACGTTGTGTAATTTGTTAGCTTTAACATTTTGTAACACATATATTATGTTTGGATGTATTTGTTGTAGACATTTTGACATTGACGTTTGTTAAATATGTTGCGGCTTGCTGATACCATTCTAGTCCTGGTAAAAGAAATAGGTACAAAAATTTAATTCTTCTATTAAGTGGAGGTGAATTGGGTGACTTTAGTTGAAACCACATAACTATATAATTGGGTAATCTTTTAGTCTAGCCTATGGTTTTATTTTTGTTATTGGATGGGTCTCCTTAGGTTTTATTTGCTTTATTAGCTTGACCAGAGAGATTATGATTCTGGTACGCGTTTCTTAATTTGATAAGGCCTCTGTTTGTTATAGTGAGTTGAGAGATTTCCTTAATAGGGTACACAGAAGGACCGTGCCAAGGCCCCTGTAGAATAACGACTATAAAGATGCAGCAAAATGCATAAAATATAATCATATTTAGATAGGAATATTCTAGACATTTATCTTAATTTATTTCCGGCCAGTACATCATCTTTGATTCTCGTATTTCATTCTCATTTATCTCTAGTCGGTCCCTTGCTTAATTTCGTCTTTGCACTATTCACTTTAACGTAATCCACTCATCTTTCCCGTAGTCGTCTTTGGCTCTTACATCGGCAAACTTCCATACATAAAATTTTCTTTCCTAAATTTTGCTCATATCTACACATCACATGTCCATATCGGGATAGCCTGTGACTTCACAACTGTTCATCCATCGTGTGCGTCAATCTTCGCTATCTCCTTCTGATCACACCACACTTATTCATCCATCTTAACATTCGCATTTCAACTACGTGCAAGTGTTAACATTCATAAATTTATCATTCTATCAAGCATCGAACAAAAACACGATGTATGATTTTCTCTGTTCGTAACGATATTAAGGCGAACTCATATCATACTCATTTATTATTTTTCGCATAAATAAATTTATAAATCCTCATGCACACTTTTAGTAACGATTTAAATTGTCAGCAGTAAATTTTAAAGCATTAATATAACATTTTATCACCGCCATTTTGGTTTCTGTTGTGGGTTTAAAGGCGGGATGTCTGCTGAAAGTAATTGTTGTATTTTAGGTGGATTAATGTGAATTCCTTTGTGGAATCGATATATATTGATGTCGTTTGTGTGTTATTTTTGAATTGGATCAAATAATAAATATGTCGGGAAAATTTGTACTCCAAAAAATCTTCTAAGTTGTGTTAGTGTCTACGTTTATACTTTTTACTGCTTAAGAAAGAGAAAGTCATTATTAAACGTTAAAAAATATATTTAATATTTGGACACTTTTAATATCGTGAATAATAAAATAATTCTTGTTTTTTATATTATTCATACTACACGGGCGGCACGGGACCGGTTGTTGAGGAGAACCTTGGGGGAGGTTTATGTCCAGCAGGGTCCAGATGTCGTACTCGCAGGCTATCTCAGGCGCAGAGTGGCACATCCTTTCGTTTTATTCAGTCCGATTCCGACACACCACCCCACCGTAAACATGGTAGGGTGACGGCCCGAGGGGTTTACACACGATAAAAAAAGAGGCCTATGTCCAGCTGTAGACGTCTTTTGGCTGAGATGAGATGAGATGATAAAATTCAAGAACAATATTTCTTTTATAGACCTTTAAAAATTATAATAATCTAAGAAATCTGAAAGAAGTTACAGATATTAATAAATTTTGAACTTACCGTATCATAATATGCAAAAAATTGATCACTCTAATAAAATCCTTAAGTATACACGTTATTAAGTCCTAATTTCTTTCATTTAGGACTGTGAACAGAAATAAATGAAAACAGAACTAGCGTGGGCGGTTCATTAACCACGAGACGTTAAAATTCTTGATTACACTGTTTAAAGGTGTACTCGTGTATTTCACCATAAGATTGCTGGTGTAATTTATCACTGAACAAGCAGTAAAACCAAACACGTAATGGGTAAACTTTTTAGTGAAATTTATACTATATCTCAATTCAAAGATGTTTTTATATGTACAGGTGGTACAACTGAGGATAATTGGCTGGAAGTTTTTATACTAACTAATATTAGAAGTAGCTCTGTTTTGCTATCGGTCTGTTGGGTGTTCGTCATGCTTCGGCAGAACCGGGTAAGCTTGCTCACAGTACCAGAGCTTCACAGAAAATCGATCTTAAACAAGTCTTGCTACTTTCCTCCGAGATTCCCAGAACCTAAATCTCTGTACTACTTAAGAGAAGGGATCTAAAGGGCGATATCACTCTTGTGACTCTTAAGTTGTGGGTGTTCATGAGTAATAGTACTCACTTACCATCAGTTGATCCTTCTACTCGTTTGTCCCTGTATAAAATAAAAAAATCTATTTGTATGTATCTTGGTACAGACTTAGAGTATCGAAAACCACGCTCTGCTGGCTGAAATTGTGTGGTTTGTAGATTTTCGTTGTCGTAGACGTTTGTAAACTGTTGGTGCTATTTGAATGTATGTAAGTGTTTGAGTGGAAGTGGAAGAGTGATTACACGAGGATTGAGCCGGTGTAAATGTTCGGAACGGCGAGTTCACTTGAACAGTCCAAAACTTCTTGATATAACCAACCGACAACGTTCGAGTGGATCAAGTCACAAATTCCGACGTAGTACCTGTAAAGACATATAAAGAAGTTTTCTGCTATGCCGACGACCTAAGGGTAAATATAAGCTACATAATTCCGACGCGGGCCACTATAACAACACGAGAAAAAAGATGGTTACTATACCAACGGCGTGACATCAAACTACACGGCAAGATTCTTACCTAACTACTGGTAGTACTGTTTGCAACGACCAACAACCGCCCACCATTGGAGACGGCTGACATTCAATTCAAGTCTACCAAACAGCTAGAATTGTCCTAATTCGTTATTAATTATTAAAAGTAGCCTATTCTCCTACGTAGTAAAATGTAAAACTAGGATTTACATACGGTAATATTTATAGACCATGATACATATTGTTTACGTTATCTTTCAATCAAATTGAAAGATATTCTGAATATATAAATAAATCTCTCTCCGAAGATGTTTCTAGATCTTTTTCTCAATATAAGTGCTTGCATACTACTAGATTTTACACGCTTCGCTCTAAATGAAAGGTACTCTACCTCCTTATTTGTACGTCTGACACTGTATTACGTACATGCGAGTGCGTATCGTAACTACCATGGAAGAATTGTATTTCGGGAAATATGATCCATCAAGCAATTCTTGTGTTGCTTTTAGCCTATAGGTAAGTAGGGTAAGTTAAGTCAGAACTCGACTCCCCGATAAATACGGGGAGACAGGGGCCGAAATATGCACTTTTGATTCTTGAATTACAGTTATCATAAGGTGATGTCTCGGCTTGCTAACATACGTATGTAGCAAAGAAAGAAATTTACTCACATTATTACAGGCTTTACACACGATTACACACACACACAAACACAAAAATCCTATCAATAATAAATAATCATTATCTAAGTTACTGAGCCAAATCATTTTAAGCTAATCTTCCAATGTAACGTTACTCAGCCTCGAATGCTGTCGTCACAAGGTCAAGGACACAAAACGGCCTCACATCTCAAGTTCAGGAATGACGTATATAATTATTGATCCAAAATCTGTCCTCGAATGTAAACCTTAAAACAAGGTTTTCCGTGGAACCTTCGAACGAGGTCGCGGCCGTGGAGCTCAAGATATAGGTCTTTCCGGTATTGTCCTTGAGCGAGGACAAAGATACTGAAGGCCTTGAGGTCAAGGTTGTGTTCGCAAGGAGTTTTGAGAAGAGGGAAGGCTATTAGATGATTTTATTATAACTTCTATTTTCAAAATTTAAATCTTTTACAGACTAAAGTCACTTTTTAAAAAAAAAGACATTTGTATTAAAATATAAAGTATCTATAAATAATATAAAAACATTTATAAAAGCTTTCCCGCTTAATTTTTTCGACCATCAGCCATCAAAGTTAACTTTAGATATATTATTTACGTCCAGCAATTTTATTTCATTTATACGAAATGACACTTTAATTATCCTAAAAAATATAAAATCTATTAATATAATAACTATTCACAAAAATTGATTTAGCTAGTTAAAAAAAAACATTTTGTCTATGACTAGAAGACAAAATAAGACTGAATAATAACGTTTATTGCACTTAATAACTATAAAATTAACCTTCCCAACTGAATACTTTAACCAACACAACAATAATAAATTAAATCCTACAAATAATTCGGAAGATTAGCAGGTAATTGAAACAAAATAAATAAATCAAAACCCTACAGTTTTTTTCATATTGTCGTAGATTGGAAAATCTCTTCGAAACGAAGACAGGCTTGTCATCGAAGCTAATTGCAGAGCTGTAGACGTCCGCCATATTGTTTCGTGACATTCGACTTGTTTCTTTCGACAATGGTTTCTCGTATCATTATTTAAAGATGTCAGTTTGATGTTGTTAAAATAATTTACCCGTTAAATTTTCTGTCAAGCCGACTCAGAAATAATTGTTGGGAAATTATTTATTGATGTACATTTGGCTTTTTAAAAAAAATTAATACACAACGTTTTTTTAACTGTGGCATACATATTTATTACAATTTTTTAAAGTTGAATAGAATTATTCTTTTTGACAGTTTTTTTTTGATAACTTTTATTTTTGTTGACTGTAATTTCCCTAGACATAACAATGCTATTTTTATTTACAGTACCAAAAAGCGATTGAAAAATAAACAATTAATACATATAGCTGAAATCTTTACAAATCTTATTTTCGGCGATAAAACTGATAGCTATTGCCCTTTTCAATGATTAAAAAAACATTGTCTATACTTATACCTATTTATTGATAGAAATATATGTTTATTGCCACGCACTTACAAATTCAGATATAATATTATAGAACTTAGATACTATTCATAGTTAATTTCGTATCCATTTTTCGTAATTGATACCAAAGTCTCTATCTAATTAATCCAAGACAAAATATTAAAGACGCTTAAACATTCGAAAAGGGGTACATTTTTAAAAGAAATAAATAATTTTTAGGCCCTGTCATTTGACAACTTAAATTCTTTATTTTATTCTTTTTTTAAATTTGGTAATCAACAATAGACAAAAGAAAAAACAGTGAATATTTCTTAACATGGAGACTTATTTGAATTGTTTTTTGAATGACGAAAATTTTTAAATAAAAAATTACATTTAGTTTAACTTCAAAAAAAGACTTACCAAAAATTCGATCACTTTAACACACTTTTGAACACTATATTTTGTTTAAACAAAGTTTTGCACACCAAAAGTGTAAATTTGCGCTGTCGTAAGCGCAAGACGTCCTGTTAGCTACAATACATTACAGTATGTAGGAAAACTCACCAACTATAAATAAATTCATGATGTAGGATGAAAATACTAAACGCACAGAATTATGGTTTGCATACGAAGGTTATGGGGTTTCGAGGATATCGTTTTTCATTACAAAGGATTCTATCTAAAAAGAAATTTACCAGCGTATGCGCTCGTGATCGGGTACAAATTCTCCATTTGTTACTTTACGAAATGACACTTGTAAAGGTACTTGACAATATAACGCAAAGTTTCATTGGTTTTTATGACATTGGAGAATAAACGAGTGAACGGACCACCTGGTAAGTGCCTACCTACGCTATTGGACTTGTAACTCAAGAGTCACAAATAGGTTACCCTTTAAAAAAAATCAGAGGAAGAACAAATTTGGGATCTGGTAACCTCCCTCACTCACAGCAAATCACATTACATCAACAGCTTATAACAGTCCGCAGATTGACTTAAAGAAAAGCTATGAAACATGTAAAATTATTTTCTGTGTGATCGTGGTATCACTTCGGTTGAGACTGTCCATACGTTCCACAATATGGTTCTCACATGTTAAAAATCTACCTAGATAGATAGCTTGATTTGTCTAATCGTAGTCTAAAGTTATTCTAGACGCAAGTAAATCACACTGCTTGAAACATTCTCAGCATCTTGCTGGGCCACCGTAGTATGGGTTACCATACTGTATTGTGTGCACTCACAACGAGTATAGTACCAGAACTTTTGAATTCTATTCATGCTTTACATCAGGCAGAATTCAGTCACTTTGGCAGGTTACTAAAAAAAATATTTCGACGTCTAACAACTTGTGGAACATTAAAAAAAATTTTCGAGACTCTTTTTCTAGTATTCGAACTTAATGTTTCAAAATAAACACAATAACTCTTATTGTTTGACATTTTACACACATTTTTTCAGTAGACACGACAATAACAGAATTTAGTCGAATTAAAAAAAAAACACTATCAAAATAAAAAAAAAAACCTGAATCATCTCTATGCTACAATCAGTAAAAACTAACACTGTGACGTGACAAGCGTTCGGGTTTATTCGGGAACTGTCAGCGTGTTCGATACTGGATTAAAAATACAGTGAAAAAAATGTTTTTTTTTGTTGTAAACCTTAAATATATACTTTTTATCTCTCTACATTTGTCGTAAAAAAACAAAAACTGAATTTCAAATAGCGAGTGACTATTTTTCTTAGATGAAACATTTGAAATCAATGAAACGATGTTTTTCCAAGATATTTTGAATGAAGGGACTAACTTTGAATAATGACTTCGTTTCTTCGGCACATAATGTAATAAATTTTACATATTTCTTAAATGTGTAGGAGTTCTTTTTTGTTAAATTCATAATAATATTCGTATGAACCACTAGTGTCGTTGATTATTTTGTTGAAATTCCACCTCATTTTATCAGATTGTGTCTAAAATATACATTTACATATGAACGTCACGTGTGTTTTTCTGAGCTTCCCGTCTGACACGACAGATCCATTTTATCAAGAGCTTGAAACAACTAGCGACAGCCTAGTGTAAGTTAATAACGTGCGAGACATTAAACGAAAGTACTAATTCAATTAGTAGTGTAGAGGAACGGGTCTTATTTTCCTCCAATGCAAAGCGAGGATCATAACTGCCTCGGTGGGCACAGTGGTAGTGAATGCGACTGCTGTGCTTGTGATCTCGGGTTCGATTCCCGGGTCGGACCAAACGTTTGTATGACCTGCAAATATTTGTGTTGAAGTTTTGGTATTCTCTATGTATAATATGTATGTATTTACAAAAAAAAAGTATATAAGTATTCTATCAGTCAGTCTAGTTATCACAGCACAAGCTCTGCTTAGTTTGAAACCAGATGATTTTGTGTCTAATGTCTGAAATATATATGCATATGTTACATATATATGAAATATATTCTACTAGGCGAGGTGAACATGCCCGTTGGGCTGTCACCTAACGGTTGACGTTAGAAAGTTGTATATATGCTAAACGGCTCGAGAATTTCTATATCGCGATGCAGGATTAGTAGTTGCTTCGTAATTTGGTAAGTTTTTGATAGCCGACGCTGTTTAACACGTTTAACACCATCACAGTAACAATAGCCGCAACATTATCACAATAAAAAATGCACATACTGTGTTTTTTTTTTATTTTAAAAGCCGGCCAAAGTGACTCTACTCTGCCTAATGGAAAGTATGAATAGAACACAAGAGTTGTGGTCACCATACTTATTGCGAATACAGACAATGGATATGGTGACCCACACAATGGTGTCCTAGTAAGGTGCAAAAGTATATCAATATGTATTTAAATGTGTGCATAAGTGTATACACATACACACACAGATAGTATACATACCATCTAATTACGATTATACACTTACCTCACAAATATTTATTACAAAACATTATATATTTATGAGTACCTAAGTAGTAATTTAAAAAGAAATGGTCGCTCTGTAAATTACTAAGCACACCATTTTAATGACCTGTGAAAACGCCCCTTTCTTTGAACTCAACTTTCATAATATTTAAGCAAATTGAGTATAACTGCATTAGTAATTCGCCGTACTTAAGTGGCAGTATATTTAACTTAATTTTTAAACTCCGTAAAGTCCGAAAAACCTTTCTACTCTACTTCGATATCTTCTAGAACTTAGGTTATAAATGTCTGGTGGTAGGCGTTTAATGTAAAAAACCGAAGTTCTGACACATCGTAAAGGCCTTAATGCCGTCCCCAACCTAGTTCTAGGACAGGCTTGGAGAAGGATGAAGGGGTAAACGAGCCGACAAGTTACCATATGGTAAGTAAGCTTCATCTATGAACACCAGCAAGTCTAAAGCAACAAGTATGGTGCCGACCTCTGGGATTAGTTTTTTCTTTTCTTAAAGGTTTATAGATCTTATAGGTATGATAGGATGACTGCCTTGTTGGTCTAGTGGTTAGTGTATGCGACTACTGATGAAGAAGTTTCAGGTTTGATTCCTGGATCCAGGCAAAAAGAGTTTTTCTGGTTGGATTTGGAAGTTGAGCTCTTAACCTCGTGCCTAATAGCAGTCGTGTCGGATAGTCGTCCCATCGGATTGTGAGAGTGGGAACAGAGAGTGCACCTGTATTTGCGTACATAGTTGTGCACTATAATATCTCCTGTGTCGTTGATTGGTCTCCGTTGAAACTGGTCGCCTTGGTCGAAAGCTAGAAGTGACGTAATCAGATATATGTTAGTTGGGTGAAGCCGAAAGTTTCTTGGTGGTGGAGTGCTCATTTAGCAAACGGTGGAGATTGATATTTTAACGTCAAACAATAGTAAAAAGCTGCAGTTGGTATTAGTTCTTGTCTTGTCTTTATGATGACATTCATGTAACAAAGTTATTTTTTTTATTTTTTTTTATTGTGAAGTTAATAAATGTCACACGGCTACACCTTAACAGTAATGCTAATAATTCACGGACTACTACACTTAATATAAGTTCAAAGCTTACATTTATATTGCCACAATACTGGATTTCTGCAAACGGAATAACATCAAAATGGAATTAAATTTTGACGAGATTTTCAAGATACCCAATAGAGCTTTAACAGTGAATCGAGTACATCCATGTATAAAAAAAGATAAAATATGGTGTCTACAATCATTTCTCTTACATGGCTTCTTCACTTTCAATTTTACCCTTCTCGTGTACGCCATTGTCTACCTTGATTTCAAAGATAACAACTTCTCTCAAACATGTAAAGACGGAACCATGTTTATAGTGTACATTGTTGTAACCATTCAATATTCTGTATTCATATTTTATAGGAAAACCCTCTTGAAAGTAATAAACCTTGTGAAAAGAGATTATAATATGATTAATACTTTGACTACCGACGAAAGAGCAATCGTGGCAACTTACGCTAATCTTGGAAGTCGTGTTTGCAAGCAATGGATAATTATTGTATTTCTATGTGGTAGTTCATTTCTATTTAAAAGTATCTGTTTAATGGTGTACTATTTTTACAAAGGGGAATCCCTATTAGTTCCCTTCTATCAAATGAGTTTGCCACCATTTTTTGAAAATCGCAAGAACAATTTATACGTTCATATATTTTTATATAGTACCCAGATGCAGTTTGCTTTTTATGCGTGCACAATGTACGGTGCATTCGTCCCACTAGGGCCGTTTTTAATGTTGCATGCAAGCGGTCAGCTAGCCATCGTGAAGACTAGGATAGACAATCTCTTTACAGATTTAAATGAAGAAGTTATTACGAAAAAATTAAAAGAAATTATTGTACACTTGCAACAAATATACAGGTGAATATTTTTTTAAATTGATTCTACCTTTTCCGGGCGGAAACGAATGGACATGAAAGAGTTATAATTTCGCAGATAAAGACCTGGTCAATCGAAGTGTGTAATGATACTGTCTCTTAGATGTAGGACACAGGTGTATGGACACCTGGGAGCAGCTATGACCTTTAGATGAGCTGGTTTTTTTACCCCTATAACATAATAAATAAACTGTTACATCTTCTCCTTTAGGCACCGTTGTGCATACACATTGAGTGTGTCAAACACTGGTTTAAAGTATGAAGACTCCAGTCATCTTTTCATAACAAACTTTTTTTTTGACTGCCTCGATAGCGTAGCGGTTGCTGTGGTTTAGGCCTCGGGTTCGATTCCCGGGACGGGCCAAATATTTGTATGACCTGAAAATATTTGTTTCGGCGTTTGGTTGTTTTCTATATATGGTATGTATGTATTTACAAAAAATAAAATATACAAGTATACTATCCGTCTGTCTAGTTATCATTGTAGTTTGAAACTTGATGATGTTGTGTATATATAAATGATTATTGATACTGACGCGTCTAACACAATGACATTATTTACAGTTTCGTGGACCTCGTCAGGGACATTTTCAAAATAGCTTACGAATTGACACTGAAGTTCATGGCAGTTATGCTACCCATTACAGTTTACGAAGTAAAAGAGGTAAGTGGAGAAAGATAGAGATCTTTATCCATCTCTTTCTTCTATATCCACTAATTGGAATGGTAGAATCTATTGGCAGAGTTATTGAACACAAGATAGTAGAGCCACGCTGAGACCGGGGCAATACTAACCTCTTACAGAAGATCAACCTGAAACGACAGCATTTGTGCTGTCGTATTTCGTTGGTGAGTGCGAGTTGGTCTACTGTTGCAGGGGTTAAAGTTATCGTGGTAAGTGTGTAAATCTTACACTGCCACGATAACTTTCATTCCTTTTACGTCTCCAAGCAGAGCGTGAAAAACCATCTCACCAGGCCGTCATAGTGTGGGCCACCATACTGCATTATCTGCATTCGCAATAAGTATGGTGACTATAACTCTTGGATTCTATTCATGATTTCCATCAGACAAAATTGTCATTTAGGTAGGCTCTTAAAAAATTTTAATAAAATATAAAATAAGACCTTGGTTTCTGTATAATAATCAGAACTAATCAAACACTAGTCAGAACCCAGTACTCAGAAATATGATTTTGAATTAACAATTACATTGAAATTATTATACTTTGAATTTTAGTTAATTCTATAGTACATTGTCACACTCAACAATTACAGTAACATGTTCTGGATAAAGATTTTGAAAGACGTCTCAAATGAACTGTGCAAACTATGTTTATTTTGGATCTATATACATTAGACTGATTCAAAAAAACCGACTATTTTTTTTTTTTTTTTAATATTGAAAATATTGTCAGAAATGACGAAAAAAAGATCCTGTGAAAGTTAGAGCTCTTAATATTAATATTAAGAGGTGCCGAGTCGAAAATTTCAATTTCCCATTTGATTAACGTGGGAAAATTTTTTTTTCTTACTTTGGAATTCTGTAACTCTTCAACAAGTCATCGGATTGATCGAGTCAGAACATATTCTTGTAGAAAATTGAACGCTCTACAAAAAAGGTCTCTTATAATTTTTTGATATATTTACTTTTTCAAAAGTTATTCAACGCTAAAGATGAATTGATTCAAAATTTTTACATTTTTCTAATTTTCCGACGCAACCATCAACTTTATGAGATAAAACTAATTAAACTAAACTTAACACTAACTTAACTTAACTTAAACTAAACTTTAATTTAACTTTTTTTGAAGAATTTTTGGAACTCTCATTAATTTTTTTGGGAGCTACCCCAAAAGAAAAGGTTTCGTTCAAGCGCCCAGGAGCTATGAGTCACGCTCGTTGGATGGCAAAGGCAATTTATTGTCTGAAAATATTTATTTTTAGAGACGAGTTCAAACTCAGTGATTATGAAAAAGATAGCCTTCGAGATGTATGCTTATTCATTACTACAAATTACATAAAAGCATGGTTTTCTTCACCCTCTGCTATTCTTGCTCCAAATCATGATCTTACTTTTTTGCAAAAATTAATTCGATACGATGCCGTTAATTCTAAAATATCAAAAGCTGCTACTGTGAAAATGATTAATCATCTATGGTATTTAACTGAAGAGCTAGCTATAATTTCCTTGTTTGATGATGAAGTAGAAGTTGAAGTGAAAAAAAAAATGATTGTAAATATTAACTGTCGAAAAGGAAAGAAAGTTAAGGCAAGGAAATTTGAAGTAAAAAAAGATAATTTAAATGCAATATTAGACAAAGATATGAGTGACTTTGTGTCGATGGATTCTCTATCTATTTTCAAAGATTTTGATTTGCCTTACGACTTCATTGAGAAAGATGTAAATTCTTGGGCTAGTGATGGAAGTTTTAAAGAGTGTGTGCGATTTTTTACAAAATTAACAGTCGTGAATGATGTGGCGGAGCGTGGTGTAGCATTAATTGAACAATACAATAAGTGTTTCACTAAAAATGAAGATCAATTACAATACTTATTGCTAATTATTAGTGAATACAGAAAAAAAATGCCAAATTGTAATAGAAATTTTTTAGTGTAACGATATAAATTGCTTTGATTGTAATAAACATTCAATTTTTAGGTTAAAACTTTATTTGTTTAATATGATAATTAATTTTAAGAATAAAAATGACAACTTTTTAAAAAATTTTTAAGTTTTTTGCAAATAACTTACGATCTGTAAGAAATATTTAAATTTTTTGAGAGATCAGTTATAGGAAATCGAATGTTTTACAAAAAAGTCCTATTAAATTTTCTCATAAAGTTGATGGTTGTGTCGGAAAATTAGAAAAATATAAAAATTTTGAATCAATTCATCTTTAGCGTTGAATAACTTTTGAAAAAGTAAATATATCAAAAAATTATAAGAGACCTTTTTTGTAGAGCGTTCAATTTTCTACAAGAATATGTTCTGACTCGATCAATCCGATGACTTGTTGAAGAGTTACAGAATTCCAAAGTAAGAAAAAAAAATTTTCCCACGTTAATCAAATGGGAAATTGAAATTTTCGACTCGGCACCTCTTAATATTAATATTAAGAGCTCTAACTTTCACAGGATCTTTTTTTCGTCATTTCTGACAATATTTTCAATATTAAAAAAAAAAAAAAAATAGTCGGTTTTTTTGAATCAGTCTAATATACATACATACATATTTTTACATTTCATAATGCTTTTTGTCACTTTCTTTCATATTTCATTTACTTGTAAGTAACAGAATAGAACGTAGTTTGTAAATATTTAGAACAATTGTGTGTATTTTTTCTGCAGACACTGCACCAAGGAGAAATTAGTTTGGAATTCATTACGTTCGTCTTCGGAGCTACCCTCTTTAGCAGTACACCTTGCTATTATAGCCAACAACTTATGGACATGGTGAGATCGTCATAGCTTATTTTCTATTTTTTTTGTTAAAGCTCTAATCGCTATCCATGTGATGACGGATTAAGAGTACGGAGTGCCACCTCTACTATTCATCTCGCGGGTATTGTTAAAACCGTCTAAAGGAACCTACTGTCTCGAACAACACTGCAGAGAGAAGGAAAACTTGGAATAAACTCTATACCAACCTGTCTGGTCACCATGATACAGTATGCTAAAACCATCATAGCCACGATAGTGGGGGAGGTCATACTGCATTGTCTGCATTCGCAATGAGTATGGCGACCACCACCCTTGAATTCTATTTATGCTTTCCGTTCGGCTCTACTCTAGTCACTTTGATAGGCCTAGAATAAAAAAAAATAACAAAATCTCCTTTCTGAAGAGAGATCTGTGTCTAACAGTGGACTGTTATAGTCTGCTTTTGATCAAAATCAGGTTTTAACCTGACTACACTGAGTTTAAAATGCCTTTCTATATCAAAGGGTGAGGAAGTCCGTCAAGCGCTGTACTTCTGCGGCTGGGAGCACAACTGTGATCGGCGCACGCGCATCACTTTGCACATTTTGTTGACGTTCACGCTTCGTCCCGTCGCCATTCAAACTGTGTTTAGGACACTTTGTATGGATGGAATGACGGATGTAAGTATTCAATTTGTTCTTGAACTTCACCCTTGAAGATAGCTTTGGCTCGTGGGTCACAATTTTGTGGTCATTTACAACATGATGCCCAACATATTTATTCATAAGGTCTAAAATAGATTAACACGGTCACATGAGCGTATTTAACGAATAATTTTTAATTAATAAAATACTGTTTTTTTTTTCAGCTTTTCCAGCAATCTTACAGAATTTTCAGCCTAATGAACGCCATGTGGGAGTGAGTTACAAATATATTTTAAGATATAATAATATATGTACTGTTGATGAATATTTTTATAATACTATAACAATACATGTATTATTTATTATTATCTGTTAATACATGTATTAATAGTACTTACGTTAAAAGATGCGTTGATATTAAATTGTTTAACTAAATGTCATGTAAAACGTAAATAATTCAATAAATTATACAAGTTATTTATCACGTCTAATTCGGGCTGTACAAAATATAATTTATGTACTTCAATTTTGTATCTATACTGAAAGATTAGTTTGTTTGTTGGTACGCGCTAATCTCAAAAATTACTTGTTTAAATTGAAAAAAAATTTTAATGTTAGATAGCCTAGGATTTATCGAAGGTTATATAACGCTAAGGCTAACAGGAACCGAATATCAATGAAAAATGTTGCCACAAATTAGAAGATTATTCCTTTTGAGGGAGACAGACGAAGTTACCTGAGACAGCTACTTCATCATCATTTGAATTGTAACATTTAACCTAACATGTCTATATGTGTATTTGTAATAATTCAAATAGTAATTCTATGTTACTATCTCTCACACACTTGATGTCTTAAGGTGTACACGAAATGCCACCGCCATTTTGCTTCTGGTTATAACAAAATAAAATGACATCAGTCACAGTTATCATAAATAATTAACGTGTGCCTTTTACGTACATGGGGACGTAAAAGGCGAGGCATAAAAAGCGTTTTACTAGGCCGCCTTAGTGTGGGTATAGTGGCCACCACTCTTGGATTATATTCATGCTTTCTACCAGACAGAGTTGAGTCACTTTGGCAGGTTCTTAAAATGAAATTTAAAAAAGCATCTAAGAGTATCTAAACTAAAAATATTTGTATTACTTTAGTATAACACTTTAGCACTTTTTCACCTGTTAACTATGTAAACCTTTAAATGTACTAAAGAGAAAGAAAGAAAGAAAATTGACATAGAGTAGAACTAAGACAATTACCACTGTTTTCTCCCGTCTAATACATGCACTGCACCTTTCTATTTATAAATAAATAAAAATAGATATACAATAAACTCTCTTTCATGTGTTCTTTTATTAACATCTCAAAAATAAATTGGTCAGTGTCACCCCCTCGGTGGTTCGCGTCGATTATCTTTCTACAATCGCCAACGCCTCCTGACTTAGCGTTGAAAGTCGTCATTTTTATACATTTGTTACTTTTCTAATAACGTTTACGTTTGTAGAATGTCAATTTGACTTAAGGTAGGTCTAAAAGTAACACTTATACCCGTTTTTTTTTTTTTTTTTGTAACGTGTGGAAACCCCCTCGGGCCGTCACCCCACCGGGGTTTACGGCGGGGTGGTGTGTCGGAATCGGACCGACTAAAACCACACGGTGTGCCACTCTGCGCCTGAGACAGGAGGGATCCGGGAACCGCTGCTATTACGACATCCAGATCCCTCCTAGCGCCTGCCCGCCAAAGCGGGCACCATCTGCGGATAAACTCTCTACATAGGCGACGTACGGCACACGCGGACGTCGCCTCCTCGCGGCTGGCCATTATAGCGGGTGGAGGGGAAAACCCGTCCCGTCCACCCGCGGCCACACTCAAGGCGGCATGAGGCGCTGGTATGCGCGCCTCCGCCGCCCGGCTCGCCGGCGGCGAATTGGGTCCGAGTGGATATCGTCCTCCCGGGCCTTCTCCGCCGCCTCCTTCCGCGAAATTACGTCTTCGCAGAAGGTTGCGACCGCGGTAAAACAACTGTCGCTACCGGCCATGGAGCGTATGACGGCCGGTAGCGAGAGATCTCCTCCAATAACTGCAGTGAGGACCCCACGCTGCGCCGCCCAGGCGGAACAAACCGCTAGCGTGTGCTGAGCCGAGTCCTCACTGCAGTCGCAGTGGTAACAGGCGGGACTCAATTCCCTCCTGGCGACCGAGTGCAGATACTTCCCGAAGCAACCATGCCCGGAAAGGACCTGCGTCAGTCGGAAGGAAAGGGTCCCGTGCTGCCGTCCTGCCCACTCGGTGATGACCGGCTGGAGAGCCTCCACGAGGGCAAAGCCAGCACGTGGAGTCTCCAACCGGAATGACCAACGAGCCATCGTGGCTCGACGAGCGGCCTCACGCCACTCGCGTATTTCCTCGGGCGGGGACCGTATGCCGCTACCCGCCCGGAAGTCAGCCGTCCGCCGATAAACTTCGGCGAGCACTTCCGCCTCCAAATCCCACGGGGGAGTTCCGGCCAGGGCGCACGCCGCCTCCGTCGATACGGTGCGGTAACCGCGTATGGCTCTAACCGCCAATATCCTCTGAGGGCGCCAGAGACGAGCCCTATTCTGGGCGGTCAGAGCCGCCGCCCACACCGGTGCACCATACAGCGCCATTGATCGAACAACCCCCGTGTATAACCGTCTCGTCGCGACGCTGGCTCCACCCAAATTGGGCAGAAGTCGCCCAAGAGCAGAAGCAGCGCCGACCAGCTTTGGAGTAAGCTGTCGGAAGTGCTCGTCGAAGAGCCACCTGCCGTCGAGGATTAGGCCCAGATACTTCATCTGGGCCTTAATCGGTACGAGGACCGAATTGACAACGATAGAGGCACCGGGGGGTGGACCACGACGGGGCCCATGAAACAAAAGGGCTTCCGTCTTATCTAGGGCCACCCGTAAACCCAGCGCCTCAATGCGCCCGACCACCAAAGAGACTCCCACGGTGGCCAGACGCGCCGCCTCTTGAAAGTTCGCCCCCCGGGCCGTGACCAATGTGTCATCGGCGTAACAAATTACGCCCAGCCCGGGGGGAAGACGACCTCGAAGGGCCCAGTCGTATCCCATATTCCACAGGAGTGGTCCGAGGACGGACCCCTGTGGAACACCGCACGACATGGGCCGCCGCCTCAGAATACCATCTCGGTCCTCGTACACGACGGTACGCTCCTCAAGATAGTCTGCCACAAGCCGCCTCAGGTACTCGGGCACCCCGTGGTAGTGGAGTGCTTCCCTGATGCAGCTAAATGGCAGACTATTAAATGCGTTGGCGATGTCCAACGACACCGCCAACACCACGCCGCCACAGCTCACCGCCTCTTCGGTAACGGCCCTCAGGCGCAGCACAGCATCGACCGTCGAACGCCCCGCCCGAAAACCAAATTGGGCGTCCGACAGATCGGGGCCCACCTCGCAGAGGTGCCGGACGATGCGGGCAGAGAGTATCCTCTCAAACAGTTTACCCGCCTCGTCCAGCAACACAATGGGCCTATAGGCCGCCACCGAATCGGTAAGCCGTCCCGGCTTCCTTAATAGGACCAGCTTCCCGCTTTTCCAGCACTCAGGGAAGCGTCCGGACGACAAGCTAGCGTCCAAGACCTCCCTGAGGCGGTCCGACATGTAGTCGAGGGATCGTGCCAATACTCGGGCAGGTATCCCATCTGGCCCAGGGGCGGTGTTCTTAGAGCGAATCCGTAGAACAACCGCCCCCACCTCCGATTCCCTAACGGGCGGAATATTGTCCTCGTTCCCCCCGTCGTCTCTGGCCATGAAGACCATCGACGGGGGTGTGTGATCCACCCGCTGCGGGAAAAGGCCCTCGACCACATCCCGCAGGAAGCTGGGCTGGAGTGTCTCTGTAAGGGGGGGGCCCGACGTGCGGAGCTTTTGTCGCGCCGCACGATAAGGGCGACCCCAGGGGTCACGATCGAGACCCTCCAGCATCTCCTTACGCTTAATTTCCTTGGCGCGGCTGATGGCCAGCTTCAGAGTTTTCCGCGCCTCTCGGTACTCCTCATGAAGCTGGTCTTCCCCGCCCTCTTCGCGGTGTCGCCGCCGACCACGAGTGTAGGACCTCCGGGCACGAGTACAGGCCGCGCGGAGGTCCGCCAACTCCTGGGACCACCAGTAAACTTCCCTCCGTGGAGGCCGACAACCTCGTATGCGGGGCATGGCCGCATCGCAGATTTGCGTAATCGCATCGCGGAAACGACCAGCCCCCATGTCGACCTCCTCGATGGGAGCCTGCGGAGACAGCCAAGAGTGAATAATGGCTGCCTCCTCCAGTAGGTCCCTATTCAGTTTGGCTATAGCCCACCGCGGAAAGCGAGAAGAACGCCGCGCCGCGTGACCTCTACTGGGGCCCTGGGAGCGGGAGAGCTCAAATCGGATATAGAGATGATCCGAGAGCGTCTCAACCTCTTCCAGGACACGCCAGTTCCTTACTCGTGCGGCGAGGGCAGGGGTAGCGAACGAAAGGTCCACTATCGACCCTCCCTGCTGTCGCACGCACGTGTTGGTGGAGCCCCTGTTTAGTAAACAGAGGCCCACCGAGGCCGCCCACTCCTCTACGGCCTCGCCCCTAGCGTCCGTCCTGGGAGAACCCCACGCAATGGACTTTGCGTTGAAGTCCCCCAGCACTAAGACGTGCCCAGACGTTAGACGCCGCATCGAGGTTTCCAAGTTGTTAAGGAAAACCTCGAAGTCGTTCAAACTCCGGTTGGGGGAGAAGTATACACCATATACAGTGATCCCCCCCCACTCGGCAGCAACATATCCAGTGCCCTTGTCTCTTAGCGACAAGGGCGGGGAATGAGCCGCCGTGGAGCCGACGACTGCCACGGAACCGTCCCGGTCACCCAACCAGTTTGGACGGGGAGGAACATAATAGGGTTCCGCGGCTACGGCAACACCGATCGACCACTGTGCCATGGTTTGCAGAAAAAGGTCCTGCGCCGCGGCACAGTGGTTCAGGTTAGTCTGGACAAGGAGGTTGGAGACTTGGGCCATTACTCGACCGTCTCTACAGCCTCCTCCATGGGCGACGGTATAGACGCACGAACGACGTCAGAAGCAGCCTGGGCCGACTGGCTAGCCCCTGACGCCTGCCGAGAACTGCGGGGAGGTTTGCAACCCCCCTGCCCAATCTGGTGATTGGCGGGTTTGTTACCCGCCGCACACGCGGGGCAGTGAGGGGCAGCAGAACAATCTGCCGCCTTGTGCCCCGGTCGACCGCAGCGGAAACATAATCCGCTGCAGTCGAAACAACTGACGCACTTGGCGCGTGTGTGCCCCGATGCCAGGCATTTGTAACACCTCATCGGTCTCGCCGCCAGGACTGTGATCCTAGCGCTCACGAAACCGATGAGCAGCCTGCCGGCGTCGCCCAACATTTTGGCCGACGCTACGGGACAGCTGACCCACACTGCGCCAAGTCCTCCTGGACCGGGGCGGATGGTGCCGACCCTAATGTTGTCCGTGTTGCAACCCGTCTTCTCTCTTACTGCAACACGGACATCCTCGGCCGTTATGGAGTCGTCCAGGCCCGAAATGCGCAATTCTGCGCACTTGGTGGGCCTGGCGATCTTGACACCATCAGTGGCTGTAAAAATTCCCCGCAGCTTCTCGGCGAAAGAGTCCGCCGTCTTAGCACCTTCAGCCCCAGGGAACTCGAGGACTCGAGCTCCCGTCTGGGCGAGGCGCATTCTAACTCCCACCGTCCCGAAGTCGTGTGCGAGACTGTCCCGGGCCTTTTTAAAGATAGCCGCATAGGACAGCCCACCATCAGCCGCCCCCGGTGACATGGTGACCACCACTGCCGCGGTTTTGGGCGCTTGCAGTTTGCGCGGCTTCTTTGCGGTGGCCACTGCCACCGATGGCGACTGCGGGGTAGAGGCTGCTATTTGTGCAGCCTTCTTACCCCGCTTTCGGGACTTCTTAGCCCCCCCGACTACCCGCCAACCATCCGTGGAAGGGGCAGATGTGGAGGGAGCACTTGTTGAGGTGCCAGATACAGCGGTTGGAGTGGGGAGCGGAGGGAACTCCGCCCCAGCCTTTGCCGCTGTTTTGGGCCCTGGCCTCGGTGCGGGCGTCCGGGCTGTTGCCTTGGCCGCCTGCCGTGCCCTCGGAGCAGTTGCAGGAGCAGCAGAAACTGCTGCCGCCGCCGCGTAGGACACGCGACCGGTCGCAACGGGAAGCGATGCTGACACCGATGCAACCTTCGCTTTATGGCCCGCAAGCGGCGGCCGGACAACAGGAGCTGGCGGTAGCCTTGCCTCCAGGCCAGCCAGACGCCCGTCCATCATGCGCCATACTGCATCGGTTATATGGCGCAGATGGGCATCAGGAATGCCACCGAGGCTGGAAGAGGGGGCAGGCTGAGACGGGGACGTGACCGGATCCTCTGTCGGGCGATGCGCCCGGAATTGGGCGAACTGAGCGCTGAGCTCAGCCACTTGCCCCGTCAGGCGATCGTTGGCCGCCTGGAGCCGAGCCACGTCCCCGATGAGGGTATCCACGACCCCCGCAATAGCGGAAGAGGAGTCCTTAAGGGCTTTCACAAAAGAGCCCTTAAGGTTACTCGACTTGGTGGCCACTTTGTGAATGATGGCCACCGCCGCATTCGCTCTCTCCTGCATAGACGATGGTGTTTGAGGAACTGAATCCCCCACCATCGGCTCCTTTATTTTTAGCAGGAGATCCGCAATCTCCTCCTCCGCCAAAATTTCGCCGTCTGCCCTGACCCGTCTATAGGCTTCCGCCTTGCAGAAGACGGAGCCTGACGGGGCCGAGATCGGGGTTCGTGACCTCCCTCTGCGGCTGCTTGCTACCTTAGGAGGTAGCATCTCCTGGGATGTATCGCTTTCGTCATCCCTGGAGCGTCCGCGTTTTCGGCTGTCACACAGCTCCGTCTCCATGAAGTCCAGCACGTCGGTCCTCGCACTGAAGCTTCCGCTCGTGGTAGATCTGGAGCGTAATCGCTCCGATGTTCTTCGGCTCCCAGCAGCTATAATGGCTTCTGGGAGCCCCACCGAGATAGGCGTTTCAACCATTACGTCTTCCTTATTAGACGAATGTTCGCCCGCCCTTGCATTTCCCTCCTTCGTACTCTCCTTCTTCTTCTGTCCTTCCTTTTTATTAATATTTATTTGTAAAGATTCCATGTTAGACCCACGAGAGGGGGAGAACTAAAGGTCGACCCGGGCAGAGATCCCCCAATACCGGGGCAAGCGTAGATTTATGCCCAACCGAGGGGTCCGCAGGTGCCTCGGCTGGGAGTGCGCTTACGACTGAACGACCCATCAGCCATGCATCCCCTGGTCACGCACCAGAACACGGGATTCGGGGTAATTTTTTATAGAGGTTTTCTTCCTCGCAGTCCGGGCGGCTAAGCCAAGACCCTCGCCCCCGATTGGAGTCGCGAGACTCCAACTCGGGACTACGATATGTCGACGGCGGCACGGAGACTACGTCTCCTGATGCCTGCTCGGTGGCAGTGTAAGTGCACACCGAGCCCGTCTTACTTTTCCCCCGCTGAACGGAGGAACACCGACCCTTGAAAGGGTCCCACCATCATGATTTTTTACCAAGGTTTTCCTCCTCAATGCTCCGAAGAGCGAAGAACCAACAGAGGATCCGACAGACACGCCCGCTCTGTTGGACCAAGTCTCGGCCGAATTGCCGAAAATGGCTTCCTCTTCGTGCTAGAATATTAGCCGTTGGCAGTGATGAACAACACCATCGCCAACGTTTCCAGGGTGCACCACGTGGAGGTTTTCTAGCCCAGCACCCCAAGTAACACTTATACCCGGTCTCAACGTTGGGGCCTCTGCCCATACATTTTAATTCTCTGATTCCTAAGAAATAAATTTTAAAGACATACAGTACAAAGCAATTTTGATCTATATTAAATGCACAACATATCGAACGTATTTACTTGCATTGTTCAAAATTACTTTGAAAGTATAACTCACAAATAGATTCAATGTTAAAATATAAGAATGGATACTGTGAGTTATCAATAGGATACAGATATATGCTATTCCGCGCCTTTTGGAGGCATTTTTTAGGTACACATTTCCGTAGTTCGTCATTTGGATAATATCTAGTAAGTAGTAGTAAGTAGTAATAGTAAGTTTAGTCCACTTAGCAATAAAAGCGTTTAAAAATTCTGTGTTTAAGCGAAACATCAACTTTTTAATGTATTCTCTTAATATAACACGAGTGTATTATATATATATATACCTCCCTTGAAACATAAACTAATTAACTGCCGCGGTGGCGCAGCGGTAGTGAATGCGATTGCTTGAGGTCTCGGGTTCGATACCCGGGTTGGACCAAATGTTTGTATGATCTGTGAATATTTGTTTATTTTTTGTGTTTCTTTTTTGTATGTAGTAACAAAAAAAAAGCATATAAGTATTATATCAGTCAGTCTAGTTATCATAGCACAAGCTCTGCTTAGAATGAAACTAGATGACGTTGTGTGTCAAATGTCCGAAATATTTATTTATAAAATAAACTATAGTGGAAACTGCATTTCAATTCGTTGCGTACTTCGGTAGACCAAAAGTGACTTCATTTCATACAATGTAACAATTAAAATCATTGTTTCTTCTACTGTACCGTCTAATATTATTATTATCGTAATTAGAAGTATCATTATCGGCCTATTGTAGTCACTGCTGGTCACATAAAACGAAACAAAAACAAGAAATATAACTGAAATAATTCCAGTGGTCAGCGCATCCTGTTTATTCTATGTAATAAATATTTTTACGTTTGGTGCATGTAGTATGTATGTATAACACATACATAAAACACATACATAAAATATATTTTATGAAGACAATAAATTTTATGACTTCTCCAAAGTCATAAAATATACTCGAATTTAATTAAATCTAATTATCACTGGTTTAGTAAATGTGTCATTAATCTAAATAAAACAAGTCAAGTACGTGTCGAGTCACGCGAAACGTAAGATTCTGTAGTAAAGGCGTTTTGTTATTTCAATATTATAAACACGTATGTGTTATATGTCATCATCATTATCCTTTAACAGTCCACTGCTGGACATAGGCCTATCCTTGGCAAGGAGGTGTTATATTTAATTTTACTTTTTAGGTTTTTTTTCACTGTTAATTGTGATATATAAGAATTTCTATACCCCTATTCATCAAATGGGTATTTTAAGAGGTGACTAAGTCAGCATTACGCAGGACAACATCACTACAAAGAGAAGGAAAACTTGAAAAAAAACCCTGTACTAATCCGTCTGACCAGCTGGTATAGTAGGTCAAAACCTTTTTGCTAAGGAGAGGCCGATGTCTAGCAGTGGACTGTTCAAAATTGTTGATGTGATATGATGTGATTGGTTGGATAATGTTTTGTGTGTGTTATTAATTTCAATTTTTTGGACAGTTTATTATGTTATATCGTGTATGTTTAATTTAACTTTTTTATGATTATGTTTTGTGTACAATTTATTTTGTTTTATTTATTGTGTTATTAAACTGTTGTGTGTAATATTATTTTTAAGCCTACACTATTGTATTGCGTGTCGTGTGTAATAATAGTATCTGATATATTGTAAATAAATTCATATGTTCATATGATAACCAGAAACGACGGCTTAACATCTCAATATGTTAAGAAATGGTCGCCTGTTCATAGATTGACCTGACTAAGATTGCTTAACTACACTATGTGTTAACTTAACCGGCAAGCCGCGAGTATCCCTGTCTGCTTTGCACCAAGGGGCGGACTACCTGAATGACGAACCATTCTAACTTATTCAATTAGTTTTACTACACAACTCTATCCTTTACAACTTTGACGTATCTTCACACGAAGATCAAATTTCGGAATTTGATAGCTCAAACACACTCATTCACGACTTACTATCGAATCATATTCTCCATGTTTCTGGCAGCTAGCCAAGTGTTGCCACGACGTTGCTGTTAAATTCATATGATTCAACGAAAAAATATTCATGATCCAAGACCAGATGACAAAATTAAACGATCATCTTGTAGCATGTGAATAATTATTATTCTTTATTATATGTATGACGATTATTGTTAAATTAATACTTGTAAAATGTATTCGTAAAATATAGTACAATAAAAAATGAATTGTTCATTATTTTTGAAGCTCAAAGAAACATCAAATATATTATCTCTGAAATTTCAAACTTTTTCTTTCTATTTTAAGAGCTTGTCAAAGTGACACTACTCTGCCTAAAGGTGTGAATAGAATCGTAGAGTTGTGGTCATCATACTCATTGCGAATGCAGACAATAATGTATGATGACCCACACTATGGCGGCCTAGTGCGATGCTTCTTGACGCCCTGCTTGGAGGTGTAAAAGGCATGGCAGAAAAAAAAACAAAGAAGGTATATAGAAATGCACTAGAAATGTATATATTCCTGTGTCGCGGGGGACTTTACAAACATTTATGTAACGAACACAAGGAAACTAAGACTCTGAACAACAATTTGCGGATCACACAAAATGTAGGTCTGTGTGAAATTTGAACTCACAACACTCAGCGCCATAGAAAACGACAAGGTGATCGCTTAAACCACTACGCCTGCTGTCAAATACATGTAGAAAAATTAAAAAAGCTGGGATAAAAAAAATTAAGATTATATAATATTTTCTAAGGATTTCTGTATAATTATCAAATATAAGGAAGAGGATCTCCTCATCATATCTTCTCCATAGATCTAATTAGTAATTTCTTTAAAAACCAACTCTTAATTGAAGAACGAACACATATAAAAATAAATATTTTTGAACACGCCCTTTCTAAAATAACTCTAGTCCTCACAAATCTGTCAAACGCTTTTATCTCTCGATACATCTACAAACATAATTTACGTCAGATATTTATGTCAAAATATAATTTCACACAGAACATAAAATACCCTACACACATCATGAAAGCACCTCTTCATACCTTGATCTCATTTTCACAAATTTCAATGATAAAGTTATTTATATAAATAGATACGTTGAAAAACTAAGTTTTTCGATCTCTGCGGTATGATCATTCAACATGTAACATAAGATTACGCCTGTTTTCTCGAAGGGGTAGGCAGGGGCATATTAAACGCCTACTTTTCGGCCGTGTGTTGGTCCCACGTAATAGATGGCTATTGCTGTTAATCGCGATGTTTTGTTTTCCAGAGCCTCATCCGTCTATCAACAGGTGCATCACTTGCTGGTGAGGCTGGCTTGGAGCTCTAAGTTCTTGATGGGAAACCTATACAGACGTAAGATTTTGAACTGTGCTTTATTTATGCCTACCGCCTGCTTATTATTATATTAATAATATATACATATATAATATATATATATATACTTAATATTTATAGTTTCTTGAATATGTTTGTAGGTTACGAAATTCATATTGATGTTGACTCAAAATATTGTTATATCTTTAAAAACTACAAATACGTGCAATCAAAACACTGACGAACGTGGGCATTTAGTATGCCTCCGCTTACCCCTCCAGGTTAACAGATGTGATTTTTTATATGTATGTATGTTATATGAAATAGAGGTCAGTTTTACTGCTCATAAATATTTTGCATCATATTTAAAAAATACGGAGCAATATGCTGATATTGAACATTTAAATTACGATAAAAAAGAAATAACACATGTTAGTTCGCCTAAAAAAATATAAATGCCTCAATCACTCAGAGTAGTGATCTCGGATGTCTTCACTTTATTATCTACATATATGACGTTTCTTAATTCATAGAAAAACCGTGTGTACTGTTCGCAGACGGAATTTCTTTACTTAAATCTTGCCGAAACAATAACAATATCAACGAAAAATTGCTCTCAGTATTAAATAAACGAGTAAACAAAAACTACCAGATATTAGAGCCACTCTGATTTCAGCATGAACGGACCGGCTCGACCGGGGCAGTACCACCCTCTCACAGAAGATCAACCTAAACCGACCGCATCTATGCTGTCGTGTTTCGTTGGTGAGTGCGAGACCGGAGGCCCAATGATGGTGACAATTGTCGTGGTAAGTGTGTGCAATACAATACTACGATGACTGTCATGCCTTTTATGTCCCCAAGTAAGGCGTAAAAAAGCATCTTAATAGGCCGCCGTAGTGGGTCACCATACTGCATTGTCAGCATTCGCAATGAATATGGTGACTACAACTTTTGGATTCTATTCATGCTTTCCGTCAGGCAGAGTATAGTCACTCTCTCAGTCTTTTAAAAAGAAAGAAAAGCTGGAAATCAACTACAAAATAACCAAACTTGTGGTGTTTTATCGTTATCAAAAAACTTCTTCAAATATTAAATAGACAAATCAAAGTCTTTAACGATTTTACATTATTAGAACTCACTATAGACACTCACATATCCTGGAAGACTGACATCAAACACATTAAGCTCAAAATCTCTGGTTTTAGTTCTGCATTACACGAAGTTTAAAAAACTGCAGACCTTAGAACTGCCCTTATCAACTACTTTGTGTATGCATTCATGCATCATTCATAGCACAAAAGAAATTGATTCATATTCTATTCAATTTAAAATAAACGGACAGTTACTTACCACAAGTTACTTACCTCACCTTCTACTTACATTCTCGCAATATGCATATTTGTACGGAAATATATGTATTACTTTTTTTATAATCCACACGAATCAAAACAACAGTTAATCTCTTCACATCAACAGCTTTTAACAGTCCACTGCTGGGCAAAGACCTCTTCTTCGAGAGGAGGTTTTGCCGTACTATACCACGCCGTCCAGACAGGTTGATAGAGATATGTGTTAATATTACCCACTTTCCGTATCACATTGCGTTAAAATATTCCCTATGTAATGTCCTGCCTCGTTTGTCCAGCGGTTGGCGTATACGGTTGGTGATCAAGAGGTCTCAGGTTCGACTCCTGTGTCGGGTCAAAAAAAATTTGGTTGAGTTTTCTGATTATGGAAATGATTACTAACAGCCCGGTGTTTGGAATCTCCCCGGTCGTGTCGAATAGCCGTGCTATCGGATTGTGAGAGTGAGGGAACAGAGAGTGCACCTGTGTCTACGCACACACTTATGTACTAAAATATCTCCTGCATAATAGTTTCAGTTGAGTCTGACCACCGTGGCTGAAATTAGCTAGGAGTACACAGTACTAATGTCCATAAATAAAGTATTTATAATAATTAATTACCAAAGTCCATCAAAAATGAGACAAATCTGATTAAATTTCTAAATAAAATTTAACAAATAGTTACAAATAAAGCTTATTACACAATTAATCTATATATAAATGATAAACAAATACGTAAATTATATATCAAATTGTTGTTATTGTATATGAGATTGTTATTTTATTATAAAAGTGAAGTGTTAACATTATTTTAGTAACAATTGTTTCCTGAACATTACTAATGTTATATTTGTAAGAATTTAATTGTATTATAACTATTCTGTATGGGCGTTGTAACAATTAATATTATTTATTTATTTATTTATATATAAAGTGTAAACTTTATGCACTTTGTACATCGGCGGACTTAATACCCAAGGCACTGGCAGAGATCCAGTCAACCTTAGGGTGGTATAGAAATATTGTAAGAGTGTTGCACAGAGGTTGTTATGTGATTTGTAATTTGCTGTGTCTTTCAGGGTCCACGACTGTTCCTTGATTTTAAGCATACCATGTTACCATCTGTTTATAATATTGCAGAACACAAAAAATCGATATGAATTTGAAGTCAACTAATTTAATTGTAGAGCAATGAACTTAGCTCTACCAGAGTTAATTTACTAGAGAAACTTTTGACATTCTGCCACGCCCCATAGCCCTTTTAGTTCCATAAAAAAATCGTATAAAGTACGATGACGTTAATGATTCTCAACAATTTTTTGACCGCTTTGAGTTTTTTTTTCATTTTTACTTTTAAGAGTGAAAATAAATTTGGTTAGTTTCGACATTTTAAAACCGAATCTTTGAAGTTTTGTAAGGGTAGTAACCGAATGTAAAGATAAAAATCTGTAGACAAATTGCATAAAAAAGGGTTCTAATCACAAAATTACAACTGGAAACAAATACTAAACTAGGTTAATTCAAATCGTTTATAAAAAGCTCAGTATATATAAACTGAGAATTTAAATATGCAAGCCAGAGACGTTAATAACCATTGATTATTTATTATAAAACTGTTTTGACCTAGATATTGTCCACTATGACAGCTAGACGTAAAAATTAACAAATAGCACAGTGATTTTTTATGATATTGAGGGCGAATGTGCTCCTGATTTTAAGCAATTGCCATTATCCATGAACCTATTACTAAAGCGTAACAAGTGGATTACTATCTTTAGGTATTATAGTCACGCTGATTTCAGCACAAACGGCCCGACTCTACCAAGGCAGTACTACAAAAGACCGACCTAAAGCGACAGCATCCATGCTGTCGTGTTTCGCTGGTGAGACCACAGAGCCATTGACGCTGGGATTACAGTCATCGTAGTAACCGTGTGAGCCTTATACTGTCACAATGACTGTCATGTCTTTCTCGTCCCCAAGTGGGCGTGAAAAAGCATCTCACTAGGCCGCCATAGTGTCTGATTACCATACTGCATCGTCTGCATTGAGTATGGTGACCACAACTCTTGAATTCCATTCATGCTTTCCATTAGGCAGAGTAGAGTCTCTTTGGGAGGTTCTCCCTCTTCTCTCTCTCCCTGCAAATCCAGGTGAGTAAGTGAGATCAGATTGTGGCTCTGGTAATCTCACTGATTGGAGAAAAAGTAACCAAATAATTCTCTTTGGAGCCGTGACATCATTTCGGTCAGCCCTACTCTTTGTCAAGCTCTTTCTACATCTTTGTATAAACTAGAGATCACTTAGTGCTCCAATATACACATTGCCGTGATATGAAGGACTACGTGAACTAGAACCTGATCAAGGAAAATAGAAAAACATAGCTCTCAGCACTGTTCCCAAAACTTGGGAAAAGGATATGAAGACTTTATGATCCCGCTGACCTGGTAACAGTATCTATCTTTATATTTGTTACCTGAACTTCGTTTACCTCAAGGGCATATAAATGTCAGCAATTATTAACGCAATTATCACATTGGTGTCTACTGTAAACAATCTTAATCTAGATTTAACGGTCAGGTCAGGTGCTGGCAAGCACGACTGTTTGCTGAATACATAAATAATTGCTTTGTGTAGTCAAATGTGTAATTCTGCATATAATTATTTACCAGGTAGTAGAGGCACGCTAGTTTAAGCATGAACGGGCTGGTTCGTCCGGGGCAGTACTACCCTCCCACAGAAGACCAACCTTTTTTTTTTGTTGTCGGAATGGAAAATCCCTTCGGATCTCCGACTCCTCGGGGTCGCAGGAGCCAGTAGTATGTGGTGTTTCCACTAAAAACCAGGCTGGTCTCAGGCGTCCTTCTCTGAAGGGTACCCGGACAGAAGACCAACCTAAAGCGACAGTATCCGTGCTGTCGTGTTTCCTTAGTGAGTGCGAGAGCGTAGGCCCATTGATACGGGGCTGACAGTTGTCGTGGTAAATGTGTGCAATACAATGCTACGATGACTGTCTTTTACGTCCTCAAATGAGGTGTAAAAAATCGTACTAGGACGCCATAGTGTGGGTCACCATACTGCATTGTCAGCATTCGTAATGAGTATGGTGACTACAACTTTTGGATTCTATTCATGCTTTCCATCAAGCAGAGTAAAGTCACTTTAGCAGGCTATTAAAATAAATAAAAAATAAAACAAAAAATTGAAAGCTGGGTATTATTCGGTTGAATTTTGTTGCTATTTACTTCTTAATTATCAACTTATGGTGTCTACTGAAAACTACTGTGTATGGTGGTCTACTGAAATTTGCATTTTATTATCAACCTTTTTAGCCTTATTTTTGTTAGGGCATCGTGATACTAGGGAACTGTTTTTACTTTTAGGGATATAATAGATATTTATATAGGATAAGGGCTGATAGGTGTGTCTTAGCTTAGCTAGATTGTACTACTTGCATACGATGTTTAAATTTGCAAGTAGTATAAGCAAGTATTATATTAGTCCTTGGTCTAGTGGCTAGCACATGCGACTGTCTATCAAGAGGTCTTGGGTTCGATTCCCAGGTCAGGCCAAAAAGTGTTATTAAGTTTTCGTGGTATATGTACATATAACTTTCCAACGTCAACAGTGGGCCGTAATACGTCAGCATGATCACTTTGTCTGGTCGAAGGAACTTTTCTCTGTATTGGAGAGACATAAAACCCTTTCCTCCACAAATTAAGCACATATTATTTGTGTATGTATGTATGTATGTATATAGATTTATATCCACTTAAGTATGTATATGTATGTATTTATGTATTTATATAAATTTTAGTATATGATAAGTTTGTACATATATGTTTACTTCTGTTATTCAACATCACCTGAAACGCACCTACTTCCTATTTTCTCTGCATCACCCAAAGGTCGACTGGTAGAGAATGCCTTAGGCATTAAGTCCGCCTATGTACATAAAGTGCATGATGACAAATAAATAATAAATATTATAATAATATGTGCTTATTCGTATAACATTTTTGTTGAATATTTAGTATTGATGCCGCATAGACGGCTTTATTTTTGAGTATACTTCTGAACCTAAGTAGTTTTTGAAGCTGCAGCTGACGCGGTAGACATTTCACTTCTTAATAAAAAAAACATTTATTCAATTTTGTTCAAGTTACGAGCGAATATTCGAACAGATTATTTTTAGTAACAGTTGTATTATTGCATACCAAAGTATTTTTCTTTGTCAACAAAAAAATTGTCCAAAGTGTTCAATGTCTACAGTAATAAATTACAAGTTTGTCTTTGACATGAAAGATATGCGTTTTTAAGTGTTTCATTTAAATGCATTTAATTTGGCAGGCTTTGCTAAATCATCTGTATAATAATATTAAAATCTTACGTCTTGTACGCTTTAAAACCCTGAAAATCTCTGCACCGATTAGGCTCACATTTTAACATAATTTACACAATAATCCAAAGCCTTTTAAACTATTTTTCGAAATACTTTCATTCCTCGATTTTCGTCAATGCATCCTCAAATGAGTACACTCGAGAAAATTTGATATATAGCAAATGAAATTGAGAATCATTGTTTCAAACAAAGAGAAAATAAAACCGTTCGTAGTTTACGCACTGCATAATGAATTATTTTAATTAAAGCAAAGAGCATGAGCTTAATTTCATCAAGTAAAAAAAATTCCTCGAATGACGAAAAGACTAATTCAAGCGAGCGTTGCCAGGAGCACAAGCTAGTCAAAAGTTATAAATATTTTAATTGGATAACACGTGTCGCAACAGGCGACCCGAGAATCTGGGCTAAACACTGTTTAGCAAGAATATCTACTGATCAAAATATATTTATATTACACAACAATGGGACACAGTTTGTTGTACGTACAGTCGCTATTTAAACCTAATATAGAAACATTCAGTCTAAAGCAAATAAACATAAATATGCATACAAATGTTTGCGCTGAATCTATTGGAGTATGAACATCTATCACTCATCTTTACAGTTGAATACGTTACTGGGGTACCGCCGCGCTGTTGGTTTTCAATGAGTGATCCTCACACTCGTTTGATATTGTATTTATTACTTTTGTTTTGTCAGGGGCAAACGGCCAGGTACCTAATAGTAAGTGACTGCCACATACAAGTCAAGGGTCACAAGTGTGTGCTGCCACACGGAAATTCTTAACTCAAATCAGCGAAAGGGGTAGATTTGAGCTCCGATAACGTCGTAACTCGCTAAAGAGTAACGAGAAAAGCATTACTAGAGTTTGTAGCGTTCATGTGGCAACACTGTTTTTGACGACGCCGCTTTTTATACACTGAGTTGTGTACACAAAAATGTTAAGTGGCTACTCTGATTAACAAAGTGTGAATTGCGTGTAATTCAAGCTCTTGGAGACAAATATTGTGAATATTGGTACCTCCTGAACAGTAAATCCATATTGAATATATACTGTGTTTAATTTGACCATTCAAGTGGTAGATGCATCAAATAAAAATATATTGTGGAGTACAAAAACATAGTAACTCCCGAAGTGGTGACCCTGCCAGGATAGAACTCATACGGCTGTCCTTTCTGTATATCTTTATATTAACTAGAGATCGCCTACTTGTCGAAATTGGTGTAAATCATTATTTAAATTATCTTATATATTTAACGAGTCACAAAGATTTTAGGTGCAAAACTCATTGATTAAGAATTTCATTTACGTGCGTCATACTAACATATACTAACAACTGTTCATATAAATTCCACTTCTCATTTTCTAGTAATTCCCAAAGAAAAGAACTTTTACGAGAAATTACTTATGTATTCTCTCTTTAATTTTTTTGCCCAACAAGTCTCCCAAGTTCCCCACGGATGGAGCACGGGATGTGCTATGTTATGGAGCACTTGAGAGATGTGTGATGGGGTCGTCGACGTTGTGTCGTGGGGAACTTGACAGACATACATGAAATGGATATAAGAACATACGAACTCAGAACAACAATTTATGAAACACAAATGAAAAATGTGTCGAATGCAGTTATTGAGAAGTCGGTATAGTTTATTAAAGAGATCATATTAACATACATATATCACCATACTGGATTATTGAAATTATTGAGTATAAAAGTAGTTTTGGTTTTAGGAGGCAAGAAGTTTTTAGACGATATAATATTCGCAGGTTTCCAGCTGCTCTCCGGCTGACATGAGAAACTTGAGTTCGCTAATCAAGGGTTGTATCATTGAGTAAATCTTTGACTACGGAGACTGAACGCAATAAATAAACCGTTGAAGATAATTAGTGAAATTGAAGCAGTATCGAATCTGCTCATCATGACTTTATGACTTCTAAGTTTCTGTTGACTACGTACATAGTTTTTGTTGTATCGTCCACCAATTATGTTTTCTAGTCAATAGTTAGCCCTTGTAATAATAATTTCATCATTAATAATTTACCTAAACATTGTTACAAATGTTTATTAATGCATCGCATATTACAAAATGACTCATAATGCAGCGACGGCCGACGTTTGGCAATATCAGTAATACTTACGTGCAAAATAAAGATTTTCCGAGAAATTCATCACGGGAAAATATTTATGTTGGAATGTAACCAAAGGTTGGCAACCTCTGGAATTTATATATATCTTACATTGTATCTGAACACTCGTTGGGAATTAATATTGTGAGAGTGAAAACTCCAAATTAATGTGACTTTTCGGTGTAAATAAGTCTGACTTGAATTGATAACTTGATAATTTTACATCGGTTTATGCACATCTGTAAACTGTTTTAATTTGAAATAGAATTTATCTTTACTACTGTTTATAATCCGTAGATCGCGGTCACAATACTTCATATCTTTGAATTGTCCCTCTTTTGGAGTGAGTTACACTGTCTGTGGTCACAGGTCAGTCAGCCTATAAACATAACATTAACATTAACTCTCTCCCGTAAAAGATATACGTACAAAGACTATTTCTGTATCAGTTCATAGAGTACAACTGTTAAAATGGTTTATTTTTTTATTTCTAGCCTGCCAAAGTGACTCCACTCAGCTTGATGAAAAGCGTGAATCGAATCCAACACTCACCATACTCATTGCAAATGCAGACAATGCAGTATGGTGACCCACACCATAGCGGCGTAGAGAGATGCATTTTTACGCCTCTTTTAAAATATCCAGGATCACAGTGGGAAGGGATCACGTGCGCTGGTGGTGAGATCCAGAGAGAAAGAACTGAACCGGTTTGCAGTTTTGGGGCGAACGAACAGAAGGCTCACCCAATGACCAGTGTCAGTAATTCTTCATAGATGAACACAACACTGAAGACAAAGAGGAAACAAAACAGAGTATGTTGTTGCCGCCCTTTGACTGCCCTATCTATCAAATTAGAGGAAATGGTTAGATCGCCGTTTACCTCTCTCACTCGACAAAAACTACCAAAAGAATTTCTTGCCACCTATATTTGTGATGCTGTGGTAGTGAAGTGGAACTGCTTATGCGAGTAGGTAGTAGAGTCACGCTGATTTCAAACAAACGGGCCGGCTTGACCGAGGTAGTACTACCCTGCCACAGGACCAACCTAAAGCGACAGCACGGGTGCTGTCGCTGTGGATTGGTCTCCTAGGTTGGTCTCTAAGGTTTTTTCCTCGATTTCTTTGATTTCTTCCTTGATATAAAGAAATTCTAATCGTCATTATGTCTTATCGGCTGATGATGATGACGATAATGATGATAATTTTGCCTTATTTTATATTTTTATACAAATTTTTATTTCAGAATGCTTATTAAAAATAATGGCTGCGTCTGAAAATATAAAACTGTTTAGCAGCTTTTTAATTTAGAGAGTTAATTAGTGTTATATATTTACGGTCGATCTTGGCATGGTACCACGAAACTCACATCTAAAGCGATTTACATACACATGATATCAATACGCTAATATAACTACTATATTTATAATGACAGAGCACCTGAATTACAAGCGTTCAAAACCAATATTTCCACAGTCTGCATGTTATCCTTTAAATTTTTTTTTTAAGACACCTTCTGCACTTATGCAAGATATACTATCCTGTATCGTGAGGAACTTTACAAAGAACATCCATACTCAAAATAACGATTTGTGGATCCCATACCCACATGGGACAACTCTTTGTATGAGTAAATCTTTTCAGACATTTATGAGATCGAGAGTAGATCGAAACTGAATTAATAACGAGTTTTAAGTACCAGACTTGACCTTTCGACTATTTTCACTGCAAGCATGGCAAGAATAAAATTAAAAAAATGAGTCAATTTAATATTTATTTACATACTTCTACTTCAATTATATACATCACAGCTAAATAGTGACTTCAAATCTTTTAGTTAGAAGGCTAGCACTTCAGGGCAAAAATTAATTCGAGTTACAGATATGAGACAATGATCTACTAGAGCTTTTGCTAAAACTCTTCAACCAAACTGTAATCAATATATTTTTGTTCCCTTCTTACATAACTTTCACTCTAATATAAAAAATACAATAACAGTTTTATTTTTTTATGTAATTGCTAAAAAATATGGCAGAGCCAGTCGTCAGCTTGTAAGAGCCACGTTTCGGTGGTTATAATATCGCAACCTCACAGTAAACCTGTGAAAAGTAATTAATTCATTGCTTTTCACCGATTTAATTAGCCAAAACCATTTCTAATCCTGGTGCCGGAGGAGGAAGAACTCAAAAACGCTCTTTTTCTTGTATGCCGTTCCACTGGTGATACAGCGGAAGATACATATTAACCGCTGTACTCCAGTTCACAAAATCTGACAAATTGTATTGAAACAGTAAGTATATAACTTATTAAAAGCTTATTACAACATCAAAAGAAGTTTTGAGGTTGCCGCGATAGTCCATAAGGTGAAAAAAACGTTAAAGGTAAATGTAGCCACATCCTATGATGCCCAGACGATCATATAGCGAACCTTGCCTTGCTCTGGTGGATGACGATAGAAAAAGACCTCAAAGAGACACATTTAGACCAAGGTGCAACACAAAACTATGATAAATAGAAAATGCGGACAAGGAAGGTCGACTCCAAATAAATGGGAAAAGGTCTAGAGGGAAGAAAAAGAAGACTGTACCACAAAGGGAACAGATGGGAACACACAAGAAAAATAACTTGAAAAGGGAGCTCTTGTGACTCGTCAGTTGCAATTACTCATGGGCGGCGGTAGTTACTTGCCATCAGGTGACTCATCTGTTCGTTTACCCTCCCATGTCAACCGTTTATCGACTAATGGAAATGACATGCTTAACTAAACATTTAAAGTCGGCCAATGGGGGTGTCTTTCATGCCTCTGGTTGTCCCTTCAAGTAAAACACTTGAGTGAATTTATATATGTGTCTTAGGAAAAGCCCACAAACTTTAAACCTGTATCTAGCTGTAAATAGTAAGATTCTGGGCGTCCCGTTCCCCTTTATATCAAAACAGGGAAGTCGTCAGAACTGTCGCGTCGTCGTTCGAGCGTCCAGCAGTGATTTATATACGGTAGATTTATAACTGTTGGTGTGGCATGAGTGTTACTCATATTGATAATATATGAGTATATGACGTCAAGCATATGTACTTTTGTATCTGAGTATATGGTAAGACAGAACACTAAATAAGTGGGCTACAAAGTGGTTACGACAACTGCAAATTGATTGAGAGAGTACGTACTTACTCGTACATTATAAAAAATATAAGAAAACTAGGTAATAATTTGGAAGTGAAGTATGTTGTCAGTTTCATTGATATTATAGGCAAAAAACAAATAACAGAGGATTGTCTTAAATAACATTTTTTCATGTCTTTGGAACTGACTACTTTCTAGATAAAAGGTTTTAATTCTGTGTATGCGGTTCATACGGTAAAGTGTATGCAAAATTTTATAGAGATTGGATGCATCAGCACATAAAATATGAACAGAGATAGTTACATTGAATATTGTTATATTTTGGATATAGGTGATACAAAGATGCATACTATGAAAACAATGATTAGGGGTGGCAAAAAGAAATAAATATATTTTATTTTAAATATCTTTAAATATTTCTTTTAGGTGAGTTTGTCTTTCATCCACAAATCGTTCTTATAGCTCTCCAGCAACCTGTGGAGTCAGTGAGAGCTATTTCTTGGAAAAGGACGGAGGTGTTTTACAAGATGCCAATTTTATTTGACAACTACAACAATACAGTGACAGCTTGAGCTACCATTTGCAATGAAAGAACTCTAGATATTTAAAATATGCGCATAGCACTCGTGACTTTTGGGTTGAAGATCTTCATGCACAGCAGCTGTCAATTATCACAATGTTTGTTTGCCTCTGTATACCACAAAAATGTGAAACTTTAAAAGTTAGTACTAGCAAGATTAATTAAAGAAATATTTCTCTTGTTGCTATAGTTAATTGATACTTCAAATAAATTCCAATTAGTGAGTTGATCTTTTGTTTATCTTTCGAAAAGATTTATTGTAATCTAATGTCGGACAACAAGAAATTTGTCTAGTTATTTTTCCTGGTCTAGAAAGCATTACGCTAAGAAGTTGCAATACAATTTAACGGCCTACTAGAATTAAATTGACAGAATATATGAACCTTAAGAGATTTGGTCCCAGTATTTTTTTGATATCTAAAATGAGGTTTGATTTATATTTTTAGACTGGTTCGGGGTTAATTGGTTACCGCGTCGCAGCACATTGCAAAGCTTAGCAATTCTAATCAGGTCAAAGTAAGGGTGGGTTACACATTAATAACATATTGAGATCCTTTCATGCCTCAGAAAGTACGGCAAGCATTTATGGCAATCGTTGAACAAGTTGTTGGAGCCCTAAAGAGTCCAACAACAGTTTATCTACTTTGATATCACCTAGTACTTGGGTCATAAAAGTCTGATGGCAATCGCTCCACGTTAATTGAAGTTCAGGCGTGTCGTAGATAAATAAAAGTAAGTTCGGTAAATGATGAGCTTGAAAAAAATCTAACTTTTCCAAAGTTTAGTAATTGATGATCAAATTATTAGAACAACATAACCTATATAATTTAGAAGCATACTAATATATTTAGACATACGTTTAACTAACAGTTCCAGAAACTGATTTGCGTTGTGGAGGGACGGGTATCATGTCCCTCCAACACAAAGGGAGGAACCTCCGACCAGGCGAGGTGATCATGCCTGGTGGGCCACGGCCCAACGGTTGATGTTGGGATGTTGTCTGTATGCTAATTGCCACGCGAATCTGTATATCGCGATACAGGATTAGTAGTTGCATTGTGGTTCATTACATTCATACGTTTCGTTCATACTTCGTAGTTCGATGTATCTTCGCTAGATGGCACTGTTGTATCTTTTTCTTTGTGCTGTAATGTGGAAATCGCCACAGCGTCAAATTTTGAACAGAATTCTTATTGCTTTGAACAAAATATGTCTGCAGAAAGGTTAGACTATGCAAAATCATATAGCAACAGTTATAAGATGAACGGATTATAGCAGTTTCTACGATGTAGCGAGTAAATGAGCAAACTTATCGTCTGATGGCAAAAGATTATCGCCACTCAGTCACATATACGTCGTCAATTTTAAGTGACCCCTAGAATTAAAAGCCTTCAGGTGAGCAAAGGCACCGAAAGAATTACTGCCAGTTTTTTTGGAGCTCCCACAGTCAAATATGAACTACAATTTCTTACCAACCCACTAACACTGTTTTGGTTTCTGTGTAAAAAGAGATACATTCAGTACAGCGTAACATTATCATTACAAAACCAATCTCGAAGCCAAATGACATAATAAAACTCGACCAACACCCTCATGCCATTATAAAACACACTTTATAAATAACATCCAGCCGGCATTAATTAAACGCAAACTCGAAAATCTCAACAGCGATCAAAATAGAACAGTTTTTTTTTAACTAACACACGACTGTAGTTCATTTATGTTTTTCTCTTTCTGGCGACATTAATGAGCTTGGAATTAGATAATAATGAAACTCGGTCTGTACATTTCTCTTCACAACAGCTTTTATATATAAACGTAGTATAACGAAAACATCATGTATAGCAGACTGGCCTGTTAATCTATGATATCGTCAGAGATCCTGACTGCTGTATCAAGTAAGGGCGAATCATATTTTACTTTGTTAAGAGCTGTGTTTGAGCGGTAGTGGAAGGATGTGGACTGCCTAAAACCAGGATAATTGGCGCTCCTTGAAAGAGCTATCCGTTCAGTACTAGACGGCGATTAATTGATTTGTTAGTTAACACATAATAATATGTAGTTATGTATTGAAAAACACGGGAGTATATTTATCAACAGTCTTGTTAGCGCTGTACACGCTCTGCCTAATTTGGGATTTGACAGCCGTATGTAAAATTTGTCAAATGGCTATAATTATTTTGTTATTAATTTTAATAGTAACTCAATAGTAATTTAGCAGATTAGAAAGTCAGCTAATGAATATATAGTACACTGATGAACTCACACACTTTTTTTTTTTTTTTTAACGTGTGGAAACCCCCACGGGCCGTCACCCCACCGGGGTTTACGGCGGGGCGGTGTGTCGGAATCGGACCGACTAAAACCACACGGTGTGCCACTCTGCGCCTGAGAGAGGAGGGATTCGGGAACAGCTGTTATTACGACATCCTAATCCCTCCTAGCGCCTGCCCGCTTTCGTGGGCGCCATCTGCGGATAAACTCTCCATTTAGGTGACGTCCGGCACACGCACACGTCACCTCCTCGCGGCTGGCCACTATAGCGGATGGAGGGGAAAACCCGTCCCGTCCATCCGCGGCCACACTCAAGGCGGCATGAGGCGCTGGTATGCGCGTCTCCGCCGCCCGGCTCGCCGGCGGCGAATTGGGTCCGAGTGGATATCGTCCTCCCGGGCCTTCTCCGCCGCCTCCTTCCGCGAAATTACGTCTTCGCAGAAGGTTGCGACCGCGGTAAAACAACTGTCGCTACCGGCCATGGAGCGTATGACGGCCGGTAGCGAGAGATCTCCTCCAATAACTGCAGTGAGGACCCCACGCTGCGCCGCCCAAGCGGAACAAACCGCTAGCGTGTGCTGAGCCGAGTCCTCACTGCAGTCGCAGTGGTGACAGGCGGGACTCAATTCCCTCCTGGCGACCGAGTGCAGATACTTGCCGAAGCAACCGTGCCCGGAAAGGACCCGCGTCAGTCGGAAGGAAAGGGTCCCGTGCTGCCGCCCTGCCCACTCGGCGATGACCGGCTGGAGAGCCTCCACGGCGGCAAAACCAGCACGTGGAGCCCCCAGCCGGGACGACCAACGAGCCATTGTGGCTCGACGAGCGGCCTCTCGCCACTCGCGTATCTCTTCGGGCGGGGGCCGTATGCCGCTACGCGCCCGGAAGTCAGCCGTCCGCCGATAAACTTCGGCGAGCACTTCCGCCTCCAAATCCCACGGGGGAGTTCCGGCCAAGGCGCACGCCGCCTCCGTCGATACGGTGCGGTAACCACGTATGGCTCTAACCGCCAATATCCTCTGAGGGCGCCAGAGGCGAGCCCTATTCTGGGCGGTCAGAGCCGCCGCCCACACCGGTGCACCATACAGCGCCATTGACCGGACAACCCCCGTGTATAGCCGTCTCGTCGCGACGCTAGCTCCACCCAGATTGGGCAAAAGTCGCCCAAGGGCAGAAGCAGCGCCGACCAGCTTTGGAGAAAGCTGTCGGAAGTGCTCGTCGAAGAGCCACCTGCCGTCGAGGATCAGGCCCAGATACTTCATCTGGGCCTGAACCGGTACGAGGACCGAATTGACCACGATGGAGGCGCCGGAGGGTGGACCACGACGGGGCCCATGGAACAAATGGGCTTCCGTCTTGTCCAGGGCCACCCGCAAACCCAGCGCCTCAATTCGCCCGACCACCAGTGAGACACCGGTGGTGGCCAGGCGCGCCGCCTCTTGAAAGTTCATCCCCCGGGCCGTGACCAATGTGTCATCTGCGTAACAAAGTACGCCCAGCCCGGGGGGAAGACGACCTCGAAGGGCCCAGTCGTATCCCATGTTCCACAGGAGTGGTCCGAGTACAGACCCCTGCGGAACACCGCACGACATGAGCCGCCGCCTTAGAACACCGTCTCGGTCCTCGTACATGACGGTACGCTCCTCAAGATAGTCTGCCACAAGCCGCCTCAGGTACTTTGGCACCCCGTGGTAGTGGAGTGCTTCCCTGATGCAGCTAAATGGCAGACTATTAAATGCGTTGGCGATGTCCAACGACACCGCCAACAGCACGCCGCCACAGCTCACCGCCTCTTCGGTAACGGCCCTCAGGCGCAGCACGGCATCGACCGTCGAACGCCCCGCCCGAAAACCAAATTGGGCGTCCGACAGATCGGGGCCCACCTCGCGGAGGTGCCGGACGATGCGGGCAGAGAGTATCCTCTCAAACAGTTTACCCGCCTCGTCCAGCAGCACGATGGGCCTATAGGCCGCTACCGATTCGGCTGGCCGTCCCGGCTTCCTCAATAGGACCAGCTTCCCGCTTTTCCAGCACTCAGGGAAGCGTCCGGACGCCAAGCTAGCGTTCAGGACCTCCCTGAGGCGGTCCGACATGTGTTCGAGGGCTCGGGCCAGCACTCGGGCAGGTATCCCGTCCGGCCCGGGGGCGGTGTTCTTGGAGCGGATCCGTAGAACAACCGCCCCTACCTCCGATTCCCTGACGGGCGGAACATCGTCCTCGTTCCCCCCGTCGTCTCCGACCATGAAGGCCATCGACGGGGGTGTGTGGTCCACCCGCTGCAGGAAAAGGCCCTCGACCACTTCCCGCAGGAAGCTGGGCTGGAGTGTCTCTGTAAGGGGGGGGCCCGACGTGCGGAGCTTCTGTCGCGCCGCACGATAAGGGCGACCCCAGGGATCACGATCGAGACCCTCCAGCATCTCCTTTCTCTTAATTTCTTTGGCGCGGCTTATGGCCAGCTTCAGAGTTTTCCGCGCCTCTCGGTACTCCTCATGAAGCTGGTCCTCCCCGCCTTCTTCGCAGTGTCGCCGCCGACTACGGGTGTAGGACCTCCGGGCACGAGTACAGGCCGCACGGAGGTCCGCCAACTCCTGGGACCACCAGTAAACCTCCTTCCGTGGAGGCCGGCAACCTCGGATGCGGGGCATGGCCGCATCACAGATTTGTGTAATCTCTTCGCAGAAGCGACCAGCCCCCATGTCGACCTCCTCGGTCGGGGCCTGCGGAGACAGCCAAGAGTGAATAATGGCCGCCTCCTCTAGTAAGTCCCTATTTAATTTGGCTACAGCCCACCGCGGAAAGCGAGAAGAACGCCGCGCCGCGTGACCCCTACTGGCGTCCTGGGATCGGGAGAGCTCAAATCGGATATAAAGATGGTCCGAGAGCGTCTCAACCTCTTCCAGGACACGCCAGTTCCTTACTCGTGCGGCGAGGGCAGGGGTAGCGAACGAAAGGTCCACTATCGACCCTCCCTGCTGTCGCACGCACGTGTTGGTTGAGCCCCTGTTTAGTAAACAGAGGCCCACCGAGGCCGCCCACTCCTCTACGGCCTCGCCCCTAGCGTCCGTCCTGGGGGAACCCCACGCAATGGACTTTGCGTTGAAGTCCCCCAGCACTAAGACGTGCCCAGACGTTAGACGCCGCATCGAGGTTTCCAAGTTGTTAAGGAAAACCTCGAAGTCGTTCAAACTCCGGTTGGGGGAGAAGTATACACCATACACAGTGATCCCCCCCCACTCGGCAGCAACATATCCAGTGCCCTTGTCTCTTAGCGACAAGGGCGGGGAATGAGCCACCGTGGAGCCGACGACTGCCACGGAACCGTCCCGGTCACCCAACCAGTTTGGACGGGGAGGAACATAATAGGGTTCCGCGGCTACGGCAACACCGATCGACCACTGTGCCATGGTTTGTAGGAAAAGGTCCTGCGCCGCGGCACAGTGGTTCAGGTTCGTCTGGACCAGGAGGTTGGAGACTTGGGCCATTACTCGACCGTCTCTACAACCTCCTCCATGGGCAACGATGCCGACATGCGAACGACATCAGAGGCAGCCTGGGTCGATTGGCTAGCCCCTGACGCTTGCCGAGAATTGTAGGGAGGTTTACAGCCTCTCTGCCCAATCTGATGATCGGCGGGCTTGTTACCCGCCGCACACGCTGGGCAGTGTGGGGCGGCAGAGCATTCTGCCGCCTTGTGCCCCGGTCGACCGCAGCGGAAACATAGTCCGCTACAGTCGAAACAGCTAACACACTTGGCGCGTGTGTGTCCCGATGCCAGACACTTAAAACACCTCATCGGTCTCGCCGCCAGGACTGTGATCCTAGCGCTGACGAGACCGATGAGCAATCTACCGGCGTCGCCTAAAATTTTGGCTGACGCTACGGGACAGCTGACCCACACCGCGCCAAGCCCTCCTGGACCGGGGCGGATGGTGCCGACCCTAATGTTGTCCACGTTGCACTCTGTCTTCTCTCTTATTGCAACGCGGACATCTTCGGCCGTTATAGAGTCGTCCAGGCCCGAAATGCGCAACTCTGCACACTTAGTAGGCCTGGCGATCTTAACACCATCCGTGGCCGCAAACATGCCCCGCATCTTCTCGGCAAAGGCATCTGCAGTCTTTGCGCCTTCGGCTCCCGGGAACTCGAGGACTCGAGCTCCCGTCTGAGCGAGGCGCAACCTGACTCCATCCGTCCCGATGTCATTGGCGAGACTAGCCCGGGCCCTCTGGAAGATGGCCGCGTAAGACAGTCCGCCGTTAACCGCTTCCGGTGACACGGTGACCACTACCGCCGCGGTTTTGGGTACCTGCAGCTTGCGCGGCCTCTTCGTAGTGGCCACTGCCACCGACAGCGACTGCGGGGTAGAGGCTGCTTTTTGAGCAGCCTTTTTACCCCGCTTTCGGGACTTCTTAGTCCCCCCGACTATCTGCCAACCATCTGTGGAAGGGGCAGATGTGGGGGGAGCAGGCGTGGAGGTGCCAGGTACAGCGGCTGGAGTGGAGAGCGGAGGGAATTCCGCTCTAGGCTTGGCCGCCGTTTTGGGCCCTGACCTCGGTGCACTTGTCTTGGCTGTTGCTTTAGCCGCCTGTCGTGCCCTCGGAGCAACCGCAGGAGCGGCAGACACAGACGCCACCGCCGCATAGGACACATGACCGCCCGCAACGGTAGACGTTGATGGCACCGATACGGTCTTCGGTCTATTTGCCGCGAGCGGCGGTCGGACAACAGGAGCCGGAGGCAGCCTCGCCTCCAGGCCAGCGAGACGCCCGTCCATCATGCGCCACACTGCGTCCGTGATTTGGCGCAGGTGGGCATCAGGAATACCCCCGAGGTTGGAAGAGGGGGTAAGTTGTGACGGAGGCGAGCCCTCTCGTTCCGGGCGATCTGCCCGGAATTGAGCAAACTGAGCACTGAGCTCAGTCACCTGCCCCGTCAGACGCTCGTTGGCTGCCTGGAGACGAGCCATGTCTCCGATAAGGCTCTCCACGACCCCCGCAATAGCGGCAGAGGAGTCCTTAAGGGCCTTCACAAAACAGCCCTTAAGATTGCTAGACTTGGTGGCCACTTTGTGGATGATGGCCACCGCCGCATTTGCTCTCTCCTGCATCGATGATGGTGTTTGGAGAACAGAACTCCCTTCCATCGGCTCCTTAATTTTAAGCAGGAGATCTGCGACCTCCTCTTCCGCTAATGCTTCGCCGTCCGCCCTGACTCTTCTGTAGGCTCCTGCCTTGCAGAAAACGGAGCCTGACGGAACCGAGGCCGGAGTTCGTGATCTCCCCCTACGACTGCTTGCAACCTTGGGAGGCAACATCTCCTGAGACGTATCGCTGCCGTCATCCCTGGAGCGTACGCGTTTCCGGCTGTCACAAAGTTCCGTTGCCATAAGCTCCAGTGTGTCCTCCTTCGCACTAGAGTTACCACCCGCGGCGGATTTGGAACGTAATCGTTCCGATGTTCTACGGCTCCCAGCAGCCATAATGACTTCTGGGAGCCCCACCGAGATAGGCGTGCTAACCAATGTCTCCTCTTCGTTGGAAGAGAAGTCGTCCGTTCTTGCACTCTTTTCCCCTCTGCTTTTCTTCTCCTTCTTTTCGTCTGTAGTTTGGTTTTTATTCATTAATGATTCCATATTTGAACCCACGAGATGGGGAGAACAAAGGTCGACCCGGGCAGAGATCCCCAATACCCGGGCAAGCGTATATTTATGCCCAACCGAGGGGTCCGCAGGTGCCTCGGCTGGGAGTGCGCTTACGACTGAACTACCCATCAGCCATGCATCCCCTGGTCACGCACCAGAACACGGGATTCGGGGTAATTTTTTAAAGAGGTTTTCTTCCTCGCAGTCCGGGCGGCTAAGCCAAGACCCTCGCCCCCGATTGGTGTCGCGAGACATAACCACGACACTCCTTTCGGGATTACGATGTGACAACGGTGGCAGGAAGATTAAATCTTCCAATGCCTGCTCGGCGGCAGTGTGAGTACACACCGAGCCCGTTCTCCTTTCTCCACCATTGACAGTGGAGAAACGCCGACCCATGAAAGGGTCCCACCATAGTGATTTTTTACCGAGGTTTTCCTCCTCAATGCTCCGAAGAGCGAAGAACCAACAGAGGAATCGACAAAAATGCCCGCTCTGTTGGACCAAGTCTCGGCCGATTTGCCGAAGAAAATGGCTTCCTCTTTGTGCTAGAATATTAGCCGTTGGCGTGATGTCCTCTTCCAAATGGCACAGGAAGAAACAGTGCCGTCGCCAACGTTACCAGGGTGCACCACGTGGAGGTTTTCTAGCCCAGCACCCCATGAACTCACACACTGCATCAAGGTTCAGAATTACTTTTGAATTAATATTTTTAATAAGTATGCAAACTTTTTCGATTAAACAAACCATTGAGACTGTCCACTTTGTCATAAAAAAAAAATTAAAAATAGAACTGTAGTAAAAGATAACATTATAGCCGGGCAAATAAAATTTGTGCAGTCTCTAATTTATGTGTTATTGGAGTAAATTTGTAATCAATAATTTTTGTTTTTTTTTACCAATAATATTGGTTATTAGCCTTCTGAAACAAAAGTTTCGTTATCATGAATATGGATAAACGAAAAAATCAAATTTTCCTTACATTTGTTTATTTATTCAAAACTTGCACTTTCTGTACAAAGACGGACTTAATGCCATGAGGCATTCTCTCCCAGTCAACCAAGGTGATGTAGAAATAAGATGTGATAGGATATTGAGTTTTTCTTAGTATATAATGATTTGGAAAGTAAGAGTTAAATCTACATTAAATTTAATTAATATACATAAATTTATCACTAAATAAATTAATGTTATATAGGGTGAACCACGAATTAGTTAACATTTGATATAGTGACAAAAATCATTTGATATAGTATAAAAATTGTTTATTTACAAGAAAGTTATTTATTTGGAATTTATATTTTTTAATTACTTCGTCTAGAAGACCACTGTTTCGACGTTTGCACTCTTCTAAACCAGCACCGAAATTTTCGAATACTTGTCGGCAAAGAGACCGCGAGATTACCGACATCTCTTAAAGACATTAGTTTATTGAAGTTCACGTACTCGCAACTTGATCCTGCTTTCGGCAGGAAGTGCATTTCAGAGCATCGTTTTTGTTCAAAAACCCGTAATGGTCCGATCCAGTGTGTAAACATACACTTAAGGATATGATACTTCGCTATTATGAAGTTAACGAACCAAACTATCTATTTAAACTTGTGTAAAAAAGTTTGAATACTCTTGAATAATCTTGAACATTGATGCAGTTCTTGAGTCCGTCTGTATATACGAGTATATACCATTAGTAGAATCGTTCAATTATGATATTTGCGGACGCTGCTATTAATTCTTGTATTTAGTAAAATAATAATATTGTCTTATGATTTATATTATGAGATTGTCGACGTGTGAAATGTGGGTATATTGATACCTGTCACCGATGTCACTTTTCTATATGTTTCATTAAAGCTTATGTTAAAAAATACAAATTGGAATAACAATAACTTAACACACCTCACACGCGGCATTTTGATCTTAAACTAGGCATAGCCTATAATAGATTAAGTGTATAAACTGTGTAATTCACCTAAGGATCTCGTGATCTACTTTACTGTAAAAATTTTGTTAGAAACTGGCAACAAAGTGCTAGTAGAAAACCGGAGTGGCAAATCTAAGTTTCTAGTATGAAGTTAAAATGACAAATTAATATTTCGCGGCCGTATGCAAAGTGATTTATAAATAGGTCTGTGTGAAGGTGAGTAGAAGATTGAGTGCAGTTTTATGTATGTCTACTTGCACAAGTATTGCATTTATAATCCCGATTTCTTAGTGTGCTAGCGATATGGTGTTTCTAGTGCCTGTAACTCAACCACCTGGAACTCACTTCTAGCGCATGTGTTTTCCTCCCGCTCTGATCCCAGATCTTTTAAAGCAGGTGTGAAAAAGCATCTTAATAGGCCGCCATACTGTGCGTCACCTACACTCCTGGTGACCACTACTCTTGGATTCTTTCATCTGACAGATGAGAGTCACTTTGACAGACAAATTTCAACAAAAAATTGATAAAGTTAGTTTTAAGACTTAGCGTCGTACATGAAGTCGGTATTTTTGAAAACATACCATAGTGCCACGACCAAAGATTTTAGAAATTAATTTTTTTAATAAGTATTTTAATCAGTGGAATATCAGTACCCTAAAATAATAGTGGAGTGGACACATTTTCAGACGGACTGATGGTCGCTGGAGCCAACATGTGTTCAAGTAGACACCGCAATTAGGCAAATGTGCCTTGCGCTTGAGAAAAGTGCCTGGCGACGGATGGATGCTGATTACCTTGGGGAGACCTTCATCAGCTATGGATTGCGATAAACTAATGACGATGAAAAGTGTTTCAAACAAAACAATCATAGAGTACTAATTATTTGCTGAAATTGCAAATATATTTAAAGTTATTGCCCTTCTGACGATCCTTCGAAAAGACAAAATGATCAATTTATGATAAGTAGTTTGTATAACATATTTTACTTTGTACGTGGAACTATTTACACGTTCGGTCATTAAGATCGAAGTTACTAAGATATCGAGTAATTTTAAACAATTTAGTAGTCACTGCAAAATGTTCTAGTACCAAGTCTCACTGATTTCTATTACTTATGATCAATCTCTTAGAGATGCCGATTCACAAAATCAAGTGGATGACGTATTTTTCCTTGCTTTCTTTAATAAAAACTCAACTTAACAAACATCCATCAACATATCCACGGATATAAAAAACATCCTGACTCAAAATAAAAATTTGTGACCAACACACAGTGTTGCCTCACATGGGAATCGAATCAAATAGAAATCGGCAAGGTTAACGCTTAAATCATTATTTGATCCACACTTCACGATGCCCTTAATTGCACTTATAGCAGAAACAGAAAACCATTATACACTCAAACACCTGACTAGTTCCCTTTAACTGCCTCGGTGGTGCAATGGTAGCGAACACCATAGCTGTGTTTGAGGGCTTGGGTTCGATACCTGGATCGGGCCAAATGTTTATTGTAATGAAAATGATATGAAGTAGGCGTTTTCTTTGCATAATATGTATGTCTTTACAAAAAAAGTATATAAATATTCTATCAGTTAATCTAGCTGTCTGACGGTTAGCCTAGTGGTTAAAGTGGTCGCCACGCCGCTCTCTCTTACGCTGAGTGTTGTGGGTTCAAATCCTACATACTCCTACTTACGACATCCCACACTTTGCGTGATCCACAAACTGTTGTTCTGAGTTTGGGTGTTCTTTGTGTCCGTTTCTTGTATGTTTGTAAAGTTTCCCATGACACAGGATTTATTGCTAGTGCAGACGTTGTCTTTTTTAAAAAAAGAAAAAAAAGCTGTCATAGTACAAGCCCTCATAGTTTGAAACTAGATAACGTTGTGTATCAGATGACTGGCATATTTATTTTATTAAACACCAAGACAAATGTCCACATATTCACATATCAACAAATATATAATATCACGTCACGGTATTAATTTACAATTCGTGTTATTATACCAAGAACTCTGTTCTGTGAGATCTAAGACAGCTAACTAGTATTCATCCTTGCCCTATTTTCATGCTAATTAATTAAGGAACTAGACAGAACGACGTAAATAGCTTTCCTGAAGAAATATTATAAACAAACTGACTCGTGTAGATCACAATATTATACTATATAGTTTTTAACTGGTCTGTTGGTTTAGTTAGTGATGCTGGCTGTCAATCGAGAGCCGCGAGAGGTCGTTATGTCGAGAGTCAATGAAGTAACTGGATCCCAAACGGGGAGGTTTGGAGATAATTCCCCTGACTTGTGAATCTTGAATCACAGATGGTAATCATTTACCATCAAGTATCTCGTCAGCTCGTTTGTCTACCTATATCTTAAAAAAACCACATACTTTTAAATAGGCACCCGAAGTGCTTATTTCACCATTTGCACTGTCAATGTTTGAAGAGGCGAAACTGACTCATATTGATAGTTTTTTCAATTTTGTCTGTCTAAATAACAGACAATATCTTCATAATATATACTCACATAAATGATTAGAGCTATAAACATGTATCTTGCTCTAACCAGCAGCCAGAAAAGAGTCAGTCAACTTAGTCAACTTGTAAGAAAGTTGATCTAAGTTGGTTATAGGCAATAAGTTGAGATAAGTCCCGATAAATATCTTTATTTAAGTCTACACTGTTAGTCCCCAGAAGCTAACTCCTCTAAAGCTAGAGAACCAGTCTTCTTATACTAATGTTATTATGACAATGATACTGTGTGCAGAAGTTTCTTTGATTTCGACACAAGTAACACTTAAAATAATTCATAGAAAATGGCTTCTTAAGTTGGTAAATTGAAAGCTTGAAAATCGGTTTATTTATTTTTTAGGTTTTGATTTAAATACAAAAATTTTAAGAAGAAAATGTGAAGCTTAGCCTAATACGTCCGGCCAAATATTTCATTTGCTTAATTTATTAATTAATTCTCAATTACACCAGAAAGTGAGTCTCTCTACATATTGAAAGCTTCAGAACGTGAATCTCTCTACTTATTGAAAGCTTCGATAAAGTTTTGTAGCTCAACTTTTTAAGACTAATAAATAATTTTAAACGAGTGTTGTTTGAACATGAATCAGATCAAAAATTGCAAGTGATGCATTCAAAATAACGATTCAAGTGAAATCCTAAAATAGAAATATTTCAGTAACCGATTACATCATGTCGTGACATACTCAATTCAACCCGTTTAATATTACTCGTCCCTTGTGCGAAAAGCAGCATTTATGCCAAGCCAAATTTAATGTTTTTCTGCGTAATAATTAGCTTGCAGAATGCACTTGGACAATTTGGCAGAGGAATGAAACGTTTAAAAAGCTCTTTGACCATTTTGTGGCTTATAATAACAATAATTCTTAAAAACTACCTTACCTTAATTGTCAGGGCAAATAAAAGCTTAATAAATCACTCACATAACACCCCGATTCAAAATTAAAAGCGCGAAATTATTGGCTCTTTAAATAAATTCCTTAACACTTACTTCCGGGTGGAAAAACTCGGTAGCGCGCAAGATGGCGTCGTATTCAAAACTATGGGAAAACCGTCACGGACGAAAAGTGATAGCAGCGGAGATATCACAAAATGCCTTGTTATATAATTATTAACGACGTTTATAAGTCAGATGTTGGAATTTTTATCGCGTAGTCTGCGCCCGGCCAGCGAACATACGTGACTAAGAACATATCACATGCTTTTAATATAAAATTTAGGTGGCACGAGTGAAAAGCTGTGCGGGTTACGATGTATTTTGAATCGTGTCATAAAGTCGTGTTGCATGGGAATAACAAACTGTTCCTAACCTTAGGCAAGATACTCGCAAAGAACCGTGTGTACTGTGGGTTTTCATGTTATAATCCGATTCATGATTCCAAGAAATTAAATTTAAAGCAAAATTAGATCTGCTAAATACGATTCTATCAATGTTAGAAATATTTTTTTAAAGTAGTATTTATTACTTGCTGTCTAACTTTTAAAAAAATTACCAGAAGCAAATTACAGATAATAAATTAGAAGAAACGAACCTCAAATCCATACAGAATAAAATATTAGTGTAAAGCTGTGCAATTTTGGAGACCATAAAAAAAATTAGATCTAGCTTTACGACTTTTTAACAGTATTCTGGAGGTAGTTACACTTTTTTAACAGTTTTAGTGAAATATAGCTTACGTGTGCTTACTTTTGTTTCAATGTCTTTATCTGAATTTAAAAATAGGCATCTGATATTACTATTAGCAAAGTACAACACAGTTTTTCTACAGTAAAACAATTGTTGACTCTTATTGACTCTTACTTGTCCTTAAGTAGCACTTTATTCTGAAAGTATGTTGTCAACATCAAATGTAGTTGTATCTGACATGAAAATATACCAGTAAGATGCTCGTTATCAACGTTCAAATATATAGCACCAATTTTGACCAAAGCATGGTCAAAAATTGATTCGAACTACAAACCTTGTTAATGTCGCTAATGGTTCTAATATTGTTAACATGGAAGGTATTTCCACACGAGACTAGTTCTAGAAAAATAGAAAAAGGCTAGATTAATGAGTTTCCCCATTAAAGAAATTTCGTGTTAGCGTCGTATTGGTAGCAGGAATTATTTCGATAAATATTAGTTACACTTGCTTGCTTAGCAAGCGTGCATCGTTCCAAAAGCCGTGTTTCGTACCTGTCCTATTTTTTTTCAATCAACCTATTGAATTGAATCTACCACTGCTGAACGAAGGTCTACCCCAAGGAACGCCAACCATCCCGGTCTTGGGCAATTCGCATCCATCCGCTTCCAGCCACCTTCTTCAAGTCGTCGGTCCATCGTTCTGTACCTGTGTCCTATATTCTGGGCTTGGAGAACACCGCCCATGAACACCTGCAACTCAACAGTCAACAATATAATGCTAGTCTTTGAGCGTCCCGTCCAGATTAAGGGATGTTCCTCAGACCTTACTCACTGATTTACTGTGTGGTTGCTGTATCGCTCCGGTAATCAAAACGGGCCAGATGTCCTAAAGGTTGACTTTCCTACATCATCACTCATCCTTTAACAGTCCACCGCTGGACGTAGGCCTCTCCTAAGAAAATAGGTTTTGGCCTACGACGCTCTCCTAAATAAAGTGGTTCAATCTGAATACATGTTTAAAATCAAGAAATCACTTACGAGTATTACATTATCTAAAGAAAATATAGTTTTTATAACAAATGTGATACTCAATCTAAATATCTAGCAGAATAATAAATATCATTGTCTCATAAGTTTTTTTAATGCACGGTTTATAGCTGTATTAAAATTTAAATGAAAGAAGAGAAATAAAAATAAAAAAAGAAAATATGATATTTATGATTTCTAGGTGATTGACCCGAGTCTGGAGTTTCGAAAAATCGACAAAAGACAAACAAATGTAGCAAAATACAGTAAACGGAAGATTTTTTATCATTTTTAGGGTTCTGTACCTCAAAAGGAAAATATGTAATCCTTATGGGATCACTTTATTGTCCGTCCGTCAAGACCCTTTTACTCAGGAACGTGTGGCGGTATCAAGCTGAAATTTATGTGAAGTAGTTAGATCTATTGTCCCTTGAAGCTGTGGAAAAATCAAATTTCTTAGCCAATGCAATCAAAAGATACAGCCGTTTATGCCGCAAATTTCCGCAAATTTGCAACTAATCACAAGGGAATCAAAACCTAAAAGAAACTTCATAGGTTTGTACAGAGCCGTCGGTGCGCGAGTCCGATTCGCACTTGGACGGTTTTTTTTAACAGCTTGGTAAAGTGACTCTACTCTATCGGGTGGAAAGCATGAATAGAATTCAAGTTGTGGTCATTATACTCATTGCGAATGCAAAAAATGCAGTATGGTGATCCATACTATGGCGGCCTAGTAAAATCCTTTTTCACGCCTCGCTTGGGGACGTAAAAGGCATGACAGTCATTGTAGCAGTGTAAACTCACACAGTTACCACGACAACTGCCACCCCTGCATCTATGGTTCCTATCTATCCTCCGGTGTAGATTTAATAATTGTACATGTTATCAATTCCCAATTAAAAACAACATGCCTGGACAGATATTCTCAATTACAATAGAACCTGCAATCATTGTGCAAATTGTACAAAATATTTTGTGTTCTGTATATATGTTCTTCAGCCAAAAGCATGTCAAAACCGTGTATCAAAAAATGAACCGCAGGCATCAAGGTTAAAAGATTGCAAAGTATAGACCATAAACGCGTAGAGGGCTTTTCAACTAATCTTCTTGGTATTCATTAACATATGCCTTAGCAGTGCTAGTTACAAACACAAAAAATATTGGTTTAAACTGTTTATTTCGTATTTTCACCGCAAATAAACTTTAGCTTAGTTCATTCAAATTAAATGTAGGTTTGAGCAATCACTTTGGTAATTACCGTAATTATCCAATTTTATCCGGTGTAACTATCTACTCGTATTTGCAATTTTTTCTTAATTTTCTTACTGCTAAATGATTACAAATAAATTGATTACATAAAAATTGTTTCTACTACACTTTTCGTTAAGATATTTATCATCTATAAAGTTTTAACAGTATGATAACAATACAAATAAAGAATTTTTGCTTTATTTTTTACGCGTTCAGTTCTTGAATGCTTAACTAGCCATAATTAAATTCTCCATAGACTGTTAAATTTAAAGTAGTAAGAGGTAAAAAGTAAATGTAGTATAACTAGGAGTAATGAATGAACCTATCGCCGTCCACTGCTGAGCGAAGGCTTTTTTGCGTGTAATTTTACGGTATGCGGCATGGCGCTGTGTCAGAATCAGACCGACTAAGACTCGTGGTGTATCACTTTGCGCCTTGAATAGTAGGGATGCGAGAACTGCTGTTGTTAAGCCATCCGGTCTAAACCCAATGCCCACCAGCACTGACGTGGGCACCCCGCTACTGGTAAACTCTCTATTTAGGCACATGTCGACGTCATGTCATCGCGGATGGCCACTGTAGCGGATAAAAGGGAATGAGACACTGGTAAGCGCGTCTTCGCTGCCCGGTTCGCCGACGGTGAATTGGGTCCGTGTGGAGAATGTCCTACTGGGTCGTCTACGCTACCTCCTTCTGAGGAACGATGTCTTCGCAAAACGTCAGCGTGCGTCAGCGTCAATTCCCTCCTAGCAACCCAGTGCAGAAACATCTGGACGCAACCGTGCCCGGAAAAGACCTGCGTCAGTCGGAAAGAAAGGGTCTCGTGCTGCCGCCCCGTTCACTCGACGATGACCGGTTGGAGAAGGTCCATAGCAGCAAAACTAGCACGCGGAATCTTTAATCGGGACGACAAAAGAGCCTCGAAGAGTAGCCTCGCGCTACTCGCGTACCTCTTCGGACAGGGGCCGTATACCACAATAAACCCGAAATTCAGCCGTCCGCTGATAAACTTCGTACGAACACTTCCGCCTCCAAATCGCACAGGGGAGTTCTGGCCAAAGCGTACGCTACTTTCGTGGACACGGTGCGGTAACCGCGTATAGCTCTAACTGCCAATATGCTCTGAGAGCACCAGAGCCGACCCCTATTCTGGGCGGTCAGAGCCGCCTTACACACCAGTGCACCAAATAGTGATGTTGACTGGACAATTTCCGTGTGCCGTGACCCACCGGCTTTCGAGCTAGCTATCAGAAGTGTTCGTTGAAGAACCACCTCCTGTCACCGGTATGGGAACTGAATTAACCACGATGGAGGCACAAAAATGTGGGCCACTGTAGAACCAATGGAACAATCTTATCTCAGTACTATCGAAGGCCACTCGTAAACCCAGCGGCTCAATCCGTCCAACCACCAGAGAGACTATCCGTGTGGCCAGGCGGCGGGCCTGATAGTCTCCGGATAGTCAGCCCTCTTGAAAGCTGCCCCGGACAACTGTGACCAATGTGTCATCGGCATAACAAATTACATCCACCCCGGGGGAAGACGATCTTAAAGGGCCCAGTCGTATCCCATATTCCACAGGAGTGGTCCAAGGACAGACTCCGGAAGGTTCAATCGTTCCACGACTGGATCCTATCACATGACATGAGCCAACGTCTCAGAATGCTGAACGAAGGCCTCCCCCAAGGAACACTAACTATGCCAATCTTAAGCAGTTCACATATATTCGCTGCCAAATAGTTTCTTCACATTGTCGGTCACTGGTGCCACAGGGTACTAGGAGTAACTTTAATAATTAAAAAAAATTGCCCCGAGGGTGGAAAAGTAACTTTTACTACAATGATGCCGCGAACATGTTAGTGAAAAATAAGTTCAGAATTATTTTTGAATAATAAAAGAATAAAAGAGTTGAATTTTTCTTAAGACAAATAATCTTTCAAAATCTCTTTTGTTATTCTGCTATCACGTTACTATTGTATTCGTATCTATTCTGAACAAGCTTATGAGCCTACTAAAGTCAATAATCCAACTGAATCCGTGACGAACAGCTCCGCGTATAAAAAAAATACATTTATTACTTCTTAAGCCGGCTGCAGATATTTTGGGCGTCTGAACTAAACGAGAATTTCACGAATTCGTTAACATAACAAACGTTAACATTAATTTCGTCGCGAATCGAGTGCTGAGATGTTTGGTACATCTACACGATATTATATTGAAATGCTCGCTTGCGATTAGTTACCACTGAATTTTATGAGACAGTGTGTCCGAATATTTTAAGAATTAAAAGGAATATGTGTTACAAAGCCGTCATCACTTAGGAATGCTTTCTTCCAAAAGACTTGTCAAATACAAGATTTAACAAGAAAACATAATTAATCATAAATGTTGTTTGACACAAATATGTTTGTTAAAACTAAATCAGAAGACAGCACGATGACATGGAGACAAATTGAGGTTTGACTTCACTTAAACGGCCGGTTCCACTGACAAAGTGTCAGTGGAACCGGCCGTTTACTTAACGTTAATTAATCTAGAAAAATGTTACCGATCTGCAAAGTGATATCTTTCATTTCTTCGTTTTCCATTCCAATGGATGGTTTTCTTTAAGTTTTAACGGGTCCAAGCTTTAATATAACCAAGGCAAAATTAAAATGAATTTTAGAAATCTGTTTACAAAACGGAGTGTTGCTCACAAAGCATAGACACAATGAAAAAAGTCGAATTGGAAATCTCCTCCTTGCTAAAAATGTGTGCGTTACCGCAGCAAAACGTTTATGAATGAGTGAGAGTATAAAAAAAGATCAGTGCCTCATGAGGAGTGATTTGTTTACTAATAGTAAAATTTGTACAAACAGTAGGTTAAAAGTTATTCAGGAAATCCTGATTTTGCTGCAGTAACGTTTGATACGTTATCCTGGTAAAACTTATTTTCTTGATATCGTCTCGGCCCCGAACCAAATAAATGAATAGCAGGTAGCTTAATTACGTATTAAATGGTGAAAAACAAAGTTTGTGTGCATGTGTTATGGTTCTTCAGCTATTGAAGATTTTGTTGCGGTAACGTTTGGGCTTGCCCAGATCTTGAAAGCAGCTCAACGCAGAAGTTTGAAAAAAGTACTGAACGAAGGTCTCCCCCAAGGAACACCAACCATCCCGTTCCTGATCAATTCATAGATTCTAGGACAGCCCTGGTCTCGACGGTATCGAAGGCTTTCTCGTAGTCCACATACGCTAGACAGAGAGGCTTGTTATATTCCTCTATCTTTTCGATTATTTGCCTTAAAGCGTGTATGTGGTCCACGGTACTGTAGCCTTTTCGAGACCCAGCCTGCTCCACGGGCTGGAAGTCATCGAGTTTTTGGGCAAGACGATTCGTAATAACCCTCGAAAACAACTTACATACATGGCTCAGGAGTGAAATTGGGTGGTAGATCGTCAGTAGGGTTTTGTCTCCTTTCTTGAAGGATAGTGCTACCACGCTCCTGCTCCATGCCTCCGGTGTAGTGCCAGTATGAATGACGGAATTAAATAGCTTTGAGAGCTCTACTAATATAGGTATTCCACCGGCTTTTAGGAGCTCTGTGGCGTTTTGTTGTTGTTAAGTTGTCCGAGTGCCATTCTAATCTCGCCCAGATCGATGTCGGGAAGCTCATCTGAGAAGTTGCCAGTCAGTCTAGCACGCAGGTCATCCGCGCTATTTTCGTGAGATGTATAGATCCTCATAAAACTTTGCGACTTCAGCGAGAACCTCAGACTTAGAGGTGACAGTGGTGCCTTGTGCAGTTTTTAGTTTAGTCAGGTGACAACATGAGGTTTTTGGTTTCATAAGGACTTTTGTGCCCTTATTTCGGATAATTGTGTCCTCAATCTCTCGAGTATTCATTTGGCGAATGTCTCGTCTTATCAGCCTCTTTACCTGCCTATTTAGTTCCTGACGCTCAGATGGACTGATTTTTGTTGTCTCTCGTCTTTTTCTCATTATATCTAAAGTCTCACTTGTGAGTTTCGACTTGCATCCAATGCTTTTCGGTCGAAAGTGATTTGAAATCACCTAGCGGATGACACGTACCAGGCTGTTGGCGGCGTCGTTTACGTCCTGCACTGTTTTCAACATGGCGAACCGGTTCTGAAGGAAGCTTTCGCACCCAGCCTCTACCTGCTGCAGAGTTGATCTAAGAGTCGACTTCATCAAGCGCGCCCGTACCTTTTTGATGCATAGATTTAAGGTACCATAGTCGGTGAGCACTTCCTGTAATGAACCTATTGATCAGAGACATCCCTAAATATATGACGTTTGTTAGTGATGATAAAGTTAATCTCGTTCTTTGTAGCTCCGTCGGGGCTTAGCCAGGTCCACTTCCTTTGAGGCTTCTTCTGAAAAAAAGAATTCATTAAATAGAGCCCCTGGGCCTCGAGAAAGTTTACCAGCATTTGACCCCGTCGATTTCTGTGCCCATAGCCGAACGGCCCTACACCGGTTTCACCATAATCATATACTCCCGTTTTCGCATTAAAATCGCCCATGACAACTGTGAAAGAAGTATTGGTACGAGACAGAGCCTTAGCTATGTCTTCGTACCCCAAGATACTTAAAATTATTATTTTTACATTTCAAATTCCTTTTTTAATAAAATTTAAATCTTTCTGTTTCTTCCTCTCTCCCACATAAAATAATAAGATCATCATTATAAAAGCAAGTAGAACTTGATACTCTACTATTATTACTCTACTTATGAAAAGTACAATAATTTGCCTTGCTTCTTTCAAAATCTTGCGTTATCATAAAGTTATTAAATCTGTCATTGCAATATTTAGACGATTTCGTTAATAGATGTAAACTTTTCTTTAAGTTCAATACTTCATTCTTCTCTTTAAATTCTATACCTTTTGGCAATTTTAAATAAGTTACTTTTTCTATTTTTCCATTAAGAAACTCTTGACTTCCCGTTGCCTATGGTAGGTACTTCTAATTCAGAAAAATTTACAGTTCCTGAAAGTAGAAAAATAACTTAGAAGCAAGATTTTACATTTTTTATATTTTGGCTTCGCCAACTTCATATTTTCGTATTTTGAAATGAACCCATTGCTTTCATGGTTTTTATTTTCATCGTAATAATAATTAGGTAAATCGAATTTGCTACCGCCACCTGTTGGTGAATAGTCCAAATCCTTGCAATTTAACCAATTTTTAACTTAATCTCACAAATATTGAAAGTTGATTTTTATTGTCATAATGCCTATAATAATAACGATCTTGTACAGTAGCATCAAATTTTAAAGACACTTCATGCGAATCGTTTTAAATTAAAATACCAAGAGACTTCTTCGAACACATTATTACGAAAATTTAACGAACCCAGAAACATGTAGGATTTACGAATATTTAAAATGAATGGTAATTATAAAATTACCAAATGTATTAAATAAATTTTAGTAAATAAATTGCTTTATGCAAAAAAAATCTTATTGAATTAATTGTTCGATTGACTTCAAGAGATGCCCGTTACAGAAGTTCATCGATAATGTACATCTCTATTACAACTTGACTGTTGGTGTCTATATTGTCTGTGCTACGTAATATAATCGACAGTGGTGAAAGACAAATTCGTTTATTATTTTGAGTGAAAACAGACTATAGGTGGCTTTTGATTTAAAAACCGTTGAAAGAAAAGTCTCCGAATATAATATATTAAATAAATAAAAATTCATTAGTGTCATCTTTAATTTAATAAAGGGACTTCAACCTCTAATCATGTTCTCACTGTGGCTATAAACAAACATCTGTGGATGTGTGTCTTGTACACTTGTTGCACCTACTTTCAAAATGATAGAAATTTAGTTTACCTGTTTATGTAAAGGCCAATTTATAATATTAACATGTAAAAGGATACGTTTTGTCACGATTTACCGTTACGATTGTGTGGAAAACGTGAGAAATGTGTTTGTTATTGGTGTCATCGATGTTACGATTACGATGCACCTGCACAACATGTTGAATTAGCGCGAGTGCATCACGTTTCATAAACAAGGTCTTACAGCAAGTTAATCAAAATCCAGTTATTTATTACGTGGTATAAATGGCGCAGGTAAAAAGTACATGATTCGACAAGTCAGTGAGGATTTGATCCCAAAGTGACTCATACATGGTTACAAACATTCCTATATTGTTTTGTTTTCGTGACATACCATAGCGATGAGTAAATTGCGATTTGAAAGATTAAAAAAGTTCATACTGTGTGAATCTGATGTCTATCGCTTGTTCTATATTTGAATTTAGAAAGTTATATTTGGCGGGAATTACTTTCTGGATAAAACAAAGTTTTGTGAGTGAAAATATGATAAAAGTGGTGTAATAAATTAAAGTTGCAATGGCTCAGAGTTCAGTGGATTCAGACAGACTATCTTCAGCTGGTATTTCAACTCATAGTTCTGGTACAGCTGGGACTGTTGGTGGATCTGTGGTAGGCGTAAGGCCTGGAGATGCAGTCTTAAAAAGGCAAGATGAAGATGAATACAATTTAGGACCATTGCCTCCAATGTGGGAGAAGGCATTTACACCGTCAGGCGAAGTGTATTTCATAGAGTAAGTAACATTATCGGATTATTCTAAAATATTTAGCTATCCTCAACAATATATTTGCTTCAGTGTAATAGCAATAAAACCTTAATCATTAGTTGATATGAAGAAACCATATATTATTTAAAAAAGGTAAAAATTACTATCTTAAAACTATAAAAAGTTTGTTGATAGTACCCATAGGGTATATGTATTACCTTTTTGTAGAGCTAAAGTGTTAAAATAAAAAATATCTGTCTAATTAAGCAGTTAAAGAGGGAGATAAGGCAGGTGCATACAGAAGGCCTTATGCACCTGCCACATCTCTCACTGCTACGAAAAGGTGGATTAATAAATAACATAATGTGGTTTTAAGTTATTAATAAAATAACTATACCTGAAGTGAGAATACATGGGGTGAGTTGTTCATAATAATTATTCAAGAAATATATACTCCTCTGTATACCTTATGTGGTAGCTGTGAGTATATGTATATTTCATGTAGATAGTACTTAGAAAGATATACTGCATGTGCAAGATATATGCTTAGAAGAGATTTTTGTAAAATAGTAATTAATATATATAGCCAGATGTGGCACAACACTTGTACGATCCTCAAATTGTTATTCTGAATCAGTGTGTTCTTTGTGTGTGTTTCTAGTATAGTATAGTAGTATTCTAAGTGCAGCTGTTGTTTTAAAAACAATAGTGTAACCATGGATTTCCTATGGCTGTGATATGATGTATTCCCATACCTTTGAGTCAAGTGTCCAGTGTATTATCCTTTAAAACGTAAGCAAACACCTACTTAAGACAAATATATGTTTCATTTACAGTCTCCTTGTTTCTGTAGCCTAATTTAATCTTAATTATATAACAAAACATATCAAAATAGTGCTGAAATATAATATGCTGATTATTTTTATTTTTGTTATAACTCTAAATAATTGATTATTTATAATAAACGTAATTGTCTTAAAATTTCACTTACAAATATTCCTCAAATTTTAATTTTTATTCAATCAACCAATCGCTGTCCACTGCTGAACGAAGGTCTCATCCAAGGAACGCTAACCATCCCGGTATTGGGCAATTCGCATCCAAATTTTAATATAGATATTAAAATATGATATAACTTTTCATACGTCCACAGTACCAAACTAGTATACATTCTTCTTTTGTTAATAGTCTTTAACAATCCACTGCTGGACATAGGCCTCTCCTTAAGAGTTTTTGGCCTGCTGTTCAATACTGGCCAGACAGGTTGGTATGGGGTTTGTTTCAAGTTTTACTTCTTTGTCTGTCCCCTCTATCTGCTCTCTTCATCGCCTCTTACAACACCCATGAATAGGGGTAATGACACTCCATATTCTTGGATTGTCACCACACAGACATCTTCTTAACATTAAGCAATTGCATCCAATAACGACAATTAATAGGAACATCTTAGGAAACCAACTTTTATCAGTTGTTTCAACTGCCTGCCTGCCTATGAAACGATAATAAATACAGAATAATTGCCTCACTCTAGTATTGAAATATTGCTTGTGGGTTTTTGACCATATTAATGCCATAAAAATTTGTGCTACTTTTATTGGTAAAAAAAAGTATGTTGATAATAGTCATGGTTAATTCACCCATTTCATGTAACCATTTCAAATAAACTTCTGAATTTCGGTTAATATAATTCTAGGTAAAAGAAGTCATAATAAAAACTAACCATAAGTCATTTTTAGCTTATTTATTTGCCTGCTTTCACTCACAAAAAAAAAACAGTTTAAAAATAATAACTTTCATTGTAATTTCTTGAATATAAATGAACCTCGCTGAATACCCAAATCATTAAAAAATTATTTAAATAAAAAGTTTGTATGTAAAGTTCAGTTTAGCATAAATAAGGCAGCAGTGTCAGTAATGCAATTTATAAATATATACACAGATTTGTGTTGCCCAAACAATATCTTTTAAAATTAATCATTCTGATTTTGCAAACCTACCAAAATAGATTGGGGTCAGCTTAAAGTCTCTTGTATTGTTGTCACACTTTTAAGGGCTCTAACTACCCATAAAGATTGATAAAAATGTTCATAGGTGTTTTAAAATTAATAAAAAACAGCTGTGTAAAGAAGTTCAGTTTGTATTTGGACCTGTTTTATGAAAACGAGTCTAAAAATTCTTTGTATGTTTTGTGCATTACTGTACTCCATAGCTTCTCAGATACATTAAAATATCTATTCCATGGGAATAAAAATTATAGTAGCTTGTATGTTAATCTCGGGTGTCAGTAACTTCCATATTTTTTTTATCAAAATTGGCACTACAATTTAGAAGTGAAAATTAACAACAAAACACAAACACACACTCACAAACTTTCGCCTTTAGTATGATTAGGATGGATCCTATAAGCAGTCTGAAATCTAATCTGATTAATGCTTTTGTTTCAGTCATAACTCTGGTACCTCACATTGGTTAGACCCCCGACTGGCCAGAGTCCGAAAGCACTCCTTAGGAGAATGTGGTGAAGATGAGCTTCCATTCGGTTGGGAGAGGGTTACTGATGAAAAATATGGGTCTTATTATGTGGACCATATCAATAGGACGACACAGTATGAGAATCCTGTGCTAGCAGCTAGAAGATTAAGAGGTAAGTCTCTTCTACACCCTCCAAAAATAAATATCTATGTATACCTAAGTGTTAAGTGTTATATAGTCGTATATCTAAGTTTTGTAACAGAATTTTTATTCACATATATGCCTGAGATGCAGGTGGTTCATGGCCAGTGCAGTGTGCTTGCATCACGTGACAGACATCGGCTCGTTTGCTCGCTCTGTCATAAAAAAGCAATTAGACACTTTACAACCGGATAAATACCTTAGAATATACATAAATTATGCTGGGATATTATTTCGTATTCGTTCCCCGTGTCGAACCAAAAAGTGTTATTGAATTTTTCCGATTATAGAAACGCTTAATAACAGGAGTTTGGAAGTTATGATCTTAACGCTTGTGCTTCGGGGAGCTTGTTGCTGTCGCCCTGGGCTTGATTAGTGTACAGTCTTGTCAGATGCCGTCCGATCGGATTGTGAGAGTGAGAGAACAGAGAATGCACCTGTATTTGCGTACACACGTTTGTACCGTGATATCTTCTGCGTAGTGGTCTCTTCTCTGTTGAGCTCTGTTGAGCTCCTCTCGCTAAGAGTACACCACCATTGTTACATTTCATCAGTATGAATCATTGCACATAAATGTAAACATACCAAGTCATACGCACTCACGCTTATATTTCCAAAGGATAGGCATATGTGTATTGAACGTCCATATGTTACCGACTATATGGCAATTCTTTCGTTGCGTTTCATTGAGTGAGTTGTCTTCCCTTCCAAGTACGTACGAGTATCATTGAGCGCCGATGATCGCTTAGGTACTACAAGGTGAACTGTTCGCTCATTTGCCGCGTATACCATAAAAAAACTATTCCGGTATAAAGAACATACGAATATAATGATAGATATTTTTTCTTCATAAAATACGTAAAAGTATAGACAGGGAAGGCAAGCGATTATATTAACAACGCGTATAGTGATGCACATAATCTACCGATACAAGTTATTCAACAACTTGAACATTAATTATTATAGTCCAAATTGACCATTACCGCATTAGCGCGTAATTTGTATAAATTATAGCACTTCCTGAATCGTAATGAGGCGAAACTGCTTCGTAAAGACTTAAATACATTAAAATTACGATTTAAACTGTTGTTTCTGTAGTAAGGCGTTTATTAAACATGTATTGAAAGTAATTTTATTTAATTACCCAGCTATTTATGGTATACCACTATGTTATACCGGGTAGTAACGGGTTAAGAATACGGAGTGCCAGCACCTCTATTCATCCCGTGGGTACCGTAAGAGGAGACTGAGGGAGCAAACTGCGCAGGACAACATCACTGCAAAGAGAAGGAAAACTTGAAAAAAACTTATGCCGATTCTTCGGGCCAGAGTTTAATAGTAGACCAAAACCTCCTTTCTAAGGAGAAGCCGTCTGGCTGGCGTGGTATAGTAGACTCCTTCCTTAGGAGAAGCCTATGTCTTAGACTGCTAAACACTGTTGATGATGACTCAAGTATTTTTACCCGATTACATCAGGAGGTGAGCTAATCTGTGTTTGAAGTGTATGTTAATATATTTCTTTGATTCATCCGGTAATCTAAATGATTTTGGCTTGGCAGATGTCGCTAACGACATCTCCAAAGCTTCCATCCCCATTAAGAAGAATCTAAATTGGTTTTAATTGTGCAAGTGACATTGAGTATATGAAAATTAAATGGAAAATTGTAAGCACGAGAAAAAAAATTGAACAAGTTTTTTGATTCTTTTAAAGTTTAAGTTATTTTTAGTGAATGTCGTAAAACAAAAATCGTTTTGGAAAAGCTATGTTTTAGGGTCGATTTATACTAGCGCAGAGTCGAAGCGCATCGAAGCGTCAATTTTTTTACAACTAAAGCGAAGCCGCACGAATGCGCGCGTATTCGCACGAATACGCGCGCACTCTCACGTGTAGTAATGGGCATCAACAGCTTTTTCCCAAGCATTATTTTTGGAATGTTTATCACTATAATTTTTAGCTTTTGTATTAAATAGGCATTCATATTTTTGCACCAGCTAAATTAATTTTTCGTCCGAATCCATTGTGATTAACACCGACGCAGGCCAATTTCTGACTGATGACGCGTTGGTTCGCTAGTGGGCGCGTGGATACACGAGAATGCGCGCGCACGCGCGCACACCAATCAACGTTGTCGCGCGCAGACGAGCGAATACCGACGAATGCGCGCGTCTTTTTAAAATCTCCGAAGTAATGTGTGCGTTACGCTGTGGAGTTAAGGTTGAATTTGTTATATTCAGTTTTGGATAGACGCTTCGATGCGCTTCGACTCTGCGCTAGTATAAATCGACCCTTATTCCATACTATAATCTATCTCGTTTTTTTTTTATTTTTCTATATTAATAACCTGCCAAAGTGACTCTAGTCTGCCTGATGGAAAACATGAATAGAATCCAAATTCAAGAGTTGTGGTCATCATACTCATTGCAAATTCAGACAATGCAGTATGGACCTACACTATTGCGGCCTAGTGAGATGCTTTTTCACGCCCCGCTTGGGGACGTAAAAGGCATGACAGTCAACGTGGCAGTGTAAGGCTCACACAGTTGCCACGAAAACTGTCACCCCTGCATCAGTGGGCCTCCGGTCTCGCACTCACCAACGAAACACGACAGCACGAATATTGTCGCTTTAGGTTAGTCTTCTGTGGGAGGGTAGTACTGCCCCGGTCGAACTGGCCCATTTTTGCTGAAATCAGCGTGGCTCTACTACCTAATCCTCGGTACTGATTTTCCTCCAAATCCATTCAGCTGTTCAGACATCATTAACATACATCTATCTAAGCTTTCAGATTGATAGTCAAAAAAAGGTTGCATATGCAAGCTTGTACAATTTCGTCAATAGAAGACATTTTATATTATTAATTTGAATGAAACATAGACGCGCATCATCCTCCAACTGAGAGGCAAGTCTGTCACTGTAAATAGCCTTAATTAATTTGCTATTTTTAACTGCTACTACTTTCACTATTACAACAGCGCTAGAGAATACAATACATTTAAAAATGCTGTATAAATCTATCACAATGTTATGACGTATATTGTTCTTTTCCCAATTGAAACTTTGCTCTGTGGTTTTAATTGTTTTTACATAATACTCGTATATCCGCAATGTGAATAAGATACGCAGTAGAAGCCGTATAATACTAAATCTGTGTCGTTGTGGTGCATAATATGTCTGCTTGCCTACTGACTCGTATTTTTACCAGATATCGTTAATGTGGTATTATGCTAGAGTTAGCCAAATACCATATTGATGGATAGCGTCTGCTAAGTGTTTAACACTACATATCTTTTATTTCGTGTTTATCTTGTTCTATCTTTAAATATGAGGAACTTCCATACTCCATTCACCTGTAGGTGCAATAAAATTGGTATAAATTTACTAAGGGTGAAATATGATGATGATGTAATCTTAGGGGCCCTTACGGGGGCCAGTCTCAACGGAGACCAGCCAATTAAACAGGAGACATTATAGCGCGCAAAAACAGGTGCACTCTCTGTACCCTCACACACACAATCTGATGAGTTGGCTATCCGACACAACTGGGTATAGAGTGCAGGTGCAGAACTAACGGCTTTACGTGCTCCCCGAGGCACGGTTGTAAAACATGAAAACGCATCAGACGCTAAAATATCAAACTTGTAACTACTATGGTTTAGTCGCCCCTTTGAAGAGTCAGTCAGCCATCGCAAATAATTTTATGTTTATCGTAGGTAGGTAGCAGAAAATATGTATAATAGTAGCTTTAGCTTTTGCCCGCGGCTCGCGTGTAATTTGGTCTGCCACATTAAGCTTCGTAACAGATCATGGTACTTCTAATACCTCCAGGAACATGTGTACAAAATTTCAAGATGATCGATTGAGTAGTTTTCGCGTGAAACCGTAACAAACAAACTTACATTCGCATTAATAATATTAGTAGGGATTGATCGAAAGTTAGACAGATATTGGATTAGGTAGATACTCGATATACCATAGTTAGGAATACGTTTTACAGGCATTTAATACGATAGTTTGACAGATATTGAATTAGGTGTATATTCGATATACCACAGTTAGGAATACATTTTACATGCATTCAATGCGATAGTTAGAGTGATATTAGATTAGATAGATATTCGATTTACCAAAGTTAGGAATGCCTTTTACATGCATTCAATGCTATAGTTTGACAGATATTGAATTAGGTAGATATTCGATATAGTACAGTTAGGAATACATTTTACATGCATTCAATGTGATAGTTATACAGAAATTAGATTAGGTAGATATTCGATTTACTATACTTAGGAATACGTTTTACATGCAGTCAATGCGACAGTTGGACAGATATTGAGTTATGTATATATTTGACATACCATAGTTAGGAATACGTTTTGCATGTATTCAATGCGTTAGTTAGGCAAGTGTTGGATTAGGTAGATATTCGATTTACCAAAGTTAGGAATAGGTTTTGCATGTATTCAATGCGATAGTTTGACAGATATTGAATTAGGTAGATATTCGATATACCACAGTTAGGAATACATTTTACATGCATTTAATGCGATAGTTAGACAGATATTCGATTTACCAAAGTAAGGAATGCATTTTACATGCATTCAATGCGATAGTTTGACAGTTATTGAATTAGGTAGATATTCGATATACCACTGATAGGAATACATTTTACATGCAATCAATGCGACTAAACCATAATTCAAATAACAAATTCGGCTAATCATTAACAAGCTGCATCTTCATCAACAACCTTTAACAGTCCATTGCTGGACATAAGACCCCCTTAGCAAGGGGATTTTGGCCTACTATACCACGCTGGCCAGACGGGTTGGAATAATTTGTTTCAAGTTTTCCTTCTCTTAATATGGATATATTTACCTAAGTTTGTTCACTTCGTTGCCTCTTGCGACACCCACGGGATGAACAGGGGTGATGACACTATGAATTCTTAATTCACTACCACACAGGCATGTGTCCGAGCTGTTTTTTTTTTCTTTTCTTTTTTTTATATATTAAGAGCCTGCCAAAGTGATTCTACTCTGCCTAATGGAAAGCATGAATAGAATCCAAGAAGTTGTGATCACCATACTCATCGCAAATGCAGACAATGCAGTATGTTGACACACACTATGGCGGCCTTGTGAGATGCTTCTTCACACCACGCTTGGGGACGTAAAGGGCATGAGTCATCGTGACAGTATAAGGCTTACACAGTTACCACGATAACTGTCACCCCTTCATCAATGGACCTCCGGTCTCACACTCACCAACGAAACACGACAGCCCGGATGCTGGCGCTTTAGGTTCGTTTTCTGTGGGAGGGTAGTACTGCCCCGGTTGAGCCGGCCCGCTTGTGCTGAAATCAGCGTGGCTCTACTACCTAGTAAAGTAGCATCTTAATTTACGCTAATAATACCTAAATTTTAAATACTGACAAGGTTACATCAGAGCGGTACCCGACAAAAGCTTACATCTTATATTGTAATTACATTCAACATATAAGATACACAGTATTGTAGTAATTTAAAAAAAGATGAAACGATGAAACTCGGACATTTAGAATGAGAAATTTTCTCACACAACGGAGAAATTAGCTTTTACTTCTTAACAAAATAATTCTATATATAACCCAACAATATTATGGTAACTAATTAGGCGAAAGTGAATTATGCAAATGTATGTTCCATTGTCAGGCCAATTTTGGAGAAATAAATGCGTTTTAAATTATCATCATTAATCGCTCTTATGTTACAACTATTTAGGTATGTTTGTCGGTGGTCCGATTGTATAGAACTTGTCACAGTATAGCAGCCATGAGAGAGACATTGAGATGAATTAGTAAGGCTTTACATACACGAATGGCAAGCTGTTAACGTTAGGCAACTGCACACGTCGCCAGCTGTCATAGGTCGTCTTCAGACAACGAGGCGTTGACGACTGCCACCGGTCGACGAGACCAGTCTTAAAGGAACGAAATAATTACCATAGTAATTAACCACATGAATATATAGGTTGGGCCAAGAATTTGTTAACATTTGAATCTAACATACTGCTCAAACATGTTACGGGAGTTCTTGGGTCCGATGTTGTTGGAATTTGTTCAATCGTAACACATGGTTTCAACAAGATAGAGCCATTTGTCACACATCCAATGAGTCCCTGCCGGTTGTCAAAGACATATTTCCGGAAAAACTGATTTCCAGATGAGGCAACATTCTATGCCCACCCACAAGTCCCGATCTATCCCCAGCAGACTTCTTTTTATGAGGTTATTTGAAGAATCGTGTCTACATCAATAAATCAAATATACTACGTCCACTAAGAGACAAATCTCGCAGTCTTTTTGCCGACGAGTATTCGAAAATTTCGGTGCTCGCTTGGAAGAGTGCAAACGTCGAAACGGTGGTCATTTAGACGATGTAACTTTTAAAAATTAGTTGCAACCATTTAGCTTTTTTGTAAATAATCATTTTTTATAATTTATCAAATAGTTTTTTATATGATCTTTTCAAATATTAACTAATTCGCGGCCCACCCTAAACATGGCTCCATACATGATTACTTTATGGAATATATTTCACATCTTAGAAAGTCGAACTCTTTTGTCATTTTGAGAAATGATTATGGGAATCAAACATCGCATGGTATGTTAAAAACAATTTTTTTTAAAATGAAAATGTGAACTTTTTAATTTCAGCGGAGAAAATGTCTCCAGAAAACGGTGGCAATAGCCAATCCAATGGACCAACTCCCACGGGAGAACTACGAGGAGAAAGGTTCACTGTTACTCTCACTAAAGGCACCCAGGTAAGCTTTTCAATAGTGTAATCAGTAATTATTTTTACTTTGTTTGTATTTTTTTTTATTTTAATGCAACGCCCGCACTATTAATAAATAATATGCTGTGGGGGAGTTTATAAACACAAGAAACAGACACAAAGAACACCCAGAACAACAATTTATGGCTCACACAAAGTGTTGTCCCATGTGGGGTTTGAAACCACAACCCACAACACTCAGAGAGAGGCATGGTGAGCGCTTAAACCAACGTGCAGTCATTTTTAACTTTAATATTACTGTATTGTGGCTATATTTTGCAAATATCCGATACTTTTGTTGTCAGATAATTAAGATATTGTTTCAAACACTATTTTGTAATTGTTTTACCGATATTATCAATGTAAGAGCTTTTATAGTTTTATCATTTCTTATTCTGTTGTATAAATATATGGCCTATACATTATGCATAATATTGAAGATCTATCTATTTATCTTGTAATTGTAGGGTTTGGGCTTCACATTAATCGGCGCAGAAGGTATACCAGAGACGGAGGGCTATCTTCAAATCCGCAGCATCGTACCACATAGTCCTGCGTGGATTGATGGTGAGTGTCGATTCATATTTGTAGTTAACCTAACTTTATGGAATCGGAGGTTTTTGTCTAAATGTTAGATGTTGAAGATAGAAGTAAATAGGCCCTATATGATGCTAGATTACATAATGTTAAGGATATATTAACCAATATTTAGAAGATACTCTCTAAGGCTATTATTTTTGAACCCAACAAAGAACCTTCCCTTTGTCAAGAAGTGAAGCGACCTGTCGTCCGTCGTCGACTACACATCGGACACAGATTTTTTAGGAAATAAAGGAACACCGGGAACGGGCCCTATACCGCAGGCTGAGGTACCGGCGATCGCAGAACGTCCTCCATCCTCCATAAGCGCAAACCTGGGGGTGACGGGCTAGGTTAGGCCATCTGTCACCTTGCAGAAGCGGGCCGGGAAGAAAACATAACGCCCTACACGCAGAAAGGAAACATCGGGGTTCCCAATGAGGAGGGGAAAATCTGTGAGCCGTAGATGGCTCGAATCACGTCGAGGATCCAGGAAATTCTTTTCTAGGTCCTGGTACTACTAGAAGATGCTGTACGCATTACGGATTACAACAGTGTACCCATAACATTCTTTTTTTCAAGGTGCTCTCCGTCCCGGCGATGTAGTCGTAGGAGTGGGCAACCGTGGGGTGCGTGGACTGTCTCATGCTCATGTTGCCCAAGTCTTCCAATCTATCACGCCCGGTACTGAAGTCACTTTACATCTTGTCAGAGGTTAGTAGCTAACATATTCCATTATTAATATTTTGGATGCTATGTCAACGCATAGTGCACGTTTTGATGTGAAACATCTGATGCGGAGTGTCAGACCGACTGTTGGTGTGGCGACGCGTCGCCGTACCGTCTGATAGTATCTATTACATTTCAAATGATGTGCATAACTGTTTTATTGTCCTCTGTATTTTACTTCTCTTTGTATTTCTAAAAATTATTTCTCATCATAAGTGTGCTTATTTGCTAACTACTTTGCAGATGTATAACTACTATGATTCTCTTCATATATACTAACCAATGTTTCCAGGGTATCCTTTGTCATTCGACTCGGAAGACCCCAACACCCGCGTGCTGAGCACGTTGGCAGTGGACGCGACTACGCCAGTCACTTCTGATGCTGTTGCTATGCAGCAGTTGACGAGAGCACTAAGGACAAGGTAACTATGATTCACAAATACCCATCTCTTTTGTATGATAAACATCAATTTCCGTTTATTACATTAAATACAGTGGCGCTCAAAAGCATTAAAATCAATCACAGGAGTTAGGTTATGCTATACTGATTTCTTTATGTCTAAATTTTTAACACTTACGGGAAATTTTGTCTTCAAATTAGAACGTGACCATACTTCAAGTTTATTTGCGCAAATTAGAAACAGTTTTCTAATTGTTTCATAAATGACGGAGTTCTAAAAAACAAACATAAAAAAATACATCCACATTGAAATAATCCTCCTTTTTATAAGTTAGTAAAAAAGAAGTAACGAGTGAAATAGAAAATTCACATATCTGTTATTTTTAGATTCAACCTAGACTCTCCGAACCACGAGTCTAATCAAGGCCGGGACAAAACGGATGGTGGTCCAATGGCAGCCCCCCACAGTCCAGGACAGCGACGGATGATGTCCAGATCCTTCGATCTTGATGAGCTGACCATTGAAGAAAATAACCAAGAACTACCTAGGTGTCCGTCCTTGGACCATGTACTGTCTTTAGCGAATGGTATGTATATCCATTGTGTATACTTTAAAACAACTTAAATTTTGTGTTTCCTATTATAAATTTACAATACCCGTCCCATTCTAGATGCTAGATTTTTTTTTACAGCAAATTGTTGATTAAAAAATATAGGGTCCCTTTGTAAAAATAAATAAATAATGATTTATTATTTGCCAAAACTTATCAATAAAACAAACAAGAGTTTCTTATATACTCTCCTTACCACGCTATAAAATCCGTAAAAAATTACAGTTGATTTATTAAAACATGAATTATTTTCAGAGCACACATCTCGAGCGGATAGCAACGCTATGGGCGGAACTGGTCGCGAATTTACTCTTACGTTGAGACGGGGAAACGCAGGCTTCGGGTTCACAATAGCTGACAGTGTGCATGGGCAGAGAGTCAAAAAGGTAAGGACTAGCTTGACACTCACACTCTGCCTCTCAACAGTCCATAAGTTTTCACACAAATTTGGAAGAAAAGTAAATTATATTATTGATAATGACGTACCTGTAGTCAATTTCGGCCACGGCAGATTTCAACGGACACCAGTCAACTCCACAGCAAATATTATAGTGCACATGTGTGCGTAAACAGGTGCACTCTCTGTTCTCTCACTCTCACAATCCGATGGGACGGTTATCTGAAACGACCGGGAAGAGATCAGACGACGAACCAACGGTTATTCATACGAAAGTATGTTATTAATATTTAAAAACAGAATTAATAAAACTAGTATATGTGCGTATAGCGACTAACTGCCTAACTGCCTCGGTGGCGCAGCGGTAGTGAATGCGACTGCTGTGCTTGAAATCTCGGGTTCGATACCTATGGCGGACCGAATGTTTGTATTATCTGCAAATATTTGTATCGAAGTTTAGGTGTTTTCTATGTATAATATGTATGTATTTACAAAAAAAAAGTATATAAGTATTCTGTCAGTCAGTCTACTTATCACAGCACAAGCTCTGCTTAGTTTGAAACTAGATGACGTTGTGTCAAATGTCCGAAATATTTATTTATTATTATTAGCAACTGATGAAATGGAATGCATTATTCCAGGTCTTAGATCGCAGTCGATGCGCCGGTCTCCGTGAAGGGGATCTGTTGCTCCAAATTGGTGACACTGATGTTCGGCATGCACCTCACCAACATGTAGTTCAAGTAAGTTTATTCTTTACGATGAAATATCGTACATATCATACGAAACAGTATAGTTAGAAACACTTATATCATGTTATAATGTATATAAGGGTTATTTTTAACTGGGTCTATTACTGGACATAGGGTTCCCAGACTGGCCAGACGAGTTGGTATAAGGTTTGTTTCAAGTTTTCCTTTCTATTTGCAGTGAAGTTGTCTCGTGTAGTTTGCTTTCTTAGTCACCTCTTACGACATCCATAATTCTTAAGACATTTTGAATTCGTCACCACACACACGGAGACATTACTATCTATAAATCAAAGATATTGAAATTCAGTTGGCTTCTATTATTGTGCACTTTAAAGCAAACTGCAAGTAAACCATTCGCGTTAAGAAAGTAGTGATGTATTGATTAAGTTCAATCAAGTTCCGAGCTTTCGTACAAAATTATAATTTCTTAGAACCTAATTTGCCAAGTATCTGGTAATCTATTAGAAACAAGTAATATTGATCAAACCTCGCCTGGTATGATCTATGCGTGACTGTTTCCGTAACACGAACATGTTGGTAGTTTGTAATTAATGTTTCATTAATGTATTGAACTCCGTAACAGCTGTTTTATAGTATTTTATATGCTGTATTGCCCTATTATTAGTTTGAATTTATGTTTGTTTTGTAATAAATGATTGTATATAATTTGGTTACTCGGTTTTTTGAAATATCTCTAATTAGTTTGACTAGTGTCGCGTCCCTAATCTTATTGTACTATGGCCACACTGTGAAAAATATTGTTTTTCCGTCACTGATATTGTTTCTGTGATATACTAAACTGAAAACATCAGTCAGTGAAGTTGGTGAATGAAATAAATATTGAGTCGTTCATGGTCCCCAGGTGTTGAAGGAGTGTCCAGCGTTGCACGAGACCACGCTACGTGTGTGGCGCCGTAGCAACACAACACGAGCCCCGCGTAGCCGCTCCGCTACGCGTGTACCACCTGCTACACGTGAGTACACTTTCCACTTTACACCCTCTATTACTATTGCTGGGATGTTGATGAACAAAGTATAGTGTGATGATGAATGAATATACTTAGATCTATAATATTATCATCAAGCCTGAGGGCCTAGTGTGAGCCAACTCAAGTTGTCACGATGATACCGTTCGGTATTGTGATTGCACTGAACTCTATACCAATTGCAACGCTGAACACACTCGCCGTCAAGAGTAAGTCAATCTGAAATCATCTCATAACACGCCTGCTGATGGAAGTCAGTTTAAATTTTCATCGGGAACTATCTGTCTCATAGGAAAACACATGTCCAATTATTGGGTCGAACCTTGGAACATGCTTATGCTTATCAGTGGATATCTTTCGGTTGTTGTAAAAATGTTCATGACCATTTTTGAATTCATTGAAAAATTCAAATGCTGTTTTTAAGGTGCAAATAATAGATGCTTTATAAATACTATGAAATTTCTACATAGCTTCTTGTCATCTTAAAGATAAACAAGTAACTCTGTCCTTTTCAGCTACATCAAATAGCAATAACCAGTTAATCAGGAGTAAGACACCCACAGCTGAACAGTTGAGATCACCTAATCTCCAGAGCCAAGATGAACTAAGAGATCGTCTGAGTGGAATGAACTCAGGTCAGTATTCAAATGCTATATTTGTATTAATATTTAAAAAATAAAATGCATTTCTCGGTATTTTAGAAGAGACTTATAAAATAAAATATGAACTGTTTATTCTTAAATATAATATATTAATTAAGAACCCATATTATTAGTGTATGTAGGTCCATACTGTCTTCTCGATCGTCACTACGCATTCTACCCTTACCTTTTGGCTTCCCCTTCCCCATCAAGTCACTGTTGCTAAGCTGAATGTTGTAAATTTTCATTACTAATTCATAACATATTCCTTTGCATGTTATAACTTTTTTTTTTAAACAAAAAAAAAAGACAAAGCCCGCACTAGGAATAAATCCTGTGTCGCGAGGCACTTTACACACATACAAGAAACGGACACACAGTACACCCAGACTCGGAACAATTTGTGGATCACACAAAGTAGCTCCGTGTGGGGTTTAAACCCACAACACTCAGCGCAGTAGAGAACGGCGTGACGACCACTTAAACCACTAGGCCAATATTATAACTGTCGATACAACCACTTCCTCCTATTTACTTAAGAATAATGTTTACCAAATGTCTTTATGCTGTTTGAGATAATTGCAATCTTACTTCTAATAATCCACAGTTGAAGCTACGTACGCAGTACCGGAACATAAAAATCGTGAACGTGAAAGTCTAATAGACCGTCGCAGACGAAGCAGTACTCCAGGTGGGCGCCTGACCTTACCCGTCATAGCGCCGTGGTCAGAACCACAACCAGAAAACCAATGGCAAGAAAGAGAAACCTGGGTCGACAACTCCAACATACGAAACTGGGCCGAAAATGCACAGAAATGGGATGAGAATGGACAAAAGTGGGATGATAATGCTCAAAAGTGGGATCAAAATGGACAGAAATGGGAAGAAAACGGTCAAAAGTGGGATCAAAATGGACAGAAATGGGAGAATGGTCAAAAATGGGATGAGACCAGTCAGAAATGGGTGGAAAATGTTCAGAGGTATGATGACGGTACCAATGGTAACAGATGGGTTAATAATGAAAGATGGGAAAACGGGAATTGGGGGGAGGTACCCACCCCCACCGTACATGTCGACATGAATGCGGCTTATTGGAGAGGAAATGCAAGCGTAGCGGATAGCAGTGATAATGGAGGTAAGAGAACTTTTAGTTCCCGAATATAATTTCCCAATTGAATTTTTTTTTTTATAACCTTAGATTAGATCCAAAAAGCTGATTAAAAAGTTGATAATCATATAATATAATCTTACTAATATTATAAATGCGAAAGTTTGTGCGTATGGATGTTTGTTACTCTTTCACGAAAATACTACTGGACGGATTTGGATGAATCTTTACAGTAATATAGGTTATTCATCGGAATAACATATAGGCTACAATTTGTAAAGATTTTATGTAATTTTGGTCGTAATATAACGATACATGTCAATTAAGTCAGAAAAAAATTTGGCCTCGTGAGAGTTATTTTCGCGTACGCTGCCTAAACCATTGGAGTTACACTAAAATGATGTACCGAAGGAATGTTTGTATGTTAAAAAAATATTCTGTGGCATACCAAATTCCACGCGAGCGAAACCGCGGGCAAAAGCTAGTTAGTAAAAAGTAAATATTTCATTTATGTTCTCAGGTTTTCCCGAAGATGGTATGCTGCATTCTCTATCAACTGCTGCCATTGGTGGTCTGTCAATCCACAGACAGTCTCCATCGTCTAACCGGATAAGACCACATTCACCGTCTAATTCTACTGGTAAATATAGTAGTCACATACTACAACATACTACACATATACTTACAACTTCATATATAAAATACATATATATATAAAATGTTAGAATATTATAAAAAACTTAAAAAAATATTTTAAAAACGAATCGAAATTTAAAATTCACACCATCGTTATATATGTCGTTATCGCAATTAAGGTAATAGGTTAAATATATGATACTATTGGTAGTCTCTAAAGTCATTAGATCATCTCGAAGGTGAGTCCCTCCTTGTAGAGTCAGGGGATTGTAAGGTTTGGGCAGGACACCTGGTCGGTCAATTTGTGTCGAATAGTGGCTCTTCCACGGTTGGGTTAAACTGTGTTCGAAGATTTTTTATCTAGTTAGTCGTATTTACAAGAGAAACCATTAGAAACGCGTTAATAACTATTCGAAACACATGTAGGCATCTAGAATGCGAAAAATGCCGTTAAATGCTTTGGTACGTGGTAACGAATGCGAATGCTGTGCTTGAGGTTTCGAGTTTGATTCGCGGGTCAGACTAAATGTTTGTATGATCTGTACATATTTGCTTCAGAGTTTGAGTGTTTTCTATGTATAATATGTATTTATTTACAAAAAAAGTATATAAGTATTCTAGTCAGCCCAGTTATCGTAGTACAAGCTATGCTTAGTTTGAAACTAGACGATGTTGTGTGTTAAATGTCGGCAATATTTATTTATATGAAGAATTTAATTTATATTCTTTTTATTTGTAGGTCGACTACGAAGTCATTCTCCATCCAACAACAGTGCCACAGATCGTCTTCTATCCAATTCACCATCCACCCGTCAGAGCCAGTCTCCATCTAACAACTCATCTAATAGCAGAATAAAATCATCACCACTTAGGTAAATGCAATTTTAATATATAGTCAGTAATATGTATACAATACATAAAACTTTTTAAAAATAAACTTTTCAATATGCAATTCATCCCATAAGCAATATCCATCCTATTAAGTTTCTAATCGAAATACCTAGTGTCGCATTAACCTTTGATGCAGGGGTGACAGTTATGGTGATGATAACTATGTGAGGCTTACACTGCCACGATGACTGTCATGCCTTTTACGTCCTCAAGCGTGGCGTGAAAAAGCATCTCACTAGGCCGTTATAGTGTTGGTCACCATACTGCATTGTCTGCATTTGCAATGAGTATGGTGACCACAACTCTTTGAATTCTATTCATGCTTTCCACCAGGCAGAGTAGAACCACTTTGGCAGACACTCCATAAAAAAAAAAATTAACGCAGTGTGTTTTATCCATTTTGAATTGAATTTTGTGTGTAGTTTTATCATGTGATAAATTGTAACATTGTATTGTTTATAATATAAGTTATAAATTACACCAGGTTACGAGAAACATCGCCATCCCGACAATCGCCGTCTTGTCTAGAAAACGATGCTCTTGCGCAACCAAGCCAATTGTACGTCGCCAACTATCCTCAGGTTTGTATTCAACACAGTACATTTTTATTATTTTATGAAATCTATTCTAATTTAGTGCCATATTTGAAAGATACGTCATCTTCTGACAGTCTTACTGACTAATATGGACGGCAAATAATAGAATTATTTAGTTTTTTAACTTTTCTTTTTACGCGGGGAATGCTTTTCGCACTAAACTACGCGGCGGCCTACCTCGGCAGTCCGGAGGAGCTCCAGGGACTCATTAGCTGCTTCTGGAGTCCTCCATGCCGCACCTCGCAATTGAGGTACATCCCGAGCACCTCATGCCCCAGGGCAAGACGCTATCGCACCTCTCACTGCGCTACACAGTTAGAGGCATAACAGCACCCACCCCAAACGACACCCTCTCGGCCGCATCGGTGTGTCACCTGTCTCAGTTCGCGCGTTAGAGGTCGCTAGTTAGCGGCGAAGGGGACGCCCTCTTCACCGCCTCCTTCGAGCGGGATCGGCCCTTTCCAGATCTCGCTCTGCTGTCTCCTTCTGGAGCGTAACATTCGCACAGAAGGAGACCGCGGCTTCCCATCTCTCACCACTCGCCAACATTGCCGCGATCAACACTGACAGTGACAGGTTTCGTCCGACCAGGACTCGACGCTCAGACTCCCACGCAGGGCAGGGCAGGACGCTCAGACTCCAGCGTGTGCTGGGTGGAGTCATATTCGGACCCGCAGTGGTGGCATTGTACCGTAGCCTCCCGTCCTATTCGATTCAGATACTCACCGAAGCAGCACAGATGACACAGTCGGTACTCTCTACCCACGCTTCGAAGTTCGGCACAACGGCTCCGACAGCGCGGTGGCTAGCACAGCCCTGAATTTCGAGCCGTGCCTGCCAACTCACCAGAACTTGTTTATGCGCGTTCTGCCGTAGCATTCCGAGTTCATGATCTGGCGCGACCTCTTCATCATTCTGACCGATAGAACGAATTTGGTCATCAACCATCGCGTCTATGTCAGCCTGAATGTCGAAGGGCGAAGATCGCTCCAGGATCGTCGCCTTCTCATACGAGATACGTGCAGTAGCCTCACACCATCGACCAGCGGCCATCAACCACTGCAGACTCCTGAGTAGAGCCCGGCAACGGGAGGCTCTCGCCAAGTCATTAAACCAGACGGGTGTCCCATAGAGGACTATGTATCCAACAACCCCCATGTAGAGGCGGCGAACTTCTTCCCATGGTCCCCCGAGATTGGGAAGCAGACGATACAGTATACCTGCTACCCCTCACACTCGGGGGACTAATCGCCCGAAATGCTTTTCAAAGCTCCACAGACTGTCCAAGACAAGGCCTAGGTACTTCATGTACTGGCCCACCTGGACTTCAGCGTCACCCACCCGGAGGCATGAGTTGGGTGGTTCCTGGCGCTTACGTAGGCCATGGAACCATATCGCCTTACTTTTCTGACGCGCCATTCTCAGACCCAGCTCACGAATAATTTCCACGACATCTTCTGCTCAATTTTCTGGTCCAAATGGCTGGCCACACTTTTTTCGTTTCTTTCTACAATTAATTGCAATAGATGTTATTATGTGTGTGTAAGTTGTCTAATATCAATAAATATCAATAAACGAACCTCATCCCGCCACAATAAAACACTTACATACTCATACTTTATATACAATTCTTAACTAATACATATTAAATAGTACGTAAAAATTTTAGGTCTCGCTTTTGTGGATTGGTAAGGTAAGATTTGCTCATAAATATTTAGCAACAAATCACTAGGTATGCACAATATTTTTTCTCGGATATACGCTAATGCGGATATGATAATATCGACGAATATCGAGTACATCACTAGTTATAAATACAAATAACCACATCCAGTCGTGACATCACAACCTTACTGCAATTATTTAAAGTAGCCAATTTTGACTTAACTTATATCGTTTTTCAGACTATTTAAAAATGCATTTATTTAAAACTTATGTGGTACAAGAATAATTAGTAATAAAAACGATTAAATTTGCCAGGTCTCAGGAGGCGGTGCGAAAGACCCTTCAGCAGATGTAATAGTAAGGTTAGCTCGGGGCGCGGCCGGTTTCGGGTTCCGTATCGTCGGCGGGACAGAGGACGGCAGCCGAGTCGCCGTCGGATATGTTGTACCTGGTAAGCTTAATAATAATTGGATTTTAACAAATCACTGCATTCAATATTTCTGTAGCATACCCACAATGTATGTTTCATGAAATCATCATCTACGGGAGAGTCATGCTTTGGCACAAGTGACCGTGCACGACCGGAGTGATAACCGGACCGGAGGCCTATGTCCAGCAGTGGACCGTTGAAGGCTGTCGATGATGATGATGGTGATGTAAGCTTAGTATGAGTATTTCACGTCATTTTAATCGTCACAGATCATAACGCGAAACGATCGCCATCGAGGACGAGTCGGTCGACACCATGGCCTCTGTAATCTCAACTCGACGAGTGTCATTACTCCCGTAGGTGGTCCAGCCGACGGGTTCCTGCGGCCCGGCGACCTGCTGACGTCGGTGGACGGCATCCCGCTGGCCGGCGCCACGCACACGCGCGCCGTGTCCTACGTGTGCGCCGCCGCCGCGCGCGGCCACGTGACGCTGGGCGTGCGCCACAACCGCGCCGACGTGCAGCCGCTCGGCCTGCCGCCCGCCGTCCCGCACGCGCCGCACGCGCCGCTGCTCGCGTGAGTATAACCAAGACCCACTATACTGCCTTGAGGTACACCTACCAAAAATGACATTTTTTTCCTCAAAGCCTTTTTCTCTAACTAGGCTGAGATCGGCTCACAATGGATCTACGATACAGCTGTAACTCAATTTTAATTTATTTATTTAAAACTTATTGCGCTTACATCGGCGATGTCAATGTAATGAGGCATTCCCTACCAGTTGACATTCGGGTGATGTAAATATATAATGCGGTTTATGCAAAGACCTTGAATTTTTCACAAAGTTCGTAATAATTTTTGCACCACCGGGTCAGATTTCCATAACTCAAGTACTAAACGCTATCAAAGTTCTGTAGAATACTGTTGTGAATATAACTAAGACCCACTATACCGCCTTGAGGTTAGGGTTACCAACTGATTTTACAGGAAATAAAGTATATTGAGCTATGAGAGGAAAATTAAATAATATTTAAAAGTTATTTTCAACATTAGCACAGGTGACTGTGTCAAATGCTTTTCTCAAATCTAAAAATTAAGCAATATGATTTTGTATGTTTAACTGAAAGTAGAAATGACATTAATCAGAAAACCCTTGTTCACAGTGCTGATCCCTCAGTACATCACGCGCCACCCATACAGTTTAACATACTCCACCCTGCACCGATGTACCCACCCGCAGCGCATGTGCCAATGTAAGTAAACAACTTAACCACAATATTTAGAAGTACAATATATCACAACTACCCTTACGTAACAAACTTTTTTTTAATCTAGTCTCTAGTCAATATATTCCGAAGATGATGCTACTAGGAACTCAAGGCACTTATTTCATATTTTTTTTATATAAAACTCAGTTTGATTATTACTACAACATAGGACCGGAAATCCTAGGAAGTCTTCTGAAATCAAACTAATGAATAATACCAGCCAAAACCTTCTTCAAAGACTAATAAAAGCTATTGATGTGCATGATGTCATGAACGAGAACTTGTGAGCTGCAGTCAGAGCTATAGTCTATTGCTAGTGATCTTGACTGCTCAGCCAAAGATGGGTACGACTCCCACTCAGGACTTTGCTGTTTGATTATGTGAGGAATATGATTTTTCTATGTAATTAGTGTGATTTAGTTTTAACTAGCGCCCGCCTCGGCCTCGAATAAATTTAGATGATTATTAATATCATATAATGCCCTTCTTTTCCTAGGTACGGCGTACAGTACGACACAGCAACGGGTGGTTGGGCATCCGTACCTTACGATGTCACGGTGACGAGGAACGAAGGTGAAGGTTTCGGTTTCGTTGTCATCTCCTCAGCCAATAAAGCTACGAGTACTATCGGTGAGTATCTTACTAATAATGAATATTAATGTTAGTTTTATATATATAGTCATTTTGTGCATAAATTGTATCTGCAATACACGTCTCTGTATGAGATGTCTAGAGCACAAAGTCGACATCGTGCGATGTTTTAGTTTTAAGCTTCAATTACAAGTAGAGTTTTGTTTATGGCAGAGATTCTGATGTCATGCCTTGTTTAATGTCACTAGTGTGTCAGCTACAGCTTATCACTTAAAATTTGGTCAAAAAGTTCTATTTTGCTTGCTCTCCAAATAAATTTTACAAAAAACTTCATTCACTGTTTAAACAACCTTTTTTTTGTAGGTCAACTGATCCCGAACTCCCCTGCCGCTCGCTGCGGCTACCTCCACGTCGGCGACACCATCGTCGCCATCAACCACATGCCGATCCGTAACCTGCCCCACCCCGAAGTGGTCGGCCTTATCAAGCACTCCGGAACCACTGTCACCCTCACAGTACTCCCCCCCGAAAGACAAGACTGACACGGGCGCATGATGCAAGAGCATCGGACATTGAGCCTGTCGAGGTTTGAGGAAACGCTTCATTTCTAAACATTTAAGATGAGTAACGAAGGACAAGGACTTGATGTAAAATTTATAAAAACACGTGCGTGTACTTACAGTACGCACGTAAGAAGGTATACTTCTTTGGCGTAATAAGATGAAAAAAAATCTAAATATATTATCCTTCGCGGTATCCTATACTTGTAGAGAAAACGACACTAATAATAGAAAAAAAGGTGTACATCAAAAGAAAATTTTATCATAATACATTATGTAGTTAAATACATTTTATTTCAATATCATTAAATAATTATTTGTACATAATTAAAATAAAATGTTGACTAGCTAATTTCATGGTGTCGGTTTTTCGTGATGATGTGCGTGTGCATTGACAAATTTTCTCTCATCGTTTATCCTATCGCGCCAATAGAAGTATAACTTCAAAAAAATTGGGCTACGACATGTCTTGGATTACCTCGACTGTTAGCTTTTTGGTTTGAATTCATATGATTGAGTTTCAATAAAAACGTGATTAAGCTAAGTTCAGGACTATTTAACAATAACCCTGTGTCCCTGTATGTATTCTGTACAAACAAATAAATATTCTAATATCGTCGACGGGTATAGCCATTACATGTAGTATTATATTTACAAATCTCCTAAAAGAAGTGTATTAATAGCCAGGAGACATACTAATTTATAGTTAAAATGATTGGTGATATGATATTGCAGCACTCAGCAATGCATTTGGCAGCAATACCTTTTTATAACCTTTGCAATAATTATTAATATACATATAAGTACACCCTAGCTCACTAAATAATCCTTGGTCCAATTGTAGACCTTTTGTAGAACATATTAAGAGTTAATATTCATGAAAAGTACTTATCGCAATGAAGCAGCGTTGTATTCATAAGTTAGGTAGTCCACTTGTAGTTTGTCTATTCCGTCCTATTTCAACAAATACCTTCCCTTAATGTCTTCCATACATATTGTATACCGTAAATAGAGTTCGTATTTTAAACCTTTGACGTATTAGTAGGATTTGTAAAATTATGTTTTCATAATTACAGTGCCCACATAATATAACTGTGGGTTGCATTAAATGATCTTTCAGTAGTGACGACCACCGAGATAAAATAAGTAACACAAATGATAGATCTTGTTATTGTAATTGTATATTGGTTAGCGTAAAACTTAAGTTCTTGGATACTAAAGTATTAAACTAGTAATTTGGGATCATCGAATACAGCTTCAGCTGTAATCATAGATATCCTACTTGATAGGGTACAGACATGGCATAGCGAGTGTATATTATATAGCAAAATAGCTATCAAAGGGCAGCTGTAAGTAGAGCAAAAATAGTGCAGCCAGTTTTACTTCGTAACTAATAATACTAAACAATCGATTGACTTAGATCTCTTCCATGTTTATAGCCCTCTAACTCAAACTAAACTGTCCTTCAGTCGACAAAGCGTCGGGTTATATTACTCGGTCTCACAGGTTCATTCCAGAAAGTGTCAATCGCTGACATAACGTTTGGATGTGACCATTTCCGAGAAAATCTTTCGAACATAAACAAACTAACTGCGCGACATTCCATATTGGGCCTGATGTACATTGGAGTTAGGTTTATTGTTCTGTGCTACAATGTATTATTAATGGATCTTCCTTTCTTTTTTACTTTAGTCGAGCCAACTGTTTGTTTCCTTTACAAACGTTCATGATAGAATTGGCTTTCAGATATATAGTATTTAACTATATTAATAGCCAAAAGAAGACTAAATTATCTTATTCGTTACATAAATGTACGATAAAAGCAACCAGGAATCTTTTTAGACCTCAAGAAAAATTAACATTATGTGTGTCAAAAATAAAAATAAAAAAGAAACCAAAAGCTTAATATTTAACTAATACAATAATTATTCTATACCTGCGGCTTCACTCGCAGAATAACTATATACTAAAAAATCTGAAGAAGAAACTCACTTTAGTATTTAGTATTTAAATACTTAAGATTTTAAACAACTATACTAACGTTCAAAGTAAATATTCGCTAGATTATAACAATGATCAAGAATCTCTTTTACTATATATTTCGGGAATAAGATAAGGATCTATTACTGTTTTTTTTTAATGGTTTAGAGGTAAAAAAATTGCTTTTTCTAAAGGTTCTTTTGAAGATATAAATTAGAGATAGACCTGTTAAAACGTGATCTAAGAAGGAACTTACCAAAAAAATTTTCGATCAAAGTAACCCCTCTTGTCTGTTCTATAATTTTATCAAAGATACCCACGCCAGTGACATATAGCATTAGTGTTGCCAACCTTAAAATCATTAAAAGTACGTGCGAGAAAATTAACCTAATTGAGAACAATTATTCCTTACTTCAGATTAGCATTCTACAAGAAAATTTCTGGTTAGTCTAATTTTATTTCCATCAAGTAACCTTTCACAGTCCACTGCTGGACATAGGCCTCTCCTTAGCAAGGAGGTTTTGGCCTACTATACCACGATGGCCAGACGGGTTGGAATAGGGTTTGTTTCAAACTTTCCTTCTTCTTGCAGTAATATTTTCCTGAATAATTTGTTCGATTAGTCACCTCTTACGATACCGGCGGAATGACTAGGCATGGTAATACTACGTATTCTTAATCCATTACCACCCGGACGTATTTTTTTAAAGATATCAGATCTTCATTATTTCCATTCATTCCTTGTATGTGAAGAGTGAAACTTCTGAGTAGAAAATTAAACATTCCAAATTACTATTTAACTACTTTACAAGTTAAAGGAGAGTATCAGAAAAATTTAAAATGATGGCTGACCGAAACCCACACGCTTCGAAATTCAACAAGTCATCAGTCTTAAATCTTTTACTAGGTACGTTGTGGTTGAAAAATTATGTACATAAAGCTATCTTTATATATACTTTGAGTATTTAAAGCGTAGGCAAACCAACTTAACGTTCATATACATAGGTGTATATAGACATGAAAAAGAAAATATTAATTTTTCGAAATTTAAATTTCGCGCCAAAAAAATAGGCGTTGGCACAATGGATACTTTTTGCTCAATTTGTAGATATGTATCCAATAGTATTACTATTAAAAAAAAATTGGAAACTTAAAATGATATACAAACATACTACTGTAAAGTGTGTTAATGTTTGCCTGGGGGAACATGTAAAGTCGTCGATTCTGCGCCTGACGTCTTTCTGGTCGTGTTGGGTGGCCGTCCCATCGATTGTGAGAGTGAGGGGACAGAGAGTGCACCTGTACTATAATATCTCGGCTCGGAAATTGGCTAAGAGTATATATTATGTTAGTCTTTATAAAGTTTTAAATTAATATTTACTGTTAGTTTGTATATAGTCATTGTTTGTCTGTAAGTTCATTTACAATTTTGGTCTATGGGTAGTGTCCATGCATCCCTTATAGTCAATGCAACATTTGACTGACCAAATAGAAATTTATATATCCATATATATTTCTGTAAAATAATTATTTTAATATCATACTTAGCTATTGAAAAATTATTTTCTATGATTACTCTTTTTTAAATTCACATTAATTAACATCGTAAAGGCTAAGAAATAAGTCTGCAATAGTTTATGTACAATTCGCAAATTAACGGTAGTAATAAAGAAATTAAAAGAAAACAAGCACAAAACAAAATATAGCTAGTTTTCTATGAATATAAAACTCGTACCTCAATATTAAATTCACTTTCTCGTTCTATGGTATAAAATTGTATAAGTATGGCAATTAACGCGATCATTCAATAGCTATTACACTTGTATAGTCTGGTGTTTCAATCAGAAATTCAGTTCTTATAATAGACTTTGCTAAAAACTCAGTAACAATCTACCCTCCATTTCACAATTTTTATAAAATAAATTCTCGTACTAAAGTATCACTCAGACTCGCTCATTGATACAGTTGACAGTTATCGTGGTAACTGTGTGAGCTTTACACTATCCCAAAGATTATCATGCCTTTTACGTCCCCAAGCAAGGTGTGAAAAATCATCTCACCATACTGCATTGTCTGCATTCACCACCACAGCTCTTGGATTCTATTCATGCTTTCCATTAAGTAAAGTAATCACTTTGACAGGCTCATAAAATAATAATAATATTAAAAAAATGAATAAAGAAAGATACTGGTTCAACTTTCGGACACTACGCGATATATACGAGCAAAACGTTTATAATATGAAATCTATGAGTCGATAAGATAATATAACCTTATGAATACCTATTTAAATTTTAAACTACAAACGACTACACACGTCAAACGAAATACCTGGTCAGTACGAACGACGTGGACGTTACAAATGGTTTGGTATACGCATGTAAACGTATAACAATGTACTTACTAAACACACACATTTAGCAAGGTGTTTCATTTCCTGTTTGTGTACGTACAGCTTTTACATTCGTATAACATTCTTGAGTTTATTTGAATATAATAAAAAAATAAAACTTCGGTATATTATATAATGTTATAAACATACGGTATCGGTGTATTATATATGTTAGTATAACGGTAAAAGACTTTGTTTATTAATATTTGTATGTAATAATAATAAGAACTGGTCACACTTGTGTTTATACACGAAAAATTGTGGCTAAAACTACTGAATTATTGATATCCCGTGTGGTAGAAGAAACTACGACCTTAGGTTCAACCGTCAGAATTACTGGCCTCTAGACCACTGTTTCCCATTTAGTGGTACGCGTACCCCCAGGGATACGTGAGATTGCATCAAGGGGTACGCGAGCAATTTCTTAATTAAAGTATTAAATCCTTAAAATCAATACCTAATGATTATTTAATCCTTCTCTCCCGACTCCTTAAAGTTATTTGTGGTCGAGTCATTTTCTTAATGTTAAATTAAATGTCCATTTTTACATAAGTGTTCTTAGAAACCTATTTTTAATGAACGCATTTTACTTTGACTTTGACTGAGGGGTACGCAAGTTCGAGGTCTTTCTTGAAGTGGTACGTAGAAAAAACTAATCGGGTACCACAGGTAGAACAGCTAGAAGTCTAGACCAACAACAAGTCTTACAACGGCAATTGAAAAGTAGCTTGTACACCACGCTAGTAGTACTATTAAAAAGTATATGACATTTTTAAACAATGTTAATATTGATATTTTCTGCACGGATTTTTTTAATAGTTATCAATTTTAGTATAATTAAGACGTAAACGACGACTGTTAAAAATAAATATAAAAAAAATTAATAATATTTAAGTTTTAAGGTAAGGGTCTAAAATAATATTTAGTAAGAAGTCATGTATTTATAACGGTTGTATTTAATTTGGACCACCGAGATTCGAAAAATAATTACTTTAACTGTAATATTATAATTAATTTAGATTAACATATGTTAGCAGCAGGTTTATTTAAAAAAAAAACTTAGCCAGGTTAGATTAGTTTTACGAGTACTAATATTTTTAATTTTTTTTTTCGTATATAGATGGTCCATGATGTGTCCGCAATTTAAAGTTATAACATAGTGTAGTTTATTCAATAGGTATAATAAAATTAAAAATTAATACTTTTTAAATAGCTGTTCCGTTTTAATAAATAAAGAATTAACTGACTTCAGTTACACCCTTAATTATTTGTAAGAAATGTTACAACCTTTGTACATAATTATTATAATTGTCTATGAAATTTAGTGCAATTAAGAAAAAATGTGGAAAATTGAATTATCTAAGCCCTCACTATATATAGATACAACAAAATAACATATATGGCACAAAAATTCAAGTGAATCCCAAATTCAGAATATCATTTTTTTTGTGAAAGTTTTTAATGTACCAAGTAGCTAATAAGCATACAACCCGCCTTATATTAGGTATTGGTCTTTTAGGTCATAAGTTTAGATCTTTCTACCGCCATTGGGCGGATATTGTAAATCATTATTTGTTGTTTTAATTGTAAACTAGATTTAGACAAATCTGCACTTTATAATATAGAAATTAGGTCCAATTTTGCTCATCAACATGAGTTAAGATGTGCACAGCCATTAAACCTTGTGTTGTCCAACACATTGGTCTGTGAATAGACCCTTTTAGAAATATATCACAGAAATGAAATATGCCCTGAATAGTGTAGCTAGTTTTAAGTTAATCGCAATAATCAATGTGCCTTTATGTAAACATTGTCTTGCCTTACCCAAGATTGTTAAAAATGAAAAAAATAATCTATTTGTATAAAACTATATCCAAAGAGTGCTCCATTCCGAATCAATTCAGATCTGTAAACCTTAATGTATAATGATATTATATAGGAGAGAATTACTCAATAAATATTTTTATTTAATGTGTTACTTTTATTTGTAATCTAAATAATCTAATCGATTGTTACAACCCTTAATCATCCCATGAATGTCTCAAGAGAGACAACTATACAGGACAACGACATTGCAAAGATAAGTAAAACTTCAAACGACCTATGGTACAATAAAACCTCAATTCTAAGAAGAAGTTTATGGCCAACAGTAAACAGTTAAAAGTTGATGATTATAAACTCCGTAATTCCAACGGGGCACGCAGAGTGAGAAGGCACTGTAGCTGCAGGGTGGGGGTAGTCACGATCAGGTGACCCATTTTCCCTTTCCATATAAAATAGACAATGAATGTGGATATCTGCGTGAGGAATATGACCTCATGCTAAAACCATCACAATAATGATACGAAGCTGCAGAACGGATCCTTGAGTTAATCAGACTAGGTGTGCTACTCTCTCTTCTATCGTTCATCTACCTATATTCTTTCGAGTACCAACGATTAAGAAATTGAACAGTATGCGCATTCAAAATAATACGTACAGGGTTTCTCTACGTTCACATCATAAGTTTTGCAACAAAATGCAGCAACTTCGTAAGACCTCCTATTTCCTTACACTGAATTAAAGAGACGTTGATTACTAAACTTCCTCTAGGAATGGCCTTTTAGGTGAGTACCGATAGCGTAAAGGCTACGTATCGGATTTGTAATGAACCCTACCCACACGGTGTGCCACTCTGCGCCTGAGATAGAAGGGATCCGGCAACAGTTGTTATTACGACATCCAGATCCCTCCTGGAGTGAACCCTACCCAGTGCAAGCTCTTAAACCATTTCCTAACACAAGGATCGACGTATGTAAGTTACTACTTTTTCATTATCTGAAAATAAAAGGCAGATTTGTGATGAGAAAAACAAAAACTATTATTATCATATCAATTTATCCAAATTGGTGAAGCCGTTAGAGCGTGAAGAAGTAAGGAACACATGAACACTCATTTACTTTGGTTTTTATAACATTTGTGTGCTTTTGTTAGTATATTTAAAAGAAGTTGCAAAATGCCTATGAGTGTTATTAGGTTCTCGATAAATATTTATATCAAGTTAATGTTTTCCACTTGCGAATTTGAGCACGTTCAGGCCTCAAAATGTTATTTCTACTTCGACCATGACTGTTTTCCATTTAATTAAGTTAAATTGCTTCTAATTCAGTGACTTTATACAAAGCATTTTTTTTATTTTGTGAAGAACACTTTCTATCTAAATAAAGGAAGTATAGTTTGCGGTAAAGATGTTAGAAGTCTTTCATTAATTGTGTTCTGAAATGGACTGTTAGAACTAATAGTTTATCACTGCAAATTAATGATAGATTTGTAAATATTTTCATTAATTGCAAATTGAAAGAAATGAAAACTGTTAAAGATATTTCTAACACTATTTTGTATCGTTTGACGTTTGGTTAACTCAATTTGTTTATTGGGTAAACTCCACAATGGAATGGCAACATCGCGTAGTGGCGCGCCTTCACGCGAGGTGACTTCGCTGCGCCGAGTAACATTGGAAATTAAAGTTTACATGTTATTTCTCGACTTATCGCGTTAAATCTACTTCTAATCTTGAAATAACGTAATAGTGATTATATGCCGTTATCATATGAGTGACAAAGGTGTATGACAAGGGTAAGTTTTTATTCTAAACACTATTGTTCGTTCGTATCAGGCGGTGGTTTAAAAAAATAATTTCAACCTTAAGATGTTTTTGAGTTATAAGAAAATATTGTCCATTACATATTGATATTTGTCAACGTACAGGGTCATGTTTTCCATATTGGAATTGCTTAAATGAAAAAAAAAGATACATAAAATAGTTCTTTCTATATTTTGTAAATAATTTTTCATGTTTTTGATTGGTTATATTAGATTGTAATAATATCATAACGTTTTGATGAAGTTATAATGTCGGTAGTATTAATAATAATATTAATAGGTGATATTTAATCGCGGTACATTCTTAGTGGAATCTTATTGGATATTAACTTCAAGTTTGTTTTGAAGTCAACTTATGTCTTATCATGATAAAATTGTATTGACATCGGTTTCTCGTTAATTAATCCTATTAATGTCGTATCTTCAACTGCACGTGAACTGTGCCGACTTTTAATTTTTAATATAAGTTCATCTTGATATAACTTTTGAGTATCTACCTTCATTTACAATAATAATTATAGGTTATGTGAATAAATCTAACTTAAAATTTGTCTGTCAGGTGATATGACCTTGAACTCCATTAACTACTCCACTGGTTATCTTAGTAGGTGGTATCTCAAAGGATTGCCATTCAGAAATACTGGAAGAAATAGTCTTATAGGCAATATTAAAGTTTATAAAACATTTAAAATAGTGTTGTTCTTAGTCTTTGTTCCTTAATTTCTACTCTTATGGTATTGTATATTTTTTAATAAAATATAATATATAAACAAGTAGTATGCACTCATCACACAGTATGAAGTGCACTCCTGAATAAAAAAATCAGAACATAAATTAAAGAGTTCTGATGTAACTTGGAAAAAAAAATATCAATTTTGAAATTGGTTAAAATTCACAATCTCCTCTTATAATATAATATGAGTTGCTCAATAGTGATTTGAAAATTCTGCTTGTGGAATTTGTATGAAGTATGTAGTAATTTTTAATACAGTTTAGGTGGCAAACATTAATTTATTCTATCTTAGTACTGTAACTGTATGCGCTATGATGTCTAAAACCGACCGACAGACCATTGGATCATTCCTTAGCAATGACTTTTAATTTCATTTTTTGAAATCCCATTTCCAAATAGGTGGTAAACTTAAATCGCTCAAACTTTTTTTTTTTTACTATCTTCTAGCTTTTGCCTGCGGCTTAGCTTGCATGGAATTAGGTCTGCTACATTAAATTTTGAAATAAATCATTTTAAATAAATATATATTTCTTTTAAGTAAAAATTATCCTATGTAAGTAACATAATAGCTCTAAGAACATGTGTACAAAATTACATGATGATCAGTTGAGTAGTTTTCCTGAGAAACTGTAACAAACAAACTTACATTCGCATTTATAATATTAAGTAGGGCTTTATAAGTAGCTGTCAGATGTCAAGCCAACTGATCACAGTATGTATAACCTGAGAAAGTATACACTCATTTTAAAAATAGAAAGTGTAACAAAACCAGCATCTGTAATACTCCCTTCTTTTGATAAGATTACAACCAGCCGAACATATATCAGCTGTTTCTGCAAATGACAAGTGTTTAATCTGCAATTCCAAAGCCTTCTAGTCTACAAGTCATTGTCGTTGTAGATGAAAAACGATCTCCCCAATTACAATACTATTAAAATATACAATTTTTAAGGTTAAACAAATATCAGTATTATTTGTTTCACTGGTGGTGCAGTGATAGCGTATGCAACTGCTATGCTTGAGGTCTCGGGTTCGGTACTCGGGTCGGACCAAATGTATGATCTGCAAATATCTTTCAGAGTTTAGGTGTTTTCTATGTATAATATGGTATGTACTTACAAAAAAAACTGTACATGTATTTATATCAGTTATCTAGTGCTCATAGTACAAGCTCTGCTTTGGTTTGGATTAGATAACTGTGCGTTAGATGTTAGAAATGTTATTATTATAAGCAGATATTGTATTTTTGAAAGCTTTTTTAGACCATATAAGTTTTTACAAACTGCCAACAGTTCGAACAAAAGCATTATGTAAGTTATAACAATTTACATAATAATTATATATTTTTTTTTAATAGGTAATCTACCAGTACCATCTCTTTTAAATATCAAATAAAATCTTTAAGGCTCTGAACCCAATGTAGATAAGGTTTTTTATTTAAAAAAAAATATTCAATGGTCACTATTTATTAGGCCTCTTAATTGTGATATTTGCCTGTACATATTTAATTTAATTGCCATCTTTGTTGAAGTATAATCAAAATATGTTTATAAAACTGACACTTGATGAATCTAGTTCTACATATAAAAAAAAAATTAGAAGTTAGGAAATATAAATATAAAACAAAGACTATTTCGGCAATGAAAAATATCAAATTAAAAAACAAGAATAATTCTGTTTTAAATTATACTCAGAAAACCACTAAACCATCTTGGATATAACAGGCTTTGGAATCTAGTGTACTCTAAAGAAAAAATCTCGCTTTGTGTGGAGACCATGATATTTCTCTTCTACTCCTTGGAGTTCTAAATGTCTACGGAACCTACAAGATATTTCTATATTTTAAAAAACACGACGCCCGCACTAGGAATAAAAACTGCCTCGGTGGCGCAGCGGTAGTGAATGCGACTGCTATGTTTGCGGTCTCGGGTTCGATTCCCGGGTCTGACCAAAAGTTTATATGATTTACAAATATTTGTGCCGAAATTTGGGTGTTTTCTATGTATAATATGTTAGTTGTAATAGTTTGAAACTAGATGACGTTGTGTGTCAAATGTCCGAAATATTTATTTTTATTATTCTGTGTCGCGGGGTAATTTACAAACATACATGAAACGGACAGAAAGAACACCCAGACTCGGAACAACAATTTCTGGATCACACAAAGTGTTGTCCCATGTGGGATTTGAACCCACGACACTAAGCACAGTAGAGAGCGGCGTGGCGACCGATTAAACTACTAGGCCAACCGTGCAGACATTTATTTGCTTAGTAAAAACAAGCTATTCAGAAGAACATTTTTTGCATCATACTTATTAACCTCTATTGTATACTAGATAGAGTTTAAATTTATGTAATTGTTTTACGACTGTGTAAATATGTTTCACTTACAACCAATTAGACAGTGCGTGGGAGAAGCTCGCTATTAAGTTGTTACAAGGCAGTGATTGTTGGGCTGAACACAGTTTTAATGTCTACGTTTAACTAGACTGAATTGGTATATTAATTTTATGATTATTTGCTTATTTAATTCACCACTTGCATAATCTACACAAGTTCATTAATACTGCTGTAAGGGGTCATCTATAAATTACGTCGTTCTAACTTATGGATCTGTCGTCCAGTTCTTATATTAGAAGAGACTCTTCATTCAGGATGGGTATGTGACGTCACATGTTTTATTATTTAAAATATTAATGAAGTAAAAATGCATTTAAAAAATTGAAAATATTAAGTTTACTGTTAATACAAATTCTGAAGCAACAATTCAAGTTTGAAACCTGACGTCAGAAATCTTACGAGCCCCCCATCCTTTGTCATATTTGGACGATCACCCTGTGTAACATGTGCCGTAATATATGTAAGGCCCCTAATGATGATGCTTTAAATGTTAAAATACAATCAGACAGACAGAGTGGCTTGGTTAGTGTTAAATTTCAGACCACCCTGTACATTTAATGTTACCATATATAATAAAAGAATTAACAGTGATTCTAGAATACTTTTCCGTACTCAAGAATAACGTAACGTAACGGATTTATCCGCGTTATTATTTTTAAAAAGGTTACGATACCTTCTATTTCCCGACGTTTCGAACGCGTTACATCGCTCGTCATCACGGGTATGCATAATTTCTAAACACAGTTAACGTAATGTATGTCATTTATGGATATAACATTATTTCCCCTGACGGACTCGTACATTAATGAAGTCTAAGCCGTTGGGGCTACAAACTTATGTTTTAAGCACCCTAAGAAAACATTTTTGCAAATTTAATCCCTAGAGGTTTAATAAGCGATGAAAGGTTGTTTACAATTTCGTCATTTTCAAAGTTAGAAACACGAAATAAGAAATAACCACGCGAACGAAACTTCGGGTAATGGCTATCGATATAATCTTGACAGTTTCGCTTTATCATATTATATCCTCATACATCTCATACGCGGCCGTCTGATCCAAATCTAGGCAAGGCCTGCACTATGTTAACCAGACTGCTTATAAACGTACTTACGAGGGTAAGTTTTTAAGTTCGCGGAATGACAGTGAAAAAGGCGGGTAAACGCGCTCTTTTGATGCCTACCGTATTCAGTGACTCATAATTAGTCTGCATAGTAAAATTTGTTGTGATTGGATCATTAGTTATTAAACTATCGTTGACCAAGTATTTTAATCGGGAACGAAGTGAAAAAAATGGAGAAAATTGAATTCCGTGCGGTGATAAAGTTCCTTACTAAGCAAGGAAAGTCTGTTCAAACCATACTCAATGAGATGTCATCGGTTTACGGGGATTCTTGCCCAGGAAAAACAATGGTCTACAAGTGGCATAGTTTATTTAAACAAGGCAGGGAATCACTTGAAGACGACCCGAGGCCGGGGCGCTCCGTTGAGGTGACTACGCCAGAAGTTATTGCAAAAGTAGAAAAAATTGTATTGGAAGATGCTCGACTAAAAAAGAAACAACTCGCAGAAATGGTTGGAGTATCGGATACAACAATTTTTAAAATTTTACACGATCATCTTGGCATGACTAAGGTTAGCGCACGGTGGGTGCCGAGAATGCTCACGCCATTGCAAAAACAACAGCGCGTGGAATGTTCACGTGCGTTTTTGGACCTCTGCAATGAAGACAAGGATGGCGTATTGAATCAAATTGTTACTGGGGATGAAACTTGGGTTCATCATTATGAACCCGAGTCCAAACAAGACTCCATGCAGTGGCACAAAAAGGGCACAGCACCACCCAAGAAATTTAAGGTTTCACAGTCGGCTGGGAAACTCATGGCAACGATTTTTTGGGACTCAGAAGGAATATTATTGATAGATTATAAAGATAAAGGCATTTCTATAACGGGGGAATACTACGCTTCAATCTTAGAACAGTTAAAAGAAGCCATCAAAGAAAAAAGACGGGGAAAATTAACGAAAGGTGTCCTGCTATTGCATGACAATGCTCCCGTTCACAAGAGCCGAGTCGCACTGGCTGCCCTGCATAAGGTGGGCTTCGATATTTTGAATCACCCACCCTACAGTCCAGATTTGGCTCCGAGTGATTATTATCTCTTTCCAAAAATGAAAAAAGAATTACGTGGTAAGAAATTTTCAACTGATGAGGAGGTTAAGGAGGCGGTTTCGGCGTATTTTTCAGACAAAGATAAAACTTTTTTTTACGAGGGAATAAAAAAACTAATTGAAAGATCTGAAAAATGTATTCGTGTTGCAGGGGAATATATAGAAAAAGAAAAATAATTTTGTGTTTTTATTATTACTCAATACCCTCCATTCCGCGAACTTAAAAACGCCCCCTCGTATATATTTTAAATACATACATATTATTGATAAATTATACCTAGACGCCGAACAAATGTTCTAGTTCATCACACAAAAATTGGTCCTGGGTGGGATCGAACCTATGACCTATGATTTAGCAGTCAAGATGACTAACTGCTAGACCAACAGCCCCGTCACCAATCAAATGTCAAAATCATAATTGTAACAAAACAAAAGCGTAAATTGTAACGTCTCATCTTCGTCGAGTGGTCTTTTGGTCTGGTGGTTAGTGAGTGACTGTCACGATCATTTGTGCTGTTTCTGAGTATAATTTATCTATAATATGTATGTATTTACAAATACTAGTGGTCGCTTAGTGGTCGAAATTCGACCATAACAAAACACAACTTATATAAACGAGCGGTATTTTTTACATTTTGTTTTTTTATTAAATGAGACAAGTAAAACTTTTCTGTTTGACATTCAGTAACACCACAATAAACATATAAAACAGTAATCTATGTCTATGTCAGTACTCTATACCTATAGACAAAGTGATAAACAAAAGAAACAATTAGACCATAGAGTATGCGTGCGTGTAACAAATACTTGTTTGTGTGGTTCAAATGCATGGTAGTTTGTGTACTGTTTTATTTCTTGATTTAATGTACTTTATAAGCATTATTATTGAAAAATATTAACGTCCTGCACTTCTCCTACATATAAACTATAAGTGTGCCAAATTTCATACTCCTCCGTCCGTGCAATTTTCGTAAAAAGGAATCCAAATTTTGGTTTCACGTAATAATATATAGATATAAGCATATTTATTAACAGTCTGGTTACCATAGTACAGGCTTTGCCTAGCTTGCTAAGAGACGGCTGTGTGTGAGATGCCGGAGAGACCGGAGGCCCATTGATGCAGGGGTGACAGTTATCGTGGTAACTGTGTAAACCTTACACTGTCACAATGACTGTCAAGCCTTTTACGTCCCCAAGCGGGATGTGAAAAAACATCTTACAAGGCCACCATAGTGTGGGTCACCATACTGCATTGTCTGCATTTGCAATAAGTATGGTGACCACAACTCTTGGATTGTAAAGTAACTTTGGCAGGCTCTTAATATAGAAAATATAGAGATTTGTAAGAATATTATTATTATATTATAATTTTACATTTGTCAATTGTTTTACTTTAAGTATATACTTGTACTTCACATTAGATGCTTAATTTCCATTTACATGTGTATCTGTATTCAAGTGGTCTAAAATTTAACGCATATAAATTACCTTTCCCAATGCAATGCGGTTCGATCGTTTATTTATTCATAGCCCTCATGAATAAATCACATACTAAACTAAACGAAGTTCGAGAGGAAGTGTGAAACTAGAGAGGCAAGATAGATTGTTACAATCTATGAAATTAAATGAATATGTAGATTAAAAATAGTTGGTATATTTTCCTTATCGGATATTATGATAAAACTATTGTCAACTAGCTGCGCTCCTCAGTGTTACCCGCGGTTGTACCTTCCCCATCCCACGGGAGCGCTGCTTTCTTTTTTTGATAAAAAGTAGCTATGTGAAATCAAAGACTGTCTGTCTTTGTAACAAATTTCATCCAATACTGTTGAGCCGTCTTTGCCGCCACCATCCCGTGGGACAATCAATAGTTTGGTAGTACATTTAATATGATTTCCCTTGATACAATTAGCGTTCAAAAGGATAAAGATGATAAGAGCTGGACCACGGGGTTTTTTTCCCAGTGAACCACAGTTGTTGCCACCACTGAAAACAAAATTTAAAATTACTGAAATTTATTATATTAGTATAATAAAAACAAAATTGAATATAGAATTGAATGTAAGGAAACTGACAGTATTTTTAAATTTATTGTATTTTTTTATAGAAAGAACAACGCCAGCAACTTGCGCAGTTTTTGTAATTTTTAACTTTATAAAATTGTCAGTTTTTAAAAATAAGTAGATACTGTGGCTCCTTTTCGATTTAAAAATTGTAATGCTATGTAAATATATCTTCATTTTTATAAAATACTTCAAAATTAAAAACAGAATTATACGAAAGAAGGAGACGCGATTAAAAACTCTTTAATTCAATCGTACATATACACAATGCGATCAAAAAAGAAGGTGACTTTAATTTTTATAAAAAAATAATCATTTGTGCATCCAAATCTATGTTATACCCGTCAAAATAATTCCCCTGTGATGCAATGCACTTGCGCCAGGAATTCTTCTACACAACACCCTGGTAATCAAAGGAAACTGTCAACAAAACCTTCACATTCCAACGAACTTGGCGTGTTTTTTCGATTTAAGCTCATCTGGCCTCTTATATTGGGATGATTGGGCACTAGTTCCGACGTCACAACCAAATACTCATGATTCGTCACCCGTTATAACCCGATATTGTTTCAGGCAGATATTCCCCGAACACATCAGGCGATATGTATGCGATATTGCTTTTGACCAAAATTAAGCAATTTTGGAACGAATTTCGCTGACACACGTACAGTACTCAAAACATCCGTTAAAATTGATTGGCATGAGCCAAATGATATGTTAAGATCATCTGTTGTTTGTCTAACCGCGATTCGACGATTTTCAATACAATTTCGTTCACTTTCTGAATAATTTCTTTCGTGCTGGAGCGTCCGAAGCGAAGTTCATCTTTAAAATTTTCTCGCCTCTCTGGAATAATTTATACCACTTGTAAAAATCATTTCAAGATCTTGAGCACTTAATACCATTTTAACCACAAAAAATTAATACAAACTATCAGCTCAGCAACAACAGAAAAAAAACACGCGTACACGAGTTTAACCTTTATGCCTGTTACAGAGGAATAACATATACTATGAAAATATAATCGTGATGAGTCGACTAAAGCAAAAGAAAAAGTCACCTTACTTTTTGATCACACCTCGTACTTCATTATATGCAACTTGCAATTTTAGAAATCTTCAGAAAAGCTACTTTACTGTGAAGATTCTATCTGAGTACCTAATGATTATTTCTGTCTAAAACTGGTTTTAGATTATATATAAATTTATTATGCAAACTAACAATGACATTTTGTTACCTATTTCCTTCTTTCGTTTTTTAGGTTATGGCGCGAAACTAGTTGTCAAATGAGTCCGTATATTTTTGTTTTTTTTTTGTTTTTGTACTAAAAATGGTCTACATAACAGAGTTTAAAATACAAATTTCTAATGGAATTGTTTACGACTCCTCTCGCCTAGGAATAAGAGTCCCACCTCCTAGATCAGCTCAACTTACCGCCATTTAGTCAATTAAAAAAAATATGAACATGATAGATATATTAGAAAGGTGCCACAGTTGCTTGTCAATGTCATTGTCAGAGTTCGTAAATTTTAACTCCAAAGGCACACAGGTATAAAATATATCTATAGTAAGTATACATACAGTAACTCTGACTTCCGCTTGGGTGTTTTTAATATATGTAAAATGTGTAACTATTAACGACGTGATTTTTATCTCGATATGTTTATGTTACGAACAGTAGATACTAAACTTGTGACGGAAAACTATGAAGGAGAAATCTTTTATATTTGGCAAGAGACTACCAGTACCAAATAACTATAAAGTTTGCGCCCTATGCCCATTAAAAACTCACAGGATATGTTATAAAAACAATAATAGCCTTATATATCTTACACACTGCCATCTGATACCAAACTAGGCAAAGCCTATGCTGACCTGACTGCTTATACGAGTAAACATACTTACATACAAAACTAGCTGTTTCCTGCGACTTCGTCTGCGTGAAATTTTTTTTCTAATTCCAAAATTATAAAATTTAAGTAGCCTAAGTTTTTCCGTATAACATCAGCTATCTGTCAGTGAAAATCCCGTTGAAATCGGTCCAGCCGTTTCAGAGATTAGCTGGAACAAACAGACAGACAAAAATTGTAAAAAGTGTTATTTTCATGTATGTATTCTATGTATGCCTATATGCATATAGTAAAAAGCGGTTATTTCAGTATTACAAACAGACACTCCAATTTTATTTATATGTATACATGTGGGTAATTAGCAAAATTAATGGCAACATTAAAGTTCTCTTACTAAACTGTTCCAACACGTAACAGATCAATCTGTATGTAATAGGTCTAAGTGGACGGCGGGCGTACTAATTAATTGGCTCGCTCTACTAGCCATGGTTTCATGTCGGTCTGATTTTATGTCCCTGTTTACAAGCACGTATATAATAAACTGGTTGAGTGATTACACCACCAATGTCACAGAGATTCTCGAGTTTATGAGTTTATAAATAAACTTATTATGTGATTTTCCTTGCCATGTTTTTTATATTTGTACTGGAATAGGCGTTTGTCTTCTATCTCACCTGATGGAAAGTGTAGACGAAAGTGGTACACGCCCATCCAGAAGAAACATGTTCACTCTACTCTTAAAGGCTCCAGAGTTCAACTTATCAGGAAAAATAGATAGTTAAAAATAGTTTTGTGTGTATGTTTCTAGATACCGTTACAAGTAGTCAAGATTTTTTTGGGTTTATTTGTATAGCAACATCACATCAGATAAACAGAATTTAACAGTCCACAGCTGGACATAGGCCTCTCCTTCAAAAGATGATTTTGATCTACTGTACCACGCAGGCCAGACAGCTAGCATAGAGCTTATTCAGGTTTTTTTTCTTTTCGCAGCGATGTTGTTCTGCGTAATTTGTTCCTTTAGCTGCCTCTTACGACACCTATTGGATGAATAAGGGTCTTGACACTGTATTCTTAATCCGTCATCATACGAAAATAGCAACACGGTAACTAACAAAATTAATTTGTTTCACTTGTAGTCCAATTAACTTATGAATCCTATGCAAAAAAAATTTTGAATGTATTATTTTGATTCTCGCTTTTCCCGGTCATGGGCAAGCGATGGACCACCTAGGTAATTTTTATCGCTGATAGGCCGAGTCGATAGACTCTTCCGTCACCTTCAAGGACAAAAGATCTTCCTAACGAGAAGGTTTCCATGACCAAAAAGAGGGTTATAGTTGGACTTGTCACATAAAGTTAATAAAACTAGCCTTCATAATCTATCTAATATTGATTAATAGGATTGTTAAACATACATTAAGTAGACAATTAAAGCCACAACAACGGTATTACAACTGTTTATGCGTAGGAGTAGCGCGGCAATTATCCTAGTTCTTACTAATATTATAAATGCGAAAGTTTGTTTGGATGTTTGTCAATCTTTCACGAAAAAACTGCTGTACGGATTTGGATGAAACTTCACAGTCATTTTGGTTATATATCGGAATAACATATAGGCTAAAATTTGTAATGATTTTATGTAATTTTGGTCGTAATATAACGATACATGTCAATTAAGTTAATTATTTATTTAAAATGATCTGTTGCGAAACTTAATGTGGCAGACCAAATTCCACTCGAACGAAACCGCGGGCAAAAGCTAGTAATATATACGAGTATATCGGAAATAAGCATTTTCTTCCACTTCGTTATATTTTGACAAAATGGAAGTCAATCTTAATTAACTGTTGAAAAATCATACTTTTTTTAAAAGAACAGTATAATAAATTCGTTTGGGATCTAATTTGTATATGTATCGTTGTTTAGTATATCCAATTATAAATGCAAGATGTATATTTAACCGATACAGCTCCTTCACACACTCCACAAGACGCTAAATTCGTGAACAAGATTAATGTGGTATGTAAGTAATATATTGCCAGTTTGTGCCGTCTGAGTTGTGGTTTATGGTCGTATATTCCCGTATAGGAAAAGGAAATGGCTCCATAACTATAGAAATATAGTTTCTTCATCAACACAGGTTGTACTACTCTAGTAATAAATCGTATGTATTTACATTTTTCAAGGTCAAGCCAGGACGATAATTTGGGATTAAATGTATTCAAATGTCGGTGTGGTGATTATAAATACGGAGTGCCATCACTACCACCATATCGAAAGGGAGCGAATTACATAGGACAAAGAGCATGACAGAGATTTACTGCACTAATAATCTTCTACTCTTATGTCCAACACATACACTTCTTCTCTTGTTCTTTCTTCTTTTACTGTCGATTCTATTATTATTCTATTGAGATCAGGCAAACAACTAATCGTGATACTTTTAAGGCCAAGTTCAGAGAATTATACAAGAGACAGCTAGCAGTTGTTCCCCCATAGTCTAATCATTTTACATAGGTACTATATTTTGTACTGTGTTTATTGTTTAAATACTTATTTGTGTTGTCATTTATGTATATATCTTTTTTTTTGTTTTTCTTAAATATAATTCATTATAATTTATTGCTTTCAACTACCAATTCATTGCTTCTCTTAAAGACATACATGCACCTGCCATGGTCAGTTACTGAACCGGTTGAAAAGCTTGACTGGTGGAGAATGACATATGGCATTAAGTCCGCCTCATGCTAATGTAATGCAGGAAGTGTTAAAAATAAAAATAAATAAAATAAATAACACTGCAAAGCGAACAAAAATTTCTAACAAATTTTGTACTAACTCGATTTTCTAGTGTGGTACAGTAGACCAAAACCTTTCTAAGTAGAGGCCTATGTTCAACAGTGGACTATTAAAGGCTGTTGATGATGTAATTAAATATTTCGAACATTGACACACAACGCCATCTAGTTTCAAAGTAAACAAACTTGTACTATGATAACTAGACTGACTTGTAAAATACATAAATACATACATACACTAATGGAAAAAATTAAGGGATCAAAAAAAAATTCCAAATTTTTGGGCAGTTTTCAACAGGTCGTAACGTCGAGAGAAATGATCGCACAGGAAATAAAAAAAATGAAAATTGTAGCTCCAAGTGTCTAGTTTTTGGATTTGAACTTCAAAATTTTATAGCCTCCGCGATTTTTGAGTAATCGGAGAAAAACCAGCAACAAAAAAAATTTCGAAATTTTTTTGTATTTCTTTTTGGTCTACGGACGTGGAAAAAATTTTTTAGCTTAACCACTATAAGGATTGGATACCTTGTTTATTTAGCTTTAATTTTTTTTTTTATACACCCTGATACGCTCACTTCTCGCCGAGATATCGGTTTTCAAATGGAAAAGGATCCTTTTGTCTTTGATTATCGATATCTCTACAAACAATGATCGCACAGAAATTTAAAGGTGGATTTCAAGAATTTGAATAAATTTTTCTTAACAAATGGCCATTGCTTTTCCGAAAAAATTTTTTTTCTTTTTGTCACATGAATTTGAAAATGCAACAAAAAAAGGGCTTTTGGTGGTTTTTTAGAAAATCAAGCGCTGGATCGAAAATATTGAGGAAACCACTAATGTTAAGTGTGCCTTTTACAGTTCAATATGTCCACAAAAACCCTACAAAAAACCAAATTAATCCAGCTAGCCATTTTTTTGTTTCACTCGATCGAATTATTGAAAAAATTAAAGGATCACGTTTTTGCTCTAAAACACTCGTAATTTTTAAAAATGAGAAAAAAAATTGTTTTTCCGAGCTTTCCCCACATTTTTGTTCCAGAAAGTGTTTAAATAATTCCTACTGCTGGCATTAGCGTTATCCGAAACGTACCACGTGGAGGTCGCGCGGTCGGATTTACGCTTCCGTGTTTGTGTGTGAGTATGAGTGCGTGTGTGTGTGTGACCATGTGTGAGTGTGTGTGAGTGTGTGTAAGTTAGTGTGAGTGTGTGTAAGTGTGCGTGTGTGTGTGTGTGCTGCATGCAACTGCATGTTGACTGTAACCTTCGTCAATAAGAATCACTAACCGAGCAACTTCCACCTCCGATAAATATCGTCTAACATCATCTAACGTCATGATTGGAAATCAAAAAAGTAAGAAATTTCCAAGTTTCAGCAAAAATATTGAAAAAAAATTCTTTTAGCGCAAAGGGATTAGTGTTGGAAAAAACTGTCGAGTTAAGAGATCTGCTAAGGATTCACGAAAAGTAAAAAAAACAATCACCGAAAAGCGTATGAAAAAGATCGAAATTCGATCGGGGGTATTAACTTTTTTTTTAATTTAATTAAAAGGAGATCAGAAGAATCAAGGAATACACCGGCGGAAACGCGATAAAAATAATTAGGCGATGGTTTTTTGAATTTCCTCAACTTGTTGAGGAAAAACATTTTTTTTTTAATTTAAGCACTTTCTGGAACAAAAATGTAGGTAAAGCTCGGAAAAACAATTTTTTTCTCATTTTTAAAAATTATGAGCTTTTTAGAGCAAAAAACGTGATCCTTTATTTTTTTAAAAAATTCGATCGATTGAAACAAAAAAACGGCTAGCTGGATTAATTTGGTTTTTTGTAGGGTTTTTGTTGACATATTGAACTGTAAAAGGCACACTTAACATTTGTGGTTTCCTCAATATTTTCGATCCAGCGCTTGATTTTCTAAAAAACCACCAAAAGCCCTTTTTTTGCTGCATTTTCAAATTCATGTGACAAAAAGAAAAAAAATTTTTTCGGAAAAGCAATGGCCATTCGTTAAGAAAAATTTATTCAAATTCTTGAAATCCACCTTTAAATTTCTGTGCGATCATTGTTTGTAGTGATATCGATAATCAAAGACAAAAGGATCCTTTTCCATTTGAAAACCGATATCTCGGCGAGAAGTGGGCGTATTAAGGTGTATAAAAAACAAATTAAAGCTAAATAAACAAGGTATCCAATCCTTATAGTGGTTAAGCTAAAAAAATTTTTTCCACGTCCATAGACCAAAAAGAAAAACAAAAAAAATTTTGAAAATTTTTTTGTTGCTGGTTTTTCTCCGATTAATCAAAAACCGCGGAGGCTATAAAATTTTGAAGTTCAATCCCAAAAACTAGACACTTGGAGCTACAATTTCCTTTTTGTTTATTTCCTGTGCGACCATTTCTCTCGAAGTTACGACCTGTTGAAAGCTGCCCAAAAATTTGGAATTTTTTTTTGATCCCTTAATTTTTTCCATTAGTGTATTATACATAGAAAACGCCCAAACTCCGAGACAATATTTGCAGATCAAAATTTGTTTCGACCTGGGTATCGAAACCGGCACTTCAGGCACAGCAGTCGCATTCGCTACCGCTGCGCCACTGAGGCAGTCCATAGATAGATGTGGGTGGTAATAATATGAAATAATATGTGGCACAGTTGACCGGCGTGGCTATCTAAGTAGCCGTGACACTCCTACGCTCGATGCACTTAAAACTTTAAACTCAATTTAGTAAATATGTCCCAACCTAAGTAATTTAACTAGTTAATATAAAACTGAAATGAAATATTAGTTTGGGTTTTCTACTAAAATGTACTTTATTTTAAGACCCGCTGTTGACGTAAAATCGAGGTTAACGGACTATTGAGATGAAATTGTCTTGTCCTGTAGAAAAATTATATCCAATAATAATATGCCATTTTTTACGTATTTTCAAGGTCTAAATTAAGCATATCTTAACAAAACTAAAAATAACTTAGTGAATACTCATAAATACGTATTTTTACATCACTTATTATGCAACTATGCATCATAAATTTCCATTGAGTGAGAATCAAATCTGCGCCATAAACAAATATAAAACTTGACTACCAAAAAGTTCTAAACTAAACCATAAATTTCGCACGCGTTATCTCCGACCAACAAATCCCGCGCACGCCCAGATACGATACAAGGTCACCCACAATTATTATAATAAACTAAGTTGAACTATTTCAATACATCGAATTTATGAAGATTGGATGTGAATGGATGTTCTTTATGTCCTGCGAAGTCCGTTTGTGATGGCAAAGGATTCTATTGTGCCATATATGTATGTTTTTATACAGGTAGGGATCTCGTATTTGTCAGCAAGTACTTTAGAATATTCGAAACGACTGCGGTAAGGTGGGTGATGATAACGGTTTGGTTATCAGAGTTGACCTGCACTGAACTCTACCATGTGGCGACAGGTTAAGAATACGAAGTGTTAGAACCTCTATGCATACTGTGAGTGTCGTTAGAGTCGACTAAGCATTACCATTAACTGAGAAAACTACACAGGACGACAGTGCTGCAAAGAGAAGGAAATGTCACACAAGCCTTTTACAAACCCATCTGTCCAGCGTGGTAGGCCAATTTCTTCTTACTAAGTTTAACGAGAGACCTACATCCAGCAGTGGACCATTAAAGACTGTTGAACATGACAAACTCTTCACCAATTGCAACGCAAAGGGTTACTGTGACGGTTGAGTTGATGTGAAATACGCTCACAATATCCTCCGGAACTGAAGAGCAAAGAAATTAAAAAATAAATTCTCGTTACATCAATCAAGGTTGAAAACAGTACAACGATAACATGTATTATATTATGTATCAGTATACGATCATTAATCTGAATACATACATAAAATATTACAATATACATAATTTAACATTTAACTGCCTCGATGGTGAAGTGGTAGCGAAAGCGACTGCTGTGCTTGAGGTCCCAGGTTCGATTCCCGGGTCGGCCCAAATGTTTATATGATCTACAAATATTTGTTTCGAAGTTTGGGTGTTTTCTACGTATAATATTTACAAAAAAATCATATAAGTATTCTATCAATTTAGTTGATAGTATGATATACTACAAGGTCAGCTTAGTTTTAAACTATGTAGGTTTATTTATGTCGTTATTTTCGTCTATATAAATACTTGGAATGTCGTATCGAAATACAGAATAGTAGTAACACAAACATTTGATGGGCCAGTCTGCCGGTAACCACTGTGAGTGAAAGTTAGTTTAAGGGTATCTATAATAACAACGAGAGCATATTTAAGATCTTCTCTGTCGTGTCGCTCTTGGCCAGGTGGTGGTGGTCACATAGAGCGTTTATGTCGGTGGTAGAGGCAAACAAAGACCCTTGCACAATCTCTCGCCATCTCTTCTTGTTGACAGACTTTCGACCACAATCAAACACTATTGTGGATTTCCCCTGATCGGTCCAGTGTGTGGGTGCCCTGCCGCGCCATCTGGTCCATTCCAATTTTCCCTGCACTATTCCGTCTAGAAACATTTATAGTTTGTTAGAAAATATAGGAATGTAAAATGTTATGTGCATATTCTGAGTTATTTAATTTGTATAATTATTACAGATACGAAAGTTTGTTTGACCGACCGTAGAATACTTTTCATTAGAAAAATGTTCTCTTGAGATAGAGAAAACTTTTACACGAGTGAAACGCACAGGTAGAAATAAAATAATTTTAAACTAGAACAACAGTTTCATCTGATGTATGATATTAAAAAAAATTAAGATAGAAAACTATTAACCATTCGATGTCTGTCTGAAATCTTAATTTTGTTAGATTGTGTGCGCTGTCTCCAATACTTTATCATAATATATTAATACCCTTTTTTGTCTGTGAACCCACAACACTCAACGCAGTAGAGAGTGGCGTTGTGACCGCTTAATTCACTAGGCCAACAGTGCAGTCAACTTTAACAAAATGTACGTGTGGGTGCTTGCCCACTATTCGTGTTAATATTAAGGGTTGTTGATAAACATTAATGAGTCATCTTTCATACTTCTAAAGAAACAAGAGTAATTTTATTTCTTACTTTCTAAATTGAAGTTTGAACGTGGAATGTCTTGCTGAATGGTTGAATGCGGCAAAAATATTGCCGGTAGAAAATCGATTAATTTTCTCTCTTAGGGGTGGAATTTTATCTTCAAATTTGCGTGGAACCAAACGAGAATTAGTAAATTTTTATTTATAGAAAAACACTACCACGGTGACGCAGTGGTAGCGTATGCGACTGCTGTTGAGGTCTCGGGTCAGATGCCCGGGTTGGACTTAATGTTTATATGATATGCAAATATTCGATTCGGAGTTTGAGTGTTTTCTATGTATAATATGTGTGTATTTACAGAATAAAAAGTATATATTTATTTATATCAGTCGTTTAGTACTCATAGTACAAGCTCTACGACGAGATGACGTTGTGTGTCAAATGTCCGAAATATTTATTTATTTATTTACAAAACGTGTAAGGTATGTGTGTTATATTTCTAAATAACACAAAAATTTTAGGGCAAAATTTGATCATGACGGACAAAGTTTGAACGAAAGCTAAACAAGTTATTTTGTATGAGAGGCAAAATCCAATCACTTGTTAATGAAAAATTGGATGAAGGACCGAGCCTATCAGGGCCGTTCACTTTTTGTGAATACTCCGTAGTTAGTGAAGCGAGAATTTTAGTCTTCGCTCCGTTTACGAAGTGCCATCAATTTTGGACATGTGTGTGTTGGTATTTTAAGCGTCTATAAAATGTATAATTAAGATGATAGTATAATATTTACCTTTTTGTTAAACTTTTTTACAAATTATGTACACGTGTTTACCGGCTTTCTGCTTTCTGCTTCTTTGACTGCATGATTGGCCTAGTGGTTTAAGCGGTCACCACGCCGCTCTCCACTTTGCTGAGTGTTGTGGGTTCAAATCCTACATGGGACAACACTTTGTGTGACCCACAAATTCTTGTTTTGAGTCTGGGTGTTCTTTGTGTCCGTTTCTTGTATGTTTGTAAAGTCCTTCGTGACACAGGATTTATTATTAATGCGGGCGTTGCCTTTATAAAAAAATGTGTAGTTCAATAGTCTGTTTTGAAATATCTTTAAAAAAACAGTAGGTTCTATTTTGGTAATGCTACTGTAGTCTGTGCAGCGATAGTCCCATGCCGAGATTTCTACACATATTCTTTTCATGCTCGTGTAGTCCCAAAGGGAGTATTTATTTATTTATTTATTTATTTATTTATACTTAATGCACATGTTGTACAAAGGCGGACTTAATGCCATGGGGCATTCTCTCCCAGTCGACCTTCAGCTGATGTAGAAACGAGTATTCGGAGGCGTATTATATTTACACAAAAAGCTCACACACCAGCCTAATCTCGAACTTGACAGAGCCTATGCTATGATAAACAAAATACAGTTAAATAAATTTTCAAAGTACATGCATTATAGGTTATAGATAAATAAATTACTAACTAATAGACCAGGGATCCGTTGGTAAGTCCTCCATTTGTGAGAGCCAAGCTTATTGCCATCAGCCTTGTACTCAGGAAATTTAGGATAGCCAAATTAGGAACATAATGTGAGGAAGAAGGAAATGCTAAACTACTGTTGTTCTTAAACCTGAAAAAGTTGAAAACATAAACATATTATATTAAGTACTTGAACTAGTGGAACTGGTATTTATTTGGTAAATCTGCTAGAAAGTCGATTCGCAATTTACCAACTTCTTTTGTTTCCATCCCTAATTTTGTCACGTCAAGTGTCAAGCTCTACTGAAGCATTTATAGTCCGTGAGCCAGTGACAGATTTTCACGACCAAGTTCCTCTCAGTCGATAACTCGTAAAATGCCTCAGAAAGTTGCATTATGAAGCGTTGTAAACTTCAGCTGCGGCTCTGAGGGTGGGTTGAGCAGGGATAGCAGCCCACGCACGTAATAAAAAAAACTATTTTCAATCATTTATTCCCGATTAAAAAATTGATCAAGTTAAAGTTAAACTAATACTGTGAAGAAATAAAATTGTCAGCTAATTATAAAGTGGTGGATTATACGTCAGCTGGTTACATAAATATGAAAAAAATATATATGTGTTCAGTGATTTCCTCCCAAAAGAAAATTTATCAGATGATAGTTTATGTATTGTTTTTAATAAATAAATAAGTCAGCTGGCTATATGTAGGTGGAATATTTGTCAGCTGATGCCCTAAAGGTATAACGTAGGAGCTAGTCGGAAACATTTATAGCTTAAGTAAATGTATCAGCTGACGAGTTTTCCCCCAACTTACTGCCAGCTGATTTGTTTTATTACTTACAGGATCATGTTAATAATCAGCACAAAATTTTTTTTTCGAGAGGAAATGACTTACTTAAAGTTATTCAACATTACATTTAATGTGCAAACTGAAAAATATAATTTTATGGCAATTTTTCGATTAAATCAGTTTTTTTATGTGAACTTTTTAAGAATATTTATCTTAAGAATAGAAATAAATAAATATTTTGCTAAGCAAATCAATTAATTTATAATTTTTCAATATTTAAATTAATAATGTTTAAGATTTAATACAAAAAGTTATTAAGCTGCGTTTAGACGTGTATATTGGATATGATATTGTTTGTATTTTCTCTTTCATGTAAATAAGTGATACTAATTTATGTCTTGAACTGTATTTTATATGTGAAATTATGGATAAATCCTCAAATTTTATTTCGTTAATTCATATTTTTCGTACTCGCTTTGGCTCATGTTTATTACTTTACTGCAGTGTGGCCAGATCGTGGGATATTTTTACCTCAAGTACCTCCTGAAAGTACCAACTGTCAATGATCCTTCTGACTATGGCTGGGTAGAAATAGATAGCAGATATGAATTCTTGTGGTTTTCTGGTACTCAGTTACCAACATCCATTGATGAAATAACTCAATCAGAAGAAGGTAAGAATTTTTTTTTAATTTTATTCGTGTAACGTTAAACGTGTATACTAAATTATTTTTTGTATTTTTAAACAGATGACGATAATGAAGACATGGTGGAAAACAGCTCTGACAGCGACTCTGATAGTGAATCAGAAAGAGAAGAAAGTGAGATGAGCAGAAGCGAAACTGAAAATGATTAAATTAACAAACATAATTAAATAACGTTTTGTATTACATCTTAAACATTATTAATTTAAATATTGAAAAATTATAAATTAATTGATTTGCTTAGCAAAATATTTATTTATTTCTATTCTTAAGATAAATATTCTTAAAAAGTTCACATAAAAAAATTGATTTAATCGAAAAATTGCCATAAAATTATATTTTACAGTTTGCACATTAAATGTAATGTTAAATAACTTTAAGTAAGTCATTTCCTCTCGAAAAAAAAATTTAGTGCTGATTATTAACATGATCCTGTAAGTAATAAAACAAATCAGCTGGCAGTAAGTTGGGGGAAAACTCGTCAGCTGATACATTTACTTAAGCTATAAATGTTTCCGACTAGCTCCTACGTTATACCTTTAGGGCATCAGCTGACAAACATTCCACCTACATATAGCCAGCTGACTTATTTATTTATTAAAAACAATACATAAACTATCATCTGATAAATTTTCTTTTGGGAGGAAATCACTGAACACATATATATTTTTTTCATATTTATGTGACCAGCTGACGTATAATCCACCACTTTATTATTAGCTGACAATTTTATTTCTTCACAGTATTAGTTTAACTTTAATTTGATCAATTTTTTTATCGGGAATAAATGATTGAAAATAATTTTTTTTATTACGTGCGTGGGCGGCTACCTCTGCTCAACCCACCCTCGGAGCCGCAGCTGACGTTTACAACGCTTCATAATGCAACTTTCTGAAGCATTTTACGAGTTATCGACTGAGAAGAAATAATTGACGAAAATTAGCGCCTGGCTTACGGACTATTAGCTTCTGCGTTGCTGTTTCGGTAAAGCAGCGTTTACCTTCGTATTCTAATGACATTGTAGTAGTTTTTCATTCTTGGAAACACGGATAAAACAACGTTTTCTAAAAATGAGACCTAGCTAGATTGATTTATCGTCCCTGAAACCCCCACCATACTAAATTTCATGAAAATCGATGGAGCCGTTTCCGAGATTCAGATTGTATATACATATATATGTATATACAAGAATTGCTCGTTTAAAGATATTAGATAGATAACAACTAGTGTACGACACTATCTACAATATATGTATACCCATTTTTTTCAGCAGTTTGTAGGGTAGTATTCCACCATTTTATTTACCTGCAACGTCCCACTAAATATGAAATTGAGACTACTATTTCGGTCATTCGTATTTCCGTACCTTTACCGTGTGTATGTATAGTGCGACTAGCTGTTGACTTGCGAATGGCCAAAATAAATATTTATATGTTATTGATTGCCAAACCTCACTTTTGTGTATTATTTTTGTCGATATTTTTTTTTCTGCAGCCAATATAAATGGAATACTTTGCAAGATTTCCTACGTTGACAAAAGTGGAAGTTTTAATATAAACATGCAATAACATTTAACACTGCCTTAGTTTGGATATGATTATAAATTAATCATTAGTATTTTAACCGACTGAAAAAAGGAGGTTCTCGATTCGGCTGTATGTATTTTTTTTTAATTTGTTTATTGCCTTAGCAATCTATTATTTACGAACCGGTCTGAAACTGAACTTCTTGTTTGGTCTTGTTGGTTGTTGTGTCTGTTTTTTATCATAAATCAGCACAGGCGTTTTGATACACTTTTTATGTTCACATATAATACTTTCACTAAATTCTTTTTAATCTGCGTCCATGGATGAGCTGATGATCAACCAGCAGAAACAGCATACCTACTACGACTGATAATACTATAACACAGAATTACCCATTTAACTTTTGTAATTGTGATCAACGTATCTACAGATTAATAGACTGTTTAACATATGGCTTAATTTAAAAAGACATTGAAATAGCAATCGCGGCAATATTAACCTAAAATGTACTTTGTGAGAGCACGTTTTACAATGTTTGCTATCGACCGGTAGTCGTGTGGTTATCATCAATCGTCTTACTATAACTAATGAATCAGCATCGAATGTCATTCTGCACGCTCGCGTTTCCTCCTTAGGAAGCCACTGAGCCATTTCAAGGTGCAACAGAATTATGTAACGGTGTAACAACAGAGTGCCGACTACCTGTGCTCCTATTACATCCTTGGTTTTATGTCATGAATAGTACTCGAAACTATTGTTCGTGTGTTATCGACATACGTTGATGAACAGACGAGGAAAAACCCTAGTGTTCTGAGAGTTTAATTTTATGTCGTCCTGTTAACCGTTAGCTTGGCATTTATGCTTTTTAAGCAAGGTTGGAAAAAACATTCTTAACCGCGTGGTGACAGATTTTCATTTTTGATATATTTCATTTTAAGAGCCTGCCGTAGTGACTTCTCTGCCTGATATAATGCATGAATAGAATCCAAGAAATGTAGTCAACATAGTTTTCCTGGGGACGTAAGTGGCATGACAACCATGGCAAGTATGTTGTGGTCTCCCATAATTGAGGAAGCACATGACACGAACTCTCAATTGTATTTTATCTGATACAAAAATCGCATGTAAAGTGTATTCCTTGTCGGTGGCACATAATAAATAAATAAATGTGGCAAGTGTAAGGTTCACTTCTTCACATACTTGCCACGATAACTTACCCCAGCTGTCCCGGTCCAGTCGACCCGTTCGTACTGACATCAGTGTGGCTCTACTACCTTGAAAATAAATAAATTAAGAATACTAATAAATAAAATACATCCTATGGCTGTCGTAGGAGGCAACTAAGAGAGTAAACTACACAGGACAACATCACTGCAAAGAGAAGAGAAATTTGAAACACCCTATACTAACCCGTCTGGCCAGCGTGGGCTAAAACAATTTAGTTAAGGAGCTAAGGAGAGGTTTTTGTCCAGCAGAGGGCTGTTAAAAGTTGATGATGGTTGAAAAATGATGTAACTCACCGAAGGAGAAACACATTTAACGGTGAAAAGTAAAACAATAAAAGAAACAGCTTATTGAATTCTTCATGTTTCTTTAAAAAAGAAGTATTTGCTACTTTTATCTTTTTATAAACTCAGTCATAACAACACAAACGAGACAATATAGAAAACCTAAAAATTCTTAAGAAATAATGCGAACGAACACTTCAAAAGGATCGTTGTTGAGTTACGAGCGCTACCCACTCGCTTTTAAGAATTTTCTATCTTTAGTACTAATGTCATTTTCTTTTAAGTAGCAGCTGTAATGTATCTGTTGTTAAATTATGCAAAATGAAATAAATTAATGTGGAAAGTGGATGGCATTAAAGCTTTCAACAACAGATTATAATATAATTATTATGACATTTATGTTTAGAATCAAAGACAAACTACGATCGACAAATTACATGGAGTTTTTCAAGTGTTACTAAAAGCAATTGCTTACAATTTAGACGAAAGTTTCGATTTAATTTTAGTAAATTTGTTTGCTCTACACGTTCGCGAAAATAAACGGTCAATAAAAATGATTTGTCTGGATACCTAAGACGCTCTTTAAGCTTAATTGCTTCGACAATTGCCTCCAAATTTGTCCACCTAATTTCTAAATCACCCGCTTGATGGCAATAGACTTGCAATGAGAAATAACACTTCTTCGAGGACAAAAGTTTTGGTATGTATGTAATTGTATATGTTAAAAATGTGTTCTAACTTCTGTAGATTCTTTGCAATTCAGAATAGAAGTCGATAAGCACAGGTATTGTCACAATTGCGTGTGTTGCTTCTATTTATCACGAATGGACCATGACAAAAAATAATGCTGCAAACAATTGACCACAAAGAGCAACCAGATTCGAAACTTAATATTTTTCACACAAATTTCTATCGTTTTTGTTGAAGTTGAGGATCTAATTTCTAACACCCGGTACCGGGTCAAGGAAAAGCAACCAATTTGAAGAGCCTTTTTTGTCAACCTTTCTGCTTGTTCATCTCTGCATTATATATTTAATAAACTCTGCTGTTGCGAGAATAACCTCTCTCTTACTAAAATTCGAATGTGTCTTGTGTTTTGTTATTTCGTTTCTGTCGACTTACTTTACGATACGCCTTCACAATATACTTTTTTATGGTTTTATCTTGCCTATTTTATTGCGTCACAAGTAAATGTTGAGAGGTTATTACGAGTACCTCTATTCAGTAAACGATTTTGGGAACAGTAGAAGTCAGTCAGTTTGTTAGGTAGTAGAGCCAGGTGGATTTCAGAACGAACGGGCCGGCTCGACCGGGACAGTCCTATCCTAGCACAGAAGATCAACCTAAAGCGACAGCATCCGTGCTGTCGTGTTTCGTTGGTGAGTGCGAGACCGGAGGCCCATTGATGCAGGTGTGACAGTTGTCGTGGTAAGTGTGTGCATTATAATGCCATGATGACTGTCATACCTTGTACGTCCCCAAACGAGCCATGAAAAAGCATCTTACTAGGCCACTATAGTGTGGGTTACCATATTGTATTGTCTGCATTCGCAATGAGTATTCTGACCACAACTCTTGGATTCTGTTCATGCTTTCCATCAGGCAGAGTAGAGTCACTTTGGCAGGCTCGTCAAATAACAAAAGAAAAAAAAAGTCCCTCCTAGTATTATCTTAAGTAACAGGTTGGGTTCGATCCAACCACTTCACTTTACTCTCAGTCCTGTTTTTTCACCCAAGACTTGCAATATCCAATTTGTCTTTCTTATAACGTAAAATGAAAATAAATTGTAAATTAAATTTGTTGTAGAAGTTTAGTTCATATACATTTTCTGAATCATCTACAGAACTTTGCACTTATTTCTATGTGTAATATGTGTGTATTTCTAAAAAAAGTATAAATGTATTTGTATCAGTTGTCTGGTACTTATAGTACAAGCTCTGCTTAATTTGAGACTAGATTGCACTGTGTGTCAAATGTCTGAAATATTTATTTAGACCCAAATTCTGTTGAAGATGAAGTTGACAACGCGCTTGTTCTTAACTGACCTTGGCGCTCATTTTCATATGTATGATTTCGATGGATATTATTGTTTACATATTTTAAAATAAGATATAAAAACGGAGTGTATGTACTCATGTACGCACGTAAGAATTTATACTTCTTAGGTGTAACAATTCAAAAATAAAAAAAAATGTTAGCATCTAACTTCAGACTGTTGCTTTTTTCTGTCGGTAGCAACTAACTTCAGACTGTTGCTTTTTTTTGTCGGTGTGCGCGCGCATCGCGAAAATTTACTCTCATCATTTTTCACAATCGCGCCAACAGATGAATTACTTCAATAATAATTTTAGTACCATGTTCTAAATCTCTTGGTTTATTATGCAGTGGCTATGAACATTTACATTCGTTTAAAAATTAACCAAATCTGGACATTTATAAATTATGGATTTTTTCTATTTTCACCCGACTACGGCGAAACCAAAAATGTAATGAATTTTGCATACTTTTGATACAGTTTATGTACGTGTTACCTAAGTTACTGAACCTTTTTTTTTTTTTTTTTAACGTGTGGAAACCCCCTCGAGCCGTCACCCCACCGGGGTTTACGGCAGGGTGGTGTGTCGGAATCGGACCGACTAAAACCACACGGTGTGCCACTCTGCGCTTGAGATAGGAGGGATCCGGGAACCGCTGCTATTACGACATCCAGATCCCTCCTAGCGCCTGCCCGGTACCTCGGGCACCATCTGCTGATAAACTCTCTATTTTAGGCGACATACGGCACACGCGGACGTCGCCTCCTCGCGGCTGGCCATTATAGCGGATGGAGGGGAAAACCCATCCCGTCCACCCGCGGCCACACTCAAGGCGGCATGAGGCGCTGGTATGCGCGCCTCCGCCGCCCGGCTCGCCGACGGCGAATTGGGTCCGAGTGGATATCGTCCTCCCGGGCCTTCTCCGCCGCCTCCTTCCGCGAAATTACGTCTTCGCAGAAGGTTGCGACCGCGGTAAAACAACTGTCGCTACCGGCCATGGAGCGTATGACGGCCGGTAGCGAGAGATCTCCTCCAATAACTGCAGTGAGGACCCCACGCTGCGCCGCCCAGGCGGAACAAACCGCTAGCGTGTGCTGAGCCGAGTCCTCACTGCAGTCGCAGTGGTGACAGGCGGGACTCAATTCCCTCCTGGTGACCGAGTGCAGGTACTTCCCGAAGCAACCGTGCCCGGAAAGGACCTGCGTTAGTCGGAAGGAAAGGGTCCCGTGCTGCCGCCCCGCCCACTCGGCGATGACCGGCTGGAGAGCCTCAACGGCGGCAAAACCAGCACGTGGAGCCTCCAGCCGGGACGACCAACGAGCCATCGTGGCTCGACGAGCGGCCTCTCGCCACTCGCGTATCTCTTCGGGCGGGGGCTGTATGCCGCTACCCGCCCGGAAGTCAGCCGTCCGCCGATAAACTTCGGCGAGCACTTCCGCCTCCAAATCCTACGGAGGAGTTCCGGCCAAGGCGCACGCCGCCTCCGTCGATACGGTGCGGTAACCGCGTATGGCTCTAACCGCCAATATCCTCTGAGGGCGCCAGAGGCGAGCCCTATTCTGGGCGGTCAGAGCCGCCGCCCACACCGGTGCACCATACAGCGCCATTGACCGGACAACCCCCGTGTATAGCCGTCTTGTCGCGACGCTAGCTCCACCCAGATTGGGCAAAAGTCGCCCAAGGGCAGAAGCAGCGCCGACCAGCTTTGGAGAAAGCTGTCGGAAGTGCTCGTCGAAGAGCCACCTGCCGTCGAGGATCAGGCCCAGATACTTCATCTGGGCCTGAACCGGTACGAGGACCGAATTGACCACGATGGAGGCGCCGGAGGGTGGACCACGACGGGGCCCATGGAACAAAAGGGCCTCCGTCTTGTCCAGGGCCACCCGCAAACCCAGCGCCCCAATTCGCTCGACCACCAGAGAGACACCCGTGGTGGCCAGGCGCGCCGCCTCTTGAAAGTTCATCCCCCGGGCCGTGATCAATGTGTCATCTGCGTAACAAAGTACGCCCAGCCCGGGGGGAAGACGACCTCGAAGGGCCCAGTCGTATCCCATGTTCCACAGGAGTGGTCCGAGGACAGACCCCTGTGGAACACCGCACGACATGAGCCGCCGCCTTAGAACACCGTCTCGATCCTCGTACATGACGGTACACTCCTCAAGATAGTCTGCCACAAGCCGCCTCAGGTACTTTGGCACCCCGTGGTAGTGGAGTGCTTCCCTGATGCAGCTAAATGGCAGACTATTAAATGCGTTGGCGATGTCCAACGACACCGCCAACAGCACGCCGCCACAGCTCACCGCCTCTTCGGTAACGGCCCTCAGGCGCCGCACGGCATCGACCGTCGAACGCCCCGCCCGAAAACTAAATTGGGCGTCCGACAGATCGGGGCCCACCTCGCGGAGGTGCCGGACGATGCGGGCAGAGAGTATCCTCTCAAACAGTTTACCCGCCTCGTCCAGCAACACGATGGGCCTATAGGCCGTTACCGATTCGGTTGGCCGTCCCGGCTTCCTCAATAGGACCAGCTTCCCGCTTTTCCAGCACTCAGGGAAGCGACCGGACGCCAAACTAGCATCCAGGACCTCCCTGAGGCGGTCCGACATGTGTTCGAGGGCTCGGGCTAGCACTCGGGCAGGTATCCCGTCCGGCCCGGGGGCGGTGTTCTTAGAGCGGATCCGTAGAACAACCGCCCCTATCTCCGATTCCCTGGCGGGCGGAACATCGTCCTCGTTCCCCCCGTCGTCTCCGACCACGAAGGTCATCGACGGGGGTGTGTGTTCCACCCGCTGCGGGAAAAGGCCCTCGACCACTTCCTGCAGGAAGCTGGGCTGGAGTGTCTCTGTAAGGGGGGGGCTTGACGTGCGGAGCTTTTGTCGCGCCGCACGATATGGGCGACCCCAGGGGTCACGATCGAGACCCTCCAGCATCTCCTTTCTCTTAATTTCTTTGGCGCGGCTTATGGCCAGCTTCAGAGTTTTCCGCGCCTCTCGGTACTCCTCATGAAGCTGGTCCTCCCCGCCTTCTTTGCGGTGTCGCCGCCGACTACGGGTGTAGGACCTCCGGGCACGAGTACAGGCCGCACGGAGGTCCGCCAACTCCTGGGACCACCAGTAAACCTCCTTCCGTGGAGGCCGGCAACCTCGGATGCGGGGCATGGCCGCATCACATATCTGCGCAATGGCATCGCAGAAGCGACCAGCCCCCATGTCGACCTCCTCGGTCGGGGCCTGCGGAGACAGCCAAGAGTAAATAATGGCCGCCTCCTCTAGTAGGTCCCTATTTAATTTGGCTACAGCCCACCGCGGAAAGCGAGAAGAACGCCGCGCCGCGTGACCCCTACTGACGTCCTGGGACCGGGAGAGCTCAAATCGGATATAAAGATGGTCCGAGAGCGTCTCAACCTCTTCCAGGACACGCCAGTTCCTTACTCGTGCGGCGAGGGCAGGGGTAGCGAACGAAAGGTCCACTATCGACCCTCCCTGCTGTCGCACACACGTGTTGGTGGAGCCCCTGTTTAGTAAACAGAGGCCCACCGAGGCCGCCCACTCCTCTACGGCCTCGCCCCTAGCGTCCGTCCTGGTGGAACCCCACGCAATGGACTTTGCGTTGAAGTCCCCCAGCACTAAGACGTGCCCAGACGTTAGACGCCGCATCGAGGTTTCCAAGTTGTTAAGGAAAACCTCGAAGTCGTTCAAACTCCGGTTGGGGGAGAAGTATACACCATATACAGTGATCCCCCCCCACTCGGCAGCAACATATCCAGTGCCCTTGTCTCTTAGCGACAAGGGCGGAGAATGAGCCGCCGTGGAGCCGACGACTGCCACGGAACCGTCCCGGTCACCCAACCAGTTTGGACGGGGAGGAACATAATAGGGTTCCGCGGCTACGGCAACACCGATCGACCACTGTGCCATGGTTTGCAGGAAAAGGTCCTGCGCCGCGGCACAGTGGTTCAGGTTCGTCTGGACCAGGAGGTTGGAGACTTGGGCCATTACTCGACCATCTCTACAACCTCCTCCATGGGCAACGATGCCGACATGCGGACGACATCAGAGGCAGCCTGGGTCGATTGGCTCGCCCCCGACGCTTGCCGAGAATTGTAGGGAGGTTTACAGCCTCCCTGCCCAATTTGGTGATTGGCGGGCTTGTCACCCGCCGCACACGCCGGGCAGTGAGGGGCGGCAGAGCATTCAGCTGCCTTGTGCCCCGGTCGACCGCAGCGGAAACATAACCCGCTGCAGTCGAAACAACTAACGCACTTGGCGCGTGTGTGTCCCGATGCCAGGCACTTGTAACACCTCATCGGTCTCGCCGCCAGGACTGTGATCCTAGCGCTCACGAAACCGATGAGCAGCCTGCCAGCGTCGCCCAACATTTTGGCCGACGCTACGGGACAGCTGACCCACACTGCGCCAAGTCTTCCTCGACCGGGGCGGATGGTGCCGACCCTAATGTTGTCCGCGTTGCAACCCGTCTTCTCTCTTACTGCAACGCGGACATCCTCGGTCGTTATGGAGTCGTCCAGGCCTGAAATGCGCAATTCTGCGCACTTGGTGGGCCTGGCGATCTTGACACCATCCGTAGCCGTAAACATACCTCGTAGCTTCTCGGCAATTGTGTCCGCCGTAAGTTACTGAACCTATTCTAATGATTGAAGTGTAAATAGATTAGTAATAATAACATAAGCTACAAACATTAGACTAGATGACACTTAAGTCAAATTAGTAACTTTGTATCATCTGTCAAAACGACAATTTTGTATGAAAAATGTACTAAATACCAAATTGTGACGTCACTGTTTTAGACTACTCAATTGAACAATATATTTCACTGTATATTTGATTGAAATTCGTAATAATAATAAAAAGCTATGTTAATTGTATTTGTCGAGATGTTTCGCGATATTAGTTTTAATGAAGTGGACATTGGTATTTATTTACGATACAGTCATCTACCCATTTTTGTACCTATGTGTTTCTTATGGAGTCGGATTATAGATGTTTTAACTTTTAACATAGTCGAGTTATAGTTTTTAGTTAAAGAAATGAAGTAAGTATTAAGATAATATAAGAATTGCAGAAGGTGATGTCATATTACTGGACCCACGCTGTTGTGCTATTGTTGTGTTATCTTTGTGATATATATATCTTTGGGCACTTGACACCCAACGTATTCTAGTTTCAAACTAAGCAGTTTGTGCTATGATAACTAGACTGACTGATAGAATACTTATATACTTTTTTTTTGTAAATATATGCATATTATACATAGAAAACTCCCAAACTTCGCACCAAATACTTGCAGATCATACAAACATTTGGTCCGACCCGGGAATCGAACCCTAGACCTCAAGCACAGCAGTCACATCCACTACCGCTGCGTCACCGAGCCAGTTAAATGTGTCCGTGTCATTGTTTTATGAATAATCATAAGCTGATATAGATGAAAAATGATAAAAGTATTCATTTTATCATGAATCTTATTCTCTAAAAATAGAAAGAATAGATATGATGAAAATTTGATCACTTGGAAATCATTTCGTGAAATCATTAAAATACGGATACTTTAATGCACGATCACTTAAATATTCAAGGAAAATCGTACTGTAGTACTAGCAACATTATTATCCTTTTTATTCGATTTATTTAAATTGTTATACTTAATTTTCCTTCATTAACAATTAATCTGCTGAAATTCCCTATAATTGGGTTTCTATATAGTTAACAAAAATATACTCTTATAGGGTCTTAGTCTTCAGCTTCAAAAAATAAAACAACTTCAGTAAACAAAAACAAACTGCCCTCCAAGACGACCTGTAAATTAAAAATTGCCATCATGACTTTTGAGTTGCATATGTTTATGGGTGACAGTAAACATTTACTTTTTCATACCTACAAGAAAAAGAATGGTTATGCGAGGTTAGTATCATGAAAAACGCTCAGTAGGTAGTGTCATTTATCAGAAGTTTTACCGCAGAACGAATGCGGCATTTAGCGGCTGCGCTTTTTCCTTGGAGTACTGCCCATGATCAATATGTAATACGATATTATAATTCGTCTGTGTCCGATTACACCCTATGCTCCTTACCATCACTTGCAACTGCCGCGAAATACCCACTTCAAGTGTATGTGACACCTACTACGTCACTACTTTATACTCTAGTCCACTGTAGTTGAACGGCACACGAATGGATCAATCTCTGACAATCGGATCGATCAAAAATTCTGTGGGTAAATGTTGAACGATTTATGAATACATTTTAAAAGCTAAGTGTCCAACTATCAAACTCGTTACGCTACTATGGCTGCGAGACCTTTTCTATATAATTAAGCGGCTAGAAAATATATATTATCCGCTAAATAAATGTAACAAATATCTTAAAAGATTATTATTTCCTAACAATTATACTCTTCATCTATAAAAACTCGTTGAAAATCTGTCCAATAGTGTGAAGATGTGTGCGAATAAGTAAACAGAACGACAGACAGATGTGTGTTAGATTACCTTTATTTCAATATGTTTATATATTGAAATGAAAGTGTGTGTGTTTGTACGCTTAAAATAATAGATATGCAAATGCTGAACTCCTTTAGTTTACACTGATGTAACTTATTAGTTTCGTAAATGCAGTAAAACGTGAAACGTTGCTCATCAGAATCATTTAATGTAATTAATTCTCGTGCTGCTTTCCTTCTGTTTTGTCTAAAACCCCTTATCCCTCCGCAACTGTGAGATAAAATCGTCTTTGTGTTTATCTAACTGCCTGCCACCTACAGACAATAAAGAATTTGACTACACAGATAGCGTAACGATTTAAGTGGCCTCCACGCCACTCTACTGCGCTGAATGTTGTGGGTTCAAACTTCACATGAACAACGCTTTGAGTGATCTACAGATTGCTGTTCTGAGTCTAGATGTTCCTTGTGTCTGTTTCTTGTCTGTCAAGTCCCCGTCACACAGCATATATTCCTGGAAGAAAAGAAAAAAAAATGTTAGCAAAATGTCTTGAACTTAACGGATCTGTCCTCAGTTGAGCACAAAAATAAACATATTTATACGTATTCTTCCCATGGGTGTTGTAAGAGACGACTAAGGCAACAAAATATGCAAGCCTCTCTGCAAAGAGAAGAAAAACTTGAAAGAAACTCTATAATCTGACTGACCAGCGTGGTATAGTGGGCCTAAACCTCCTTGCTAAGGAGAGATGTGTCCAGCAGTGAGTGTTGAAGGATGTTGATGATGATTTCTATGTGTACCTACGAAATATTTTATACAGATTCAAGTTGTCAAAATATTCTTTTAATACGTTGGAACGAGAAAATTTTTGTTTGCATAAATTTTTGTCAACGTTTCTCATTAACAATTCAAATGTTGGTATATTGATAAATATTTAAATTTGTTTGTGAATAGATGGTGTTTATAAAAATGAAATACCTGACGAGATTATGACCTATCTGTGATTTTGTTGCACTATGGCAATTTAACTGCAAACACAACATGGTTGTTTCTTCTCATATATGTCCCTTAAGTGGAGCGTGAAGAAGCATCTCACTAGGCCGCCATAGCGTGTGTTACCATACTGCATTGTCTTCATTCGCAGTATGGCGGCCACCACTTTTAGATTCTACTCATGTTTTCCATCAGGCAGAGTAGAGTCACTTTGGTTAACTTCTATAAAAATAAAACATTTGCAGATTTTTTTTATACCTCGTGTTATTGTCTTTATTGAAAGGTACTCTAAATTGCTTGAAACTTGTACTAAAAAATTTACAATCATCGATTGAGTGGTTAAGTCGTTAAAAGAGAATCATTCCACAAACAATCTTCTATACAATACTTCAAATACATTGTTTTATTGTTAACCTCAGTTGCTATCGTACTATTTTTTCCAATTTGTTGACATTCTAGTAATTACGATTTGCAAAGGAAAAGACCCCTTTTTTTTAAAGGGCAACTTCCTCACTAGGAATAAATTATGTGTCGCGAGGGACTTTACAAACATACAAGAGACAGACACAAAGAACACCCAGGCTCAGAACAACAATTTGTGGATCACACAGTGAGTGTTGTCCCATGTAGAGTTTGAACCCACAACACTTGGTGCAGTAGAGAGCGGCGTGGTGACCGCTCAAACCACTAGGTTTACTTTATCAACTAACATACCCATACTATATAACCCATTTTCGTATCTTTTGTCCCGTTTTCCCCCGGTTACCCTATAGTATATGCCAAGAAACCCCTCCCTCCACGCGACTGTGTGTAACTGTGTCAGGTTATTGTTGTTATGTTGAAGATACGATCCCTCCTGAATGGGTCACGTAGGGTACGTTCCATTATGTGCTATGACTTTCCTTCCATTACTCGTTAAGTTTGTTTGTCGAGTTTTTATGAGGTTTATAATGAGTGTCGTTGTTGAAGTAACATAGTTTTTAAGCACTATGGTAAACATCACACCATGATATTTTGCCAAAAGTTGCTTAACTAAAATAGGCTTTTAGTACAATACTGTGGTTATACACGCTACAGTTAAATTTTTTATCATCACAAGGCTAGGTTAGGGCACTATCTTGCTGGTAGAGTCAACGCAATTCTGTCTATGACAAGTGTTTCGATAGGTAAAATAACATTACTGAAGTTAAGAAATACTACGGAAGAAAAATATTTTGACAGGCTAAAAGGCGGTGTTGCCAATTGTTATAGTAATCCATATAATTATTTTTAAAAAAGCGAGGAAACACTGCGTAAGACGGGCTGACTTTTTACATATGATTTAACTACGACTAGTTGTATGTCTTCTAAGATAATAGAATGATAAAATAATAATATATGTATTATTTCAGATATATTGCATATTTGTTAATTATAACAATTTCACACATCTGTCTGATCCCAAGCTGAACAGAGCCTATACTTATGGTGACCAAACATCCATATCTCTAAATACATAAATATATATAAATACCACCCAGGCGCAAAACAAATAATCAAGCATATCACACAATTTTTCCACCGAATCTGGGTAAATCTTCAAAGATGGCAACACAGCATGAATATTTATGACACAGGCCTTATGTCGTCCACGGCCAATAATAGTCTGTTTTAATTGATTGACAGTCAAATACCTTTATCGTCTATGAAATGCTTCGTTTACTTTAACGGAATAACAGTTTTATGGGTTTTTTATCGTTTGGTTAATATCTTTACTCACTTACCCGACCTCGACCTCGTAACCGAATGTAATAAATTGTTTCAGAATTAGTAATAAGAATAGTACTGTATTTACTTAATGATGAGTAAATTATTTAATTTATTCTATCTTCCTTATGTACATTGGTGGACTTACTGCCTAAGGTAAATACCAGTAAATCATTCGTTAACGCAGAGAAAACGGGAACTGCAGTTTAGTTGCAGTCAATTGAAATTCATAGAAACGTAATTAGGTTACTATTTCAGTATGTCTTTTGGATAATAATTGTCTTTTTTCTACTTAATCCTGTGTCGCGAGGGGCTTTACAAACATACAAAAACGAACACAGAGAACATCCAGACTAGATCAACAATTAGTTTAATGACACAAAGTATTGTCCCATATAGGGGTTTAAACCCACAACACTCGGCGCAGTAGAGACAGCGTGGCGACCGCATAAACCACTAAAGCCATGCATGCAGTTTGACATTGGATTATTTTCAAGCTCTGTGTATAGTAGACATAGTTATTTTTACCAATTATTGGCTTCGTAGATACTCGTATTACTTGTGCCTTAGCAACCATATCTCTCTCTTTCTCACGTTAGTCTCCTCCTGTGTCGACGTCGGCAGCCTTCTATAATGATAGATGCCTCCCCAGTCATTGAATAGACGTCTCAAAAGTCAGTTCTGGGCTGCGCTCGCAGTATCACCATTTAAAATTTATTTACACTTATGAAACAAGTTTATCAATGTATTTTTTTTAATAACAACATCAATTATGTTATGTATAATATGAATGTATTTACAAAAAAAGCTCTGCTTAGTTTGGGACTAGATCCCCATAACATTATTATTTTCTTTATTACATTTATAAACTTATTAATTTATTATTATTATCATACTCGGCATAATTTATTTGCCCAAATATTTAGAGAAGTTTATTAATGACCTAAATGGACATGTTTAATGTTTCGAGCCAATTGTATAGTCACAATATGAGCTGCCAGTGGACTGTTCGGTAGTGCGATGTCGTTAGATAACAGCTATTAGCGTCTCATTGTCGCACACGACAACTAAAGTACATTGTGTGTGATGATAAATATGAACATTAAAGGGTCTTAAATAATCAAGAGCTGTCAGTTTTGCTCAACGAGGAATCGTGAGTTCGATCTCACGTGGGATAAAATGTTGTGTGATTTTTGTGTCCTGGTATAATTTATCTATAATGCGTATCTGTTTAGAAATATATAATCTTTAAAACTATGATAGAGACTCTGTCTAATAATATATATATGTGTTTGGAATATTCATTGCGTGTTCTTTTCATTCTATTATGGCTAATACTCATATTAGATACGCAATATATTCATAACAGTACCTGTTCCTATATGTAAAACTTTGTGAATATTTGTGGATATGTGTCACGACTTAAAAAAAACACAATTATGAATGTTGGTGCGTACAGGATCTCTTCATAAAAAAAATCTCTCAAAGCGACCGCTAAATGTGTGTTATAACAAATGATACATTTAAATTATATCTCTCACTATTCTCAAAATTAATATTCAACACGCAAATTAAAATATTAATTAAATGTGGGTACCCTTTAAAAGCAGATGTGGCAACCCTAATCCTATTCTGTCTCTTGTCCACTACGTGTTATCTGTTGGTCCTTGTATTTCATATAATTGGGCTTGTTTCGTTTCAAGTCACGTAACGTTTCAGAGATATTATGATAGTCACTATCTTGTTACTTGGTACATTGTAAATTGGGTGAAATCATTCTGTAGTGTCTTGATAATTATGATTTACGCATTTGAATACTAATGCTATTATTGCTTAAGAAGACGAATTGGAATGTTTTGCTTTACTAAGCGATTGAAAAAAAAAATTGGATACTCTCAATACGCGCAAGATCTAGTAGTAATAAAATAGGTTTTTAAATGTGAACGGAAATAGTATACTGTATAACCAGTATTTCCTTTGTGTCTGAATTACGGATCCATTTTAAATGGGAAACAACCAATAATCCAGAAGATTTTGGACTCACTATCATTTTCGTTATCATCATCAACAGCCTTTAACAGTCCACTGCTGGACATAAGACTCTCCCTAGCAGCGAGGTTTTAACTTACCGTGGACAGACATTGGACAGAGGGATTAGTAGAGTTTTTGTTACTAGTTTTCCTTCTCTTTGCAGTGATTTTGTCTTGCATATTAGAACGAAGGTCCTTATCGCGCGTTGCGAAGGAGGCTAGACGAAAAAAAATCAGACGAAATGTTGTCACGACACTTTTTGCTATAGTGTAGTAAGTCGTGCGGCGTGCACATGTTTCTCTCTCTCTCTCTCTCATAGTAAGCAAACCAATTATTTTCGTTTCCGTCTTTCTATTTTGCTTTGAACAGTGTAGTGTGTCGCGACGATTATTTTTATTTTGTCCCCTTAGTTGCGTCGTCGTATTCTGCCCACGGGTATTGTAACACCCATGGGAATAGTAGAGGTGGTGATACTGCATTTTTAATCCATCACCACACGGAAAATCTACGAGGGCGGTCCGATAAGTACTTAGCCTACAAAAGAAAAACGAAAATTTTGGAAAAGTGGCGATTTATTTCTCCACATAGTCTCCTTTTAACTTGATACACTTAATCCAGCGATGTTCCAACTTCTTCAACCCGTCTGAAAAATACGTTTTCTGGAGGTCTGCAAAGTAGGCCTCCGTGGCGGCGATAACATCCTCATTCGACTTGAATTTCTGCCCGGCGAGTGACTTTTTCAAGTTTGGAAACAAAAAGAAGTCACACGGGGCCAAATCTGGCGAATACGGTGGATGGGGCAGAAGTTCGTAGCCCAATTCGACCAATTTTGCCGTGGCGACTCTGGAGGTGTGAGCCGGTGCGTTGTCATGGTGAAACAGGACTTTTTTCTTCGCCAAATGGGGCCGTTTTTCATGCAATTCGGCGTCGAATCGGCCCAATAATTCGGCATAGTAGAGCCCTGTGATCGTTTTGCCCTTCTCCAGGTAGTCAATGTAGATCACACCTTGTGAATCCCAGAAAACGGTGGCCATCACCTTTCCGGCCGATGGAACAGTCTTCGCCTTCTTCGGAGCAGGTTCGCCGGGTGAAGTCCACTGTTTCGACTGTTCCTTGGTTTCTGGTGTGTACCAGTGAATCCATGTTTCGTCTACTGTCACGAAACGACGCAGAAACTCCTTTGGATTGCGCTTAAACAGCCTCAAACACTCTTCTGAAGTGGTCTCACGGTTGCGCTTGTTGTCCGGAGTGAGCAAACGCGGCACCCATCGCGCCGACAGCTTTCTCATGCCCAAAATTTCATGCAGGATATGACCCACGCGGTCTTTTGAGATGCCTACTGTCTCAGCTATCTCGCGCACCTTCAATCGCCGGTCTGCCAATACGAGATCGTGGATTTTTGTCACGTTATCCTCCGTGGAAGCTGTTTTCGGAGCACCCGGGCGTGGCTCATCAAATACCGACGTGCGGCCACGTTGAAACTCGTTGAACCAATTTTTGACGGTCGCCATCGAAGGAGAAAGGTCACCGTACACAGCGTCCAAGCGCTCTTTAATTTCGCTACGCGATTTCCCTTCCAAAAACAAGAATCGAATCACCGACCGATATTGCTCTTTTTCCATTATTCTGAAATCCACGGACACGCCCGTTTCCACACGCGATCAAAACAAAACTATTAGTCCGATTCGGCTGAAATTTTGACAGTAGCTGTCTACGGGAATGTGCTACATGATCGTCATTTTCTCTTGCGATAGGGGCGCCATCGGGCATTAAGGCTAAGTACTTATCGGACCGCCCTCGTAACTGTCATTTTTAATAATCATGGAAACATTTTATATAATTTAGAAAACACATATTTCAGTATTCACAATAATACGATGTAATACATTATAATCACGGTAATATTATTTACCAGTATTCTGTTCTTCCTACACGCTTTGAGTTCGGTATACGCTCGGTACACATGCAGTCGCAAATGCGTGAGTTGAAAAATGGACGGTGTGATATTTTTCTGCAGTAAGAGCACAATTTGGTAATATTTGCTTGAAATAAGTATAAGTACCAACTTAATACGGCAAAGAGCAAATATAGACTATATGTGGTGTTTTTGGTTGCTTAAATTGTTCAATAATACAACAAAAAGTAACAGAATTTTAGTGAAAAAAAAGATAATTATATTAAATCGACTAATAAAACATAAATATGTATTTTTATTGACTACATCTTATTTCATTCACAACGAATTTCATTTTTCTAATTAATAATGTAATATTTTGTGTCACAGAAAAATAAAAAAAACAATTCAATTAATAGGTAGATAAAATTGAAATACAGCATGCGGTCAACCCTACCACGTGTTTACGTACTTATCTCCAAAACAGGTCCAAATTACAATACTGTATATATAATATTACTATATTATAATAGTCTAACTAATATTTCTCTTTTAGATTGAATCATTAATCTTAACAGTTTTTAAGAACTCGTCATTTATTAAAAAAAAATATTCATAGTTTGGATCCAATAAATTAAATACAGGCAGGAGCCGAAGAAAAAGACCCTTGGAAAACCTACTTGTAGCGACGTCAGAGTTGCCACACGAAAATTCTTGAACGTTTTATTAGCGACATGAGGGACCTAATAAGAGTGGAGTACGCGATATTACATTTCGTTGCCTCTGACATTTAAATCCTGAATTATCTAAGAAAGTCACTGCACTTGAAATTAATGTTATGAAAAAGTTACTGTCCTGTTAAATTGAAAATAATAAAAATTAAGACGGCAAACCATGTCCTTAGCAGTTTTTATATATAATAAACTATCATATTCTTTTGTTAAGTACAAAGGAATTGATTGACCTTGATAGTCGAGGGTACTCGTAAATACGGTAGCGTTCTAGAAACATTTTTTCTCTTGAAGAACAAAAAATTCGAATCTGATGAGGTCGAAGTATCATGGGTTACAGATATATCAAACCATGGTGGCAAATAATGCCGTTCTTCTCATATGTTACCTAATAAAACACCTTCTTATTTAATGGTTATTAATAATCTTAAGTTTCGGCAATTCGACTAAAACAGCTACTCAGTAAACTCCTGAATTAACTAGACCTGATGTGATGCCACGATTGGGTAAACGTAGTGTACGGCTCCCTGCGGCGCGATGGACCGACGACTTGAAGAATGTGGCGGCGGATGGATGCGAATTGCCTAAGACTGGGATGGTTGGCGTTCCTTGGGGGAGACCTTCGTTCAGCAGTGGACGGCGATAGGTTGATTGATGATGTAGTTATGTTGTTAAAAATCTCTCTCTTGGATTATGTTCATGCTTTTCATCAGGCAGAATAGAGTCACTGTAGCAGACTATTAAAATAGAAAAATAGCTTATGATTTAGGAAAATTGAGCATTCGAAATTAAAACCATATGTGAGGTAACATTTGAGAAATGTCTTTCCCTACACGCTAAGTTACAATTTACGCACACTAGCATAAGTTAACATAAAGGCATAAACTTTTGAAGGTGACGCAAGTTGTAAAGTTATACACCAAGAAACGTAGGTACTATAAATTAGAGCAGTCTTGCAGAATCTCGGCGACGTGCGTCGAGATAAGAAGGGCAAAGTTCAGACTGCAATATCTTCGTTTTCATGTTTCCAATGACGTCATAACTTCTGAAAACTGCATCTTAAGTGGTGGAAAAAGAATTAGACTGCCAGAAGACGATTTTAAAATATAAATCGTTTTGGCAACAAACAAAGTGATGAGATTTTGAAAGTTAAACAGTTGAGAAGTCTTTAATAACAATAACTCCACATGATGTCAGTAGAGAAAAATCATATTAAATGTAAAATTAGAAAACAAAACGAATTACTGAATACAATGTTTTACTTTGTCGGACTCATTAACATTTAGGTTGAGGAGACGCTAAAATTTCTGATTTAGAACACGGTCTGTTAAGTTGCCAGAATAGACTAGTTTTTAGTGGGGATTTTTATCCATTTCGGATAGTTATCATCAAGTTTTTTTTAATATACGAAAAGAATTTAACTTTAAATTCATATATAGAAAAAATTAAAACCGTGGGAGTAACATGCTTCGGCATGTATAGGCCTGTTCAGGCAACAACTTAACAGAACATGAGTTAAACAATTCTATCGTTGCTTATACCGAGTGATGGAGGTTACCATATGCCTAATCAGCAAGTTTAAACTCTATATATTTACGTTAAATAAGGTATTTTCTAATAAGCGATATAACAATGATCATATGAAAGATACTGTAGTATAAAAATGTTAAATTTGTACATTAGAAAATAAATTACACAGGTATACATGTACTGAACTGTACCGCCTTGCGTATCACATGGAAGAGATTATTATTGCATCTATTTTTATAAACATTTCAGACATTTGACACACAACGTCATCTAGTTTCAAACTAAGCAGAGCTTGTGCTATGATAACTAGACTGACTGATAGAATTCTGATATACTTTTTTTTGTAAATACATACATATTATACATAGAAAATATCCAAACTTCGAAACAAATATTTGCAGATCATATAAATAGTCCGACCCGATCGAACCCGAGACCTCAAGCGCAGCTTTCGCATTCACAGCTGCGTCACCGAGGCAATTTTTGGGTGGTATTGTCATCGACAATAGCAGTTCTAATTTCCAGATTTTTAGAACTTTGAGTTAAAGTTTTTTCAGTTTATGCCTAGTTTATATATGTATATATACGTACTATACTAAAATCTATATCTATGACAGCTGGTTGTCATTACTGTCAACACGATCACGTAGTACCATATTATTTATTAAACAAGATCTCGGATTGAATTACTTTTTTATGTAATGTTCTTTCGATTATTAGAATCGATTGAACAAAAATTACTAATAAACCATTCATAAATTAATTGTTTGAAACAATTTATTCCTTAATTACTTCGTACAATCTGTAGTCTCAACATTAGGAATTAAAAATGATTGCTTTTACTAGTGAGGTCATTTAAAAATATCCATTTGAATATTTAGTTTTACACAACGTTGTCTAATTGTTACCTAAGCAGAGTTTAAACATGACAAATTTCTTAAACGTAGGATTGCGTTTTGTTGACAACACAAACGCTTAGTTATTGCAATTGAAACAATTTAAAAAAATTTTTTTAACAAAGTTCTAAAAATGTGATCAATTATGAAAATAATTTATTTTATAAGAGCGGTGTACGTCTCATTACCATCCATTATATATTACTAGCCACACAGGACCTGCTATTCTCTTTTGCTCTCATCCCTAGTATCTTGTGTCTTAAGTGTATCTCTAGCGACGAATATGACAAGTTTTCTATTTAGTCTATCTACTCTGGTTAGCTTTATTTTAACCACGTCCAGGGTCCACCTTTGCTTTACTTCACTAAGTTGCTAAACTCCCTACCTCAAATGCTATGCATCAACGGAATTCTAAACTGAAAATATTATTAATCAAATTATTATCTAAAAAAGTGCCGATAAAAATTATATTCTCAGAGATATTTCTTTTCATACGCAAAATGACATTATTCGAAGCGTAGTTCGCAAGCTATTGTTAGTGGTGTAATCACGAAGACTGCGAGCCGACATTAAGCGCTTTCGATCGCCCTCCGATAGGACGATAACTTGCCCATATACACCTGAATGTTATGAGCCGATTATTTTATGCTAGCCGTTTCGTGGTGTTAACTGTCACTGTTCTGCGGATACGGGTCGTAGCGTAATGCGAAATAGCCTATAACTTGTCAATAGAATTGGCAAATACAAAATATTTTTCCAGTTTCATGAACGAAATTCCTTTTCAACGTTAAAACCGCTACTAGTACATGCCAGGGGATGTCTCGACGGGTCTGTTCGTGACATCATAGTTTATGATGTTTTTATTTTGTTTGAAACTGACGTGAGCGAGATAGTTCTTAGCTATAATTTGTGAAGATTATCAGAGTATTTTTAGTTAATAATGGGATCTAACTTAAACAACTCCATTTTATTTGAAATTTATTACTTTGGTGATGTTTCCATGATTGAGTAACTTGACCTGATGCTTCATGAAAACCTTGGATTGATGCTGGTTTCAGGAGTTTTTATTTTGTGTTACGTATATTAAGCATCAGAGCGGTTTGAAATCATACAAGAATTATTTATTGATTTATTTATACATTATGCACATAAAAAGTGACAGAGGCGGACTTAATACCGTAGGCATTTATTACCAGTCGACCTCAGGGCAATGCAGAGCCAAAAAAAGGTAGATACGCAGAAACAAGAATACGGTTTTATGAAAATATATATCAATTACAAGATTTCTACATACGTATATAATATATATATATAAACTCAAGAAAGAAATAGTATGAGATTAAAGAATGATAGATGATTCAGGGCTGATAGTTGTCGTAGTAACTGCGTGAGCCTTACACCACCACGATGACTGTCATGCCTTTTACGACCCCAAGCTGGGCGTGAAAAGGCATCTGACTAAGCTACTATAGTGTGGGTCACCATATTGCATTGTCTACATTTATAATGAGTATGGTGATCACAACTCCTAGATTCTATCCATGCTTTCAGGGTAGAGTAGAGTCACTTTAGCAGGTTTTTAATATAGAAAAAAAAAGTAGACAAAACTCATAGAGTTGACAATGTAGCTGATGATTGAATATGATTCACTATTGTCTTTATATGATGACTGACATTTTCAAAATTCAATAAAAAGTTATTGAACTTTATACAAATTTTTAGTGACAAAGATTTTCACAGCTTATTACATGGCTATTCACATGTCAATGAACTTTTTTTTGTACCAGTAATAAAAAGGTCATTTATTTAAAAAAAATATCAGTTTCTGACCTATGCAAAAATATGATAATAGCTCCTGCTAGAGCTAGATTTAGTACTTTGTGGTGATGAATCGAACCAAAGGTTTATATATATGTATAAAATGCGTCAATTGTTTTTTATGGCATAAGTCAGAAAATAATCAGGTAGTTCACCTACAGTCGTTAAAATATAGCTTGATCTCTGACGACAAATGGCTACGAAGCTGACGAAGTAACTTTGAACATACCACATATGCCAGTTTCATCGCAAATAAATTGCCAATACCATGATGAGTAAAAAAATATACCTAAAATGTATCTCGTAAGTTTTAAAATGTCACTAGTGCCAGCTCTCACGCTTTATTTTCAGATCAAGCTTTATTTTAAGGAAGTATAGTTAGTGATAGTTCGCAATAGTTAGTGACTTAAAAATACAAGTTCGTTGAAACGAAAGAATTCCTTAACACCGGTGTGAATTTCAGTTCACTGCCCGCCCGCAAAGCCCATCTCACCGTTTTAGGGACGTGTCTTCGTTAACATTTCCGAGAAGAAATTACACATAGTTTGTCAAAAGCAGGGCGATGCGAGTCCTATGGACTACGCTCGTCCTTTTAAGGACAGGAAGAAAAGGGAACATCGGGGTTCCCACACGGGAGTCATCTACAAATTGTAGGTGGCCCGAGGTACGTTAGGGTTCCAGGGATTTCCTTACTAGGGTGCACCTTGTTCCCTGACTACTGGTACCTGAGACAGCGTGCGATTTTTGGTCTGTTCGAGTCCGACATAACCACCTTTCGGTGGTATCCGTAGGGATTGCCACAGGGAAAAGAAAACAAAAGCAAGGCAGATTGTTTGAGATAAATAACAACATGTTGTCCTAATTAGTACTAACCTTATTTAGGACACAAGTACATTCACCAGAAGATAGACGAAACAGTGCTATAACATCAGTGTGTATTTCAGTGAATAATTAGCATTTAAACAGGCCCATGAAAGTAAAGACAACCCTACAAGTTTCTAACTTAACTTTTGTGTACCGTAAAACTAAAGTTTTGAAGCAAGGAAGTCGGCAAGTTCATACCGTTCGTGAGTTAACAAAATACCTAGTTCGTCAAGGTCTGCGCATAGATAATTAATAGTGCCGAAACTTTGACCTACCGATAAGTGAATATTGCTTCTAGTAAATAATTTACCAAAATAGGCGTTATAGGTATTAATAATAAATAGCATAGCGACAGCATCCGTGCTGTCGTGTTTCGTTGGTTAATGTGAGACAGGAGGCCCTTTGATGCAGGGATGACAGTTGTCGTGGTAAGTGTCTGCAATACAATGCTACGATGACTGTCATGCTTTTTATGTCCCCAAGTGAGACGTAAAAAGCATTTTAATAGGCCGCCATAGTGTGGGTCACCATACTACATTGTCAGCATTCGCAATGAATATGGTGACTAGAATTTTTGGATTCTATTCATGCATATTCCATCAGCCAGAGTAAAGTCACTTTGGCAGGCTATTAAAAAAAAAAGAATAGTTATTATGGTTATTGTCGGTTATCGTGATGAGTATGTTATAGTTTTTCTCGCTGATAATGTATTTTTTTTAAATTTTTAAACTCAATGTAGTGGTTTAGAGGTGAAAGCGTTACAAACAAACTTATGTTCGCATTCATAATATTAGTTAGATTGTATAAACTCGAGTGTAGTTTATCAAAATAACATTGTACATGAACTAGTGTTATGATAATGATATTTATTCTTGCTCTTTCGACCACGGCAGCCAATCTCAACGGAGACCAGTCAACTGCACAGGAGATAATATAGTACACAAGTGTGTACGTAAACACAGGTGCACTCTCTGTTCCCTCCCTCTTACAATCCGATGGGACGGCTATCTGGCACGACCAGAGAGAGATTAGACGCAAGACCAATGCTTTACGTGCCCTCCTAGGCACCGGGTTTAGATCCCAACTTCAAAACTCCGGGCTCAATAACACTTTTTTTGCTCGACCCGGATATCGAACCCAGGATCGCTTGATTGGCAGTTAACGACGTAATGCTGTAGGATATACATTATGTATTTCCTTTGTGCCAGATGGGAATGCCAATTTGTTTTGTACATCATTTCAGCAAAAAAACTCGTAAATAGGCTTACGGTAGTCGCATATGTGATGTGTAACATCAGATATCTGACGGCCAAATCTAGCATCGCGCGTGCTCATTGATCAAATTAATAAACGAGAGCTTCCCCGTCTTTCTTTTATACATTTTTGCCATATTCCATCTAAAAGATATTTTAACTAGCTATAAGATCGTTTCAAGCCCAATGGGCAAACTTAAACTAAATCTCAAGGTAAAGAACTTCGTACCTATTCTCCTTAAGCTAATAATGACTAATTAGCCAAATATAACGCAACATATTTAAACATAAAACCAAAAATTAAAGGACAGTTGACTAAATTGGAATTTTACATTTTAACCGTCTAAAATGTGAAGTCATATTAGAAATATTTTTGTCGTTAGTTGGAAACTTATTCCGGCAAGTTTTTGCTTTTTAAAGTAGATATAGCTTTTTTAAGGCAAAAAAAATGCTTTACAGTTGCCTGCTTATATTAGTAGCCTGCCAAAGTGACTCTACTTTGCCTGATGGAAAGCATGAATAGAATCCAAGAGTTGTGGTCACCATACTCATTGCAAATGCAGTATGGTGACCCACACTATGACGGCCTAGTGAGATGCTTTTTCACACCCCGCTTGGGGACGTAAAAGGCATGACAGTCATCGTGACAGTGTAAGGCTTACAGAGTTGCCACGATAACTGTTACCCCTATATCAATGGGCCTCCGGTACTCAAAAACGAATAAGGCGAATAAGCAAAGTTGTTTATATTGTATATTTTTTCTTATTAAGTGAATTGCTTAAATTATTGTACGAACATTAAGATTATTTAATTGCAAAAAAGTTTCACTCCTACTGATACAAAGTTTTATTATTATCAAATAGTTTGTAATGAAAAATATATTCAAAAGAAGAACTTCAAAATACAGCAGTTTAAGTACTTTATATAGGCTATTAACACTTCGCAATGCAATATATTCTAATGCTAAATAAAAGCATCCTAAACGTTCTGTTTATTTGAAAATGGGAATATTACTTGTTCAATGGCGAAAATGTTGAGAGCTAGTAAAATAAACACTTTTAGAGACAAGGTTCTTCTAGACATCAATCATTACCACCTACAAACAAACAGACATGTCTTTAGATCCTTTGAGGGGCTTCAGTTGATATCTGCACACAGTTCGGCTTCAAATCATCATTGTTCATTGTGAAAAGTGCGTGTGAAACTTAGAAAAGTGCTAGAAATACCAAAATATTTTTAAAATTTCGAATTGCAAAGTTGTTATCGAAACCATAATAAACACCAATATACCTCACATCTAAAAAATAATAAAAAAAATATTTTTTCATTTTCTTCGCGTATTCCGCAAGTAACCGCTGTTCAATCATCTTATAAATAATCTTTAACTCGATAGAGTGCAAGATAGAATCGCGTCAGTAACCCTGAAAAGAGAATTACACGCTGAAAGGAAACTGATGTTCAACAAATCCAGGTCACTGGATAGTCTGTAAAAGCTCATAAATATCTATAAAGGCTTTATTGTTCTATTTTTACCTTTTGTCCCCTACTTGACGGTTGATTAACCCTAATACGCACCCACTCATGCCCACATATTGATTGGCATTATCTCTGCTAGGCGACTGTGGTAACTGCTAGTTCATGATAATATTCGTAACCGATGGCCGGCTACACGTTTGATTTTAACAAAAAATCCTGAAAATCTAAGTGGTTGGGTTTGAGGCCCCCCTGTAAATGTTCATTTGTGGGTGTAGTTTCATCTAGTGCTGTGACAATGTTACATCGGAATAATCATAAATCATCATTTTTGTACTGTATTTATATATACTAAAGATCGCCTGGCGGTTGAATTTTGACCTTTTATGATTTTTTTTAATGACCGGTCTCACTTGTAATATCATTCTCTAAACTTTTAAACCACGACATGACAAAATATGTGTTAGACATATGTATTTATGCGCCTTTTTTAAATGTAAACATGAAATTTTAATAATGTGACACGCTTATATGCTTTGGTTTCAATATAACCTATTTTCTTTAGTTACTTATATACAGATAGGTACGGTATAAGCTCTTCGTAAATAAATTCACTATCAAACTTTTCTTAAAGATTAACTGTTATTGACAGAGATTTCTGTTTGAGTTATGTTTTTATTGTACTCTTAAATTAATGCCAGAATTTTTCTTTGAGTGAACTGCGAGAAAGTACAAGCTTGTTCGTTTGCAACGGGTGGTACGGTAGCCTTACTCTAACAGAATTACAGAAAACTTCGAAAGAACATTGTTAAAACTGTTTTATTTTTCATTGGTGTCATTGTTATATTCAAAACTATGTGCAGTTTTATCCGTGACACCAAATATTGGTACTAATATTTGGTCCAACTTTTTGTATGTCATGGAACGTTATATAAAGCCTTAAATCATAAAAAACAATAAAACACTTCAGGGGGCAAAAACCCAACCTAAGGCCAAAGCCGGTTCGAAATCGCCCAATGAAATCTTTTTCTTACTGATGCCATTTCAGATGCTCATAAGTGAAAATCGTAAAGTATGGTACAGCGTGGCGTGTCTATTCGCTGTTGTGATAATCTGTTATTTTATAGACGTGAAACGTATGTGGTATAAACTAGTATTGCACACATTTTATATAGTGTGTGATCTACTGAAGCTTCTCATGAAATTAGTCGAACTTTACTGAAGATATGACTTGTACGAGTTTTTTTGTTGGTAAGTTGACAGAAACCCTTTATACTTGATGTTGAAATCTGCCTTAATGGCTTTGAGGCCTAGTTGTTCGGTGAACTGAGAGTTGACTGGGGCTATTCTCTGTTAATTGAGAATCCAAAAAATAAAGGTTTAATTAGTACCTATTCTGTAGTTAAGAACAATATAGAGCCAGGAGAGTTATTAAGTTAATAATCCTACTAATTCAACTAATATTATAAATGCGAATGTAAGCTTGTTTGTTATGTTTTACGCGAACACTACTCAACCGATCATCATGAAATTTAGTACACATGTTCTTGGAGGTATTAGAAGTAACATAAGATACTTTTTCCACACGAGCGAAGCCACGGGCTGAAGCAAGTAATAAATAAAATAACGTCGTCTAGTTTCAAACTAAGCAGAGCTTGTGCTATGGCGACTAAACTGACTGATAGAAGATTTATATACTTTTTTGTAAATACATATATATTATACATAAAAAACACCCACACTTCGAAACACATATTTGCAGATCATACAAACATTTGGTCCGACCCGGATAGTGAATATTATTTAGGTCATGATTACCCTTTTATATATCAATTTGATTACTTTTCTAATATCTAAGTAGTATGTCTGCCTTTTTATTTGTCTCTATGATTATTTATATTTGTTAAATTTAAACATACGCTCAGTACAAATCTATAAAGTATGCTGTTTGTTTCTTGTATGTGTGTTTTTTTCTAACTCGAGTAAATACCAAGTCAAATTTTGATTTTGAAACTTGCATTTACATTTTTCTCATGTTAGTTCATTACTGACATTTGTTGCTCTCATAGTGCAGGGCTTTTATATGTGAGCTTTTGTGAAGTCCCTTCGATTTAGGTCAAGCACATATTGGGTTTTTCTAGAAAGTTACAGTAGCAACGTAGTGCCCATAAACGTGTTTGTCGGATGGCAATAGGGTTCTCAATATGAACGACACTAAGTATTACAGTTAAGGGGTTTTTCTCATACATTAAGCATCGAAAGTAGACTGGTCGGAACGATAATAACATTTACTTATTTTCTGATGTTATTTACTCAACTTTAGCGAAACTTGAGTGAAACAACGCACACAGACACAGCTTAATAAAGTGGCTTGTATTCGTAGGGTCTTTGTTATTTTTTCTATCAGTAACTATAATTTTTTTTTCTGTTAAATTTTATTTTCTTATATTAAATATATAAAATACGAAGTGTGACCACCCCTATTCATCCCCTGGGTGTCGTAAGAGGCGACTAAGGAACAAACTATGCAGGACAACATCACCACAGGGAGAAGGAAAACTTGATACAAACCCTATACCAATCCGTTTGACCTGCCAAATGATTGCATGTATATGTTTATGGATTTAATTTTAACCCTACTGATGATAGGCTTATCAACTCTATTTGCCTTGAACTAGGCACTCATATAGTATGGATTTACGTAATAATATATATACAGTGGGCCAAGAATTCGTTAACATTTGAATCTAACATCCCGCGCAAATATATTACGGGAGTTCTTGGAAACGATGCTACTGGAATTTGCTGGCTACAATCGTAACGCATGGTTTCAACAAGATGAAGCCACTTGTCACACTTCTAATGAGTCCCTGCAGGTGGTCCAAGCCATGTTTCTGGAAATGCGCATTTCCAGACACATGGCCATCCAGAAGTCCAGATCTATCCCTACCAGGCTTCTTTTTATTAGGTTATTTGAAGAATTGTGTCTACATCAATAGACCAAATACACTACGTCAACTGGCGGCGATTTCACAGTCTCTTTGCCGACGAGTATTCGAAAATTCAAGTGCTCGATTTGAAGAGTGCAAACGCCGAAACGGTGGCCATTTAAACGATGTAATTTTTAAAAAATAAATTCCAACTTTCTTGTAACTAAACAATTTTTGTAATATATCAAATGGTTTATTTATATGATTTTTCAAATGTTAACAAATTCGTGGCTCACATATATAATTGATGATCGCTATTATCTTAGACACTGTATTGATATTTATCTATTCAGGAATTTGATTCCTCCGCTCACCTGTATTCGCTTCCGAAATTCTGCAATAAAAAAAACCATATACCTGCTAGCTATACCCATTATTTCCTATGTGTGAAACTTGGCTTTTGCCATTATCAGGGATCAAGTGTATCTATGCTAATCAATTTTTTTGAAAAAAAAAAAAAAGTACACTGTTTAAACTTTTCCTAGACTGCTACAAATATTGAAGGTAAAAATTGGCCAGATTGGTCCAGTCATTGAAACAACTAATATTGCATTAATTTATGTGTCTCGTAGTAATATCGTCATCTAAACGATTATTCTGATTTGATTGGAATTTCGTCCAAACACAAACATGTTCTGTGCGTCTGTGAGATAAAAAAGAAACTGTTTTTATAATGGTCCATTTATGTGTGAATGCTAAAGTACCGTCAACGTCAAAGCATCTTTGAGAAGAATTGTTTAAAGGTTTGTCTATTTATAGAAATGATCTTGACATTGATTTGTTTTCAACGGTTTATTTACGTTTGGTACGGTATGATTTAGTTACTACAATTCTCGTAACTCGAAATGTTTTTCTTAAGTACTCTTTTCGCTTAAAAATGAACTCGAATATATGTCGATTTTTTTAATAGTTATGACCAGTTATCAATGTAATAGGAAACGTCTCTTTAGACACCAATCTGTGAAGTCAGAAGTCTGTTAACTATCAGAATAGTGTCCTACGTTTTCTGATAGTTAAGATCGTCATAACTCCATAGAGAAATATCATCTTTATAGTGACTTATTATTAACAGTAGCAATAAATAATCATTTTCCAACTAACTTTTTATAATTTTAAATGTCAACCATCTGCCTGACGTCAACTATTTGCCTGACGTCAACCATCTGCTTGACGTCAACCATCCTTAGGAATCTTACCATTTCTTGACGCGATAAAAGAAAATAGGCAATAGGACAACGAATGGATCTAAGAAGCTGATGTAGGAAGTAGCGACGAAAGTATGGAAAACAGGCTCGGCACTCCAGACTGCAGTAGCTCAGAAGGTCGTGTACGCTTTTGTCAGGTCTGTGATAAAACAGGTCACGTGGTCAAGGTCAACTGGCCTTAAGTTACAGACTATTAATATTATAATAGCTTGACACATCTCGCATACGGCTCTCTGATCTCACTCTATGTAGAGCTTTTACTATGATAACCTGACTGCTGGTCAACATACGTATGTATATACTCTTTAATACAAACGTTTTATAGACAGATTACACTCGGACGCGTAAATAATGAAAAATATTTGAATTTCTTTCAGTAAAAATTTCAACTGAGAGCCTTGCCAAGGCTTTCAAGCGATAGGAAACCGTAAAAGCTTCGTCATGTCATCGCATCTCGAACAACTTTTTATCAAATTTTATCAACAAACCTTATTAATCTATCGTTATTACAATTTGATATCAAATTTTGTTATCAAACAAAAGTTCCCTTGACATTTGGGTGGCTATCGATCCATATATTTTTAGGTATCTTTCATATAATTGGAGATTTTAAACCACGCTGGCGTGTTGTAACGTTCATTCATCATTCTATCGTCTCATCTATCAAATGTAATAGGCCTCATGATGTACTAGTCGATTTCAGACACGGCGACCAGTCTCAACGTAGCCCAGCTAACTGGAGGTGTTATTATAGCGTACAAGCGTGTGCACAAACACAGGTGTGCTCTCTGTTCAATTAATCTCACAATTCGGTGAGAGATTAGGCGCAGAACCGATGGCTTCACGTACTCCGAGGCACGGAGATTAAGACACAACTTCCAAACTGTGGACTTCTAGAAGTCCAAATCTATGCCCAGCAGACTTCTTTTTATGGGTTTATTTGAAGACTAAACTAAAAATACTATGTCAACTAAAAGAAAAAGTCAGGAAAGACATGTCGGCGATCTCGCGGTCTCTTTGCCGACGAGTATTCGAAAATATCGGTGCTCGCTTCGAAGAGTGCAAACGTCGAAACGGTGGTCATTTAGACGATGTAATTATTAAAAAATAAATTCCAACTACTTAACTTTCTTGTAAATATTTTTCTTTATAACATATTAAATGTTTTTTATGCGATTTTTTCAAATGTTAACTAATCCGTGGCTCTCCATATATAATTAGCGTATTGTTGTAACAGATATCGTTGAATCATATTTCTTTATATTTGAAACAGTGTTAGCAACTTTTAAAATAGCCGTCTATCTAAAATATTTTGAGGTATGGAATTTTAGGGGTTTTTCGTAGATACAATGACATAAAAATGACATGACTGCAGGTTAATACGACATCTGTCTAATGATTTAGACACTACCTAAGCAACATAGATCTCTCTGAAAACTATTGTGTACAAAATTCAGAGTTTCGTCATTCACAAATATGTAACTACCAGTACTGTTATCATACACTAAATACAACTCAAGCACAGACTCATACAATACAGAGATTAGTCTGAACATTTTAAAGAGAGTTTTTGTTGGTTCATCTTTCTTTTGATCTTGCTATGAGATTTGATATGTGAACCTTAGTTTTCAACTTAACAATTGCAATAACTTAATGATAACAATGTCACTTACTCATATATGAGTCGTAACTCGTGTAAGTAATTCATACTATACCGGCTCGTAATATAATGTTACAATTGCACTCGAACATAATAACTCATACGGTCTCAGACACACACTCACACCCACTCACAAACATATTTAACTAAACAAACTTAACTAAATTGTATGTACTATTATAATTTAATTTTTTTGCTCCTTGCCTTTGAAAAGAAACCGATTCCCATCACAGCTTACGCCATTTTGGGAATCAGGGCTGTAGCGATTTGTAATACACTTTTGTTGTAAAAAACAGTTATTATTATTACCAATTAAAAGCTCAAAAATTTTCGGGCGAAAGAAAGAGGATTTAGGGTCGAAGGAAACCTCACACATTCGGCGAAAAACAACGACACATTTTCTTAACACCGGTTTTCTCTGAAGCCGTGGTGTTACGGCTCAAAGGAGGAATAAAAGGCTTCTATTCAACTCCCAAAATAAAATAAGGGTTAAGAAATTAAGCTTTATTCAGATAATTCTTTTATCAAAATTAAACTTAAAAGTCTACGCGTAAAGGTTTATTTTGAAAAGCTGTAATCTGTCTTCATTAATAACTGCCAAGTAAATTGCAAAGATCCAGCGTAACGCAGTCTTGTCGGCTTACGTTTTTAATGATTAATCGTTTTTGCCATCTTACCGACTTCTAAAGTAAAGTGATACTCCATTTTCCTGCTTCTTATTGTTTCAGAAATTTATCCTTTTTTTTATAATTCACAAAACCAATGTAAAATCTCACTTACAGACATAGATTATTATGTGAATCTTACATACATTTGAAATTTGTTATATATTTTGTTATATCATTACTTATCAATTTTTAATTGGGAACATTGCATTAAAAAAAAAGAATCGAGGAACTACAATCGGAAACCTAAAAAGAAACTAACAAACTTCAGTCTTATCATATGTTTGTACTTACCCGTTTTTCTGTTACATAATTTCATTCCTTTTCACGATATTATAACCACAGATAACCGAAAAGCTAGAGGACAGTTGCACAATTCAAAAGTTGAAACCTATTATAAGAAAAAAGTATAAAACCAACGTCCCGTTCGTATCACGTTAGTGACGTAACACTCAATATCAATATTCCCTATATATTTTTTATATATATAAAACAACTAACTGCCTCGATGGCGTAGCGGTAGCGAAAGCGAGCACAGCGCTGGAGGTCTCAGGTTCGAGCTCCGGGTCGGACCAAATGTTTGTATGATCTGAAAATATTTGTTTCGGAGTTAGAGTGTTTTCTATGTATTTGCAAAAAAAGATATATAAATATTCTATCAGTCAGTCTAGTTATCATAGTACAAGCTCTGCTTAGTTTGAAACTGGATGGGGTTGTGTGTTAAATGTCAGAAATATTTATTTATTTTATTTATATATATTTATAACTCCGCTTCTAATTGAGGTACGAGTACGTCATTAGTTAAGGTCTAAGAACACTCACTGGATAAACCTCTCGTTTGAAATTTTGAAATCATTTAAGCTAAAGTGAGCGACATTTTATTTGTACTAAATACTGCTGAGCCGTATAGTTGCTCTTGTATTTTGCTATTATTAATTACTGCCATTGGACTAGTGATTTATATAATTTTATTTATTTTTACATAAATTTTTTTTAATTTTTTATTTTAGTAGCCTGCCAAAGTGACTCTACTCTGCTTGATGGAAAGCATGAATAGAATCCGAAAGTTGTAGTCACCATACTCATTGCGAATGCTGACAATGCAATATGGTGACCCATACTATGGCGGCCTATTACGATCTTTTACGCCTCACTTTGGGACGTAAAAGACATGACAGTCATCGTAGCATTGTATAGCACACAGTTACAACGACAACTGTCACCCCTGCATCAATGAGCCTCCGGTCTCGCACTCACCACCGAAACACGACAGCACGGATGCTGTCGCTTTAGGTTAGTCTTCTGTGGGACTTCTTAGGTTAGTCATCTCGTGGGTGTTGTAAAAGGCGAGTATGGGAACAAATTACGCAGGACAAATCACTGTATGGAGAAGCTAAACTTAATATAAACCTTTTACGAACCCGGCCAGCGTGGTATAGTAGGACAAAACCTCCTAACGAAAAAGAGGCCTATGTCCAGCAGTGGACTATTAAAGGCTGTTGATGATGATGATGACTAGTGATGTCTTTAGACTCACAATATTTTATGTGAAACATCTCACACACAGCCATCTGACCCCGATTGGTATAGTGGTGTAATTATTATATTAAAATTGATACTGGTTTACTGTAAAAGTCCAGTGATATTGTTTTTGAAGTTTTACTACAAAATTAGACTAAATTACTATTAGCACTTATGTTAATAGCAATGCCAGACTTAAAGCTTAAAAGTCGTCTAGAATTTTATATTTTCACCTGGTTTTACAAGCAATTTTATATTTGTGTATTACTTTGTTCAGTTGCCCGCGAAATTTGATGGCATAAACATTTTAGACGAGTAATAGCACTCTTAGGTATTCGTACTCGTAAGAGTATTACGTATATGTCTACCCCCGTCTCTTTTCCTCAAAATTAGGAAGGCAGAGGTTTTGGGGCTCCAACGTCACGTTCCCTCGGTGAAAACCAACATGTGTTATCATTCCGGTCGAGCTATCCCGTAAAATTCTAATTCCCTATCTAATAATCACAGTACATCCACAGCCTATAAAAGTCCACATAGGCCTTAGCAGGGAGATTTTAGCCTACTATACCACGCTGGCCAGAGGGGTTGGTATCAGGTTTGTTTCAAGTTTTCCTTCGCTTTGTAGTGATGTAGTCCTGTGCAGTTTGCTTCCTTAGTCGCCTCTTATGACACCCGTGGGATGAGTAAAGGTGGTAACTCTCGGTATTCTTAATCTGTCACCACACGGACAGTCAAAAAATCTCTATAATTAAATGGTGCATATATCGGTATTTTTATCCATATGTGTCTAAATATATCGAATTGCTTGATCAGTTGCACAATATTTTTACATGGTATTATGTCAACTACTGAACAATAAATTATTTTGAAATGCTTAAAACATACTTATAATATAGACAGATCAGAATAATATGCAATAACACTTTAATATGAACGTAACACTTTAAAACGAATGAAACTGCACGGTTGGCGTAATGGTTTAAGCGGCTGCGCTGAGTGTTGTGGGTTCAAACCCCCACATGAGACAACCCTTTGTGTGATCCACAGATTGTTGTTGTTAACTCAAGTAAAATTGTTAAGTCCGCCGCAACACAGGATTTATTCGTAGTGCGGGCTTTATTATATATACAGGGTGTCCAAGAACCTGGCGTCCAACTGGATTCCCACGATGCCCCAAGTTCTAACAGTACTCAGAAAAATATTTTAAAAAATCCACCCCATGTACTTACAGAATTATACTGATTTCAAAAAAAAAGGGGAAATGAGCACCCTGTGACATACTTTTGAATGCTGTGACTGCTAATGCTGATAATTTCGATATTTCTTGGAGGTTTTGTAATCTAGGGTATTGCTGTGTCTAAATAGAATGTAAAAATAAAGTACTTTTTGTACCATTTTAAAATAAAATATTATTTTAACTAAAGGTGATATGGAAAACTATTGAATTTCGCAACTTTGACCGACTGTAGTGTAAAAAAAATGTACCAAAATAGTATGGCAAGTGACGTCAAATTTTGACGCGTTTATTCCTCTTTTTAAAAAGGTATAATACTTACACATTAATTTGAAAAAAAAAATTTTGATAATATTTTTACTCAACAACCCAATTTTTACGATGTCTTACAGAATTCTTAGAAAGAAAAATTTACGACGAATTGAATCTAACCTCTAAAGAATTACTATTGTATGCTCATAAAAATAACAACAGGCCTCTCAAAAAACAGGTTAGACCGTAAGGGACGGTATGTGCATGCATCTCACCATAGTGATTCGTTATTACAACAGGAGGGAGCAAGACAGAAACTATCTTTGCGATTTGCTGGTTCTTCTTTATGGTACCCCATTATTCAGGTAAGAGTGAGGGAGAAAAAGGTTAGAGGTGCGAGTGAGATAGATAGTGACGCTATCTGGGATCGTGCTATTTAGGATAACAGTACGGTCAGTACACGTCACTGCCTCCTGCCGTTACTACGCACCTCTCTCTTATTGTTACCATTGATCACGTACTACGATTTAAAGCTTTGTTTATTGGACTCGATTACTCTTTGTGCTCTGGACTTTGAAACGAACTCTTTACGACGACCTTTGCCTGTGTTTGGACAGTTTGTGTTTTGTGTGTGCTACCATGGCGACCTACACTCCGCAAGAATACGCAAATATGCACTACATTTATGGAGAATGTAGAGGTAATGGACGAGCTGCAGCGAGACTTTACAGAGAAAGGTATCCGAGGGCTACGCGATATCCCGACCATCGAGTTTTCATTAATGTGCACAGATCACTATGTGACGGGCGGTTCCCCAATCAAGTAGCTGGTGAAGGACGACCCGTAAATGACTTCATACGCGATGAAGTTTTAGAGGCGGTGTCGGCAAATCCAAGCATCTCTGTGCGAGGAATAGAAGCTGATACGGGGATACCGAAGAGCACAGCACACAGTATTCTCCAAAAAGAAGAATATCATCCGTACCACGTACAGCGAGTGCAAAGTCTTTTACCTCGAGACTATCCGAGCCGAGTCGCGTTTTGTGAAACAATCCTGCAAAAACATCGAGAAGACGAAAACTTTATCGACAAAATTTTGTGGTCAGATGAATCAACATTTAAGAAAGATGGCTACATGAACCTACACAACTTGCACGAGTGGCATGTGGAAAATCCGCACTTGATGCGAGAAGATAGATCCCAGTACCGGTTCAAAGTGAACATGTGGACCGGTATTCTCTGTGGGAATATTATTGGTCCATTTGAGATGCCCGAGAATTTGACTGGCGAATCATATTTAAATTTTCTTCAAAATGATTTGCCAAACTTACTAGAAGAGACCCCACCAGATATGTGGTTCCAACACGACGGCTGTCCAGCACATTTTCGCGTATCCGTTAGAGAGTTTTTGGACGAGCAATACCCGAACAGGTGGATTGGGCGATCAGGAACAATCCCGTGGCCAGCCCGCTCACCTGACTTAAATCCGCTGGATTTTTTTTTCTGGGGAACTATGAAGGAGCTCGTTTATGCGAAGCCCATTAATGACATCGCTGACCTTCGTGAGAAGATAACACAAGCAGTGCAGGTGATACGTCACTCGCGAAACATAAAGCGGTCCTTTTTAAGGAGAGTGAGAGCTTGTATTGCCGCGGGTGGTCAACATTTTGAACATTTATTGTAATAAAATATCTTTAAACTAACATTCTTTGCTTTTATTCTACTGGGAACCCATCTACCTGTGTGTATTTCCTTCTTGCTCACTCTTGGAACCGAAGTAAATAATAGTAGTAACATAACAGTTTCTAAGATAAGAAAGGGTCCGACAGTTACCGTTAGTAGGTAGGCACTTCGTAAAAATTGGGTTGTTGAGTAAAAATATTATCAAAATTTTTTTTTTCAAATTAATGTGTAAGTATTATACCTTTTTAAAAAGAGGAATAAACGCGTCAAAATTTGACGTCACTTGCCATACTATTTTGGTACATTTTTTTTACACTACAGTCGGTCAAAGTTGCGAAATTCAATAGTTTTCCATATCACCTTTAGTTAAAATAATATTTTATTTTAAAATGGTACAAAAAGTACTTTATTTTTACATTCTATTTAGACACAGCAATACCCTAGATTACAAAACCTCCAAGAAATATCGAAATTATCAGCATTAGCAGTCACAGCATTCAAAAGTATGTCACAGGGTGCTCATTTCCCCTTTTTTTTTGAAATCAGTATAATTCTGTAAGTACATGGGGTGGATTTTTTAAAATATTTTTCTGAGTACTGTTAGAACTTGGGGCATCGTGGGAATCCAGTTGGACGCCAGGTTCTTGGACACCCTGTATATATATTATATAAATATGTGTAGCATAAATAGTGTATAATTTAAATATAGTAGTAAATACGCCCAAATGTACATCACCCACACTACAGAAAAAAATGATAAAACGAATATTTATTTACACTTCTGATTGACCTACAATTGAAGCAATTTATTTGACTTTATTCTCATCGAATTGAACACATGATTAGAGACCACCTATGTAATATTTATCCTTATATATTTAGATTAAAGTCCACTTTGAAACCTGATTCAAAATACAAGTTTAAATTCTTGGTATCAAAATTAATTATCATAATAATATTTCAAGGAAAGGAACAAGGTATATTAAATATATTTTTACATAATTAGTGATCCGATCTTTTCCTAGAACGTAGTCAAATTTACATTTTAAGAAATACCTATAGTTGAAATAATAGACTAATCTTGTCTAACTGTTAGGTAGCAGAGCCACGCTGGTTTCAGCACGAACGGGTCGGCTCGACCGGGGCAGTACTACCCTCTCAGAGAATTCCAACCTAAAGCCACAATATTCGTGCTGTCTTGCACCGTTGGTGAGTGCGAGACCGGACGCACATTCATGCAGGGGTGACAATTATCGTGATAACCACGACGACTGTCATGCCTTTTACGTTCCCAAAAGGGCGTGAAAAAGTATCTCACTAGGCCACCATAGTGTCGGTTACCATGCTGCACTTTATGCATTTGTAGTGAGTTTAGTGACCACAACTTATGGATTCTACGCACGCTTTCCATCAGGCAGAGTAGAGTCACTTTGGCAGATTCTTAATATAGAAAAAAAAGGAAATATTAAACATTCGATAAAAGACTCCCAAGGGATTGATTTCTTATTTTCTGATTTAATTTAATTCTTAATGTTCTATAATTAGATAATAGTGACATACACATCCACCAAAATGTTGATAGATACCGAATACCTCTTGACAATAAGGCTATACATAAGATGTAAGTCCGGATATTTAGCAAATCAATAAAATACGTAATGTCTTAGGTACATTGATAACCCTTTATTTGTACATAAAGATTTATACAGATATGGTAAAATAAAGAAAATGCACTGTACAAATAATGTACAAAGGGCAGCCTTATTGCTCAAAGCTGTTTCTTCCAGACAACCTTTGGATGGACTAGAATTATTGTAATCTAGTGGTCTAAACCTATGAAATATATACCTACGTTAGCTAAAAATAGTCCGTTCATTGTAGACTTCTGTCACTATTTCTTTTAAAGTGGTCATGATGACACTAATCTATTGTATGGAATGCACTGCGTGAGCGTTTGCTAGTTTAGTGCAATTATTTTATCCGCTAGTATCCAGTTCAAGATCACTGCCAGGATATAAACTGTATATTTCCTTTCTGCCAGATGGGAATCCAAGGCAGTTTAGTGAACAAATTTGTTATTAAGGATGCATGCTTTTACTCACGTTGAGGATCCTGGGTAGTTCCTGACTTATCAGAACGTTGTGTTAGGACGCTTCAGTCACTTGAAAGAGGTGGAGAAATCGCCGAACATGAACCCACTCAAAAGTTTTGTTTTCCTTATGGAACAAATTATCTTTTTTTTTTCATAGCAACCTACCAAAGTGACTCTACTCTGCTTGATCGAAAGCATGAATAGAATCCAAGAGCGGTGGTCGCCGTACTCACTGCGAATGGAGACAGTGCAGTATGGCGACCCACGCTATGGCGGCCTAGTGAGATGCTTTTTCACGCCCCGCTTAAAGGACCCGGGATAGTAAAGGGGAAACGGGGACAAAAAAAAGGCAGGACAGTCGTCGCGGCAGTATAGTCTGAGACTCGGAATACTGTGGTTTCACATTACGGTGAAGCTAGAATTATTGCAAACAGGAACGGTATTTGGTCACTTTAGTTTCGAACAACTCACTAGACATGACCTATCGTTAGTTTTAGCCAAATTTTAATGTTATCAGTGTTTGTTTATGGAAGTAAAATCAATGGAGATGTTATACGCGGTAGAGATTCAGATGCATCGCCCATCCCAATTGAATCAGATTTCTCATTTCCCCACCGTTTCTGTCTTGCAATTAGAAATAAAACAGCATACAGACAATATCTTGCATTATATTACACACAATGCAACTACTTGGAAGAATAATTAATGTTGTAAATAAGTGGAAATTCTAAATATAAAATGTTTTGCTACATATTTTTTGAAAACTGGTCTATCCTCGGTTTATTTTCATATATCATGGATATAATATAAATAATTAATGTACTTAGTGTTGGTGAAACAAGGCCAGTGTAACATTGCCCATGCACTCAGCGGTTAGTTTGAACAAACAAACATTTATCCAGAATCTCCCGGATGATGTATTTCTAAAAATGTGCTATGAATTACCATTTGTACCTACATACAATTGTGAAGAATTTACTTCGTGAATAAAAGCGAACGATTAAGCCACGTACCATCCCTCTTAAGGATTCAGTTGAAAATTGCGAAATAAGAGCAAATAACAGTACTTGTAGTGCATTACATTAACATCAACAGCCTTTAACAGTCCACTGCTGGACATAGGCCTCTCAGCAAGAATATTTTGACCTACTCTACCACGCTTGCCCGACGGATTGGAATAGAGTTTGTTTCAAGTTTTTCTTCTCTTTCCAATGAGTTTGTTCCCTTAGTCGCCTCTTATGACGCCGACGGGATGAATAGAGGTGGTGGTGACACCACATATTCTTAAGCCGTCACCACTCATCAGACTAATTTTGTTGAAATATTTAAACATTTTCATTGAAAATGTAAAATCTACCAATTAAGAGTAACATTGAACTAAATTATACAGATTTATTGAGGAAATTTTAGAACACTTCTATAGAGACAAAGATATTCAAGGAAAAAGCTTTTCAATTAATACCATTCCCAATTGGTTTGTAAGACAGAAAATATAGGCTTAAATGCTGGAAATAGAAGGTAATATTGGATGCCTAAACACTCATACGAAGTCACGTGAAATCCTCAATCGTGAGGGAACATTCGGACGTGACGGACTACTTATTTGGAAAGGGCAATAATCTCCAACACCCGTCATCTATATTTGAAAAGGACCGTAATCGCTATATTTACCTATACTACGAGCGTATAGCTGTAGAACTGAAAAGAGCAACTGTAAACATTGAAACATACCTACTACACAAGTCTATGTTAGTAATGGGTTGCCAAAGAGGAAAAAAAATGAAATAAACCGTATTCTAACTCGTATCGCTAGGCAGCGAGGTATAGTAGGCCAAAACCTCCTTTCTAAGGAGAGGCCTATGTCCAGGAGTGTATACGTCAGTTTGTTTGGCTTTTATACTGTAAAAACACTACGTATGAGTGATGTGTTATTTTTTATGTTAAATTATTTTTTTTTAATTCTAAAATGTTTGGTTTCAGGTGTTGTTGCATGGTGGCGGTGAGGAGAACGTGTGAAGATGGGAGACAGTTTCTTACACCTAGGAGACATCGTCTCTCTTCATGCAGAGGGAAGTGTATCAGGTTTCCTGAGTACCTTAGGGTGAGTGTGGTTTAGATATCTCATAGTGTAATAACTTTTGGTTGTGGTTCCGCCCGCGTGTGTGTCGGTTATTATAGCAGTAAGAAGCGCATGTCTGTCTTTCCTTATCAAGATACCTTTGTGGAGAACCGGGTGTCAAAGTCTCTCCCACCAAGCGAGGTGATCATGCCTGGCGGACCGCGGCCCAACAGTTTATGTGGAATCTCTATTTCGCGATACAGGATTAGTAGTTGCTCCGTAGTTCATTATACTCCGCAGTTCGATGTATCTTCACTAGATGGCGTTGTTGTATTTTTTGTTTGTGCTGTATGTGGAAGTCGCCACACCTTAATGCTAAATTTTATTAAAATCGGCTCAAAGGTTTAAAGTATGCGTGACATAAAAAACTATCTTCATATTATTAGTATTACTTATGCGGATTAGTTGCAATTTACGTGACCTTACTAGAAAAAAAACGGACAAGTCTAAACTTGAATCGCTCGCTGAGGGTTCTATACAAACTTGTACTCGATTCGTCTATTACACTCAAGTATTTTTCCCTGTTTACCCCGAGATACAAAATAACTAAACTGTTCTAAATATATTCCGATACCTCAATGTACATTAGTGTCGCAATTTTTCCAACGAACTAAACGTCTATCGAATATTTTCTTTATCTGCCGATAGCGTTTCAGCCAGGTTAATACGACCACGTTTCAATTGCGTTGCCTTAAAAGGCTTTAGTTGAATTATTTAACATTTTAAGGCATGTTTAGTATTAACTTATTGTTCAACTTTCTTCAGATAAACATACACTTCAGATTTTTTTTCTTACCCTTGACGATCAAAATCATCTCTTTCGCCACTGTAAGTTGTCAGCAAGATCGATATTAATATTCCAAATCTTAAAATCCTTCATAACACTACAGTTTCGCAGTATAACATTGACAATGGAACTACGACAAGACCAGACTTTACAATATCACACAATACAGTAGACTGACAAGTCAAACAATTCCCCTTTATTGAACGTCAAAACGGCACGTTCTGTAGAAAACTACTTTACAGTAACAATTTATGGCGTTTTCACTTACTCTGTTTAGGGAAACTAATGTAGTCACTTAAAAAATAAAATATTCTTATAGCCTGATAAACGCAGGAATACATATTCTAAACGCACAATGCCTCAAACATATATTTTCATGCTTTATTCAATTGGGTAATTGAATTTTTTTTGCTATAAATGGAGAATAGAAGATCCCACTAATTGGAGGATCACAATCACACATCATCAACATCAACAGCCTTTTACAGTCCACTGCTGGTTATAGGCCTCTCCTCAGCAAGGAGGTTTTGGCCTACTATACCACGCTGGCCAGACAGGTTGGAATAGGGTTTGTTTCAAGTTTTCCTTCTCTTTGTAATGATATTTTCCTGCATAGTTTCTTCCCTTAGTCGCCTCTTACGACACCCACGGGCTGAATAGGGGTGGTAACACTATGTATACTTAATCCGTCACCACACGGACATCACACAAGTGATCGATAATATGTCTTAGACAGAAAAGATCCACGGGTGATCTTCTAGCGTACTTCACACACCTTTGAGGTGAGGCCATAAATAGGCATGGTAAGTCCTTCGCCATCACCCTCGACATGGTCAAAGCCTTTGATAGGGTCTGGCACCATTCGCTACTTAGTATTTGTGTTAAAAAATCCTGAGTTCTGTATGAAGACTGAATTTTGTTATTTTCTGGTGAATTTATATGGTAACACTTATAATAGTTTAAACACGTTTTGTTAGTTATACACCATTGTTATAAATAATCTATATTCGCCTGTAATAAACGTATGTCAGATTCCTCCAATATCGTGCCTCTAAATTTGAAATCATCAACAAAAAGATACGGTTTGAAGTGTTTAAATACTCGTAAAATTTTGATAGAAATACAAAAAAGTAATGACCCTAAATTGTAACCCTGAGGAACACCAGCCGTCGTAATATCAGGATCGGATTTATCATCTATAGCAACACAACACGGTCTATCTTTGACTTATCTAGACCTACACCACTTTAATATTGTGCTGATGCCTAAAGACTAGAGCTTCTGTAGTAATATTTGCATGGTCAAACTTATCGAAAGCTTTCAAAAAATCTTACGGACCTTCATCGCTGTTAATTTAGTACCGTAAATTACAAGATTTGTATTTGAATACATTTTCATGATAATACTATGCTGATTAGTGGATAAGATCATTTTAACCTACCCATATAAAGTTGAGTATACGATTGATTTGCAGGCCTTAGACAAAGTGACAAAGACAAAGCAAAGAATTGAGATGAGTCTATAGTGACAAATTCTGTCTTTCAACTTCTAAATCCATGCACTATTCTAGCATGTAACCATTTATTTGAGGTCGAAAATACTAAATAAATATTGATATTACAAATATTCGGGATGACGCCAGTTTTAATTGACGTATTATAAATGTCTGCCAATTATGTATGAGCCTTACACTGCCACGATGACTGTCATTCTTTTTATTAATAAATCCCAAGCAGAGCGTGAAAAAGCATCTCACTAGACCACCATAGTGTGACTCACCATATTGCATTGTCCACAACTGTGAATATGATGACCACAACTCTTGGAATCTAATTATGCTTTCCATCAGGCAGTGTAGTCACTTTGGCAGACTCTTAATACAGAAAAAAAAATCAACAAGTAACGATCACGAGCATCTTTACACATGTTTAGAGTTAAAAGTTTTACAGCCAGCCTCAGGTGAGATAGAAAAGTCTTTTGTGGTGATAGGTGTAATTGTAAATGTGGCAAGAAGTAAGACTAATAGTCAGTTCATTTTGATCGTGGCAAAAACTGATAAGAACTGCGAAAAAATGAAAATTGCTTTACTACCATTAACACTAACTTACCATTAACTTTTGAGAAACATTTCGGAAAGATAAGATGTACTACCTCTACAGAGATTAAGGTACTAATTATAAATAATAATAAATAAATATTTCGGACATGTGACACACAACGTCATCTAGTTTCAAACTAAGCAGAGCTTGTGTTATGATAACTAGACCGACTAATAGAATACTTGTATACTTTTTTTGTAAATACAGAAAATATCCAACTTCGAAACAAATATTTGCAGATCATACAAACATTCGGTCCGACCCGGGAATCGAACCCGAGACCTCAAACACAACAGTCGCATTCACTACCGCTACCCTACCGAGACAGTAAAGTACTGTTCAAAGTACTGTAGAGAGGTAGCTCTCTACAGAGATTGATATGGGACTAAAAGATCTTGGGATGCATTTTTATTTTGTTTTTATTTTCACGGATATAATCTTAATAATACGTTTGTATAAGTCTTTTACAGTTTTTTCTGTCATAATTAAATTAAACGATATCTAATGGCTTTTAATTTTTCTTCATTTTAATACATATCTTCATTTTATATTTATACATTTTTTTTATTGATTAGTAAACTGTGAAAGATGGTTTTCTAATGACGCTTTCTTGCACATATTTTCTAATTACAGTGGACCCCGGTAATTCGACAAACGTTTTGCAGGGCAGTGTCGGACTATCGAATCTGTCGGATTATAGAGTACTGCCCAACTGGTTATAGCCCGGATTTTTTCACAAAAGAGTACCTTGTAATCCGACAAATTACAGACAAATGATAAAATTGTATATGTTGTCTTCTGGGCTTGTGACGACATTATTATGGTAGGTATGTATACGTAATGCACAATGAATAAGCGCTAAGCTGCACCGCTATCACACGTAGTCAAATTCAAACTAAGAAGTCGGAATTGAAACAATACCTACGCGTCGAGCACAAGTTGTAACCTGTTCAATCATGCACGATCTACATTAGTGAAAATTGTTTGATTGATGTCTGATTACGGGGTCCGGATTAGACAGGGGACGGATTACCGAGGGTCCACTGTATATCCTTAACTATAGCGTAAAAATTGTCTAACATATATATGTATATATCATTAAAATTTACGAACTCACCAATCCAGTCAATGTTTTTTAATGTTTCAGTTATGGCTTCCTAATCTGCTTTGTAGTAATTGGACCTGACAATATTCATCCAATATTCTGACGAAATGTGCTCGTTACTTGTCTATGTAATTAGTAGATATTTGTAATACGTCAATCAAAATTGTTGTCATTCCGGGTATTTACTTATTAGTTTAGTTTGAGTTTACTTTGAGTTCTAAACATGGGTGAAACTTATCTAGTTCGTTTATAGGATCTGGACAGTTATTTATTTGTATTTGTTCGAGATTCAGCACTAAGTCTTAATATTTTATTTTGGAGTTGGCAAATTTTGGAGTATTCAATTTACTTAAATTGTTGTAGATTGTTTAATGCCATCAAATCAAGATTACTATTATTATTAAGCGACAGCAAGCGTGCTGTCGTGTTTCGTTAGTGTGTGGGAGGCCCATTGATGCAGGGTTGAGTTATCGTGGTAACAGCATACGCCTTACACTGCCACGATCACTGTCATGCCTTTTACGTTCCCCAAGCGAGACGTGAAAAATCATCTCACTAGGCCACCATAGTGTTGGTCACCATACTGCATTGTTTGTATTTGCAATGAGTATGGTGACTATAACGCTTGTCAGTTTGGCAGGTTCTTAATATAGAAAACCAGTACATACTGAATATTGAGAGGCATCGTGTATCGCCTATCCAATCAACACAACTGAAGTTAAATCGTCTACTATAAGTGTGGAACTGTTAGTGTCCATAATTGAATTACAGTTTTTAAAAAAATATTCAAAGAAAATCTGGACCGACTGAAGTAGGTAAATAGACATCATATATTTTTAAATGTTTCAAGTTCATGTTTGATTGGGATTCATTCCTTATCCATAGATCCTAACAATCACTTGTCTATCATGTAAAAAGTATATCGACACAAACACTACGACATTCGTGGCGTAAAAGTTATAAGCAGCATGCATTACGCGTCTTTTATCGTTTGTATCGATGAAAGACACTGGTCAGTCACACTTGTTAAGTTAACGATCTGCTTTTAAAAATAGATATTGCTTTTTAGTTTTACACTTATATTGAAATTAAGAGCTTGTTACTGAATATTTTATCGAGAGCAACTGTTTGTATATTTGAGGCGTAGGTCAATCAATATGTTAGCTCTTGGCAAAAGATAGCACAGTTCATGAACGACATTTTGTACACCCTTGAGCAGAGTTTGCAGACGTCGCGGCAAAGTGACAGGTGTTTGTCGCTGAACTCAACCTGGTTTTAAATTGAGTTAAATGTGGTCGAGTTCAAGGCCAAAGAATCACAGGTATGCGCACTCTCTACCAAAGTATCCATTTCTTCACGTCCCACTTTTCAGAACACTCAACTGCCACTGTAGGATAAGCGCAGTATAGATATTCTTGGGTATGATTATTTGTTAGGATCTCACTAAGGTGGTCTCACGGAAACTAGGTATACTGAACAGAGTGAGAGGATTCTTTTCGCTTGAACATGTGTGTCTTCTTTATAAAATCTAAGTTCATTCTTGTATGGAGTACTTTAGAAAACCCACCGACAGTTCCCGAATAAACCCGAGCACTTTTGACATCGCAATGTTAGTTTTCACTGATTGTAATAAATGTAGTGTTTTTATTATATTAAATTCTATTGTTGTACGTCTACTGAAACTGTTATTGTGTATACTTATTTTGTACCATTATTTACGAAGATTCCAAAAAAAATACTCCTCTAATACTCTCCTTCCTCTGTCGAAATAAATGGATTAGAGCAATGCATACAGTCAATCTGAAAAACATCATTTTTTTTGTTGTAAAGATAATTTTGTATTATTATTTATAATAATATAGTATTTAATAATTATTTAAATGAACGCTCAAATTTAATAAGTAGTGTCGAGTAAATATATTTTTTAAATTAGACTTAAAAATCTTTAAAGTCATAATATTATGAAAATTCTATGAATAATTTAAAACGTTTATGTCCATTAACCGTTAACAAAGCACTAGTACTGTTCCAGTCAGCTGTTGCTTTAACATTATGACGTCATAAATATGGCGACCAATCGCAGCACGTTTCTGTTCACGTGATTTTTTTTATCATTTAATGATTCTTTATAATCATTTAAAAAATATGTAATAGTTTTTTACATTAAGTATCAAGATGAATTATGATAAATTTTAAAATATTTATACGAAAATCATTACATTTATATTAATATTACAATATAACGGAATAGCTCTTTTTTAATTTTCTTTTTATAACAGAAAATTTCCAAAATTAATAAACACAAAAAAAACCTATTCGTAGTAAAAATTCTACTTTTGTTTTCATTTACATTATCCCTTTTTTATTTTAAGAACCTGCCAAAGTGACTTTACCATGCATAATACATAAATCAAGAATACAAGAGTTAATATAATACACCGAAATTATCGAATACTCGTCGGCAAAGAGACCGTGAGATCGCCGATATGTCTTTGCTGATTTTTTCTTTTAGTTGACGTAGTGTATTTGGTTTATTGATGTAGACACGATTTTACTAATAACCTAACAAAAAGAAGTCTACTGGGTATAGATCCGGATTTCTGATTAACCATGGAATATCACCTCGTTTGGAAATTAGCTTTTCCAAAAACCCTTGACCCGGTGGGCAGGGACTCATTATATGTGTGTCAAGTGGCTCCATCTTGTTGAATCCGTGTGTTAAGACTTTAGCCAGTAAATTCCAGTAGCAGCGGTCCCAAGAACTCCCGTAACATTTTCACATATTCAGCAGAATTAACAGTAACTGAAGCCCGCGAGAATTCAATGATTCCTTATGCTGAAATGGAAGCCCTTCAAGTAACCTTGGGAGAATAAGGTGGCCTCTCGTGTTTACATTTAGGTTTTTCACTGCTCCAATACCTGCAATTTTGTTTGTTTCATGTCCGTTGAGATGAAAATGGACTTCGTCAGAAATTAACATGTCAAAATTACTGAATCGTTTTAACATTATTTCGACATAGGTACGACTTGTGCAAATTTAAATCATTATTTTTTAGTACTTGCACTATCTACATTTTATATGGATGTAATTTCGAATGTAATTTCAAAATACGGCGTAAGGATATGCGGGATAACCCTAATTTAGCCGAACGTTTGGGCGTCGATAAATCTGGATTACGCCGAACAAAAGCGAAAACTTGCTGCACGTTCTCTTCGGTCTGAGAAGTTCGTGGGCCTCTAATTTGCTTCACATTTAGCGTAGATCACGTCTTTTCGAACTTCTTCACCTATTTCTTTATTAAAGGAGCACTCGGACACTGATTTAAGTTATGTAACTCGTATTCAACGCGAAATAAGTGTCTCACAGTAATAAGCGAACTGTTGTTTAAATACAAGTGTTTCACACAGTAAGCGAGCTGCAGCTCCATGAGGCCGTCCATTGCGACAAAATTTCCAAGAAATGAGCTAGTAGTCAGACCCCTTCCCGCCCCCGCGCGGCATTTGTTTGCGCGGCATGTTAAATTCAAATATTAACGAATTCTTGGCCCACCCTGTACTAAAGAAATTATATATATTAGTTATGTTCGAACATAACTAGACTGAAGTTTTTATGTTACATGCAAACATGCAATTTCTATCGTTAATCAATCTATATTATGATAAACAATGTTTATAGATTGCTCATTTAAAGTAATTATTTATTAGCAGAAGCTCTTCGTTCAACTTTTGTATACGAAACCGCCATATTGCGGTATAAAGCACATGTTAATCCAAAACAGCGTGAACTATATCGACTATTTAACAAATTTTTTTATAATGTTTACTTTTTGTTTTATATCCTACATGTTTAATAGATTTTTCTATTTGTTTTATATAGTATTTCGTAATCTATTAAGGACTGCTACTCAAACACGTAAAAATAAAGTCTGGTAATGATAAACTTTTTAAAATTATAAATTAACTGCCTTGGTGGCGCAGTGGTAGTAAATGCCACTGCTATGTTTGAGGTCTCGGGTTGGATTCCCGGGTCGGACCAAATATTTGTATGATCTGTAAATACTTGTTTCGAAGCTTGGGTATTTATTATGTTTAAAACGTATGTATTTACAAAAAAAGTATACGAGTATTCTATCAGACAGTCTCTAGTTATCGTAGCACAGGCTTTGCTTAGTTTGAAACTAGATGACGTTGTGTGTCAAGTGTCCGAAATATTTATTATTTGTTATATATTATTAAACTCTGTGATGTTTAATATCCTGAATCACTCAAAATTGGATTAATAGTTTAAAAGGTAGATAATAAAAACAAGAAGTTTCCAGATTTAAGACACATGCAAGTGTACAAGTGACACCATCGCTTTCCAATGAACTTTTTCGAACAGATAGTCGATATGATTATTAAACCTTAAAGAGAAGTACACATCACCACCTCAAAGATCTTAAACGTGACTATTGCAAGTGTAATGGACGATGGTAGTAACGTGAGTACAATGTCATTAAAAAAATACTCTGTCGCTTTATAAAAAATATTAACGAACAAAGTTTTGTTCAGCGAAAACGTCACCAGTGACATAAACGTCACTGTCACAGTGACATCAACGTCATTATTGACACTGGACAAAAAATGTGTGAAATCTAACATACTCTTCAAAATGAAATTCGTTTAGTATGACTCAGAAAACAATGTAAACAAAGGAGATATAATAAAATGCACAGCTGTTATATGACTTAATAATTTGACCTATATTTTACTCATTCTTGGTAACAATGTTTATCACGCTAATAGATTCATTAACATAAGAGATCCTGATTGCCAAATAATAGGGTAATTGACTGTGTCATAAATACCAATATTCGCTTCATTAACACAAATAGTACAAAATGACTCGGAATATATAATTATTACAGCTTATTATAAAATCAAGCAAATATCGGTTGGCCTAGTGGTTTAAGCGGTAACGGTTTGTTCCGCCTGGGCGGCGCAGTTTGGGATCTTCACTGCAGTTATTGGAGGAGATCTCTCGCTACCGGCCGTCATACGGTCCATGGCCGGTAGCGACAGTTGTTTTACCGCGGTCACAACCTTCTGTGAAGACGTAATTTCGCGGAAGGAGGCGGCGAAGAAGGCCCGGGAGGACGATCTCCACACGGACCCAATTCGCTGCCGGCAAACCGGGCGGTGGAGGCGCGCGTACCTTGCCTTGAGTGTGGCCGCGGGTGGACGGGACGAGTTTTCCCCTCCATCCGCTACAATGGCCAGCCACGAGGAGGCGACGTCCGCGTGTGCCGTACGTCGCCTAAAATAGAGATTTTACTCGCAGATGGTACCCGCGGTAGCGGGTAGACGGTAGGAGGAATCTGGATGACGTAATAGCAGCTGTTCCCGGATCCCTCCTATGTCAGGCGCAGATTGGCACACTGTGTGGTTTTAACTGGTCCGATTCCGATACACTACCCCGCCGTAAACCCCGGTGGGGTGACGGCCCGAGGGGGCTTCCAAACGTTAAAAAGTGGTATAAGCGGTCGTCACGCTCTCTCTACTGCGCTGAGTGTTGTGGATTCCAACTCCACATGGGACAACACTTTGTGTGATCCACATATTATTGTTCTGAGTTTGGGTATTCTTTGTATCCGTTTCTTGTATGTTTGTAAAGTCTCCCGAGACAGGATTTATTCCTAGAACGGCTGTTGTCTTTTTAAAAAATAAATAAAAATAATAACAAATGTATTGTTAAAGTTCAGTGACATAACAAATTTCTATTTAGTACATTTTTCATATTAAATTATCGTTTTGACAATCGATAAAAAGTAACCTATCCGTGTGGTGGCGGATTAAGAGGACAGAGTGTCACTACCCTTATTCATACCGTGGGTGTCGTTAGAGGCGACTACAGGAGTAAACTACGAAAGACGACAGCACTGCAAAGAGAAGGAAAACTTGAAAGAAACCTTATTCCAACCTGTCTGACCAGGATGGTATAGTGGATTAAATCTTCCTTTTTATGGAGGAGCCTGTGTCCAGCAGTGACCTATTAGAAGATGTTGATAACGATGTTGGACAGTTTATTGTTGTTTTTATTCGTCTAATCCCTAGCATTATCAGACAGATTTCAATATTTATTAAGAAAAATATAGATAAATATCATCATTATCGACCTTTAATAGACAACTGTTGCCAAAGAGTGTTGTTGAGTTTTTCTATTTATAGAAATAATTAATGACAACCCAGAGTTATGAAGATGGGGTCTTAATCCCCGTGCCTCAGAGAGCACGTAAAGCAAAAAATAAGCATATACCTTTTAAAACAGGGAAGCTCCACGGATATAAACTGTTATGGGTCCCAAGTGAGCTGTTTTTGATTATTATTTGTTAGAATAGCATAAACGCACGGCACGCTCACATTTTGTATGGGAAAATAAGAGTGGTCTTTTAACAAATTATCCGCATTCTCCATTAATATTTAAAGAAAAAAATATACTTAGGCTGAATTTTAACAAATTTTTTTATCACAAATCGGGCATTTATAAAAAAAGTAAAAGTAAGTAAAATAAGTAAGAAGAGAGATTAGATCAATTGAAAGACTGTTTATTAGTGAATAAACACGTTCTGACTAGAGTAGCGTGATAAAGACAACTGAATTGCCATGATACGAGTAACATTACATGGGTATTGAGCAGAATACAATTTTTGAAGTTCTCCATTTGCTTAATATTAGTCTGTTTGTACCAGGCTATTGATAGATACAAGGAAACTGCCACTGTATTTATTACTGTGAATGTCAGAATATTTTTTTTACTTTTTCTCTATTTCTAAATAGGATTTCAAAGACACTTTTACAAATAAATAAATATTTCGGTCATTTAACACACAACGCCATCTAGTTTCAAACTAAGCAGAGCTTGTACTATGACAACTAGACTGATTGATAGAATACTTATATCCTCTTTTTTTGTAAATATATATATATTGTACACAGAAAACAGCAAGTCATAAATGAAGTTGTTTCGAGAAATCCTGTGACGTTCCTTACATCTTACACACGTGTGAGATAATTAAAAGTTGAATGAGCTACCACCCACACACTCCACAAGTTGTCATGCATATTGTCATAGGAAAATCTGATTAGGGCATCTCACAGATGAATCTCTTTGTATATGCTCCGTGATTATGACTCATTAATATCTAACCATGTCTTAAGTACGTAATTTCCCTTCTGTGTAAATATTTATTTTAGTTTTAACTGACCAACACTTAGTTTGTCTCGTGATGTAATATGTTTGCACACATGTTTCCGCACTCTCATCAGTTTTTGAATTCGAAGTCCGCGTGGGTTAATTGTTATTCTATCTATTAATTCTCTTTCGATTGCTGTTGGTAAATAGCACCTTGAAGACTGGAAACGTACCATGTGGAATGTAAACCCAGCTATTATTTGAACACGACTAATTTACTAACAAAAAATAGTGAAAGTGATTCTATACTTGTCTGCGTATCTGAGATTTAACACAAATATTTGATAATTCTTCTCAGACGTCCACTGTTGGACATTGGCCTCCCCCAACAACAACAGCTCCTGAATACGAAACTAAATTCCTCTCACTTTATATTGAACAAACTTATACACTGGTAACACTTAAAAGCAAAAACTCATCAGAAACGTACGGAATTCCTATACGAGGGATACTTTTACTCTTACAGTGATTATGAACACAGTTGGAACCTAAGAGAATCATTTAATAGTCCACTGTTCGATGTACGCCTATTCTCAGAAAGGAGGTTTTGTCCTACTATATCACGCTGGTCAAACGAGTTGGAACAGGGTTTTTTCAATTTTACCTGCTCTTTACAGTACTGGTGTCTTGTGTAGCTTAAGATAGGTTATTCAATAATCACAAAGAGGGATCTGGATGTCGTAATAGCAGCTGTTCCCGGATCCCTCCTATGTCAGGCGCTGAGTGGCACACCGTGTGGTTTTAGTCGTTCCGATTCCGACACACCACGCCGCCGTAAACCCCGGTGGGGTGACGGGCCGAAGGGGTTTCCACACGTTAAAATAAAAGATTAGTCAATAATGTAGATGATACTTTAAATACCATATGATTGCCATAATATTGAACGAAATTGGAATAGTATGGTTCGATATCTAATAAGAATGTACATAATTTCCCTTTTATGTAAATATTTATTTTGATATTATTTTACTAACGCTTAGTGTGTCTCGTTATACAATACTTTAGCACAAATGTTTACGTACTCTCACCAGATCCTGGATTCTAATTCTACGTGAGTAATTTATTATTCTATTTTTTATGTTTCGATTTTTTTTGAAGTAGCTTGAAGACTAGATGTATACTGTAAGAGGTACATATGCATCCATATATGTACTACGATGTAGATCTAAACATGTACCATGTTACACCTTAATTAGACGTTACGATCCATGTCGATCCGATTTTGTGAATCACAATGGATCGTAACGTCTAGTTTCGATCCGGGTATCGAATTACATGCATTTGATCTGATCCTCTAAAGGTTGGTCTGAAAAATTACATGATAATACAAACTTTAATTTATGTACGGACATTTATTCCAAATAAAGAGAGATTGGATTAGTTATTATAACATCTGAGAATATACTAGCAAGCTAAGGCTGCAGACTATTATTCACACTTAGTGATAAAAAGACTGTGATGTCTTTTTGTCTTTTATTCTTCTAATTATTTCACAACAATGAAACATAATTTACATTTCGTTCCATTAGGTGTTTTTTTTTTCATTAAATTAGACCACACACTTGATTTTATAGACGATAACATGTTTAAATTTAAACTTGGTGTATAAAGCAATTAAGATATACGTAGTCATAGATATTTTCAGTTTCGCATTCACACCCTTTCTTAGGAATAATAAACAAAGTGTCGATCCGATTCGAAAATTGATTGCATCGAATGCCAAACGTCCGATTTTTGAAGATATCGGATCGGATCGACGCACCCCTACTATGATTTTAACACAAAAATCGTTTACTCTTAAAAATAGTTAGCACTTGTCTTTACTATGCTATATATCGTATAATTCTCAGGATATACTTGTCTACATATCTTAGTCTACGAGCCACCTGCAAGACTGCTACTCAACCAATATCTCAAAAAATAATAGGAACGAATTCTCCATTTTCTTAAATTCAAGTAATTATATGTTACGTTAGTAAAAATAATAATATATCACGTATTTGTATTCAAGTAGTGACACACATTGTAAGAATATTTGAAATATTTGCAAATGATATGTAGAAAGTTGACGGATAGATACGTCAATCAGATCCAAGGCGTCTAACAGGACTCCGTTGTTATCCTTTGTTTATGGAAAATTAAAATAATAAAAAAATAAGGAGAACTCTGCGTTTATCTTTTAATATCGACATTTATAAGGTGAAGGTCAGCGCATTCTACTCATTTGTACCGCTACAAAACGACCGGAAAAAGGTTTACAATAAAAGTCTTTTGACAAAAGCTATTGTTGTATTGGCGAGTATCAGGGAAACACATTTTAAACGGCTACTAGTAGAATTATATCATTTACAATAACAATGAAACATTCTATCAAGTACACATTTTCAAACAAAACTACATAACAAAATATTATAATAACTTTAAATATATTTTTTTATTTGGCACAACTTCAGCTTGCAATCTATGAGAGTGACTAATCAGCACGGGCTCTGATACGGAATCCGATACGGGCTCACATCACATCAGAACGGCACGGACGTTATAATCTTTAAACAATAATAGCGTATACAGTATTTAAAGTCGTATCCGATCAGTATATAACGATACGATACAATACAGCGTTTGGTTGCCATCATCCTTTAGAGTTGCTGTCAGATGATAGGTGAAGTGTCAGGTTTTACATACCTATCATATGCGACTATTGTGAGGCTCACTCATATTAATGTTTTTTTTGTTTTTTTTTTATTATATAGCAACCTCCCAAAGTGACTCTATTCTGCCTGATGGAAAGTATGAATAGGATCCAAGAGCGGCGGTCGCCGTACTCACCGCGAATGAATGAAGACAGTGCAGTATGGCGACCCACGCTTTGGCAGCCTAGTGAGATGCTTTTTCACGACTCACTTAAAGGACCCGGGATCGTAGTGGGAGGGAAACACGTGCGCTGGGAATGAATTCCAGGCTTTAACTGATTTGCACAGGAAGGAAGAGCCGAACCGTAAAGTTCGGGAGCGTATGTCTACCATTCTTAATGCGTACACAATGCGATGCAATGACATTTATATGAAAGTACTAACTTTGAAACGTTTGCGTTTAATCTGTATATCGGGAATCAACAACGTACATTAAAAGATCAGTTAAATGACACATAAATATATTTATAGAGGTAATGTCAAATGTCCAACATCGAAACAAAATGTTTGTAACAAAACGTTAGACGCTGGCTATAGAACTTTGTAGTTTGCTATTATATCATATCAGCCTTTTACAGTCCACTGCTGGACATAGGGCTCTTCTTCGAAAGGAGGTTTTGGTCTGCTATACCACGCTGGCCAGACTTTTTGGTATAGCATTTGTATCAAGTTTTCCTGCTCTTGTGTTGTTGTTCTACATATTTTTTTTGTTATAGTCAAAGATTTTTCGGACTTTCAATTCAATTCAATTAATAAAAAATATGACCTGAAGAAGTGTACATAACATAAGAACATAGGTCAAAGATTTATATTTTAAACTACTTTTGACTGTGACTTCGCTTGCCTCAAAGTTATTTTTCTACCTTGGAAGCAAATTTTCCTGTCTTTTCTAACTGCCTCGGTGGCGCAGCGGTAGTGAATGCGACTGCTGTGCTTGAGGTCTCGGGTTCGATTGTCGGATCAGACCAAATGTTTGTATGATCGGCAAATATTTGTTTCGAAGTTTGGGTATTTTCTATGTATAATATGTATGTATTTACAAAAAAAAGTATATAAGTATTCTATCAGTCAGTCTTGTTCTCATAGCACAAGCTCTGCTTAGTTTGAAAGTAGATGACTTTGTGTGTCAAATAGTCGAAATATTTATATTTATTTAATATTTCATTATTCTTTTCTCATGTTTCATGACGATAGTTCGTTGAAATTAACTAGGCAGTACTCTCTGCACGATATCGTTTTAAATAACACATTTCGCATTAAATACAAAATAATTCCACAAAACTTTGTGGTATACGGACATCTAATTCTACACATGCGAAACCGCAAGCGCAAACTAGTTTCAGGGGCTTGAAAAGTTTCACAAACTCCTTTGTTTATTCATAAACTTGTTTCTAATTTATTGCCGAGTTTCAGTCCATTAATATTTAATATGTTTTACAGGTTGGTAGATGACAGGTGTGTGGTGTGCCCCGAAGCGGGTGACCTGACTGATCCACCCAAAAAGTTCCGGGGTAAGTGCTTTCAAAGCAATGTTTGTATTAAGACGTGGCTATACTTAAGAAAAATTAGAATTTAACAGTGTGGACATCAAAGGAAATTTAATAGGATGACTTAAATTTTTTATATTAATAATGGTAATATAAATTGTCCGTGTGGTGACGGATTAAGAATACATAGTGTTACCACCCCCATTCATCCCATGGGTGTCGTAAAAGGCGACTAAGAGAACAAAGTACACAAGAAAAAATCATTACAAAGAGAAGGAAAACTTGAAACAAACCCTTTTTTATTTATTTTTTTTTTTTTTTTTTAACGTGTGGAAACCCCCTCGGGCCGTCACCCCACCGGGGTTTACGGCGGGGTGGTGAGTCGGAATCGGACCGACTAAAACCACACGGTGTGCCACTCTGCGCATGAGATAGGAGGGATCCGGGAACCGCTGCTGTTACGACATCCAAATCTCTCCCAGCGCCTGCCCGCTAAAGCGGGCACCATCTGCGGATAAATTCTCTATTTAGGCGACGTACGGCACACGTGCACATCACCTCCTCGCGGCTGGCCACTATAGCGGATGGAGGGGAAAACCCGTCCCGTCCACCCGCGGCCACACTCAAGGCGGCATGAGGCGCTGATATGCGCGCCTCCGCCGCCCGGCTCGCCGGCGGCGAATTGGGTCCGAGTGGATATCGTCCTCCCGGGCCTTCTCCGCCGCCTCCTTCCGCGAAATTACGTCTTCGCAGAAGGTTGCGACCGCGGTAAAACAACTGTCGCTACCGGCCATGGAGCGTATGACGGCCGGTAGCGAGAGATCACCTCCAATAACTGCAGTGAGGACCCCACGCTGCGCCGCCCAAGCGGAACAAACTGCTAGCGTGTGCTGAGCCGAGTCCTCACTACAGTCGCAGTGGTGACAGGCGGGACTCAATTCCCTCCTGATGACCGAGTGCAGATACTTCCCGAAGCAACCGTGCCCGGAAAGGACCTGCGTCAGTCGGAAGGAAAGGGTCCCATGCTGCCGCCCTGCCCACTCGGCGATAACCGGCTGGAGAGCCTCCACGGCGGCAAAGCCAGCACGTGGAGCCTCCAGCCGGGACGACCAACGAGCCATCGTGGCTCGACGAGCGGCCTCTCGCCACTCGTGTATCTCTTCGGGCGGGGGCCGTATGCCGCTACCCGCCCGGAAGTCAGCCGTCCGCCGATAAACTTCGGCGAGCACTTCCGCCTCCAAATCCCACGGGGGAGTTCCGGCCAAGGCGCACGCCGCCTCCGTTGATACGGTGCGGTAACCACGTATGGCTCTAACCGCCAATATCCTCTGAGGGCGCCAGAGGCGAGCCCTATTCTGGGCGGTCAGAGCCGCCGCCCACACCGGTGCACCATACAGTGCCATTGACCGGACAACTCCCGTGTATAGCCGTCTCGTCGCGACGCTGGCTCCACCCAAATTGGGCAAAAGTCGCCCAAGGGCGGAAGCAGCGCCGACCAGCTTTGGAGTAAGCTGTCGGAAGTGCTCGTCGAAGAGCCACCTGCCGTCTAGGATCAGGCCCAGATACTTCATCTGGGCCTTAATCGGTACGAGGACCGAATTGACAACGATAGAGGCGCCGGGGGGTGGACCACGACGGGGCCCATGAAACAAAAGGGCCTCCGTCTTATCTAGGGCCACCCGTAAACCCAGCGCCTCAATGCGCCCGACCACCAAAGAAACTCCCACGGAGGCCAGGCGCGCCGCCTCTTGAAAGTTCGCCCCCTGGGCCGTGACCAATGTGTCATCGGCGTAACAAATTACGCCCAGCCCGGGGGGAAGACGACCTCGAAGGGCCCAGTCGTATCCCATATTCCACAGGAGTGGTCCGAGGACGGACCCCTGTGGAACACCGCACGACATGGACCGCCGCCTCAGAATACCATCTCGGTCCTCGTACATGACGGTACGCTCCTCAAGATAGTCTGCCACAAGCCGCCTCAGGTACTCTGGCACCCCGTGGTAGTGGAGTGCTTCCCTGATGCAGCTAAATGGCAGACTATTAAATGCGTTGGCGATGTCCAACGACACCGCCAGCAGCACGCCGCCACAGCTCACCGCCTCTTCGGTCACGGCCCTCAGGCGCAACACAGCATCGACTGTCGAACGCCCGGGTCGAAACCCGTATTGGGCGTCCGACAGATCGGGGCCCACCTCGCAGAGGTGCCGGACGATGCGGGCAGAGAGTATCCTCTCAAATAATTTACCCGCCTCGTCCAGCAACACGATGGGCCTATAAGCCGCGACCGAATCGGCCGGCCGTCCCGGCTTCCGTAGTAGGACCAGCTTCCCGCTCTTCCAGCCCTCAGGAAAACGTCCGGACGCCAAGCTGGCGTTTAGGACTTCCCCGAGGTGATCCGACATGTGGTCGAGGGTTCGCGCCAACACTCGGGCAGGTATTCCATCTGGCCCAGGGGCGGTGTTCTTAGAGCGAATCCGTAGAACGACCGCCCCTATCTCCGATTCCCTGACGGGCGGAACATTATCCCCGTTCCGTCCCCCGTCGTCTTCGACCATGAAGGCCATCGACGGGGGTGTGTGCTCCGCCCGCTGCGGGAAAAGACCCTCGACCACTTCCTGCAGGAAGCTGGGCTGGAGTGTCTCTGTAAGGGGGGGGGCCCGACGTGCGGAGCTTTTGTCGCACCGCACGATAAGGGCGACCCCAGGGGTCACGATCGAGACCCTCCAGCATCTCCTTCCTCTTCAGTTCTTTGGCGCGGCTAATGGCCAGCTTCAGAGTTTTCCGCGCCTCTCGGTACTCCTCATGAAGCTGGTCCTCCTCGCCGTCTACGCGGTGTCGCCGCCGACTACGGGTGTAGCACCTCCGGGCACGAGTACAGGCCGCGCGGAGGTCCGCCAACTCCTGGGACCACCAGTAAACCTCCTTCCGTGGAGGCCGACAACCTCGGATGCGGGGCATGGCCGCATCGCAAATTTGCGTAATCGCATCGCGGAAACGACCAGCCCCCATGTCGACCTCCTCGGTCGGAGCCTGCGGAGACAGCCAGGAGTGAATAATGGCTGCCTCCTCTAGTAGGTCCCTATTCAGTTTGGCTACAGCCCACCGCGGAAAGCGAGAAGAGCGCCGCGCCGCGTGACCCCTACTGGGGTCCTGAAAACTTGAAACAAACCCTATTCCAACCCGTCTGGCCAGCGTGGTTTAGTCGGCCAAAACCTCCTTGCTAAATAGAGGCCTATGTCCAGCAGTGGATTGTAAAAGGCTGTATATGTTGATGAATATAAATTTAAAGAAAATGGTTTTTTCTTTTATTGTTTAAATGCACTAATCAAATAAACTAACTCATATTTTAATTCAATTCATCAAGATAAGAAAATAAATACTCTCCACCTCTTTTCATAATTACTGAAAATTTTACCTGTGGTAACAAACTGAGGGTCACGGGAAGCCGTTGGATGCGGGCGGCATGGGACCGACTGTTGTGGAGAACCTTGGGGAGGCCTATGTCCAGCAGTGGACGTCCTTTGACCCAGATGATGATGATGATGTAACGAACTAATTTACACAAAACCCTCGTATTTGTTATAAAAAAATAATGAACTATTTACGAAATTGTTTTTAAACAATCCAGTAGTATTATTAGTAACTGAATAAATTAGATATTTAAGATTTGCATTTAATGTACATCCAAGTTGTCCTGTATACCATTTAATAATAATGAATACCTTAGAAGATATCAGAGATTTAAAATACGGGGTAAGGCTATCGGGCCATAGCGTACGTCCGTCCCGGGCGGCAGCAAATATTAAGAACGACACGCAATACTCAAATACAACTGCCTCGGTAGCCCAGCGGTGGTGAGCGCGACTGCTGTGCTTGAGGTCTCGAGTTCGATTCCCGAGTCGGACCAAATGATCTGCAAATATTTGTTTCGGAGTTTGAGTGTTTTCTATATATGATATGTATGTATTTACAAAAAAAGTATATAAGTATTCTATCAGTCAGTCTAGTTATCATAGTACAAGCTCTGCTTAATTTGAAACTAGATGGTGTTGTGTGTTGAATGTCCGAAATAAAATTAATGACTTAACACACATCATTAGTGTGTACATTGCACCTGTGTAAATTGAAACGACATTACCACTGCTTTGTATATACATATGTTTTACACAATTTCAGCAAGTGTGGAACTAGCTTTAGAAGATATGTTGCTAAAGCTCAGGTGTTGGGTAGGAGGAAAATGGCAGATAATCATTGTACGGGTCAGCTTTACTGTTCTAATATGTAAATTCTCGTTATAACTCGTGTGAATGAATGTGTACTACATATAGGGTGATACCATAGTTGACAACACACTGGGGTGTTGTGGGCTAAAAATATCCTGTATTTTTTTTCTCTATTAAGAGCCTGCCAAAGTTTAAAGCAAGATTAGAATCCCGGAGATGTGGTCAGCATACTAATTGCAAATGCTGACAATGCAGTATGGTGACCCACACTACGGTGGCCTAGTGAGCTGCTTTTTCACGCCCCGCTTAGGGACATAAAAGACATCATCGTGGCAGTGTAAAGCTCACACACTTACTACAATGATTGTCACCTCTGCATCAATGGGCCTCCGGTCTCGCACTTACCAACGAAACTCAACAGCACGGATGCTATTGCTTTAGTAAGAGGGTCTTCTGTGGGAGGATGTTAGTGCTGCTCCTGTCGAGCTGGCACATTTGTGCTGAAATCATTGAGCTCTACTACCTACATGATTTATGCTGTTTCTATTTAGGAAATAATAAAAGATAATAACCCGCATTAGTTTTAATTCGAATCTGGTAAATCTAATTGACGGGCCTGTTGGTCTGGTGGTTAGTGATCCTGACTGCTAAACCGAAGGTCGTGATTTCGGTTCTCACCCAGGACTAATCTTTATGTGATTAACACGATTATTTCTTCTGTGTCTGGGTGTAATATATCTATAATACGTATGTATTTAGTTTAAGAAAAAGAAGATTAGACTACTTCTCTGGTATTCCCATTAAGTCAATAGAAACAAAGACATCAACAGTTCCTTCTCATTCTCAAACCCTCGAATGGGCCGCAATCCACTAGGCCTCCATCATCTTCTTTTGTTGGAATAACATACGAGGGTAAGTTTTTAAGTTCGCGGAATGACAGTGAAAAAGGCGGGTAAACACGCTCTTTTGATGCCTACCGTATTCAGTGACTCATAATTAGTCTGCATAGTAAAATTTGTTGTGATTGGATCATTAGTTATTAAACTATCGTTGACCAAGTATTTTAATCGGGAACGAAGTGAAAAAAATGGAGAAAATTGAATTCCGTGCGGTGATAAAGTTCCTTACTAAGCAAGGAAAGTCTGTTCAAACCATACTCAACGAGATGTCATCGGTTTACGAGGATTCTTGCCCAGGAAAAACAATGGTCTACAAGTGGCATCGTTTATTTAAACAAGGCAGGGAATCACTTGAAGACGACCCGAGGCCGGGGCGCTCCGTTGAGGTGACTACGCCAGAAGTTATTGCAAAAGTAGAAAAAATTGTATTGGAAGATGCCCGACTAAAAAAGAAACAACTCGCAGAAATGGTTGGAGTATTGGATACAACAATTTTTAAAATTTTACACGATCATCTTGGCATGACTAAGGTTAGCGCACGGTGGGTGCCGAGAATGCTCACGCCATTGCAAAAACAACAGCGCGTGGAATGTTCACGTGCGTTTTTGGACCTCTGCAATGAAGACAAGGATGGCGTATTGAATCAAATTGTTACTGGGGATGAAACTTGGGTTCATCATTATGAACCCGAGTCCAAACAAGACTCCATGCAGTGGCACAAAAAGGGCACAGCACCACCCAAGAAATTTAAGGTTTCACAGTCGGCTGGGAAACTCATGGCAACGATTTTTTGGGACTCAGAAGGAATATTATTGATAGATTATAAAGATAAAGGCATTTCTATAACGGGGGAATACTACGCTTCAATCTTAGAACAGTTAAAAGAAGCCATCAAAGAAAAAAGACGGGGAAAATTAACGAAAGGTGTCCTGCTATTGCATGACAATGCTCCCGTTCACAAGAGCCGAGTCGCACTGGCTGCCCTGCATAAGGTGGGCTTCGATATTTTGAATTACCCACCCTACAGTCCAGATTTGGCTCCGAGTGATTATTATCTCTTTCCAAACATGAAAAAAGAATTACGTGGTAAGAAATTTTCAACTGATGAGGAGGTTAAGAAGGCGGTTTCGGCGTATTTTTCAGACAAAGATAAAACTTTTTTTTACGAGGGAATAAAAAAACTAATTGAAAGATCTGAAAAATGTATTCGTGTTGCAGGGGAATAAATAGAAAAAGAAAAATAATTTTGTGTTTTTATTATTACTCAATACCCTCCATTCCGCGAACTTAAAAACGCCCCCTCGTAGAAACATTACGAATCGTTCACACAATTCACCTGTCTCGGCAAGTAATGGGTTAAAGTTTTATTTGCATAATTTGATATCCCTTCCCTAATAAATTCATGTTTTTTGCCAGCATTAGGGCTTCTTGAGAATCAACCTTCCAATACTCTTTCTCTTTCTTTCTTTCTCTTTTGCACGCAATTTCATCAGCGTCGTGTTCGAAATAGAAATCATCTCCCGAATTACAAGTTTCTGTCATTCATAGCACCAGTTCTATGATCCTAAATTAGCTACATAAATTCTTAACCTTATTTTAAATCAACCCCATTAATCACTTATAGGGGCAGTTTAGAAAAGTTAAAAATAATCTGTTTTTTTTTCAAAAGTCTGAAACACCGTAATAGATACTTATTATTGTTAAGTAGCATGATTTATTTATCACTGTCAACATCACATGTGCTTGCCGCTTTACATGCGCTGACGAGGATTAACTGGTATTAGGGTCATGTCACTGGCAAACAAAAGGATTACATTTTGTACGTCGCGTCAGATATTGTATTAAGCTTACAAAGTAGAAATTTGAAATGTAATAATATTAATCTGGATTCAGTTGTTTATATAGACCTGAAATGTAGATGGGTGTTACAGAGAGGTGTGGTCACCTGCAGGTAAAAGTTATAACTGCGTCGGCGCACTTTGTTAATGAAATAAGCGCGTTCGATCAATTAAACAAACAAACTTTCCAACTTTATATAATAATATAAGTATAGATTTATTTTACCATTTGTCGTCACCTAATTATTTTTCGTATAGCAAGTAACATTATCATAAAATATAAGAAGAAGAAAAATTAAGATTGTGGAGGGACGTGTGTCATATCCCTCCGATACAAAGGGAGGATCCTCAGACCAGGCGAGGCGATCATGCCTGGCGGGACACGGCCCAACGGTTAATGTTGGGATTTTGTATATATACTATATGCCACGCGAATCTCTATATCGCGATACAAGATTAGCAGTTGCATTGTAGTTCATTACATTCATACGTTTCGTTCATACTTCTTAGTTCGATGTATCATAGATGGCGCTGTTATATATTTTTGATTGCGCTATAATGTGGAATCGCCACATCACTCCCTCCAAGTCGGCTGTCTATACTCTGTTGTGCAGCGTGCCAGGAGTGAGTAGTTCCGGTGAGTCGGAATTGAGTGCCGCAAGTTCCAGTGAGTCGGAACTGAGTGCCGCAAGTTCCAGTGAGTTGGAACCGAATGCCGCTAGTCCCAGTGAGTCGGGGCTGAAGTCCGCAGACCCCAGTGAGTCGGGATTATATGCGGTGTGCGGTGCTACGGTGAAATCCCCAGTGAGTCGGGGCGGTTGCTGCGTAGTGGCTGGCTGCTGCGTAAACGGGAGAGAGATGCTCTGCTTACATGGACCGTAGGTGCAGTGTGCTGTGCCAAGACGCTGATGAGGCCGTAGGGTAACCAGGCTGGAGCGGGGCGCTTCCTGCGTGTGGTATCCCCGTTGAGGCCGAAGATTACTGGCTGGCTGAGACTTGATTACTCATTGCTGTAGGAGTGACGCTGCTGATTTTGATTATTTGAAGGCTACTTCCAATCACGTCGGGGTCACCATTGTGGAAGGAACGAGTGTCATGTCCCTCCGACACAAAGGGAGGATCCTCAGACCAGGCGAGGCGATCATGCCTGGCGGGCCACGGCCCGACGGTTGATGTTGGGATGTTGTATATATTATTATGCTAATTGCCACGCGAATCTCTATATCGCGATACAGGATTAGCAGTTGCATTGTAGTTCATTACATTCATACGTTTCGTTCATAGTTCGTAGTTCGATGTATCTTCGCTAGGTGGCGTTGTTATATTTTTTTGATTGTGCGATAATGTGGAATCACCACAAAGATGATTTTGAGTACAAAAATACTAGAAGAGACACAGGGTTGGCCACGAATTAGTTAACATTTGAAAAATCGTAGAAAAACCATTTGAAATATTAATCCTTTATTTACACAAAAGCTAATTAGTTAGAATTTATTTTTTAAACATAACATAGTCTGAATGACCATCGTTTCGACGTTTGCACTCTTCTAAGCGAACACCGAAATTATTTTCGAATACTCGTCAGAAAAGACTACGCGAGATCGCCGACAACTCGTCGAGGATTTTTTCTTTTACTTGACGTAGTGTGTTTGGTTTATTAATGTAGATACAATTCTTCAAACCTCATGAAAAGAAGTCTGGGTATAGATCTAGACTTCTGGGTAGCCATGCCACGTTGCTAAATCTGGGTTCGTAGAACAGAAGCGGCAACTTGGGCTTTGCAAGTTGCAACAAGTTTGTTTCACATTTAGCGTAGATCTCGTCTCTTCGAACTTCTTCACCTTTAATTTTTTGTTAAAGGAGCACTCGGACACTGATTTAAGTCGTGTAAATCGTATTCACCGCCAAAAAAGCGTCTTATAGTATGAACTGTTGTTTAAATAAAATTGTTTCACATAGTAAGCGCGCTGCGACCCCGTAAAGTGATCCATTGCTACAAAATTGCCGAGAAACAAGCCACTAGTCAGACCCCTCCCTGCGCCGATGTCAGATTCATATGTTAACGAATTCTTGGTCCACCCATACAATATGTACTGATAGCTGTATATATGACGTAGTGTTTTAAGCAGTCGCCACGCCGCTCTCTACTCAAACCCCACATAAAAAAACACTTTAAGTCTGGGTGTTCTTTGTCTCCGTTTTACGTATGTTTGTAAAGTTCCCCACTACACAGGATGTACTCCTCAAACGGGCGTTGTCTTAAAAAGTAACAAAGAACTGATAAAGCGTATTATTATGTAATTTTTCACACACAAAAGAGTATAATACAAAAGCCAAATAATATATAAATGAAAGTACTGAATTAATCAAAAGAAAGGAACACAGTAATACAGAGCAATAAATCATCTTAATGCCGGAGAGCTTGACGTATTAATACGTATCGAACAAAAGGAAAACTGGAACACAAAGAAGGCTCGATACAAAATATTCTGTATTGAAAAAAGGCTGTATTAAGTCTGGAACGTGTTTGTTTAGGCTTTTAATCTTGTCGGTGATGGATATAGAATGCAGTGTCACGATACCTATTTATCCTACGAGGGGGCGTTTTTAAGTTCGCGGAATGGAGGGCATTGAGTAATAATAAAAACACAAAATTATTTTTCTTTTTCTATATATTCCCCTGCAACACGAATACATTTTTCAGATCTTTCAATTAGTTTTTTTATTCCCTCGTAAAAAAAAGTTTTATCTTTGTCTGAAAAATACGCCGAAACCGCCTCCTTAACCTCCTCATCAGTTGAAAATTTCTTACCACGTAATTCTTTTTTCATTTTTGGAAAGAGATAATAATCACTCGGAGCCAAATCTGGACTGTAGGGTGGGTGATTCAAAATATCGAAGCCCACCTTATGCAGGGCAGCCAGTGCGACTCGGCTCTTGTGAACGGGAGCATTGTCATGCAATAGCAGGACACCTTTCGTTAATTTTCCCCGTCTTTTTTCTTTGATGGCTTCTTTTAACTGTTCTAAGATTGAAGCGTAGTATTCCCCCGTTATAGAAATGCCTTTATCTTTATAATCTATCAATAATATTCCTTCTGAGTCCCAAAAAATCGTTGCCATGAGTTTCCCAGCCGACTGTGAAACCTTAAATTTCTTGGGTGGTGCTGTGCCCTTTTTGTGCCACTGCATGGAGTCTTGTTTGGACTCGGGTTCATAATGATGAACCCAAGTTTCATCCCCAGTAACAATTTGATTCAATACGCCATCCTTGTCTTCATTGCAGAGGTCCAAAAACGCACGTGAACATTCCACGCGCTGTTGTTTTTGCAATGGCGTGAGCATTCTCGGCACCCACCGTGCGCTAACCTTAGTCATGCCAAGATGATCGTGTAAAATTTTAAAAATTGTTGTATCCGATACTCCAACCATTTCTGCGAGTTGTTTCTTTTTTAGTCGAGCATCTTCCAATACAATTTTTTCTACTTTTGCAATAACTACTGGCGTAGTCACCTCAACGGAGCGCCCCGGCCTCGGGTCGTCTTCAAGTGATTCCCTGCCTTGTTTAAATAAACTATGCCACTTGTAGACCATTGTTTTTCCTGGGCAAGAATCCCCGTAAACCGATGACATCTCATTGAGTATGGTTTGAACAGACTTTCCTTGCTTAGTAAGGAACTTTATCACCGCACGGAATTCAATTTTCTCCATTTTTTTCACTTCGTTCCCGATTAAAATACTTGGTCAACGATAGTTTAATAACTAATGATCCAATCACAACAAATTTTACTATGCAGACTAATTATGAGTCACTGAATACGGTAGGCATCAAAAGAGCGCGTTTACCCGGCTTTTTCACTGTCATTCCGCGAACTTAAAAACTTACCCTCGTATATATAAATTGTAATGTAAAATTATCTCATTTTTTAACTTTAATTGCGTCTACGGTAACCGATTAGGTTAACTCTTAAGGCACGCCAACGCATTTGGGAGTATAATTTGACCTATTTTCCCTCCCACTACAATCCCGGGTCCTTTAAACGGGGCGTGAAGAAGCATCTCACTGGGCCGCCCTAGCGTGGGTCGCCATACTGCATTGTCTTCATTCGCAATGAGTATGGTGGACAACACTCTTGGATTCTATCTATGTTTTTCATCAGGCATAGTAGATTCACTTTGGTAGTAAAAAAGGCTCTTTAAAAAATAAAAAGAAAAGGGCCACTTGGTGAAAAAAACTACCGCACTAGGAAAAATGCTGTATCACAAGGGACTTTACAAACATATAAGAAACAGACACAAAGGACACCCAGACCCAGAACAATAATTTGTGGTTCACACAAAGCGTAGTCCCGTGTGGAGTTCGAAGTCTCAACACTGAACGCTTAAATTACTACGCCATCAGTCACTCAGTCAGTGCATGCCTTCGCTTACCGTGTAATGCAGTAGTATTCAAACTAAAAATGTGACGTTTTTAATCATCATCAGCAACAACCTTTAATAGTCTAGTTTCCAAATAACCGAATGTACCACGCTAGCCAGACCTGGTATAGATTTTGTGTCAAGTTTTTCTTCTCTTTCTAATGCTGCAGTCGTGCTGTAGCGGTTACCTTAATTGCCTCTTACGACACCCATAGGATAACAATTTGCGTTCTTAATACGTCACCACCGCACGGTTAATTTATTTCAATGTGATAAGTAAAATCTTGACGTTATTTTAATTTATCGCATGACTGCGGCCATCTTGTAGTGTTCAGCGGAAATTAAAAACGGGTGAAATGCGAGATTAAGTTCACTTTCAACTTGTTAATGTGCACATGGTAGACGTTGTGGTATCCAGTTTAAGTTAGATATAATTTTATCTCAATAATTTATCAAAGAGGTTTATTGCTTACTAAGAAGTTTTTAATATTTATTTAGTTTCATTAGGGGATGTCAGTAAAGAGAATTTTGATATAGGTTTTTTTATACACATAGGTAAATCTTTTAAGAGTTTCGAGACGAAGACAATGTTTAGAATTTCTAGTTTTTAAGTTTTAGATTTTGTTATTTTAATCTTTTCTTTTGATTTATTGTAGTTGAATGAGTAATGAAACGATAAGTGCTCGTCATTCTCAACTCAATTAAAACTTAACTAAATAAACAGAAGAACTTTTTCTAGATGATTCTATAAATATTCTAAGACATGTAAAATGAACTTTCTTACTGTCCGTTTTTATATTAAGAACCTGCCAAAGTAACGTAGAATCCAAGAGTTATGGTCACCATACTCATTGCAAATGCAAACATTTGGGTTCTTCAAGAAGGGGGTAAATAGGTTTTTGAAGGGTCGGCAACGCGCACGTGATGCCCCTGGTGCCGCAGGCGTCCGTAAGCTGCGGTAACCGCTTACCATCAGGCGGGCCGTATGCTTGTCTGCCACCGTCGTGGTATAAAAAAAAACAATGCAGTGTGGTGACCAACACTGTGGCGGCCTAGAGAGATACTTTTTCACGCCTCGCTTGGGGACGTAAAAGGCTTGACAGTCATCGTGGCAGTGTAAGGCTCACACAGTTACCGCCATAAGATTGTTAAGTCATACTGTTGTAAGTTAAATATATGGAATTTAATCGAAGTTTTCTAAAGTATGCTTTGTGCTTCCACAGATTGCCTGTTCAAAATATGTCCCATGAACCGTTACTCCGCTCAAAAGCAGTTCTGGAATACGGCTAAGCAGTCCGCAAATTCAAACACTGATACTGGACTGCTAAAGAGGTTACACGTGAGTATATAACCTTACTTTATTTAACACTAGCTTCCGCTCGCGACTTCGTCCGCGTGGAATAGTTACTTTGGGCTAACGCTTACTTTAACCTACGACTTCGTTTATATAGGTGAGTAAGGGAACAATTCTGTCATACATGATTTATGCGAAAAGTTAACCGTTTACGCAGCGCAAACAGCGGTAGCTCTCAATAGGAACAAAGTGTCCCGATTTCGAAACAATCTTCATTGGTGCTCGGTTCCTATTGATCTTAGCGTGATGATATATAGCCTATAGCCTTCCTCGATAAATAGGGTATCCAATATAAAAAAAATTTTTAAAACCGACCTGTAGTTCCTGAGATTAGCGCGTTCAAGCAAACAAAATAAACAAACTCTTCAGTTTTACACTATAATATTAGTATAGATAGCTTTTGCCCGCAGCTTCACTCGCGTAGAATTTGGTCTGCCACATCAACTTCCGTAATAGTTCATTTTAATTATTTTTTTTACCATACAAACAATCCTACGGTACATCATCTTTGTGTAACTTCAATGGTTTAGGCAGCGTACGTCAATATATATAACTCTCAGAGGCTAGATTCTTATTGCCCACTTAATTGACATGTATCGTTATATTACGACCAAAACTACATAAAACCATTACAAAATCTAGCCTTCATGTTATTTCGATGTATAACCTATATTATTGTAAAGTTTCTTCCAAATCCGTCCATCAGTTTTTTCGTGAAAGAGTAACAAACACATACTCACAAACTTTCGCATTTATAATATTAGAAGGATTGATTGAAGACTTCTTTTATTGTTTTAACTTCACAAATGGAGAGAAATTGCTAGGATTTTTTTGTTAATACATTTTATTTTAAAGGAGATCAGTAAAGAGTGTACGTGCATATGAAATAACCATGCTCAGGCAGGAAAATCGTTATGAGTAGATGGTATTCATATTTATAAATAAATGGTGTCACTGAAGTGTATTTCGTGGTTTTAAGGGGAAGCCATGTTCAGTAATGGTTTTTAAAGATTTAAACTTTAAACACTGTTGCTGATTTTTATGTTTTCGGGTTACCAAAATCAGTTTCGGGCTTGACAGAAGACCCTTGTCAAACACTGCACATTACGGATGTAGAAGGTACCAATATAGCGATGTAACGGAGGCCACTAATTAATATACTGTATGTGTGTGTGTGTATAATGATTATGCGAAGGTCACAGTGTGTTTATTTTCTGAGATGTTACTAGCTCACATATACAACGACCTATCTAAACCATGACTTCACTACGACCAACTTACGTTCAGGAGGCCGTCCACAATGCGACGCTTGGTTGTACGTCCGTTCATCAACATTGCCATTACACGTACATAAATACAATCACGACTAATTCGCCGAAGGGGCGTATAGAGGTGTGTTAAGTACTCACAATAACTAAGTACTTTAACTTATTAGAAACTAGCCTTAACAATGACGCTTGAGTTAGATAGAAAAATTCATATAGTAATTTCCGCAACTTCAAGGATAAAAATAGATACTAGTATATTTTAAATACGACACGTAAAACATAAAACCTCAATATCATTGCGCGTACTAAATCGTCTCGCCCTACTTTGTGGAGTCGTAAATTTTTTATTACATTTAAAATCCCCCATCGCCTCAGGGTGGAGATACTACGAACCCATTTATTTTTAGCTACACGGATGCCGTAGTGGTTTTAGCGGTTGCTACGCCACTCTTTACTACACCGAGTGTTGTGGGTTCACACTCTACATGGGACAACACTGTGTGATCCACAAATTGTTGTCCTGAGTCTGTGTTCTTTGTGTCCGTTTCTTGTATGTTTGTAAGGTTAGTAGCGACACAGGATGTATTTCTAATGCGGGCGTTTTCTATTTAAAAACAAAACAATCTAATGTATGATGAGAGTTGTACATAGGAGGCTAAGTCGTTGTGTTTATATATCCATATTTTATCATCAGCCTCTAATAGTCCACTGTCGGACATAGGTCTCTCCTTAGACAGGAGGTTTTGGTCTACCAAATTTCCAAGTTTTCCTTCTCTTTTAAATGACATTTTCCTGAATTGTTTGTTCCCTTAGTCATATCTTACAGAACCGACGGAATGGATGGAGGTGGTGACACTATGTACTTTTAATTTGTCACCACACGGACCATATTTGAAGAACTTACGGCCCCAAGTCAACCTCACCTGCAAGTGGTGCACCTGCTGATCTACAGACAAAACTGTGGCAAACAAAACATCTTGATTATAAGCAATAGGCTTGCCATATATTACGTGGGACCAAAACACTGGTGAAAAGTGGGCGTTTAATATGCTTAGCCTAAGCCACATTCTACCATCGCACCGCTCGCCATCGTCAGGGAGCTCATCCACATACATTGGAACCTAAATGGTCGCGCACAGTGCGGTTTCAGAAAAATTTTCTCCCGCGAACAATCCCGTTATGGAATGAGCTCCCTGCCACGGTTTTCCCTGGGAACTACAGTATTGGGTTCTTCAAGAAGGGGGTAAATAGGTTTTTGAAGGGTCGGCAACGCGCACGTGATGCCTCTGGTGTCGCAGGCGTCCATAGGCTGCAGTAGCCGCTTACCATCAGGCGGGCCGTATGCTTGTTTGCCACCGTCGTGGTATAAAAAAAAAAAAAAAAAACAGACGTAATTTTATGAATGTATATTTATATTTGGTTAACATAGGTCAAGGAATCACATTATCACATCTCGCCTAAGTGGTTCTCATTTCGCCTCCGACGGAATGTGCGCAAATTCTCAATAAACTTTGTACCGCTCGAATTCGCTCGCTCGCTTTATATCGCTTTGAATCTCGGGTTTATACACATTCGTACTCGATGTAATGTGAATAATTTTTTACCCATTTTTCTATTGTGTAAGTATTAACACTCAAAAGAACATTTTCTTTGCACGCGGGACTGTTGTAGCTAAAGATATCACGAGAGATCAAACAATGTTTACTCAAACTCTGTCCTCTTTAAAGAGTCTGGAACAAAATCAATAATGAGTTTTTTTCCATGAAAATGCTTTGAAATATTTGCTTTTTTTTTCCTCATTCATTACTTTATTTTTACAAGTAGTGACGGTGTTAAAAAAATGAAAATAGTATGCGACCATTTACAAATGAACTCTTCTTTTTCTGTGGAAAAATCTCCCTCTAATGTAGTCCCATGTGGTGACGAATTAAGAAAGCAGAGTCTTCCAACCTCTATTCATCCCGTGAGTGTCGTAACAGCCAACTAAGCGAAAAAATTACCCCAGACAATATCTCTACAAAGAGAAGGAAAACTCGAAACAAACCCTGGACCAATCCATCGGCGTGAAATAGTAGGTCAAAACCTCCTTTCTAAGGAGAGGCTTATGCCCAGCACTGATGATGAATATAGTCCCGTCATTAGTCTCTTTGAAAACGTACTTTTGAGCTGCAAAGCTTATTTTACTATGCAATCGTATTTCGCTATTTCGTTGGTGAGTGTGAGACCGGAGGCCCGTTGATGCAGAGGTGACAGTTATCGTGGTAGCTGTGTAAGTAAGCCTTATACTGTCACGATGACTGTCATGCCTTTTATGTTACCAAGCGGGGTGTGAAAAAGCATCTCACAAGGCCGCTATTGTGTGAGTCACCATATGCAATGAGTATGGTGACCACAACTCTTGGATTTTATTCATGCTTTCCATCTGGTAGAGTCACTTTGGCAGGCTCTTAATATAGAAAATCACATGTTTAGTATTGAGTGTTCTCCATTTCCATCTGACAATGTAAGTAACGTGATGCAAGATCAAATTAGAATTCATTATGGACCCAGTGTTGGTAGGCAAAAATTTACAATAAAGTAATTAGATTAATAGTAGAAGTTAAATCAATATTACAGAAAAATTACATCGTGAACTAATTCTTTAACAGTTTGTATAACAAATAAGAACATTAACATAAGTGTATTTCTAAATAGTGAGTGTTACATATGTCGGATGTATGAATCCTTATCCTAACTTGTATTATAAATGTGAAAGTGTAGGTGTTTGTTTGTATGTTTGTCTTGTTTTTACGTACCAACGGAATGGTTTTATGGCTTGCCTTTTGTGTCTAGAGATGTTAGGAGGCTGGAAAGTGATATAGGCTACTTTCACCACGGTAAAATGTCTCATTTCGCTGGGAAGATCCGTAATGACGCATATTTGAATCATTTCAAATTTTTACAAATTCTGATAAATGGCTCTATTAAGTTTTCATCCGATTGCATACGATACAAATTGAATTTTTGAATAAGGTGCTCACTTTGTCGATAAACATTTTAATATTTTTTAAATTTTAATATTATAAATGCAAAAGTTTTTAAGGATGGATGGATGATGGATGTATGGATATTTGTAAATATTTAACGCAAGAACTACAGATTAAGATGAGACTACGCGTAAGCAATTTTTTTAACTTTTACTTAACAAAATCATCCATTCATTCTTTTACGTTAATATCTAAACATATGCAAGTTTTCTTGTGTCAGTTATTTGGTTATTCAATTACTGGGTTGTGTAAACAAGCTCAGATTTTTTTTGTTAATTTAAAAATTTTAAAATAATGGACTCGATTTCTTCTCCACAGATCATAAATCTTTCTAAACATTTTTAATACAAATGTTACCATTACACAACTATACTAAATCATGGTGTTGCATTATATCAAACTAATAGCAGCATCCGTCTCCTGAAATATACTGGAATATATTAATGGTGAAAACTTGCCAGTTTAATATAGCCCTTATACTGAAGACAAACAGTGCATATCCTGTTTCGAAATAGACATTTATTTTCATAATGGTGTGTTTGTTCATTTAAATCGTGGCCAGTTTTTATGGATTAAGACATATTACGCCAGCAGAAATAACTAATGGCTTCGTAAACTATTAGGAAATTTCAATTTGTTATTAAAAAAATTCATTGTGTCCGGATGGTGACAGATTCAGAATACAGTGTCACTACCCCTACTCATCCCATGGGAATTGTAAGAGGTGACGAAGGCAGTAAACTACCCAGGACAACATCACTGCGAAGAGAAGGAAAACTTGAAACAAATCCTTGACCTCTCAGTCCGGCCCGCGTGATACAGTAGACCAAGACTTTCTTGCTAAAAGGAGGTCTATGTTTAGTAGTGGACTGTTAAAGGCTGTTGATGATGATGATGATGATGATGATGATGATGATGATGATGATGATGATGATGATGATGATGATGATGATGATATAAAAAAAATTGAACAAAATACCTCTAAACCAAATAAGTGAATAAATTTAATATGCTTTCGCACCTGCTACATTTTTTTTATCTTAAGGTCTAAGATATAGTCTAGTCCATGTAGACATGTATAAAGTTTTAACGAATAAAATGTTGCGTTATAAAAAGGATATTTTACTTATTATTTTTCTTGTTATTATAATCATCCTTTATTAATTTAGCTTCATAAATATATACCTATCTGGCCAATAGATATTACCTTACAATATTTCACTCTAAATGTGCTTAACTTTCAAAGAGTTCAAACTTGTTTTGTCGAATGTAGATTCACCTCCAGAACTACGTACTTATTTAAAACCTACATTCTTGCCCAAGTCTTCAACAAAAACTGAGAATGGTCGACGACGTATCCTCCGCATCTCCCAACTTACTGAACTGTTAAATATAAGGATAACTATACGACACTTTTGTTTTACATATCTACATTAAAACACAATTTGCCGAATCACTAAAAGCATCTACAATGCATTAGAATCGGATCGAAACAGAGTGTATCCAACTCGTGGAACAAAATAAAATAAATACATTATGTTACACCGACGAAGGATACAAATGCTACGTAAATATCCGTGTTTGACCTACTTTGAAGATACAATAACTTCAATGTTCCCCAAATTACAGGGTTAATTTTCACGCCGTTTAATTAAAATCCGTAGATATAACCGTTTCATGCTACAGCTGGACTTATGGGACTACCAGTGTCTAATTTCATTAGAGTAAAGGCTCTACTAGCTTTTGTCTGTGGTTCCATCCGCTTATATATCGGTTATCGCAGTAAATAGTAGCTTATGCGTTATTCTAATATATAAGCTATGGTACAGTAAAGTTTCATCTAAATCCGTGTAGTAGCTTTAACGTGAAAGAGAAACAAATATCCATACATCCTTACGAAATTTCGCGTTTATAATATTACTACCTTTTGCCCGCGGCTTCGTTCACGTGGAATTTAATCTGCCACGTTAAGTTTTGTAACAGATTACTTTAAATAAATGTTTTTTTTAACATACAAACAATCCTACGGTACATCACCTTTGTGTAACTTCAATGGTTCAGGCAGCGTACGCCAAGATAACTCTCAGAGGGCAGGTTTTTTTCCCGACTTAATTGAAATGTATCGTTATATTAAGACCAAAATAACATAAAATTATTAGAAATCGTAGCTTACATGTTATTCCGATGTATAACCTTATTACTATAAAGTTTTATCCAAATCCGTCCAGTAGTTTTTTTGTGAAAGAGGAACAAAGATCCATACCTACAAACTTTCGCATTTATAATATTAGTAGGTACGTTTATGATATATATAATAGAATAATTGAAAAAGTAGAAGCCTCAAAATATTCTCGTGAGATAAACTGGTAAAAGAATGAAATTTTTTCCTTTATGTAGCAAAACTTGGCCTTTCAGTTGTGTTGAGCCTTGAAACACAGCCAGAAATAGTTGCCATGTCATCTGATTTAGCAACTTTACAAAAAAATCGTTAATAACCTCGATGGCCACAGTTCTAATCTATATTTCTCTCTGAATAAGCTGCGTTCAAAACCTCTCATACGTTTAAACAATTGAAAAACTCAGCGCGCGTTTTTATACACGAAAATTCTATTTTCATTTCATTCTGTTCCAAAAAAAAGCAATTGCAGTGGACCCCCGGTAATTCGACAAACGTTTTGCAGGGTAGTGTAGGACTATCGAATTTGACGGATTATAGAGTACTGCCTAAGACCTCCTATAGCTCGGATTTTTTTACAAAAGAGTACCTTGTAATCCGACAAATTACAGGCACATGATAAAATTCTATATGTTGTCTTCTGGGCTTGTGACGTCATTACTAAGTATGTATACGTAATGCACACTGAATAAACGCTAAGCTGCATCGCTATCACACGTAGTCAAATTCAAACTAAGCAATCGGAATTGAAACAATACCTACACATCGAGCACAAGTTGTAATCTGTTCTATCATGCACGATCTACATTAGCGAATGTTGTTTGATTGATGTCGGATTACGGAGGGGTCCGGATTAGACAGGGGCCGGATTACCGAGGGCCTACTGTACTGAAACTGTTTTTGAAAAGACTTTTAAAAACAACATTATTATTTGTAGGTATAATTAGTAAATCGGCCACGAATACCTAAAGCTTTATTAAATAGATAAGCTTGTCGGGAATTTCTTGAAGCTCCACTCGTTAAGTGAAATTAGATAAGTAAATAAATATATATTTTTATAATGGTTAATTTCTCGTAGAAAATGTTATAAATGCGGCATACAAAATACCCTTTTGTGTGCTCGGTATTCTATTCATATTAATGAATAATATAGGATATTCAATATATACTAATATTATAAAACTGAAGTTTGTTTGGTTGAACGCACTAATCTGAGGAATTACTGGCCCGATTTCAAATTTTCTCTCGCCTCTTTGTTTTTATTTATTTATTTTTTTTGTTGACTAAGCGTAAAATCCCTTCGCATTTCCTGCTCCTTGGGGAGTCAGGAGTATCTGGTGTTCCCACTAAAAACCGCCCCGACGGCCGGCTTTTGCTACCCTACTCTGAGGGGGACCCGGACCCTATGATTTCAGGTCCCCCCCTCAAACTGACACCATGCCCCGTTAGGCCCTACCCCCGGGGAAAAATATTTCTCCCCCCAGATCTGACGTGGCGGCCCGACCTTGGGGTTATACCGTTAGCATAATTCAGTAAAAAAAATCCAATATTTATAAATCAATTTGCCAGACATTTTTATTCATTGTTTTGCTGTACGGCGGTACTTATTCGCGATAAAATTATTTAAAAATGTCAAAAGTCAAAGGATGCTTCCTATTTCCCGACGTTTCGAACGTGTTACACCACTCGTCGTCACGAGTACACTGGCATGAACTATGCTTCTGTGTAATAATCGTGCAAGTTTAAAAACAGTTAATATCATATTTAGTTTATGGTAGTTACTAAAACCTTTGAGTCTCTGCAGTTGCAAAGAGGTGTCTCTTCTATGGCAGTCCTCTATCGTCTTTACCATGGAGTGTCCTGACGAATTCTTCCAACTGGTCCCACCTTCTTCTTTCCTCTACAGGACAACTCATGCTGGCCTTGGAAGTCACCGTTTGAGAATAGTAGACATTCGTGCCCGAACCAAACAATTCGGCTCTTCCTTCCTGTGCACATCAGTTAAAGCCTGGAACTCATTACCAGCGCACATTTCCCTCCCACTTCTTTTAAGCTGGGCGTGAAAAAGCATCTCATTAGACCGCCATAACGTGGGTCGCCACATTGCATTGTCTGCATTCGCAATGAGTATGGCGGGCACGGCTCTTGCATTCTATTCATGCTTTCCGTCAGGTAGAATAGTCAGTTTGGTTCTTCAAGGCTTCTCTAAAAAATAAAAAATCATTTTTAACGTAGTACTAGTACGAACCTACCTACTCCCCATTTTCTTTATTGATTGTATTTATCTCTTGTTCCAGCATGCGGCAGAGATTGAAAAGAAGCAGAATGATTTGGAGAACAAAAAGTTGCTTGGATCAGTCGTGCAGTACGGCAACGTTTTACAACTGCTGCACGTGAAGTCCAACAAATACCTCACTGTAAGTCATTTATCGTTTGATATACTTTATTACAAGCTGGGTTTGTGCCTGTTAGTTTAGTGGTTAACGACTCTGGCTGCTAAACAAATGATAGTAGGTTCGAATCCTATCCTGCAGAAATAGTTGTGTGAGCACGATCATTAGTGCGTCTGGCTGTAATTTATCTAAAATATATATGGATTTACACATACATATATATGTTTAGCAGTAGCCTGGTTACCATAGTACAAGCTTTGCTTAGTTTGAAGTCAGACTACCGTGTGTGACGTGTGGAATTATTAATAATAATATATTTGTGGTGGTCATATCCTCCGACACAAATGAAGGGTCCTCTGACCAGGCGAGGTGATCATGCCTGGCGGGCCATGGCCCAACAGTTGATGTTAGGATGGTGGCTACACACTAATCACCACGAGAATCTCTATTTCGCGATTATATATATAATCGGATTAGTAGTTACTCCGTAGTTTATTATACTCCGTATTTCGATTTATCTTCGCTAGATGGCGCTGTAATATGTTTTTCTGTTCGCGCTGTATGTGGAAGTTGCCACACACATACACATATTTATTTATCTAAATAACCTCAAAACAAAGTTTTACTTTACATTTTTTTATATAACGGTTATGGTTACACAAGTGAAGATAAAACTCAATCAAACAAACTCTTATTATTATTATTTTCATGATCTAGGCGTATGAAATCAGTAATACTTTTTTTTAATTTTATTATTTTTTGTATAGGTAAACAAAAGACTGCCTGCGTTATTGGAGAAGAATGCAATGCGCGTTCATTTGGATGCAAACGGCAACGAAGGCTCCTGGTTTTATGTCATGCCGTTCTACAAGCTGAGAGCTACTGGTAATCTATTATTTTCTAAAATAAACTTTTATAGGACTGACTGCCTCGATGGCACAGTGGTAGCGTACGCGACTGCTGTGCTCGAGGTTTGGGGTTCGATTCCCGGATTGGACCAAATGTTTGTATGATTTGCAAATATTTATTTCGGAGTTTGGGTGCTTTCTATATATAACATGTATGTGTTTACACTAAATAAGTATATATAGTACATGCTTTGCTCAGTCAGATGTCTAAAATATTGTATAAAAAATAATAATACAGACAGGTTATCAGATTTTAAGTGACTGAACCACAAATGGATGCATGCAACCAAAAGGTGTAGGTGAGTTACCGCACTTTTAATGCTGTCTTCTCATCCAATACGGAGAAGACAGGCGAGGGGCGTGTTAAGGTTTCCGATCTTGTCACTTGCTGTGTGAAAAGCAATAAAAAAACCATGAACCATGGAACCACGGTCCGGTCGAGCTGACAGTACAAGCTCTAATATAGTACAAAGATCGTTACACACTGTTCATGGTTTCCTCAATTTAATAATAACACAAATAATTGACATAAATCAGTATTTAATCCCATCACTATTAACTTCTTTATTTATAAAAATTAACAATAACGATTATTTGTTTATAAGAATTGAGGGTAGTTTCAGTAAAATTATACGCGTGGTGATAAATAAAGATCACGTATTGTAACCCCCCTATTCAATCCAGAGTAGTAAGAGGCAATTAAGGGAGTGAAATACACAGGACAACATCACATAGTAAAGAGAAGGATACATTATACTGACCCGTCTGACTAACGTGGCGTAGTAGGCCAAAACTCCTTTTGAAGGAGAGGCGTATGTCCAGCAGTGGACTATTAAAAATGGACCTATCCAAAAACTACTCACTTAAATAAATCTCTTCCAGGTGACAACGTAGTAGTAGGGGACAAAGTGATATTGAACCCTGCAAATGCAGGACAGCAAGTTTTACATGTGTCCTCTAATCACGAACTGCCTGACAATGCTGGCTGCATGGAGGTAACTTTAGATGACGTCATCATAACTTACATTATTTTTTTTTAATTGATTGACCCTAAGTAGCAAAAAGTAGACATAAAGGAGGGCTTTTAATGGTGTAGGGGCAATTGAGTACATTGCTCACCTCATAGTAAGTTACCCCATGGGTACCCTTGGCAACTCAAGAGAGTCTGGTACCTTGTAGTCTTTTATGTTCTACCGGCGAGTGGCGAGTCCCCCGTAACCACACTTCAGTGAAAAGAAATTAAGGTTTGCTTGTCATCAGTCTTCTGTAGAGCAGTTATGGCACTTCTGTTTTATATGTGCCGAAGTATAACTATCCCACGAAAAATTTAAACAACCCTATGTCTTAAATTTACTCCTCGTTACATGAAAAACTATTCCTTCTAATCCAACTGTCCTACTGCACCCTCTGTTATTTGTTGGCAAGACCAGATATCGATGATAAGTTGAATGCCAATAACAATAATTGCATGTCACTACCAGTGAGAGGGAGACAGAATGAGTGCTGTCAGTTTTGACAAGCACTATTTTTAACAACGACACACCCCCCACTATTATCCCGGGTCCTTTAAGCAGGGTGTAAAGAAGCATCTCACTAGGCTGCCATAGCGCGTGTCGCCATATTACGTTGTCGGCATTCGCAACGAGGTTGGCGACCATCACTTTTGGATTCTATTCATGTTTTCCATCAGGCAGCGTAGAGTCACTTTAATAGGTTTTCATAAAAGAAAGACAGAGTTCTTAATAAGGTCTTTATTATTTTATTTCGTTCTGAACTCCAGGTGAACGTAGTCAATTCTTCAACTTCGTGGAAAGTGACTCTTTTCCTGGAACACAAAGAGAATCGCGAGGAGATCCTCAAGGGTGGGGATGTGGTGCGGCTGTTCCACGCAGAACAAGAGAAGTTTCTCACAATGGACGAGTACAAGAAACGGCAGCACGTATTCCTCAGGACCACCGGAAGGTCTAGCGCCACAGCTGCTACCAGCAGTAAGGCGCTGTGGGAAATTGAGGTGAGATGATTGTTCTCTTTGGTCGATTTTCACCCTTTCTTTTTTTTTATTGGCTCACCAGTAGTTGTTCATTCCGTACAAATTAAAATACAGTTTTAAGGGTATATTATTCCTGTTATTACACACATTTATCTTATCATATTCAATAGCGTCCACGTAAAACTAAGTACAATTTATGCTATTTTGCCAACGATTCAGAATTGAATATCGACCAAATTGCTGCAGCTGTTAATGAGTCTGCACAGTCGTGGAATTATGGAGTAAACTCCAAAAGACCATCCTACGGAGAAGTAGATGTAAGAGATCTATAGGGGCTTGAGGGTTTCTCACCGAGGGCAATATATTTCTAACTTTGTCTAGTCAAGTCATCACATAAACTATTGAAAAATGTCAGATGCCGTAAAAAAGTCTTCAGTGTTTTTTCAAGTCTTTACGTGTGTATGGTCTAACGCGATCTCTAGACCGTACTGCGGTATTTCATAATACTGCGCACAAGATTGTCGTACAGCAATGTCTGGGTCGAGTCGGACCGCAAACCAAACACGTTTGTTAGAATAAAGCGAAGCGTTCTGAAGATATTTGGTAATCGACTCAATCTGGAAAATAAATGGCAAATTTTTACCTCCATATTTGACAAATTAATGTTCAACTTTATCACTATCCGTGAAGGTCAACTATTTTGTACTCTAGTCTCTACGAAAGATTTGGACGAAGGTTGTCAGTTTTCGGAGTCGGACTATAATCTTCGATTTAGTAACAAATGAATTAGCCATACTTAATTTTGTCCAAATGCAAATCCAGTGTTGGTATTAGTCATACTTCAATCTACCTGGTCCTGTCATTGCAAGAGTCTCACAAGGCTTTCAATTTCACAGCAAAAATGCAAGAACAAAACCAAAACTACCCCTAAACTAACTAAACTTAACTACTAAAAGTACCCTTAGATTTAGAAGCATGTATTTTTTTACCACTTGTACGCATTAGTACTAACTGTCGTACGTACGTGCGTACGTACTGCAGGTATACGTATGAAAGTTGTCATAATCTCTTTCAGGTGGTACAACACGATCCATGCCGTGGCGGTGCCGGCCATTGGAACTCCATCTTTCGTTTCAAACATCTAGCCACTGGACATTATTTAGCGGCGGAGGCGTGCAACAGACCGCCGTAAGTTAACCAATCTATGATTAAGATGTATTGACAATAATCACATCGTGCTTAATTATGGACCTATAGTCTATTTGCGTTAAGAAAATAGTGACATGTTGTTTAAGCTCCACCCCTGACTGTTTCCAAGAAATTTCATGTTATGTTGAAAGTACTCAATAATAAATAAAATTTGGAAATTGCCTCCCTAAGAGGGTAAAATCAGTGCTGAACAGCTGTATAGAACTTTTAAAATTAGAAACAGAATAAAATTTAGAGCGCAACCGTAGGTGATAGTTAGTGTACTGTAGTACACTAGTATATATACTATACTTTTTCCTTCAGCGATCAACCTGTGGAGCCAGGCGAGCCAGTCTACCAGCTGGTATCCGTACCACATTCCTCAGAGATTGCAACTCTATTCGAGTTAGACCCGACTACTATGACGCATTCCGATGATTCCGTACCTCAAAGTAGCTATGTCAGGTATGTGCATCATTATCATCTGCCTATCACCACTGGCTAATGAAGACCTCCCCAAGAAGCACTATTTCGGTCTTGCCTTTCTATTTCACCCTACATTAAGTTTTATTTTATATTACTTAAGTGCGATCCTATAGAAAAGTGCATGAAGCACTTTTTTGTTATACTTTTTTTTACTTCTGATTATCTGGCATAGGCCGACCCTTGTTACATATCAACTGCCTCGGTGGCGCAACGGTAGTGAATGCGACTGCTGTGCATGAGGTCTCGGGTTCGATTCCTGGGTCGTACCAAATGTTTTGATGATCGGCAAATAGTAGTTTGAGCGTTTTCTACGTATAATATGCATGTATGTACAAAAAAAAAGTATATAAGTATTGTATCAGTCAGTCTAGTTATCATAGCACAAGCTCTGCTTAGTTTGAAACTAGATGGCGTTGTGTGTCACATGTCGGAAATATTTATTTATTTATTGTTTATTATATAGTCACATAAGGTGTTTTAATTTTAGTTTATCGAATATTTAAATTACAAATTTCCTATTTATAATTAAAAAAAAATCTCCCTAATTTGTGCACTTTATTGCTTTATATACTACTAATAAATTATTTAAATATACTCTTAGCTCGGTTTATGTAATTATCGGTATGTTATCGTTACGACATATATTGAAGAGCTTGTCTCACATGAATAAATTACGTTTTCATTTAATGTTTTAGGATATTTGTCTATGCTTAAAACACAAATACAAAATTACTTTATATGCATACGTACATACATAAATCACGCCTACCCCTCAGGGGTAGACAGGCATATTAAACACTCACATTTCGGCAGTGTTTTGATCGTTCAGAGTTCCAGGGATTTCCTTACTAGGGTGCACCTGGTTCTCCGAATACTGGTACCTGAGACGGCGTGCGGTTTTTGGTCGGTTCGAGTCCAACATTTCGGTGGTATCCGTGGGGATTTCCACACAGAAAATTAAAAAAAAGTATTAATCCTACGGAATATGTAGTAGTGATGAGCCTATTGCCACTAAATGGAATGTTTATATGCAATTATAAAAAATATTTTACACAATATAATATGCTTGTTATTAATATAGATCACAGGTTTTATAGCGATTAATCACCACTTATTTAATTTGAATGCTATCACATTTTGTCAATATTTTCTAGGTTGCAACATTTATGCACACACACATGGGTACACTCCACATCTATTCCCATTGACGACGACGAGGAAAAACCTGTTATGTCCAAGGTAAGGGCACTAATAATAACATTTGATATTTTAGATAGAATTTTCCAAAATATCATCATCATCAGCAGCCTTTAACAGTCCACTGCTGGACATAGGCCTCTCCTTAGCAGGAAGATTTTGGCCTACAATACCGAACCCTACTAGACCGGAGGCCCATTGATGCAGGGGTGACAGTTATCGTGGTAACTGTGTAAGCCTTACACTACCACGATGACTATCATGCCTTTTACGCCCCAAGTGAGGTGTGAAAAATCATCTCACAAGGTTGCCATAGTGTGGGTCACCATACTGCATTGTCTGCATTTGCAATGAGTATGGTGACCACAACTCTTGGATTCTATTCATGCTTTCCATCAGGCAGAGAAGAGTCACTTTGGCAGGCTCTTAGTATAGAAAAAAAAACCATACTGGCCAGATGGATCTGGATGTCGTAATAGCAGCTGTTCCCGGATCCCTCCTATGTCAGGCACAGAGTGGCAGCACCAGTGTGTGGTGTGGCGCAGTGGTTTTAGTCGGTCCGATTCCGAAGCACCACCCCGCCGTAAACCCCGGTGGGGTGACGGCCCGAGGGGGTTTCCACACGTTAAAAAAAAAGGATTTGTTTTAACTTCTTCTCTTTGCAGTGATGTTGTCAGGTAACATGTTTGGTTCCCTTATTCGCCTCTTACTAAATCCATGGGAAGAATAGGGGTGGTGGCACTTTGTATTTCTTATTTATTTGTTCCAATATTTTAAAATGGCATAAATAATTACAGAGAATAGCAATCACAATGTGAGTAGCAATTTCACCAATTTAAGTTTAAACAATCGTAAGGAACATGACACCATAATAAAAATACGAAAAATAAATGATAAAATATAAATAAATTGTTCATTCATCGTTCAATCAGTCATACGTTCATTAGCAAATAATTAAAAAATAATAAAATCAATTAAATGTCAAATACAAAAGAAAAAATAATCAACAAAATTCAAATAGTGTTGAATACATAAAAAAAAATTCTTAATCTGTCACTACACGGAGACGTTTCCAGAATATAATTTGAATTTATTATCCTCTTCATTCTTTTTTATGACTTCTAACATCTTTCTTCTTACTTTGTTCTCTGTGGGGACGGAAGTGTGTATTAGAAAGTCGGGGAAACGTCTTCAATTTAATTTGATCAATGAACACACGCGATGCTACAGCTGGACATCAGAGGGCCTAGTGTGAATTTATTTTATATCAACTCACTCTTGATGACCTTGTTGCGATTGGTGAAAATTCAGTGCGGACCAACCACAACACTCTTTAACTGGCCTTTTTGTTTTTTTTAACGTATGGGAACCCCCTCGGGCCGTCACTCCACCGGGGTTTACGGCGGGGTGGTGTGTCGGAATCGGACCGACTAAAACCACACGGTGTGCCACTCTGCGCCTTTCATAGGAGGGATTCGGAAACAGCTGTTATTACGATATCCAGACTCTTTAACAGGCCTATTTCATCTTCTCACCCTCACCCTCCACCCGGCCTATTGTTACCTTTCTAACATCAAAAACAACCTTTAATAGTTCACTGGCACAGTCCTCTCCTTAGAGAGGAGGTTTTGGTTTACTATTTCACACTGACTATACGAGTCGGTGGGCGTTTTCCTTCTGTTTACCTACCTTTCTGTATCATAACTCTAATCCAACTTTTCTATTCCGTAGGTGGGCTGTTCCTTAGTTAAAGAAGACAAGGAGGCGTTCGCATTGATATCTGTGTCGCCGAGCGAGGTTCGGGACCTGGACTTTGCTAACGACGCGTGTAAAGTGCTATCGGCCTTGTCCGTCAAACTTCAGAATGGGAATATAGAACATAATGAAAGAAAGTAAGACACATTTTACTTTGAAGACTGTTTACATATATTTTAGTAGAAAATCTATAAAAAATCAGACTCTTTAATCAACAAACAGAAATGTTAACCTTATCAGCAATTGTAAATCTGAGTCTGTACTTGTACGCGAATAGACACGATTATATAATATATTTTTGTCTTGTTTCGACTATGTAATGCATAATCTAATCTATGGTTTTTAGTCGATTTTCAGTAGGACTTTCAATAATTTAAACAAGTTTATTAATCGTACTAGACTTTACGTCACGGCTTTAAAAATTTGCGATTTTTCAGTATTAACTGGAAGATTTGTATTATTTTGAAGAAAAAAATTGATTGTCTGACTGCCTCAGTGATGCAGTGGTAGCGTCTACGACTGCTGTGCTTGAGGTCTCGGGTTCGATTACTGGGTCAGACCAAATGTTTGTATGATTTGCAAATATTTGTTTGTATACAAAAAAAAGTATACATATATATATTAGTTGTTTAGTATCCATAGTACAAGCTCTGCTTAGTTTGGGACTAGATGACGCTGCGTGTCAGATGCCTGAAATTATCAACAGCTTTTTACAGTCCACTGCTGGACATAGGCCTCTCCTTAGCAAGGAGGTTTTGGCCTACTATACCACGCTGGCCAGACGAGTTGGAATAGGGTTTGTTTCAAGTTTTCCTTCTCTTTGCAATGATGTTGTCTTGCATATTTGGTTCCCTTAGTCGTCTTTTACGGCACCCACGGGATGAATAGGGGTGGTAACACTATGTATTCTTAATCCATCACCACACGGACTATGTCTGAAATATTATTTTCGAAACATATAATGTAATTTTTTATTTTGTCCAGAGCCCTGACCTGTTTGCTGCAAGACATAGTGTACTTTATAGCCGGCTTTGAGAATGAGCCCAATAAATCGGAGGCCTTGGAATTAGTCGTAGAGAATCCCAACAGAGACAGACAGAAATTACTCCGAGAACAGTATATATTGAGGCAACTGTTCAGGATATTACAGGTAATGTCAACCATTGTTTTACTTATTTACTTAATTGGCCCTTTGGCCTAGTGGTTAGTGATCCTAACTGCTAAGTTACAAGTCGTGGGTTCGGTCCCACCCAAGACAAATTTTGTGTGATGAGTTCACGATTATTTATTCTGTGTCTGGATCTAATTTATCTATAATATGTGTGTAATTAAAAATATTTAGTTTTATTTTAAAAGCTCTTTGATGCAAGTATAATTATTCAGAATAGTAATATGTGTTGATCGATGGTGTTGTAGGTTCGAACCCTACGTGCGACAACACTTTGTATAGGTCTGAAGGCAGTCGCTTCACGTAAAAAGTTAAGTCTTAAAACCGACTTCAAATTAATTTGGGACAAGAGTTCGAAGGAAGAAATGTCTGATATAGGATATTTTGAAAACGCGAGAATTGTCTTTATTTTTTTTTTTTTATAAATAATCTCTTTCAGGGTCCATTCCAAGAAACTCCCGAAGGCGAGCCGTTCTTGAAAATCGAGGAGCTGTACGATCCTCGATATGCCGCTTATAAGTACATATTCCGCCTTTGCTACAGGATATTACGACTCAGTCAACAGGACTACAGAAAAAACCAGGTTCGATTCTTTCATCGTCAATTATACGAAAGAAAACCATTTAGTTTTCAGGTTATATTCGGTCATAATATTAGTTTATATTGTTTTACTGTCGTATTTGTAACTTTTTCAGTTCAAGTTTCATAAACTTTTTTTTAGAATTAACAATGTAGCCTATTTCCAGTATAAGATGAACTGTCACGGGTCAGAATTTCACAGTTAAATTTAGATTTATATTTAAGGGACTGCGCGGTTGGACTAGTGCTTTAAGCAGTCGCCATGCCACTCAACTGCGCTTAGTGTTATGGGTTCAAACTCACATAGGACAACACTTTGTGTCATCCACAAATTGTTGTTCTGAGTCTGGGTCGTTTTTGTATGCGTTTCTTGTCTGTTTGTCAAGTCATCCGCGACACAAGATTTAAAAAAAAAGTAGTTAAAATAACCTTATGCGAAGTTCTTAAAAGTTGTTATGATGCCAAAAACTGTATTTAAATTATGTAGAAATATAGAATACAACTCATCATATGAACAGCTTTTAACCGTCCACAGCTGGACATAGTCCTCGCCTTAGAAAATTTGGGCCTACTGTGATGTGTTCATTTCAAGTTTTCCTTTTTATTTGCGTCATTGCCTTGCGTAATTTGCTTTCTTAGTAGACTCTAACGACGTTTATGGAATGAATACAATCCAATTAATAAGTAAGAAAGAGATAGATAGCTTATGTACACTCCTCTTTGTTCATTTTTAATAATTTTTACATTCTTTTGTACACGAAATTAACTTAAAAGGGACTCACAGTATTAACACTGAAAGTTATCACCAGAAGACATTTACGCAGCTCAGATATCACGTAATGTAGACACAACGACTCGATTCCTTTCATTATTTTTTTTAATTTTATTTTTTTTTTAAAGACAACGCCCACACTAGGAATAAATCCTGTGTTGCGGGGGACTTTACAAACATACAAATAACAGACACAAAAAACACCCAGACTCAGAACAACAATTTGTAGATCACACAAAGTGTTGTTCTATGTGGGATTTGAACCCACAACACTCGGCGAAGTAGAGAGCGGCGTGGCGACCGCTTAAATCACTAGGCCAACCGTGCAATCGGTTGAGTAAAATAATATTTATTCACATCTTATAACTTGTTTTTCCTCCAGGAATACATTGCGAAACACTTCGGCTTTATGCAGAAGCAAATAGGATATGACATATTGGCCGAGGACACGATCACTGCACTGCTTCACAACAACAGAAAGCTTCTTGAGAAGCATATCACTGCTTCGGAAATTGAGACTTTCGTTGGTAAGTATGTTATGTATACTTTTACCTCCACTTGAGGTAAATATCGGCTTAAAAAATGTATATGTCAGTGGTATCATATCTGCTAAACGTATATACCAATTTACATGTAGTATATTTTCCTTGGAGAGATTTTTTCGCAGATGGTTTTTTTTTTTAATTTATACTACCGTACACACTAATCCAGGGAGTGTGTCCTTTTTTCCGACTTAGTATTAATTAAACAATAGTGAAGATGTGGTCATTATTAGGTAATATTTTTATTTTTCATCTTATTTGTTTGTGATAAAAACAGTTATACAATACAGTTTTTACAAAAAAAATAACAATTTAAGTATTTGAAACGTATAAACCCACACCAATGTCCACGAGGTAAGAATTGGAGTAAATAAGGTAAAGCACATGCATCATACAAGGCAAAAAGGGGCCAAGTGCGAGTCGGATTCGTCAATGAAGGGTTCTGTAGCAGCTATTTATGGCGTATTAAAAAAAACTACTTACGATCTCATTCAAACCAATTTTCGGTAGAAGTTTACATTGTAATGTACATCATATATTTTTTAAGCTATTGCATAGCTTTTATCGCGGGCTTCGAGCTCGGCGACCGTTTTAAGCAATTCCGTAACGAAAATAAACCTAACACCCCCCACTCCGAGCGGCACAGTGGTACGGCGTTGAAAGCCGTACATCGTCTAACGTCGTTTCAGTTCGGCAGACTTCGGCACAGTGTTTGTGTACGTGCCACTAGACGCGTGCCTGTAGACTGTACGAAGCTCGCACAGATCGAGACGAGCTGCTCCGAAAAATTATAATTGCATAAGTTGATAAAAAATGCTATGCAATAACTTTACCAGGGCAGTCCCCGAGTAGGTACCATACGCGTTTTTTAGTTTTTTCATTCTCTTAGTTTAGAAGTTACAGGGGAGGGGGGCACATTTTACCACTTTGGAAGTATCTCTCGCGCAAACTATTCAGTTTAGAAAAAAATGATATTAGAAACCTCAATATCATTTTTAAACACCTTTCCATAGATATCCCACACGTACGGGTTTGATTAAAAAAAAAACAATTTGCGTTCTAAGTGGGAGACCCCAAAAAAATTTATTTCTTCTATTTTTGTAAAAATGTTAATACGTATCATTTTTTAAAGAAATGACCGTGACATACGGACGGATAGACAGACAGACATGACGAATCTATTAGGGTTCCGTTTTTTTGCCATTTGGTTACGGAACTCTAAAAAAGAGGAAAAAAGGGGCAACTATTCATTCCACAGATACGATCAGTAGCATACTAATCTAACGTATTCTTCCACCAACAGGCCTAGTTCGCAAGAACATGAAAAACTGGCAGTCTCGTTTCCTCGACTACCTCAGTGACTTGTGTATATCTAACAAAAAAGCTATTGCTGTGACGCAGGAGCTCATCTGCAAAAGTGTTCTTTGTGCCAATAACTCTGACATACTCATTGAGACAAGGTGAGTTCACATAAAATAACAAACATACGAATAAGCTTGAAACAAAACCTTTATCCAGCTGTGGACTATTAACGGCTGTTGATAGTACCTAAAGGGGAATACAATAAGTGTGCGGTTAGTCCACAACTCTTGGACTCATTCATGCTTTCCATCAGGCAGAGTAATCCCTTCGGCAGGATCTTAAATAAGGCTGAGCGACCCATGTTGTACAACGATATACCTCTATCTCCGTGCTATAAAATTAATTGATTATCTTACCGCTAAGTCTCGTACTCTCTCGCAACGGTGGCCTCTCTTATCAATCCTCAATTATATAGTTATACACTGTGACTGGTGAGATACCTTCAATACTTATGGAGAGTACTCGGTACTCGATTCTCGTTAATTTGATATGAAAAAAATAGGTGCTTATTTTTTATCGAAATGTCTCTAAAAAATAAGTCCGCGCGGTGTCCCAGTATTCCGCAGTTAAATACTGGGCTCTCGGTGTACTGTGTACGAAGTTTACTAAGAAGTTATTTAATATTTCGTTTTTATGTTATTTTATTTCATGATATATGTTCGCATACTATCACGTCCTCAAATATTGTAGGTATCTCACCAGTCAGTCTGTATAGTGTGGGTTTACATCCAAAATATGCAGTAACCCTTACCGTGATACCCTAGCCTTATCTTCATAATTAGGCACTGAATTATTTCCCATCGCGGCAATAATTTCATACACTACATATATGTTTAAATTTGACACTAGATGGACCACTATAGAATAATTTGTGTGCAATAAAGGAAAGGTATTTAAATATTATTTAGCTAAGTAAATACTTACATATTTAATCATAGGTTGGTCTCTACCAAAATCAGGAATGCAGACGACAGTTTCACCGTGGAAGAGGATGTGATCCTTGTGTGGAATAATAAACAGGTAAAATATATTGTATTATAATAATATTGTATGTAAACAAATATTTGTAAATAAATAGGGATTAACCTGCGATGTAGACCTACTTAGACGTAGTAGGACCACGCTGATTTCAGCACCGGACAGGGGCAGTATTACCCTCTTACAGTAGATCAACAGAAAGCGACAGCATCCGTGCTGTTGATGGAAGGTTGGCAGTTGTCCTTGTAATGGTGGAGGTGTCTGCAATGCAGTGCCACGATGACTGTCTGCCGTAGTGTGGGTCACCATACTGCATTGTTTGCATTTGCAATGAGTATGGTGACCATAACTCTTGGATTCTATTCATGGTTTCCATCAGACAGAGTAGAATTGCTTTGGCAGGTTCTTAATATAGAAAAGGAAAGTTTCTTCCAACGGCATATAGTGTACAGTTTGACAAAAAAAAAACGATTTCTACTGGACTATGCCAATTGAATGTTAAGATAATGTTGATTGTACCTACTTATCAACAAACATAACTAGATCCTTCATCAACATTCTTGTTGTCCACGCTCTTTTACAACAATTCAAATTAAATTTGTCAATTTCAAATACAGCTTTGTATAAAACCATTAACTTTCCAAAAGATTAATTTTCCAAAATATAAATAAATAAAAAACATTCTAGAAACTTTACTAAACAGTTGGTATATTACAGCGTACGGCGTACTTGTCTGACTTAGCGGAGAAAGCGAAACAGAACCCTAATAGCGAAGAAGCGGCCATCCTCGACTACTACCGCCATCAGCTTGACCTGTTCTCCAACATGTGCCTCAACAGGCAGTACCTGGCGCTTAACAGCCTTTCACCTCAACTGCACATCGATTTGATCCTCAAGTTAGTAAACAGAACGTAAACAATTAACTTTGAAAAACATGGGTAGGAATAGATTTCATGTCCTTCCAATAAAGGAGGAGAATTCCCCCCCCCCCCACCAGGCAAGTTGATCATGCCTGGCATATCACGATCCAACGGTTGATGTTGAAAAGTTGTTGTTGTCCATAGTTACACGGAGTCAGTGTTTATAGGGGTCTGATCAGATCCCTCCTTTGACGGTTAAGTTGAAAAGATTATTTCTTGTGTGTCAAGAAAACGATATCCTAATAGGCATGAGAATTATTCATATCGCGATACAGGATTAGAAATTACTCCGTAGTGTGTCGTCGTTAGATGGCGCTGTTTTTATTTCTTGTATGTACATGCTAGGTGCCACATTGATTAAAAAAATCCTTTAAATATGTATGTGCTCTTTTTTTGAAAACAATTCTGAAGTATATAAAGTATAGCTGAATTGAGAATTTCTCCTGTTTTTGAAGTCACGATTGAGTCGAAATCTAGTAGTACAAACTGATTTTATTTGACTGTACAGTTGGCCTAATGATGTAGGTAAGCGGTCCTCACACCGGTCTCTATTGCGCCGAGTGTTGTGGGTTCAAACCCTACATGAGACAACACTGTGTGATCCACAAATTGTTGTTCTGAGTCTGGGTGTTCTTTGTGTCTGTTTCTTGTGTGTTTGTAAGGTCCCTTGCGACACGGAATTTATTCCTAGTGCGGTCGTTGTCTTTTAAAAAGAAAAAAAAAGGTTTTTATTTTGTGTACCAGATGCATGTCGAACGCGGCTCTATCATACGAAGTCCGCGCGTCGTTCTGCCGCCTGATGCTGCACCTGCACGCCGACCGCGACCCGCAGGAGCCCGTCACGCCCGTCAAGTACGCGCGCCTCTGGACCGAGGTGTGCGACAGGATACATATACACGAGTGAGTACACGCTCACACTCACCCCTACACTAGGGATGCCTCATTCCTATTATAAATTACTAGCCGATTTGTTATTTCACCACATAAAAAAAAAGATAAATGAATTTATATCACTTGTCTAGTACTCATAGTACAAGCTTTGCTTAGTTTGAGACTAGATGGCGTTGCGTCAAATGTCTGAAATATTTGTTTATATATTATAAATTGTTTCTAAAGCAGGGGTTAACTAACCCTTATATCTACTACAACGTATCTACTAAAACTATTATCTACAACCGTAGATGGATAAAAATTAAGGGTTATATGTATTTTTTAATCATTATCAACTCTGCTAAATGACGCCCACTGCTGGACATAGGCGTCCTTCTTATTTTTAAAATTGTCACAGAAATAAAAATATTTTACCTTACCTTTCGTTACTATCCTAAGTTTCTTATTTCTAAATGTCTGGTGAGTGCGTAGTTTTTTTTATATGTTTGTTTTTAACACTGTGTACCACATGAGCGTGATACCATTTCTAGAATGCCATCTGAAAACCAGTGCTGCACAGACATGGAGCAGCATAAAACTGAGATGGTGACCCGTTCTGGCCCATATTCTTATACAGATTCTTCTGTGTTTGATATATTGTATATACTGGTTATACATTATTTAGACTGCCTCGTTAATCTAGTGGTTAATGTATGCGACTACCAATCAAGAGATCTCGAATAATTTGTCTCCTCGTTCTTCGTATTGCGAGAGTGAGGGAACAGAGAGTGCACCTCTGTTTGCGCGCACAAACTTGTGCAATATAATATCTGTCGCATAGTTGGCTAGCCTCCGTTGAGACTGGCTATTGTGGCCGAAACCGGCTGGGTGTTACATAATACTGTTCTATAATTACTATTGCTACTTTAAATGGTATATGCTTTATATTTTAGGGGCTATTAACAAATCAGCTTCGTTCATTTCGTTCATTCATTCATTCAAAGTGTACAAACAATGAAATATTTTGAAACTCAAGCAGAGCCAGATTTATAGACACACTGCTTCAATACGCTGCTGTTTACCCCTTTAAGGGTATAAACGTAAATGTACATACATACATGCCGAAGCGTACTAGAGTGGAGACCACGATTGAGCCAACGTAGTGTAGGGCGCCCTGCGGCGCGGTGGACCGACGACTTGAGGAAGGTGGTTGGCGGCGGATGGATGAGAATTCCCAAGATCGGAATGGTTGGTGCTCCTTGGGAGACCTTCGTTCAACAGTGGATGGCGAAAGGCGATATTTAAGTAATATAATTTGTACGTGTGAAGATATATATTTTTCTGTCTTTTCAGCTATCAATGCGTGAAAAGCGGTCCGGATGCAAACCGCGCGAAGGTGAAAGAACAGTTTGCGTCGACCATCCGCTTTGTTGAAAATTATTTATGTAACGTGGTCACGAGGACTTGGTACTTCAGCGATCATGACCAAAACAAATTGACTTTCGAGGTTGTCAAGCTGGCAAGAGAGTTGATTTATTTTGGCTTCTATAGGTAAGGCGAATATATGTTCTATGTGAGTAGTCTGTCAGTTTTATTTTTAGGGTTCCTTTTTTTCGAACAGGAAACTTTTATGCGAAGTCTTTGCTATAACTAGCGTGGTTAGAAATTAACTTTGTTATTTTAAATTAACAAAAAATTAAAAAAAAAAATTAATGTTTCATTTGACAATTAAAAAGTCATACGGATTTTAAAAAATATATAATATATTTTTCATGTCATGATGGTATTAAATTGCTCCAATTAATATAAACGATGAGGCCAAAGGTTGTGGGTCCAATTCCCACCTGGTACAAATAATCACTAGATGAGCACGATTTCTGTCTGGGTGTAAATTATCTATCAAATGAATTAAAAAATAAAAATATTTAAGACCTAGCTTTTGTCCGTGACTCCGTCTACCTGTTTATCGGTTATCACGGTAAATTGCAGCCTATGTATTATTTTGAGGTATAAACTATATTACTGCAAAGTTTCATCTAAATCCGTTCAGTAATTTTTGCGTGAAAGAATAACAAACAACCTCGCATTTATAATATTGTTAGACTGTTTATCAGTTGTCTGGTAACAAACCTGGTTTGGAATCAGACGGAAATGTCTGCTATTTATGAAGAAATATTTATTATAAACTTTGTCCACAGCTTCAGTGACTTACTTAGATTAACAAAGACGCTACTCAGCATCTTGGACTGCGTTACGGCAATGGACTTGCTCAACGAAACCAACGCTCTATCTGGAGAAGTTGAATGTAAGTGGGTTGTGATATGAGGAATAATAATTTAACGGGAGAATTCACCATTTACATTACCCCCCCCCCCCCCCCCCCTTCTTTTTCTATCTTCTTTATCACTCTATATGCAGAAAATAATGATACCTAAATAAAATACGAATAAAAACTGTTGGTGTTTTGAATATTGTAATTTTTTAAGGTTGATATGCGAATATAATTAATTTACTTTTACAAGCAGCTCAAGAAAAACTGGAATGTATGAAGAAACGTAAGTAAACATAGAAAAATTATAGTAGCATTTGCAAATTTATATAATCTTACCTTGTGACAGCCCTACCGCCAAAATTAGGGGGTAGGGATTTGTAAAATTGTGTAAAGTATACGCATAGGAATAAAAAATTTCGCAAAGTTAAATATTTCGATCAAATATAGTACAGCACAGTAAATCTCCCGGTCTTGGGCAATTCGCATCCACCTGCTGCCAGCCACTTTCTTCAAGTCGTAGGTCCATCGCGCCGCAGGGCGCCCTACACTACGTTTGCCCAAACGTGGTCTCCACTCTAGTACACTTCGGCTCCAGCGACCATCGGTTCGTCTGAAGACATGGCCGGCCCACTTCCACTTCAGCATACTGATTCTCCGTGCGATGTCAGTTACTCTAGTTCTCTGTCGAATAACCTCGTTACGAATTTTATCAGCCAGAGAAACGCCCAGTTGGCGTTTCTTGGGGGAGACCTTCGTTCAGCAGTGGACGGCGATAGGTTGAATAGATAGTAAATATAGTACAGCGTAGAATAGGGTAGGTAATTTCTTTGTCACTAAGAGAAGCACCGATTATATGGAGACAATCAATGTTTTATTCTTGTTCTGTTCCAGCTGAAGGTGGTGTGCTGCGAAGTATAGGAGATATGGGTGCTGTGATGACCTCAATCACCTTAGGCACCGTTACTAGAAATGTAAGATTTTGTACTACTACCACACGTGTTTTGGGGAATACAGTGTCACTATTCTTACTAGGTAGTAGAGCCACGCTGATTTAAGCACGAGCGGGCCGGCTCGACCGGGGCAATACTACCCTCCCACTGAAGACCAACCTAAAGCACCAGCATCCGTGTTGTCGTGTTTCGTTGGTGAGTGTGAGACCGGAGGCCCATTGATGCAGGGGCGACCGTTATCGTAGTAACTGTGTGAGCTTTACACTGCCACGATGACTGTCATGCCTTTTATGTCTCCAAGCGGGGTGTGAAAAAGCATCTCACTAGGCCACCATAGTGTGGGTCACCATACTGCACTGTCTGCATTTGCAATGAGTATGGTGACCACAACTCTTGGATTCTATTCATGCTTTCCATCAGGCAGAGTAGAGTCATTTTGGCAGGCTCTTAATATAGAAATAAAAATTCACCCTATGGGTGTCGTAAGGGAGCAAACTGCGCAAGACAACGGCACTGCAGACAGTAGGGAAACTTGAAATAAACCCTGAACAAACTCGTCTGGCCAGTATATTTAGATAAAAACCTTAAAGAGAAGCTTATGGCCAGCAGTGGACTATTAAAGGTTGTAGATAATGGGATTGTATTAGGTGTATTTTATGATGAATAGATAAAAATAACTCCTATCTCGGTACGATAGGTATAAAATCAGTTTTCGGTACATACTTTATTGTTTACTTATCATTGATTAATGAGCGTAAACAGAAGTTTTATTTATTTCTGACCCATGTTTAAATTTGTCATTACTTAATACGCAGTGTCTTTTTTTATCGTTTACGTTTTCCGAAGCATTCCCTTAACACTCTGTGCATGCATACTATAATGTATATACACCAGAAACACATTATAATAAGAACAACAAAAAAATGAAGAAAAAAGAAACAGAAATAAAAAATAATTTTATTAAGCTATCAACTGATTTAGATGTATTGTTTATCTTCGCGGAAATATACCACCCAATGCGTCAAAGACCACTCGCTACTCGCGCCGTGCTTGTAGGTATCAGAAACATGTGATACTTCTAGCGTAGGACGAGACGGGAATGCGGCTAGCGTTGCAGAGTGCACACCGAATTGAGAATCTGAATGCAAAAAATTATATAGCATTTTGCTATGTATGTGTATGCATTCGGCGGTTTATGATGTTTGTCGATAAATACCTACCAGAGGCCGCCGATTGGCCGTTTCTTACCTATTAAATAACGTGTCTCGTTTTAACAAATTTTATAGACGTATAGGATAAAATATGATATGGTTTAAGAACTATTGTAATCGATTCTATTGCCGATTCTGAACAAACTGTTTTCAGGTTTCGAATTAAGTAAGAACAACATTGTATAAGTCGTTCTCTAACATATAACGCTTCCCCTGGCAGACGGGCGCTAGTGGCGTGGTGGGGGGTGTGACGCGCAGCCCCCCCGGCGCCGGGCTGCAGCGCAGCGCCTCCGCCCTCGTGCTGGCGCGCGAGCACCCGCTCGTCATGGACACTAAGCTCAAGATTATAGAGATACTTCAAGTGAGTGTGTGTAACCCTCTGCCTTATCGAACCAATAGTGTTCCTCGACAGGAAGCGAGTTTCCTGTAACCCTATAACCCTTACCGACACTGAATATCATACATTCTTAATCGTATTTATACAGTTATACGTTGTCATGACAACACGTCGCCACACTGTGTTAGAATAGGTATGCAAGAAATATGTAATGCAGTATGGCGACGCGTCGCCATGTTTATAAATATATACATGATAAAAAAATGATTCCGTATTCAATATAAATAAAATTAACTGTCTTATGTTTATTATTTCTTTTGATACTCGTTTTTCCTATAAAATAATTTCCATATTTAACATCTGAAAACCATCCAGCGACAGCTCTAATGTATTTTAAATACATCACAGTAAAAAAAAACTTTTTCTGAATAGTTTATTCTCGACGTACGACTGGACTACCGAATCAGTTGTCTCCTATCCATCTTCAAGAAGGAATTCGAACAGGCCGGTGATCGTTCTGCTGACACCATCGGCCGAGCCGACGTCGAAGCCATCGGTCTGCAGGCCGAGGGGATATTTAGCTGTAGGTGAGTGGCAGACCAGAGGTACATCTTCCATCTACTGCACAGTCAACGTTGGTTGGTTTCTGTATTCAGGATGGGTTGGCTAAGCATATGCTAAAATATGGTTAAAGCTCGGTACTGCTGTCGTGTTTCGTTGTTGTGTGCAAGACCGTAGCACCATTAATGTAGGGATGACAGTTATCAAGGTAAGTGTGAGAGCCTAACAAACCTACCACGATTACTGTCATACCTTTTTAGTCTCCAAATGGGGGTATAAAAAAAAATATTGCATTGGCTGCATCCACAATGAGTATGGCGGCCAAAACTCTTAAACTCTACTCATGCTTTCCATCAGGCAGAGTAAAGTCACTTTGGCAGGTACTTGAAATAAAAAAATATAAAAGAAAACCGTGTTAAATCATAATAATATTTTCGGACATCTTGATGCAAATCTAGTTTACTAAGCACAGCGAGAGAGAGAAAAAGCTTGACTGATATTTTTAATTTTTTTTTATTTGAAGAGCCTGCCAAAGTGACTCTATTCTGCCTGACGGAAAGCATAAATAGAAACCATGAGTTGTGGTCACCACACTCATAGGGAATGCAGAAAACGCAGTATGGTGATCCAGATTATGGCGGCCTAGTAAGATGTTTTTTCACGTCTCGCTTGGGGACGTAAAAGGCACGACAGTCATCGTAGCATTGTATTGCACATACTTACCATTACAACGGTCACCCCTGAATCAATGGGCCTCCAGTCTCGCACTCACCAACGAAACACGACATCACGGATGCTGTCGCTGTAGGTTGATCTTCTGTGGGAGGGTAGTACTGCTTCGTTCGAGTCGTCCTGTTCATGCTGAAATTAGTGTACTACCTGTAGTTAAATACTCATATGCAATCCTTTTGTTTTGTAAATACATGCTTTTACAATGTTTTTACCGGCATTTTCTGTATTCTAGCATATGCTCTGGCTTTGATAAGTAGCAGGGGTGCAACAAAATATTAGATTGTTTTCTACAAAATATTAATAGTATGTACATGTAGACATCATTATTCATTTCATCAATTAGGCAGTTTACAAAATGTAGAAACTCTAAACAATTGTCCAATGAAAGGTAATTAGAAATTATTATTATAATATGTTCAGTTGTGTCTCATTCAATGTTAGAAATTTAATCCGAAGCTTACAGTTTTTCATTTATATATTTACAAATATTTTAAGTAATGCGTAATAAACATATGAAATTTAAGTTTAGAACATCATTAATACGTAATTATTCCGTGTGGTGACGGATTAAGAACACAGTGTTACCACCCCTATTCATCCCGAGGGTGTCGTAAAAGGCGACTAAGGGAACCAAATATGCAAGACAACAACATTACAAAGAGAAGGAAAACTTGAAACAAACCCTATTCCAACCCGTCTGGTCAGCGTGGTATAGTAGGCCAAAACCTCCTTGCTAAGGAGAGGCCTACGTCCAGCACTGGACTGTAAAAGGCTGTTGATGAATACTAAATTAAATATAGCGTTTATTAGGTCCAAGTAACACGCTTACAAACGCCTCCAAACACGCTCTTTTTTCCAAAGACATATACCCTCTATTATATGCGTACTTCTTATCCAGGACAACGGAACTAGATACTACAAAAATCTTTCTAACGGGTGTTCTCATAACATAAAACATTGGACAATTGTAATTTACTCGTATTAAATTCATCTTATTTTTTTACCCCCATCACATTATAAGTTAGCTGTGCATTTGATTAAATTTAGTCTTTTGTAAAATTATGTAAATTTTTGTAAAATTATGTAAATTTTTGTATAATTCTGTAATTTTTTTGTATAATTTTGTAAATTTTTTGTATAATTATATAAATTTTCTATACTATTCATAAAAAAAATATATATATATAAATACTATCTTTATGGAAAAATATTACCGAGTTGTTCGCTAAAATATGAATTACTTTATCTGTATAATTTTCCAAATACGCACATCTTCTAATCAAGTCCATATGACTAACTCAAAAAACCGTAGATGTAGAAACTGATTAAATAGTTGTAGTAATTATAACCATGTCTATGATATTGCCTTACTTAATCTAATAAAAAAATAATCCAATCGATTTAAAAAACAACGAAGCCCCGCTCCCTGACCCATCAGGTTCCAAATATCTTTTCGTAGGAAAGCTTGGAAGCTTATTGGCCAGAGGGCGGGGCTTGATAGATGCGTCACTCTGTTCTTAACGCGAATGGACTATACTCAATTATAATACACGACAATGAGAATTTCTGTATCGATCATTCTATTAATGTATTTTCGCTATGGTTTAAATAATTCAAGACAGACACAGTCCTTTATTCAAGCCCTGAATTTCGTCCATTTTAATATTAAATTATCGTAGCCATGGTTTATTATGTGCTTAATTCTATTTTAAACTTCTGATGCTTTGAAACACCATTTAATTTGTAGTTCTCTTTAGTATCTCCTTTATTTGTTGTTAAAAAGAGATTCACATTTAGTGACTAACGCATGTAACGGTGACGGGGCGTTTAAGACCTGAGGGCCTAGTGTGAATTTATTTTACATCAATTCGATCGTCATGGTGACCGCGTTCGGCATTATGATTGATTCGCACTGATATCTTCATCAAATGCAACGCCAAACGCGCTCGAAGTCGAGAGCGAATTGATGTGAAATAAACTCACACTAGGCCGACTGAGCAGACGTGTGTGAAGCATTTATTTATCTATTTATCACACGTGTCTCTTCTGCACAGGTCCTTGTTATATTCATTACACATACTTTTCTCTGTGATATTTAATAATATTGTTTGAATTTCTAGGTATATTCCGTTCTATAACTTCTAAATAAATAAATAATATAATACTCTACATTCACACAACGCTATCTAGTCCCAAATTAAACAGAACTTGTACTATGGGTAGTAGATAACTAATATAAATACACATACATATTATATATAGAATTTTATAAATTATTTATTATGGTACTTTTGATTGTATTTCATCATGAAAGGTTTCTCTCGTTTTTAATAGTTTAGTAGATGTTGTAGAATCGACAGCCTGTTCGACTACATTAGTTTTGCTTATATTTTTAATAGTGGGTAACTAACAGACGGGTTACGTGAAGTTGACTTGCCACTACTCATGGACATCTGTAACTCAGATGACTTCAAAGAGATGGGGAGATGGTGAGGGTTAGTTAAGGCTTCGGTCATGATTATCTGGAGTGATTCTACGGTTCGTTTTTGTTTAAATTTTTAATCAATAATACTTTTAGTTAATCACCATCACCATAGGGGGCTAAGAGACTGGTTACCGACACCTGCAACGCAGATGACGTCAGGAATGAGGAAATGTGGTGAGCTAGTTTTGGTTCCGGTCATAATTATCTGGAGTGATTCCACAGCTCGCAAAAAGCAGTGTTAAGCAAACCTTTCATACCTTTCATTGCTGGAGCCCAACACCCTTCAAGAACAAGGTATTTAATGAACACTGTATTTGTCCGTAGCTGACATAAAAAACAGATCTTCATGTAGGTGTATCTATTGGTATGTGTAAATATATGTTTAATATTTATATGTGTATATATGTATAGATATATATATTTCTAACTGTATTTATTAGCAAATACTTCTTCAAAACTCATTTCGCTGTCAACTACTGCTACCTCCAAGAGATTTTGATCCATCCTAAGGTCGCCTGGAAGAGATTGGCAATAACGCTGCCTCTTGTACATTATATATCGGACATTGTATATACTCTCTTGAAACTGTGTATAAATCAAGAGTCTCTGTCAAATACCATACAAAAAAGTGTCAGTTATAAATTTTTGTTTAAAATATATGCGTAGTCAAGTCTAAATATAAAGTATGTGTAATGAATATAAAATAATTTATTGTATGTTATAAAAATATTCTCATACAACTGGGATGTAATCACTAATGTAATATATTTTTCAGAGCGATTCAAACAGTGCCTGACGGGTGCCTACCAAAAAATGTAGATTTGTTAGTAAGATAATGTATACTGCATGTCGTGTTAACCGCATGGGTTTTGATACTAACGGAATGCTTATAAAACATAACTCCGATAGATTTTGATCCTTTGACAGCCAAGAAATGATAGTTTTAGTTCAGTAACAGATATTTTTGTAAGGCGACATACACTCCACGTATTTTTCCCCCGAAGAAGCAGACGGTAGCTATATAGCTATTTATATTGTTACGTGCTAGTGTTCTTTGATTTAAAATAATAAGCCTCGTGACTACTAAAGATATTTATACTTTTTTATTACTAACACACTTAAAAACATTGAGACAATAATAAACAATTGTCCAGAATCCGGCTGAGGTCCCTGGATTACACTTCTATTCGCTTAGATCACTTCGATGTGTATCGCACTGTAGATCACGCTGAACTGTCTGCGGCAACGAAGCGTCTGTATTTGTATTACTCGCTACAGCAGAAACTAGCTCATTCCGGAATTCTTTAATCGTTAACAGAACAGTCAGACGTGATCATTTCCGAGAAACGCCCCAAATGCAAACAAGTAAAGACGTCAGTCCATATCCAACCTTATGTACGACAATAAAGTTGGACACTGAAGTCTAATCTGAGGAAGAAATTTCGTAATCCTCGATACAGAAAACCACTTCTTGAACACTAAGATTATGTGTTTCGATACTGCTATTTAAGGCTTGGAATTGTTTTATACAACAGTCTCAGTAGTTTTGTAAAAATATCTTTGTCTATCTGTTTATTTTGGCTATTCAAAGGATCAAGACATGAACTGGGAATGTGAAAGACTAATGCTGTTCATTGCTGCAAAGCACGCAAAAATTAACCTCTCCTAAACCTACCGCAATTCGGAAAATGACTTTCATAAATAATTACAGTAACGAGATCAACGACGGTGATGGGATGTATGTGACTTAATACAGTGTAGTCAAAATTAAACCCTATAATTATGTTGGTAAAGATGATTGTATTGTGAAGTAAAGTGTCACATAATCACTTTTAGTCGCTGCACACCGTTTTGATTCCTCAGATCATATTTCTCGTAGTTACTATAATAGGGACAGGTTACTGACTTTGTTGTTTAGTTGCCAACCGCTCCTATATCATTTTGAAATAAAGGTTAAGGCAGACAGCGGACGAGTTTGAAAGTTTTACCTGAAGGTGTTGCTTACACAATATCGAGCAGGCGCAAGAGAGCATCCTTCTATTTCACGCAGAGTAGCATACCATCTGGTTTTAGTCGGTTTTATACCTGATACTCCGATGGAATTACCGCCAGAGAAGGTGTCCACACATTAGAAAAACACTAGCAGACTGGTGAGACAGGAACAGATTATATATATTTAATAACTATTTCTGCCACTGTCTGTCGCAACTTTGTTTGGACAGTTATTAACGGAATATTATCTATGTCAATGCTACCAGAGTAGTGTTATTGACATACTGTGGTAGACATTGATAGAGAAATGATTAGAAATTAGATTAGACTTTGGATATTAGCGTTTAGGTGCTTTGGTTGAATGTAAATATCTAACAGATACAGTAAACGAACAGAATGTTTGTGATAACGGTGTTTTTATAAGTTTAGTTTTAGAAGTAATCGTTATAAATAAAAATAGAATCGCATGACAGGTATCCATATAATCCATTAACTTTCTTACCTCGTACTTGTGAAGGTGTCTTTTTTAACTCATTTTTGTTTATGGTTATTTGCAATACAGCGCCATTATAAGTCAGAGGTGTACTGACTAAAGTACTAAAGGGTGATTTAACAGCGTTATCACCTATTGAATAATTATACCAATACTATATTCGAAACAGATTTCGCATAGATACTTTTACTGTACTTATTGACCTTAGTGACCTAATTTTTCTTTGGGCATTTTACCATTTTTGTTCTGCCCTTCATTGATTAAAAAAATAATAATAATAATGTTTATATACACATGAAATATCAAGAAAAAAGAAATCTTAGAACCTTGCCAAAATGTTCCCAACACTTTGGAATATATACTTTAGTACCACCTTGTAAGATCCATAATGCGATAAATGCTTGCCCTACCGCAACATTTTTATGCTATATATCAATTTGAAATATTATTAAACAAATCTTTTTTCTATCAAGGCTTTATTAAAAAGTTCAGAACATACAAAACTAGTCATAAGATTGTTTAATAAACGATCACTTTCACTTGGAATATGGGTATCCTTACACCTGGAACGTAAATCCTCTTACTCATAAAGTCCTATGAAACCAGGGACGGGTTAGACCTGGACGAATGCGGCGGGCGCATGGTACTCCGCGTCCTTCTACAGCTGTGCTCCCAGGGCGCGTCGGCGTCGCTGGTGTCCGGGGCGCTTGCTCTCTTGTTCAGACATTTTAGTCAGAGGCAAGAAGTTTTGGCTGCCTTTAAGCAGGTAGGCTGCCACTATAATACAACAAAACTATTTAGAATGTGTATTTTGTACATATATATTTCTTATGATGTGACAGGGATTGATGCAGTGACACTGCTGTAATGACTGTCATGCCTTTTATGTCTCCAAGTGGGGCGTGAAAAAGTATCTTACTAGGCCACCATAGTGTGGCTCATCATAATCGTTGCGAATGTAGACAATGCAGTATGGTGACCCACACTATGGCGGCCTAGTAAGATGCTTTGAACTCTTGGATTCTATTCATGAAAGTATGAGTCGAATCCAAAAGTTGTGTTATTCAGTCACTTTGTCAGGCTTTTAAAATAAATAAAATGAAATATTATCTACTTTTGATTTTTTTCTGGTAAGATGCAAAAGCAATTACATCATGATGCAATTTCAACACAAGTAAACAAAATCAAGTTACCTATTCTGATCTCCGAATCTGTATTCTTCTTCTTTTCTTTTTCTTTTCTTCTTCTTCTCAGCCACAAGACGTCCACTGCTGGACATAGGCCTATATATTACATACAAAGAAATAGTTTTACAATGCACCTTTCACTGTTCATAGTGTTTTTAATGTTCATCTATATTTGTCATCCAGGTTCAATTGCTGGTCTCAGACGCTGACGTAGAGTCTTATAAACAGATCAAAGCGGACTTAGACCTCTTGCGACAAAGCGTCGAGAAGTCTGAGCTGTGGGTATTCAACAAAGGACGCGCTGTTTTAATGGATGAACATCTTGGTGAAGACCTTTATATTCTACTAATATTATGAATGCGAAAGTTTGTGAGTATGAATGTTTGTTACTCTTTCAAGAAAAAACTACTGGACGGATTTGGATGAAACTTACAGTAAAATAGGAATAACATATAGGCTACAATTTGTATTGATTTTATGTAGTTTTGGTCGTAATATACCGATACATGTCAATTAAGTTGGCAAGATGATGTACGTAGGATTGTTTGTATGTTAAACATAATAAATTTATTTAAAATGTTCTGTTGCGAAGCTTAATTTGGCAAACCAAATTCCACGCGATCGAAGCTGCGGGCAAAAGCTAGTATTTTTTTTTTGGCTTCTGTATTGATAACTGTAAATAATTAATGAACTTCATGTATAGCGTAGTGGCTTAAGCGGTCCCGTCACCGCTTTACTGCACTGAGTGTTGTTGATTCGATCAACACATGGAACAAAAATTGTGATCCACAAATTATTGTTCTAAGTTTCGGTGTTCTTTATGTTCCTGTATGTTTGTAAAGTACCCCGCGACACACATTTTTCACGTGGGAGTTCCTGAAAAGCCAACAACACGGTTATCACTCCTGAGTTGCATTCGTTCATAACCTGCAGTAGCCTTACGGCCTGCGCAGACGAGGAACAATGACGGACATAATGTCCGCAGCACTCTCATATTGGGACAGCAATAAGGTTGCACTTTGTCCGTGCAATATCAACCGTGTTGCCTGGTGGTATACGAAGACAAAGTTTGAATTAGAATAAGAGCACACCGCGGACATTAATTTTGATATTGTCCTTGGTCTGCGCAGGCTCTTTTAGTAACATGTTGACTGTCCCGCAGGCATCTCGACGAGTGTGGTAGGCCCATGTGGCGCGGTGCTGGAGCGCACGACCTCCGCAGACAACGTTCTAGACACTTCTAGAACTGCCAAATACGACCATAACGAGTATAAGAAGATCAAACAAGTACGTTTCTCTTAATTATCAACGTAATTAACATTTTTCTGAACCAGCTTTGAAGGGTGACTGAAGATGGGTACAAGAGAAACAACTATATTTCATTCGCGTTAAGAAAATAGTGACACATTCTTCAAGTCTCGCCTCCTGTCCAATCAGATGCGAGGCCACATTTTTTTTCTATTTACACGAATATACTATAGGATATAGTGTAGCGAATTCTTTAGATATTAGCTACCGATAGCCAGTAGAGAGGTTGAGTGCTTATATCTTGCAGAAATATAATAATATTATTATGTAACTTAATTAATTAAAAAAAGGGCTTTATCAGCATATATATAAATATGGCTCCTACATCTCTGTATCATGCGAATTAAGTTTTTTACATTGAATTGCCATTTCAGAAGTCTCGATTTCTTACTAGGCATTCTAGGCTGCCATAGTGTTGGTCGCCATATTGCATTGCCTGCACTGATAATGAGTATGGCGACTACTGCTTTTGGATTCTATTCATGCTTTTCATTAGGCAAAGTAAAGTCACTTTGGTAAGAACCGAATAAAAAATACCTGTTGCTCAAACTGTCACCTCCTAGGAACCCAAGGCCCACTCACAAATGTCTATATTATATGAATATTGTTACAGATCCTTCAACGAATGATAAAGTACTGTACACACGGCAACAGTGGGACAGGCGACCGTGGGCGACCTCGGCGTCACGAACAGAGACTCTTGAGGAACATTGGAGTACACAACATTGTTCTGGACTTGCTGCAGGTACGTATATCATTTAAGCCATGTAGGGCCACAGCTGGACCAACTATCCATGCTTAACTCGGCGGTTTTTCGATTAACAATTTAAGAAATTTTTAAGCATCTAAAATCTTTGTTAAATTGACCTTATCTAATACTAGCTACAGTCCGATATTTCGATTACTTATTTCCTGTTCCTTACTTCGAAAAAGACATCCATTTATCCCTGATTTTACCCTTCAGGGAAATTTTGAAACATTATTTGTCGGTAACGAATAACGACCAAAAAAGCAACAGTTGCTAGAATTTTAAGTAACCCCAGCAGTTCATACACTGCTTTGATGGATCAGTCAGTTATTTAAGGCAAGTAATTTTTTATGTATAAATAACCACTGTAGAGGAACGGTCATGTCCTTCCAACACAAAGTGTGGATCTCCTGGTCAAGCAAGGTGATCATGCTAGACGTTCCGCGGCCTAACAGTTGATATCGAGAAGTTGTAAATATGCTAATCGGTACGAGAATTTCTATATTACGATACACGATTAGCAGTTACTCCGTAGTTCGATATGTTTTCGATAGATGGTGCTGTAATGTGTCTTTTGGTTGCACTGTATGTAGAAGTCGTCACAACCATTTTTGGAACTTATGAATTATATAAAATATGTACTAAATGTGTAATGTATAAAACAGTACTAAACGAATCTGAATCTTATATTTAGAAGTTTTTGTGTCAATTACAATTTCATTATTATATGACACAACAGGTCCCTCACGACGAAGACGACGCCGGCATGGATGAACTCCTGGCTTTAGCTCACGAGTTCCTTCAGCACTTCTGTCACGGTAACCAGCAAAACCAGACTATTCTTCATAAACACCTGGAACTGTTCCTCAACGCTGGAGTAAGTACTTTACAGACATCTTGAAAAGATGATCAGACTGCATATGCGTCTTTTTCTCTTATTACGTTATGAACATGTTTAAATACCCTCTTTGTCATCTTTCAAATCCCTTATCCACGTAGTTACGTGATGTGCCTTACAAATACTTTAAATATAATGTCAGTTTATTTGTTTAATGCATTTCCACTCGTATTCCTAAAGGGAAATGGCTTGTTTTCTTTTAATGAAAAAATATCGATAGCGATGTTTTGTTTATGATATAGGTGGCAAACGAGAAAACGGGTTACCGTCAGCTTAATAATTAGACACAAGTACATTTATGCCCTTAAATCCCTCCCTTATTACAAAAAAAAAGTACAGAACCTCCTTAAAGTTTGGCACGATTCATATTTAATCATTTTACAGATCCGTGAAGCCCAAACCGTGTGCGCAATATACAAAGACAACACGGCTTTATGCAGCCACGAGGGTAATGAGAAGGTGGTAGCTCATTTTGTTCACTGCATCGAATCCAGAGGCCGGAAACCGGAATATTTGCACTTCTTACAAACTATAGTGCATGCAGATACTCAGTATATTCGAAGAAGTCAAGATTTGGTCATGCAGGAGGTGAGTTTCTGCGATTGGCTACTTAGTTACTTATTTTATTTTTAATCTATTTTTTTAATTTACGGAATTCTGGCACCTTTTTTGTCAGTCTCTACTATATAATATTATTTTGTGGATAATAATGTGTGCGTGATTTAAAAAACCTCCTTACAAATACAACAAATTACTTAAGTGAAGTTAACTTAATGAAATAAGCTTTAAATACCTGTAGTCAGAGTTGAATTTAGTTCAGTTAGTAGATTTGGCAGTATCGAGGTTTTCGTTTTGTGTTTTCGATCGTTCACCTTTAAAAAAGTAAATTGATCACATGATAGTTAACGACTAGCCACTTGCAACATAAGATTTTACCCCCTCCCCACACTCTGCAATCAGTGATATGGAGAAGAGGTTAAGCTCTGGTAACTGCCTAAATATGGTTCTGCTGCATGGAAAGTAGGATTTATGATGACTTGAGGAGAACTTTTATAGTGTTTAAGCCAGTTCCCTGTTCTAAGAGCCTCTTCAATATTAATGTGATGATGATGATGATAATGTTATTGAACTACTTATCTAGATGGTGAACGCCGGTGAAGATGTGCTGATATTCTACAACGACAAAGTCTCCTTCAACTACTTCCTACAGATGATGCGACTGTTCCGAAAGAATCATGAGATGCCGGAAGCCTTAAGGTAAACAATGTAAATACTATTGTGGCGACTGCCTCGTTGATCTATTGCGACTACCAAGAGGTCTCTCAGGTTCAATTCCTGGGTCGGGTCTAAAAATGTTATTGAATTTTCTTACAAGAAATTTTAAGTAGCAGTACAGCCAGGAGTACAGAAATTTGTGGTGTTTCACGCCCGTGTTTTGGAGAGCATGTTAAGCCGTCACTTCCGGTTGCAACTTCTGGTGGGTAGCATGGGTTGCAATTGTTATTAGGAACTCAGTGACCTAAAATACGCTGAGAGTATGCCTGTCCGGTCCTGAGAAAAAGCCAGTTGCTCCATGGAAAATTGATATTCAGGATAACCAGTTCAACTATTAACAGACCTAAAATAGTCTTGAAAGTAAAGAAGGCTAGGAAGATCATGAGAGCTCCACGACGTGATTCATATACTAGTTGTAGAGATCTGCATGGATAAGCATGGTCAGGGCAGCAGGGGAGGAGTAATGAAACACTTTCCTTTCTCCTTGGTTAATAGTATTGAAGGTAGTAGAGCCACACTGATTTCAGCAGTACTACACTCACAAAAGTCAACCTAAAGCGACAGCATCCGTGCTATCGTGTTTCGTAGATTGAAGATCACAGGCCTACTGGTGCAGGGGTGACAGTTATCATGGTAAGAGTGTGAGCCTTACACTGCCACGATGACTGCCTTTACGTCCCCAAGCGGAGCGTAAAAAAGCATCTCACTAGGCCGCCAGTGTGGGTCCACCATACTATATTATCTGTGTTCACAATAAGTATGGTGACCGCAACTCTTGGACATTCATATCTTCCATCAAGCAGAGTAGAGTCACTTTGGCAGGCTCTTAAAATAGAAAAAAAGGTATGACATGATTTGAGTGCATCAGATGACCATTTTAATTGCACTAGAGAGAGCTTTTGTGTTATGTCGGAGAGCCCTTACGTCGGTAATAGATTTTCATTTAAGACAACTGACGAGCCGTTTGATCTGGAGGTTAGTGATCTTGACTGCTAAACCAGAGGTAGACACTTCAATTCTTCACCATTTCACTATCATTCATCATCATCATCATTTCAGTCAAAAGACGTCCACTGCTGGACATAGGCCTCCCTCAAGGTTCTTCATAAAAACCCGTCCCATGCGACCCGCATCCAACGAATTCCCATTTTTCACCAGGTCGCCACCTTGTGAAGAGCCTACCAATGCTGCGTTGATTATCATTAACAAAGACAATTTTCATTTTTCTTACCAGGTATCACATACAGCTAGTGAAACTCCTTACTTGCTGTACCATGGGCAAGAATGTGTATACAGAAATCAAATGCCACTCGCTTCTACCGTTAGATGACATCGTCTCCATGATCACGCATCCTGATTGTATACCAGAGGTAAGACATTTCATATCCTCTCCTTAGACCATAGACCTCTCCTTAGCAAGGAGGTTTGGCCTACTGTACCACGCTGGTTGGTATAGAGTTTGTTTCAAATTTTCCTTCTCTTTCCAGTAATGGTGTCCTGAATAGTTTACTCTCTTAGTCACCTCTTACGACACCCATGGGATCAGTAGGGGGGTAACACTGTATTCTTAATTCGTCATCATACGGACATCCTTTTGTATTATAGAATATTAATTTAAATACTTTTTTTTATAATACTAATGGTGTACGAGTAACCGTTTGTGGAAAACTTTTTAAGAGGGATGTGGGAGGTTAGTGCCTTCTGTAACCTCACTCGTTCAGTAAAAATATACTTAACACCAGTTGCCTGAGATTAGTAGGTAAGTACTGAGATATTAACGAAACAAAGGTTATATATAAGTTAGCAAAATAATTTTAACATAAGCTAACGTACCCAAATTTTTTTTTTAATTTTTGACTTCTTCGGTGGTACAGTGGTAGCGTATGCGACTGCTTTAAAATGTATGTATATATATATGTGTGTATTTACAAAATAAATATTCTTTTAGCCAATCAAGCTTTCGTAGTACTAGCTTAGCTTAGTTTGAGGCTAAATGGCGCTGTGTCTCGGGTATTCACAAGCTTTGCTTATTTTGAGGCTAGATGGCGTTGTGTCTCGTGCGTACAAAAAGAAAATTAATAATCTGACCAAAATTATTAAATTTTTTTAGGGCCAAATACTTTATAGTTAGGGTTTGAAAAATACTAAAATACTTAACAAGAAAATTATCTTCGGATAGGAGCCACGTTTTATAATCATATTAATAAACCGGTTTTGTTTCCATATTGTTTTAATTCCCATTCGCTTGTAATTCAACATTTCTCACACGTGTTTACTCTATGGTAGTGTAAGGTAGATTGAATATACGTAGCTATAACCATCCACTGCTGAACGAAAGCCTCTCTTGGGCAGTCCATCCATCCATCATAATCATTTTCTCTTCCCTTCACAGGTGAAAGAAGCGTACGTAGGCTTCCTAAACCACTGCTACATTGACACTGAAGTAGAGATGAAGGAGATATACTCGAGCAACTACATGTGGGACTTATTCGAGCGCTCCTTCCTACAGGACATGCAGGCGATCATGCACAGCGATATTCATCAAGCGGCACCAGGTAAGACTGCCTTTGAAACAATTTAAGAGGTCAATCTTCCCTTAAAGTAAAATTTCTTCATCATCTTATCTTAGTCAAAAGACGTCCTCTGCTGGACGTAAACCTCCCCTAAGATTTTCTACAACGATCAGCCCCAAGCCACCCACATCCAACGGCTTCCTGCAACCATCACCAGGTCTGTTAGACGAGATGACGATGATTTACTTTTTAAAAGCAGATAATAGATACAAAAAAACATCACATCAGTTTCCACGTATGATTTGTCTGAAGCTATTAATATATATTGTTCTTGTATAGGCTCATCAAAAGAAACACCATCCTCTATGTCGGAATCTCGCAAAGCATCCCAAATGGGTACACAGAAAGCGTGGGTGAACTATGTGACAGATGTGCTGATGCATACTATATGCACCTTCTTTAACTCTCCCTTCAGCGACCAGAGCACCACTGTACAGGTAACCTGACTCTTACTAATCCATATGTAGATCTATAATTGGACAGATCTAGCCGTGGGAGAATCATGATAACTCTCGAGTAATACTTTACATACATATAAGGAACCCAAACACCCAAACTCAAAAAAAAAACAATTCATCATCATCATCAACAGCCTTTTACAGTCCACTGCTGGACATAGGCCTCTCCTTAGCAAGGAGATTTTGGCCTACTATACCACGCTGGCCAGACGGGTTGGAATAGGGTTTGTTTCAAGTTTTCTTTCTCTTTGTAATGATCTTGTCTTGTTTACTTTGTTCCCTTAGTGGCCTTTTACGACACCCACGGGATGAGTAAGGGTAACTCTATGTATTCTTGATCCGTCACCACACGGACACAGAAAAACAATTACTGTTTAAAGTAGCTTGATTTCTGTGACAATTGGCACTAGTGTTCGAAGTTATTTCGTCGATTTCGTTGCCATTTGTTATAAAGATCTAACTATATCTTAAGGACTTTAGTGGAACACACATAATGCTATCCTATGCAAGGATCGAAACCAAGCGTTAAACATTTCTAACGTTCCTATTAACCGCGCAACTGAGATATCCAGAGACCCAAATCTCTCCCTTAAGTCATGCTCTTACACCATTTCATCTGCTGGAAAATGAGTATTCGTTGATAACTTACGTAAATAGGATATCTTTTGAAGACTATCAGACAGTCTAGAATCTGTGCCGTAAATTCTTATACAATACAAGTCTTTGCGTTCATGAATGACTCAAAATATATCAACATCGACATAATCTACGAAACTAGAAACTAATATATATTTTGATCATCAATTTTATTAATATACATTTGTATTGCTGCCCGGACTATTCTCTCTAATATCCTGCGACTCAACGTAAGTATTTCTAGTATCATAAATAATCTATTACTAACTATCCACTGGTCTTGAATTCCCCTCCATAACTCTGTGTTGGAGGAAGTCTAGGTGTCTGATACCACGCGTAGTGTCGTTAAAGTGGGTATGTGACACTAGTAGGGAATTAAATAAAACCACTGTGCACTGTACTGTGGGTTCGTAGGCACAAAAACTCGTGTAACACAACGATAACGCGATCTAAGTTTTTAACAGCTCCATCTAGATAACGTTAAAGTAACTAGTGTTTTGAATTTGACTTTGATCATACTATACTGTTATTGGTCTTGAATACTAGGAGAATAATGTTTATTTGGTTGCACCGTATATTTATTTAAAAGTCAATACAATGTTGTGTTAATTCGAATTCGAATGCCATGGGCTACCTTCAGGTAAAGTAGAAATACGATGCGGTGGGTGCGAAAATGTGTTTGTATCAGGATTGGATATAGAACCTGTTACCATTTGATTTCAAGCCAGAAATCTGAGCCATTACAGTATATAAAACATTTTTTTTGTATACAGACTCGTCAGTCAATATTTGTGAAGCTACTGCAAACGACATTCAGTATCTATCAGTGTCCTTGGCTAACTCCACCGCAGAAACTAAACGTCGAAAAATGCATTAGGACTCTTAGTGAAGTTGGTAAGTTACTATGTATTAACAGTGCTCTCTAAATGCCCTATGCCCTTTTAACTTGCCAAATTGCATTGCAACTAAATAATTAATAAACAAAATGTTTCGTTTAGCCAAATCGAGGAGTATAGCCATCCCGTTGGAACTAGAGGCCAAAATCCAAGCCGTTTTCGAGAAAGCGGCTATTTTGTCCCGCCAGACCAGCAAATGGCTACAAGCCTCGAAGAACTCTAAGCTAGAGAAAATGTCTTCGCAGGTAAAATTGATATAACTTTTTAATTACATTACTAACTGTTCTAACGGCTAACGTATATCATACATGAACCGCGAGAAGCAGCATTTTCTATTGTTTTTTTTAGGGTTGGCTTCCATTATAGTTGTGATGCATAATGCACTGATAGATATTTGACGAAAAGTACAACGTTACAAACCTCTTTTTATAGATAGTATCATCTATCGTAATTCATAAAATTTGGATTGATTCAAATACACATCACAATGGATTTTCCCATGGAAATAAGATATGTTACCACGGTAAAAAGTAGCCTATATCAGTCTCCAGCTTCCTAACTATCTTCAAACATAAAAATTATACAAAAAAAACTATCCGTTGCGACGTGAAAGAAAGACAAACAAACAAACGCAATAGCATTGATAACACAAGTAAGGAAGTAAGGATAGATGATTATAATGAGTATATTTGTACTTTTGAAAATAATTTAGAAAGTTCGTTGAAATACTAATCGTAAACTGAAATTTTATTATATTCTATATTGATAAGTAAAACGTATAAAATTGTGATTAATTAATTATTAAATGGAGATTAGATGAAACAAACGACAAACAAAAAATTCAAAATAAACTTTTCTATAAATGTCTAGTGTCCAGATGTATTTAGCAAAAAAAAAAAAAAACCACTAATTGTATTTATTTATAGCGAATTACTAACCGAATTTAAAGCAAGAAGTCATACAACGGAACATGACAAAATATAGCATTGTTCGACAGTTGTGCTCCACTGAAACCAAGATTATTTGTTACTAGAACATCACTGAAACTGAAATTCACTATGACACACTTTGCAACTATATGGTCTCCAACCTTAAATAACTGAAGTACTATAGACAATGATGACGCATCACTAGCCCAGAGACAAAACATTTACATATTAAGATTTCTTCTACTTTTAATGACATTTCTCTATTTTATTTCTAACCAACTTCAAAAAAGGATGAGGACTTTATCGAGGAAGATCTCGATGAGGTTCTCGATGATTCTGTAGGTATTTTTTTCTACTTAATTTTACATTTATATGCTATTTTTTAAAATATACGAACAAGATTTAATGTTTCACGCTTTTGAAACCTGCTTACACGCTCTTCCGTTTTTTTTTCATATGGCAACTTTAAGCTTTTCAAACCTCTTTTTACTCGTCTCTGTATTATACCTTTTTTATAGACATCCCAAGGCTTTCTTTGTCATTCGCCTGACCCTGAAACCCTTGCGTTTAAGATTTTTTGATAATATTCTCGGATTAATGTTGCTAGCCGAGTTATTTGTAACATTTTAATTGAATTTTATCTTAAGATTTGTCTTTGGTCACTAGTCTTTGTAGGTACAATATTCTTGTCCCTTTTCTTTCTATTTAAAATATAATTTTACATTATATAATTACAAATACACAATAATGTTTAGAAGATTATACGTATACAATATCCGAAGACAAACAAGTTCTAAATATTTCCAACAGTCTGTTTGTAAGAACTGTCTATGTCCCTGTTGGGTACGTTACTTGTCAGATACCCAACGCATGATTTCAATCGTATCTTAAAGGAATGTGATACTGTGTATTGCTATATCTTGATGTTTGATCATTTCCTATTTGTATAAATATGTTGAGCCTTTGTGGAGCTTCTAAATGTGTAAACTCGAATCCATTAGGTGTTATAAGCTGAGTTCAGTTGCGTTACAACTGCTGCATTATAATATTTGTTCAACATTCACTTTCGATCTATTTTCGATCTCAAAATATTTATGAAAGGTATCATAGTAAAGTATTGAACGCTAATTGCAATGTGATTATATAGTATCAAAACTGCCTCGTTATACTAGTGGTTAGCGTATGAAACTGCCGATCATGAGGTCTGTGGTTCGATTCCTGGATCGAGAAGATATATATATATATATTAAAAACGTAACAAAGTGACTCTACTCTGCCTGATGGAAAACATGAGTAGCATTCAAGAGTTGTGATCACTATACTCATTGCAAATACAGACAATGCAGTAACGATGATCCACACTATGGCAGCCTAGTGACATGCTTTTTCACGCCTCGCTGGGGACGTGAAAGACATGACAGTCATTGTGGTAGTGTAAGGCTTACACGGTTACCACGATGACTGTCTCCCCTGCAAATCTGACAGTATCTAGTTTTTTTTTTAACGTGCACTACACCCACTCCGTATAGATTGAACATCAGTAGTATCATTGGGCTATTATTGATGTATATATTTACTATAAGTAATTAACTTCATCAAAAATAATTGTTACACTTGGTTAATATGTGTTATTGTTACTAAAAAAACGACATTTTATGCAACTGATATTTTTTTTTTATTTTCTTTTCGACACATTACTAAAATAAGCCTCGTTTACTGTAGTCTTATAACATATTTTTTTTTACATTTTAGTATATTAAATGATTTTTATTTGGATGTTTGAAGCAGCGTTTTGTATTATAATAATGTCTTTTAAAAAAATATCCATCAAAGCTTTAAATGTGCACAATGTTGTAATATTAAATGTCCATAAAAAGGGTTTATTAACAAATAAATATTTCTGTAACAGTCAAATCTACAAAACGACAGATCAGTCATGGAAGGCCTCCAAGAAATAGTGTCCCTATTAGAAGAGCAATTAAGACCATTGTTGCAAGCTGAACAATCTCTTCTAGTAGACATATTGTACAAACCGCATTTGCTTTTTACAAGTCCTGGAGATATAACACAGTCGGACACGAGTGGGATATTTATATCCAGGTAAGTATTTAACTGTGCTCATTACTTCGTACGCTTAAAATTGGGCTTTTCCCTTCATCTTTTTCGCGTTTTTACAACGTTTAAACCTACCTTGGACTTCCACAAATCTTTCAAAACTTAAATCAACGAATCGATCCAGACATTTCTGTATTTTTTTTATTTTTTCTATTTACAACATACCAAAGTGACTCTATTCTGTATGATGGAAAGCATGAATAGAATCCAAGAACGGTGGTCGCCATACTCACTGCGAATGACCACAGTGTAATATGGCAACCCACGCTATGGCGCCCTAATGAGCTGCTTTTTCACACCCCGCTTAAAGGACCCGGGATCGTAGTGGGAGGGAAACACGTGCGCTGGTAATGAATTGCAGGCTTTAACTGATTTGCCCAGGCAAGAAGAGCCGAACTGTTTAGTTTGGGAGCGTATGTCTACCATTCTGAAACGGTGACTTCTTAAATTTTAGTGAGACTAACGAACAACAATTCATTTTTGCGCTACGAATAAATTTTATGTTGCGGGGGACTTTACAGACATATATGAAAAATACAGAAAGTATACTCTGACTCAGAACTGTAATTTATGGGTCACAAAAAGTGTTAATTTATGTGGAGATCAAACCCATAACGCTCAGAGTAGTAGAAAGTGGCAAGGTGACCGCTTAACGCACTACACCATTTGTGCAATCAATGTCCTTTGGGAGATACTAAGTTTGTGTACTCCACAATATATTTTTATCTGATGCATCTACCACTTGAATGGGTAAATTAAACAGTATAAACTTAATAGGCATTTACTGTTCAGGTGGTACCAATATTCACAGTATTTTGTCTCCAAGATCTTGAGTTACACGCGTGTAGTCGCTTTGTTAATCCGAGTCCACTTGACATTCTTTTCTGTCTCCAATTCTGTGTATAAAAAGTGGCGTCGTCAAAAACAGTGTCGCCACATGAACGCTACAATCCCGTAAATGACCATGGCACTCGAAATTGTTGTATTTACCTAGTTTGAGTTTCAAATTTCATTGTTTCTCTATTAGCTTACTATGTGACAATCAATTTTCAGGTTGATTCGACACACGGAAAAGCTTCTTGAAGAGAAAGAAGAGAAACTTTGCGTGAAAGTGTTGCGTACGCTTCGGGAGATGATGGCCGTTGATCCCGAATATGGTGAAAAGGTATCTTAACATATGTACAATCTGTGGGCCTGGGGCTTCTTAGACAGTTCTGAAACCTACCGATAGTGCTATATCAACACGAATCGTGGGTGTGTTTCAACACATATGGGATGGGTCGACTGCACCCCCATTACATCATCAGCCTTTAAGAGCTGGACAATTCCATCGAGAATGATCGTGGAATTAAAAGTATCTTATATTGCCAACGCACACGGCGGTCGAAAAGACCGCGACGCATGTGCTCGTCAACCGACGTATACGGACGTGGTTTTTATTACTTCACGGACAAAAATACCACTAAATACACCACCAAAAATAATTTGATATTCAATTTTTTTTTAAATAAGACAATGGCCGCACTAGGAATAAGTCCTGTGTCGTTGGGGACTTTACAAAAAAATACAAGAATCAAACACAAAGAACACCCAGACTCAGAACAACAATTTGTGGATCACATATGAGGTTTGAACCCACAACACTCAGCAAAGTAGAAAGCGGCGTGGCGACCGCTTAAACTACTAGGCCAATTATATAACCAGTTATTTATATAAACAGTTATTTCTATTTTAATGCTTGACAATAGATGAATTACAGAATAAATATCATTTACAGGGCAATCAGCTTCGTAGTAAGTTACTCTCCCAGTACTTCGTAAATCGCAAGTCTGAACCGAAGATTCAATTGCCTCCGCCGTCATTGACCGTTACACATGGACCTGGCGGTAAGTGACACATACTGCATACGTCTTCTAAAGACTGGGGGGTCTAGTTACAGTAGTCGAGTGATAAGTTTAAACGTATTACGGAACGTAGATAGTTAATGAAAATTAAATTTACACGAAAATGACTTTTATGATGTTAGAGTTAAAGGCTATTTTCGTTAGAAAGCACTCTTTTTAGCCTTCTATGAGATTGTATATACCACAGCAAGTTACGGTGCGGTATAGGAATGGAACACTACACTGCATAAAAAGACATTACTTACACATAAGGTCGTACAAAAAAATAACCTTAAGTGTATTTAGCTTAAGAATGTTTTTTGTACGAATCTAGTTTACTTTACGTCCTATTTCAAAATACACTTTTATATTGAAAATCGAAATTTCTTGCAACATTCACCGAGGTTTATTACAGGTTTACTAACTGGAAGAAAATGCGATGAATACAGGAATATTGCCTGTGAGTTTTCTGTATCCAGTTGAATTTCAAAATCAATGTTTCTGACCATTACTTTGCTATGTAATAAATGCGTGCTCCCGCTTTTGTGTCCACCTTTTTTAATAATTGTTGAAAACTATGGAGTCGCTGTATGACGCACCCTAATATTGTAAAGGCAAAATTATGTGTGTTTGTATGTTTGTTACTTCTTCACGTTAAACAGCTGGACCATTTTGATAAAATTTTGGTACATACGCTATTATACGGTCCCCAGCGGGGCGTGAAAAGACCACCATAGTGTTGGTCACCATACTACATTGTTTGCGTTTGAAATGAGCAGTGAGTATGGTGATCTTGGATTCTATTCATACTTCCCACTAGGTAGAGTAGAGTCACTTTGGTAGGTTCTTAACAAAGAACCCGTAGACGCCGAGATATCGGGAGCGGGGGACTTCTCCAACGGGAGGAAGGGTGGAGAAGTTCGCGAGGAAGAAAACCTCTATAAAAAATTACTCCTAACCCAAGCTGAGGAAGCCCGGTGAAGAGGTTAACGGCTGGGGGGGTATCCCAGTCGCTAGGGCAACACGACGTAAGCTCACGTTAAAGAGCAAACAACACAATGGACGCGACCTATAAAAACGTAGTACCCCAGGAGGGTACCGACCGCACCGCGGTCGGAGAATCCCTCAGCACTCCGGGTGATACCGGAGTGTTCAGCCCACCGTACTCTGGGGGGGCACAGTTGCGTGCAGAGCGGTGTCCGAGTCCGGGCACAACGATTGGGGCGCACACGCCCAGTTTTGTGCAACCCACAACGCCGAGTTTGGCGTCATGCCGCGCCCAGTCAGGCGAACGAGGCAGAAGAAGTAGGCGGGCGCCAACAACCGAGCGCACAACTACAGAGCATGAGCAAGAAATGGAGTGGCAGCGTGAGGATTCAGGAAATAGCGATGCCTCATCGTTCTACTCTGCCTCCACGCGGTCATCCCAAGTCCGCAAGAGGAAGCCGAAGGGTCCAGCGGAAGAGAATCGACGCACTAAGGTTGCGCGGTCTAGACGGGGTTCAGCAAATGGCGGTAGGAGTGAATCGGGGACGGAGACGGAGACGGAACGTGCAGGTGCAGTTGGTTCATCCACTCCTCTGATCCCCTCAGAAGAAGAGCAGTGCCGCGAAAAAGCAGCAGCGGAGCTGAAAGGGCAATCCACTAACGGCATAGATACCAAAATCCGGGAGTCCCTGTCGGCAGTCGAGAAGGCTTTCGCGGGACTGAAGGGAGCCAAAGGCGGCAAAAGAACTGCCGCCAAAGAGGCTATGACGACCATCAGGGCCGGTGTGTCAGAACTCCTTATGAGAACGAACACATCGAACCTGACAGATGCAGTAGGGAGATTAGAGCGAGAGAACAAAACACTCCGCTCCCAGATAGCCTCCCTACAAAAGGAGATGGAGAAACTCCGCCATGGGGGCCAAAAACTCCTCCAAAATAACCCGGCACAGTCCAAAGAGGGGACAGGCAGGGCCACGCCCTCTAAGGTAAGTAGCGAAGCAGCAAGCCGGTCCGTGTTGAGGCCAATACCGGACCGAGATCAATATGCGGTCACACTGGATCGTGTGTTGGCTGAAGTCCGGGCTAAAATGCTAGGGGAGCAACGTCAAGAGAGTCACTCTCCTTTAATTCGCGTAAATGAGGCCACGGGTGCAAGGGCGGTGGAGGTCAACTATCCGCCGCCAACTAAACAGAAAAAAAAGAGGAGGAGACGAAAATGGACTACCCCACAACCTCTAGCGACACATCAATCCACGGGGCAGCAGCAAATTGTGGCCACGTCGACAGAGGAAACTTGGGCCATGGTTCTTGGTCGAAAGACCAAAGCTAAGGCCGCAAAACAGGCAGCAGCCACGAGCCAGTCAAAGGGGAAGCCCCAACCTACGAGGGTTGTGCCACGGCTTCCCGCAGCTGCGGCTGTCACTGTCTCCGTACCTCCTGGATCTGAGACGAGGATAGCTACGTTAATGGAGGCCGCAAAGGCTAACATTAATCTGGGTGATCTAGGCATCACAAGCGGGCTCCGTACCAAGCGAGCGATGACCGGGGCCCTCATTCTGCAGATCCCCGGTGAAGGTAGCGCCGCTCTGGCGGACAAATTGGCAGCACGCCTACGGGAGGTACTGTCCAGCACGGACGCTATCATTGCGCGTCCTTGTAGGGCAGGTGACCTACGGGTGTTGGACTTAGAAGAGTCCATCACCCAAGCTGAGGTCGCCAAAGCTATAGCAGCGGCGGGGGAATGTCCCATTTCCGACGTCAAAGTTGGAGATATCCGTATTTCTTCGTCACGGCTGGGTACGGCTTGGGTCCGCTGCCCGCTTGCGGCGGTTCGCAAAATTGCGAACGCCAAACGGGTGCAAGTGGGTTGGGTCTCGGCCAGGGTGGAGGCATTAGCAGCACGGCCGCTGCAGTGTTATCGGTGTCTCGAATTGGGGCATGTGAGGGCGAAGTGTCCCAACGAGACAGACCGCGGTGCGCAGTGCTACACGTGCGGTGGCATAGGCCACGTGGCGCGCGCATGCACCGCAAAAGCGCCCAGGTGCCCTGTCTGCTCGGACCTTGGCCGTCCCGCGGATCATCGGCTGGGGAGCAAGAAATGTTCTCCACCGAAGAAAAAGAAAAGGGAGCTACAGACAGCCCCCGCTCCAGTCTTGGCGAGAACTGACAATAGTCAGCACCCGCTGACTACAAGAATGCCACAGCCGGCAACCCGTCCGGCAGAGGAGGTAATGGAGTCTTAAAATTCATGCCTCCCCAGAAAGTTTTGCAGGGTAACCTCAATCATTGCCGCGCAGCGCAAGATCTGCTGATGCAGATACTCGCTGAGCGGTCGGTTGCCCTAGCGGTGATGGCGGAGCCGTACTGTGTCCCGGATCACCCTCGGTGGTTCGGGTCGTTTGACGGCACTGCCGCTATCTTCTGGGCAGGGGTCGAAAATGGCCTCCACTGTACCCTCCTTCAGCGAGGACTGGGGTTTGTGGCAGTTGAATGGGGCCCCATGGTCATTGTGGGCTGCTACATATCGCCGAATTGCGGCCTCCCCGTATTTGAGGCGTACCTGGACGGCCTCAGGAGCTGCATTTGCACGTACCTGTATCGTCCGGTACTTGTCCTGGGCGATTTCAACGCCCGCTCCACACAGTGGGGAGATCGTCTGGACAACGTGAGAGGAGATACACTCGTTGAGTGGGCGGCGGGACTGAACCTCGGTATTGTGAACCGCGGCTCAGTGAGCACCTGCGTGCGATGGCAAGGGGAGTCAATTGTCGACCTGACGTGGGCGACTCCCCTTGGTATCGAGCAAGTGTCAGGATGGAGGGTGGCAGAAGAGGTGGTCACTTTGTCGGACCACCGCCACATCGTCTTCGATGTGGTCATCTGCCGCCCGGCCGCAGGCCTAGACCACCGCTGTAGCTACCCTCCGCGACGATGGTCCCTCAAGCGGATGAACCGAGATACCGTCGATGCCACGGGTCAGACCGGGAGGCAGGAGGGGTTCTGTGTACTGGTGGACAGCGGAACTCGAGCAACTTCGCACAGCGTGCTCGAGAGCCCGTCGCCGGTTTCAAAGAACCCGAAGAAGACGGCGAGCCACAGCCGAGGAGATTGCCGAAGTGAGGCGGGAGTATGGCGCCGCAGCAAAAGCTGTAAGCCTTGCAATCGCGGAAGCCAAGGCTCGGTCTTGGAAGGAGCTCATACAGGGACTAGACAGGGACCCATGGGGGCGCCCTTATAAACTTGTATTGGGCAAGCTCAGACCGTGGGTCCCACCACTGACTCAGACCCTGGATCCTGTATTCGTGGGCAGAGTCGTAGATACTCTCTTCCCCAGGGACCAGGGTAGTCCCTCATGGCCTCCATTGCTGTCGGATTCCACTATGTGGTCCGACGACTTTGAGGTGACGGAGGATGAGCTGGACCGAGCCATGAAGCGACTCGCCGCCCGCAACACCGCTCCTGGCCCGGATGGGATTCCGGGTCGAGCATGGGTGTGCGCTTCGGTGATCCTAGGGAATAGGTTGAGGCAACTGTTTACCAGCTGCCTCCGTAACAGCGTATTCCCTTCCGGCTGGAAGGAAGCCAGGCTGGTACTCATCCAGAAACCTGGCAGGGCTGCAGATACTCCCTCGGCGTTCCGACCTATATGCCTGTTGGACGAGGCGGCGAAACTCTTTGAAAGAGTTATCGCCGCCCGTATCAGCCGACACCTGTCGCTAGTGGGCCCTGACTTATCAGACAACCAATTTGGCTTTCGAGAGGGACGTTCAACGCTCGACGCGATCGACCGCGTCCGCTCCTTATCGGAAGAGGTTGTCTGTCGGGGGGGAGTGACGTTGGCCGTCAGTCTTGATATAGTCAACGCCTTTAACTCCCTGCCGTGGTGGGTAATTAGAGAGGCACTGGTATATCACCAATTGCCCCTCTACTTGCAGCACATCATCGGGGCCTATCTTCGCGATAGGTCCATATCCTATGTAGGTCGGGACGGTGAAGTACTTCAAAGGGAGGTCACATGTGGGGTTCCCCAGGGGTCGGTCTTAGGACCCCTTTTGTGGAACCTCGCGTATGATGCGGTCCTGAGGACCAGTCTACCCCTTGGAGTGAGTGTCGTCTGCTACGCGGACGACACTCTAGTACTAGCTAGGGGGTATGGCTTCCAAGAAGTCCTGGAGCTCACCGAGTTAGGGGTGACCTGTGTCGTCCAAAAGATCAGCGATTTGGGTCTACGGGTTGCACCTCATAAGACGGAAGCCCTGTGGTTCCACAGGAAACGCGGAGGTGTCGTTCCTACCAGCTCGTTTATAAGAGTGGAAGGAGCGGAGGTCGAGGTCGGTCGACACATTAAGTACCTCGGCCTAACCTTGGACAGTCGCTGGAGCTTCGAGGAGCATTTCGAGCGGATGATCCCACGAGTTCGGGGGGTGGCGGGCTCCCTACAAAGGCTGTTGCCTAACATAGGGGGCCCGCGAGAAGAAGTGCGCCGCCTCTACTGTGCGGTGCTACGATCCATGGCTCTCTACGGAGCGCCGATATGGGCCAAGCGCATATCGGCCTCCTCCCGCTGCAGAGCTAAGCTCAATCGAGCGCAGCGGGTAGCGGCCATTCGGATCGTACGAGGATACCGCACCATCTCGTCTGAGGCGGCAACAGTCCTGGCACGTTTTCTGCCCTTTGATATCCTGGCCGATATGGACGCGAGGATCTATGACCGTATTCGCGCTATCCGCCGGGATGAGAGTGGGGAAGACCAGGACGAGCTCGAAATGCGGCAGAGCGCCCACCGACAGGCATTGACACAATGGCGCGCGCGGCTAGAACAGCCACAAAATGCGCGCCAACGCGCTGTCGGTGCCGTTCTGCCCAACCTCGAAGCTTGGGTAGGTAGGGAGGGAGGTCGCGTCACCTACCGACTGACGCAGATACTCACCGGGCATGGTTGCTTCGGTGAGTATCTGAATAAGATCGGACGCGAGGAGACGGCACACTGTCACCACTGCGCAGCCGACTGGGACTCCGCCCAGCATACGCTGGAAGACTGCCCCGCGTGGGCATCTGAACGCGGAGCCCTAGTCGATAAAATAGGACGAGACCTATCGCCGCCAGCAATCGTTGCTGCCATGCTGGCGGGTGAGGAAAGCTGGGCCGCAGTGGTCTCTTTCTGCGAAGCTGTTATGCTCCAGAAAGAGACCGCTGAACGGGATCGAGAGAGGGCCGATCCCGAACGAAGAAGACGCCGGCGGCGTTATGAGCCGCCGACGGGACCGCGAGTCGCCAGAGAGTGGGGTCCTCTGGTGGCGGATTAGTTGCTGCGGTCTGCGATGGAATGATTTGTTTCGGCCTGGTAGCAAAAATGCGATCGGGTCGCAACAAATTATAACAACCGGACTGATAGGTGGGGTTGCCTTTATGGCGTCCCCAGGATAGGGTCTGACTAGGCGCGGCGTTGATTCTGGAGGGGACCTGAAATAACATGGTCCGGGTCCCCTTCAGAGAAGGACGCCTGAGACCGGCCGCCGGGGTGGTTTTTAGTGGAAACACCACATACTCCTGGCTCCTGCGTCCCCAAGGAGTCGGAGATCCGAAGGGATTTTCCACCCCGACAACAAAAAAAAAAAAAAAAAAAAAAAAAAAAAAAAAAAAAAAGGTTCTTAACAAAGAAAACAAAAATGGCTCGAGCAAGGAATTGAAAAGTATTTACTAGTATTGAAAGAAACACCTCGAGGAGCAGCTAGCTATTTCTATAAATATTTCAGTATATTAACACAGGGGTTAAGCTTTTTACTCGACTATCTATGATATACATTATTCTATTTTAATATACAATATTACGAGGGTGTAAAAAACTGGTCGCCATTTTGCATTATTCTGTTATTATCAACTGCTGTGATATTGAAATTAAAGTTGAAAATTTCTTTCCACCAGCTTCCGCTTGTAACTTCACTTGCGTAAAAGTTAATAATGCCCATAAATTTATTTGTTGAAAGGTATCGTATCATGGGAATTTGTCCCTTGTGTATAAATCATTGTGAACTCAATTTACCATTTCTTTCATTACCAGAATTGAAATCTGTTAAATTAACATCTCTTGGCTTTTATTGAAGAGTTTTTTAATCATTAAAGAGTAAAAGTCACCTTTCCAAGGCTTTATTAGATATATTTTTAAACAGAACAGAAAATAAGGTAGAAACACAATGTAGATGTGTGATGCGCACCAGAACACCTTTGAAAAACCGTTATAACCTAGTCTATAAAAAAGTAATCATACGTTACGTATTTAATTTGGGCGCTCACTACATTGTTACCAAGAGAACACGCAATGAACTGCAATTTTTGCGTGAACATTTCTCACCCAGAATACAAATGCAAGTGAAACGCTACTTTAAATAAAAGACATAAGATTGTATTTACTAACATGGTAAGTGGCGACATGACTGTCATGCTTTTTACATCACCAAGCGGCGTGTGAAAAAGCATCTCACAAGGGCGCCATAGTGTGGGTCACCATACTGCATTGTCTCCATTTACAAGGAGTATGGTGACCATAGCTCTTGGATTCTATTCATGCTTTCTATCAGGCAGACACTTTGGCGAGTTCTTAATATAGAAAAAAAAATCTCTTGGGTTTTACCATTGATCGTACTTCTAATGTCTATTTCTCTGTTCTAGTTTTTATAAACATACAAATTCATTTTACTTACGCACCCATGAGCATATTTTTTGCTCTTTTCATGGTCTTTGGCGAATGTAGACCCAGAAAGTGTTTAGGTTATAATAAAAATTAGACCTAAAACATGATAAAATTGATTAGATAATATAGTTTTAAGAATTTCATAATTGGTTAAAATTTAGCTTGCACAACACTAGCGGTAGTTGTAAGCACAAAGAACAGCTGTCGAAAGTTCACGAATCTTTTAGCATAGACACGATAATATTATCTAACTAGCATTGTGACTCGGACATGTCTTTGAAATAATTACCAAACCAAGCGATAGGGTTGCCTATCTACAGTGTTTTAATTACTGCTATTTGAGTTTCTTTTTAATTTTGTGATTGTAAATATTATTTTTAAAAAGTAAATGGAATCTGTTGAGATTGAAATAGGAAGCGTTCAGTAAAAATACATGTGCAAATTTTACACTGAAAAATATTTGCACCTAGATCATTATCTCTGGTTCCATTACTAAAGAATTCGAGCAGTCAAAAACAGAACAATATTGTCTATAATAGCTTTTGTCCATGTTAAGTAAGTACTTATTTTAATAAAATATTGAAAAATAGTACGCTTACTGTAAGCAATAAGTTCATTCGTCACTGTAGCACATTCTCAACTGAATGTGTACCGAGTGTGTACCGAACTTGAGACGCGTATGACTCACTCTGATCGTTTGTATGAAGATGTAATACTGTTAGATAACATTACCGTGATATACAGATATGGGAATTAATCATTAATAAAATGTCTCTTGACATCAGTAATCATAGTGTATACAGTCCTTTAATAACCTCAAGGACTAAGTTCTGATGTCAAAGTAGCCTATAACTACATATTTGTAAGGTTTTTAGTCATACAGTACCATACTTTCACACAGCCGACTCACAGTCGTACAACAACCAGTAGTAAAAAATTTTACCCTTATTTTTCATTGAATAAATGAGTGTGGTCACACCCTTTTCTGTATTGTATAGGGTGGGCCAAGAGTTCGTTAACATTTGAATCTAACATCCCAAATATGTTACGGGACTTCTTGGGACCGATGCAACTGGCATTTGCTGACTACAATCGTAACACATGGTTTCAACAAGATAGAGCCACACATCCAATGTGTCCCTGCCGGTGGTCAAAGACATGTTTCCAGTAAAACTGATTGCCAGACGAGGCGACATTCCTTGGCCACCCAGAAGTCCAGATCTATCCTCAGCAGACTTCTTTTTCTGGGGTTATTTGAAGAATCGTGTCTACGTCAATAAAGCAAATACACTAAGTCAACTAAAAGAAAAAATCAGTGAAGAGATGTCGGCGATCTCACTGTCTCTTTGCCGACGAGTATTCGAAAATTTCGTTGCTCACTTAGAAGAGAGCAAATGTCGAAACGGTGGTCGTTTAGACGATGTATTTTTTAAAAAATAAATTCCAACTTATGAGCTTTCTTGTAAATAAACAATTTTTATAATATAAATGGTTAAATGGTATAAATGGTTTTTTTTTTTACAATTTTTTTTAAATGTTAACTAATTCGTGGCCCACCCTGTATTAGGAAGTAGGGTGCTCAATGACCTTGTGAGTTATAGGTGTTTTATCTACGGTGGTTGTTCTGAAAATAGATACGTTAAAGACATGATTTAGATGCGTTAAATTATCTCACTACTTTATACCTAAGATGCCGATATATTAATGATTAATTCCCATTAATTCCCTAAAACTCTATAAGGTAATTGGAGGTCTATCAGTGAACTAATATAGTGAACTACATTAATACAAAGTTGTCTTTGTTAACGAGCTTATACCAGCTCCTAACTCGTAAAATTACGTCAATTAAAACTAACATACCTAAATTCTAAGTATTAGCATTTTGTTAGGTTATTCCACCAGAATTCGTTCCTAAAGAAAACTTTGAAAATTAAATTAATTACGGTTAAGTATTTTAGTACGAGATAGTAACAGACGAACTGACATTAACAAAGGCATCTTTCTACGAACACTTATAGCTTAGTGTAGAATGTTCTCTTTATTTCACTCACCGCATGCGACGCAGAATACCATCCGCAACAGCTGAAGACAGGTGGGTCCTTGCCACTAATGGTACCGTGGTACTTTAGTACCATTTAGTTATGTCACCGTGGTACTGTGTTGCTACTTCCTGTTTTTGTTCCATTGTTTTCTGCCTGGGTGTGATTGGTGAAATTTAAGGTTATGAACTGACACTATAATGGTACTTTAAAAATATGTTATCTTCATTAACTCGTTTACAAATGTAGACAAGTCCTAAAATGTTTAAACAACAGACATTTACTTGTATATTTCACCACATACACCCATTTTAAGTATAAAAATGTGTTTACTAGAATATAAACAAGAAAAAAGAATTACGCTACATTTTTCTTGCTATCGTGTCCGTATGTTGACCCACCTAATCACCCAATTTGCCTGCTTTTTGCTATCCCATACCTATCACTGCGTATCACATTATATAAACACTGTATTAAATCAAAGTATTTCAACACAGAAACCCCATTTTCTAGACACAATTCAATAAAAAAACGCCTTTATAGTTTAATTAATAGAAAATAAATTGGTTCGGCAGACCATGTGTGTAATTTCAAACAGTTTGAAAACTGTCTCGACAGAATTTCATCATCCCCTAGTACTTGGGTTGTGGAGGTCTGATGGCATTCACTCCACATAAATATCGAAGTTTAACCATATCGTTGTAGGATTAAAACTGACCAAAAAACCTTAAAAATCGAACAAAAATCGACTTCAAAAGAGTCGGTTACAAACAAACAAACATACAGGTGAGGCTAATAAAAGCATGTTGAAAAGCTTCGAAGTAAAAAAAAAATAATCTCATGGTGTCTCATGTCACATACGTTTTTTATATACAAAATCTTTCCTTTCGCATTCCTGCAATCTGTTACAGTAATTTTCTGTAAAGGGACGGAAGTATGTTAGATGTATCTGGGAAAACGATCTACATATTTGATTTAACCAAGCACGCACGGTGCTTTGAGATAGTGGTTTGGGTAACAGATGAAAGGTAGAATGTCAGATGTTATACATATTTTGCAACAACTATAAACCTCGCCCTTTTTAATTAAAAATCATTGCTTGACATAGGCCTCTCCTTAGCAAGGAGATTTTGGCCTACTATATCACGCTGTTTAGACGGGTTAGTATAGAGTTTATTTCAAGATTTCCTTCTCCTTACGGTTTACGTATTTTGCTCCCTTAGTCGCGTCTTACGACGCCCACGGGATCCATCAAGAAGGTAACACTGTATCCTTAATGGTGATTGTGAACACACATCACCATTAAGAATACATAGTATTTCATATCACAGTTGAGGGAAGAAAAGAATTTAATATACAAGTATATACATCCCTCTAAAAGACAACACCCACATTAGGAATAAATCCTGTGTTGCGGAGACTTTAAAAACAGACAAGAAACGGACACAAAGAACACCGAGACCTTCACTTTTGATTATCTAATGAATAATATTATTTTTTTAAATTGAGCGTGACATAATTATATGAATTTATTTTTGTTCAGTTAAGCTGTAAAGGCGTAAGTAATATGACTTGACACATCCACACGGCCTTCCGATCCTAAAATAGGGAAAGCTTGTGACCTCTTCTTCGGAAATTAAACTCGATGAGCCCTTGCAAAATCCTATCTGTAATAAAATTCGCTTATAGTACGTTTACAACAATATGTATAAATCAATATAATATATGTATAAATCAAGTGTACGAATATAATCTAAATGTGTGTGTATATTTATGTATATATGTGTATTTATGACGTATGTATTGTATATGTTCATGTATGTATATGTACTCATGTATGGTATATTTTAATTGTCAATGTAACCTCTGTGCACCTCCCTTACAATATTTGTATAACACCCTAAGATTAACTGCAAGAGAATGCCTTGGGCATTAAGTCCACCGATGTACAAAGTGCATAAAGTGTAAATAAATAATTCAAAGTACTCCATCACAATTTACCATATATGTATGTATGTGTTGTGTTTTATACCCTTTTTACAACCCTTCAGCTATCAGCTTCCAGATTTATATTTGTTATGTACCATTTAAATGGCTAACAATGTATTCTAATATAAGATGTATAATATACAGCCAAAGTGCTCCTCCGCACTGGACAAACCCTGGCGACAGTGCAGGCTCACCTGGACAAAGAAGGCGCTTCGGATCTTGTGGTTGACTTGGTAATCAAAAGTACCAATCGACAGCCAATTTTCTTGGAGGCTATAGAACTTGGTAAGATGGTATACTCACTTACATATTTAACTAGTTGTGCCCGCGACGTCGTTCGCATAGGATTTGAATTTTTACCTCAGAGACGTGTTTTTTGCTGTGTAAATGCTGATCCCGAGGGAAAATCGGGATAAAAAGTAGCCTATATGTTGCCCAGTAACCTCCTCTATCTGCTTGTGAAAGTCTCATAAAAATTTATTCAGCAGTTCTAGAGATTAAATCAGACAAACAGCCAGGCAAATATTCAGAACAGGTAGTTTACGTTTTAGTATCGTGTAGAAATCTATATACACTTGAGAAAACACAGTTTTTTTTAAATCGCAGACGGACACTTCAATTTTATTATTATGTATTAATGTGTGAAGAAATTAGAAAATTAAATATTTTGAATAACCTACTAAATTGGGAATTGAAAATATTCTGTATCAAATATGAGTTTAGCAAAGAAATTATCATTAGAACACGATAGATACAATAATATCACTTGAGAGTTTATTAATCTGTGTTATGACGTTCTTAGTTTAACGCACATGTGTTTTATAATCAGAGAACCACATAACGAAGTTAGTTTCATGACTAGTAGGTTATATGACCATAACAAGAAGATTTTTTTTAACACAGAAGAAACAGTGACTTACTTAAATTCCTTAAATGTTGCTTTCTTTTGTACTATGTTTATACAGAAAAGAACAGTCTGATATAAATTTCTATAACAAATATAACATGAATTCCGCTTTGCGAATATTCTACAGTAAAAACAATCTCTTGTAAGCTTTTTTTTTGCTCAAATAGCTCTTTCGCTCGCGAAAGCTTTATCATATAATTGCTTTCCACAGGTATAGCACTCTTAGAGGGTGGAAACCCAATAATTCAACACAGCATATTTACCAAACTACAGAATGGGGAAATATCGCAGGCTTTCCTTAAGGTAAGATTATTGATGGCTTTCCTTAAGGTAAGATTATTGATTATGATAATTACCATCATTTTATGTATTGTATGTAATTTTGACGCTGGAGGCTCTTAGCAGTTTCTTTTAACAGTTAAGACTTGAAAGATAACCGAATAAATTTTCGCTTCTCTGATATTTAGTAGGGGTATCCCTAGTGCTGTGTGGTGATGGTTTAAGGGTACAATGTCGTCACCCTATGTATCCCATTAGTGTCGTAAGAGGCGACTAATAAATCAAACTATGCAAGATAATCACTGCAAGAACAAAGAAAGCTTGAAACAAACCAAAACCGCTGACCAGCGTGGTATAACATCAAAACCAGTCCATGTGGACTGTTGAAGGCTTTCTTGGCTGATGATAATGAAGTTAATGCTATTTTAAAACAAAAAATAATACTTAATTTATTACATAAATAAAAAAAAATAGTCTTAATATTTAAATTACATATTTTTTATTAGTTTTTGAGTATAACAATCAGTCCAGCAGTTTTACGTGACAGCTCCAGGTTTCGACATAGTAAGCCCTCTTCCTTATTGACTCTCAAGTTGCAAGCTACCATAGGCTTCAGTTGACATTTACCGTCACAACCGATCACCACCTCTCTGATAGTTTGCCCTCCTCCTTTTCCGTAAAAAAAATATATCAGACACTCGTGGTACTTTAGTACCAGTTATGTCACCGTGGTACTGTTTTGCTAATTCTATAGTGTTTGTTCCATTGTTTACTGGCTCACCTGATGGTTAATGACTCCCACCGTTCATAGATACCTATAACTCAAGAGATTGGACCATATATAGCCTTACTCATATTTAGAAGTTTTCTGGTAGTATGAGTGTTTTCAAGGCCAAATGTTCTGCTGGCTATTACTAAATAAGTGACACGATGGCTGGGGTGCGTATGCTGTCTGTATGGACAGACCGACTCAAAACAATGGTCCTCTTTTCAAAAGGTCAACCTTAAGCCTATACTGTATCCGCTTAGTTATTGTTTAATTAATGTTCAAGAACTGAAAAAAATTGATGAAGTTTAAGGTTATGAATTGACGCTATGTGTGACTTAAAAATATGTTACTAAGTATACACTATAAAAATCATACTGTTACCGCTAAATAAACCTAACCTATTTTCTCGTAGCAAACCTTTAACTGAAATGTGTTTTTTTTCATAGGTATTCTACGACAAAATGTGTGAAGCACAGCAAGAGATCCGCTCCATTGCCGCGAGCAGCACAGCCGAGGCGACCTCTGAAAAACAACGCTCCAGCTACTCGGAGAGGCCGAAAGTGCAATTGACCGGTGGGTAACTGGTATCCCGCCATGGGTATATGTATCTTTCTAGCTATAGTTTTTTACCCCAGAACGTGGTCATTTCTCTGTACTTGGGAGTGTATCCCTTCTATGTGTTTGAAGAATCATGTTGAAGGTGCTTAGGAATATTTTTTTTAAATATTTACGTTTACATTTTCTTCGATTTTTGATGAAAAACCACCCCCGAAGATGTCAAATTAAAGAATGAAGAAAATAGTTTGGCAGTCGATGAAATTTAAAAAAAAAAAATATTACTAAACCTCTTTCAACCCACAACACTCAGCGCGAGTTAAGGTGACCGCTTAAACCAATGCAGCACCCGTGCACTCTTCTCAAATAAGTCTACTGTCAATGAGAGTTGACTCAACATTCGTGGGAGACTCTAGTATCATCGTATCATCTGCAAATACTTGTTTTGGAATTTGCACGTTTTCTATGTACTCGTATAATATGTACGTACAGGGTGGGCCAAGAATTCGTTAACATTTGAAAATTAAACCTACTAACTTTCTTGTAAAGAAATAATTTTTACAATATATCAAATGTTTTTTTTATAAGATTTATTTAAATGTAAGCAAATTCGTGGCCCATCCTGCACATACATATTATACAAGGGCTCGATTCCCGGGTCGGACCAAATGTTTGTATGATCTGCAGGTATTCGTTTCGAAGTTTGGGTGTTTTCTATGTATAATATGTATGTATTTACACAAAAAAAAAGTATATAAGTATTCTATCAATCAGTCCAGTTATCATAGCACAAGCTCTGCTTAGTTTGAAACTAGATGGCGTTGTGTCAAATGTCCGAAATATTTATTTATTTATAGAAAACGTACAAATTCCAGAACAAGTACTTACAAATGATACAGATGATACTAAAGTCTCCCATGAATGTTAGGTGAACTCTTATTGACGGTAGACTTATTTGTAAAGATTGCACGGGTGCTGCATTTACAAAAATAAGTTGTTGTGTAGAAGCCATAGTACAAGCTATACTTAGTTTCGGACGAAAAGGCGTTGTGTCCGATGCCCGTAATATGAAAAAAATAACATACATGTATATTTCAGGCAAACCGAAAGAGCGCACCTTCGTTGTTGGCGAGGACATGGAAGAAGAGATGGAGGCCGCTGTCGGCGTCACTGTTAATGCTTACGCGGACGTACATACAATGTCTCATGGTATGTACTTATCATCATCATGATCAACAGCCTTTAACAGTCCCCTGATGGACATAGGCCTCTCCTTAGAAGGGAGGTTTTGGTCTACCACGCTAGCAAGACGCCAACCCAGTTAGGTATACGGTTTCAAGTTCTCCGTCTCTTTGCAGTGATGTTGTCCTGTGTCGTTTGCTCACTTAGTCGCCTCTTATGACACTCGTGGAGTAAATACTGGTAGACATAGGCCTCTTCCTAGCAAGGAGTTTTACTCTTGGTAAATTATCTCAATGTCAATCAACCTATCGCCGTCCACTGCTGAACGAAGGTCTCCTCCAAGGAACGCCAACCATCCCGGTCTTGGGCAATTCGCATCCATCCGCTGCCAGCTACCTTCTTCAAGTCATCGGTCCATCGCGCCGCAGGGCGCCCTACACTACGTTTACCTAATCATGGTATATTATATTTTTAACAAATTATAAATTTCAGGAACAATAGCTTTAGAAGAAATAATGGCAGAGAAGAAAGAGACTAACAATTCGGACGTGCTACCGCCGAAGGTGGCCATTATGAGACCAATATTGCGGTTTCTGCAACTGCTTTGTGAGAACCATAATCCTGACTTACAAGTAAGTTATGAGAACATGAAAGAAAAAATATCTTTAACTTGAATTGTAGGCCATCCGTGTTAAAAAAATAGTGATACATTGGTCAAGCCTGCACCTGAATCTGATTGGCCAGGGGGCGGGACTTGTCTGAACCACCTTTATTTTGTTAACACGAATAGACCATAGATGATTCTTCAAATTGTGCCTCTTGTATTGCAAGTGTCCGTATGAGGCGGTAGTCACTTATCATCAAACGTTCCGTCTTCTCATTTGCTCTAGTTATTCGAAAAAAAACACAAAAAGTATTTTTATTTTAAGATCATACCAAAGTGACTCTAAAACCTGTGGTCAACATACTCATTGCGTATACAGACCATGCAGTATAGTGACTCACACTATTGCAGCCTAGTGACATGTTTCTCCACACACCGTTTGAGGATGTAAAAGATATGTCATCCTGACAGAGTAAGATTCACACACCACGATAACTGTCACCCCAGTATCAATGGGCCTCCGGTCTCACACTCAACAACGAAACACGACTGTACGGATGCTGTCGTTTTAGGTTAGTCTTCTGTGACAGGGTAGAACTGTCGTGGTCGAAGCGGCCCATGCGTGCTGAAATCAAAGTGGCTCTACTGTCTATAAATAAATAGAATATAAAGAAAACACCTTATATACGATGTTACATTTGCCTGGGTATATACTTTTAATTTATTTTAAACAGTATTTTGCATATAGGAATCATAGGACCTTCCCTACTTAGTTACTAACTTAATGTTATAAAAATGTAGATATTGAATTAGTTCGACGTTCTATACAGAATCTCCTCCGCAATCAAAACAACAAATCCAACTACAACCTGGTCTCTCAAACGCTGATGTTCCTGGACTGCATCTGTGGGTCCACTACGGGCGGTCTTGGGCTCCTCGGGCTGTACATCAATGAGGGTAACGTGGCCCTCATCAACCAAACCTTGGAAACGCTAACTGAATACTGTCAAGGTATGTTGAACCTAAATGCACTTGCATTCAGATTATTTTTAAATGGCTGGAAATTTATCTGAGCCTGCACTACTGCACTACACCTAAATTCTACACCTAAACACAGAAAAAAACGATCGCTGTTACTACATAATATTTATCTTTGGTTGGTAATCGAACCCACAGTGTCTGGCTTACATCCTGAATGCTAAACATCGCTAACCTCTTAAGAAACAAATCAATCGACAGACTGACAGATTGGCATACTTGAGTTGGATGTATTACTCCTGCATCAGTCTTACCCGTCAGTTTTTTTTTTTGTTAAAAGGCGACGCCCTCTCTAGGAAGAAATCTTGTGTAGCGAGGGACTTTACAAACATACAATAAACGAACACAAAGAACAGCCAGACTCAGAACAACAATTTGTGGATCACACACAGCGTTGTCCCCCCACACGGGACACTTGAACACTTGAACTTAATTTTGAATCAAACCTTCTTGCTTTCTACAGGACCCTGCCATGAAAACCAAAACTGTATAGCAACACACGAAAGTAACGGACTAGACATTATAACAGCCTTAATTTTGAACGACATCAATCCACTAGGGAAGACACGCATGGACTTGGTACTGGAACTAAAAAATAATGCTTCCAAACTGTTACTGGCGATCATGGAGTCAAGAAACGATTCAGAGAATAACGCTGAGAGGATTTTGTATAACATGAATCCTAAACAGCTGGTAAGTGACTAAAATATCAATCTATCTGCACAAGCTTTTGGTAATAGATTCACCATAGTGAAATTCACGAATAAGTCCCGTCTACTCACACCAGAGGGCCTCACAGCACTCTACACAGTCTACTGCTGAACATACGTCTCTTTAGAGGGGTTTTGGTTTTCTGGCCGGACAGGTCGGTATAGGGTCTATTTTGAGTTCTCTTTCTATTTGCATTGATGTTATTCTGCGTAATTTGCTTCTCTAGGCGCCTCTAACGATATCCATTTGATGAATAGAGTTGGTGACACTCTGTATTCCAATCCGTCACCACACGAAGATCGGAGGGCCTAGTGCATGTTTAACGTTGCGATTGGTAAAGTTTCCAATATGGACCAATCACGAGGAAATGGAGAAGAATCTATGCACTATGGTTGTTTTATGCATTATTGTTTGTATATCTGATTTTGCGTACACGGACATGATCGTGTACGTGGGCTAGGGTGTCCCCTATATGACAAAAAAAAATTTTTTTTCAAATTTCGAAATGCATACCCTCTATAATTTTTACTAATGCTATAAGATACTTAAATATAAAATTTTATCAATCTAGCATAATTGCAACCAGTGCCGACCGAGCTTCAAAGTTTAGTAAAAATCGTGTTTTGCCCTAACATTTCAGTCTGCTATAATTTCACTATAAATGCAATGAATTAAGTGAATAAAATTAGATGAACATTAATCTTTAATTAAAAACATAAAGAAATAAGAATCATTCAGGGTAACTTCTTTTTAGAGTAGTTTTTTTACAGTCTGGATACAATTTTAGATGTTCCTGGACACAGCGCAGCAAGAACTGTTTTTGTTCTTCTTCAGCCGTGATAAGTCCGTTAAAATCTTGCATTAATTTAACAGCCCTTTCAGAAGTATCATTTACAACTCTCAAATAACTTATTCTTCTTTTAGCCTCCAGAAAAACAGCATTGTTATTCCAAGAAGATACATCTTCCTTTAGAAAACTGTCGTCGATCTGCAGTCGTGATAAAAATTGTTTGCTCTTTTCCGATACGAAATCATCCAGTGCTTTGTCTAAAAAAAAAGAAAATAAGTTAAATAACAAATAAAAATCAACAACAATTTTGAAAATAAATAAATAAGCATTGGACATTGAAATTGAAATCCAACAAAAAGTCAATTTAACTTACCAAACAACTTTTGAGTCAGTTCTTCCTTCGACGGGTCATAGCGTTTGCTAAAATCCGAGATTTTGTCCCTGTTGAAGTTGGCAATCATCTTCTTCTTAGTTTGGTTGTCAACTTCATCATCAAATAGTGATAGAATGACTGTCTCTTCACATAAATACCACAAGTGATGGCTGAACTTGCTTATAGAAGCTTTAGAAATTGTTGCGTCAACTTTTTCATACTCTTTTAACATCTTCAAGAAGCGCAAATCTTGATTAGGTGCTTTGGTCGCCACTGTACATTCGAGCCAAGGTTTAACATACAATATTACGAGAAATAAGCAAACATCTTGTAGAGCCTATTTGTCCTTCACAGTTACTCTGCATTGTGACTGAAGTAAACATATTTTTAAAGAATAGATCGCTCTCGCCATCCAGCGTGCCTGATGTATAGCTCCGGGGGCCTTAGTTTTAATTTTTCCTCTGTGTCTCCTCCTAAAAATATTACGCACAGTTCGACCAATTCGCGGTAATCATCTCTTACAAAACCTTTATCTAATTCTGCCTTATAAAATAGTAACAACGCTTGAATGTCTGTCTCGGCAACCCGTGCTTTTACGAAATTAAGAGATGGTTCAATTTTAGTACAATCAATGTTTTTCCAATTTTCTTGGAACTTTTTGAACATCGGAATATCTGGGCTACTAGTAATTTGCTTAATCTTGGTTTCAAAGACAGCTTTTAGGACCAATTCATAAACATGATGACGACAAGCGAAAAGCAACAATTCTCTTCCTAAAGTTTGCTCCAAAATAGCACAAGCTCCATTGAAACGGCCCATATTGGAAGCTGTTGTGTCGCAGCACATTATTTGCACTTTATCATAAAGGTTCCAGTCAAAGAGAGCTGCTGATACAGCCTTCGCTTGATGTTTTCCAGAAGAACTTTCTAGTTTCGGCACTGCAAGAAGCTGCTCTCTATCGTCAAATGAAGCTATAACTGGCAAGCGTTCTTCTTTTGAACTCCGTACATCCAACCCCGGTAATAGTTTTCCATCCCAATGGACTGTGACTATGTCGGGTACATTGTTTTGGAAGTTAGATTTTATTGCTTCTGCCCTTGATTTTCTAGTTTCAGTACGAATTCGCTGAATCGAGGATTTGTTAATACAGAAATCATCGCTGCTCAGACCAAGCGCTTCTACCACCGCATTTAGAATGTAAACGGTATCTCTAATGCTTAACTGGCATCGATCTAAAGCTGCAACTAGTTTAGGTGTTATAAGATTCTTTCTACCTCTTTTTGAACTTTGTTCATGGCAGGGAACGTCCGGCAAGCTGAGTTCAGAATTCAAGATCTGTTCTTCGTCTGAATCTTCTACACTGTCTAAGTTATTTGTGGTGGAAGTAGATGCAACAGCTAGTGATTCTCTTTGTCTTACAATCCTTTCCTCTTCTTCCAATCGTCGTTGTCTAGATCTTTGTTCTTTTTCCGCCAATTTTTTATCTACACCACCTAAGCATCCCAGTCGACCTGGCTCTCTCTGTTTCATTAAAAATAATTTATCTTCCTCTATTTTCATTCTCTCAAAAGCATCAGCATGTGCAATATCAAACAAATTATCAAGATTAATTATAAAATTGTTCTCACGACTCTTAAACGTAATCTGAGTTTTCTTACACTTTTTTTGCAACTCTCTCCAAACATGATATAAATCAATAAGTTTCTTCACGCAGTTAGGAAATGCCCTTGTTGGAATTCTTGCTTTTTCCCAATATATGATGCACTCCCTCACAAGATTTGCACTTTCACTAACAGTCAATTTAACCTCACGAATATTGTAAAATAGGACTGAGAGAACTTGTCGATTAGATGGTGATTTTGCACCATTTATTTGGTAGCTAGTCAATCCGATAAGAAAAATATTTTGTTTATCACTCCGTAATTCCACCGACATGTTTACGCACTAAACAATGAAGCAATAATAGTCTCAAAAATCACGTACGAAATAGCAAATAAAACATGTCGTAACAGGTCACTGGGCAGTACTTAAGCAACTTGTATCGACAAGTTTAAATAGCAAGTCGGCACGGGTTATCGTTTATATATCGAACTAATATTTTTTTCTAGACAATAAAGGGTTATTACGAAACTTTTAAGAAGGTATGCGTAAAAAAATATCGAACTTGAAATTTAAGGGACACCCTAACGTGGGCGTAACGTACTCAGTGAATTGTAATACAATGATCTGAAAGCGACATACAGTTGCTATCATCCAAAAAGAGTTGCTTTTGATTGGTACGTAAACTACTAACGAGCCGCAACGAGCTATTTACATACTTGTGCAGCGACTTCCACATACAGTGCAGACGCAGATATACTAAGGCGTCATCTACCGAAGATACACTGAACTACGAAGTAACTAATCCTGTATCGCGATATAGAAATTAGCATATATACAACTTCCAAACATCGATCATTGGGCCGCGGCCCGAGAGTCCTAATCACCTCGCCTTGTCCAAGGATTTTCCGTTTGTGTTGGAGGGGCATGACACCAGTTTTTACCACCTTAATCTCACGACTCTTATTCGAGTTTCTTTTATTTAGCGTGTACTCACTTATTTAATGTTGCAGGTGGATGTTGCTTGCTCTGCTTATCATCAGGAGCACGCTATGGACAACGATGCAGATAGTGACGATGACACTATCGTCCAGGGCGTATCTCCCAAGGAGGTATGTATGTCTACATCATCAACATCAGCCGAAAGAAGTTCACTGTTGGACATAGGCTTCCCCAAAGCTGGCCACAACAAACGGTCCTTTGCTACCCTCATCCAGCAACTTCCCACGTCCTTCACCAGGCCATCCGACCACCTTATGGGAAGCCTAACCACATCATCACAACTCAATTCATATCATGATGGTCAGTAGATAATGAGCCTGTTAACTAGGGGTTAGTGACACTGGCTGCTAAGTTGGAAAACGTAGGTTCGATTCCCATCCAGGACAAATATTGTGTGATGTACAACTCTAACACATATCAAGAAATATAAGTAAGTATGTTACTTCATAAATGGATATTCGCTATTAAATCAAGAGAGTTTAAAGGCATATTGCAAAATTAACAACACCGAAAAAAGTTTAAGAATTAATAATTTCATTAACTGAATTGTGCATTAATGGTGCTTAATCGTTGTCAGGTGGGACACAACATCTACATACTCTGCCACCAGCTGTCAGCTCATAATAAGGATCTCGCGGCCCTTGTGCGATCGACGCCGGAAGGACCTAACGCTGATGCACTGCGGTATTATCGGACGCACACCGCGCAGATTGAGGTTAGTCCTACTTAGTCACACCGCCTAGATTGAGCTCAGTCCACCGTACTCACTCCACTCGAATTCAGGTTGGGGCACCGTACTCACACCGCGCAAATTAAGGTTAATCCGCCGTTCTCACACTGCGAAAGTTGAGGTATGTCCACCGTACTCACACCGCGCAAATTAAGGTTAGTTAAACGTACGTAAAGAGTTTGCGGGACCACAGCTTGGATTCTATTCCTGCTGCAGACAATTCAGTATGGCGGCCTAGTGCTTTTGCACGCCCCCTTTAAAGGACCCTGGGTTATAGTTGGAGGGAAACGCGTGTGCTAGTAGTGAGTTTCAGATTTTAACTGATTTGCACAGGAAGGAAAGCTGAACTGATTAGTGTGGGGGCGTATATCTACCATTTTAAAATGGAGATTGCCGACACCAACACATGTTGTCCGGTACAGAAAGTAAGAAGGTGGGAGTGGTTGAAAGAGTTCATCAGAACACTCCGTGATAAAAACGATTGAGGCCATAGAAGCGATATCTCTGCACAACTGCAGAGTTTTGCAATGTGTAATAATGTATTGTGTCATAATAAAATAAATATATCCCACAGATAGTGCGTACCGACCGAAGTATGGAACAGATAGTGTTCCCTATTCCGGAGATTTGCGAGTATCTACCGGCGGACAGTAAGCACCGTGTACTGCAAACAGCTGAGCGTGATGACCAGGGCAGCAAGGTCGCTGATTTCTTCTCTAAACTCGACAACTTGTTCCACGAGATGAAGTGGCAGAAAAAATTACGAGGTAAATATATTCCAAAGTTTTTTATTTATTGTTATCTAGTTATAATATATTTGGGATTTGCAACTTTAGAACGTTTACTGTAATCTTAAAAAAAAAATATCCAGATGTCACTGCCGATGGCCAAGCAATTATTGGTGTGATATTTCTGCATCTAAACGCAGAAATACTATATTCCACATTTAATATTTCTATATTCACAGAAAACTTACAGAACTATCTCAGGGTTAGCTAATAATCAAGTGGCGCTGATATATCATCAATCAACATATACCATCCTTGTGGTTAAGGATTAAGCAGAGTATCACCACACTTATTCATCCCATGGGTGTCATAAGAGGCGACTAAAGGAGCCAATCACACAGGACAACATCACTGCAAAGATGAGGAAAATTTGAAACAAATCAGATACTAATCCGTCTAATCAGAGCGGTATAGTAGACCAAAGCCTCCTTCGAAGAAGATCCCTATGTCCAAGAGTGGAGTGTTAAACATTACTGATAAATTAAACCTAAAACGCCAGCATCCGTGTTGTCGTGTTTCGTTGGTGAGTGTGAGACCGGAGGCCCATTGATGCAGGGGCGACAGTTATCGTGGTAGCTGTGTAAGCCTTACACTGTCATGCCTTTTACGTCTCTAAGCGGGGCGTGAAAAAGCATCTCACAAGGCCGTCATAGTGTGGGTCACCATACTGCATTGTCTGCATTTGCAATGAGTATGGTGACCACAACATTTGGGTTCTAATCATGCTTTCGATCAGGCAGAGTAGAGTCACTTTGACAGGCTCTTAATATAGAAAAAAATGATTTTGCTACGGCGGTTTGAGTAGTTACAATATGACACTATAATCGTAAATAATTGGCCATTTCCAGCGCATCGCAGTCTACTCAAGGGCATAGACTACTCCAAGGGAGGGTTGGCCACTATCACTACGGTTGCGCAAAGGATATACCATAGCAGTAAGTGGACGAGTGGTGGATGTTGTGGTCGTGGCCCCTCCCTTGGGTATGTGCTCCAACTGTCTTGTGCCACACACAATGTCTATGTGTTTTCATAACTATTGTATTCCCACTAATATGTTGTCGTCTTAAAATATTTGTTTGAACAAAATGTTTTGTAATGTGATACAAATGTGTGGCGACGTCCACATACAGCACAACAACACATACTATTTCGCCATCTATCGAAGATACTGATATCGCGATATAGATAGATAGAATTTTTTTCGACTTCCCCGTATCAACCTGAAGGCTTTGTGTTAGAACACTTTCCTCCACAAATTAAACCGGGTCACATACTGATGTCGACATCGAAACTAATATGTTAGTTTAGCCAAGTAAATTAGTTTCAGGACGTACTAGAATTCCGTTGCCAAAATAGTAAATCAATAGTGCGATGCCGTCTTTTGAGTGAACTCACACCCTTCACCCTCTTTCCCTCAAGTTTGTGTGCCGATAACCTCACTCACTCGGTGAACAGTACAGAAAGAATTGCTTTACATCAGTTTTCTGTTAAGCCGTTATATCACTACCATCGACTCGATCCTCCTACACTCATCGAAAGTTAATGAAGCTAGCCTTCTCAGTTTCGAGATTTTTAGGTATATTTATCTGACCCGGGTTTGTTGCTCTCGAGTGTAGTTGTACACAGACTAAATGATAAATAACTTGTAGCTGGATAATGATAAAACAAGCGTCGATTTCACATCACGCTGCAACACCCGTAGGAGCAAGGCAGTCACACTATAACTGTGATAGTCGAAAATTAATATAATTTTGAAATATATGTACTTTAATTTTATTTACGCACTGCTTTGTTTCAATTAAGTCTAATTCAATGCCATTCTTTAACTTTGTTTGGTTAGGTAGAGAAAATATTTCAAGACATCTAAAATAAACTAGTTATAGACAAAAAAAATTGACACAATTATGGCGAATCTAGCGACATAGCCCAAGTCAAAATCCGTCAAGCTGTAAACTACAGACCGTGCCAAAGAAACTGATATACATTCAATCAAAAAACATAACTTTCTTTCCAGCACAGTTAGGTAAACACACTGTTTTGTTTTTTCTTTCTTTTAAGACTTTTTTTTTATAATAAAGCATATCCATGTCAGAAAAAATAAATAAATATTTCGGACATTTGACACACGTCATCCAGTTTCAAACTAATCAGAGCTTGTGCTATGATAACTAGACTGACTAATAGAATGCTTATATGCTTTTTTTAATACATACATATTATACATAGAAAACACCCAAAGTTAATACACAAATCCTACTATATACAAATCATGTTGTTATGTTTGTTCGCAGGGCAAAGGTTGTTGTCTATGGTGTCTTCCTATATGTCATTGTGGAGCAATATACTATTCAACTTTGCTGTTCTAATCAACATTATTGTCGCTTTTTTCTATCCCTTTCAAGATGAAAACCCAAGTAAGTATTTTTTATTTTATTATATTGATAGTCCGTGTGGCGACGGATAGTCCGTGTGGTGAAGGCAATAAAGCCTATTAGGCAATTCATGAATATATAAATGATAAACAAATACGCAAAGTATATACCAAATTGTTAGTATTGTATATGAGATTGTTATTTTATTATAAATGTGAAGTGTTACAATCATGTTCCTGAATATTACTAATGTTATGTTTGTAAGAATTTAATTGTATTATAACTATTCTGTATGGATATTCTAATAACTAAAATTGTGTGATTTGTAATTTTTCCGTGTGGTGACGGATTAAGAATGTGTTACCACCCCTATTCATCCTGTGGGTGTCGTGAAAGGCGACTAAGGGAATATGCAAGACAACATCATTACAAAGAGAAGGAAAACTTGAAACAAACCCAACCCGTCTGGCCAGCATGGTATAGTAGGCCAAAACCTCCTTGCTAAGGAGAGGCCTATGTCCAGCAGTGGACTGTAAAAGGCTGTTGATGATTGATGATAATGATGATGATATTGATTGTTCTTAATTAATGCATATAGCTTTATCATGTGGTAACGAATTAAGGACACAAAGTGACACTATCCTTATTCACCCCATGAGTGTCGTAAAACGCGACTGAGGGAGTAAGCTACACAGGGCAACGTCACTCCATGACGTTGTATTAACCCATTACTTCTGACTGTCATATTTTTAGGACACCAGATTACCAATATTTTTCTAAAACTGGCTTTACTTTTTTAAACCTTTTTTTGTAAATAGCAAACATTTTTAACTATTTTTCCGTTAAAAAAATATTTTGATAAAAAATACAGTGACATTATTGAGATATATAATTTCAAAGTTGATATATTTCGTAGCCGTTAAGAGTGCATTGTTGTTTGTTTTATATAGCTAACTATAGCTATATAAATAAAAGTAATTATATATTTCAAATTACTTAAATTGTTAGGAAACCTTTACTAAACGTGAAATAGCCAATAAAGTCGTAATAATATATTTTTTTCTTAACATATCATAGATATAGGACAGGCTGATTCAGACCCTAGAATCAATATTTTTTTGTTTTTTACTTCATATTATTTTTCTTACTATATTAACATACATATATATTGTGATTTGAACAGAAAATTCTAAATTTTTCGATGGTACGGAAGCAATGGGGTTAAATCAATTATTTTATTTTTAAGTTTTCTTACTTCATAGATAGATACATGGTACTATATTTTGTAAAATCGTTTAGACAAAAATGACAAGTTTGTTTAACACATGTCATTTAGACAGTAGCCGGACAGTGCCAATTAGGCCCATAATACGAGCCCGCCTCTATTAGTGCATATTAAGTCAAACAATGTGCAACTATTGTCTTAATATTACGTGCGTGTATTAGAACAAAATAATGTCAATGTAATTTTTGTCTTTATAAGATTATTATTATACTTGAATATTGGTGCGGTATACTGTTAAATGTGGCGGTGATGTTCAGAGTTGGGCGAGCACCTCTCCCTGGTGGTGTGGTGCGTGTCGGCGGTGGCCGGGGTGCTGGTGACGTGGCTCCCGCGGGGGGGCGGCGCGCGCGCCCTCATCGCCTCCGTGGCCGTGCGTCTCATGTACTCCGCTGGACCCGAACCTACACTCTTTGCGCTAGCTATGCTCACGGTTTGTTTCAACCGAATTTACTCTTAACAACCTACTCCATGCTGATGTGTCAGATTCACACCAGATGACGTTTAAAATTCCACGATCTACTACTAAGCAGCGTTATGGTTGATTATTCTCCGGCCCTATTTGCAACTGACATTCGCAACCAGTTGCCAATGACAATAGGTTTGTCGTTTGTTGCATCTGTAACTATACTCATTAACTATTTGTTAGTAGCTAGCTAATTGCGAAAAAAAAGTCTTATCGTCTTTGGCAACTGATTCAATGTAAAAATAATTTCTTCTCCTTCCACAACTGGTTGCGAATCACAGTCGCCAAAGTGATCAGAGGAGATTTAAAGATCCATTACTTAATATTAAATATTAATAATAACGAGTGTATTTCAAATGGAAAAGTAAACCTTATGAAACTGCTCATAAGATCTATTTTAGATATCAAAGAAAAGAGCATAATGGACTGTGTAAAAATCGATAATAATATCAGATGTGACAAGCCTAATGAAAGAAATCTCTTGGAAATGCTGAATTACATCACTATTTGGAGCACTCTCTTAATATTGGCTTACGATAGCCAGCTACACAAAGTTGGCTCTAAAACATGTATTTTTGATGATACAAGAGTAATATTATTTAGTTAATATAACAGGATAAATATGGGATCCTAGTGAGCGTTGTATTTACGAAAACTTTCAAATAAACCCCCTTGGGGATTAAAAATGAAAATGTGTATATGGGCTGTTGCAGGTTGTTGGTGTTGATGATGATGATGATGATGATGATGATGATGATGTGATGATGATGATGATGATGATGATATCTAAAATATTTTGTGCACCATAATGTTTGTTTAGTTTAGTTAATGTAACTTTAGTTTTAACTCTATGGATGACGTATTGGTTTAAACAGTCGCCACGCCGCTCTACTGCGTGGAGTGTCGGTAAGTTCAAACACCACATGAGACAACACTTTGTGTGATTTACAAACTGTTTTTCTGAATCTGGATGTCCTTTGTGTCAATTTCTTATTTGTTTGTAAAGCCCTCGCGACACAGGACATGTGACAAATACGGGCGTTGTCTTGTTTTTTTAAAAAAAACCTTAACTGTTTTTTTCTTTACAGATTGTGGTAAAAGGTATTCACTTGGTTAGTATAATGGGCAATCAGGGAACACTCTCCAAGTCCCCTGGGAAAGTGCTCTGTGACCCAGAATTACTATACCATAGTGCGTACCTAGTGATCTGCTTTTTAGGCATATGCTGTCATCCATTCTTCTTCTCTATTCTGGTGAGTTGAACTATATAATATTGTTTAGATGAGTTCAAATATATAAGCCTTAGCTTTAGTCTGCGGATTCGCTCGCGTGAAATTTGGTATGCCACATTAAATTTCGTAACACATCATTTTAAATAAATATATTTTAATAAAAAGTATCCTATGTTACTTCTAATACCTCCAAGAACATGTATACAAAATTTCATGATGATCGCTTGAGTAGTTTTCGCGTGAAACTGTAACAAACAAACTTACATTCGCATTTATAATATTGTAGTAGGGATTTAAGATCACTACAGACGTGGCTTTGATGAAAATTAAAGAGAATTGCATGAAAAAACTACGTTTTCCCTCAGACTCGGTCTGTCAGAGTGATGAGACAGTTTCATATCACAAATTGAGAATCACGAGTAGACGGTTCACCTGATGGTGGGTGACTTCCACTCATGGGCATGAATACGGTGTTTACATGGGGAAGTCAAAGAACTACAGCTCACTCGTAACTTTTCACGAGTGTCGCTGCCACGCCTTAAGTTCTCCACTCCTCCCCTTTATGGGGGATATTGGGATGCCATTCCAGTAACCTTTGACTTTAACCTTTGGACGAGCTGACACATTTGTGAAACCTCGTCTTTCTAAGAAAACAGCGATAATCATTAAACTATTTTTCTTTCTCCCATTCAGCTTCTTGACATAGTGTACCGCGAAGAGACTCTGTTAAACGTGATGCGATCAGTGACTCGCAACGGGCGGTCCATCCTTCTGACGGCAGTCCTGGCGCTGGTCCTGGTCTATATGTTTTCCATCGTAGGCTACATGTTCTTCCGAGACCACTTTTTAGTTGCCGTTGACAGATTAGACGGTGAGTACCCATTTTAACAACTAGGTATTTTTATTTATACAATATATGCGTACAATACATGTATACATTTTTTTTCTATGTTACGAACCTGCCAAAGTGACTACTCTGCCTGATGGAAAGCATGAATAGAATCCAAAGAGTTGTAGTCACCATACTCATTGCAAATCCAGACAATGCAATATAGTGACCCACACTATGGCGGCCTAGTGAGATATTTTTTCACGCCACGCTTGAGGACGTAAAAGACATGACAGTCATCGTAGCAATGTATTGTACACACTTACCACGACAAGTGTCACCCCTGCATCAATAGCCCTCCGGTCTCGCACTCACCAACGAAACACGACAGCACGAATGCTGTCGCTTTAGGTTGGCCTTCTGTGGGAGGGTAGTACTGGCCAATCAGCGTGGCTCTACTACCTTATTGAAAATTTATCTTTTGAATCGCTCTATTATTGAAAACTGCATTTAAATCCGTTGCATAGTTTGTAAAACCTATGTAAAGTAAAATCGTGTGTAGGTACGTCCGTTGCTTGTCATAAATATGAAAATTCACAAATTGTACAGATCTGGACTGAACGTACGCGCACGTTCTTTGCTACGCACTGCGTACGAGCACCGATCGGCCGAGCATATACGCTAACTCTATGGAAATAAATGAACACGTCTAGTCACACATTCTCTAGTTGGTCTGTTGGGCTGAAGACCACTGAGTGATACGAACTGAAGGTCAGTTAATACGTATCGTCAGGACGGAGCGTTCACGCTGACGGTCGTTGGAGAACTGTAACCGGCTGTAGAGTCTTAAGAATATTGAAGTATATCTCTGATTAATATAGTACAGGGTCTGCCTTTTTGGAATCAGCCAACCATGCGTGACATTATTATTCATCATCATCATCATCAACAGCCTTATACAGTCCACTGCTGGACATAAGCCTCTCCTTGGCCAGACAGGTGGGGTGGTAACACTATGTATTCATTATCCGCCACCGCACGGACAGAGATTATGATTATTATTAACAAAATATTGATGTATTTGTAGACGATGACGACCCTCGCTTCGAAGACGGCGGTTGTACCCAAGATCCTTCGTCAAAGTACCTGCAGGATCCGGAGCAATGTCGTCGCTCCTCTCGCTTCGTGTCCGTGGGGGGTGAGCTGCGGGAGAGAAGCTGCGACTCCCTTATTATGTGCATCATCACCACGCTGAACCAGGGCCTGAGGAACGGCGGTGGCATAGGGGATATACTTAGGGCCCCTGCCAGCTTTGTAAGTGTTAAATACCGTTTTGTACTTGTTACTAATTATGTTAATTTTTTATTAATTTACCTATAACTTTATGCACTGTTTTACATGGCTGACATTAAGAGTTTGCTACAGACCAACAACGGAGAACAAACGAAGACATATTAAACTATGGAAAAACTGCTAATCCTGTATCCCGATATGAAAAATCTCACGCGTATTAGCATATAAATACAACTTCTTAATGCCAACTGACATCACTACCACCAGGTTTTCTTCTAAGACGCTACTTCATCGATGCGTCCCTATTTTCTTAACTTGAATAGCCTATAAATTTTAAGCATGTATTTTCTATATTCATAACAGTGGATTCAACTTATATATTTTCCTTAAATTATGTATTCAGGAGCCACTATTCGTACCCCGTGTGGTTTACGACTTGCTGTTCTTCTTCGTGGTCATCATCATCGTGCTGAATCTCATCTTTGGTGTTATCATCGACACTTTCGCAGACCTACGTAGTGAGAAACAGCAAAAAGAACTTATATTAAAGAACACATGTTTTATATGTGGTACGTATTATTAGACCTAACTCATTTCTCATTTAATATACCCCTATTCTTCTACACTATACATGCATTTAGTAACTTTATTTATTGAACAATAAAGTTCAATTTAGATTAACATACTAGTCTAGTGGTTAATGACGCAGACTGCTAAGTCAGACCTTAGGTAGTTAATTGGAATATTTACAAGTATATAAGTATAATGTCTGTGGCGACTGCCACGTACAGCGCAATCAGAAAAACATACTACAGCGCCATCTAGCGAAGATACATCAAACTATGGAGCAACTATTAATCCTGTATCACAAAATTGAGATTCTTGTGGCTATTAACATATATACAACACTCACCATCAACCATTGGGTCGCGATCCGACAGACATGATCAGCTCGCCTCCCTTTGTGTCGGAGGGACATGACACCCGCCCCTCCACAATGTCCTTAAGTATATAAATTTGTAATTCAGAAAGAGTACACCAAATTACATAAAAATACTAATTCTTAAAACTTAACTCTATCTCTTTTTACTTCTTTTTTAAAACAAAACCTTTAATTCTTAACTGCTGGACATAGCTCTTCCTTGGATAGGAGATTTTGGCCTACTATACCATGCTGGCCAGACAGGTTGGAACAGGATTTTTGTCAAGTTTCCTTCTCCTTGCAGTACTTTTGCCCTGCGTAGTTAGGTACGATTACTAATAAAAATGTGTTTGTTATGTGACAGGGTTGAACAGGTCAGCCTTTGACAATAAGAAAGTGTCATTCGAGGAACACATTAAGAGCGAACATAATATGTGGCATTACCTGTATTTCATGGTGCTGGTAAGGGTAAAAGACCCCACAGAGTTCACCGGCCCTGAGAGTTATGTGCACTCTATGATTAAGGTACGTTTTAAACTATTTACTTATTACGTGCGATGTATACGTACTTTACGTATGTAGTGTCTAAGTGTATTTAGACACTACATACGTAAAGTGACATATCCAAGGTTGTGGTTTAAACTCGATCATCACAACAACCGCGTTCGGCCTTACTAAGGTGAGGAGTTCAGTGCAGGTTAATCGCAACACCGAACACAGTCGTCTTTGAGAACGAGTTAATATAAAATAAACTCACGCTAGGCCTCCTGAAATTTTAGAGTTCTAAAAAAGAAAAAAAAAATTGCTTGGATTACTTGAACACTTAAAATATGTTTTATTAAAAATACAATTACAATAGTGTTACAAAAAATTTGACATTTAATTTATATATTTAGCGTAACGCAAAATGTCTATTGTTCTATTTAAAAGTGGTTAAGTGTATAAGTTTTTTTTTTATATTTCTAGAGATGCAAAAACTGGTTTTCCTCTATATGTGTCATTTTAAAACCTTCGAGGTATATTTTGGGTGTGAATTTTTTGTGTTTGTAACGTATTGCACTTCGTTTGTGATAAAAATGACACGTAAACAATAAAATTATAGTAGATACAGTGACGACTTCCACATACAGTGCAAACAGAAAAATATATTACAGCGCCATCTAGCGAAGATACATCGAACTACGAAGCAACTACTAATCCTGTACCGCGAAATAGAGATTCTCGTGGCGATTATAAACAACACCCCAACATCAACTGTTAGGCCGTGGCTCGCCACGCATGATGACTTCGCCTTGTCGGCTTGTCTCCCTTTGTGTTGGAAGGACATGATACCCGTCCTTCCACAGATACAAAATAAAGTCCTGTGCTCTAGGTTACGTCTGTTTCGTAATCCGTCACACAGATTAAATTTTATTTGTAGGGTTGATAATTTATGACATCTACTGATAATATAATTTATATTATACAATAAACTATATTCTTTATGTTCTGTATTTTCTATTCTTAATGGCAGTTTTTCTTTAAATTTGAATGAAATCAGACGGGCTATATAACCACCCAACTACCCAAAAAAAAACAAAAATTGGTCCAGAAACCGATCCCAGGTCGAAATGAACCTTCTTTCTGTTTTCATCAATTTTCTTGAAGTCCAGGGCTCAGTGTTTGAAGTACAGTGCGCCACTGATATACTCGTATATAAGTCAAATTACATTAATACTGATAAAACCGTCAACAGCCTTTAATAGTCCACTGCTGGACATAGACCTCTCCTTGGAAAGGAGATTTTGACAAATAATATACTAACAGTTTTCTTGGCAATTTTCCTCATGTCTCTTTCTATCTCCTGCAGTCGAGCAATTTAGATTGGTTTCCGCGTCTGCGGGCGTTATCGTTGATGGGTGGCGGTGAGGTCGAAGCTGGGGGGCTGGAGTACCGCGCGCTGCAGGGTCAACTGGATAGGGCGCAGGCAGCGGTCAATACCCTCACCGAACTCCTCACAGAGCTTAGAGACCAGGTATGCTATAGAAATTGTTTGCACGTTTGTCGTACTAGTCTAAGCAGTCGTTACGCCGCTCTCTCGACTGCGCTGAGTATTGTGGGTTCAAACCCCACATGGGACAGCACCTTGTGTGATCTACAAATTGTTGTACTGAGTGTTTATAATAAACCATAAGATATATTTTTAATGTAGGCGTTGTTTTAAAAAAAAAAGATATGTATAATAACCCACTTAGGACCCATAATATTTTATGTCCGTCCCTCTTCCCTATTTTAAAAGATCTATGCCTGTTTTTACTACATTACGTCTCCCGCTTTGCCTAAAAAGAAAGTGGACTCCTGCAGTTTTCTTCTGATCATTTCCGTTGCCATTAAGCCAGAAGTTATGGGTTCGACTCCCAGTCAGGACAAACATTAGTGTGATCAGCAGATAAAGACTAATGTGACGAGTTATTATTTGTTACAATAACATCAATACCTTAATTATTTTCTTATCCCCACGATATGCAATGCTTTTATACCCATAACGGGTATTGTATGATGTAAAGTGTATTCGATTCCCATATATAACTTAAATGCCCTACATACTTATACTCCTGGTACCCATAACACAAGTTAAATCTTATCATGAGTGCCAGAGTTCCACTAACATTTGTGCCTTGAATGTTTACTGTTTATTGTAAGTTAAATTGTATTTATAATTGGTTTTGAATAAAAAAAAATGTTATTAAAAAGTATATATGTAATGGGATTATTTTTGTTAATTAGATGACGGAGCAAAGAAAGCAGAAACAACGCATCGGATTATTGAACTCGACCTCGGCATATTTGCAGAATTTGCAAATGAACTTCCCACCGTGAAACACATGCCTGGCAACCGCACATACACGCGACTTTAACCGAACTTAATATATAAACAAAATGGAACTTTAAAACAAAGCATTAAAGTTCATTTTTGTGCAAACGACTAACTTCACTTGCATAGGCGTTACTACAACCGAAAATGAATTTAATGTTGACGCAATAAGGTTTATATATATATTCTTTTTAATGTTAAAATCTTAGTGTATAACACAATTTTGTTTTAGGTCGTGTGTATGTCCACACATTTGTACGCTTATGTTACTTATACACTAATGGTATACTATTTTCATCATCAATACTTGCTCGCCATCTTTTTTAATTGAATTTGGGATCGACATGATGTGTTAAAATACAAAAAAGTTTGACTGTTTTTTTTAATGGTAAACTGGTAGCTCTGGAGTTTTTAGCCACAGTTGTTTCATGTTTCACACATAATATATAAAAAAAGGCATTTTCTTTCATTTTTTTCTGAATTTTAAAGTATTTTAATAATTAGTCTAGTATTTGGGACGAAGAAAAGACCAAAAAATTCAAACATCATTGAAATTGGTTCAGAAATTTTTCGAGTTATTAATATTTAATTAACCTCATCTTAGTTTTATTTATTAAAATTAAAAGATAACATCACCAAGGAGTGTTAGCGCCAAACGATCTGTTTAGGAAAAATCAGCCAAAACTCATTTGTGACACAATTGCCGACCCAAATCAAATTGATGATGGATAACCTCTTGAAAAATTACACCACACTCAATTAAGGTATGAAACAATAAAAGTCGCTTAAGATAATTAAAAGTGAACTTTAATTACTAATCAGTTTAAGGGCTAATTTCCAATGGCGTACAGCTTGATGAAACTTCGCTTTAAACAATAAACCTAGTAATACACGGCTTGAGTACAAACAGCTACTAAACAGAAAATGTTTAGCAAAATGTTTGTTTGAACTAATCGTATCTTGTTTGCCATGTCAATGGTAAAAAAAATGGTGGCAAGTCACTTCAGGAGAACTTAGTAAGATATGTCGACGAAACCCCTAAATGTTTGCGGAAAACAAATTCTTTTTGACACTTTTTTATATATATAGAAAATCGAGAAAACACCATCATCGTGTAAAAACTTGCAAACTATATAATCTCTGATATTATATATATTGCTCGATAAATTATTATGATACACTCAACCGCAAATAAATCGTAAGAAGTCGTTACATTTCGTGCAGTTACTATCACGTTAAGACATACTGACAGAACTTTAATTTCATGTTCAACATCCCATACTTCGGTAGTTTTCACGTAGTGTGTTCTCATTCTAATTAACGTCCACTTTTATTGTTAAATTGTAGACCACAAACATAGAAAATATATCAATTTTTAACTGAACTTTATGCACACATACACCGGCGGAGTTAATACCTAAGGCATTCTCTGCCAGTCCACCGATTAGGCGATTCAGAGAAAGCATGAAGTAGGTACACACAAACATCACCTTCTCTGACTGTACTCTCATCGTCAGTGTAATTTCTCATGTAAGGCTATCTATAAAATATTATATAGACGAAAAATAAAAAATCAGACGTGAATTAGACTGAAGATACATTACATGAGAACGACTGAACTTAGTCATGTTTCAGTCAAAGGCTATATTCTACGTACAATTGCTCATACCGTGTCAAATTAAACTGTATATAATACGTAACTAAACGTAGCATAAATTCTTATATCCAATATATACCGTAACATATCTCAAAATGATATTTGAGTAGAAACTATTAGATTAGATAATCACGCCTTGTTGCAAATTGATGACGCGTCGTGGATGACGGTAGTTCGAAAATTTTGTGTTTTAAAAAATAAGCAAAGGGGCGAAAATTATTACAAATTTTTGAAATAACGCCATCTAGCGGTCAGTGATGAACATTTAACGTTACATTTGTATGAAACCGTTAATTTGATGTCGGTAACATCGCTTTCATAAAGCTAGTAAAGCTAAAAAAAAGCTAAAAAGCTAACAAAAATCAGATGAATTTTAGCTTTGATTTAGAATTTTTAATACATTCTACCATCTGTATAGGTGTTGTATCGAGCAAAAAAAAATATTCAGCACACGCATCTCATGTTAGAAGAAACACGATACAATGTCAATATTTCAAGTGAGCGTAATTTTTCATTTGAACATAAACCTGGTTTCCTGATCTCTCGTTAGAAAGTAGGTTGTGGTCTACTAGAACTCACTGCTCAAAATGACGTGTTGACTATTTTTCTTTTGCCCACCTTGGTGTCGTATATTATAACAGTTTGTTGTCAAAAGCGTCATCAATTTCGATGCAACGGGCCTGCTACATAGATATTTAATATCCTTGTTGTGACTTAAATCATTAATTGGTTGCAAATAAGACTCTGAACCGTAAAAGGACGGTTTGTATAAAGGACAAATTGTAAAAAGGATGATCTTTTAAAAGATGGAAATAAAAAAATCGAGTTATAAAAAAGTCGTGTGAATATTATTGAAAATGTAGTGTTCTATTTATAGTTAAAAAATTGACTTGTTGATTTTTAGCGAATTTATTCCTAATACAGGGTGTTACAGAAAAGGATTGTCATATTTTAAGTTTATATAGTTGAAGAATGATTAAGCAATAATAGTATTAAAAAAAATGACTTCTAGAACGGTTCTTATTTAACTTGAAAAAAGGAAGACTCATATGAAAAGTAATACCAAGAAGAATGTAGAACAAGAATAAGGTCCTTTTTAAAAACGATGTCTGGCAATCCGATTTTTACTTGACTATTTTCGTGCATTCTCCACTATACAGGATGCTCTCAAAAAATATACCCACATTTTTCTGTATCAGCCTGTATACCACACTATGGCCTTTTCTCAGACCACGTCCCGAGTCTCAATAAAGTATGTTTTATCTTATATACATCAAAGTTATATTTCTACTCGTTATAATGTTTGAACAAATATAGTTTTGTTCGTTGTTAGACTAGGTTTAATAAAGGGGGATGTTTTTTCCTTTAAAAAGTTTTAAGGACAACGCAAAAAACATTATCTAAAAACAACTTTTATATCTTCTGTCTTATTATATAATTTCTGTTTTATATCTTTTTTAAACAATAAAAAGTTATCTTTTTAAACTTATTTTTAAATAAGATTTTCATCTTGTTTTTATATTAAGATAAGTATATATCATTTTCTACTTAGATTTGATCTGATTTTCACTTCGATTACTTAAAAAGTCTTTATAAAATCTTTATTATATTAATTATTTAGTACTTAATATTAATTATATTTGAAATAAATGAAATGGGTTTATTCTCTACGCAAATTATTTAATATAATACTGCGATGAGAAGCCATTTAATTACCGTGTTTATAGCAATACCAAAATATTTTTAATACGAGCAATACTCTATAACTTATGTAAATCTTAATTCTCAAGTACAAGTTGATCACACGAGTTGGAACTCTAGCTTTGTAACTTTGAGTTCAAATTTGCATGGTCGACAACAGAATTAATTTTGTCCTGTTAGTTATGCTGTGCCTGTGGTCACTTTTTTTTCTAAATGATGACCCCTATCCCTAAATCGTGCAATATTTAGCTCAAACGTCTAGTTAATAAAAATGTTAATTAATATACTATCTAATTGAGAACGTTTCTAAGATCTGAATTAGTTATTTGGTATGTTTGTTCATTTGTTGTAATTATAGTTACGGTGATAGTGTTTGTCACTTATGTATGTATGTTACAATTCAGTCGCGAGGTTACGTTTGTCCTGTATCTGCATATTTAGTTGGCAAATTAATTCTACAAATTGCTAAACTATTTGCCGTTTAGCAATGTCCTGAAAATACTAGTATCTTACGTTACAAATCAGAAGTTTATGTTTGTCCTGTATTTGTTATCGGAGATATACGGAGTATAATATATAATATTCATCCTTTATAAATATTGAGAATAATAACCAAACGGGAAAAATGATTTAAAAACATAGTTATTCGCGATTTCGCGACTGAAAAGGTCTTTATAGGTTTAAGTATGTTTTAAGATTAAAACAAAATCTATTGGAGGATTGGCATTTCTTTTCTTTCTAACATAATTATTCGATATTTCATCTAAATTTTGTTAAAAAATTAATAGAGCTATCAAATACACTTTATATTTTAATATTACGAAATTTGTTTCATAAAGGATCAACTTAACAATTACAAAAATCTCTTATCATATCAGAGACGTATTTTCAACCTTATTCAATTCTGAGTTAAATTCAATTTTGTTCTTTGTGTTGGAGAGATTTAACAGGACATTAGTTACCAACCATAAGTGATATATAACTCAATATATATATCTTTATTTCTTTGTTTGTTAAGGCTTACTAACAACTGGTTACATTAACTCTTTACCCCAATACTTGATCACATCATAAAAGACAATGCAACAGCTACGTATTGGTAAAAATCACTTACGCTATAAAAATAGATTAAATTAAAACAACTAAAACACATAGTACACACTCAAGTAGAGTTTGCATATATTTTTCAATTACGACTTTATTTATGACATAAACGAAATGAAATTTTAGACAGTCTCAAAAAACATGTCATCTCAGACCAAGATATTTCGTAAATGTAAATTATAAAATGAACATCAAGGCAAAGTACCTTGCAGCTTATTTATTAAATGGTAAAAAGATTTTTTTTGTACTAGATCATGTCTAATTATATATATTTATATACTTCATCAAGTAAATACAACAAGACAGATATATTTGACAAGCAGTCGGCGTATGCTTATTTTAAAAACAACATAAATATTTCAGCATTTTTCTATTTATTATAATTTATTTCAGTCATAATGACCCATAAGGATGTTACATAAAAATATTTTACAAGTTCACGCCGTACCATAGGTTCGTGTTTTTCTTATGTATATATAACGTACTAATATTTATGATAATTTAATGTAATATATTGTGTCTCTTCCACACATTGGATAATTAAAATCTTACAGTTTCTATTAACCACTTATTAACTCAACAATTTAAAAAAACTCGTTCACTTTTAATCAATCAAAAACCACTAAATTTTAATAAATAATATGAATGAATTTATCCCTTTTTTTATAACAATATCTATGGTACTGCGTTGGTTTATTGGTCGAGAAAGCATAGAGAATAAAGTCATCTTTTTTTTCTGTGAAATAATTAAGAACGTATGACGTTATTACTTGATATGTACTTAAAATCTGATTGCAATTTAATTTCAATTAACATTCCTCGTTTAAAAAAATGCTTTAATTTTCAGCTTTTATAACCTGTGGTTAGAGAAAAAAGTAACTACTTCAATATTTTAACGTTACTCATTTATCAAAAATATAAGCATAGACAAATATACTACTAATTTTATTTGGTTACTTCGCGCATTTGTGGTATGTATAATAAGATGTCTGTTCGTGTTAATAAAATAGTGACACAATCTATCAAGCATCGTCCCTGACCAATCAGGTTCCAAAAAATCATCGATTCGTACGTAAGCTTAGAACCCGATTGATCAGAATGCGAGGCTTGATCGTTGCGTCACTATTTCTTTAACACGAATGGACGAATAGTTTCGTTACACCATGTATTGACCAACTGTTAGTAGTTTTAATATTTCTCTCTAAAAACTATATTTAAAATACTTTCTTCGCGCATAACACATTCCTAATGTATTTTTTATATTATTTATAACATGTTTGTATTTCGAACTATATTTTTTAATCTTTGATCTTTGCAGGCAAGGAACGGAAGTTTAATCTATTCTTATAATTCAAATGTAAATTACTCTTGTAATCTCTTTCTTACTAGATTTTTTATTATGTAGTTATAATGTGAGGTTTATTATATAAAGAACAAAAGTTCGTAGTTATTTCGCCGGTTCATACTTTATGTTTTTGATTAAGAATGTTGTAGTATATAAACTGTGTATAAGATACGTATACTAACGTAGTTTGTGTTGATCGACTTTGTTCGTTGTGATGATCGCAATAACGTCTATTTTGTTTTTATGAAAAATAAAGTTATGGCACAAAGTTTTTGTGAGTTTTATTCAAGATAAACTGCGTTTCACTGTGTTTCATCCCACGGGTACACAACATTTGTCATAATAAATGGTATTCTATCTATTAATCCAGGGTGTCAGCTACCTCCATACCAAATTTTATCAAAATTGTCAGAGCCGTTTATGTGTAAATAACAAACATACACACACCTAAGCTTTCTCCTGCATAATATTACACACTAAGATATATTATATTGATACCGTAACCATTGGCGTAGCTAACGAAGAGCTAGTCGGTGCAGTACACCGCAGCCTTCAGATCCTGACCAGCAAACCTCGCATGAATTAGCTAAAAAATTTCCCATCGTTATCTCTAAATTTAATAGGCTGCAACACAATTTTAAGAGAGCACTCTCAGTCAATGAGCAAGCGTCAGAGATTTTCTAAAAGTTAACATAAACAGTAGATTACTATGAAATAATGATCTCGTAAATTTGTGTAAAAAACTAGACGATTAGTAAAAAGATTTTTTTTAAATAAAACTTTGTTTTTTAGATCTAAAAAAAGTGTGCGTGTGTGTGTTTGCGTTTGCGTTGCATACGTGTATGTGTGCGTGAAATGTTAAGTAAAGGTCTACTTTGCCAACAGTACTTTTTTTAAATGAATATACCTATGTAAAGTATAGAAGTGCAGTGCTGATTGCCTTAAGTTGTATTCACCTAGAAGTTGACTCTATTTTGCACGTAAATGAGGTTCAATAGCCACAATTCTTCCGATTTATGGCTGTTTTGACAACCATCCATAGTGTCGAGAAAAATAATGTTATTAAGATAACAAAACTTTTGACTTTGACATTGCATTATTTTTAATCTATCAACTGTCAATTGAACGAAATATATAAAACAAAGATTAGCGGAAAAAAAATCTCGTTCTAATCGCTTCATCTTCTGAGAAGAAATGTTAGTGAGTGAGCTCGCACCTGAATATTGGACACACACATTTTTGCGCATATTTGTGATCTAACAATAACTTTTAACGCTATGAGAAATATCATCATCATCATCATCAACAGCAAATTTTAACAGTCCACAGCTGGACATAGGCCTCTCCGAGAGTAATTTTTGGTCTATTATATCACGCTAGCCAGATTGGTATGGTTTCTGTTCAAGTACTGGATGTCGTAACAACAGCTGTATTCGGATCCCTCTTATCTCAAACGCAGAGTGGGACTCCATGTGATTTTAGTTAGTTCGATTCCGATATACCACCCCGCCGTAAATCCCGGTGGGGTGACGGCCCGAAGGGATTTCCACACGTATAAAAGTATAAAGTTTCTGTTTAAGTTTTTATTTTATTAGAGGGTGGATAGAAAATTTACAATTTTACGTGTAAGTATCTTGAATGTGACGTTAATCAGAATTATAATTTTGTTGTAGTAACCATAAAGTTGAAAGGCATGGTACGATTTAAATGATTTTCTAAAGTAAGACTTATTGGTATCGCATTTTTAGTTTATTTAAGTGAATGTGAATTGTCAACGAAACAAAACATGGGAGGGTGTTGGTCGGTAAGTTTATATATTTGCATCAGGTTATAACACACTACAATAACTGTCATACGGTATTGAAATCATGTAAAAATGATTGAGTGATAATCCTAAACTGGGTATCTCCATTTTAATCTGATAATCGAACCAGAGGGCTCGTTATAAAACTCATCCAATGCTATTTACTTGTAAAAACTTTCACAACTCGAGAAGTTTGGGTGGGTAGTTCATATGCTTCACAAGTCTAACACAATAATGATGATTTAAAATTGAAGCCCGGTAAAAAGTGGGACTTTATTTACTTTTTTAACTTCCATATTAAATCGTGATCAAAACCTAAGTAATACGTACGTTAGATAATAATGTATCGGTTTTAAATATCACGCAAGCGTTTTCTCCTCACGGAGGTAAATGCCTAACCCTTGGTGCCGTTGGCTTACGTACTTCAGACGTTCGGAATGCCCTTCCTGTCAGGTGTCTCAGGTCATTAACGTTTATGTGATATTATCAGGGTTCGAGGAGTGTTATAGAAATAGACCGCACAAGGTGTGAAGAGTACGGAAGGACCCATATTAATGTTGGAAGACATATTCCTCGAAATAATTGTGTAAGTTTTATTTCATGTAGTCTTCTTATGATACGATTTCAGTATTTAGTTTTATTTAAAAATCGATTTCAAAATTAAGAGTATCTTTTCTATTTTGTTACCTTTCGAACACCGTCATTTACAATTGGGTCCCAAAATGTATTGGTGGAATTGAACCCATAATCTCCGGTTTAGCAGTCTCGATCACTAACTACTAGACCTACAAATCAGACTCAATAATGATACCAATAATTAGACGGTCGTAAATACATTTTGAATACGGGCAGCATAGGTCCTTGTGTTGTGGAGATCCTTGACGGAGACGGAAACCTATGCTCAACAAAGTACGTTTCAATTAAATTTAAAAATATTTGCAGCCTTCTCCGCAAGCTTGTTACGGAGAATATAACTGTCCATTCTGTGGCCGCTTTTGGAGTAGCATCTTGTCACGTTCCAATACCTACCAAATCTGTAGGCGCTGTAATAGAAACGTGTACCCCAAAAATCTGGTAATGCAACATAGTTTGTTTTATATTTGTGTCTTTTTAACATTTATGTGTTTTAAGTAAGTGTAAAATATAATACCCCCTTTACACTACTCGCGAAGTTGGACGATGTTAGAAGAATACACAATAGAGAGGCGCTTCGGCTTGCGTCCTCTAACTTTAACTCGCCTCGGGCGACTCTCTAAAGTACTTCGCCGAGAAACTTCGTCCAACTTCGCGAGTAGTGTAGAGGAGGCATAACTAAGTTACATGTTTAAAAACAGGTTCAGATTGATGAAATTTTATGAAGGCAAAAATAAAAAAAAATTGGGATTACAAGTAGGTTCGATAGTTAAAAAAAGGGACATTCTCTATTTGTATGTATGTTTTTTGTTATTAATCACCTCAGAAAACTCACCACTACCTATAATAACTTTGAGCCCTTTGTAATAGACCCAAATGTAATGGAACATCGTGATTTAATTTGGTTCGATTCTGATATTCCAATTTACCATGAGCCCCGTTGAGGGGATATACTATGATTTTTTAAAAATAAAACAAAGGAAAGAGTTATTTAATACTTTAATATTAAGAGCATAAAATGTAAAATCGATTGTTTGGAACGTTCTCTTGTCTTCATAGCCGTTCATTGTTAAGCGAAGTTATTAACTAATAATAACACAACAAAGTAGATATCATATGGTATGAGTCACCATACCTGCACTCACAGTGAGTATGGTGACCACAACTCTTGGATTCTATTCATGCTTTCCATCAGGCAGAGTAGAATCACTTTGGCAGGCTCTTAAAATAAAAAAAATATAATAAAAAGGGAAGTCATCTTTTAAGTAACTACTAACTAATAACTACCTCGGTGGCGCAGTGGTATTTAATGCCACTGCTCTGCTTGAGGTCTCGGGTTCGATGCCTGGGTCGGGCCAAATGTTTGTATGATCTGTAAATACTTGTTTCGAAGTTTGGGTGTTTTCTATGGATGTGTGCATTTACAAAAAAAAAGTATAAAAGTATTCTATCAGTCAGTTTGACTATCATAGTACAAGTTCTGCTTAGTTTGAAACTTTGTGTGTCAAACGTCCGAAATATTCATTATTTACTTATTTATTTTTTTACAGAGGCCAGTGCGTCATTCAGATTTTAAATGTGGAGAAACTGATTATTCACGAGGGCACAATGTAATCATATTAGAGCGAATGGCATCTAGACACACCAAAATGTCAGCAGGAAATTATGCTGTTCGTAAAAATAAGTATATGTACTGATAAAAAAAATATGTGTGTACCTACCAACAAGAATATACGAAGATCTAAATATTGATTTTCTCAATTAGTGTTAAGTTTAACAAAATAAAAACCTAATTACTGGTTGTTATATAACTGAACTTAGATAATTGTATTTCTAGTGTAATTTAAAAATAATTGATCGCAATCCTGACCACAAATTCAAATTATAAAGTTTTATTTTACAGTAACTTTCGAAAACTCGTTAAATATTCTGTTATAAATCTGTCTGTGTACTAAATAAATAAATATCATCAGTTCTGTTATCAAAGCATCCATTTATAAACGACATTTCATATAAGTGTAAGACCGGAGGCCCATTGATGCAGGGGTGACAGTTATCGTGGTAACTGTGTAAGCCTCACACTGTCACGATGACTGTCATGCCTTTTACGTCCCCAAGCGGGGCGTGAAAAAGCATCTCACAAGGCTGCCATAGTATGGATCACCATACTGTATTGTCTGCATTTACAATGAGTATGGTGACCGCAACTCTTGGATTCTATTCATGCTTTCCGTCAGGCAGAGTAGAGTCACTTTGGCAAGCTCTTAATATAGAAAAAAAATATAAAAACAAGTAAAAAAAATTACGATAATACAAAACTAAATCGAATATTCAAATTTTCGGATTTAGCTTTTTTTAAGTCGTAAACAATCTAAATTGAGGCTTGGTAAAATTGCATCTGCTGGCAATCCAGTTTTTAACTAAATGATTAATATTTTTATTGCATTTAAAATTTATATATTTTTGCTCAAAATGTCATTTAACAAAAAACATTTAATTCTTGTAAGTATATAAATGTTATATATATAACTTATGTGTAAGAACAATAGGTTCAGTAATTAGTAGTAATTATTTCAATTGCGAACTTGAAAACGATGTATAAACAGAACAAACATTATATTATTGTGAATCGTGCTTCTCACTCCGGCAGACTTGGTAATATTTATCAAGTCTATTAGGGTCGATTTATACTAGCGCAGAGTCGAAGCGCATCGAAGTATCTATCCAAAACTGAACATAACAAATTCAATCTTAACTCCACAGTGTTACGCACACATTACTTCGGAGATTTTAAAAACGCCACGCGCCCACTAGCGAACCAACGCGTCATCAGTCGGAAATTGGCCTGCGTCGGTGTTAATCACAATGGACTCGGACGAAAAATTAATTTACCTGGTGCAAAAATATGCCTATTTAATCCAAAAGCTAAAAATTATAGTGACAAACATTCCAAAAATAATGCTTGGGAAAAAGCTGTTGATGCCCATTACTACACGTGAGAGTCCGCGCGTATTCTGGCGAATACGCGCGCTTTCGTGCGGCTTCGCTTTAGTTGTAAAAAATTTGACGCTTCAATGCGCTTCGACTCTGCGCTACTATAAATCGACCCTAAAACAATGGCAAAAAATAACAATTATTTGAAATAATAAAGTGATTATGTAACTAATCTTTCTTTTATTTAACTGCCTCGGTGGTGCAGCGATAGTGAATGCGACCTCAAGTCTCGCGCTCGATGCCCGGGTCGGACCAAATATTTGTTCCGAAGTTTGGGTGTTTTTTTATGTATAATATGTATGTATCTACAAAGAAAAGTATATAAGTATTCTATCAGTCAGTCTAGTTATCATAGTACAAGCTCTGCTTAGTTTGAAATTAGATGACGTTGTGTGTCAAATGTCCGAAATATTTATTTATTACATAGGTTTGTGCACCATACACAAGACGAATCACTTTGACGATCACACTTTCAATTCGAATTTACTATCTACCAATGGGTCAGGTGTCAACATCACAAATCATTCTGTATATTATTACTTTTACCAGGCAGGCTGTTGATAAAGTAAAATGAAGAAACCTAGTGAAAAAGATATGCCTGAATTCAAACTCAATTCTCAGACGCCGAAAACACACAATTGCATTTTTCGATCACACAGTGTGCAGAAGCGATGGAAATTAAAAAACCTCACACAGAAAGGAAAAGATCGCGTTGTCGTGCACCAACAAGGTGGGCTGACCAAATAAAAGACTCATTCTCCCCTATCTGTTCATGGTCTTGAAAGTAGTGCTGTACAGAACCCGGTAGGGATATCATCTGTTCCTTGAGCAACCCGGTTTCAATCCTCATATATGAGAGACCGACCAGACTGAGATACAGTTTGAAAAGTTCCACTTCTTACACGTTTACAAAACGTATGATACAATATGCCAATTGCCAAGCCCTTTTTGTTAACAGTGATTTTAATCTTTCTGCGTTTATCAGGTTTCACAGTTTCATTAGTAGATAAGCGTCTCTGTATGTGTGTGTATATGTGTTTTTGCATACACTGCAAAGGTTGCCGCAAGGTCATGAAAATACACGGACGGGTTTTCCCCTCCATCCGTTGCAGTGGTTAACCTCGAGGAGGCGACGTCCACGTGTGTCGCATGTCGCCTAAATAGAGAGTTTTATCACAAATCACAATCACGCTAGCGGGCAGGCGCTAGGAGGGGTCCGGGTGTCGTAATAACAGCTGTTTATGAATCCCTCCTATCTCAGGCGCAGAGTGGCACACCGTGTGGGTCTAGTCGTTTCGATTCTGACACACCACTCCATCGTGAACCCCGGTGGGGTGGCGGTCCAAGGGGGTTGCCACGTTTTAAAAAAAAGGTCCTGAAAATATCGAACCACACACGTCCTAGTCCCGGGCAAACAAGTGCTTGTCCATTGAACATTGATAACTAAAAATACAGTAACTTGTTAATTTGCATTTCATTTGTGACTTAAATGAGTTCAACACTCGTGATTTACTTTTCTAACTCCGGGTCACCTCACAGAGGCAAAATGCTACATTAAACGTGCAGTGACCAAAGAAATGGAACTATATTTGGCGACATTTCAGACGCTGGGATAAAGGAAAGACATAAGGGGTCACTTCGGTAAGAATTAAGATAGAACACAAAATATGTATCTAAATTTTATGTAAAACAACTCATATGATACTTTAATTATTGTACTATCAGTGTTAGATAGTTTTATTACCTTTGGAAAGCAGTACCAGCAGTACCCACCTACCGTAGTAACTATATACAGACGACCTCAGCAGACTAGAATACCTGTTAAGAAATAGAAGAGTCTTATATCGGATATTATCCCCGTGTGGTAACGGATCTCCGGTTTTGACGGATCTCCGTGTAGTGACAGATCTCCATGTGGTGACGGATTAAGAATCCAAAGCGTCACCCCTGTTGTAAGCGACTAAGGATGCAAAATATGCATGACAACATAACTACAAAGAGGAAAACTTGAAACAAACCCGTTTGGTTTGCCGAGTAAGGGGGTATTTAAAAAAAGACATCTCTCACACTGTGACTATCGTATTCCTGTAGTTATAGAGACTTTAGAGACATACATGAAAGGGACACAACGAACTCCTAGACTTTGAACTACAATTTGTTAAGTACAAAAAGTGTTCTTTGTTTATTTATTTATTTATTTACAACTTTATGCACAAATACATGCATCGGCGGGCTTAATTCCTAAGGCATTTTCTGCCAGTCAACCGATTGGGCAATGCGGAGAAAGTATGAGATAGGTGCACTTAAAGATAAGAGGTAATTGACAGAGTATTTAGTATATAATATATAGACTAGTTTGACCATAAATAAGCAAATACACTTACATAAACACATAAATATATAACGCATACATATATAATACACATACATATAACTCATACATATCTGTGTGCACATATTACCACTATAAAATATAATAATACCAGGTGATCAACTAAGACGTCTCCAATTCAGCCAGCATAAGCTTCTTCACTTTAATTTTAAACGAGTCCCGACTTTTAACCATCCTGACTTCGAGGGGAAGCGCGTTCCAAGAAAGGATAACCTGCACGAAGAATGAAGAACCGACAAACCCAGTGGAGTGAGAAGTACAGAGTAGAACGAGATTATTAGCCGAACGTAGGTTTTTGTTATGGTTGTTGCTCAATAATTGAATTTGTGATGTTAAGTAAGTGGGAGGGGATGAGGAATTGAGAAAGGTATACAGTAATGTGAGTGCGCGCAATTTTCGGCGTTGACGAATAGGTAGCTATGTGAGCTGGGACCGGGAACTGTTGTTCTATGTGAGGATCGGACCATCAACACTCGGCATACTATGAAACGGCGAGGACGTAGCTTCAACCACTACGCCATCCGTGCAATCATCCTTTATTGCCGATAGTATACTACACATATAATAAAATTGATATTTGTCGAAGTTGTTTTATAGCGCGAAATATGTACAAATGATCTAAGATTAAAAATAAATATAGATTTCGATGATTAATGATTGATCAATTGATTAGTCATCAAAGCTACCCATACCCTATAGTATTTATCAAATTTGACACACTCGGGTACCGATAAAATACTTTATCATTATTGATAAGGTTTTGTAATATGTGGGACATAGTGTGTGATACGTACAAACAAACATGTTGTGTGTTGCTTTTATATTAATTGTGGTTATAAACTGTAAGTTATCTTATTATTGTGTTTGTTTATTTAAACAGTTTAATATACTATTTCCATAGAATAATGGAAAGGCTTCGTATGCTTAAGCTGTGTTAGAATCCAGGCGGTGGGTAGACTATTACACACTAAAATTTACCAGCTGTCGATTAAGTTTTGCTTATGTAACATGAGGCAAGTCTATTGTCCGCAATCAGGCACTTTGGGGATTAGATGAGAGAGCAAGAGAAGAGCAGCAAACGTTGGAGAGCTATGCTTCAGCACAAACGGTCTCGACTTTAGTGGTACCACAGTTCACAAAAGATTCATGTTTTTCCAACAAGTGAGTGATGTAAACACAGCTCAAACTTCACCTCCCCGGATTCTACAGGGACTTGAGTCTTTACAGAATCCGGGGAAGTGGAGTTAGGATCTCAACAGATTCAGTTATAGAACCTATCTGAAGTTCTTAGTTGATTTCGTCCACGGTGGTCAGTGTCAACAAAAAATCAACCGACTACTCGGAAAATGTGCACAAGTATCTGCGCAAACACAGATGCACTCTCTGTTGCATAACTCTCACAATCCAATGAGACGGCTATACAACACGACTGAGGAGAGATCAGGTGTAGGAACAATGGCTTCATGTTTAAGACCCTAATTACCAAACTCCGGGCTGTCATTAAACATTTCTATGATCAGAAAAACTCAATAAAACTTTCTTGCCTCGACCTAACAGTCAAACTCCAGAACTCGTGATCGACAATTACATGTGTTAATCGCTAGACTGACCAGGCAAAACTTTCTATCAAATGTACAAAGGATTTAAAATTGGTAGAGCCGTTTCGGGGCAGGTGACCACAAACACCGTAAAACGAGATGGTTAAATGTTATTTCTGTAATTTTACGTAATAATTGTAACCAATACTTATCACATCTGTTCTAAGTGTAAATAAATAAAGTGTGTTTACGTTACGACATATACTTGAACTGAGTACATGAGTGGTTGAATGAGCTGTGAGTCATTTATTTTATCAAGGAAAACAGTTACCATGTTCCTCCACCACAGAGAGAAGATGCTCTGAACAGAAGATGTGATAATATTTGAAGGGCCGAATAAATATGTGACACGTGACACAGCTTACACATGACTGTCTGATCCCAAGCAGAACTTAGTCTATGGTAACTGCTGATAAACGTTGTCAAATAAATACAAAGAACAAATGATTGTGTTCATCACACACTCATTTGTCTTGGGTGGAAATCTAACTCACAGCCTCAGACTTAGCAGTCAGAACCACCAACCACTAGACCAACAGGTCAGCCAAGCAAACTGAACAAAATATTCGTACTTACCCTAGAAAGAAAGTCCCTGAGAACCCTTTTTTTATTTTATTTTTTTTTTTCTGTGCGGAAATCCCCTCGGATACCACCTACTGGTGGTTATGTCGGACACGAACCGACCAAAAACCGCACGCCGTCTCAGGTACCAGTAGCCGGGGAATCAGGTGTACCCTAGAAAGGAAATCCCTGAAACCCCGACGTACCTCGGGTCATCTACCTACGGCTTGCAGATGACCCCTTTTCTGCTTCAAAAGAGCGTGTGCTCCGTAGCACGTCCCGCTGCTATCCCGGTGTACTTCTGCTCGGGTGACGGATGGCCTCACCTATCACCCTCAGTCTAGCGCTTATGGAGGACGGAGATCGTTCTGCAATCTCCGGCGCCCGAGCCGTCTGTGATACCGGACACGTTCCCGGGCCTGGCGGACCGGGAGAGTTCTCAACCTCTCCCGGTCCCGCTCCGACATCTCCTTTGCAAGCATAACTTGCTCGCAAAAGGAGACGGCGGAGTTCCACGCGCTCTCGCTCCGCAACATGGCGGCGATCATGCTACCGAGCGAGAGAGTTTCCACTCCGATGGCCGTCACAAGGTCACGCCTCAGCTCCACCCACGCTGGGCATTCTGCCAGCGTGTGGAGCGCCGTGTCCACGGTCCGGCCATCGCAGTGGTGGCACTCAGGCGTTGGCTCCTTTCGGATCAGACACAGGTGATCTCCGAAGCATCCTTTTCCAGTGATCACCTGCGTCAGCCGATATGAGAGGGTCCCGTGATTCCTCTCGAGCCAATCCTCCATAACGGGTCTTACCGCCGCAATGACGGCGTGCCCGGCGCTTGGTTGCCCAAGTCGTTCCTTCCACTCCTCCACAAGGACCTGGCGGAGTTGGGTTTTCTGATTCTCGATTTCTCGAGTTTCAGGACTCCGGCCCAACTCCCGTGCCTCCTTGCGCCACTGATAAAGAGCCGCAAGGGCTCTCGCCTCCAGGTCCCATGGTGGAGTTCCAGCCAGGAGACTCGCCACTTCAAAGGAGATTGTGCGGTATCCTCTTATGGCCCTGATGGCCAGCACTCGCTGTGGTCGTCGCAGTATTGCGACGTTGCTCGCCTTGAGGGTCTCCGCCCACACTGGGGCCCCGTAAAGGGCCATTGACCGCACAACTCCTGCGTAGAGTCTCCTGCAGGAGTCATCGGGTCCCCTCATGTTAGGCAGCAGCCGCGCCAACGCCCGTGCTGCTCCCACCAACTTTGGGACCTGACTTCGGAAATGAGTTCCGAAGTCCCATCGGCTATCGAGTACGAGCCCCAGATACCTCATGGAGGACTCAATGCCGATGCGAGTATCTCCTACTATGAGGCTGGATCGATTTGGTGGCTTGTTCCGAGGCCCATGAAAGAACAAGGCCTCGGACTTGTGTAGAGCTACCTCAAGACCCAACTGCCGGATTCGCTCCACGACTTGGGCAACACCGGCCGTGGCCCTCAGGGTTGCCTCACGATGTGTCTGCCGCACGCCGTCACAAGTGTGTCGTCCGCATAACACGTGACGACGACGCCATCTAAGAAAGTACCGCGAAGCACCCAGTCGTAGCCAATGTTCCACAGGAGCGGTCCTAGGACCGATCCCTGCGGAACTCCGCACGACATTTCACGTCTACCGAGACCGGTCTTACTTGGGTAGATGACGGCTCTTTCCGACAAATATGACCCGACTATTTGACGGAGGTAGAGAGGCACTCGGTGATATACGAATGCCTCCTTGATGCAACTCCAGGGCAAAGTATTGAACGCATTGGCAATGTCCAAAGACACCGCCAATACTACTTCGCCCCGGGAAACTGCTTCCTCCGTCAGAGTCCTCACGCGCATGATCGCATCCACGGTGGAACGCCCCTGACGGAAACCATACTGGTTCTCCGCCAGATCCGGCCCCACCCTGAAGAGGTGCTTGACGAGGCGTCGTGCAGCCCAGGAGCTCACGATCTAAGCGCTTGAGCGCCCAACGTGGTTCTGGTGGAGCCACTCCGGTCGGCACGCCACTTGTAGGAGCGGAGATCCCTGAGAACCCTGACAAACCTTAATTGCCATAGACAGCTCACCATTAAGTGCCAAGGGCCATGTCCACCTCCCGTCTTGTTTGGACTGCTCTTGTGCTCAATATTGTAAGGGTGTTCATCAATCATCAACAGCCTTTTACAGTCCACTGCTGTACATAGGCCTCTCGTTAGTAAGGAAGTTAGGATACATGTAAGGGTGTATGTGTTAGTAATAAAATAGTAATTGGTTTAGGCAACCCAGACACAGAACAATTATTTTTTCTGGGTGGGAATTGAACACACGACCTCCAGCTTAGCAGCCCAGGCCACTAACCATAAGGCCGACAGGTGTACCCATCAGCAATTAGTATCAATCAAGCAGTAGCTATGGTGGCAGGTGAAGAGGGTTGGGGTTCATTGATCTCTTTCTGCAAAGTTGCAGTACTGCAGACGGTATCGGGAGAAAACATTCGAAAGATTTTATTGCCGTTTGCCAATTGCCAATTTTGATCGAAAATTTTCAAAGCTTTTTTCTTATCTTCAGGTGGTGCGAGAGAGATACAGAATGAAACTGAGACAGAGGACTTCTGCATCTCTGCAGTGTCAATAGAATCGTTACCACCAGGTTCCATCTCTCGGATCATCGGAGGCGCGCCCACGGTTATAGAGAACTTTCCTTACACTGTACAGGTCTGTGATTTATTTTCATTTTTCCATTTCCCGGTAACCGTGTACAATAATTATAAGTATTATCGCGTCATATATAAAATAGGCTAAATCACCCCTTACTCAAATTAGTTACTTTTTATCATCTATCAAAACGACAATTTTATATGAAAAATGTACTAAATACCAAATTGTGACATCACTGTTTTAGACTACTCAATTGAACAATATATTTCCCTGTATATTTGATTGAAATTCGTAATAATAATAAAAAGCTATGTTAATTGTCTTTTCTGAGATGTTTCGCGATATTAGTTTTAATGAAATGGACATTGATATTTATTTACGATACAGTCATCTACCCAATTGAGGACTGTCAAGTTATATGTTCAGGTTATTAGAGGTGTAATGCTTTCTTTGTGGTTTAAGAATACAAAGTGTCACCACCCGTATTCATCCTATGGGTCGTAGGAGTCGAAAAAGGAACTACCTACACAGGACAACATTCCTGCAAAGATGGATAACTTGAAACAAATGTGTGAACCCGTTTGGCCAATGTGGTATAACCGGCTAAAACCTTCTTTCTAAATAGAGGCCTATGCCCAGCAGTGGACTGTCATTATCAGATGATGAGATGTGATTAGAAGTGAAAAGTGAAGAAGAACATTGACATGTTGTATATATATGCAAGTTCAGTTATTTACCGGTGGTCGTGTCGAACCTTATGATAAGCCAATGTCCAGCAGTGGACGTCCTTCTGCTGAGATGATTGATTGACCTACTTACTTCTACTTTGAACTCACGGTTTTCACATTATTTTCTTATGAATTTGCTGAAGTCTTTGATATTGTCTCAATCCTGCACTGAATTGACTGCATGGTTAGCCTAGTGGATTAAGCTGTCGCCACGCCGCTCTCTACTTCGTTGAGTGTTATGGGTTCAAACCCCACATGGGCCATCACTTTGTGTGATCACTGGGTGCTCTTTGAGTCGATTTCTTGTATGTTTCTAAAGTCCCCTGCGACACAGGATTTATTCCAAGTGCGTGCGTTGTCTTTTTAAAGAAAAAAGAAAGACTGGACCTTGTTAAACTAATTATTGTACTGAAGTATGTTTAGTGCCTAAACCGAAAGCTTGTACATATTAAGAAGTGTGTTATAAATAGCGAAAATATTTACAGGTCCTTTACAACAGACAGCTTGTCTGCGGGGGCTCATTGTTGACTAAAAGGCACGTCCTTTCTGCAGCTCATTGCTTCGTTAACCCGTAAGTTACATTATAGAACTGTGTATATTTAATAAAAGTATTGCTTTCTGTATGTTTGATATTTTGCTTTAATTTATATCTTAAGTTAATTATTACAAAATCTTAGTTTTTAAAAATTCTATAGTGCAATAAACTAAGAGCGGGACCGGGAGAGGTTTAGAACTCTCCCGGTCCGCCAGGCTCGGTCCGGTATCACAGACGGCTCGGACGCCGGAGATTGCAGAACGATCTCCGTCCTCCGCAAGCGCAAATTTGGGGGTGAGAGCGAGACGTCCTACGGAGCATACGCTCTTTTGGGGCGGAAAAGGGGTCCTCTGCAAGCCGTAGATGAATGGCCCGAGGTACGTCGGGGTTCCAGGGATTTCCTTTCTATGGTACACCTGATTCCCCGACTGTACCTGAGACGGTTTTTGGTCGGTTCGAGTCCGACATAACCGCCTGTAGATGGTATCCGAGGGGATTTCCACACAGAAAAAAAAAGTACAATAAACTCAATAGAATTATCGATAAATTTATTCTAATCATCATCTTTAACTGCTGTTAATGGTCCACTGCTGGGTATGAGTCTCTCCTTAGAAAGGAAGTTTAGGTTTATTATACAACGCTGACCAGACGAGTTGGTATATGGCTCGTTTTAAGTTTTTCTTTCTTTGCAATACTGTATTCCTGTGTAGTTTGCTTCCTTAGGCAACTCTTATGAAACCCATTAGATGAATAGCGATGTTCTTAATCCGTTATCACACGGATATTTAGGCTAAGATTTTAACTGCCAGTAAGGAGTTACTTTCTACGTTTTTTTTGTTTCTCTTCACTAGTTAAGTAACTTTTAACTTTGTTTTAACTAAACGGTTCGGCTCTTCCTTCCTGTGCAAATCAGTTAAAGCCTGGAATTCATTACCAGCGCACGTGTTTCCCTCCCACTACGATCCCGGGTTCTTTAAGCGGGGCATGAACAAGCATCTCACTAGGCCGCCATAGCATGGGTCGCCATACTGCACTGTCTTCATTCGCAGTAAGTACGGCGACTACCGCTCTTGGATTCTATTGATGCTTTCCATCAGGCAGAGTAGAGTCACTTTGGTAGGTTACTATAAAAAAAGAAATTTATAACAAATTGAAACAACTATGGACCCAAGTTACTTAGTAGGTAATTAACTTAAAAATATTTATTTGCAGTAATGGTAGACCTCAAAGCTCTTCAAGATATTCTATCCGAGCAGGATCCACATTTCTAAACACTGGTAAGACTCTTTAAAATCTGATGGAAAATCATTAGTTAATATATTAGATGATATTAATCATCATACTCATTGATTTAGGGGTGACAGTAGTCGTGGTCAGTGTGCACAACACAATGCCACGATGACTGTCACATCCCCAAGCGAGGGTGGGTGGGTCACCATACTGCATTGTCGGCATTCACAATGAGTATGGTGACCCCAACTCTTGGCTTCTATTAATGCTCTCCATCAGGCAAAGTAGAATCACTTATGCAGCGTCTTAAAAAAAAAAACAATCTGTGGAACAAATTGTTGCCTGTGGTATATCCAACCTGATACGATCTTCAAGCTTTTAAGAAAAAAGTGTCATCCCACACTCAAGTCACACATCTTCAGAAGATTACTTCTCATAGTAAGAATTCGTTCTGTAATAGCCAGCAAATTCCAGTAGCATCGGTCCCAAGAATCCTGGTAACATGTTTGCGCGAGATATTAGATTCAAATGTAATTCGTGGCCCACTCTATATATTCAGTTCCGATCAACTTTAGATCAGGCAAATCTTTAGTGGTACTCCCACAGTAATATCTAACGTTGACTGTAATATGATTAAATGATAATTTGATCAAGAGCTGAGCTCTGAATTTAGTCTTAGTAACACTTTGCTACGTGGACACCATTTATTTATAACATTTGAGAGATCGAAAGTAGCATAGAACTGAATTTTGAATGAATTTTTATTTTATGTAACAAAAATTTATAGAATCTTAGGCTTGAGGTGTGGATACTTATGTAACTGAAATTAAATATTTTAATATTTTCTTTGCACCTGTTCTTAAAACACTTTCTATTATGTTCCAGGGGGTACAGTCCACTCAGTATCCACCATTGTTATCCACCAGAACTACAACCACGATGTATTTGATAACGACGTTGCTGTGGTAGTTCTCAGTTCCAGTGCCAGACTGAGTGATACAGTGCAGAAGGCTCGCATTCCCCAACAGGGGGATAGGCTCGAAGATGATAGCACGGTGGTGGCAGTTGGCTGGGGGAGGATTATGGTGATTATATTTGCTTCTTTTAAAATAGCTAGATTTAAAACCGTTTAAAAACAATTCTCCAACCTAATTCTTGTACGGAAATGAATGTTTATACAAAGGTGGGCCAAGAATTCGTTAACATTTGAATCTAATATCCCACGCAAACATGTTACGTGAGTTTTTGGGACCGATGCTACTGGAATTTGCTGGCGAAAATTGTAACACATAGTTTCAACAAGATGGAGCCACTTTTCACACATCAAATCACATGTCAAAGACATGTTTCCGGAAAAGCTGATTTCCAGACAAGACGACATTTCATGACCATCCAGAAGTTCAAATCTATCCCCAGCAGACTTCTTTTTATGGGGTTATTTGAAGAATCGTGTCTACATCAATAAACCAAATTCACTACGTCAATTAAAAGAAAAAATCGGCGATCTCGCGGTCTTTTTTCCGAGGAGAATTCGAAGACTGTAAACGTAGAAACGGTGGTCATTTAGACGATGTAATTTTTAAAAATAAATTCCAATTAATTAAATTTCTTATAAATAAACAACTTTTATAATATATCAAATGGTTTTTTTTATACAATTTTTTCAAATGTTAACTAATTCGTGGCCCAGTTTATAAAATTATTGAAGTATGTTTTCGGCATTCCAAAATTTGATTACGCTGGTGACGTAGTAGTGCAAACGGTCATCTTCTTAATACACTGAGTGTTGTCAGTTCGATCCCCACACGGGGCAACACGTTCTGTAATCCACTACTTGTTGTTCTGAGTTTCTTTGGATCCGTTGCATATGTTTGTAAAGTCACCTGCGACACAACATATGTGTTCCTAGTAAGAGAATTGTCTTTTTACTAAATGTATGCTTTTTCCAGTATAATTTATGTTAAGGTTTTAATATTTCAATATTGATGAACAGGTAGAAGTACCGGGCGTGTCGAACGTACTCAATGAAGTGACTGTTCGGACGATAAACCGAGGAATCTGTCGACAACGCTACACAGTGCTAGGGAACCAGCTCAACATACCCATGATGGTTACCGACAATATGCTTTGCGCTGGTCTCTTGGATATTGGAGGTCAGTATACTGTTATTAAAGACTAGCTGTTTCCCGCGAATTCATTTTTATAATGCCAAAATTCTCAAATGTAAGTAGCCTAAGTATTCCCTATAACATCAGCTATCTATCAGTGAAAGTCCCATCAAAATCGGTCCAGCCGTTCCAGAGACTAGCCAGAACAAACAGACAGACAGATAAAAATTGTAAAAAATATTATTTTGGTGTATGTATCGTCTGTATAGCGGTTATTTAAATGTTACTAACAGACACTCCAATTTTATTCATGTGTATCGATTTATGATATGTATTTATACTGCAGTACATTGAATTGGACTCATCCAGCTTGATAATAATAATATGATCCACTTAAATTTTACACATGTCCATTTAATCTCCAACTAGGCAGTCAAGCTTTGCCCAATTTGGGATCCTGCAGCTGAACGGACTATAGTAAACAGACTGCTGATTATCATACTTATATACTTCAAAAAAGATACATATTCCAGAAAAAATACACTCAAATACAGAGCAAATGATCGCGCACTTGACGCCATATTTGTCCTAGGTGAGAATCGAAACCAAGTGCTCTGGATTAGCAGTCAGGATCACTATGAAATAGGCAAGCACGGTATTCAATAAATTGTCTCACAGTACCTCACAAAAAACGTGTATAAAAGAAATCTTTCTTTTATACTCGCTTTGATACTGTCCTATTTTTTCACCGAGTGACTGAAGATAAACTTTATCGTCCAATTTTGCATGAACGGCTGACTCTCAACAGGCATACCTTTCTGGAGGGAACAGGTGTGACGCGGCCCAATGGTTAATATTGATATGTTATGTCTATGCTAACCGCCGTGATAATTTCTATATCGTGATTCAGAATTAGTAGTTGCTCCGCAGTTCGATGTGTTTTCGCTAGATGACGCTGTAGTATGTATTTTCGTTTCGCGCTGTATGTGGAAGTCACCACACGTTTGTCTTTTAAGTGATGGGTGCCTATGTGTGGCTTCAATAACTTACTATTACAATTCTTCTGCTCGTTTATATCCTATACATTTATATTTATACATTTATATCCTATAAAGTTTTAAGCAAATCTTTAATTAATACTATTAAACAATAAAAACTTGTGTAAAATGGTAAAAATGACTCAGTTAATGTATGATTTTGGCCTGCATTTAGCTTTATACAAATTCCTTAGGTAATGTTCAGATTTCAACTAGTTTATTTACTATTTTATCTAAATTAATGTCTTATTTCAGGGGCTGATACATGCCAAGGTGACTCCGGAGGTCCTCTAGTGTACAAAGGCATTGTCGTGGGTGTTACTTCCTGGGGCGCCAGTTGTGCTCATCCCCAGTTTCCGGGGGTGTACGCCAAAGTGTCAATGTATAGCACGTGGATCAACGAAACGGTAAGACCATTTCCAAATGTCATTGTAATTTCTGCAATGGTACTATGAGCAGACGTGTCACCTGATAGTAAGTGGCTGCCGTAGTCCATGGCCACTTACAACCCAAGACATGAAACTGCATTGCCTCCCTTTGACTGAACTATAGGTGGGTCAAGAATTCGTTAACATTTGAATCTAATACCCTGCACAAATAAATTCTGCGCAGGACGTGGAGAGAGGTCTGATCACTAGATCACAGAAACAACTTTATTTAAGCAACAGTTCGCTTATTACTGTAAGATGCTTATTTACACGACTTAAATCAGTGTCCGAGTGCTACTGTAATGAAGAAATGGGTGAATAAATTTGAAGAGACAAGATCTACGCTAAATGTGAAGCAAACTGGAGGCCCCCGGACTGCTCAGACCGAAGAGAACGTGCAGAAAATTTCCGTTTCTATTCAACGTAATCCAGATTTATCGACGCGTAAACGTTTAGCTGAATTAGGGTTATCCCGCACATCATTGCACCGTATTTTGAAATTACATCCATATAAGAGCCAGATAGTGCAGCAACTAATACCTAATAATTTAAATTTGTGCAAATCGTATGCCGAAACAATGTTAGAACGTTTCAGTAATTTTGACAACATCTTATTTTCTGACGAAGTCCATTTTCATCTCAACGAACATGTAAACAAACAGAATTGTAGGTATGGAAGCAGTAAAAATCTCAAAGCTAAACACGAGAGGCCACTTCATTTTCCCAAGGTAACGGTATGGGTTGCAATTTCAGCAAAAGGAATCATTGGACATTACTTCTTTGAAGATTCTTGCGGCCGTTCAGTTACTGTTAATTCTGTTGAATATGTGAAATGTTACGGGAGCTCTTGGCGCCGACGCTCCTGCAACTTGCTGGCTACAATAATAACACATGGTTTCAACAAGATGGACTCACTTGTTACACATCCAATGAGTCCCTGCCGATGGTCAGACATGTTGCCGGAAAAGCTGATTGCCAGACGAGGCGATATTCCATAGGCACCCAAAGGCCTAGATTTATCCCCAGCAGACTTATTTTTGTAGGTTTATTTGAAGAATCATGTCTACATCAATAATCCAAATACAATACATCATCTAAAAGAAAAATCAGCAAAGAGATGTAGGCGATCTCGCGGTTTCTTTGCCGATGGGTATTCGAAAATTTCGGTTCTCGCTTAGAAGAGTGCAAACGTCGAATGGGTGGTCATTTTGATGATTTAATTTTTTAAAAAATAAGTTCCATATTAATTATATACGCTAATGCGTTCTTATAAATAAACAATTTCTATAGCATATCAAATGATTTTTTTATACGACGTTTTCAAATGTTTAATTTGAATTTATATGTATATATATTTTTATGTACATATATTAGCCTACTAAAATGCCCTTACTTTACCTGCTGAAAAGCCAGCATAAGAGTGGTGGTCACCATACTCATTACAAAAGAGGCCAATGCAGCATAGTGACCCACACTCTGGCTACCTAGTAAGATGCTTTTTCACACTCCGCTTAAATGTCTATGAATTTATAACTTTAATTTTAAAAAAATCTATCATTTCAGGTGACAAGATTTAGCGGTACTGCCAGAAACCAGGCCGGAGTCTTAGCAGTTCTCGTACCTCTCGTATTCATCATGTTAAGCATCCAATTAGTACCATAAACCGAAACCCTATACGATCCATTTTGATTGAAAGTTACTAGAAGACAAAACTCTCACTATTTCTGGGGGTACTTAAAAAGTGGCTGGCGCTCCTAACTCTTGAGCTATATGTGTCCGTGGGCGCTACTAGTCACTAATGATCAGCAGATCTCTTTGCTCGTTTGCCCTATATCCCGGTAAAAATATCGATAAACATGGATTAAATTAAAAATGTAGCTATGGTAATACTTTTGTTATTTCCACATGCCGAAGAACGTCCACTGCTGGAAATTAGTCTTCCTAAGTCTTTCCACGTCAACCGGTCCAGTGCCTTCATGCAATGGCTGCCTTTCGGTTGAGATGATGATGATATTTTTAAATAAAGCATGGATGACCACTCACTGTTATGTACCACGGTCACAATTTGAACTATTTTAGCCTAAGCATATTATTTTACATAGAAATATAATTTTTGGTGTAAATTATTGCAGTCTATTATACCTAACAAAGGAACACAGATATATGTGATCAAATTCAAGGGTATTACTGTAGGGTGGGCCAAGAATTCGTTAACATTTGAATCTAACATCCCGCGCAAACAGGTTACGGGAGTTCCTTGGACTACTGGAATTTGCTGGCTGTAACACATGGTTTCTACAAGATGAACCCACTTGTCGTACATCCAATGAGTCCCTACCGATGGTCACAGACATGTTTCCGGAACAGACGAGGCGACATTCCATGGCCACCCAGAAATCCAGATCTATCCCCATCAAACTTCTTTTTATGGGGATATTTGAATAATCGTATCTATATTAATAAACCAAATACACTACGTCAACTAAAAGAAAAAATCAGCGAAGAGATATCGACGATCTCGCGGTCTTTTTGCCGACGAGTATTTAAAAATTTAGGTGCCCTCAAAGAAGAGTGTAAACGTTGAAACAGTGGTCATTTATACGATGTAATTATTAAAAAATAAATTTAAACTAATTAGCTTTCTAGTTAATAAACAATTTTTAGTAATTTGGAGAATGTTTTTTTTATATGATTTTTTCAAATGTTAACTAATTCGCGGCTCACCCTATATGTACAGTTATATGAATTCGTACTTGTAGGTGCTCTATAGCGTGAAACTTTAGATTTACCTATTAAGTTGGACATGTCACATATATTGTACTATTTTATATCATATGTATTTATATTTTAAAGAACAGTACATATCCCATAGGCAGGCAAATCTAAAGTTCATCGCAAATGTTAAGTTTACAATTAATATTGTTTGTACGTAACACATATATGTATTTAGGTTTTTATTTAATAATATGATTTTGAAATTCTAGCAACATTTTCTAGAAATATTAAACATCAAGTCTAGCAACTTGATGTTTTTAATTTCGTTACACATATGTATATGTAAGCGACTTGCAGACTCTCTTATTCTCGAGTATATCATTATTTTTACTTGTGGAAGTACCTTCAGTACGACTCGAGGGCACTTCCACGACCCATCGGGGTTACCGGTGGGGCAGCGTGTCGAAACGAGTGGACGAAAACTGCACGGTGTGTCATTCTACGCGTGTAACAGGAGAAATCTAAGAACTCTTTGGAAATCTTACTTCTACATCTAGACACTTCCAGCTACTGTTGCCTTCGAGATTTTGAAGTACATCGAAAGTATTATTATATGTCTGAAATGATGAGTGGAAACATTTTGAGACCCCACCCCCATGTGTCTGGGATAACACGTTAAGCCAATCACGGTGGCCCTATAAGATAGAATAAGAAAGAAGAAATATTTTGCTGTGCACTACTTGTACTTTATACGGTACTAGCCATCCATCTTGGCTTTGCACGGGCACATAAACACATCAGAGCAATGCTAGTACTTTGACGTGGACGAAAGAACTGCAATAACATAGTTGCTCCTGCGCACCACCTCCGCGTCCTGCCTAGTAGGGCAGCAGTGGTAACGCAATAATTTCACAATCTTATTGTTTTTATTTCGCATTATCTTCACATATATAAAATCACCCCTGTTTCCCCGTCGGAGTAGGTAGAGGCATATTAAACGTTAACTTTTTGCCAGTGTTCTAATCTCACGTAATAAGTGCGGAGCGAATTGCTTCTAATCGGGTCGCAAACTTATCTAGATAAACTTTATCTATATGAAATTTTTATTTTACTCGTAATTTAATTAGATTTTTAATAAAATTGTAAACATACGTCAAAACTTTTCCAAACGTAATCTGGTAAAATTAATTTTAATTTACACAGTAAAACCCACCTTTTTCGATAAGATATTATACTTAAAAATAATACATAGTGTCACTTCTTTTTAATATAAAAGTATAATCTCACACACTTTTACCTCTGTGTAATGTCCGTGTGGTGACGGATGAAGAGTACGGAATGCCACCATCATCACTTATTCCACGAACATCGTAAGTGGGAGCAAGCTACGCAGACAACGTCACTGCAAGAAGAATCAAAACTTGAAATAAATCCTATACTAACCGTTCTGACCTGTGGGGTATAGTTGGCCAAAACCTCCTTTCTAAGTAAAGGTCTATGTCCAGCAGTGGTCTGTTAAAGGCTGTTAACGATGATTATGAATGTTAGTATAGATTATGAGTCGAACTATTATGTGTTAATTGAAATAAATGTGTAATTTTAATAACGTGTTACGATAGGAGATGCATTTATTTGTTTTGTTGTAACTTGAACTTTTATCAGAAGCTGATGGAGAAGGTATTATGAACTTTGACCAAGCCACGGACTGTACTGTGACGGCGATAATAAAAATATCGACTATAACAAGGAAAATTGTACAATTGTTTTTGAGCTATTGCATAGCTTTAACTGAACCAAGAAACTTCATAACGAAAATAAACTTAACAATAACCCCCCTCCCCTCTACTCCGACGGGCATAGTGGTGCGGCGTTTAAAACCGTGCATCGTTCGTATAACGTCGTTTCAATTCAGCAGAGTTTGGCACGGTGTTTGTGTGCGTGCGACGAGACGTATGCGTGTAGACTGTACGAAGCTCGCACGGATCGAGACGAGCTGCTCCGAAATATTAAAATTGCATAAGTTGATTAAAAATGCTATGCAATAGCTTTACCGCGGCAGTCCCCGAATGCCACACGAATTTTTTTACAATTTCTTTCGTCCTTTTTCCCAAAGTTGATTGGTCGGTTTTAAATCTACTACGGTATGTCTTACCTTAGATTTTATGCGAAACGCCTGCCATCAGACCACCTGCATGTTGTATACCCACTTCGTTACACAACCGTGATTTACTTAACGTGTTCGCTTAGACTCGGACCCCTCAATGTCTAAGAATGGTCTCTCTACCATTTCTTACTTGTAATTATACTATTTTTTTGTATTTAAAATATCAACCAAAATTTTTTACAGTATTACATGCATCACTGACGTCAAATAGATTCGGTTTAAGCACAGAAAAATTATGAAGATCATCATTATTAGACGTTATATGCAATATACTGTAAAACAACTTAAAGTTAAATTAGTTCACACAGCGCGTATTTAAAATTGTTAGAACCAAAATCTCATTTGTGAGAAGGTCTCAAAAATTCATGTTCCCGCACCTTTACAACTCTATTACCACCAAACTAGATATAAGACATAAAACCGCCCGTGAAAGACATATTAGCATTACAGAATTTATAACCAAGTTGAGTTAACATCATTTGAAACTATTTTTGAAACCTAAAGTTATTGATGTTTTACATCTCATACACCACATATACACTTAACACACAACGATCACACACAACACATTAACTCACAACATATAACCTTCTGTTTCTTAATAATTAATCAACATCAACAACTTTTTACAATCCACTGCTGGACGTAGGCCTCTCCATAGCAAAGAGGTTTTGGCCTACTATACCACGCCGCCCAGACGGGTTGGAATAGGGTTTGTTCCAAGTTTTCCTTCTCTTTGTAATGATGTTGTCTTGTATACTTTGTTCACTTAGTCGTCATTTACGACACCCACTGGATGAATAGGGGTGGTAACACTATGTATTCTTAGTAATGAATTGTACTAAATTTTCTTAAGGCGTTCTTACTATTAATCCTTAATCCTAAAGGCCGACTGTAATTCTTAGAAAAGCTAGCTACGATACAGGCTACACTTAGCGCGGCTAACGTCGAGACATAATTATGTAATTATTGGATTGTTAATAAAGATTATTATTATTATATTAGAACTTTCGTATTCACTGTAAGTTAGTATAGCTGTTTGTGTAGATTTATATTGAAGGATGCGGAATTGATTAAATATGTTATGTAAAGTTTTATGATGAGATTAATTGGTTGGTTTAAAATCAAGTGTATGCGTACCAAGAAATATCAAATATAGATAAGTTTATGATTTCGTTTTTGTATTATTTTACCTGTTGATAAGCTCGGTATTTCCGTAAAGAGCAGCAGAACTCGTATTACAAAGTTGGTTTGAGGGATTATCATTAAAAAGTTAGTGAAAATTTTGTTTTAAGATGTTGTCTTCGTTGTACACTTGTGCATAAACTCAAGTAGTAACTATTAGTAACAGTGCGTTAAAGTAATAAGCTTTTATTTTTTTTTTTTATTTTAATAACCTGCCAAAGTGACTCTACTCTGCTTGATTTAAAGCGTGAGTAGTCACCCCTGCATCAATGGGCCTCCGGTCGCGCACTCACCAACGAACCACGACAGCACGGATTCTGTCGCTTTAGGTTGATCTTCTCTGGGAGGGTAGTACTGCCCCGGACGAGCCGGCACGTTCATGCTGAAATCAGCGTGGCTCTACTACCTTTTATTGCCGTGGGAATTTCGGGATAAGAATTCGTAAAGTGTTGCTTAGTAACCTCAGCTATCTCCTAGTGAAAATCCCATTAAAAACGATTCCATGGTTCCTGAAATTAACCCGGGCAAAGAGATAGACAAACAGACTGACAGACAAAAGTTTTGAGAAAGGTAGTCTATGTAATCACAGACAGATACTTTAATTTTGTTTATACGTATTGATAAGCAGAATAAGTGCAAAACTAAAAAACATTTACTTTTTAAAAAGTTCATTAACAGAACAAATGTTGAGTGACCAATGATTTTTATCGATACAAGCGCATGAGCGTCGCTTATTGCATGGCGCTTACGGCCTACTTCATCTACTTGAAATTTTCATTTTAATTTTATTAGTTATTTAGTGAAAATTTGTAAACATACGTGAAACCTTTCCAAACATAATCGTGTAAAATTTATTTTATTTACACGTTGAAAACATCTTTTTTTGGTTAAGATATTAAACTTAATGATAACATGTTGTTACGGACTGTTTTTTTTAATGTTATGGGCATAATCTCACACACTTTTACCTCTGTGTAATGTTCGTGTGGTGACGGATTAAAAATACGGACTGCAACCATCCCTACTTATGCTGTAAACGTCGTAAGAGTCGACTAAAGGAAACTAACTACAGGGGCCATAGGCTGCTACCCGCCCGGAAGACAGCCGTCCACCGATAAACTTCGGCGACCACTTCCGCCTCCAAATCCCTTGGAGAGTTCGGGCCAAGGCGCACGCCGCCTCCGTCGACATGGTGCGGTAACCGTGTATGCCTCTAACCGCCAATATCCTCTGAGGACACCAGATACGAGCCCTATACTGGCTGGTAGCTTATAATAAACCCTATACTAAGCATTCTGGCCAGCGTGGTAAAGTAGGCAAAAACTTCCTTTCTAAACAAAGATCTATGTCCAGCAGTGGTCTGTTAAAGGCTGTTGACGATGATTATGAATGTTAGTATAGATTATGAGTCGAACTATTATGTGTTAATTGAACAATTTGTGAAATAAATGTGCAATTTTAGTAACGTGTTACGATGGGAGATGCATTAATTTGTTTTGGTGTAACTTGAACTTTTTATCAGAAGCTGATTTGGAAAGTATTAATGATGGAAAGATAATCAAGCCAGAGGATAGAGTAGTAGAGACGTGGCCAGTAAAAATATGGCCGATAACCATGAAAATGGTACGAATGTTTTTTTTTTTACATGTAATTTCTTTCGATCCTTTTTCCTGAAGTCGGTTGGTCGGAAGACTTAAAATTAAATTAGCTCGTACAACGCGTATTTCTAATTAACGTTGTTAGAACCAAAACCTCATTTGTGAGAAGATCTGAAAAATTTATGTTCCCGCACTTTTACAACTCAATTGCTACCATATTATTATATTAGAAATAAAACCGCCTGTGAAATACTACAGATTAGCGATACAGAATTTATAACCAGCTTGAGTTAACATCATTTGAAACTATTTTTGAAACCTAAAGTTATTGATGTTTCACATCTCATACACCACATACACACTTAACACACAACGATCACACACAACACATTAACTCACAACGTATAACCTTTTATTTCTTAATAATTCATCAACTTCAACAGCCTTTTACAGTCTACTGTTGGACATAGGCCTCTCCTTAGCAAGGAGGTTTTGGTTTACTATACCACGCCGGCCAGACGGGTTGGAATAGGGTTTGTTCCAAGTATCGGAGGTAGGGGCGGTTGTTCTACGGATCCGCTCTAAGAACACCGCCCCCGGGCCGGACGGGATACCTGCCCGAGTGCTAGCCCGAGCCCTCGAACACATGTCGGACCGCCTCAGGGAGGTCCTGGACGCTAGCTTGGCGTCCGGACGCTTTCCTGAGTGCTGGAAAAGCGGGAAGCTGGTCCTATTAAGGAAGCCGGGACGGCCAGCCGAATCGGTAGCGGCCTATAGGCCCATCGTGTTGCTGGACGAGGCGGGTAAACTGTTTGAGAGGATACTCTCTGCCCGCATCGTCCGGCACCTCTGCGAGGTGGGCCCCGATCTGTCGGACGCCCAATTTGGTTTTCGGGCGGGGCGTTCGACGGTCGATGCTGTGCTGCGCCTGAGGGCCGTTACCGAAGAGGCGGTGAGCTGTGGTGGCGTGCTGTTGGCGGTGTCGTTAGACATCGCCAACGCTTTTAATAGTCTGCCATTTAGCTGCATCAGGGAAGCCCTCCACTACCACGGGGTGCCAGAGTACCTGAGGCGGCTTGTGGCAGACTATCTTGAGGAGCGTACCGTCATGTACGAGGACCGTGACGGTGTTCTGAGGCGGCGGCCCATGTCGTGCGGTGTTCCACAGGGGTCTGTCCTCGGACCACTCCTGTGGAACATGGGATACGACTGGGCCCTCCGAGGTCGTCTTCCCCCCGGGTTGGGCGTAATTTGTTACGCAGATGACACATTGGTCACAGCCCGGGGAGTGAACTTTCAAGAGGCGGCGCGCTTGGCCACCACGGGAGTCTCTTTGGTGGTCGGGCGTATTGAGGCGCTGGGTTTACGGGTGGCCCTAGATAAGACGGAGGCCCTTTTGTTCCATGGGCCCCGTCGTGGTCCACCACCCGGCGCCTCTATCGTAGTCAATTCGGTCCTCGTACCGGTTCAGGCCCAGATGAAGTACCTGGGCCTGATCCTTGACGGGAGGTGGCTCTTCGACGAGCACTTCCGACAGCTTTCTCCAAAGCTGGTCGGCGCTGCCTCTGCCCTCGGGCGACTTTTGCCGAATTTGGGTGGAGCCAGCGTCGCGACGAGACGGCTATACACGGGGGTTGTCCGGTCAATGGCGCTGTATGGTGCGCCGGTGTGGGCGGCGGCTCTGACCGCCCAGAATAGGGCTCGCCTCTGGCGCCCTCAGAGGATATTGGCGGTTAGAGCCATACGCGGTTACCGCACCGTATCGACGGAGGCGGCGTGCGCCTTGGCCGGAACTCCCCCGTGGGATTTGGAGGCGGAAGTGCTCGCCGAAGTTTATCGGCGGACGGCTGACTTCCGGGCGGGTAGCGGCATGCGGCCCCCGCCCGAAGAGATACGCGAGTGGCGAGAGGCCGCTCGTCGAGCCACGATGGCTCATTGGTCGTCCCGGCTGGAGGCTCCACGTGCTGGCTTTGCCGCCGTGGAGGCTCTCCAGCCGGTCATCGCCGAGTGGGCAGGGCGGCAGCACGGGACCCTTTCCTTCCGACTGACGCAGGTCCTTTCCGGGCACGGTTGCTTCGGGAAGTATCTGCACTCGGTCACCAGGAGGGAATTGAGTCCCGCCTGTCACCACTGCGACTGCAGTGAGGACTCGGCTCAGCACACGCTGGCGGTTTGTTCCGCCTGGGCGGCGCAGCGTGGGGTCCTCACTGCAGTTATTGGAGGAGATCTCTCGCTACCGGCCGTCATACGCTCCATGGCCGGTAGCGACAGTTGTTTTACCGCGGTCGCAACCTTCTGCGAAGACGTAATTTCGCGGAAGGAGGCGGCGGAGAAGGCCCGGGAGGACGACATCCACTCGGACCCAATTCGCCGCCGGCGAGCCGGGCGGCGGAGGCGCGCATACCAGCGCCTCATGCCGCCTTGAGTGTGGCCGCGGGTGGACGGGATGGGTTTTCCCCTCCATCCGCTACAATGGCCAGCCGCGAGGAGGCGACGTCCGCGTGTGCCGTACGTCGCCTAAAATAGAGAGTTTTTTCGCAGATGGTGCCCGAGGTAGTGGGCAGGCGCTAGGAAGGATCTGGATGTCGTAATAACAGCTGTTCCCGGATCCCTCCTATGTCAGGCGCAGAGTGGCACACCGTGTGGTTTTAGTCGGTCCGATTCCGACACACCACCCCGCCGTAAACCCCGGTGGGGTGACGGCCCGTGGGGGTTTCCACACGTTAAAAAAAAAAAAAAAAAAAAAAAAGGGTTTGTTCCAAGTGTCGGACGCCCAATTTGGTTTTCGGGCGGGGCGTTCGACGGTCGATGCCGTGCTGCGCCTGAGGGCCGTTACCGAAGAGGCGGTGAGCTGTGGCGGCGTGCTGTTGGCGGTGTCGTTGGACCTCGCCAACGCATTTAATAGTCTGCCATTTAGCTGCATCAAGGAAGCACTCCACTACCACGGGGTGCCAGAGTACCTGAGGCGGCTTGTGGCAGACTATCTTGAGGAGCGTACCGTCGTGTACGAGGACCGAGATGGTATTCTAAGGCGGCGGCCCATGTCGTGCGGTGTTCCGCAGGGATCCGTCCTCGGACCACTCCTGTGGAATATGGGATACGACTGGGCCCTTCGAGGTCGTCTTCCCCCCGGGCTGGGCGTAATTTGTTACGCCGATGACACATTGGTCACGGCCCGGGGTGTGAACTTTCAAGAGGCGGCGCGCCTGGCCACCGTGGGAGTCTCTTCGGTGGTCGGGCGCATTGAGGCGCTGGGTTTACGGGTGGCCCTAGATAAGACGGAGGCCCTTTTGTTTCATGGGCCCCGTCGTGGTCCACCACCCGGCGCCTCTATCGTTGTCAATTCGGTCCTCGTACCGATTAAGGCCCAGATGAAGTATCTGGGCCTGATCCTAGACGGCAGGTGGCTCTTCGACGAGCACTTCCGACAGCTTACTCCAAAGCTGGTCGGCGCTGCTTCCGCCCTTGGGCGACTTTTGCCCAATTTGGGTGGAGCCAGCGTCGCGACGAGACGGCTATACACGGAGGTTGTCCGGTCAATGGCGCTATATGGTGCACCGGTGTGGGCGGCGGCTCTGACCGCCCAGAATAGGGCTCGCCTCTGGCGCCCTCAGAGGATATTGGCGGTTAGAGCCATACGCGGTTACCGCACCGTATCGACGGAGGCGGCGTGCGCCTTGGCCGGAACTCCCCCGTGGGATTTGGAGGCGGAAGTGCTCGCCGAAGTTTATCGGCGGACGGCTGACTTCCGGGCGAGTACCGGCATACGGCCCCCGCCCGAAGAGATACGCGAGTGGCGAGAGGCCGCTCGTCGAGCCACGATGGCTCGTTGGTCGTCCCGGCTGGAGGCTCCACGTGCTGGCTTTGCCGCCGTGGAGGCTCTCCAGCCGGTCATCGCCGAGTGGGCAGGGCGGCAGCACGGGACCCTTTCCTTCCGACTGACGCAGGTCCTTTCCGGGCACGGTTGCTTCGGGAAGTATCTGCACTCGGTCGTCAGGAGGGAATTGAGTCCCGCCTGTCACCACTGCGACTGCAGTGAGGACTCGGCTCAGCACACGCTAGCAGTTTGTTCCGCTTGGGCGGCGCAGCGTGGGGTCCTCACTGCAGTTATTGGAGGTGATCTCTCGCTCCCGGCCGTCATACGCTCCATGGCCGGTAGCGACAGTTGTTTTACCGCGGTCGCAACCTTCTGCGAAGACGTAATTTCGCGGAAGGAGGCGGCGGAGAGGGCCCGGGAGGACGATATCCACTCGGACCCAATTCGCCGCCGGCGAGCCGGGCGGCGGAGGCGCGCTTACCAGCGCCTCATGCCGCCTTGAGTGTGGCCGCGGGTGGACGGGACGGGTTTTCCCCTCCATCCGCTATAGTGGCCAGCCGCGAGGAGGCGACGTCCGCGTGTGCCGTACGTCGCCTAAAATAGAGAGTTTACCCATAGATGGTGCCCGCATTAGCGGGCAGGCGTTAGGAGGGATCTGGATGTCGTAATAGCAGCGGTTCCCGGATCCCTCCTATCTCAGGCGCAGAGTGGCACACCGTGTGGTTTTAGTCGGTCCGATTCCGACACACCATCCCGCCGTAAACCCCGGTGGGGTGACGGCTCGAGGGGGTTTCCACACGTTAAAGAAAAAAAAAAAAAAGGGTTTGTTCCAAGAGTTATTGGAGGAGATCTCTCGCTACCGGCTGTTATACGCTCCGTGGTCGGTAGCGACAGTTGTTTTACCGCAGTCGCAACCTTCTGCGAAGACGTAATTTCGCGGAAGGAGGCGGCGGAGAAGGCCCGGGAGGACGACTTCCACTCGGACCCAAATCGCCGCCGGCGTACCGGGCGGGGACGCGCGTACCAGCGTCTCATGCCGCCTTGAGTGTGGCCGCGGATGGACGGGACGGGTTTTCCCCTCCATCCGCTATAGTGGCCAGCCGCGAGAAGGTGACGTGCGCGTGTGCCGTACGTCGCCTAAAAGGAGAGTTTTATCCGCAGATGGTGCCCGTGTGAGCGGGCAGGCGCTAGGACGGATCTGGATGTCGTAATAACAGCTGTTCCCGGTCCCTCCTACGTCAGGCGCAGAGTGGCACACCATGTGGTTTTAGTCGGTCCGATTCCGACACACCACCCCGCCGTAAACCCTGGTGGGGTGACGGCCCGAGGGGGTTTCCAGACGTTAAAAAAAAAAAAAGGGTTTGTTCCTAGTTTTCCTTCTCTTTGTAATGATGTTGTCTTATATACTTTGTTCACTTAGTCGTCATTTACGACACCCACTAGATGAATGGGGGTGGTAACACTATGAATTCTTAGTAATGAATTGTACTAAATTTTCTTAAGGCGTTCTTACTATTAATCCTTAATCCTAAAGGCCGACTGTAATTCTTAGAAAAGCTAGCCACGATACAGGCTACACTTAGCGCGGCTAACATCGAGACATAATTATATAATTATTGGACTGTTAATAAAGATTATTATTATTATATTAGAACTTTCGTATTCACTGTAAGTTAGTATAGCTGTTTGTGTAGATTTATATTGAAGGATGCGGAATTGATTAAATATGTTATGTAAAGTTTTATGATGAGATTAATTGGTTGGTTTAAAATCAAGTGTATATGTACCAAGAAATATCAAATATAGATAAGTTTATGATTTCGTTTTTGTATTATTTTACCTGTTGATAAGCTCGGTATTTCCGTAAAGAGCAGCAGAACTCGTATTACAAAGTTGGTTTGAGGGATTATCATTAAAAAGTTAGTGAAAATTTTGTTTTAAGATGTTGTCTTCGTTGTACTTTAATGCATAAACTGAAGTAGTAACTATTAGTAACTGTGTGTTAAAGTAATAAGCTTTTATTTTTTATTTTTTTTTTATTTTAATAACCTGCCAAAGTGACTCTACTCTGCTTGATTTAAAGCGTGAGTAGTCACCCCTGCATCAATGGGCCTCCGGTCGCGCACTCACCAACGAACCACGACAGCACGGATGCTGTCGCTTTAGGTTGATCTTCTATGGGAGGGTAGTACTGCCCCGGACGAGCCGGCACGTTCATGCTGAAATCAGCGTGGCTCTACTACCTTTTATTACCGTGGGAATTTCGGGATAAGAATTCGTAAAGTGTTGCTTAGTAACCTCAGCTATCTCCTAGTGAAAATCCCATTAAAAACGGTTCCATGGTTCCTGAAATTAACCCGGGCAAAGAGATAGACAAACAGACTGACAGACAAAAGTTTTGAGAAAGGTAGTCTATGTAATCACAGACAGATACTTTAATTTTGTTTATACGTATTGATAAGCAGAATAAGTGCAAAACTAAAAAACATTTACTTTTTAAAAAGTTCATTAACAGAACAAATGTTGAGTGACCAATGATTTTTATCGATACAAGCGCATGAGCGTCGCTTATTGCATGGCGCTTACGGCCTACTTCATCTACTTGAAATTTTCATTTTAATTTTATTAGTTATTTAGTGAAAATTTGTAAACATACGTGAAACCTTTCCAAACATAATCGTGTAAAATTTATTTTATTTACACGTTGAAAACATCTTTTTTTGGTTAAGATATTAAACTTAATGATAACATGTTGTTACGGACTGTTTTTTTTAATGTTGTGGGCATAATCTCACACACTTTTACCTCTGTGTAATGTTCGTGTGGTGACGGATTAAAAATACGGACTGCAACCATCCCTACTTATGCTGTAAACGTCGTAAGAGTCGACTAAAGGAAACTAACTACAGGGGCCATAGGCTGCTACCCGCCCGGAAGACAGCCGTCCACCGATAAACTTCGGCGACCACTGCCGCCTCCAAATCCCTTGGAGAGTTCGGGCCAAGGCGCACGCCGCCTCCGTCGACATGGTGTGGTAACCGTGTATGCCTCTAACCGCCAATATCCTCTGAGAACACCAGACGCGAGCCCTATACTGGCCGGTAGCTTGTAATAAACCCTATACTAAGCATTCTGGCCAGCGTGGTAAAGTAGACAAAACCTACCTTTCTAAACAAAGATCTATGTCCAGCAGTGGACTGTTAAAGGCTGTTGACGATGATTATGAATGTTAGTATAGATTATGAGTCGAACTATTATGTGTTAATTGAACAATTTGTGAAATAAATGTGCAATTTTAGTAACGTGTTACGATGGGAGATGCATTAATTTGTTTTGGTGTAACTTGAACTTTTTATCAGAAGCTGATTTGGAAAGTATTAATGATGGAAAGATAATCAAGCCAGGGGATAGAGTAGTAGAGACGTGGCCAGTAAAAATATGGACGATAACCATGAAAATGGTACGAATGTTTTTCTTTTACATGTAATTTCTTTCGATCCTTTTTCCTGAAGTCAGTTGGTCGGAAGACTTAAAATTAAATTAGCTCGTACAACGCGTATTTCTAATTAACGTGGTTAGAACCAAAACCTCATTTGTGAGAAGATCTCAAAAATTTATGTTCCCGCACTTTTACAACTCAATTGCTACCAAATTAGATGTTAGAAATAAAACCACCTGTGAAATACTACAGATTAGCGATACAGAATTTATAACCAGCTTGAGTTAACATCATTTGAAACTATTTTTGAAACCTAAAGTTATTGATGTTTCACGTCTCATACACCACATACACACTTAACACACAACGATCACACACAACACATTAACTCACAACGTATAACCTTTTGTTTCTTAATAATTCATCAACTTCAACAGCCTTTTACAGTCTACTGTTGGACATAGGCCTCTCCTTAGCAAGGAGGTTTTGGTTTACTATACCACGCCGGCCAGACGGGTTGGAATAGGGTTTGTTCCAAGAGTTATTGGAAGAGATCTCTCGCTACCGGCCGTTATACGCTCCGTGGTCGGTAGCGACAGTTGTTTTACCGCAGTCGCAACCTTCTGCGAAGACGTAATTTCGCGGAAGGAGGCGGCGGAGAAGGCCCGGGAGGACGACCTCCACTCGGACCCAAATCGCCGCCGGCGTACCGGGCGGGGACGCGCGTACCAGCGTCTCATGCCGCCTTGGGTGTGGCCGCGGATGGACGGGACGGGTTTTCCCCTCCATCCGCTATAGTGGCCAGCCGCGAGAAGGTGACGTGCACGTGTGCCGTACGTCGCCTAAAAGGAGAGTTTTATCCGCAGATGGTGCCCATGTGAGCGGGCAGGCGCTAGGACGGATCTGGATGTCGTAATAACAGCTGTTCTCGGTCCCTCCTATGTCAGGCGCAGAGTAGCACACCGTGTGGTTTTAGTAGGTCCGATTCCGACACACCACCCCGCCGTAAACCCTGGTGGGGTGACGGCCCGAGGGGGTTTCCACACGTTAAAAAAAAAAAAAGGGTTTGTTCCTAGTTTCCTTCTCTTTGTAATGATGTTGTCTTGTATACTTTGTTCACTTAGTCGTCATTTACGACACCCACTGGATGAATAGGGGTGGTAACACTAGGTATTCCTAGTAATGAATTGTACTAAATTTTCTTAAGGCGTTCTTACTATTAATCCCTCATCCTAAAGGCCGACTGTAATTCGTAGAATAGCTAGCCACGATACAGGCTACACTTAGCGTGGCTAACGTCGAGACATAATTATGTAATTATTGGATTGTTAATAAAGATTATTATTATTATATTAGAACTTTCGTATTCACTGTAAGTTAGTATAGCTGTTTGTGTAGATTTATATTGAAGGATGCGGAATTGATTAAATATGTTATGTAAAGTTTTATGATGAGATTAATTGGTTGGTTTAAAATCAAGTGTATGCGTACCAAGAAATATCAAATATAGATAAGTTTATGATTTCGTTTTTGTTTTATTTTACCTGTTGATAAGTTAGGTATTTCCGTAACGAACAGCAGAATTCGCATTACAAAATTGATTTAAGGGATTATCATCAAAAAGTTAGTGAAAATTTGTTTAAAAAAGTTGTCTTCGTTGTACTTTAATGCATAAACTGAAGTAGTAACTATTAGTAACTGTGTGTTAAAGTAATAAGCTTTTATTTCCGATAGCTGTGCCCGTGACTTCGTTTGCGTAGGAGTTGAATTTTGATAACCTTAGAGACGTTGTTTTTGTAGTGTAAATTTCGGGGAAAAAGGTAGTAAAATATTGCTCAGTAACCACCGCAATCTCCTAGTGAAAATCCCATTAAAATCAGATGGGCAGTTCCTGAGATAAGCCCGGTTAAAGGTAGTTTAGCTAGGTAGGTACACTGTGTGATTGCATGTGCACTCACACAGGGTACAGTGTTTTTTAAATCACAGACAGACTGTTTACTTTTTATTTATGCGTATTGATAAGTAGAATCAGTGCAAAACTAAAAAACATCTCCATTTAAAAAGTTCGTTAACAGAATAAATGTTGAGTGACCAATGATTTTTGTTGATAAAAACACGTGAGCGACGCGTATTGCATGGCGCTTACGATGTTTATGCCGAAAACCTTGTACACTGTTTTGAAAGAAAGTTTCTTATTAAAAATTTACCCACATTAATTGATGACTAGCACAAGTATATGAACAGACCTATTTGTAGCATAAACCCATTGATCACAAATCATTGTTGTTCTCCTGCTCGCTTGGTTTGCTCGCTTGATCGGCGCTAGCAGTGACCGCGGGTTGGGAAGGAGGCGGCGGAGAGGACCCAGGAGGACGACCTCTACTCGGACCCAATTCGCCGTCGGCGAACCGGGCGGTGGAGGCGCGCGTACCAGCGCCTCATGCCGCCTTGAGTGTGGCCGCGGGTGGACGGGACGGGTTTTCCCCTCCATCCGCTATAGTGGCCAGCCGCGAGAAGGTGACGTGCGCGTGTGCCGTACGTCACCTAAATAGAGAGTTTATCCGTAGATGGTGCCCGCTTTAGCGGGCAGGCGCTAGGAGGGATCTAGATGTCGTAATAACAGCTGTTCCCGGATCCCTGCTATGTCGAGCGCAGAGTGGCACACCGTGTGGTTTTAGTCGGTCCGATTCCGACACACCGCCCCGCCGTAAACCCCGGTGAAGTATCGGCACGAGGGGGGTTCCACACGTTAAAAAAAAAACTGGGGACACTGGGTGTTCTAAAGCCGTTATTAAACCGATAGTTATGAATTTCAAAGTGTGTAAAAAATTATATGGGAATTTAATCTGGGACGTTATTTGTGACAGCAGTATTACCGCCACCTGAATCTCAGAGTCAGAAGAGGCAAAAATATGCTCAGGTTTACCAGTTCGTTCCTGAGGTAGTGGTAATCATAGGAGGCTGGGTTGCTGACCCTTGAAAATTTGTGAAGGAATGGGGCTGTAGACTTATGGAGGTTGATGGTGCCTCCCGTTTCGTTTCGTTCCCAGTGTAGAGGTTGACCATTACCGTAAATCGCGGTTTTGCTGCAAGCGTAATTGGCATCTTTCCACCCGAAGTGATTAGAGAGAGGATCTATCGTTGTCTACTCCTAAGTTTACTTCTTACGTCACACGTCATAGTTGGAATAGTATATTTAGTGTTAACATCCTTGTTTACCGGGAGTGTCGTGTAACTCGACTAATGTAGTGAATTATCCATGACACGGGAAGAATGATACATGAAGAGAAGGAAAACTTGAATTTAAACAAACCCGTCTTGCTAGCGTGATAAAGTAGACCCAAACGTTTTATCTAAGGAGAGGTTTATGCCCAGCAGTGGACTGCTAGAGGGTGTTGATGCAACTTATTTACATACTGCAATACGATATTTTCACAAGTTGGCGTCTTATGTTTAAAGTTCGTGGTAATTTGTAGATCCTAGTAAGACAATGAATGTCAACTGAGATTAATCAGCTAGACTGGTACCTAGCTTTACACCTATTCGACTGTCAAAGTGAGTGTGTTAAACATAGCAATTGCTCTGTGACGACTTGCGTTAGTCGAGGTCCCTCATGCCCATTTTCAGGGCCGCCGTTGACCACAATATGGTCACCAGTGTCTTATAGTTAGCTACACTACAGTTAGGTCAAGATATTCGTCTTGAGATGTATGGAATATCTATAAATTTCACCTTTTTATTTGAATACTCATTTAATCATCCACACTATGTGATAAAGTTTGTGAGCATGGATGTTTGTTACTCTATCACGAAAAAACTACTTGACGGTTTTGAATAAAATTATACAGTAATATAGATTTTAGATCGAAATAACATGTAATGATTTTATGTAATTTTGGTCGTAATATAACGATACATGTGAATTAAGTTGGCAAAAAATCTTGCCTCTGAGAGTTATCTTGGCATACGTTACCTAAACCATTGAAGTAACACAAAGATGATGTACCGTAGGATTGTTTGTATGTTAAAAAAAATATATTTATTTAAAATGACTTGTTACTAAACTTCATGTGACAGACCAAATTCCACGCTGCGGCAAAAGCTAGTAACTATATAAGTATTGCTATTATGCTATTTAACATTCATCTTCTGATACTAGACACTACCCTATACATTCCAAGTCACACTTTAGTTTCCATGGTTGCCTGTAAGAGGTTGCCTCTGACCGATAAGGCCGCCACTTGTAATCCTTAGTATTAAATGAACTTTGTAACTAAGCTTGTGTACAATAAAGAAATTTATTATTCGATTCAGCAGAAGGATGTCGCTTTGTTAATCCGTGGCAATAACTTTTCATTTTCCTGCTTCAATTCATTCATGTTGACAATAGTATCAATGAGTCACACATTCTTATCTTCATACTGTATACTTAGCAAAATCGTGGATTCTTGATAATCGGTGATTAATAAACTGTCCTTACTGTGACGGATTGAAAATACATAGTGTTACTACCCCTACTTATCCCGTGGGTGTCGTAAAAGGCGACTAAGGGAACAAAGTATGCAAGACATCATTACAAGGAGAAAGAAAACTTGAAACAAACGCTATTCCAATCCATCTGGCCAGCGTGGTATAATAGGCCAAAACCTCCTTGCTAAGGAGAGGCCTATGTCCAGCAGTGGACTGTAAAAGGCTGTTGATGATGATGATGAATAAACTGCTTTGCTAAAGTTTTTATTACAGAAGATATTTCATTTTCTAGGTTTCGGTTTTACGATGCCTGCAAACGGCAACCAGAAAAGAAGATATGTTCACTTGGTCGACAGTAAAGATTTCATTTGACAAAGACAAAATCGGGTACATTATGAGTTGGACAGTGTTTCTATCAACGCAAGATAACATTTTCATAATTATCAGTCGAAATAAAAATATCAACATTCGTGTTATGACACGTTTTTTTTTATATTTAGCTTTCAGGTTGACGCACCGGGGTATTAGTGTTATCATATTATTAGGATTACAAAATTCAGAGCTATTCCAATTTCCTTTATATTGGGTAATCCTTGCTTCTGAAGCTCTATCAGTAATAATGGTGTAATGTTACTTAAATAACAAATGGCAAGCGCTGCAGTTAATGCTTCAAATAATAATAACTACCTCATACACAATTATCTATCTGAGCCCCGCTGTTTTCAGTACAAACCCGCCAGATTTACCGGGGCAGTACTACCCTTTCACAGAAGATCAACCTAAAGCAACAGCATCCGTGCTGTCGTGTTTCGTTGGTGAAAGCGAGACTGGAGGCCCATTAATGCAGTGTAGTAAGTAACCTTACACAGCCACGATGACTCACGCCTTTTACATTTCCAAGCGGGACGTGAAAAAACCTCTCACTAGGCGGCCACAGCGAAGGTCAACACGCTGCATTATCTGTATTCGTGATGAGTATGACGACCAAAACTCTTGGATTCTATTCATTCTTTCCTGCAGGTAGAGTAAAGTCACTATAGCAGGTTCTTAAAATCAAGAGTTTGTAGTGTGGTAACCAGACTTCTGATAAAACATACTTAGATAAATACTCAAATTTAAATAGATACATCGTGCTTATTATACAATTATTTGTCATAGATTTGAATCGAACCTGCGACCTCTGGATTAACAGTCAGGATCACAAGCCACTAAACCAACAGATCCGTCAAATTTTGCTTTTCAGGACTCGGTACAACTTCTTACCAGGTTTCTTTTCAATTAAACAGGCATTTGAAACAGTGCAACTCTGAAGCACACAACTTCAGCACAGGAGAGATTTTATCGATCCCATTCGAATTTTGAATATCAATGGAACAGAGAGCGTTCGATATTGATTTTTATGTAAACCAGACTACCGCCATACGCTCGTTGGCGGTATCACATAATCAAAAGTCAAACTGAATCCAAACAGTTTGCTTAGATGAACAGCTTTCTTCTTAACGTCATGGACCAACGAATAGTCGCCCATTTACATGGTGGAGGAGATAGTTCACAGAAATATCTTTGGGCAGCCGTGTCGAGAGACCAAAATACACGAACCCCAGAAGGAAGATCAGTCTTTCGCCAATTCGACTGATGATATACTTTAATTTTTCCCTAACAATATCTGAAGTGCAATTACTGATAGATTAATTGGTCGTTTAGTCACCACTGTTATCTAAAAACTGTTCTATTTTATCAATTTTGAGTATGTGCGGGTATTCGTAATTTTTCCGCAATGTATATAAAGTGATGCCGATAAAGTATTTTATCATTATTGATAAGTTTCTATAATACGTAGGACATTTAGAGTTTGACGTACAAACAAATATGTTGTGTGTTGCTTTGATATTATTAGCGATAATAAGTTGTAAGTAATCTCATATTGATCGTGTTTTTTTGCCAATTTGAATAAGAAAAAAAAGATGGTTGATAATTGTAAATTAAAGTTCAATTTAAAAATTAGATTAACTTTGAAACCCGTTTTTACTCACACTAAACAATGTTTAATTGTTGACATATCTAGCAATCATTTAAATATAAGTAAACATATATGAATATTTAAATATGTGCGTGTGGGCTTGTGTATGCATGTGTATGTGTGTGTGAGAACATAGGTATGTGTATGTGTGTGAGTATACGCAGGTGTGTTTGTATGTATGTGACTCTCACTAATTTACTACTTGTTGCACAAACCATTGTAATTTTTTTCAATATTCTTTTTTTTTCATTTACAGAGGCTGTTTGTGGTCACTGTTCGTATTTAATTATTTTTGTAATAATCGTCTTGTGGTCTCACATAATTGAGGAAGCACAAGTCATGAAATTTTATTTGCTATGAAACTAGCATGTAAGATATATTCCTTGTCGGAGATCTATATTAAACAAATAAAAAGACTACGACATTGCCGCACAAATGCCTAAAGAGGCATATACCTCTTTAGGCATTGTGCCAAAAAGCCTGCTTTCTAAACACCCCCCATTGAAGTAGGAGCACACCTATTTGCTGTTGTTAGATATTTTAGAAATTAGATTGGAAAATTAGAAGTTCAATATGATTTTCTATAAGATTGCACGGATGACAAAGTGGTTTAACCGGTCAACTCGTTGCTCTCTATTGCGCTGAGTGTTGTGGGTTCAAACCCCACGCGGGACAACACTTTGTATGTTCGGCGGCACATGAATATTCCTTGTGTGGAAGTTGCCGAGAAAAATAGATGAGAAGAAAGGGAAATGGTAAATGATATCTTGGTTGGAATTGAGTAACGGTAGGAAAGGTTAAGAAAAATAGTTATTTTTACAGTTAGATTGCGTGGTGGAAATAATAGCTCTAGCAGGCCAGGTTCATGTAACTGTAGCTCGAACTGACTGTTAGCCGGGAACTGGAAAAATTTTTTTTTTTTAATAATCTCTACCCATTTAAAAACAGTAGGAACGAAATAGTTTTTTCATGCTTTTTGAACGACACAATTTTGTAAGTGTAAGTGGTGAATATGTATAATAAGTGTAAGTGACATAAAAAAATTAATATAAAATATTTTATTGTACACCATACAAAAATATATATAAATCATTTTGCTGAAAAGAATGAATCAGGTAGAAACAGTGATCTTATCGTAAAGGATTTCTTAAAGATAATGTTAACATGAACAGATTAAATTGATTCGTATAGAGCAGTTAATAGTTAACGATAAACAAGTTTTTTTCAAACAACTTCAACAAATAAAAGAAAGGAATAATGGAGAAGGAGAAATAGCAGCCTTTTATAGGCGAGGATATTTAAATGGTGGAGGTATTAAATTGAACACTTTTTTTTATACGGAGATCCCCACGTATACCACCGAAAAGTGGTTATGTCGGACTCGAACCGACCAAAAACCGCTCGCCCTCTCAAGTACCAGTAGCCAGGGAAGTAGGTGCACCCTACTAAAGAAATCCCTCAATCAAATTGTACACCTAATGGTAAATAACCAGAGTAGCTCATGAATATCTACGATTCAAGAAACAAAAGTGCATCGTCGGTCTTTAAGTGATAATTCCCTTTTTGGTATTTGGTCTTTTCTAATCTTACTTACATTACAACAATAACAAGAAATTGTAATTACTTGACCGTTTCTGGAAAGATCTAAAAATGTAATGTTACTTTTCAAGCATGTGCGAGCCTAATTCTGCCAATTGTCTCAAAGAGTACAGAAAGACGTGATCATGTATTATAATTATCCCTGTTGATGAAGTAAGATAGTAATAATTAAGTTTTTTTTTTTATACTGAATTTAAAAACTAGTTATGGATTGATACGAATTAAACTAATCTCAGAAAGTAATAAAGTAAAAAAACAAAATTATGAAATTTTGCAGATGTACAATACATAATTAACATTTAAGCATTATAAAAAGGCAAGAATGTCACGAAAGTGGAAGTATGACGTAAATATTGTCCATATCAGCTCGGAAACGTGTCTAATCTTTAAAGATACTTTTACATTTTCCTTAGTGACACAATTCCATGATCCTTGAGATTATCTGACAAGATTTGTTGTTGTGTAGAAACTTGGGGAGGCCTATGTCCAATCGATCTGGATGTCTTAATAACAGCTGTTCCCGGATCCCTCTTATGTCAGGCGCTGAGTGGCACACCGTGTGGTTTTAGTCGGTCCGATTCCGACACACCACCCCGCCGTAAACCCCGGTGGGGTGACGGCCCATGGGGATTTCCACATGTTAAAAAAAAGGCCTATGTCCAATAGAAGAGGACTTTCAGCTGAGACGATGATGAGATCGTCTGAATTTTTATAACTGGCAATACCAGGTTCTACAACTATTCTTTTACTGTACAGACTGTCTGAATATAGAACGCTTTGCTAGTAGCTATAAAACGTGCGAAAACTTTGTCTAACATATGTCTACATTATCTAACGTCTTAACCTTCATAACTTTATTTTTAATGAAAAACCCACCATTTACTTGTGTCTTGTCCAGGTGGAGCGAGAGAAATACAAGATGATAGTATCAAAGAAGATTTCAACGTCACTTTCGTGCCACTTGAAGCGCTACCACCTACTGTCGATACCCGAATCATCGGGGGCAGTCCCACGACTATATCAAACTTCCCCTTTACCGTACAGGTATGTTATTCTTTTGTTTTTCCGTCTTCTTGTTATTAAATTACTGTTTCTGTGTGCGTGAGCATAAATTTTTAAATCTTATTTTTAGTTTTAAAAAACTTTAAGTATAAACTACGTTCGTTTTAGGTCTTTATATTACTATAGTAATTATAATAACGTCAGGTGCCTCGCGTACGGCTTTCTGATAACAAACTAAGTAGAGTTATAGTTACCAAACTAAATTTCTCATAAACACTAAGTAAATTACACCGACAAAGTAGGGTTCGAAAACACGTCTTCATTGTATTAATGAATATCATCATTATTAGCCCATGCAGTCTTTAACAGTCCACTGCTAATTGTAGGCCTCTTCTTGCCTCCTCGCAAGGAGGTTTTGGCCTGCTATACCACACCAGACAGGTGAGTATATTGTTTATTTCAAATTTTCCTTCTCTTTGCAGCCATGTTGTCTTGCATTAATTGATGTACGATTAAAAAAATGTGTCAAATAATAATTCACAGAAAACTATGTTCGGAACCTTCTTTTAAGCAAACAATGCCTGTAGTAGAAAATTCCTTAATTTTTTACTTTGTATGATGCGGTTGACTGGATCAAGTATGCGGAGTATTGCAGACAAAGGAAACAAACTACGAAAGACAATAGCATTGCGACGGAAAGGAAATCTTAAAACAAATGCTATTGCAATTTATCTGGCCGACGTGGTTTAGTAGACCAAAACCTATTTTCTAAGGATAGTATTATGCACAGCAGTAGACTGTTAACGACTATTGATGATTATGATAATTAACACAATAATCTGAGATGTTAAAATAAACTCAAGGATACTTTATTTTAAGTACTAAATTTACAGTTTAAAAAGTATGTGTGTGTGTGAGGTGTATTTGAAAAATTCTAATAATGTTTACAGGTCCTAAATAACAGACAGTTTTCGTGCGGGGGTTCAATATTGACCCAACGACACATTCTTACGGCAGCTCATTGCTTCTTTGACGAGTAAGTTTCATTTTAGCACTAATACCTTAAAATATACGAGTATATTAACTTAATCAATTTTCCTTTACGTGTAAATAGTCAATGTTTTTTACATGTCTGTAACAATACTTAAAGTAATAAACTCCTTAAAATTTTAAAGACATATTCATCAAAGTAATCTCTTAGGATTATATTAGATTCAAATCATATCTATGTAATTTATATAATGTAACCAAATTTGAAAATAATCAGATATACATATCATTTTAAATTCTGAACAGAATGACTTTTAAAAAAAACCGGACAGCATAGATTGCTAATTTCCACTTTATAAAACCTATTCAAACTGACAAAAGCATTCGACTCTGAAAATCACGGGTTGTTCCCAGGTATATGGATAAGAAAATCATGATAAAAATTTGTGATTAGACTAAAAGTTGTTTTGCAAGATTATTTGCAATGTGTAAATAATCTTGCAAAACATCACAATACCTACTCTTGATGATAAACACGTAGTTACAGAAATTTACGTATCTTACAAAACTTAGATTACCGCAAGGAAGCATCCTGGACCCAATGGTTATTACATTTGTAGCTTTTTACATTAGAGTATGCAAGGTTTATAAAGTGCATTCATTTATCAGCTGAAGTTAATACAGCGTTTTTTCCGCTCTAAACTGTTATCAAGTTAATTTCCAAGTCTGTTCAGTAAAGAAACTTGTATCTTTGTGATTAAAAGATAAATATAATACAAGGTAAGCAACGATAATGTTATATTGCAAAGTTCATGTAAACAATCTAAATGTAGCGATTCAAAGAATGTCCCTTTTTGGCAATAACTTTTACTGTAGGGCCATATTAATTTGTGATATATTATCAAGTACCGATAACACGTTGCCTGCTATGAGGTATCTATAAAACGAATATACAATAATATTATGAGGAAAACGTAACTGTGATCCAACGGATTATATTAATGACGAAGACAGTTGATAACTATCTGCCATGTTCTGTGAAATATTTATATATATTTCCTATTCTTAATCCTTATACAGATTCTTTATAAGTTAGATTTAAGGAGGAAAAAATAAGAGAAAAGTTAGAATACTTACGCTATGATTTTCCTTGTTGGTCAAATCACATCTAATTTTTTAATGCATAATTTTTAAAAAAATCCATTTGCTTGTTCATTTATTGAACATAATTTAAATATACTCTCTTATTTCCATCACAACAAAAATATTTTTTACATTTAAGAGATATTCTTAAAAAATGTACTTTAAATATTTAAATTAGAGTTCGTAATGATATAGGGACGTTCAAATCACGTAAGCACCCCGGTTAACGAAAAAATTTTTGATTCCAGATTTGGTAGACCTTTCCGTGTTTCATTATTCTCTATACGAGCAGAAGCTACACGTCTAAATGAATGTAAGACCTTTTAACATTTCACATTAAATGCGTAACTTTTTAATATAAATATTAAATGACTGTATTATTGTTTTTTGGTCAATTCTTCTTCTTAAATATTTCAACTCTTCAGTCAGACCGATATTCAAAATAATTTTACATTTCACTACTATTTCATAATATATTATAAATGAAATATATACCACGTACCATAGACCAATTAGTGTATCCATCTAAACCTTCGACAGAATTATTATCATAGAGATCACGAAATTTGGAAAACTTCACTTATTACAAACTAATCACTTGATCGTCATCACGAAGAGCCTTTAACATTCCACTGTTGGACATAACCCTCTCCTTAGATAGGAGGTATTCTCTTGCAAAACCGCGATGCCCCCGGCGGATTGGTATAAGGGTTATCTCATATTTTACTTTTCTTTGTAATTATTTTGCTTTGCATGATTTCCGTAAGGGAGTAAATTATGTATCATGTCATCTTTTGAGACACACACGGGATGAATGAGGATGGTGATACTCTATATCCATCACTTTACACAAAACATTACTTTACTACACTCAATCAACTTATCGGCGTTCACTGCTGAACGAAGGTCTCCCCTAAGGAAAGTCAACCATCCCGGTCTTGGGCAATTCGCATCCATCCGCTGCCAACCACCTTTTTCAAGTCGTCGGTCCTTTGCGCCGCAGGGCGCCCTACACTATGTTTGCCCAATCGTGGTATCCACTCTAGTACACTTCGGCTCCAGCGACCATCGGTTCGTCTGGAAACATGGCGGGCCCACTTCCACTTCAGCATACTGATTTTCCATACGATGTCAGCTAGTCTAGTTCTCAGTCGAATAACCTCGTTACGAATTTTATCAGCCAGTTTTTTTTTACTAAACGGATGGACAAAATTAGATAACATGTACTTATTAAGCTATTAGGCAAAATTGTTACTTATTTACACCTTTAGACTTACATTCTTGGTTTCATTTCAAGTAGATCATTCCTCAGAGTCTTTTTTCTATTTTGAAACTAGGATTTTTGGATTTTTGGATTCCCAAACCGAGTATCGCACTGTTGACTACCTGACAAGCTTAAATAGCCCTAACATAAATCCCTTCCGATTTTCTCCGGTTGCGTCGGGTGAGACCAAAAAGATCATATTCTCTATCAAATCCAACGCTGTTGGTTGTGATAAAATCAGCCGACGTATGATCGTAACAATTATTGACCACATTTTACCTATAATCGCCCATATCATAAACTACTCATTATATTCTGGAATTTTCCCATCACTGTGGCGCAAAGCTTGTGTCATCCCTTTACCTAAAAATCCAAATCCCACACACCCCAACCATTTCAGACCAATATCCGTCCTCCCTTTCCTCTCAAAGGTCCTAGAATCCTGTGTGCACAAACAGTTTTCTGAATTTGTCTACAAAAACAACCTATTGAGCCCGTTTCAATCGGGTTTCAGGCCTGGTCATAGCACTACTTCTGCTCTTCTTAAAGTGGTTGGTGATATCAAAGGCAGGTATGCAAGACACTGAAGTTACTGTTTTGGTACTAATTGACTTCTCTAATGCCTTCAACGCAGTCAATCACAATATACTCCTGTCTATCTTTTCCTATCTTGTGGTCTCACCTGAAGCACTGGATTGGTTCTCATCATATCTTCGGGGACGCCAGCAATCTGTTCATGTCGATGGATCTTCCTCGAGCTGGTGTGATCTTGATTCTGGTGTTCCTCAAGGCGGCATTCTTTCTCCTATATTATTTTCTGTGTATATTAATCTCCTGTCCCTGGAACTTCGTTGTGCGTATCATCTGTATGCCGACGACCTACAGCTCTATTCACAGAGTAAAGTGGAAGATATCTCGAGAGCAGTACAAATGATCAACCACGATCTGGAAACAATCAACACGTGGTCTCAAAGGTTTGGTTTATCTGTGAACCCCACAAAATGTCAAGCTATCGTAGTGGGAAGTCACCGGTCGATGAACAGAGTAGACACTAAAACTCTCCCGGCTATTACTTTTAATGGGACTATCATACCTGTGAGTGGATCGGTGAAAGATTTAGGTTTACACCTCGATTGCACACTAACCTGGCGTGAACAAGTTGCAAAACAGTGCCGGAGGGTTACTGGGACACTTCGGGCTCTAAATCGTCTGAGAAATTTCCTGCCCGTAAAAACCAAGACTATGCTTGTGCAAACTCTTATCTTCCCCTTAATCGACTATGGTGATGTGTGCTGCTACGACCTGAATGCAGATCTTCTCGATAAATTAGACCGTCTTCTTAATAACTGCATTCGATTTGTTTATAATCTCCGTAAATATGACCATGTATCCTTTTTCCGTTCGCAGCTCAATTGGCTACCAATTCGTCTACGCCGAAAATCACGCGCGCTCACTGTTCTATTCTCTTTACTTAATAACCCATCTTCGCCAACATATTTAAACTCTTATTTCCAACTCTTATGTAGCAATCACGACAGAAAGCTTCGGTCTTCTAAGAATCTTCTCCTTCGTTGCCCCTCCCATACATCTGAGTTTGTTGGCTCATCTTTCTTTGTGCAGTCCGTTCTTCTCTGGAATGAGCTTCCCCTCGAAGTCAGGATGGCTAGCAACACTTTTACTTTTAAGAAAAAAGTGAAGCAGTATTTACTGAAACAGCTGGTAGAATCAACCAATACATGATTATCATCTTATACTTGTTATGATATTTATTTGTGTATGTATGTATATAGACTTACATCAACTTGAGTATGTATATGTATGTATTTATGTATTTGTATTAATTTTAGTATATGAAAGTTTGTATATGTCTACTTCTTTTCAACATCTGAAACGCACCTACTTCCTATTTTCTCTGCATCACCCAAAGGTTGACTGGTAGAGAATGCCTTAGGCATTAAGTCCGCCTATGTACATAAAGTGCATGATGTATAAATAAATAAATAAATAAATAAATAAATATTGTCCATTCATGAATCTTGTTAATTATGTTTCAGCGGGTAGAGTTCACCAAGTATCAGCAGTTATCATCCACCAGAATTACAACCATGCTACACTTGATAACGATATAGCTATTATGCTCCTGAGCTCTAATTTACGAATAAATTCCCTCTCGCAGAGGGCTCGCATCCCGTCGCAGGGGAGCACTGTGCCTGATAATGTAGCAGTGACTATTGTGGGCTGGGGAAGAACAATTGTGAGTTCGATTGCATTTTTTTTACATCTAGATATCTTGTAAAAGGATAATATTTGATTCGTGGACCTCATTAGCGTTAACTAACTATTTAAACAATTCTTGGCATGCCTTTTTTTACTTACTTCTCTTTGATATATAGCCATACAATATATCCAGTTGCAGTTTGGATGACAAATGACTCTTCTACCATAATTAAGTCTCTTGTAATAGATCTAATGATGATGTATTATGTTGCTAAACCCCTCGAGTTGGGACTCCCAGATAACAGACTAATAGATAAGGCTTATTAACGTTTATGCGATTATAAAAAGCCAAGTAGGTGGTCAAATCTTTCTTAGTATTCTGTAGTCTTAACAACGCTTCCTTATATAAATAAATATCTCGGATATTTGACACACAACGTCATCTAGTTTCAAACTAAACAGAGCTTGTGCTATGACTAACTAGACTGACTGATAGGATACTTGTATGCTTTTTTTTTGTAATACATACATAGAAGACGCCCAAACATCGAAACGAATATTTGTAGATCATACAAACATTTGGTCCGACCCGGGAATCGAACCCGAGACCACAAGCAGAACAGTTGCATTCACTACCGAGGCAGTTGGTTTAATTTTGCCAAGTCTGTTTATCTGTCTTCTTTAAAATAATAACTAATATTTCTAAATTGTCGAGCAGGCACATGTGCCACAGTCGTCAAACGTGCTGAATCAAGCAGCAGTTCGGATAGTAAATAGAGCTATATGCCGACAACGCTATGCAATGAACAATCTGATGATCACCAACAACATGATCTGCGCTGGACTGCTGGATATAGGAGGTTAGTACACTCTTAACGAAATAAGTTTTTTTTTTGTATATTAAGAGCCAAAGTGACTCTACTCTGCCTGATGGAAAGCATGAATAGAATCCAAGAGTTGTAGTCACCATACTCATAGCGAATGCAGACAATGCAGTATGGTGACCCACACTATGGTGGCCTTGTGAGATGCTTTTTCACACCCAACAGTCATGGTGACAGTGTAAGGCTTGCACAGTTACCACGATAACTGTCACCCCTGCATCAATGGGTATTTGTTAATAAGTATTTGTTCAGATGGAACAACATAAAACCTTACCTGACCTGACGTCAGAAGGATGGTAATATTTTCCAAGCGTATGTGTATTTCTTTGGCACGCCGTATAGCTCAAACAGTAGGTCGATTTTTGACATACGAGGTGTCATTGAGTTCATCAGAATTGTGGTGGTGACAGCGACTATATAAATTTTCAAAATGGCGCCTGCAAAAAAAATAAAGTGTGGTGGGTTTGTTTTTTTTCTTATCTTAGCAATGTCGGTATCAAATGAAAGATGATAAAAAGACCATTTCAAAATAAAACTCTAAAAAGTAATATCTGAAGAAGTTGTTGGTTAATAATACTAAAAAAGTCTAAAATGAAATTATTATTATAAAAAAAAATAACCCGACTACTTAAAAATAATGAACTGGAACGAGAAAACCAAGTATCACAATATCTATATAAAATTCGGCTAATGCATGGTTTTGTAAGCTTACTTAATCGAATAATGATATAGTCGCATGCGGTGACAAACAATGCTTTGTTAGGGCATAAATTTTACCATAAGTATGACGAATTTGCCCATGGTTATACGAAAATAAATATCTACTTGAACTACGTTTGTCGCCACATGCACAAGTAGCCTATATATTAATTCTGAATGTCAGCTACCTTCGTACCAAATTTTGTTGAAATTGGTCCAGCACTTTGACCATGAATAATTACCGAACACACAAAGCTGCACTGTTACGTTATTATAATAATAATAAATATTTTGGACATTTGACACACAACGCCATCTGGTTTCAACTTCAACTAAGCCGAGCTTGTACTATGATAACTATACTATACTATACGTTTTTTTGTAAATTCATATACATTAGCGCTCTAAAGTATTTTGACAAGACTACTTTTGCAGTTATCTTTTTACTGAGTAATTCAAAATAATTTTAGAATTTTTTATATTATTATTTATGATGTATTTCATCCTCTGTGAGTTACAAGTTGGAACTTGTTTGTTTTCTTTCTTTGTTAAAAACAAAACACGTCTATACATGCGCACAAAAGTATTTTGACAACCATTCAGTTCCTCGTTGGCAGCGGTTCTACTCAAACTGCATATATTTTTGTCTATAAGGTATAATTACTCCGCATTTATCAACATGCCTAAGACTAAAGAATATTCAGATGATATTAAAATGCCGTGATAACTGCCCTACAAAGTGGAATAACGCAAGCAGAAGTTCCTCGAAGTTTTAAAGTGTCACGACAACTTGTTAGTTCGTGGAACAAAGCTTATAATAAACGTAAAACTATTGAAAATAAGCCTCGAAGTGGCCGTCCGAAAAAAACATCCGCTAAGGAAGACCATTTGATAAAAAGGTTATCGACAAGTGATGTCCGAAAAACGGCTGTGCAAATAAAAAACGAGTTATAGGAAAATTACGACGTGAATTTACACGTTTCAACTGTAAAACGCAGACTAAAGGACTTCGGATTACATGGACGACGTCCAACTAAGAAACCTCTAATTTCTGCAAGGAATAGGAAGCTGCGCCTTGCGTTTGAGAAACGGTTCAGATTATGGACGAGTTTTTGTTGTGTTGTTGTGGAGTGACGAAAGCAAATTTAATTTAGTGTCATGTGATGGTATACGGTACGTGCGACGTCCTGTAAATAAAAGATTTGATGTTCGATACCAAATACCCACAGTAAAGCATGGAGGTGGCAATATTATGGTCTGGGGATGCTTTTCATCTTTAGTTAGGATAGAAGGTACTATGGATCGCTTTATATACGCAGATATATTAAAGCAACAATTGCTACCCTATGCTATAGCAAATATGGCACCTGGTTGGTATTTTCAACAAGACAATGACCCAAAACACAAATCGAAACATGTCAACGACTTCATGAAACTCTCAAATCGAAATTCTCGTCTGGCCAAGCCAAAGTGCCGATTTAAACCCGATAGAGCATCTTTGGAAAGAACTGAATCGCCGCGTAAGATGTCGAAACTATTCAAATAAAGATGCTTTATATGAAGCACTAAGTAACGAATGGAGTCGAATACCCATTGATCGTTTGCAGAAACTAGTTGACTCGATGCCGGCGCGTTGTGAAGCGGTCTTGAAGGCTAATGGATATGCAACAAAATACAATAGTTAATATCAAAAATAATATTTTTTTTATTTTATAAAATAAAAAACTTTCCTTGTCAAAATACTTTTGAGCCGTGTCGTAAATAATTTTTCTTTGTTTTCTTTTTGTGTAGAAATACATTACATTTAAGTGTCTTAATTTGTGAAACATATCATTACTTCAAATATAATCTTTGATTGGAAACAATTTTGTTATCATTTTTTGTGATATGGAATAAAATAGAGTTGTCAAAATACTTTTGAACGCTACTGTATTATATATTATAACTCCATAGAAAACACCCAAACTCCGAAACAAATATTTGCAGATCCTACAAACATATTATTATTAGTATGATTCGATGGCAACTTCATATGATCTGTATATTAAACTCGAATTTTAATATTTCAGGAGTTGACACATGCCAGGGTGACTCCGGAGGTCCTTTAATCTTCAACGGAATAGTTGTGGGTATTACATCTTGGGGAGCAGAATGTGCTAATTCCTTCTTGCCGGGAGTATATGTTGAAGTTTCGCGGTACTCCACGTGGATTGATACAACGGTAAGACCACAAGCACGTAGTCCGTTTAATGGAACTTTTTAGATGATATAATAATATCTTGACACATGTCACACACGGTAACCTGATCTCAAAGAAGACAGAGTCTACTACAGTAACCAGGCTGCTAATAAACATACTTATATATTTCTAAATACAAACATATTACAAATAAAAATAAATGTGTGCGTGTACTAGCGTACACTCGTAAGAAGTGAAACTTCTTTATGACGATATTTTTAAAAAAAATAATTTAAACCCGTCCGAAGTCGATGCAATCGCCACCTGGATTTCAAAAATGTAACTACTCAAAACGGGCCGCAAAATACATTGGAGACATTAACCAATCCCTACTCCGCTGGAGAAAGTATACTTCGAATCACGCGTGGTAGGGATAAGAAAAAGATGGCGCGTAACGGAAAAATGTGACGCGTAACGAAAAAATGTTACACTAAATTTTTTTCCAACCCCGGTAAAGAAGTTTCACTTCAAAAGATGGCGCGTAACGGAAAAATGTGACGCGTAACGAAAAAATGTGACGCGTAACGAAAAAATGTTACACTAAATTTTTTTCCAACCCCGATAAAGAAGTTTCTCTTCAATAACATACACCCAGACACTGAGTAAAAAATTATGCAATCATAGCAATCGTGGGTGGAATGCAACCTCTAGCATTTAGCTTAGCATTCAGGTTCGCTGCATCCGAAAGAAAAATCGAATCTATCCTGACCTCAGGATTACTAACCTCAGATTCTTAGTTTATAATAAAGAAGTATATTGTTGTGACCCTTTCATTTAAAGCCATTTTTGTTAAGTACTCTTTAGAAGTAGTAATTGTTGGACCCACTAACTTTTTATTTTAAGCATTGATACGTTTTCAAAGGGTAACCGACCGATCGCCTTGTCTAAGAAATTTCATTTCCTCAGTATTTTCTCAAAGCTTTATACATTTGGGCCTTATTTCTAAATCACGCAAGCGATTGTTGCACACAATTTAGATAAGGTAATCAAATGTGTTGGCATCCAAATGTGATTAGTTCTTGTGTCCGGAGTTATGTTGTATCTGCTTTTGTACATACGACAAAAGCTAATGTATAATACAACAATCATCTCCATCAACAATTCCGAAGCCACTGGATCCCTTGAATCTCGAATCCTCTGCGAAGAGATGTCGTCTCTATGGCAGTCTTCTATCATCCTTATCATGTTCTGACAAGCTTTTCACTATGACCCTGGGTCCTTTAAGCGGGTCGTGATAAAGCACCTCACTAGGCCGCCATAGTGTGGATGGACCATCACTCTTGGTTTCTATTCATGCTTTCCATCGAGTAGAGTAGAGTCACTTTGGTGAGCCCAGAAAAAAGCATAGTTAAAAAATGTGTGTTTTATTCCAGGTGAGAACGTTTAATGGTTCCCCAAGAAGCCAAGCCGGGATCGTAGCTGTAATCATGCCTCTTATATTCTTAACATTTAGCCTTTAGTTAGTGAAATAAGCTGACAAATAACAGTGAGATTTTTATTTAATACTTTTTTACAATAATTAGACATGATAAAAGTAAAAACAAAAAAATGTTTTATTATTTCGCATAGACTAAACGTAGCTTCTGCTGTGATATACTCAAAGCAGAAAAAAACTTGTTAGTGGTACCTGTAATTTTAATTAAATATGACTAGAAATGAGTGGAGGTACGAGTTAATTACAATACACACGTGTAAATCTGATCAGATATTTTGTTACCACACTTACAAATTTAATATTTATGGTAAAATTGTGTAACATGCATTACGGATAAATTAGGCAATAAGAACAAATTTATTCGAAATGTGACACCTTTTAAATCATTGTAAAAAGAAATACATATGTGTAAACAATGATCTCATAAAAATCAATAACTATTCGAAGATTCAAAAGATATAATTTTTTAATACAGGCAACGTACAACACATTTAAGTAGCATTAACAACAAACTCTGGTACCCAAAATAAGGTTCAACTTGTGTTTATGGTACCTGTTCCCGCGTACACCACTATGATACGTCAGTAATACATGCAAGGTGAATATAGTATTAATAAAAAAAAACACAGGAGGAATAGACAAACAAGAAAAAAGTGCATAATTGAAAAAAAAACATCCATATTTTTTTGAATTCAGAACTGCTCAGTTGCTATATTTTAAAATCACAACTGTAGTCTCTTATTACATGTGTGTGTTTTATTTGTGTAAAATATATAAATGTTACCATGTAGGTACATAAATATAAAAATAACAATATAAAAAACTAACGTAAATATGTAAGATAAGATTGTTTTCATTGTTGTAGTATGAAGGTTAACTTGTTTATCAAGCTTGTACAAGCTTTGTCTAGTTTGAAACTAGATGGTGTTGTGCGTCAGATGTCCAAAAATATTTAAATGTAACTGAATTTTGAGTATTCGGAAAACAATGGATATGAAATTTATGCATTCTCCTATGAATGAGACTGTTCATGGACGGAATGCTGTTGTTTTTGTTTTGTCACTATGCTAGCTGTGAAGCTAGTTGTGAAGCTGAAAAACTTGTTTGGTTGAACACGTTTATCTCAGGAACTACTGTATCGAAATGAAAAACTCTGTTAGTGCTGGATAGCTCATTTATCGAGGTACGTTACTACACTACCGCCAATAGAAACCGTGTTATGATGAAAAATGTTTGTTGTTGTAAGGAATGTTGTTGTTCAGAGACCCATATGAAGTTGCGCAGCTCGTCTAGCTATGCCTATATTCAATGTACGAGTATATTCAATCTGTAGATTACGTCAAGATCAAGGTCATATTTTAAAAACAAGCTTCCTTCTTTTAAATTCGATCGACGACTTTAAAATTAATACGAGACGGAATACAGACTGTGAAGTCGCATTGTTACTGTACGAGCTACGAGTCAACTTTATTTGTTAAATGTACTCGTACAGATAGCAAATCAGCCAACGGTCCACTAATGATAAGTGATTACCACCGCTCATGCATAAGTTGTCAGCCTTTAAGTGTCCTCTTTAGAATTAGGATCTGAATTCTCCAATAAACTCACTCACATAGTGACAATTGATGTTTTTCTTTGTAAGCACATCCTTATACAGATATTTATTTTACACGTCAGAATTCATAGCTACAAGGTGCCGGCATTTACTTAGACTCACTCTGGGAAGAAATGCTGAAACAAACCACAGGGGTGCTTTTTTTAAGTCCTAAATTAAAGCTACGTGAGCACAGTATAGGGTCTGGGTTAACCTGTTAACCTTTCCATACAGACAGCATCCGAGGCTCAGCCATCGTGTTACCCAACCTGTATTTGTCAAAAAAATAGAAGGAAAATCTGAAAGAAACCATATACCAACCAGTTTGGTCAGCGTGGTATAAGTAGGCTAAAACCTCCTTTGCTAAGGAGAGGCGTCCACCTCTGGACTGTTGGAGGCTGTTGATGATCATGATGATGATTAGTCAAGATCAACGACCCGAAGCTCAATAAAAAGTAGTAAAACAATTGTTTAGCAGTAGTTTTCAGCGGTAATTTAACATGAAACTGCATTTATTTTTAATACTAAGCGCCAATAAGACCTGTTCCTGATAAAATTTTAGACAGTTATCTGCTATATAACACTGTTTAACAAATTAAAGTTGCTGATCAATAAGTACATCTGACATATATATCTATATCTAAGAATGAAACTGAAATCTGTGTTTATGTGGCAGGTAAGATGACATTAGTCTTTCAGTCTTTCAGCGAGTGGTGAAACTGGCTATTAACCTCTTGGTAATCAATACGTTAAGCAGATGATTTCCCTGTGCATATGCTCACCGATAAGATTGAGAATTGAGAATTTTTGATGTGTGTGTGTGCGTACGTGCGTGCGTGCGTGCGTGCCTGCGTGTGTGCGTGTGTGTGTGAGGACAGAATTATAGATTCTTACCTGAGTTACCTTGAGCTAGTCACCACTTAAACAGCAGTTGAGCAGTTACGTAAATTTTATACTAAGATATACAAGATTATACTGTATAACAACACGAAAACTAATGTTATACACATACTATCTTAATGATTTTCTAAATATAATATGTTGTATATAAAATGTATTCATGATTTATGTGGTATAATTTATTTTTATGTAAATTTTACATTGAGAATTATTGGTTGTTTTAGAATAATTATAAGTGTACACTTAGGACACGTCCAAACAATAAAGAAAATATATTTTTTATAAATGATGTTTATTTGAACCTACACGTGCAAACTGGCAAACATATTATCCATCAGGTGGTGATAAATCAAGATAATTGTCTAGTAACTATATTCAACTCTAGGGTCTCTAGAGAAGACTATCGCAGCGAGAGCTTAATCTCTAGAGAGACTCTAGAGTCTGCTTTGTTACGATAAATATAACACAGTAAACCAAGGGCAAACCAATAAAAAATTTTAACATAGTTTACAATATAGTTTGATAATATACACATAGAATAAATATGACTATTATAAGGTTTCTCTGTTTAAATAAAAACTACAGTGACGGACTAATACACTACATCCATGTTTAAGACGTCTTTTGTACAAATTTGAATTCCAACTAATACTTTGGTAAAACTTAACTTTTGGTAAGCTTCATAACAGCCTAGTATCATATCCTTAAGTGTACCTATATTTAAATACTTGAAAGGACCATTCAATGTTTCTGAACAGAAATGATACGTGTTCGCCTATGTGCCTAAACTGCATGATATGTAATAAATAAATAAATGTAACAAAAAGAAATCTTGGTTTTTTATTAAAAAATGGTTTCACAATAAAAAAAATTGAGCACTGGTTTTTATTTCTTTTAATAGGGTGTATTGCTACCACGTACCCTTGTTACAGATTCAACTCGGTTCCGCATAAATCTGATTAGGGTTATTAAACGGTCCATTGTTTCATTCAATTGTCTAGATGGCGAAGCGGTAGCGAAAGCGACTGCTGTGCTTGAGATCTCGGGTTCGATCCCAGGGTCGGATCAAATGTTTGTATGATGTGCAAACATTTGTTTGTATTTACAAAAAAAATATATAAGTATTCTATCAGTCAGTCTAGTTATCATAGTACAAGCTCTGCTTAGTTTGAAACCAGATGGCGTTGTGTGTTAAATGTCAAAAAATTTATTTATTTATTTATTCTTGTGAAGTCACTGTTCTAAGGGCTGCCACTGGTGGCACAGGATTTCTCGCATATACAGTTTTTTTAAAAGTGTTCCACAGATGTTCAATGGGACTAAGATCCGCACTGCGTGCTGGCCATTTCATGGTACGTGTCCTAACCTCTTTACAATATTGCCGAACTTGTGCAGCGGCGTGGGGTTCAGACATTATCTTGCGTTATAGTAAAATTTTCACTTATTAATCCCATGTCAGGTACCACGTGATATTCTGAAACTGTCAGTATCTGACATATTGATAACGTTGTACCGTCAAACCACCTCTTCTGCCGTTTTGACGAAAAAAAATAAAAATAATGAATTTCAAACTTTACTCTAATAACACACGAATTTGAGACTATGTACAAGTTTCATTGATTCACTTTTTCTTTTACTGCAGTTCTATTTTTGAATTTTGTTTTTTTTACTTTTTTTTTATAAGAATCCGTCAAAAATGACTATTCTGGCTGATGGGGAGCATGAATAGAATCTAAAAAGTGTAGTCACCACACTCATTGCAGATGACGCCCCGCTTGGAGACTTAAAAGACATGACGGTCATCGTGGCAGTGTAGGGCTAACACACCTACCACGAAAACCGTCACCCCGCATCAATGAATCCCCAGTATCATATTCACCAACGAAACACGGCAGCAAGGTTGTTGTCGCTTTTGCTTGGTTTTCTGTGAGAGGGTCTACCTACTGTACTACCTCAGTCGAGCCGACTCGTTCGTGCTGAAATGAGCATGGCTCTATTATCTGACTAATGAAGACTAAAAAGTTTGTCTACTTTTCGTAAATATTAATTCGAATATAATCCTTAACTTTGATGCAGTTTATGAGTTCGCCAGTGTACAAATCCAGCAAGCGAACAAGAACATAATAAATGAGATAAGTCACGAGTATAGCACAATTACTAGGAGTAAATATGCGTTTGTGCTGCCAACCACAAAACTATGGATTGCTTCACGGGGCCACAGCGCGCTTACTGTCTGAAACATTTTTTTTTAAACAACAATTCGCTTATTACTGTAAGACACTTATTTCGCGTTGAATACGATTTACACGACTTAAATCAGTGTCCGAGTGCTCCTTTAAAGGAGTAGGAGTAGGTGAAAAAGTTCGAAGAGACGGGATCTACTCTAAATGTGAAGCAAACTAGAGAGAGAGAACGTGCAGCAAGTTTTCGCTTCTGTTTGACGTAATCCAGATTTATCGACGCGCAAACGTTAGCGCTGAATTAGGGTTATCCCACATATCCTTACGCCGTATTTTGAATTTAAATTCGAAATAACATCCAATAAATTCTGATAGTGCAGGAACTAAAAAATAATAATTTGAATTTGCACAAGTCGTATATCGAAATAATGTTGGAACGATTCAGTAATTTTGACATCTTATTTTCTGACGAAGTCTATTTCCACTTCAACGGACATGTAAACAAACAGAATTGCAGGTACTGGAGCAGTCAAAAATCTAAAGCTTTAGCTTGGAGAAGGAGAATGAAGTGGCCTCTCTTGTTTACAAGAGAGGCCACTTCATTCTCCCAAGGTTACTTGAAGGGGCTTCAATTTCACCAAAAGTAATCATTGAATTCTCGCGGGCGTTCGGTTACTGTTAATTCTGCTGTATATGTGGTAATGTTACGGGAGTTCTAGGGACCGATGCTACTAGAATTTGCTGGCTACAATCGTGACACATGATTTCAACAAGATGAATGCACTTGTCATACATCCAATGAGTCTTTGCCGGTGGTCAAAGACATGTTTCCGGTAAAACTGATTTCCAGACGAGGCGACATTCCATGGTCACTCAGAAGTCCTGATCTATCCCCACCAGATTTCTTTTTATGGGGTTGTTTGAAGAATCGTATCTACCTCAATGAACTAAGTACACTATGTCAACTAAAAGAAAAAAATCGGCGAAGAGATGTCGGCAATTTTGCGGTCTTTTGTCGACGAGTATTCGAAAATTTCGATGCTCGCTTAGTAGAGTGCAAACGTCGAAACGGTGGACATTTAGACGATGTAATTTTTAAAAAATAAATTCCAACTAATTAGCTTTCTTGAAATTAACAATTTTTATAATACATGAAGTGGTTTTTATATGATTTTTTTAAATATTACCTAAATCGCAACCCACCCTGTACAAAAAGTAATCAAGTGTTCGTTCGATGTCAGGGTGAGTGATTCTACAATAAAATTCCAAGTAAACTTCAAGAATTGAGTATTAAAATATTTAAGTTCTTAGTAAAACAAAAACTATGTGAAATAAGTTACTACACAATTGCAGATTATTGTGAGTCTTAGGAAATGCTGACGCCTTCCAACTGTAAAGTGCAACTGTCTGTAAAAAGTTATTTCCAAAAATTTTTGAAGTGAAACTTCTTTATCGGGGTTGGAAAAAAATTTAGTGTAACATTTTTTCGTTACGCGTCACATTTTTCCGTTACGCGCCATCTTTTTCTTATCCCTACCACGCGTGATTCGAAGTATACTTTCTCCAGCGGAGTAGGGATTGGTAAATGTCTCCAATGTATTTTGCGGCCCGTTTTGTGTAGTCACATTTTTGAAATCCAGGTGGCGATTGCATCGACTTCGGACGGGCTTAAATTATTTTATTGAAAAATAACGTTATAAAGAAGTTTCACTTCTTACGAGTGTACGCTAGTACATGCACACATTTTATTATTTTTTATTATTTAGCACGAGATATACTGTTCGCTCAAAACGTTGGAAACCATTGTTTTGAACACGACAACGTTTTGAACATTTTATTAAAAACCATTTTATAAATAGGCGAAATATGCGTAAATATAGTTACTTGTATAGGCAGTTGCATTGTAGATTCGATGTTTTTATTATATTTTTTTGAATGCATAGTTCGGTTTTTTTTATTTTAAGCAATGAATAGGATCTTAGAGTAATGGTCACCATACTCATCGTGAATGCAGACAACGCAGTGTGGTGACCCACATCATGTTGGTTCAGTAAGACGTTTTTTTATGCCTCGCTTGGGGACGTGAAAGGCATGTCAGTCATTGTGGTATTGTATTGCAGACACTTACCACGACTACTGTCATACCTGCATTAATGAGTCCGGTCTCGTACTCATCAACCAAACACGACAGCACGGATGTTGTCTAGGTTGATCTTCTGTGGGAGGGTAGTACTGTCCTGGTCAAGCCGACAAATTTTCTGAAGGAATCATTCAGGTCAGTGGTAAGTTAAAATTTCAGAACGATGTTACGACAGTCCTCGGTTTTTTTTTATGAAATAGATGGTCATCTCACAACTGGATTACCATCATATTAGAGATCAGAACTAATATTAAAGACTTTGGGTTTTAAGTTAGCCGTGCAACTTTTCCAGCTAGGCTACGTTATGTAACTTTCTTGCTACGAATACTTAGTTAGAAACAACACAAGACTTCTTCCAATTATCGTCTACGCCTGTGTTACTTATGTACCTAAATCTCACTGAACCACAATTCGATAATCATTAGATATTACAGTGAATCCTCGGTAATCCGAAAGTAATCCGGAAGTAATCCGAACATCCGTGCATGATTGAACAGGTTACAACTTGTGCTCGACGCGTAGGTATTGTTTCAATTCCGATTGCTTAGTTTGAATTTGACTACGTATGATAGCGGTGCAGCTTAGCGTGAATTCATTGCTTGCTGTTTATTTATTGTGCATTACGTATACATACCTAGTAATGTCGTCACAAGCCCAGAAGACAACAACATATAGAATCTTATCATTTGTCTGTAATTTGTCGGATTACAAGGTACTCTTTTGTAAAAAAATTCGGACTATAGGGAGTCTTAGGCAGTACTCTATAATCCGACAAATTCGATAGTCCGACACTGCCCTGCAAAATGTTTGTCGAATTACCGGGGGTCCACTGTATATGATTTTTATTTCTCCGTGGGCTACGAAAATATGAGCACATTCTTGTATCCACTCAAATGCTCAGGTTAACGCAAGTTAATGGAGTTAGATATCCTGCAAGAGAAAATTTAAGTAACAGATATCTGTGTACGTATCCTAATTCATCCGTATAAACGAAATTGTTTTTATGAGTAATATTTGTTTTCCTCTCAATAAATTTCCATTTCCTCATTTAATCCCTAAAGCGATCGGTTGGTGGCAAAACAACTGTTGTAATGTATGGTTAAAGTTATAATCATAATCCATCGTAGCGCCACCTCACTAGACTGTGCGCTTTCGATACATCTAGTCCCTATATTTTTATTGTCTATGGATAATCACTTCTGTAAAATAAGAAAATATGGCGACCTGAATAAAAGTTTAGTAATTATTATCACGGATATTACTTTTCCAATGTAATCTACGGTCCTATTTAACAAGAAGCATAACAGCTGCGACAATACAATCTTCATAATACATTTTTGTGTAATTCTTCAGACAATACGCATGAGCGTATGTGAATCAAGATTTGAGACTGGAGATGCTTCTACAGTGAACAAAATTTTATTACAAAACTGCTTGTGGAATGCGTTCTGAGCCCCTAGTAGAGCACAATCAAAAATTTGTAAATATTTTCACAAAAATGGTTGATCAATGTTATTTATAAAATTTAGTTTAATCATTCTCGAGACAAGGTATGTAGTATACTTGTTATATGACACACATGAGTGGGTTCATTGCCGTTTATATATGTTTGAGTTTGTATACATAGACTAATGTACGGAGTATCTTTCTAAATGATAAATTATATTATCTTTTACAGATATTTTTATACGCCGGACTTTACAGTAAGAAGGCGTCGGCATTTTCAAAGACTTGCTCCGGGAAGAAATGCCGAAACAAGCGATAGAGGTATTCTTTTTTTAAGTCCGTGAGCATTAATTAAATAAAACTAAACAAATACATTCTGGGCTGGTCTTTTAAAGAAAGGACCATAGTTTTCGGCCTGTTTGTACAGACGGCATACAAACCCCAGCCATCGTATCTCCTAACCAGTATTAGTCAAGATTAACGACCCGAAGCACGACAGACACACTAAAACACCAGAAAGAAACTAAATATAAACAAATATTACAAGCCTAGACTCAATTCCCTTATTTTTTTATGCATGAAACGTAGATAAAGAAGTTACTATTACATAATATGACAATTCGACTTCAATTTGTAAAAAAAGCAAATAATAATACAAAAAATTAAAATACGAGATACAAAAATAAATTGAATGCAAATCTTTTTTAAATCTCTATTTACTTACTTATGATTACTTATGACTATGACTCCTTCATTGCCAATTTTTACGTTAAAATAATCTTATATATTCAGCCTATAAATGACCTTAGCTGTATCTGTCAAAGGACTGGCCAGAATGCTATTACATCTTTCAATGTCCATCAACTTATCACTAAATAGGTGATCTCTAAATTGTTCCGAGCACATTTCGTCAAAACATGTTCTACGTCCTCTAATTATGTCCTTAAACCACTTTCAAACGTAAATTCGGGAGGGAGCACCATCAATCCCGAACAAACTTGTCATTTAAATAATTTAAAACTGTACGAATATTAATCTTTTCACATAGTTTTTGTTTTATTGAAAGACTTAATTTTGTTAATACTTAATTTTAGAAATTCACTTGAAATTTTATTATAGAAGTGCACACCCTGATATCGAAAAGATTTACTTACTTTTTAACCGACTTTAAAAAAGTAGGAGGATCTAAGTTCCACTATATGTAAATTTTTTTTAGTAATATAGACGTTGGCAACACGAGTTTGTCTTTAATTCTAGTGTTGATATCATAAATGTTATTAAATCTCGTAAATAAATGATTTTTTTAATATACACAGCATTTTCCGAGACATGTTGAAATGCAACTGTCATGATACCAATTTCTCTAAAATTATTCCCCAGTGACTACCTGTACCTGAGATTATAAATTCAATCAGCCATATTCCCCTACAACAAAATACCATATGACATTACACTATAAAAATAGCTAAAATGTACTAAAATATTTACTTTTCTATATTTACTTTCTTCCTTTTTTTCTAAAAATACTACTCACACACTACAAATCTATCACATGTCGTGTTAATTTTACAAATATTCAATCAAATGAACACACCCAGATCCAGAACACCAACTTGTGAATAATATAAAGTCCTACATGGGGTTCGAAACCATAACACTTCAGGGTAACACAGTGGCGAGCAATTACGTTAATAACATATCTTCTAAAATAAAAAAAAAACTTAAAACAGATTCTAAAAAGGTATACAAATAAAATGTCTTTATAATTCAACAAACCGTTTCAAATGTCATCTGTCAAAATGACGTAAACGAGTGTGCACGCACCGCTTCACATCTTTATCAGCGATTAGTATACAAAGCAGACCTGTCTGCCGGATTAATTAATACACTGTATATAATATAATTTTATATAACTCTGCCAATATTATCATCATTATCGTAAATTATTTATCCTATCCGATAATTAGTACTATTGCCAATTTGATATAAAATAATGCACATATCATATGATTTAATCATTGAGATTAAACTTACACCATGTTGTTTCGCGATTTAACACATGTAATTTTAAGCATCGTTAAAGGCTGCATAAGCCCACAGGCTAAGTACATATTACATGTTTAATAAATCAATCAGTTTTCTAAATTTATTTGAGGTCGGTTCAATGATTTCTGTTCAACCGTTCTCATTGATCACTCGACATCCGACATCGACATCTTTTGCATAATCCATCACCTCATCATACTTTGGTTTTGCCGACATTTTTCCTGCCACTCCTGGGGAATGTAATCGTTCTCCTTACTGATAGAATGTCATGTTGATATCTCATCACCTCACATCAATAACCTTTAAGTATTAGTCCACTGCTAGACATATGCTTCTTCTCAATAAGGTTTTGGTCTACTATATCTACTGTGCTGGCCAGACGGGTTGGTATAGTATTTGTTTCGAGTATTCCTTCTTTTTACATATTGTCCAGTGTAGTTTCCTTCTTCAGTTGCTTTTACAATACCTATGAGATAAAGTCATAAATACACTACTGTCTTTCCAAATCTTTTCATTTATTTTAAGCATACACTAATATATGTATTTTGTAACAGACTATCTTTAACACTTTTTGACATACACACGTTTTTGACGATTTCGCGTTGTGATCCGTTGTGATTTCCACAAGTGTTGCGAGCTGTTTTTCGCTCAATGTTTCGGTCTTTGAGCATAACACCTATACAATATACCTACTGACACCGTCACAATGACTTAAAAAATATTATCTTTCAATACAATAAATGTAATTGCTTTTTTTATAAGTCTATTATTTATAAGCTGTTATCATACCAATTCTACTTACATAACATAAAATAAAATACTTATATTGGAACCAAAAACTCAATACTATGTATTGTAGACATACAATTTCATAGACATTTAGAAAACTTAATCTTACTATAGAAGAAATAATAGAAACTCTTAAGATAAATGTTTGATTATAATAAAATGATTACTCCTTTGATGATAAAGACCTTGACAATATTGAACCAAGGAGCAGTCCGAAAACGATGAGAGTTGGGCATAGCTCACGGCACTTAATGATGAGTCGCGCGTGTTTCCCTCCCGCTATGATCCTGGGCCCTTAAAGCGAAGCGCGAGAAGCTAGGCCGCCATAGTGTGGGTCACCATACTGTATTGTCTGAATTCGCAATGACTATTGTGACCACAACTCTTGAATACATAACCGTGCAGGGTAGATTCACTTTGGCATTTTCTTAATATGAAAAAGCTGTTTATGGCAACTAAGGTCTCACAAAGTTCTCAGAGACTTCCTTCTGAGGGTACGCCCGAGTCCCTTGCTTGCCTTGCTTGACTGGCCTGTTGATCTATTGGTAAGTGGTCCTGACTACAAAATCAGAGGTCATGAGTTCCCCTCCTACCCAGAACCAATGACCGTGTGATGAGCATGATCATTTGTTCAGTGTCTGGATTTAATTTGTCTATATTATGTTTAATTTAGAAATATTTAGGTACGTTTTATTAGTGATTTGGTTGCCATAGTACAGGCTCTGCCTATTCTGAGATTAGATGTATGAAAATGCAATACAATTGTTTCATTTTACATTTATATAGGTCATATAAACTTCTGCCAAAATGTATGACAGTTTGTTGGCAGATGCAGGCTCCTCTTTACATCAATTTGTTAATAAATTAATATAAAAAAATTAATTTTACACTTACATTACATTATAATTACAATTTAACACATAATTTATTTTCAATTAACCAGTAATATAATATAATGACATTCAATTTTATCAAATACAATGAAAATATTTCAATCCGTTTCAATTTAAATTCATTAAAATACTATAGACAAGTTCTTACATCATATTATGCATACTTGCATCGTTTCAAGTAAGACTTTTTACTTTGTGAACAAATAATCTCTTGATTAAATCGTCTTCACCTATATGTGGCAATTTGTTATAGATTTTAGGAGCTAAATACTTCCTTGTTCTTTGACCAAAATAGTTATTATAGGAGAAATGCCCAATAAGAATTAGATTAGTTGAATGTTAAATTGAACTTTTTTACAATAATTAAAACTAGAATGAAGATCTCCTAAGAATCATTTAAAGCAGTTATTCAGAGACATAAAACGTAAACAGCATGCTATTGTTTTTATTTTTACTTCTTGATAGCACCTCATGAGTTACCAAGGATATGTTACAACTTTTTTAAATAAATCTGTTCGAGAATGACACACCGTGTGCTTTGAGTTCGATCGATTCCAATACACTGTCCCACCATAAGTTCTTTTTTGTGACTCTTTTATGCCTGATGGAAAGCATGAATAAAATCCAAGAGTAGTGGTTATCATGCTCCTTGTCAATGCAGTATGATGACCTACCCTATGGCGGCCTAGTGAGATGCTTTCCAAGCCTACTTGAGGACGTTAAAGGAATGACAGTCATCGTGGTGGTAACGATTCGACATATACGACGTTGACAAACATATTTCCACTAACGTAAAATACACATAGTCCGCGAAATTGTAAACCAGTTCTAACCTATTTACTGAAAATTAATAATGACAACCAGTATTGCCATTCAAGGTTGTAATGTTGCCAGTCTTCTGGGAACGCTACAATAAGGTAACGAAGTATGTGAGTATTTGTCCTGGATAAGAATCGCACCCATGATTTGCGATGAAGCAGTCTGAGCATTAACCACTGGGTTAACAGACACGTAAAATCAATTGACGTAAATACTCAGATATTGTCTTAGTATTTGTCTAATGATGCTGATAAAAAAGTTATGACTGTCGATAAATTCTTAAAAGTACAGGACAGAAAGTGTGAAACGTGCGAGCAATCATGTTGTGTGTTACCTTTGTATTAATTGCGATTGTGAGCTGTAAGTTATTTTTATTTAATTTATTGTGAGTGTACTTAAGACTACCTTAAGGACCACCTTCAAATATTGTTTTCGGTTGGTAGACTGTTGATCATTTTCGGAGGTCGAATTAATTGACTAGTAACTTAGTTTCTTTTGATACCGGGATTTCCTCGGCTTTTAAGAGGTACGAAAGGATATAGTTGACTGAACAATACCCACCCATTCCGTTGGTTCTCAGCTTACCTATGACTTGGTATGCTTGCATATAATAAACGTATCTAGTAACTTGGAAGCTTAGTGCGTGTAAGCGTGCATGTGTGTCTCATACGAGTACGTTATGTTAATATCTAAAATTATATTATTAATTAGATGAATTAGGAAAGTCACCACAATTGATTTAGACAAAATGGATTTCTTTTGTCTGTAAGTGTTTGCAGTAACTCAAGTGCTTAACTCTTAAACAACTTATTTTCTGTTTTGTTTACGTGACTTGCTTTTGCCCGCCGCTTAGCTCGCGTGGCCGCATTAAGTTTCGTAACAGATCAATTTAATTATTTTTTTTAACATGCAAGCAATCCTACGGTACAACATCTTTGTGTAACTTCAATGGTTTAGGTAGCGTACGCCAAGATAACTCTCAGAGGGCAGATTTTTTCATTACAAATTGTAACCTATATGCTACTCCGATATATAATCTATATTATTGTAAAGTTTCATCCAAATCCGTCCAGTAATTTTTTCGTGAAAGAGTAACAAACATGTTATGTCCGTGATATACTCACAATCTTTCGCATTTATAATATTAGTAGGATTTACACATAATAATGAAAGTTATTTATACATATCTTATAACTTATGAATGCTATTGGAAACTATAAAACAAATATTTTGAAATCACACGTTCAAAGTTTTTGCAGAAAAAACAAACATAATCTATTTTTAAAACACAAAAACTGCCTCATGGATGACCTTTGAAGATTTCTGCGATAACAATCATTTATATCTTTTAACGATATACATTTTTTATGACCCTGCGAAAGTGACCCTACTAGCCTGATGGAAAGCATAAATCGAATCTAAAAGTTGTGGTCACCATTCTTATTGCGAAAGTAGGCAATGCAGTATAGTTGTGCACACTATGGCGGCCTAGTGAGATGCTTTTTCACGCCCCGCTTATGATGTAAAGATATAACAGTCGTCGTGGCAGTGTAAGGCTCACTTACTCACCACGATAACTGACACCCCTGCATCAATGGGCCTCCGGTCCCGCACTCACCAACGAAGCACGACAACACGGATGCTGTCACTTTAGGTTGGTCTTTTGTGAGAGGATAGTACTACTCCGGTCGAGCCAGCCCGTTGGTGCTGAAATCAGAGTAGCTCTACTACCTGTTAACTACTTATTAGTTTAACAGTCAAAACTATTAATAATGTTAAATATAAGAAATAAGAAAAAGTTACGTTATTTTATAAGAGAAGGCAATAGTAGGCAAGTAAGCAAAGCTTATAGAGATAGAATGGGAATGGTTCGAGCTCTGGTAGATCAAATTACATATGTTTAACTAGATTCAAATCGTTCAAGATGTGTTTCGCTACTTGAAAGTCAACTGTTTGACAAAAAACATTTGCGACAATAAAGTTGTTCTAAGACGTAGGGTGGGCCAAGAATTCGTTAACATTTGAAACTAACATCCCGCACATCATATTACGGGAGTTCTTGGGACCGATGTTACTGGAATGTGCTTTCTACAATCGTAACACATGGTTTCTACAAAATGGAGCCACTTGTCGCACATCCAATGAGTCCCTACCGGTGGTCAAAGATATATTTCCGAAAAAGCTGATATCCAGACGAGGTGACATTCCATAGCTACCTAGAAGTCCCGATCTATCCCCAGCAGACTTCTTTTTAGGGGGATATTTGAAGAATCGTGTCTACATCAATAAGCTAAATACAAACTAAAAGAAAAAACCAGTAAAGAGATGTCGGCAATTTCATGGTTTCTTTGCCGACGAATATTCGAAAATTTTGGTGCTCGCTTAGAAGAATGTAAACGTCGAAAAGGTGTAATTTTTAAAAAACTGAATGCCAACTATTAAACTTTCTTGTAAATCAACATTTTTTTATAAAATAAATCAAATTGCTTTTTATACGATTTTGCAATATATAGAACCTTGAAGGCCCACCCTATAGAACCTTGAAGCACACCGGGGGATGGGGATCAAAATTACAGCATGTGTCCTTGACCGGAGTTCTACTACTGTAGTTTCTAATTTTTTATCGTTACTCAAAACTTTAGTTTCGTTTGTGCCATACAAAAATTTTAACAACTTTATAAACCCCAGAAGTAGAATTGGGGAGAGTAGTATGATTTTTTTCTAGTATTATTTACAAATTACCGTGTTGTCGTGTCATGTCGTGAGAGAGAAAATTATGACTCCTCGATTTGGCTCAGCGGTGGTCGCGTGGTAATTTCAATATTCCTCTTTAATTGAGGTTGACTATTCACAACAATAACCAGATCCTACGCTGTGGTTAACACTTTAATAACATGCCTATGCTTTGGAGTTAGGGATACTCGATCCTTAACAACCTATCATCAAGTAAGTAGTGTCTTGTTTCAATAGAAAGTTATACAACATTTCACAATTTAGACCTTTTCTTTTTTTTTACGCGGGGAATGCTTTTTGCATCATACCCTCCGGAGGGACAAAGGGTGTGTGTGAGACTCTCGGAGAACCGGTCTACCCTACCTCGGCAGTCGGGAGGAACTCCAGGAACGCATTAGCGGCTTCTGGAGTCCTCCTTGCCGTACAAGTATATCCGTCATAGTCCGTCATGCCCCAGGGTAAGACACTATCGCACCTCTCAGCTTTCTACACAGTAAAAGGCAAAACAGTGCCTCGTCCAAGAAGATACCTACCCGGCCGCACCGGATTGTCACCTGTCTCGGGTCGTTTGCAGCGGTCACATCACCCCAAGATGTCTCGGCAAGAGTCTATTTCACTGAAGCTGTAAATTACTACGTCTTTATCACTCAAAGATAACAAGTAAGAGATGCAGTAAAACGATATCGGTGTCATTAAATTTTATATACTTGTTAGACGAATGTACTTAATATTAGGGTTATAAATAAAAATATAAATATAATACGTATATAAGCCCCGATTTATATATATTTCTACGTTTTTATTCGCACTTACAATGATAAACTTATATCTTAAGATAAAGAAAAGCTGTAAAATGGTAATGTAAAGATGGTAAAAAGGTTATCAGTTTGTCTGGATCTTTATTATGGCTTAATGGTTACATGCCATCTTGCTAAATAAAATAAAGTTGTGGAGTAGAGTTTGTGTTTATAAACTAACAAATCTCTTCATATATTTTTTTTCTCTTAAACTACTAGTCTAGTGGAATGATGCCTTTTATATTTATTAGCATAGCCTAGCTCTTTACAATAATAATAATCTGAGGTATGTCACACACGGCAGTCTGATCCCAAACTAGTCAAAGTCTATGCTATGATTACCAGCCCTCTTAAAAACATATTTTATATTTTTAAATATATATGTTTTATTAACAAAATAGATAACAAATAGTGGTACTCATCACGCAATATTTATCCTGAGTGACAATTGTATTAACGACCACCATATCAGAAGTCGGCGTGTGGAGGAAACGTGTGTCATGCCCCTCCGACACAAAGAGAAGATCCTCCGACCAGGCGAGGTGATCATGCCTGGCGGGCCGCGGCCCAACGGTTAATGTTGGGATGTTGTACATGTGCTAATCGACGTGAGAATCTCTATTTCGCGATACAGGATAGTTGCTTCATAATTCATTATACTCCGTAGTTCGATATATCTTCGCTAGATGGCACTGTTAAATATTTTTTTGTTTGTGCTGTATGTGGAAGTCACCACAGGGGTACTGACAGTTAGACCAACAGGTCTGCTACATACAGAAGAAAACATTAAGTTTATGTCTACCCTTACGGATACAGCTAACTATAAACACACCATAATGAAGTAACATGTAACGTTTAGTTATCTGATAAAAAATTTTCGTTGTTTTATCAAGTTTATTTAGGAATTCTCTGAACAATATTCGTCATCAGCCTATCGCAGTCCACTGCTGGACATAAACCTCGTCTATAGCATGCCACTTGATCGATTAGATTAGATTTCTCCCATACAAATCCTACCAGCTATGTTGCGCAAATTGTCACTCCACCTGGCCCGTGCACGTCCTACACTATGTTAACCGCGACGCAATCTCCACTCTAGAACTTTTTTACCCCAATGGTTGACGGTTCTGAGATGAAAAACACATATTACATTCGTTGTGCTAACATTTATACCTAAAGATAAAGCTGCGCTTAGTACATATGTAGTGGGAAGCAATTAATAAAAATCAAAGCAAATTTGTGCTGCAACCGTGCACCAGTTGCAGAAAAATTTTGCTTCAGGATCTTTGTGAAAAGTGAAGTTTTCATCTGACTGCTACTAATTCCACAAGCTTTTTTCTTCAGCTCTCGGCTATACTGATAGCTGAATCTCACTTTTTAATAAGCTTAGGTGACTTCAAATTGATTATTTACTACACATATATGGCCTACAGCGACAGAGAGACTACAGAGTATCCTGTTGGTTATACTGTGGTGCAGATCATTAAAAATTAGAGCTAGCAACTTCAAGAAAGTGATAAAGACAATGAAGTATCATTTGTTTGAAGTAACCCACACTAAGTGTGTATGTAGTTAGTGTCTAATATATAGGCTATCCATTTACATATTACCTAGGGATGAAACACTTATTAGAAAATAAATAATTACCAGAAACCATACAAATCAACTTGTTGACAGAATACGTGGATTGTAAGTTGACGTCACATTTTGTCGCACCAAGAGCATTGCGTTTCCATAATATGCGAGGGACATTTTAAAAAAGTCACTTGATGATTAAATTTCACTGTTAAAATTTGATAAATTTCACTGATAAAATTTGATAAATTTCCGAATTAACTGTATGGATATGATTGTTCAGCAATAAAGCTTTGTTTCTTTCACTAGTTATATTGATATATATATATATTATTACAATTATTTTATCAGTTAAATAGTGTTATATGGTAGATAGCTATCTGAAACTTTAACATGAACTCGTGAAACAAAACATTTTATTTTATTTAGACGAGTTACTTTAATAAAGCTAGATATTTTTCTTAATTAAAAATACTTAGTATTACAAAATTTTACGTTTCTTCGATACGACGGAACTAATTTCGTTTTTTATTAAAACACATAAAAATATATACGGCTGTTCTTTAACCAATTAGAAAAAAGTATAATGGGAATGTTAGTTGGATTTTATCAATAGATACACTGTTAGATTGACATCTATATCAATATTATAAAGCTGAAATGTTCGTTTGTTTGACTAAACACGTTAACCTCAAAAATTACTGGTTCTAATTTAATCATATTTCAGCGTTAGATAGCTCTTTATCGCTCCTTTATTCTGCATAAACATTAAAATCTTGCAGTTTTGAAACATTGAAGTCTTGAAATATTGACGTCCTTTTCAGGTGGTGCGGTAGAACTACGGAATGCAGATAAAGCAGAACATTTCAGAATCTCTAAAGTATCAATAACATCATTAAAACCTAATAACGATTGGAGGATCATCGGAGGTACGAACACGACTATAGAGACTTACCCGTTCATGGTACAGGTGTGTATTATCTTTTTACTTGTTGTTCCTTTTACTACAACGCTGAAGTAGAAGAAGAAAAACTTTAAACAAACCCTCTGGTTAGTGTGGAATAGTAGACCAAAGTCTAGTATCTAAAAAAACGCCTATGACCAACGCTAGGCCATTTTAGATTGTTGACAATGGCGATGTTGTTTAATCGTCTTCTATATCTCATTACACAAGAGCATAAATTCTTGATAACCTTAAGTAATACAGCCCAAAATATGAAATGTCACCACCTCTATTCTTCCCGTAGCCGTCGTAAGAAGCGACTAAGAGAGCAAGAGATACAGGACAACATCACTGCAAAGATAAGGAAAACTTGATACAAACCCTTTTTTTTAACGTGTGGAAACCCCCTCGGGCCGTCACTCCACCGGGGTTTACGGCGGGGTGGTGTGTCGGAATCGGACCGACTAAGACCACACGGTGTGCCACTCTGCGCCTGAGATAGGAGGGATCCGGCCACAGCTGTTATTACGAGATCCAGATCCCTCCTAGTGCCTGCCCGCTAGCGCGGGCACTATCTTCAGATAAACTCTCCATTTAGGCGAAGTACGGCACACGCGAACGTTGCCTCCTCGCGGCTGGCCACTATAGCGGATGGAGGGGAAAACCCGTCCCGTCCACCCGCGGCCACACTCAAGGCGGCATGAGGCGCTGGTATGCGCACCTCCGCCGCCCGGTTCGCCGGCGGTAAATTCGGTCCGAGTGGGTATCATCTTCCCGGACCTTCTCCGCCGCCTCCTTCCGCGAAATTACGTGTTCGCAGAAGGTTGCGACTGCGGTAAAACAGCTGTCGCTACCGACCATGAAGCGTATGACGGCCGGTAGCGAGAGATCTCCTCCAATAACTACAGTGAGGACCCCACGCTGCGCCGCCCAGGTGGAACAAACCGCTATCGTGTGCTGAGCCGAGTCCTCACTGCAGTCGTGACAGGCGGGACTTAATTTCCTATTGATACAAACCCTATGCCAACCTGTCTGGCCAGTGTGGTATAATAGGCCAAAACTTTCTTTCTAAGGGAAAGCCGATGTCCACTAGTGGACTATGAAAGACTGTTGATGCGGAGTAATGATACAGCCAAGAACATTATGACATGGTAAAATTATAAAGAAGAAACATTATAGCAAAATTAAGGTGGTCCAACAACCTGGAAAAGGTCTCTAAAAGACATTGGATGCGTGCAATCATTGTGGTGATCCTGTAGAAAGGTTTTCATTCAATAGTGGATACCTTTCGGTTAAGATATGATTAAAATTAATATAATTATAACAGCAAAGTGTTTACAGATCCTTAACAACGAGCGGTTTTCCTGCGGGGGTTCAATATTGACCCCACAGCACGTCCTCTCGGCTGCTCATTGCTACTTTGCACGGTAAGATTCGTTTTGACATAATATCATTAGTATCATGTTCAAAACTGTATTAGAGTAGAGACCATGTATTAATCAACTAAAGTCAACTAACCTACCACACGCTCAGCTGGACTGAAGAAGTGAGGAAGTTGAACTATGTGCGGAAGATGCTGGAGCGGAGGCTATAACACACGTTGGTAGAGGCTTGTGTCCAACAGTGTACAGCAATCAGTTTATTGCATAACACACTAATTTTTTCATCACACTGAAAGGACAATATGCAATTTTTTTGCAACACTTTTTAAAACCATTTCTTCCTGTTTCGTTTTATAACATTTTAGATATATTTTATTTAATTTTATTTCGTACTTATCGGTTGTAAGGTTATCGGTAAAAGCAACTCAAAATAAAACTATTTGAAATTACGTCTAACTAACTACGAATTATTGATTTCAGTAACGGCACATTCCTCGGCGCCGATCCCTTCTCCATAAGAGCAGGAACCTCGTATCTAGATGAAGGTAAGGGTTTTTAAATAAAATCAAATCAAAATCGCTAATTGCATTAAAGTAATGACGCAATGGCTGAGGTTGCGTTTGAATTATTTCGAAATCACATCAAATACACTACTAAAAAGACCTAGCCTTTTGTTTTTGTTGATGAGAAGTAAAATCCCTTCTGATCTCCTGCTTCCTGGGGTACAGGAGTCAGGAGTATGTGGTGTTCCCACTAAAATCCACCTCGACGGCCGGCCTCTGGCAACCTATTCTGCGTGGAACCCGGACCATATGATTTCAGGTCCTCGCCTAATCGATACCATGCCACCGTTAAGTCCTATCTCGAGGGAAAAGTACTTCTCCTCAAAAAAGCTAACCTTGATTGTGTTAAAACAATGAAGTAATGAGCACAAAAATTTACAAAAAAGATAGATAGAGGCTCAAAGTAAGAAATACAAATTTCTTTGGTGTTTCTCTGAAATGTTTTTATGTTGGGAGGGTGTACTTCCCGGTTGATCTCATCATTTCTCTTACGGTGATTGACGAAATGAAGAACTATAGTTTACCAGCTTTTGCCCACTGCCTGCGTGTATGTTGGGTATCATGGTAAATAGTATTATTGTTACTATTATTGTATTGTTATTCTAATGTATAAGCTATATTACTCTAAAGTTTCATCTAAATCCGTTTAGTAGTTTTTGCGTGAAAGAGTAACAAACACCCATACAAACTTATAATATTAGTAGTAATGATTTTATATAATTTTGGTCGTAATATAACGATGCATGTTAATTAAGTCGGAAAAAAAAATCTGACCTCTGAGAGTTATCTTGACGTACGCTGCCTAAACCATTGAAGTTGCACAAAGATGATGTACCGTAGGATTGTTTGTATATTAAAAAAATATATATAAGATATATTTTAAAATGATCTGTAACGAAACTTAATGTCGCAGACCGAATTCCAAGCAAGCGAGTCCGCGGGCAAAAGCTAGTTATTAATATAATTAGTATTGTAATTATATTTGTCTAAAATCAATGTTAATTATATTCCAGAGGGTACAGTTATCAACGTAATAAGAGTGGTTCCCCACCAGAACTACAACAATACCACATATGACAACGATGTTGCCGTACTGTTCCTTGAATCTGAATTACAACTGGGTAGAAGCGTGCAGACCGTCAGCATCCCCTTAGAAGGAGAGACCTTACCTATTAACAGCAGAGTCGTGACTGTTGGATGGGGAAGGACTGTAGTGGGTTACTTTAATTTATATATGAACTAGATATATTTAAAAAATGAGGTCAATTCTGTTACATTTTTAAAGGGTCATTATGATCGATCAAATATAGGGTGGGCCATGAATAAGTGACCATTTGGTATTTAAAAAAATCATATTAAAAACCATTTGATATATTATAAAAATTGCTTTTACAACAAAGCTAATTAGTTGAAATTTATTTTTTTTAAATTATATTGTCTAAATGACCACCGTTTCGACGTTTGCACTCTTCTAAGCGAGCACCGAAATTTTCGAATACTTGTCGGCAAAGAGAGCGCGAGATCGCCGACATCTCTTCGCTGATTTTTCTTTTAGTTGACGTATTGTATTTAATTTATTGATGTAGACACAATTCTTCAAATAACCCCATAAAAAGAAGTTTGTTGGGGATAAATCTGTCCTTCTGGGTGGCCATGGAATGTCGCCTCGTCTGGAAATCAACTTTTCCGGAAACATGTTTTTGACCACCGGCAGGTACTGATAGGATATGTGATAAGTGGCTCCATCTTGTTGACACCATTACGTTTGTGGCCACCAAATTTCAGTTGCACAGTAAGTATGTTAGATTCAAATGTTATTGAATTTTTGGCGCACTCTATATTTAGCGAGATTGCACATCTAACCATTGAACCATCATAAATTCAGACAAACTGATAACCTTCTTACCATCTTTACATTACCATTTTACAGTTTTTCTTTATCATAAGATATAAATTACCCTAAATTAACTCCCTAAGGATCCACGATAGGTTGTCCGTCGCGCTTCCAGTTTAATAGCTGTATGCTTATTATTACTTTATTTTTGTCTCGTTTTACTAAAGAAGGGATTGGATTCTTTATATTTCCCAATCCTCCAACTTACTTTGAATTAAATTCGCTCTCCCATTCTGTGAGTGATAGTATAATTAGTTAATTTAAACCATCTAAACTCTAAATAAATGGAAAATTTATATTCAAAAATCAAAGTCGCTTTTTAGATACTAAGGTGGTTATAATAACATACAACAATACCTTATCCGAAGACATTTATGAACACATTATAAAATTATCTTATGACGCAGATGTCTTCTCGGGCAGTACATTCTAGCAAAATGCCAAATATCTTTTATGTACACATTGTTATTAGTAAACGTGTATTTATAAGCTAAATCATTATTTACTAGTTATCTTTCATTTGATAAAAATACCTTTAACAGTCCACTACTGAGTATCATCATTATCATCATCATCAACAGACTTTTACAGTCCACTGCTGGACATAGGACTCTCTTTAGCAAGGAGGTTTTGGCCTACTATACCACGCTGGCCAGATGGGTTGAAATAGGATTTGTTTCAAGTTTTCCTTCTCTTTGTAATGATGTTGTCTTGTATACTTTGTTCTCTTAGTCGCCCTTTACGACACCCACGGGATGAATAGGGGTGGTAACACTATACATGCTTAATCCGTCACCACACGGACCAGTATAGACCTCTCTTTAGCAAGGAGGCTTTAACCTACTATACCACGCTGGCCAGACGCATCAGTAAAGGGTTTGTTTCTAGTTTTCCGTGTCTGCAGTGATGTCGCCCTGCCTAATTTGCTCCCTTAGTTGCCTCTTATGACACCCATCGAATAAATAGGGTTGGTGAGGCTCCGTATTGTTAAACCGTCACCACGTGGAATGTAACCCTGGTGAATTAATTAATGGAATACTTTAAGAATATATTTACTAAAAAGAATCGTAACTGCCTCGGTGGCGCAGCGGTAGTGAATGTGACTGCTGTGCTTGAGGTCTCGGGTTCGATGCCCGGGTCGGACCAAATGTTTGTGTGATCTGCAAATATTTGTTTCGAAGTTTAAGTGTTTTCTATGTATAATTTGAATGTATTTACAAAAAAAAAAGTATATAAATATTCTATTGGTCAGTTTAGTTATCAAAGCACAAGCTCTGCTTAGTCTGAAACTAGATGACGATGTATGACAAATGTCCGAAATATTTATTTATTTATAATTTTACTATATAATACATTACTGTACATACATAGTTAAATATGTTGAAATTGACGTAGGTAGGAGGTGTTGTATCCAACGTGATCAATCAAGTGGCGGTCCTGATAGTCAACCGGGCCGTATGCTACGAACGCTACGCAGAGTATGCCAATCGTACTGGAGCACCTTGGTCGATAAACGATAACATGATCTGCGCTGGACTTCTGGATATTGGAGGTATATTGATATGTTTAACATTTTTACGGATAAATTATTGTACTATTTACCGATTTATTCTTATATACACCTATGCACTATAAGAAGATGATTTTGCAGACAGTTATCAGAATAAATAATAGTTTAAACCTTGTAAACTCACTCAGTGAAGGAAAATGAAAAAATTGTCTGATGTCGATTTTCTGTAAGGCTGATCACACCTATCAAACTGATCTGTATTTCGTTAAGCATTTCTCTATTGTAGAACTTAAACCAAAGTATAGTAAGAAGTGGTTTTAATAGACCACATTTTATCTATACTATCTACACTAATATTATAAAGACCCTAAAGGCTCTGAGACTACTGTACCGATTTTGACCGTTTTTTCACTAATAAAAAGCTACATTATCAAGGAATAACATAGAATTAACACATTAAAGAATTACTTCGTGTGCTCTCTGTCCGAGTGTCTGCCGAGATTCTGTTTCTTAGAAACTTAATGAGGTATTAAATCTCTTCAGTTCTAGAAAGTTGAGTTTCTAAGTCATGTGGATCTGAAGTTTTGATTATTTTAACTTCCCATTTAAATCAATGTTTAGTTTTTGCAAGGAAAGCAAAATCAATAACATACGTTTCATGGACGACATGATGTTTTCATTCAACAGCGAATCCTGGTTGACTTGGTAAATTTGACTTTAATTTTGACATTTCAGGAGCTGATGCATGCCAAGGTGACTCCGGCGGCCCTCTACTGCACAATGGCGTTGTCGTGGGCGTTACGTCCTGGGGTCTGGGATGTGCTGATCCGTTATACCCAGGGGTGTACGCCAAAGTTTCGAGGTACACCAACTGGATCGATGAATTGGTAAGGCTAGAGCTCGATAAATTTACTGATGGCATCATCCATGTAACAAGTGGTCCAATCTCAGACAATCTTTTGTTCAACTACTGTTGTAAGAACCGACTAAGGGAGCAAACTTAACCCTTAGTCGGTTTTTACAATAGAAGAGAGAAGAGAACTGAACTGCAAAGAGAAGAAACACTTGACACCAAGACTATGCAGACCTGTTTGGCCAAAACCTCTTTTCTAAGAAATCTAGATCTATTGATCTCTGGACTCTTAAAGGTTGTTTTGTGAAGATTTTCCAAGTTGTAACACCTACGTAAATAAAGCTTCTAGTTGTAATTTAATTATTATATACACACATAACCTTATATTATTTATCCCGTGTGGGAATCAAACCCATGAAGAGTGAAGAGTGACCCCTGAGTGACTGTTAGCAAAACAACCGACCCGTCTAATTAAATAAGACACTCAAAATTGTCGAAATTCTACTGTCAGGCGAGATCTGTTTGATTAATAATTGGATACAAGGAATTTACCCGTATTAACATAACTGTAGAGCTAAATAAAGTTATTTTATTTATATTTATATCATTATGTGTTAAAAAATCAACACTACTAACTCTTACATTACACCTGCTACACACATCTCTGCATCACCCAAAGGTTGACTGGCAGAAAATGCCTACGGCATTAAGTCCGCCTTATGCAATGTAACTTATTTTCAGAAAGTATAAATATTTTTTTTTTATTACAGGTGGGTCCGCTGCCAAATGCTTCCGCAAGAAGTCAAGCTGGGGTGTTAGCTGGACTCTTACCTCTTATATTTGTAGTACTTAGCGTTAAGTAATTGTGATAAACCGAAGAAAGCAATTACATTTCGGTTGAAGGGACCGGCAAACACAAAGTTATAACTATGAAAGCTATTTTGTGTTTAATAACACCCCATCCAGGCTCAAGACTGCAAGGAAGAGATAAGCTTCGAGAATTTCTTCAATAAAAAAGAATGTGGCTTATATTTTTAATTAAAACGTTATTTTTTAATTATAACTTAAATTAAGCGTGGTAGGATTTATTTGGTAAGGGGCATATGTTGTATGTAAATGATTTATGGCGAAAAATAATTGCTGAAATTTATTTTCACCTTTCAATCTTTATACTTTACATGTTTTGTTATGAAATTGAATTGGCTATTGAATGTTTACATTATTTGGCTTAAAGATTTTTATTTGTTTTTTATTTATTTTTAACATTACTAAATTAAAAATTTGTTATAGAAAGTCTTGTTTTTTTTTATTTCAAGAGCCTTCCAAAGCGACTACAGACAGACAGACAATACAGTATGAAGACCCATATCATGGCGGCCTAGTAAGATGCTATTTCACGCCTCGTTTGGGGACGTAAAAGGCATGACAGTCATCGTGGTATTGTATTGCACATACTACCATCATCACCACGACAACTGTCACCCTTCTATCAATGGACCTCCGGTCTCGCACTCACCAACGAAACACGACAGTACGGATGCTATTGCTTTAGATGTGAGTCTGGTAATCTGTAACACAGGATTTCCTACCATAGACACCAGTCTCTCACAAAGGAATGATGTAATCTGACTAAACTGTTTTTGTACTCCATAATTTGTTCCTACCTTTGTGACGAGAGAAATAAATACAACATATTATTATTCTCTTTATTAATTTATATATACATACATATTGATCACATTTTTAAATACATACAAAAGGAATACAAAAATACATATTCAAAAATATAAAAAATAGTAGACCACCGACATCGGGGACCAAGACACCAGTGGTTAGGGCTCCAAAGACAGGAACCTCCTCACAATACGGGCCGTGTCAAGGAGGACTGCCTTCTGCATCAGACCCTTGATCCAAACTTCTAACATGAGCCTCTTAAAGTGTTGGTCGAGGCTCTTGGCTATCAATCCGTGAACAGATATGATTATCGGAACAATGAGCACCAAATCCACATTCCAATATCGGCAATCTCGTGAGACAGATCCAAATACTTCACTTATTTCTCTTTTTCAACTCTCACAAGATTCTCGTCTATCTATCACCACAATATCAGGCCTATTAGCAACAATAGTCCTATCTGTAATAATAGATGGATCCTAATATAACGTAGCACGACCGTTCTCGAGAACTGGGTCGGGCACATACCTGTAGTAAGGCACTTCAAAATTGACAAGTTGGTATTTAAGGGCAAGTTGTTGGTGTACGATCCTGGCTACTTGGTTGTGCCTGTGCAAATACTCACCGTTAGCAAGACGAGAACAACCAAAAATAATATGCCTAATAGATTCTCCAGGACGGTGGACACCCGACAGATGTCAAACGTACTATCTTTCAGGATATAATAATTGCACAAACAAAACCTTCGGTTTCTCCTCGCTCGATCTTTATAAGTATGTCGTTTATCGCAGTCTGCCGACATCCTGGATACCGAAGTGTTATTCTCCATTGACTCATACACGACTTTAAGAAAGTGCACAGAGTTGCATCAATTTTGTACAACTCTAGCACTTTCAAAAGCCATGTATGTGGAACTGAGTCATAAGCCTTCTTATAATCTATCCAACATGTCGCCAGACTCTTACGATTACGACGTACCTGTTGGCTAATGGTCCTGTTTATGATAAGGAGCTCTTTAGTGCCACGGGCCCCACTTCTACATCCATTTTGAGAAATAGAGAGTACCGAATTATTAATTATATGTGTAGTAATTTTGAGTCTCAAAATAGATGTTAGAAGTTTATATGTAGTTGGTAAACAAGTAATAGGTCTAAAATTTTTGGGATCCATGGCACCACCAGATTTGTAGAGTAAATGGGTTACACCAGTGGTTAAAAATTGTGGTAATGAACCAGAATCCAAAGCTGCTTGGAATTGTGATGCCAAACACGCATGTGAGCTTCGGAACCACTTCAGCCAAAAGTTGTGCAGTCCGTCTGGACCAGGTGATTTCCAATTCGGTAATGAACGGACTGCACAACTTACATCATCTTTATTAATAACAATGGGTTCCATAGCTGTTATAGACTCACACGAACGTTTGACATCCTCCAACCAATCACCCTCTGTATGAGTGACAGGCACTGACCAGATGTTACGCCAAAATGAATTAGTGGTATTTTCATCCGGAAAATGCCCATCACTCACACATGGATTCGGTTCCTCCCACTTCCGGTAAACCCATTTCTCATTCCTTTGGAACATTCGATTCTGATTATACCGGTCAACTCGTTTTCTATAACGTCTTATCCTGTTTGCCCATGCATAAACTTTCTGCTTTAGAAAGTCTATGCGCTCTGTGACACAGGACATGTATTGTTGAGGACTAATGGTAGTCCCCAAGAATGCCTGTTTCACAAAGCGCATGACTCTCGGCCGTGTATTACCACTTTGAAAACAAGTTAATTTAGCGATGAGTGTCCTAGTCTCAGCAACACGACGTTCGATTCTACACTGCCAAGCTGGTACAGCATTTTTGTTGCGAGTAGCACTTACGCGTTCAATAAATTTAACACCAGCTACTCTACAAACTGCAACAGCTGCACAGTACAGAATGGAATGTGTATCACTAAGATCTTCGCTATTATCAAAGTAGTCTGATAGTAACAAATCCAGGGCACCCACAAGCGCTAAATTACGTTTATGAATGGGCAAACGGCATAACCGTGGTCTACTATTATTATTTACGAATCGGTATTTTTGAATCGCATCCTCCAAAGCACTCCTTATCTTATCGTTACATTGGGTACTTACGGAAATAACTTCACTCTCCACTAGTTCATCAACATCTTCATTTGATAATGCCAACAGAGGTGTGCTGTTGGCTACCATAGTGCTTGACGAAGAAGGGATAGTAAGGTTTCTCCGTATGTCAGAGCGTATCCTCTCAAGTACTGCATCATCCAGCAGGTGACAGCGCTGTATAGCTCGTACTTGATCCGACAATCTTTGTGCTGATACGTTAACGGCTGGTTCAAGCTCCTGAAACAGAGAGACTAGTCTAACACGGTACGCAGTAAGGTTTGTTCCCAACTCTGTAGCCCGAAAATATGCCCGCATGACATTCTCATTTATAGATTTTGTCCACTTCATGCGGCGCACATCACCACCGGTAGCGGGGACCCTGTTTGAGGTCAGTGGTCCTCGTGATCCCAAGCTGGTCGGCGGCCGGGTACTCTCCTGTCGACGTACAGGTGTTGGCGACGTCGGCGGAGAGAAAAACTCGTCGCTAGAACTAGAGCTCGACGCCTCTGCAGCAGCCGGAACTTCCATTATTGCTGCCGGGGATGGCAAGGCGGAGCGGAGCGACGAGTCCGAAGATGTTAATTGTGCTTTTTTTCTAGCTCTCGTAAGCATATTGGCAATTTCTTGAAAATAATTGTATTGACATGACGTTTAAACGTCATGTCTTCGGTAACATATTTTTATTGAAAATGCATTTTGATTGTAGTTTTATTCAAATAATTTCTTGTATACATGTTCATTTTTGTTTCGCTTGATACTTTATACTTTTTGATGATGAATTTGGTAAGTTTGTAGTAATATATTATGTATTTTTAAAATGTGTATGAAAAATGCCAACTGCTTCTGGTGTTGCTAGTTTATTATTATTATTAGTTTAGGTGGATCTTCTGTAGGAGGGTAGTATTACCCCGGTCGAGCTGGCCCGTTCGTGCTGAAATCAGCATAGCTGTATACTGTATACTGTGTAACAATCTGAATATTTAATGGCGTTAGTACTAATGACGGTAAAGTATGGAATATCAGAAGCCTCCCTAATTCTCCCCTTAAGTTTATTTTTCTTCTATTTTATTTATGATTGTTATATTTATATGTTAAGGGTGTTACTGCTTTTATATTAAGTGAGAATACCTTTGTACATACATACGTAATTAATGAATGAAATAAATGAGTTGTGTAATATAATCTTATCTACACACTGTTTTTGTATACTACTTAATATTTTATCTGTTGTAATTCACATAAATGTGTCAATATTATCACAATTTATAATAAGGAAAATTGATTGTCTTAGAAAAATAGTCATGGGCAAATTACGGACGTATTATGCGATCGCAATTCAATCCACACTTAATGTTCTTGATAAACTTTTTAATACAGTATGCTCAAGGAGCCCGATTCGTCATCAATTTTTGGATTTCTTCAAATTTATCTGAATCAAGTTCTCCTTCGATATCAAACAAAAGTGATTAAGCTGTTTTAACGGGTTTGATAAAGTGTGGAACTTGTAGGAATTTAGAATTACAATAATAGACAAATAGGATTAATTTAAAGTAATTTTAGGTTAATAATTTTATAAGCACATAATTCGATATCACGAATAATAACTTCATATTAGTTACGGATATCCTTTTTTATCTGAATAAATCGAACACACGACTTCAAGTCAAGAATCAATTCTTGGATAAGTTTTAGGAACATAAAAACTTTTAAAACTTTCATATTACATCTTAAATTATTTTAGAACGGTATCGAGAAAACAATAAAAGAGCCTCACTTATATGCTTTACGCAACTGACGTGTGTTGTACCAAACTCGGATGAAAAATAAAAAACATCGTCCAACAGCTGATAAGACTATACGCCAATATTTGAGAAGAGACTAAGAAATTTTTAGAAAATTGGACCGTCACTAAATCTTTATCGGTGCCTTTTAACTTCCCGCTTGTCTTCAGCTTAAAGTCATTGAGGTGCAGTACAATATTCACTTGAAACAACAATTTTTGAAAACAACAAATTGAAATTAGTCAGTCCGATTCCGACACACCACCCCGCCGTAGCCCCGGTGGAGTGACGGCCCAAGGGGGTTTCCACACGTTAAAAAAAAAGGCCTATATCCAGCAGTGGACGTCTTTTGGCTGAGATGATGATGATGATGAAATATATCAGCATCACAAATGGATCCTGCCTTATGATAAGAATATGTTTAAACAAAAGCACTATTTTAACAATAAATATATAATTAACATTATAGCTAAAAACTAATAAGCCTGGCCTCCATATACTTATAGGAAAAAATATAGGAATAGAAAAAAGGTTACCCATGCCTGTCTTAAAACATATTGCACAAATATGGTATGTCCAAAGTCAAAAATATTGCACAAACATGGCATGTTCAGCGTCAAAAATATTCCAAATACATATATGTTCAATAAGAACATAAAGACATTCTTGTGTTAGTACTTAACTAATACAAGAATGTCTTTCGGATTTTTTTAGATCGAATTTCGGTCAATTTTCGGATAATAAACGATGAAAAAAACTTTTTTTTTGTTTTAAGCTTGAAGTACTTAATCTGTCCACTAGTGGTAATATGATGCTGTAGTAAAAGTAAAAATAAAAAAAATATACACACTACACACAAACACAGGAACGGCTTCTTAAATGACAATACTTCACTTCACACTTTCACACACACTAGATCTTAGAAGTTGGCAAAATGTCTACAATTAATAGTACCCACCCATTCGTTCGAATTTTGTGACAAATCTCTTACTGTAGAGTATGTCTGGACACAGAATTATCACTTCAGCCGAAAGACGTCCACAGCTGGACATAGGCCTTCCAAGCCTCTTCACAACAACCGATCCTGTGCTGTCCGGTTCTAACGATTTCTCACGACCACGGGGTTCTACAAATCGTAGCGTGGGCGCGTACCCATGCTACGATTTTCAGAACACTTGTCGCCACTCCAGAACCTTTTGGTCCCATCACCCTTCTTGTCTATGAGCCATGTGGCCAAACCACTGCTAGTTATGTCGGTGACCTTAGTTAGTCTGTGAATCTCCTCATTCCTGCTTCAATCACGCAGAGAAACTCTGAGCATTAACCTCTCCATTGTTCTTATAGTGACATTGAGCCTTCTTATAACGCCCGCTGTGAGCAACTACGTCTCTTTACCTTAGGTCATCACACGCTGGACAAAAACTTTCATCTTGAGACACTGTGTTATTTGGGACCCTGTTCACAGAATGCTCTGCCTTAATCTAGCACCCATAATCAGTAGCTTTAATTTAAAAATCGGCTATGTATGTATGTAAGACCTATCCAATTAGTGTTTAACTATTTTTTTTAGTTCAAAATTTGCGAAGCAGTCATAACTTTTATCGCTATTAAACAAACTGTTAATCTATGAGCTCAAAATTGGTGCAGGTAATCAGATATTGTCTCCCTATTTATTGCCATATGAGTGATGCTGATAAATATTTTATGCCCATCGATAAGTTTTAAAATTCTGTCCTATTGAGTGTGAGACCTGCGAACAGTCATGTTGTGTGTTACTTTGATATTATTTGCGATAGTAAGCTGTAAGTAATTTTTTTAATTTATTGTGTGTACTTATGTAGTGTAAGGGCTACTTTAACCACTTTTAAAAGAAGAGTAAGTAGGACATTAAACGCTTAAAGAAACTAGTTACTTTAAATGCTGTTTCAACAACATTCTCTTCCGTGTGCTGATAGATTAAGAATACGAAGTGTCACCAAACCTATTTAGAGAGGAGGAAAACTTGGCATAAAACCTGTTCGAATCCGTTTGGCCCGTGTGCTGTAGTAGGCAAAAGGAGAGGCCAATGTCCAGCTGTAGACAGCTAAAGGCTGTTGATAAAAGCTAAGCATTAACACTTAGATCATTGACGGCGAAGGTTTTATGTATTACCAATAAGTAAAACGCATTAATTATATATCAATTAACAATGGAGTCTTAATTTTAAGAGCAGGAAAGTTTCTGGCCACTTGAAACTTAATTCAACTTTACAAAAAAGTGGACCCAATGTAGATCCTTGGAGCACACCAGACTCACAAAGTACGATCTAATACCATCCACAAACATTAGTTGAGACCCATTTGACAAATATAAGTGACCTCAGCAAATCGTGAACAATTCTATATCGTTGTCCAAGCCCCACCTTCTTCTAAATCAATGAGGAGGGACTCCTAGGACGGCAAAGCATGTGTTACTTTTGGGTTGTAGGTTTGAGGAACCATGCCAAGACTATTCATGATAAGATGAGGTCATCATTTGATTTGAGACAGGAACTCATTACTTTTTGTTTCAGATAGTATGTCCATCTTTTCTGTTTACCAGAGCAAATAGCGTGGTAGAGGTAGTAACACGTTTTTAAAACTCTTATAGCTTCAAGATTCGTAACTATCAGGCAGGATTGTTGGAATACGAAAAGAAATGGCTTAATTAGTATGTATTTTCATGCGAAATTATAGGTTTCTAGCACTAAAAGCATAGTCTGTACGATATAAGTGTGAACAGACAGACGGACTTACAAGGCGAAATTAGAAGGTTTCTATTTTTGACAATTTGACTACGGAATCCTAAAACTCTATATTAATATTTGTCACTACGCATAGATTGAAGAATAGAACCCGTATTTTTAACATTCATAAATTAAGACGTCTTTATTTCATGAAGATAGCGAAATTTACCAAATGACAAGAAAATGATAACCGCTGTCTTATTGATAGAGCAATAAATAATAATATAAATATATTACGGCCATAAACACCGATATGTAAGTTGATATTTACAACATTAATTTATAAAATATCTTAAGCACGACTGAATCTTATAGTTTCCATTTTCAATTATTAGGAACTCGTTTGCAACAATTGGGTAGATGACTGTATCGTAAATAAATACCAATGTCCACTTCATTAAAACTAATATCGCGAAACATCTCGGCAAATACAATTAACATAGCTTTTTATTATTATTACGAATTTCAATCAAATATACAGTGAAATATATTGTTCAATTGAGTAGTCTAAAAAAGTGACGTCACAATTTGGTATTTAGTACATTTTTCATACAAAATTGTCGTTTTGATAGATGATAAAAAGTAACTAATTGATGAGGCTAGATGACACCTTAGTCTAATTAGTTACTTTAACAAATAAGGCTATACACATTTTTATTTTTTTTCATTTTAAGAACCTGCCCAAGTGGCTCTACTCAGCCTGATGGAATTCATGAATAGAATCCAAGAGTTGTGGTCACCATACTCATTGCGAATTCAGACAATGCAATATGGTGACCCACACTATGGCGGCCTAGTAAGATGTTATTTTACGTCTCACCTCGGGACGTGTTTCGTTTCACATGGATGCTGTCGCTTAAGGTTGATCACCTGTGGAAGGGTAGTACTGTCCCGATCAAGCCGGCCCGTTCGTGGTGAAACCAGCGTGGTTCTACTACCCCTTTATGTTACTGGGTTATACATATCCACATTATTAATATTATTTACTTACTAAATATCGCAGATATCCACAGAATACGGCACTATTTGAATTTGTCCCCTGTCTTAGACGCTACCGCCGTTTTTGAAAACCAAAAACCTATAAAACAAAAGCAAAAATTATTTTTCTTACGCAAAAATTCGTAATATTTTTGTTCTATTCTGAAAAATACTAGGTCTGCCAGTAAATTTTTGATATAATTGAATCAGTTCGTTTGCAAATTAAGCTTGGATAAAATATTTTTAAATACTCGTACAAATGAGCTTCAAATATCGTAACCTAATTGTGAAAGTCTGTTCAAATCAATCCACACTACAGATACCAATATATATTAGGATAGGTAGTGTTGTCGATATTTTTTATAAGTACTCATTTACAATTCTAGATTTACAGAGTCTACAACACGTTACTACACAACTTTCTCTATCTTGCAAATCATTCATCAATCACCATTACATGTTACTACACAACTTTCTCTATCTTGCAAATCATTTTATAGTACCTTAAATTTTTCACTTTTTACCAACTTTGTACTCAACGTTATACTTAGCTCTTTTAAATTTGATATATATTTTCGACTTGGGGTAAATTGGTTGAAAACACAGAATGTTTTTATGTTTTTTTAGTTATCTGTTATGAACGGTGACAAGTTTGATTACAATTGTTATGCCTTACCAATACCTCTCTGAATCTTTCTCATTAATTCTAAGTTTGTCTAGAAGTAGAGATTGGGTTTATTTATGAGGCCTCTACATTCGATTTTCCAATTGTTTTTAAGTGTTTCGTAAATTGTTTTGTTATTCACTCTTACAGTTTTGTGTGGTTTACGTGAACTTTTCAACGGTTACTTATAGCTGTGCCAATTACAATGCCTAGTGGGCGGTACATTGTTCTACGCCGACAGCCTAGAAAAATGTCAATATACTTAAATAAAACTAGATAAACAGTTGCCATCATATTTATTTGCTTCGACCATCATCTCAGTAAATAATCCTTCTATTAAATGTCGGTTAAGAATCATAGGCACCTATTTATATATTTTAAGTACACATGTACTTAAAATATATGAATAGGTACCTACCGTGCCCGAGGGAGTTTCCACATTTTAAAAAAAAACATCCTACGTTCAAAAATAACGTATATTATGTATTATTTATTTATATATTTAGATGTTTCGACTTTTATACTTAGTAAGAATATTTGGACTACTTAATTTTATACTAATTCGGTATGTTTCGTTTTAAAAAAAGTAATTAAAAGTTTCGAAAGGCAAATTCATGCTTGTATTAATCTTTGGAAGAAATCATGTGTACAAAAAATCAAACACAACGGTACCTATTCATTTATCTAATTATTTTCGACTTAACTGTACCGGCTCACATCTGCATTCGCAGCTAACTTCAGAGACGTCTTCAAGTTTGCATCGAACTACATGTGTCTACATACTTGTAAATGTGATTTCTGACTTTGTGCGCCTATTGTTTGTAACCGTCACTTATGATATCGATTCTACTTACATAGCAATAAATTTATTTGGATTTTGTCTTAATCATTGTGGTAAATTCCTAGAACTAATAAAGATTAATAAAAGTAAGAACGTAATATAATGTTACTTAATACGAAACCTGAAACCAGTTTGTTCTGAATCATAAATAAAATCGATCTTAACAATTTTTACACCATTTATATTTTAACCCAAACGCGTATATTTATTAAATTAGGGTACACTTATCTAACATCTATCAAACCTTGCATCGCTACTAGTACCCTGGCCTACGTCCTACGTCCAGGTCTGAATCTCGTAATAATAGCTGTTCCTGGATCTCTCCTATCTCGAGCACAGAGCGACACACCGTGTGGTTTTGGTCGGTCCAATTCCGACACTTAGCCCCGTCACGAACTTCGGTGGGATGACGGCCCGAGGGGATTTCCACACTTACACAAAAAACATCTTACGTCCAAAAATAACATGTATTTTGAGTTATTTATTGTTTTTATATAATATTATATATTTGGGGTGTGTCGACTTAATTTTATTACAATACAGTATGTTTCGTTTTATAAACTTGAATAATTTTGGGGAAGTTTTCGCAAGGCAAATTCAAGCTTAAATAAAACTTTGGAAGACCTCATGTTAATAAAATATCAAACACAATAGCGTAGTGGCTTAAGAAGTCACCTTGCTTCTTTTTACTCTGTTGTGTGTTGTGGGTTCGATTCCTCAAACGAGGCAGCGCTTTGTGTTATACACTAATTGTTATTCTGAGTCTGCGTGTTCTTTGTATATATATATATATGTATATAAAGTCTCCTCATATAAGAAATCATACAAAGAAATAGTTTTTGAAGTGACAACGTCTTATAATTCGATGAAGCCGTCTGCACGCACCAAAAAACATGACCAATGCGGCGTTACCTCGCTCTGAGGCATTCCATTTAAGGCTTGAAGTGCAAGCGAGAGCGCGGAACGAGCGACAAAGAGGGACAATCGGCCTCCGCCTTCGGCAGCGTTCGACATCTGTCTCTCTCCTACTTGAGTGAGCGATGCGTCCGCGTGGACAGCTGCTATACAATAATACATTTCCATGTTTTCGTCAAGTATGAAGTGCAGTGATATGAGGTTGTCACGTTCAACTGTCGTCAGTAAACCGACTCTACAGGCAACTGTTTTTTTTTTAAAGAACTTACCAATAGTACCAATCAGAAGCAGTTTTGTAACCGCCCGGGAACGGAACTCTTTGGAACAAACAGAAACAGTCTTACAGTAAGGTATTCTAAACCAGATATATCGCCAAAGAATAACACTGACAGACAAAAATGACCTTAATGAAAGATAAATTAATTTGAATGGGATATTTTGTATCTACAACTAGCCTGTTAATAATCTGCATTTTTAAACAGTTTCAGTCACCCTCAGTTTTCATGCAACTGCAATGCACTTTTTTTAAGTAAATATGGTTGAAAATTGAATTTAATCAAGAAAAACAACTGACATTTGACTTTTATTCAGGATTTTCGGAAATATTTAGCGTCAGGTACCTACATATCTTTTGAGTGTCCAACAGTAATCAGCCAACATGTTCCGACTCCACTTGCCTTGGTACCGTTTTTCCATGTTGGATATATCCTGATGGAATCACTCGCCGTGTTCATCGCTAACGGCTCCCAAATTTTGAGGAAAAAAATCCAAATGACAGTGTAAAAACTGTATCTTGAGCGACATATTGCATCCCATAGTCTTGTAAGCTGATGTTGTTGACCAACTCTTCAGAATTTTCGTCCTTGTGGTTTCCAAGAAAATTACAAACAATATTTCGAAAACATGTCCATGCAGATTTTTCATTTTCATTTTATTTTGTTCAGATTCTTTATCAGACAGTAGATCTCTAGTTTGTGGTCCTACAAATATTCCCTCTTTTATTTTAGCATCGCTGATTTTTGGGAAATTCTGTTTCAAGTAACAAAAACCATTTCTATTTCTGTCCATAGCTTTAAGGCTGAGGAACAGGCAGATCAGCACTGTGTGGGATAGGTCTTTGAGCAGATTGTAAATTCGGATTGTTCACGGTGTGTCTGGATTTGTGATTAATACCTTTGATAGAAGTTTGGCAGAAATAACAATCTGATACATAGTCTTTCTGTTCAGACCATGTCATTGGAACTGCAAACGGCATATGACGAGATCATTTAGCCCATGATGTTAATAAACTAACACACTGTGTACAGCAAACACTAGGAGTCCAGGTTTTGTCCAAATTTCGCACCGGAAAGTTAAAATAATTAAAAAGCAGTTTTTAACTAATGGTGTCAAATTACGACGTTGACTTTTAATAGTAAGTTGACCGTAAATGTAACAAAAGTTTTTGGGATGGTTTACACACACTGTGGGCATCTTATTACGATGTACAGAAACGACAATCACAAAGCAAACCGTTTTAATTTCAATAATTTAATATTAATTTATCGGAAACATACGTCGGTAAGCAAAATTCGCGTAATCAATTTCGTTTATGTTTAACGAAAACTGAGGGTGATTGAACGAAACTAAGTATGAGGTTTATATGCGGGTAGGTAGTAGTGTTTAAAAACTGACTTGATTCTGTTTAATAAAAATACTGTTTACCAGTGTAATTTATCTGCTTGAGTTTTTACATTTTAGTTATTCTATGGTGCCAGTATATGCCTGAACTTCTGAAACAATGATGATAATTCTGTCATTACGGAACTTAACGAAATTTCTCTAAAATAATCTTTTACTCTCTTACTTCAGCGCTATTTTGCCAAAAGGCTATATTTGTGTGTACGTATTTAACAACAGTATTGTATTTTCAAGGTGGAGCAAAGGAGATACAGGATACAATTGACGTAGAAGACTTTCATGTCAAAACTGTTTCCATCGAATCATTAAGAACTGACGATGATCCACGAATCGTCGGAGGTTCACCTACGTCTATACAGAACTTCCCTTACGCTGTACAGGTTTGTGCACGTAGTTTGTCTTCTTTCTTAATACTATTTTGGACTTACTATGTATGTGATACTCCACAGTATATTTTTATCTGACGCATCTAGCACTTGAATGGCTAAATTAAACACGGAATATATTGAATATGAATTTACTGTTCAGAGGGTACCAATATTCACAGTATATTTTTTTTGTAATAGCTTGGCAAAGTGACTCTACTCTGCTTGATGGAAAGCATGAATAAAATCCAAAAGTTGTAGTCACCATACTCATTGCGAATGCTGACAATGCAGTATGGTGACCCACACTATGGCGGTCTATTACGAATTTTTACGCCTCACTTGGGGACGTAAAAGACATGACAGTCATCGTAGTATTGTATTGTACACATTTACCACGATAACTGTCACCCCTGCATCAATGGGCCTCCAGTCTCGCACTCACCAACGAAACACGACAGCACGGATGCTGTCGCTTTAGGTTGGTCTTCTGTGGGAGGGTAGTACTGCCCCGGTCGAGCCGGCCCGTTCATGCTGAAATCAGCGTGGCTCTACGTGGTGTTGGTTGTCTCCAAGAGCTTGAATTACACGTTTTTGTTAATCAGAGTGTCCACCTAACATTTATGTACCCAACTCTGTGTGTAAGAAGTGGCATCGTCAAAACAGTGTTGTCACATGAACGCTACACTATAATTTAAGTCATAGTAACTTCAGACATCTCACACCGGGCCATCTAATTTTGAACTAGGCAAAGTCTACGCTATGGTAATGTGACTGCTGATAAACCCGAAATCTCAGCACCACACACGTATACTACTACTGCGTCATCGAGGTAGTCAATTGAGTCAATTCTGAAGATGATTTCAATACAAGCCAAGAACTTGTATAAAATAAATATGAGACAATAATTTAATTTTCCAATAAAACTTCATTATGTACAGCTCCTTAACAATGGAAGATTTTCCTGCGGAGGTTCAATATTGACCTCACGTCACGTCCTCTCGGCAGCGCATTGCTTCTTTCGGTAAGTTTTATTTCAACATTAATTCCAGTAGTCACAATGTCTATAAAGGATAATTACTACCAAGAGACTCGCATCGGAATGAATTATACAATCTTTAAACGACACTAAATGCCAGTTTCACAACATAACACAAAATCAAGCCTAATTCCCAGAGGGGTAGGCAGAGACAATTGATCTCCTCTTACTACAGTCCTGACACACCTTTTTCTTCGTCTACATTTACACATCGATGTATAAGTGCTCGTAAGTTCCTGGTTTTAACACGGCCCTTCTTCAAGACATTACCAATTTGGTCGCTAAATGTTCACTGTGGACGACCTCTTCCAATGCTTTCACACGCATTTTCTCTATAATTTTCACGAGTTTTCTACCAATGAAGCAGGGACTTTATTGAAGAGCATGCTTCGATGATTTAACTGCGATAAAGTTCCTGATAGACTATTTTGAACTTACCTGTTAGATAACTACAGATTTCGGTTTCCGAAGTCTTGGATAGAGACATATATGTTAGAGGTACATTAGAAACCTTTATTCATTGAATAGTGTTATATGGTAGATAACTATCTGCTACTTTATCATAAACTGGTGAAACCAGACCTGAAATTGTATACAATATATATATGTATTACCAACGCCCCTAGCCAAGTTGATATTGTGCAAACACTAACGTTAATAGAAAGCTGAAGAATTTATGGGAACGCCGTCATCCCGACGCTAAGTCACGTAGTCAAAACAAAATATTAACCAATAATACAAGAGAATAGAGACGTTAGCGATAATAGAAAGAGAATCGACGCGAAACACATCGTGGCTAAGGAAGCAGGATCGGTTATATAAGTACTTGGCCAGCATGTACTGAGACGAGTCCTCACTGCAGTCACAGTAGTGTCAGGCGGGATTCAATTGCCTCCTAGCGAGCGAGTGCAGATACTTCCAGAAGCAACGTTCCCGGAAAAGACCTGCGTCAGTTTGAAGGACAGGGTCCCGTGCTACCTCCCTGCCCACTATATCTAAGTTACTTTTACCATAAAATATAATTTTATTAAATATTAGTGTTTCTAATCATTTGAGACAACTCAGTCGTATTAGGAACTCAAATTCTTAGTACGAATTTAAAAAAAAATTTATTGATTGCAGTAATGGAACATTTCTTGGCCCCGAGCCATTCTCCATACGAGCTGGTGCCACATATCTAGATGAAGGTAAGACTTTTAAACCCAAAAACATCATAAATATAAACATTTAAACAACATTATGGCTTAAGTTACAGACATGCAATAAATCTGTTGAACTGAACATGCAATAAAGCGTGTATTCGATTCGTCTGCACATTTGACCTAGTGGTTTAAACGGTCTCTACGCCGCTTTCTACTGCACTCAGTGCTGTGGGTTCAAACCCCACATATGACAACACTTTGTTTGATCCACAAGCTTCCACAATTTTTCTGAGTCTGAGTGTTCTTTGTGTCCGTTTCTTATATGTTTGTAAAGTCGCCCGCGACACAGAATTTATTCCTAGTGCGGGCGTTGTCTTTTTTAACATAAAAAAATTCGATTTACGCAAATATGATCACGTATCTCAGCATTGCTCACATTTGAAATGGCTCCCAATTCACCAACGCAGGCAGATACGAGCATTAACTACCTTATATCCTTAACTCACTTCTCCAATTTCTCCTTCCTACTTAACTAAAATACTTCGGTGCAAACAACTGCTTCTTCACTGTCCTACCCACCGCTCTGCCTTTGTACATTCTGTTATTTTCGTTTAAACTGTCCTGTCATATAAGCTATGTTTTAAAATTCTTTTCTAATTTCTATGCATCTTCCGTGTTTGACACTGCATCACCATTAAGTCCGCTTTTGTACATTTGTGCATAAAGTCTAAACAAAAAAATATTAAACTCTTATTAAGATTTTAGACAGGGGGTTTGTACTATCAATGAGTTCCTTCGACAGCAATAATAAATCTTCATTAATAGTAACTAAAACCAGCTCGTTGTTATTTAAAAATTAAAAGTATTAAATCATTTAAACGAAGATCAAAGAACCAGCGAATGTGTTTCAATGTGCCTCTCTGTGTGATGTGTGTGTGCTATCTCTGTGTATGTATACATATGTGTGCGTATCCATGAATGTATTTGTGTGTGTGTACCTTGCGTTAAAGTAAGGTAATCTTTACTTGACGAATTAAAAAAAAAGCAACAAAACACAAAGTGACATCCTAGAAATACAAATAAAATACTATAAATAATTTAACTTTCACTAATCATTAATTTAGTGAAAGTGATGATTAAAAGTCAACACTACTAGATCTTATGTTACACTGCTACACGCATCTCTGCATCACTCAAAGGTTGACTGGAAGAAAATGCCTACAGCATTAAGTCCGCCTTATGCAATGTAACTTATTTGCAGAAAGTGTAAATGAATAAGTAAATAAATAAAAAAATAAATATTTTTATCAATATTTGTCTCTAATCACTATTAATTGTGTTTCAGCGGGTTCAGTCCACTCTGTGTCAACTGTAGTTGTCCATTACGCCTACAACCGTACTATAACCGACAACGACGTAGCTGTCCTGGTTCTTGCCTCTCCTTTACAATTCTCTGCCAACATACAGCGCGCAGTCATCCCCTTCCACGGAGAGACTTTGACCGATAACAGCACGGTAGTGGCTGTCGGCTGGGGCAGAACTGTGGTGAGTTATATTCATTTGTATCAGTTCGGACGGTTAATCGAGGTCTCTGCCGTGAGCGCTACGTAGAGTACGCAACCGCCCGTAACTCATCCGCGATAGTCACTGATAACATGCTCTGCGCTGGACTTCTCGATATTGGAGGTATGGTTACCTTAAATAATGTTGATAAGTAAAAATAAGGTACTAATCCCTGTCAGAACCAGTTATTAAAACTTGGGAGATGTCTATATCAAGAAATAAGTAGTTGAAATATAATGTGGTGAGTTATATTCCTTTGCTGTTGATAAACGGCTTCATTGAATCCTCACTCGGAGAAAGGAGCAGTGGGCGCTTACCTGCCGCCCGTACTCCTTCCAGTCACCGTTTTGCGCGCCCCTGTACCCTGAAAACGAGGATTTAATTAAACGTTTTATGGTATATAATGCTTGGCTCACATTTTCGTTTCATGTTGGTATTAATGTGTATGTATGACTGGACATTGTTGTTATCCACCCTAATAAATTGGTGGTTAAACATTAAAAAACCACATTCTTCAAGTAGATCCTTAGGATCTATTCAAATAAACAAGAAAAATATAAAGTTTTAACGTGATAGTGGCATTCTTGTTGAACACGTAAAATAATGAAAATATTTTTATACAATTAGCACGACATCATCTAGTTTCAAATTAAGCAGAACTTGTAATATGAGAACTGGATTGCCTTAAATAACACTTTTATACTTTTTTGTTAATACATTCATATTAACTGCCTCGGTGGCGCAGTGGTAGCATACGCAACTAATGTGCTTGAGGTCTCAAGTTCGATGCCCGGGTCTGACCAAACGTTTGTACAATCTACAAACATTTGTTTCGGAGTTTGGGTGTTTTCTATGTATACTATATTTATATTTACAAAAAAAACCGTATAAATGTATTTATATCATATACATATATATATCAGTTGTCTAGTATCTATAGTACAAGCTCTGCTTAGTTTGGGACTAGATGGCGCTGTGTGTCACCTTAAAAAAAATATATATGTATATTATACACAGAAAATGGTGGCAATCTGTACTCTTTAAGCAGTAGGTACATTCGTTTAAAATTGTGCGTTACTCACGAGTCAATAACTTCACCTTCATCTTTTTTTTCAGTAGCTTTTTAAGTTGTTTTAAGACTTTCGTGATCGCAATCAAGTAAAACTAATTTGTATATAGAAGGGTGGTCTTATCAAAAGTATATTAAGTATTGGATATTGACGTACAGTCAGGTGGCGAGGTGTCAAACGTGCTCAATCAAGTATCAGTTCGGACGGTTAATCGAGGTCTCTGCCGTGAGCGCTACGTAGAGTACGCAACCGCCCGTAACTCATCCGCGACAGTCACCGACAACATGCTTTGCGCTGGACTTCTCGATATTGGAGGTATGGTTATCTTAAATAATATTAAAAAGTAAATAAAGGTACTAATCCCTGTCAGGACTAGTTATTAAAACTTGAGGAGCTCTATGTCAAGAAATAAGCCAATACGTCCAAGCGTCAAAACATTCGATGTCATTATCGCTTATTCTACCAGTAATGTAGTAATTCCAAAAGCATGGCAACACCGCTGTATTGACTCTTGTTTCAAAGGACAGAAAAAGTTTTCAAATAATGGTTTACGATTTGTAGTAGGAATTGTTTCTGGTTTCATTCTGAATTGAAAGTTATTTACAAGTATATGCTTAGACAATGTTTCTTAAACCTTAAAAAATGCTTTAAATTTCTTCATGACAAACATTTAAAATACCTGAGGTCTTCTGAAAACCTGAGATTGAAAATACCCAAATCATTCTACAAATTTTTAAACAAGCTGCTTAAGAAGCTGTATGTTTGTGGAATGCCTTACCGATTTCTGTCAGACGTGCCCAATCTGTTCAAAACCGTATTATCTCTCATAGTGGTAAATTAACGTATGTATATAAGTAGTTTATTATTACGGTATGTATATATGATATTTTATTTATTTTCTTTTAATGAACATTTCGTACATTTATTTATTAGATTAGTAGAATTTATGTATGATAAATATAAATATTTCATAGCTAAAGACCTTATTTTTACTCGAACTTCTACTCGTATATACCTAACACCAGTTTAACATTAAATTAGTCTATCCAAAGGTTACCTGCAAGAAATTGCTATAAGCAATAAGGCCACCCTTTGTACATCACAATTACTGTTAGTTTTATTACTGTATAATGTTTTTAATCCCTGTGGAAATAAAATAATATCTATGTACCTATCTATACATTTAATCGCTTAATTAAATCATTGGTATGTTTAGCATGTAAATCTGACCTAGTATTTAAATGTTCTTATTTCAGGGGCTGATACATGCCAAGGTGACTCAGGAGGTCCCCTAATCTACAATGGCATTGTTGTGGGTGTTACATCCTGGGGCGCGGGTTGTGCTCAAGCCTTGTACCCAGGAGTGTATGCCAAAGTCTCGAGGTACTCTTTATGGATCAATTCTACGGTAAGATCCGTGAAGTGTATATATTGTCACTTTATTAAAATACCATCGTTAACAGCCTTAACAATTTACTGCTAGCCGTTGGCTTCTGCATGGAAAGGAGATTTTAACTACCATACTACGCTCGCCAGATAGTTTAGTACAGGGCTTATTTCAAGTAGTGCCAACCAGCTTTGGAGCAAGCTGTCGGAAGTGCTCGTCCAAGAGCTACCTCTCGTCGAGGATCAAACCCAGATTTTTTATCCGGGCTTGAGGCAGTACGAGAACTGAATTAACTACGATGGAGACGCTGGGGGTTGGACCACGACGCGGCCCATGGAACAATAGGGTCTCCGTCTTATCCAGGGTCATCAGTAAAGCTACCACCTCAATACGTCCGACCACCGGAGAGACTCCTTTGAAAATTCGCTCCCCAGGCTGTGACCAGTGTATGATCAACGTAGCAAATTAAGCCCATCCTCAGGGTGCGACGACCTCGAAGGATCCAGTCGTATCTCATGTGGGGTGACGACTGGAGCTCGAGGGGGTTTCCAAACGTTAAAAAAAAAGAAAAGGGTTTATTTCAAGTTTGCCTTTCCTTTGCAGTGCTGTTGTAGTGTAGTGTAGTGTCTGCGTAGTATGCTTCTATTTGCTTATATAAAACCCATTTTTTTATTTTACAGGTGACATTATTCTCCTCGAACGAGTCTCCAAGAAGCCAGGCTGGGTTCGCAGCTGTACTTATGCCTTTAATATTCGTAATGTTCAAATTATAATAACTTTGATAGACTTTCTTACATCAATCACATTTTCATTCAATCAGACAAGCAATAATAATAAAAATTAAAACTCATATGTATTTAACTGTTCTTAGTTTTTAACTACATTAAGAGCTACTTACTGGCTATTGCCTGGTGCTTCGATCGCGTGAATATTTCGTATTCTAAGAGTAAGACTTTGGCCTGTGTACGACCAAGTGAGCCAGACTGGTTGGTACAGAGTTTGTTTCAAGTTTTCTTCCCCTTACAGTGATGTTATCTTACGTAGTAACAACTTTAGTCGCCTTTTATGATACCCATAGAATAAGTAGGGGTAGTGACACTCTGTAAATTCAATCCATCACCACATGGATAAGTAATATGTTTAAAAATACAAAAAAGAAATAAAGTATTCAAGAGACCCAAGTATACTACTGGTATTTTTATTCCCACCTCCTCTCCGTTTCAGGGTTTTTGACCCTACGTTAACTTCATTCACTTCCTCGTTGATCTAGAGTTTAGAGTATGCGGTTCCCGATCAAGAGGTCTAGGTTTCGATTGCCGGATCGGGTCAAAAAAAAGTGCCATAGAGTTTTTCTGATTATAGAAATAATTAATAAAAGCCTGTAATTTTTAAGCTGAAGTGTTAACCTCTGTGCCTTGGATCGTGCTGCAGAGCCGTCCCAACGAATCATGAGAGCGAAGTTACAGGGACTGCAACTGTATCCTGTCTAGTTGGCTGGTGGAGACTGTCTGCCGTGGCCAAAATCAGTTTGGAGTACATGGTCATCATTAAATTTACCTTCCAACAAAATAATGCCTTAATTATCAGTATCCTATAAGGTTGTGGTCTCAATATGGTCAAGTAACTTCATATATGCTTAAGCAAAATTCTGCTACGATGTGTCCGGTACGTGTGTTGTCTGAGATTAGACCATGTGGACACATATACCTTGACCTTTACACCTGCTTATTGAATCTGAAGGTTTAGATCTCAGGGCTTTGATAGTGGCTGTGATTTTATCGTCACGTATCGACAACGAGACAATTTGGGTATCACGCAATAGTCTGATAAAAGTACTTCATGATTGATTGATAAAGTTCTGTGGTAAGTGGGGCATATAACGTGAGACTTATAAACAGACATGTTGTGTGTTAGTATTATTTTAGTTGCGGTAATAAACTGTAAGTTATCTTTTTTTATTTATACTTAACTAACTTCGTGAACTGTGGTAGAGTAATACTTCGGTACATATAGCCCGGGTTGCCCAGAGCGATACCACAACCTCAAATTCAACGTTTGTCAATTCTTTTTAAGGTTTCTTGTTGTGTGTGGCGGGTACACAAAGGTTGGCAACACAATTATGTCTTTAGAGTCGTCGGGTCTATGGTTAGGCGTAATTATTTGTCATTAGTTGACCTTTTTATAAAAAAACTAGAATTAGGACTTCTTGGTTCATTTTCAAGTAAAGTGTAGTGTAGAACAGTTACCGGTTAAAATAACCAGACGCTTATAACATCAGTTTTCCAGTTTTCGGGTGTTTAATCTACCCGAAACGTCGTGGAAAGCAGTCAAAAACTTAATACAAATCTTATCACAACCCGTCTGTTCTGACCACTGTTGTTGACACTTACTGGAATCAAAACATATACCGTCTAGATTAACTCCAACTGCTAAGTGATATTTACTCAAATTCGTAAGCAGAGATGTATATTAAACTTCCACATTTTACCAAGCATAATTTTATTGAAACTCAGGTAATAGGACACAAAACAATACAAAGACAAGACACATCGGAAACTTTAGGACATAGACGACACATTATAATTTCAATAGGAAAGGGAATGTTGGTAACATGGGAAAAATAACAAAAGTATTACGAATTCATTATATGTATAACTGTAAGCAAAATACACAACTAAACTGCTCAAATTAAAAAAAAAACAAAATTGTTGCATAAAGAACGCAATTCTAAAATAACAAACATTTAAAAAACAATCGAATTGGGACCTCCTTGTATGTTTAAGTCGATCAATAAATGTAATGTAAATAATAAACTGCAATATAGATACATGAAGTTAATTATTGCTAAAAAGCAATTTCTTCCCGGCAACCCTTGAATGGACAAATTGACTGTAGAAAGACGAATTCATGGGTAGTTTTGAAGTGAAAAATGTAAAAGAATTCGTTTGGTTAACATAAAAATAAATAACAAAAGAAATTGATTATAATACATATTAATTTAAATAAATACATACATACATACATAAATACACAATATCTACATTTTAATTAAAAAAGAATACAACAGATAGAATATTTTCAAGTGAACAACAAATTAAGATGACAGATAATGTTCTCTGATCAGTTTCTTAAGATGTCACACATATTAGGACTGTTTTATATCTACTGTAATGCATTCTGGAGGCATACAGACTGTCCAGACACGACTTATCGTAGAACCTGGCACAGTGATCTCGTATTCTTTCTATAACTAATTCGTTGATTCGCAAAATACATGAGTTATTGGAGGGACGGGTATCATGTCCCTCCGACATAAAGGGAGGATCGTCCGACTAGGCGAGGTGATCATGCCTGGCGGGCCACGGCCCGACAGTTGATGTTGGATTGTTGTATACATGCTAATTGCCACGAGAATCTCTATTTCACGATACAGGATTGCTCCGTTGTTCACTATACTCAATAGTTCGATGTATTTTCGCTAGATGGCGCTGTAGTATGTGTTTCTGTTTCCGCTGCATGTAAAAGTCGCCATAAGTGCGTTTGAATGCACATGTGTGGATATGTATGAAAGTGAAAACGCTAATCTCTGGGTCAGAAGGCGCCAAACAGTAGAAGCCTAATTAACATCTAACATTAATCCTTAAGGAGAAGGACAAAGTGATAGGGAAGATAATAACTGATAGGGAAAATAATCCTTGAGGACAAGGACAAAGTCATAGATATAAAGCACAATATTTTGAAATTATTATTATTTTATTTAAAAAACAACACCTACACAAGGAATAAATCCTGTGTCGCGAGGGATTTTACAAACATACAAAAAACGGACACAAAGAACATCCAGACTCAGAACATCAATTTACGGATCACACAAAGTGTTGTCCCATGTGTTTGAACCCATAAACACTCAACGCAGTCGAGAGCGGTGTGGCGACCGCTTACACCACTAGGCCAGTCGTACAGTCAAATGAAACCTAGTTTTTTTTAATTTTTGCTAGAGTCCCATTTTATGTTTATGACATGTAAAAATTCAACTGTGACTAATATACAATCTTCAAACTTCATCAATTTCTAAAAATTTAACAAAAAAACCCATTACGAAACCAAGATACATGTACAAGATACGGAGTTTTATCTGTGATGTTATCAATGTGTTAAGCAGTAAGAATGAGGCCACAGCATCATAACAAAAGACTTACAAGGGAGAAATCTCTCCGGGACTTTAAAGCATACACAACCACTGCCTGTAAAAATTACGAGTATATTATTGAACACGGTCGTCTTCCATGAGACGCGATTTAACCGCTGTCATCGTATCACATCGGATTCTTTCGGACAATTTCGGTTGCTATAGTGGAAGTAAATAGATGCGGACTACCCAATACTCTTTTAATGAGTATTATGTTAATCCCCTATGGAATATTTTAAAGACAAGAGTGTGAATGTGATAAATATATCACGGCCATAAGCTTCAATTTACACATACTTACATGTTATATTATGAGTAAATTACCACTTATAGCGATAATTTCTACTTATGAGATAAGATATATCTGAAGTGTTGATACAATATAAGCACTATGTTTGATTACGCGATCAGGAAGGTATGACCATGTGTTTATGTTTGTATTTGAATCCACTTCTATTTTTAACGCGTGGAAACCCCCTCGAGTCGTCACTCACCAGTATTTGTGGTGGGGTGGTATGTCGAAATCGGACCACCTAAAATCATAAGGTGTGCTACAGTTATAACTGCGACATGCAGACCTCTCCTAGCGCCGGCACCTCCTTCGAGTGAACTCTCAGTCTAGTTCGACTGGTTAGCCCCTAATGTTTACCGAAAATTGTGGCAAGACTTCAATCCCCCTACCCCATCTAATATTTGCGGTTTTGTTACCCGATGCACATACTGGACAATGAGATACCGTTGAGTATTCTGTCGCCTTATGTTCCGGTCGACCACAGCGGAAACATAATCCGCTGTCCAGGCATTTGAAACACCTCACCGGTCTCGCCGCCAGACTCTGGCGTTCAGGGAAACGGTGATGCTACAGGAAAATTTATGTACGCCGCACTCAGGCCTCCGGGACCGGGAAGGATGGTGTCAGGCCTAATGTTGTCGGCGTTGCAACTCTTCTCCCATATTGCAGCACGGACGTCCTCAACCGTCACGAAGTACAAATACTTCAATTGTTATTCTTTTTCAACTTTCACGAGATTCTCATCATGACGAACGGCGATATCGACAATCATTGCGCGGCGCTTTAATCGATCTATTATCACAATATCAGGCTTATTGGCAACAATAGTCCTATCTGTGATAATAGATCGATCCCAATATAACGTAACACGATCGTTCTCAAGAACTGGGTCGGACATACACCTGTAGTAAGGCACTTCAAAATGGACAAGTTGGTATTTAAGGACAAGTTGTTGGTGCACGATCGTGGCTACCTGGTTGTGCCTGTGCAAATACTCACTGTTAGCAAGACGAGAACAACCAGAAATAATATACGTAATAGATTCCCCAGGATGGTGGCACTCCCGACAGATGTCAACCATGTTATCTTTCAGGATATACTGCCGATAGTTATTCGTCATTATAACCTCGTCGATAATCGCACAAACAAAACCTTTAGTCTCTTCGAAGAGATCACCATACCGTAGCCAAGACGTTGATCCCTTAAAGTGTATATCAGAACCGTGTAGGGCCCTTTACCCTTCCATGCTTCCCTGCGATCAGTAGTACTAGGTACTAAAGTTTTGCGCCAATTCTCTTTAGCCTCCTTCTTTAGTATCCACTGCAACTACATTACGATGCACTCCCACATTAGTCTGTAGGAAATTCTCTGACATTGTATATCTCGCAATTGTGTAAAGTCTTGATATTTAATAGACAACGACTCCCAAACTTTCGCAGAATAATCTACCTCATAACCGATGAAAGTGGGTGGTGCATGCAGAATGCAGTCAGCAATGTACGGACTCTCCTATCAAGGAAATTTAATTCGGTCTGAGTCCATCTAAGTACGCCAAAGGAATACATCAGAACCGGCATGACCCAACTATTATAGGCTCGCATCTTGTTACCGTCGGATAAAAGACTTTTAAGTACTTTTATTAGGCGACCAAAGAAGGGTTCCTGTAATATTTGTGTCACACCAGGTTCTTTTATTCCCAAGGACTGTGAAAAACCTAGATACTTGTTAGTTTCGGTGGCAGACAGAGATCTGAGTTTTGTTGAATTTTAAAGTTGTATTCCTTCAGATTCTACAATCACACCGTTCTTTACATACATAACTACACATTTGTCTACACCAAATTCCATCTTGATAGAATTACTAAAGTTTTCAGTGATCCTTAATAATGTCATCAATTGTAATTTTGTGGAGGACAGTAATTTCAAATCATCCATATAAAAAGGTGAGATATAACTTGATCATCTTTCCGCAACCAATAGCCTGACCTTGAACTCTCTAACAGAGTTCTAAGAGGGTTCAAAGCTAGACAAAACCACAAGGGACTCAGACTGTCACCTTGAAATATACCTCGCTCGATCTTTATTAGTATATCGTTTATCACAGTCTGCCGACATCCTGGATAGCGGAGTGTTGTTCTCCATTGGCTCATACACGACCTTAAGAAAGTGCACAGAATTGTATCAATCTTATACAACTCTAACACTTTCAAAAGCCACGTATGTGGAACTGAGTCATAAGCCTTCTTGTAATCTATCCAACAGGTCGCCAGACTCTTACGACTACTAAGTACCTGTTGGCTAGTGGTCCGGTCTATGATAAGGAGTTCTTTAGTGCCACGGGTCTCATTTCAACATCCATTCTAAGAAATAGAAAGTACCGAATTACTATTGATGTGTGTAGTAATTTTAAGTCCCAAAATGGATGCTAGAAGTTTATACGTAGTTGGTAAACAAGTAATAGGTCTAAAGTTTTTGGGATCCATGGCACTATCAGATTTATAGAGTAAATGGGTTACATCAGTAATTAAAAATTGTGGTAATGAACCAGGAAAGAAAAACTCGTCGCTGGAGCTACAGCTCGACGCCTCTGCAACAGCCGGAACATCCATTGTTGCTTCCGCTGACGGCAAGGCGCAGTGGAGCGACAAGTCCAGGGATGTTGTTTGTGCTTTTAATGTAGCTCTCGTTAACATTTTGAAATTTCTTTTCTGGACATTTTTCTATTGACGTAAAGCTCAAACGTGATGTCTTCGGTAACAGATATTTTTATGAAAAATTAATTTTTGTTGTACTTTTATTCGGACTGTTTATTGGGCACAGGTTCATTTTCGTTCTGATTAATATTGGATAGTCTGAAATAATAAATTTGTAGCAATATATATTGTATTTTAAAAATATGTATGAGAAATGCCAACTGCTTCTAGTGTTGCTAGTTTATTATTATTATTACATTTAGCGAGTAATAGCTTTGAGTTTGTAATGCTACTTGTCCTAATTACGTTGTTTTCAATTATTTTAGTTATCTTGAGATTTTTGTTAAAAAATTCTTCTATCAGTTTTACACAATTGAAATAGTTTAAACGTTACAAAACTAATTAATACTTAGTCTGGCCATAAATACTGTTACACTTAATTATAAAAAAATATTACATTTGAATTTCGAATCTGTCATTTTTATACGATTGTTCATTGTGTTTTCTCATTTTGGCGCCAATACATTGTAAAATATTTTGCGATATTAAAATGGTGTGGGGTGATAAAGAGAACCGAATCGCTGTGATAGCATTACACAAAGTAGGTATGGAGCCAAATGCAATTTTTAAAACTCTCCATACACTTGGTATTAGTAAAATGTTTGTGTACCGGGCTATTAATAGGTACAATGAGACCTCCTCTGTTTGTGACAGAAAAAGATCTGGCCGTCCACGTAGTGTTCGTACGAAAAAGGTGGTCAAAGCAGTAAGGGAAAGAATTCGAAGAAATCCTGTCCGAAAGCAAAAGATTTTATCTCGGGAAATGAAGATAGCACCTAGAACCATGTCGCGTATTTTAAAAGATGACTTAGGACTTGCAGCCTATAAGAGACGCACTGGCCATTTCTTAACTGATAATTTAAAGAAGAATAGGGTGGTAAAATCGAAACAACTACTGAAGCGGTACGCAAAGGGAGGTCACAGAAAAATTTTGTTTACGGATGAGAAAATTTTTACAATTGAGCAACATTTTAACAAACAAAATGACCGTATTTATGCTCAAAGCTCTAAGGAAGCTTCCCAATTAGTCGACAGAGTGCAACGTGGACATTATCCGACTTCAGTGATGGTTTGGTGGGGTGTTAGCTATGAAGGAGTGACTGAGCCATATTTTTGTGAAAAAGGTATCAAAACATCGGCACAAGTGTATCAAGATACCATTCTTGAGAAGGTAGTTAAGCCCCTTAACATCACCATGTTCAATAACCAAGTATGGTCCTTCCAGCAAGACTCGGCGCCGGGTCATAAAGCTCGGTCCACGCAGTCTTGGTTGGAATCGAACGTTTCGGACTTCATCAGAGCTGAAGACTGGCCGTCGTCTAGTCCCGATCTTAATCCGCTGGATTATGATTTGTGGTCAGTTTTAGAGAGTACAGCTTGCTCTAAACGCCATGATAATTTGGAGTCCCTAAAACAATCTATACGATTGGCAGTGAAGAATTTTCCCATGGAAAGAGTGCGTGCTTCTATTGATAACTGGCCTCATCGTTTAAAGGACTGTATTGCAGCCAATGGAGACCACTTCGAATAAGCTTTTTATATTTTTAATTGTTTTATATTTATGTATTAAACTGACACACTGTAAAAGTAATAAATGTTATTTGCAGTTAACAATTTTCTTTTTTCTTTATTACAATATTTATGGCAAGACTAGGTATAGATATGACTGGCGGTATCAAAGCCGGTAAATGATAACTTTTTCATGGACAGATTTAATTGATTGATGTTTGTTGGTTACCGGATGCAAGAATTAACCCAATTAATTACAACAACAAAACAGCCTTACATTTCTTGTGACTTTACGATATTTTCCTTGCTACTTCTTCTACTTATCTATTAAAAGTATTTTTTTAAGATACCACGACGGTCAAAAAACTTGATTTTGGGTTTGTTTAACGTTTTTACTTCTCTTTACTGTCTTTTGCCTCGCGTAGCTTGCTCCCTTGATCGCCTCTTATAATTGCCACGGGGTGAATAGGCGTGGTAACATTCCATATTCTTAATCTGTCACCACACGCAATTATGACTAGTTCAGCAACTGTTTATATGTAACCAGAACTGAACAATTGACATTTTGATTATCCACGATAATATGCATAAATCCTGAAAGAGATATATCATATCCAGGTGGTGCGAGAGAGATACAAGATGCACGTGATGCAGAAGACTTCAGTATCTCCGTGGTTTCAACCGCATCATCACGGCTTGGTTCTGATTCACGGATCGTCGGAGGCACACCAACGACTATAGAGAAGTTCCCTTACGCTGTTCAGGTCAGTATTAGGTATTTGTGATTCTTTCTTGTATATTACTGATATTGGTATGATAATCTTTTATGTTACTATATTTATTGATTTTCTAGATGGTAAAGTCAAATGTTTATAGTATAGTAAAGTTATGTTTATAGTCTAGATATTGTTGTGAAAAAATCACGTGGAAAAGAATAAATAAAATAAGTCCCTGTTTACCATTTGGTGATGAAAACGAGAGTTTCTTACTGTGATGATGTTGAGATTGGCCTTTTCTTTTGTTTAGTTAGGGTTCTTCAAAATCATTATTTCGTAGATTTTGTGTGGTATAGGGGTAGACGTGTAACTTCATAGTGAGTGTCGCAGATCATAGACATAGGTGCGGCGTCATTCTTTAATAGCGCCTCCAAAATTGTTGAGGGATGGTGCAGTGACCTCATACTCGCGATGAAATATGATGAAATATTTTTCTAACACCTGCTTTCTGGAGTAGAGCTCTCTCATTGTTGATAGCAATCAACTGTTGTTCCAATACATACCATGATAGGCCTTTAGACTTAGAAATTTTTACCATTATGGTTATCATTGTCAGGCTCTACCGATTTTGGGAACAAACGGCCATGTGTGTCATGTGTACTATACTTTTACAGATCCTTAACAATGGGCAGTTTTCCTGTGGGGGTTCTATATTGACGGCACGGCACGTTCTCTCGGCAGCGCATTGTTACCACAGCAAGTAAGTGTTATTTTAACATGGACAATGATTTTACAATGACAAACTTGACAAATTCCATCGAGTTTACATTGAAATAGGGTATCTCCTACGAGAGATGCCCCATTTCTATTTATATTAATGTATATTGACAATATTTAAGTGACGTTCATTTGAGCAGTAGTTAGTACAATTTAGGTGTGTTATTTAATTTTATATTATGTCGTAAGAGGCGACTAAGGGAACAAAATATATAAGACAACATCACGGCAAAGAGAAGGAAAACTTGGACAAACTCTATATCAATCTGTCTAGTCAGCGTGGTATAGTAGGCCAAATCCTCCATGCTAAGGAGAGGCCAGTATCCAGCAGTGAACTGCTAAAGGTTATTGATGATGATAATGTAATGTAAGAAGGAGATTTCCGTTTGTAAATATTGAGCAATTGAGCAACGGACAGATCCTTAGGGAAGTTTGTGCTTCTTCTAGATTTTTATTACTAACTTTATTAGGTAGTAAAATCACGCTGGTTTCGGCACGAGCAGAGCAGTACTACCCTGTCAAAGAAAAATAATCTAAAACCACAGTATCCGTGCTGACATGTTTCTTCGATGAGTGCGAGACCGCAGGCTCATTGATGCAGCGGTGATAGTTTTCGTGGTAATTGTGTGAGCCTTACACTATCACGATGGCTGTCATGCTGTGGTCCCTAAGCGGGGCGTTAAAAAGCATCTCACTAGGCCACCAAAGTGTGGTTCACACTACACTGCATTGTCTGCATTCGCTATGAGTATGGTGATCAGAACTCATGGATCCTATTCATGCCTTCCATCAGGCAGAGTAGTCACTTTGACAAGCTCTTAAAATAGAAAAAAAAGTCGTTACATATAATGTAATGCTTATCAATTCAGAAAAATCATGCCCAGACAAATACGTAGATTCGATATACATGTTAGATTATAAAAATAGAAGACAGCGAAGTCATACTAAAAGTGTCTAGTTAATTAAAAATATTTCTTGCAGTGATGGAACATTTCTCGGACCCGCTCCATTCTCCATACGAGCTGGTGCCACGTATTTAAATGAACGTAAGTAATAAAAGAGAACTGGCCTCGAACCCCATCAAGTAGGTATTGCCCCCATCATTGCAGAGGTAGCGTATTGATGGGATTCGAGACGTCCACGACTCTTCGTATATACCTTTCTGAAGAATTGTCAAGCTTACCTATATATGTATCACAGCTGAAGGGTTCAATAAAAATACTGCTCTGAGGGACTTGGCGGCATATAGTCTCTTAATAAAATTAAAAATAATTAAAAGAAATGGCAAAGATGGTAAATCAGATAGTAGAAGAGAACAGAATAAGAAGGAACAAGAAGTACGAAGAATAGAAGGGACAGAACGACGCAGTTCGTAATAATGATTACAGTTTTATATAAAGAATATTGTATATTGTCCATTCAAAATTAAAAAAAAAAAATTACGTTTATTTTCTATTAAATTCGGCCTAGTGAGGGATACGGGAAGCCGTTGGATGCAGACGGCACGGGACTGGCTGCTGTGGACATCTCTTGACCGAGATGATAATGATGATGATGCCTATTAAATTTATTTATTTAAAGTCAATTATTTATTCGTTTTATCTTATACTGCCTTTGGTCTTGACAGTCTCGACGGCACAGTGGTAGTGTATACAACTGCTGTACTGAGGTCTCGGGTTCGATTCCCGGGTCAGACTGAATGTTTGTATGATCTGCAAATATTTGTTTCGGAGCTTAGGTGTTTCCTATGTATAACAATGGTATTAACAAAAAAATATGTAAGTACTCTATCAGTCAATCTACCTTTCATAGTACAAGCTTTGCTTAGTTAGAAGCTAGATTGCGTGGTGTATCTGATGTATCGTGAACGCCTGGAGCTCAAGAATCACAAGTGTGTTGCCGTTGTTTGAGACTTTCTTTCAGAATTAGATCACTTCTAATTGGTCCTCGGTTCTACACGCATTATGAATTGTATTCCAGAGGGTTCAGTCCACTCGGTGTCAACAATTGTCATCCACCAAGACTACAATATCAGTATATACGATAACGACGTGGCCGTGTTGGTCCTCAGCTCACGCTTGCGATTCAAGGATGGCGTGAAGAGTGCTAACATCCCTATTCAGGGAGAGGTCTTGGCTGATTACAGCATAGTGGTAGCTCTCGGCTGGGGAAGGACTGCAGTGAGTCTTATTTTTTTTTAATAATGAAAATTAAAAAAAAAAACACTTTTAACACATTAGTTTTACTATCTAGTAACTATGTAAATAAATGTATGGAATTATGAGTACTTATAAGAAACTCCTAATTAATGCCCTTTAGCCTAGTACAGTGTCTTGTTGAATTTTATGTAAGTTACTTTTTTTGTTTCTTTTGGATATGGTTATGATGCAGCAGCATAAAATCATTATTAAAATAATTTCAGTATTTTCAGAGTTTATTGATATCAGATAAACTAATCTCTTATTTTCTCCTTGCGATGACGAATTAAGAATACAGATGATGAATTACCTATTTATCCTGTGTCGTAGGAGCCTTGTTGATCTAGTGTTTAGCGTACGTAACTATCGATCGAGACGTCTCGAACTCGATTCCTGGGTCAAGAAATGCTTTTAATGAATTAGAAAACCCGAAGTTTGAAAGTTGGGGTCTTAACCCCTAGTTAAGCTGTCGGTCCTGCACCTGATCGCTCCCCGGTTGTCGGATAGCCGTCGCATTGGATCATGACAGTGAAGGAACAGAGAGTGCACCTGCGTTTGCACATGCACTTGCGTACTATAATATCTCCTGCGTAATTAGCTGGTCTCCAAAACAGCTAGGAGTACATTATTGTTGAGTACATAACCGATTAAAGAAGAAAACTATGCAAGCCAAAAGCGCTGTTTGCAGCGCTCTCTTTGCAGCTCTCTTTGGAGAGGGAAACCCCTAAACAACTTTACACTAAGCCGTCAGGCCAGCGTGACATAGAAGCCCAAAACTCCTGTTCTAAGGAGAGGCTAATGTCCAGCAGAACACTACTAAAGGCTGTTGAAGTAGATAACCAAATCCCTAGACTATTTTTTTATGGAAGCCTACCGGAGTGACTATTCTGCGTGATGGAAAGCATGAATAGTTTCCAGGAGTGGTAGTCGCCATATTCATTGCGAATGCCGACAATGCAGTATGGCGACCCACACTATGGCGGCCTAGTGAGATGCGTAATGCCTCGCTTAGTGACCCTGGATTAGAGTAGAAGGGAAATTGATTAAAAATTTGATATTGACGATCAGACAGGTGGTGAGGTGTCAAACGTGCTTAAACAAGTGTCCATCATGACGATAAATCAAGATTTATGCCAAGAACGATACGCATGGCTTGCAAATTATACTGGAGTACTTATGGCAGTCACTGACAACATGTTCTGCGCTGGACTTCTGGATGTTGGAGGTCAGTGCATTCTTATGTTGATTTATATTTATTTTATGGCCCTCTTGGTGACCCTGACTGTTAATCCAAAACTCGTGGATTCGATTCCCACCTTAGACAAGTATTATTTGATGAGCATAGTTATTTTGTTTTGTACCTGGAAGTAATTTATCTATAATATGTTATGTATGTATTTAGAAATATTCAGTTTGTTATATGCAGTTTAGTTGCCATAGTTACTGGCTCTGCCAAGTTTGAGATCATACTGTGAGAGACGTGGGAAGTTATAATCATTACTTACGTAATGGACTTAACCATCCATGAAGTGAAAATATATATTATATTAATTTTTATTTTAAAAGCCTGCCAAAATAACTCTACTCTACCTGATAGAAAGCATGAGTACAATCCAAGAGTTGTGGTCACCATACTCATTGAGAATGCAGCCAATGTAGTATGGTGACCGACGCTATGGCGGCCTAGTGAGATGCTTTTTTACGATGCGCTCGGGGACGTAAAGGGCATGACAGTCATCGTGGTAGTGTAAGGCTCACACAGTTACCACGATAACTGTCACCACTCCGGTCCCGCACTCACCAACGAAACATGACATCACGGATGCTGTCGCTTTAGGTTGATCTTTTGTGAGAGGGAAGTACTGTCTCGGGCGAGCTGGCCCGTTCGTACTGAAATCATTGAGGCTGTACTATCTTTAATATAGAACTTGATATATAATAAGTTCGTGTCTGATCTAATAGTTTAAACTGTAATTTCAATATTTCAGGGGCTGACACATGCCAAGGTGACTCGGGAGGTCCTCTTAGCTACAACGGCATTATCGTGGGTATCACGTCCTGGGGCGCCAGTTGTGCTCATCCTAGTTACCCGGGAGTATATACTGAAGTCGCAAGGTTTTCCAACTGGATCAACAAAACAGTAAGACCATATTTGTACAAATTATTCGTTTTATTTATTGTTGTTATTGAGATTAGGTATCTTCATCCTACGCAACGAGGAATGTATCAATATAAGGATTTGACTACCTCGGCGGAGTAGCATATGCGACTGCTGCGCATGAGGTCTTTGGTTCCATTCCCGATTCGCCCAAATACTGTATGATCTGCAAATATTTGTTCCGGAGTTTAAGTGTTTTCTATGTATAATATACATGGATTTACGAAATAATAAGTTTGAAGCTAGATGGCGTTGTGTCAGATCTCCGATTTATTATATTTTATTTTACATATTTTTTGAAATTACAGGTGATAAAATATAACGGCTCTGCAAGAAGCCAAGCTGGGACTATAGCTGCTCTCATGCCTATTGTACTCGTAATGCTCAGAGTGTAGTTATTGCGGTAAACTGAAACACAACACGTATTTCACGGATACACTATGATTGGAGTAATTAGAAGTGAGCAATGAATATTTTAAAATGAGTAACCCGAGATAAATATGCCTATATTCTGATGAACTTTTTAACGTTGTGTGATGTTTTTTCTACAATGAATGAGTGGAACCAAAAAACAGTACTCTTTCTATCAAAAAGATAATTTTTCGAAGCACTTTATAAATCAACTGTCCGTGTGGTGACGGATTATGAATATATAGTGTTACCACCCCTATTCATCCCGTCGGTGTCGTAAAAGGCGACTAAGGGAACAAAGTATGCAAGACAACATCATTACAAAGAGAAGGAAAACTTGAAACAAACCCTATTTCAACCCGTCTGGCCAGCGTGGTATAGTAGGCTAAAATCTCCTTGCTAAGGAGGCCTACGTCCACCAGTGGACTGTAAAAGGCCCTTGATTATAAATCAAGCTGTTCTAAGGTTAAAATGTGTGCGTTGCCGCAGCAAAATGTTTATTGAAGCCCAGCGCAGAGCCAAATGGATAAATAAACAGCTTTTGTTATATAATAAACGTTAGTGTATAGCCAAATTTGTGGTCATCATACTCATTGCGAATGCAGGCAATGTAGTTTTTGAAGATTTCGCTGCGCTGACATTTTGGGCTTGCCCAGATTTCGAAAATGGCATAATGCAGAAGATTGAAAACAGTGGCAATGATAGACCTTAACTTTCTTAAAACACTGTCATCATCATTATCATCAAGCTTCTTAAACAGTCCACTACTGATTATCTTTGCACATACATATAATTCTACTGTACGTATGTACGTCACTGAACTCCTCCTAAACGGCTGAACAGATTTGAATGATATTTATTGTACGCGTTTGAGTGACGCCTTGGATGGTTTAGATTCACAAATTAACTCGGTAAAAAAGTTAAAAAAAAGTTCTTGCAGTACGAAGTTCTCCGGGTCAGCTAGTATTATGTTTAGATATAGACATATACAATAAAACATTATAATAGTTTTAAACGTACAGCTGAGAAAATTTTGAATTAACGCTTAATTGATAGATTTATTTTGATGTTTGTTACTCAATTACGTCAGAAACCCTGAACGGACCTAGATGATTTGGTTTATATATGAAAATAGCACGTTAGTCTGTTCTTAACCAGAAAACAAATCTCATTGGCAAGACCGAAATTAAAGACCGAAAACTAATGTGTTTCAATTTCATTAGTGTACAGAGAATTTGTTATTTAAAATTTATATAATAGTACCCCATATTTTGGTAAAGTACGCATAAATAGACATATATTTATTTCAGGTACGGTGTTTTCACATAATAAACGCTAAATACGGTAAAAAGGGATTTTTTTCCAACATAAATTGCACTGTCTCACGCTTCAATCTATCACCGTCCACTACTGGACTCCTTCCCCTTCCCCCTATCACCCATACAGACGAGACGGACTTCTATAGATTACTAGCTGACCCGGCAAACGTTGTTTTGCCATATAAATAATTTCCTAGTAATTTTAGGGTTGTACTACCCCTAACATTTAGGGGGATGAAAAATAGATGTTGGCCGATTCTCATAGATACCGGATAAGCACAAAAAATTTCATTAAAATCGGTCAAGCCGTTTCGGAGGAGTATGGCAACGAAAACTGTGACACGAGAATTTTATATATTAGATGTCCAGTTTACCTTCTCTTTGCAGAGTTGTTACGTAGCAGCTTGCCCTCTTACGACATCCACGACTTTCTCAAAATAGGGTTAAAATAAAAGAGCAATAATTAGATATCACATATGAATATTTAATTAACGAGTAGTGATATAATATATGTTACAATAAATATAAGGTACATCAGGTGTGTTCGCTACTCTCGTCATAACTGCGCGGGCGCCGGACGTACTGACACTAGCACCACCTGCCGGTACAACACTGCAACAACACGTGCACACTGTAGATTAGGTTCTTATGTATACAATGTAATAAAATATAGAAATTAAATATAAACTATTTTATTTACAAAATACTGCATAATGTATAATGCTTACATTTTGTTTAATTTAATGAAACTGACTTAATTCAACAGGATTTAAAATGCAATTTAATTATGTTTTTGAAACTCCTAAATCAAAGTCAAGTTAAGTTAAAAATTATAACCACGTCCTTATTCGTCATGACCTCTTGTGGGGCAGTGAGTGAATAACTCTATTTTGAAATATCTGGGTGTTTATTCGTTGTTTTGTAAGAATAAAGACTGAAAGAAGATTGAAACAAACAGATAATAGTGCAATTTTAACATTATGAGGACAATGTATTTTGCATAGGAGGGTTTTGCTCGTCTCTTTCTGTGGACAAATTATGCTTGCGAAGGAGATGGTGGAGCAGGCCGGGAGAGGTTTGGAACTCTGCCAGTCCAGCAGGCCCGAGAGCAGACTAGGTACCCCAGGCGACTGAAGCCAGAGGTCGCAAAACGATCTCTAACGCTAAACTTGAAGGTGACAGGTCCCGCCTATCACCCTAGCAGAAGTAGGCCCAGGTGGTGGCGCGCGCACCTTCCATACAGGAATGAGCCTACTAGAGCCATCGGTGGTCTAAGGATCGTCGGGGTTCCAGGGATTTCCTTTCTAGGGTGCAAGTAGTACCCGAGACGGTGTGCGGTTTTTGGTCGTTTCGAATCCTACATAACCACTAGCATATTCTGGGGGATTATCGCACAGACAAAAAAGGAAATTTTTGCAATAATTGTAATACTTAGCATGAGATTTTTGTGGTTAGACTACAACACTCAGCGCAGTAGGAAGCTGTCCGCTGTCAGTATCGCACGGTGCCAGCTTAAATCTAGTGATTTAATAAGTGATTTATGATGAAATCGCCATCAATGCCAAAAATGAAACATTTAAATCGAATTAAGTAAAACTTAAAAATGTGCAGTGAGAAAGTATCTTAACATGAGCGCATAAGCCTCACAAAGTAAGATATTTTTTTGTTTATTTATTTACTCTTTATCATACACACAAAAGTACAAAGGTGAGCTTAACTCAAATCTGTTTTCGTCCAGCGAATCTCTACGGTACACCAGTTAGTTACATCTAATAATTTAGCGACATAGACCAACAGTGAGCAATGTCTACAAACCACATAGGTTTTCTATAAATATTTAATTATTTGTATATGATAAGTAAATAAAAAAAAAATAGGGTGATCATACCTTTATCGGTAAGATGTTCAGTGAGCAGCACGTCTGCGGCGAGTTCTCGGTCGCGATGCTGTATGGACCGCAGTTCTCTCGGCGTGGCCTCGGTCTGCTCCGCGATGACGGAACCTTCTCGCCACGAGCCCTCGTCCCCGCTCTCTAGCAGTTTCCAGCGTGACAGCTCCTCCGTCACAGATACGATTTCGCCTCCCTAACGGTTAATGTATTTTTGATAAACGTATCAAAGGGTAAAACTGGGGAGGGTCAGACATTAAACGTTACTCTATCTATAATTTTTATAATACAGGACGTCTTAAGACGACAAATCAATAAACAATAAATAACTTAATATTAACAGCAATAATAAAGAATAAGTTTAAAGGATTTGTCGTAAACGACGGACGTTCAATAGATTTCGCATCTTTTTTTTCTCAGGATGAGCGAAGCTCTGATGTGAATTTATAAAAAAAATATAGTGAAAAGTTATGAGGATGTGAAGGTGGTCGAGCGGAGGTACCTCATGCGCGGGCGCGTGGTGCGGTTGCTGCGGTCGCGGGGCGCGCTGCGAGTACTTGTGGTCGGCGAAGGGCGCGAAGGCGGGGTCGGCGGCCAGGCGCAGCGCGCGGTCCAGCACGGCGCACGTCAGCTCGCGCCACGGGTCCACGATCAGGTAGCTGGCCTCCGCCTCCGCCTCGCCCTCGCCCACCGCCTCCTCGCTCTTCGGCGCTGCCGTCTGTTACACCGAGCTTATATATTAGAAAATTCTCACTCTACAGATACACAAAACGAAACGAGCACAAAGAACATCCAAATCGAGAACAACAACCTATGCATCACAGTTTTATGCAAGGAATGGAAATAACAAAATTTTGCGTCTTAGAAAGCAACGAATTAACCGTTTCAACCACAAAAGCCATCCAACCATTGCGACTAACTTTACTATCGACTATATTCTGTTCGACAATTAACGTACGTATACGTTTTCCATAAATTATCATATACGCCAAACACGATGACCGGCTACGAATATACGGCTACGCTATTAAGTGTCATATCTCATCATATCAACGATCTTGAATAGTCCACTGCTGGACACAGACCTCTCCTTACAAAGGACATGTTGACCTACAGACTGACACTGGCCCGACAGGTTCATTTAAAGTTTGCATCAAGTTTTCCTTATCTTTGCAATAATGTTGTCCAGCATGGTTTATTTCCTTAGTCACCTCTTACAACACCCATAAAACTTATAAGAATAGTGACACTCCATATTTTAATTAGTCAACGTGTGGAAAAGTCAAACTTTGGTAATGTAATAAAGAAATAGTTGTAGTTTTAAACAGTTCAAGTTACAAATATTGGATCAGAACCTGCTGCATTTGCCAAGTTCTGATTAGATTCCCTATTAAGTAATATCTTTTTCCTTTTACTCTCTGAGCACCATATCTACCATTCCCTTGTAGAATACTTGGTAAATTACAATAAAAAAGATAGTACGAGAACACATCAAATTACTATTGTCAATTTCTAGAAACTCACTTTCCAATTGGCTTCAAATATTCTTCAAATAACCAAAGTAATGAGAAGAGGAAACTAGTGGAGTAATTTTAGGATTTTAGCCAAACATACATACAGATTAATGACAATAACTTTAGTAAAAAAATGTTTAGTTAGTTTATTTACAAAATAATTACTATTGTGGCGACTTTCACATTACAGCACAAAAAAAATATATAACAGCGCCATCTAGCGAAGATACATCGAACTACGAAGTATGAACGAAACGTATGAATGTAATGAACTACAATGCAACTACTAATCCTGTATCGCGATATAGAGATCCGCGTAGTAATTAGCATATATACAATATCCCAACATCAACCGTAGGGCCGTGGCCCATCAGGCATGATGACCTAGCCTGGTCAGAAGATCCTCCCTTTGTGTCGGAGGGATCCGACACTCGTTCCCCCCACACTTTGTTACTTAAAAAAGGGTGACTGCCGATAATGATAAGGCAACATATGTGCTCGTATGCTAGCAGTGTAGATATAACCATAGCTACCTGTGCGGGGGATCTGTTGGGGTCGATGATGGTGGCCACGACGTCAGCGAGCGCGTCGTGCACGAAGTACGTGTGCGCACGCGCATCCGTGATCACGTACGTCTCCCCTCCACAACCTCCCACCGTCGTCGCACCCTCCTCGTATACCGAGTTGTTGTCCGCCATCGATACCGAGTCTAAGCCGCCCTCCGTGTACGGGTGTGTTTGGGATAGTATGTCGAGTTTTTCTTTAGCTGAAAACAGAATAACGGTCGAACTGTGAAAAATTTGCGGTATTAAATTATTTTATTTGCATTTGTAATCATGTTCGAAAATTAATATGTATTTATGGTTCTTTAGTAAGACTTTCAAAAAAAATTTTTTTGTTTATATAAACAAATAGTACCATGTTCGTTAGGCATGAGCCGGCACAGCTCGTAGCCGCGGCAGGGAGCGGCCCTGGACACGCGGAACCGCGTCGAGCGAGACTCCCACGAAGGACCCAGCTCTGTACAACAAATGGCTTTTATTAAAACTACTTTATTTACTTTACTTAACTTATATTTTACAGTAAGCTAAAAAACAATAAGTTTATACCGTAACAATAAATAACCTTTATAAAGATACATTCTGTGTTAATAGAACTCTTACAAATTACTATTCTGTTATGTTAACTGTATTGTAACGTATACCTAAATATGTTACTATGTGTTTGTTACGTTATATTGTAAACCTTCATATAAATGTAGGGATAGCTGCTAATCGACTCCTTGAACTTGAAAGCGCACGATTTGTTTAGCCGATAGTCTCGTCGTCTCGTCTCGTCTTAGTCGTTTCACGAAGTAGATAATGGACGTCGTTTTATTTTTTATTTTCCTTTGGTGTTTTAATAATTTTATGTAAATTTATAAGTATACTTGGTGAAGTGATTGTATAACGGACCTGCATAATTAGTGACAGAGTCGTGTTCGGCAGCTGGATCGAAGCCATCCTTAGGTGGTGGCTGCTTGTAGTTGAGGCTGATCTTGCTGAGCTCGTGGTCCAGCTCCGCCAGCGCTGCAGCGTGCCGGCTCTTGGGCGCTCCTCCACCCACCACTCCCACCACACTGGATGACACTTCACTCACTTCACTCTGTTCACATCAAAAACTATTTACTGACTGCCGATACCAATAAGCTTCTATGACAATCTTCGAAACAAGACATACTTTTTTTTAGAAAAAGGGGACAAACGTGCAGACATTTCACCTGATGGAAAGTGACTACCGCCACCCATTAACGCCTATACTCATGTTGCCACATGTGCGTTACCGGTATTAAAGATTTGAAAATCGTATCGGTCCAGTAACTTATTTATAAATAAAGACATAATTAATATATCGTACCTTAGGTATACTATGTAAGGGTTGCCTGTGAGTTGGTGATAGAGCAGGGCTGTATTCTAAGGGAGACTGAGGCGATACAGGACCCTGCAAAGAATACAACATATTACGTTTATCTTCTTCTATCTATATATGTATGTATTTCTGAAATTTTAAAGAAATTAATCATAGGAGCGCAGTATCACGACTCTGGTGCCGTGCTCTGGGCGGATCCGGACGTGTGGTTTTAGATCCCACCCGAATTGATGATATGCCTTATCAGACCCTGTACCGTGGCGAAACACTTCCTCTTCTCAATTCTAGTTTGACGGTCTGATTGCTCATTTGTGCGATCAGGCCGCTATTTCATCCTCTATCGCAGCAACTAATCTGCCACTAGAGGTCTCCGGTTTCTAGCAGCCCGCCGTCTTCTCAACGGCTCATACCGCCGTCGACGTCTTCTTTGCTTGCGATCAGACCTCTCCCAATCTCATCCCTCCTTACCCGTCAATACAGCTTAATTTAAAAAAAGTTGATAGCAGCTCACGTATAATAACACAAAAGTGAAACTTACGCTATTAGATATAGAGGCTAGTTTGTGTTGCAGACTCAGCATGTATTCGTTGTACGAGTGGGTTTTGTTCGGCGTGCTCGGTTGCGTGGATCCCGTAGAGTTCACGTTCGTTATACCTGTTCAGAATAATTGTTTTAAAAGTGTACCATATTTTTCCAATTCAAGGTACAAAATGTTTAAAAAATCATAAAGTAAAGAGGGTTTCTTTGACTAATATATGAGATGCACATGCCTTATTAGGAGTTTTTACAATGAACTTTAGTTTCAACTACACATTGACCCCGTATCGATGTGGTGACGGAATTTCATCACTCCTAAACATACCGTATGTGTCGCAAGAGTCGACTAAAGGAGAGAACCTAACAGGACAACAGCTATGAAAAGAAAAGAAAAACTTGACACAAACCCTATACCAACGCGTCTGGCCATGGCGGTATACCGTGATCATAAACTTCTTTCTAAGAAGAGAGTTAGCAGTGGATTATTAAAAGATGTTGATGTAGCATTATTAACTCTTCTTCTTCTGTACCTTTATCTCAAACTAGGTTATGGTCGGCTTTACTGAACAGTTTGTTCGTAAACAAAAAACTACAAAGATAAAGTACTGATAGATGTCATACCATTCTGATAATTACCGGCCATGTCAATATCAACGGCCCTCCGAGCCAGTGCGTGGTGCACGGCCCGCTGCGCCACCAACTGTCCCAGATTCGGTCCCATGATGCCTAGATTCTGACTGCCAAGTGCCAAGTTTTGACTACCAAGCGCTAGGTTCTGACTGCCAATGAGATTCTGTCCGGATAAGCCGAGATTCTGAGATGCTAGACCTGAAAATGAAACAATAAAGTGTTTGAGTTTTGTACTGTTAATGTAAATTGGGTAGATGACTGTATCGTAAATAAATACCAATGTCCACTTCATTAAAACTAATATCGTGAAACATCTCGGAAAGGCAATTAACATAGCTTTTTATTATTATTAGGAATTTCAATCAAATATACAGTGAAATATATTGTTCAATTGAGTAGTCTAAAACAGTGACGTCACAATTTGGTATTTAGTACATTTTTCATACAAAATTGTCGTTTTGACAGATGATAACGAGTAACTAATTTGACTGAGATGTCATCTAGCCTATTATACTGTTGAGATATATTATAGAAGAAATATTATTGATTGAAATCCCTATTTAGAAGAGTAGTATAAATTAATGTTGCCAGTAACTTTAACATCCAACTAGATTTTAAAGGTCCCTCCCTTGGCTTGTAAAATCTTATGATTGGCGGTTTCAATGCGCTTCCTGGCGGACACGCCTGAATTCTTTGAAAATAATACATTATTATTATCAGAAGACGTCCACTGCTGTACATAGGCCTTTTTTTTTAACGTGTGAGTACCTCGGGCCGTCACCCCACCGGGGTTTACGGCGGCGTGGTGTGTCGGAATCGGACCGACTAAAACCACACGGTGTGCCACTCTGCTGCTGCTATTACGACATCCAGTGCTGTACATAGGCCTCCCCCAAGGTTCTCCAAATAATACGCTTAGTAAAAATTAAGAACCGCTTGCTTAGCCGAGAACCAGTTTGTAAGCCTATATACTTAAGGTATTGGACAAATCCTTGAAAGATCCTTTGTGACCTTACCAGGAAGCTGGCTATTTCATATCCTGTACCTAATTTTTTTTTTGATATTTTTACAGAGGCCATTACCGATTTGGCTAAAACTATCTTACCCAAGTTCTGTCCAAGATTCTGGCCCATAAGATTCTGGTTGAGCGCTAGGTTCTGCGCCATGCTCTGATGCTGGAACATTGACTGAGGGGGCAAGGGTGCCGCTAGCCCCATGATGCCGAGCTGGTTCATTTGTTGGTTAGCTAATTGGTTAACAGATGTCTGGAGTGCCTGCTGTTGAGCTGTGAAGATTGAAGAAGAAAGTAAATTATAAATTAGTTTAAAACTGAACATCCCACTGTTGGAGCCTGATGGGAAAATGTGCTAACTTATTTTGGTGGCAAAATTGTCTTGTGTGAATTTACTTATAAGGTAAGTCTAGTGATTATTATCATTTTTCATTTTCAGTTCATACCCTCTACCCTCGAATGCAGGTGATGTAGGCAGGAATCATAGGTTGACATAAGTCAAGTGTTGCTAAGACTCTTGGACTAGGATTTTAAAGAAAGATATGTTAATGTACTTTATTGATTATTCTCCAATGTAATTCCGATGGAGCTGTAGATCTAACAGTACTAACCACTGACCACAGTCCTGGCGGTCCTAGATTCGATTCCCACCCAAGACAAATATTTGTGTGATAAGCAAGATTATTTGTTCAGTGTCTGGGTGTAATTTATCTATTATATATATATATGTATTTAAAAATATTTAAGTATGTTTATCAGCAGTCTGTTTACCATAGTACAGGCTCTGCCTAATGTGGAATCAGACAGCCGTGTCTGACACTATTATTATATGTATTAAACAACATTAAATTGTTCACCATTAACCGCCGAGATCAAGACGTCTAGGGTTCGATCTTTACGTGCTCTGAGGCCCTGTGTCTGTACTTTCCCCGGTCGTGTCGGATAACCATCCCATCAGATTTTAAAAGTGAGGGAACAGAAAGTGCACCTGTGTTTGCGCACACACCTGTGCATTATGATGTCTCCGTTGAGACTGGCTGCCGTGGCCGAAATCGGCTAGGAGTACATTGTCATATTTTTTTTTATAACAACTTATCCCGTGATCTGTTGACTGCTAACTGTATATTTTTTAGAAGTTTTGTACAAGTTCATCTACATTTTATATACAAAACACATAAGTATGTGTACAGTATGTGCAAGTAGCATGGAAAATAAGAGAGTAGTGAAGAAAACTGATATTGAACCTTAACATAGTAGTTATAAAGTAAAAAATTGTTCCTCAAGGACTCATATACATTTTTGATAATAATTATAGCGTTACCGGCAAAAGGGTAAGCACGTAGTAAAAAATTTACGAGTTTATTGATTTTTTTAGCAAGGTTAAAAACATATCAGTTCTCTTTCCCACATTAAATGAAAGACAGAGATAGAAAACCAGTGTTACCAATAAAATCGTTAGCTGTAGCCCTCATCGGCTGGTAGTACTTCTGCTGAGGATACTGCGGGGGCAGGCGGCCGGTCATCATCACCGGTGCTGACGTCACAACATCCAAGTTAGTCACACACACGCACAAACAGGCATAACCGGGAAGTTTAGTTGTTGATTTGGGATATATCACAATGATATCATTAAGCGTGCAATTATATATACTTAGCTATATACAACAAGAAAGAGAAAAGTAAATGCCTCATGGGTTGAAAGAAAGTACTTAGAACTGTAGTCGCAAAATAACAAAAAAAAAAATTTTAAAACTAAGGAATATTAATACAGACGGGTTTCTCTTTCGGATATCCGCTATGGCTACGGATTTTCAGTACCCCAGTAATAGTACTGAGGTACTGAAAATCCGTAGTCATGCACGTACGCACGTACGCACGTACGCACGTATGCACTTACGCACGTACGCACGTAGTACCAAGAATGCAAAACCTTTAAGGATTGTGTATTCTCTTTTGAGATTCGATTTGTGAAGAAGAACTTGATAAAACAAAGCTAGAGGTTTTTTAGTTATACGTAGAATATATTTAATGAAATTAAAAATTATATTTACGTAAAACGAGACATCTTCACGACCAACGACCACTTACTTAAGCTCACGTTTTAAATATACGTATTTCTTTTACTATCACGGGTTTTATTCTTTATTTATTTCTTGTGATCATCAATCTATAACAAGTCATCACTCAGATAAGCATAATCTTGACAGATTTTTACTGGGATATATTTCAAGTGATTTGCGAGCGTCAAATTTCAAAATATTAATCAAAACATATAAATAAAATTGAAGTATCGGTAATTTAAAAAAAAAAGTGTTTTCTCAAGTGCTCTTTACACGACACCAAAATATAAACTAACTTTTTTTTTTAACTTAAATTTTGTCTGTCAGTCTGTTTGCCGGAGCTAATCTCTGGCACCGCTGAACCGATTTTAATGAGATTTTCACTAGAAGATAGAGGAGGTAATTAAGCAACATATAGGCTATTTTTTAATCTTATTTCCCCAATGGCATCGATAAAACTAAGTCGCGGGCACCGTTAGTATGAAATATACGATTCGAAGAAACTAATTCGAGTTAGGAACTAAACTAGTGTACACAAACACGAAAAACTTAATACAAGGTAAGCAAGTTAGTTCAAAAAATGTAGCTATATTTGTATACATAGTAAAGGTAAAATAAAAATCATACTATTCACGCTTACAAGTGTGTAAACATTCCTTAAAATTGATTTCAACTTTGCGCAATAACCAACCTTAAGACAAAGACTATAAAACCTAATTCATTTTCTACGTTTTCTTAGAAATCAGTGACACAAATATCAATGATACGACTAAGACCATGATTCCTAGCATCATCATAGCAAATCATTAGTCTAGCTAGCTCCTTTCTGTACAAGTTACAATATAGCGAGTTATTATTGAATTGTTTTTTAAAAACCATAGCTCCGTCTACAATACTATTTACAAGGCATTTAACTATCGTACACGAACGCTTGCTTTAACCTTCTTCTCGAGGAGAACGAAAGTTAGTAGTGTTGGTACAGAAGTACAGAAGTCAAAACTCACCAGGCTGGGTATTGTTGAGTAGTGGGTTGTGTAAGCTGAGTTCTGGTTGCGGGAAAGACTGCTGGTTGAGCAATCCCAAGAGATTAGGGCCGGATAAATTTTGTTGTTGACTGTAACAAACAAAGAGTTGCTCTATTGCGCTTAGAATATAATTAAAAATTAATATAAAACGGAGTTTACTATTAAATTGTTCGGATGGGTATTTGCGACTCGTAATAAAATACATATATACATAAAATCACGCCTGTTTCATATTCAACGTCCACTTTTCGCCACTGTTTTGGTCCCACATATTTTTTTTTTAATTTTTCTATATTAAAAGCCTGCCAAAGTGACTCTACTCCGTCTGATGGAAAGCATGAATAGAATCCAAGAGTTGTGGTCACCATACTCATTGCAAATGCAGACCCACACTATGGCGGTCTTGTGAGATGCTTTTTCACACCCCGCCTGGGAACGTAAAAGGCATGACAGTCATCGTGACAGTGTAAGGCTTACACAGTTGCCACGATAACTGTCACCCGTGCAGTAATGGGCCGCCGGTCTCACACTCACTAATGAAACACAACAACACGGATGCTAGTGCTTTGGCAATGCGGCGAGCCTATTGCCGCTAATCGGTATGTTTTGTTTCATAGAACCTCGTCCATCGGTCAGCAAGTGCACCATTTACAGGTGAGGTTGACTTGGGGCCCAAGTTCTTGGTGGGAACAAAGTCCAGAACTTCAATATCGTCTAGTATTTGGGTTGTGGAGGTCTCATGGCAGTAACTCCTCGTAAAATCGAAGTTCCGCCGTATCTTAAGTAGACCCCATTCTAGTTTGGGAAAAACGCTCAAAGACAGAAGATTAAGTTTTTTCTTCTTTAACGTGCGGCAACCCCCTCGGGTCGTCACCCCACCAGGGTTTACGGCGTGGTGGTGAGTCGGAATCGGACCGACTAAAACCACACAATGTGGAGGGATCCGGGAACAGCTGTTTTTACGACATCCAGTGAGTCAACCCACTCGATTTTCTGTCTCTGAGCAAAAACATACTCAAAGTATTCCCTCACGAGAACAGCTTTGTTATTTTTTTTAGATATTATACATAAAAAAATAGCTCTGCGAATGTATATACGTTGTCTACAATTCCAAAAAAAATTTTACCATGCTTACAAGCTAGTAGAGTGAACGTGACACTATAACGGTTTATTCGTTTGATTTATTTATGTATACTGGCACTTTATATTGCATTATTTACAGGCTAAATGTATCTGTCTCATTGATCTAGCGGATAGTATATGTGACTGTCGATCAAGGTCTTGGATTCGATGCTAGGATTGTGCCAAAATACAGTTTTTCTGATTATAGAAATGCTTAATAACACCTCGAAGTTTGGAAGTTGGATTTAGATCCCAGTGTCTCGGAAGAGCACGTAAAGCAAACGGTACTACGCTTGATCCCTCCGTGGCTGTGTCCCAGGGAACAGAGAGTGCACTTGTGTTTGCACACACACTTTTTCTCTATCATATCCCCTGCATAGTACAATGTTCTCCGTTGAGACTGGTCACCAAGGCCAAAAACAGCTATGAGTGCATAATTATAATAAATGTGTGTAAAGTTCTACCAGTATACATGTTGAACAATTCATTAGAATTATAAGAAACAAACACAAACCAAACAACATACAAAATATAATTCAAAATAACTCACTTCATAATATTTTGCTTCAGCAACATTCTCTGTATATTCTCTGTGTTAGACAAGGAGTCCACGACCCCCGGGATCGGGGTCAGCGTTTGTTGCGTAGACAAACCCAACGACACTGAAGTGGGGTCCAAACTACTCCCGACGTGACCCAGCCCGATGTTCAGTAGCTCTCCTCCAACACCCATTGGAGTGCCGACTTGACTTAATCCTAGTAATGGACTGTCGGTTGCTATTTGCAACGGAGTTGTAAGATTAGGTTGTAATGCTGTAGCTGTGAGTAGATTAGGATTTATAACATTTTGAACTGGAATTTGTGGGATGGTTGGTACACTAGAAACTATAGGAGCCGGAGCTGGCACGTTAACGCTAACAGGAATCTCTTTGATTAATTCTACAGGTCTTTCCAGCTGGACGTCGGGCCTGTGGTCTACTTGAGGGAGTGTAATCTCTGGCCTGTGGTCTACGACAGGAGCCTGTAATGGCACTGAATACTGGTGAGTAGGAACATATTCTTGAGGTTGTGATGTGATGTCTTTATCGATGCCGTTGACTGCGGGTGGAGGGGGTTCGACCTCGAGTAACTTCTCCTCCGGAACATTTTCCCCACGGTCCACCACTGGACTGACTAGAAATCGGGATATCTTTCGTGAAGGTTTTTGATGCTTTTTGTCGCCATTTTGTGATTCTGTACTTCCCGAGCGTTCAGGGACTGTTGATCCGCCATCTGATTGATTAGAACCTAAAATAATTTATAACAAAAATTATTATTTGTTACATAAAAATTGGATTAGAATTTTTTGGCACATCTAAGGGTTGTAATAAAAAGTTTTTGAAATAAATTTACAAGTATGTTGACTTTATTTCGGCATGTGAAGATCAATCAGTACTTATGCTCTTTCGGCATAAATAACAAATAGAGTACAGAATCAAAGTTAGTTAATTTGGCCTAGGTTTGTCGAGTACAATATGAACCACTCAAGTTTGGTTTATAACAAATTTTTGAGGTACAGGTCAAAAAAAGCGGCAACTCTTAAGAACATGGTACCAAAAAGATAAGTTTTATATGGACAAGACAGCATATATCACATTGTAAAGTTGAGTAATGATTCCTTGACTGGCAAGTTCAGATCAGTCTTTGCACTGGTTTGGTAACTAAATCGAATACCTATAGACGACGCAGTGCTGATCTTCCTGGACACTGTGTCGATGTGTGTGGGTTTCACAACTTCGGGTAGAGGTTCTGGCTCGGCCTGGTCGTAAGCCAGTTCCGCTGCGATGTTGTCGTGTGACGCCGTGGGAGTCGTACACTCCGAATTGTCCTGGTTAGAGTCCGTGAGATTCTCTTCGCGCTCCGTCGTTTCTGAGTCGTAGTCAGTCTGTAGAAAATTAAATATTCTACAAAACTCTATCAATTCTAATATATTTCTTTTAACTAACTGTACTCTGCAATGGTCTGTTCTGTCAAATTGAGGTTGTATTGATCGAACTGCCTCGTGGGTTTAGCGTTTTCGATTGCCGATCAAGAGGTCTCAAGTTCGATTTGTCGGGCCAAACAGTGTTATTGAATTTTGCTGATTATATGAATGATGAAATACTTAATAACGGCTCATATTCAGAAAATTTGGGGTCTTTACGTGTTCTGTGGGACGTGAGGGTGCCTCGGAGAGCACGTAAACCCGTCGTTTCTACGTCTTATCTTTCCCTTGTCGTGTTCGACAGCCAGCCCATCAGATTGTGAGAGTGAAGGAACAGAGTGTGCAATGTGCTCTATCGTATATCGTGTCAAAATTTAGTTCCGAATATTTTTGAGCTTTTGAAGCGTACACAAATCAACTTATCATTACTACATAAATAATATTGTCGTTCAGCAATTTGAACTAATCAACAAAACCATAGACAGGCCACGGGTAAAAGCTTATTATTATAAATATTAGCTTTATGCTAAATATAAATATATAGCACTGTTATTAAATAGCGTTCTTCCAACACCTAAATAGTAACAAAGACCTACCTTGTCTATGTTAAGCCTGAGCGAGTGATGAGCTGGATTGAGAACTGGTGTTACTCCTGGATTGTTGATTAGCTGATTGACGATATCTCTGATGAGCTCCATGAACGCGGCGCTCTGCCATTCCGGCAGAAGATTGTTGGACACCTAGGTACAACATAATTCGATAAGGATATTATAAATAAATCAAACATTTAACTTGTAATGTCCTAATTGAAATTACAAATGTGACAGTGAGTTAGTTGCATTTACATAAGTTGTTCAGGTCCCACGGCGGAGAGGTTTGTGGGTTCAACACGGACAAAGCTTTATGAAAATTGTATTTAATAAAAAAAAGTAAATAAACATACACGTACACGCACACGCACATGCACATGCACACGTACACGCAAACGCATGCGCACACACTGACGCTGACGCTCACGCTCACACACACACCCACACTGTCAATTTCTTCTCAGATTATTATATATTAATGTTTTTGTTCTTTTTTTTTTCTATTATATATACTAGACTCCATTGTAATAAATTGTTACTGAATTCAATAAATAAATTGAAAAGAAAATAAGCGTATAAAGTTCAACTCACCAGGTTACTTGCAATCTCTTCAGGGTTCACATCAGTGACGTCGAACTTGAAGGTAACAGTCTTGGATTTGGACTCCAACTGGCACTCCACCACGGTGGCCTCCTCATTGACGTCCAGCACCGTCAACTTCGGCAGCTTGTCCTTCTCTCGGGAACGTTTCTTCGACCCACGAGATTTTTTTTCGCTGGTTATCGGAGAAGATATGGCTGTTCCTGTAGGTATTTTTAAAACGTTCAATTCGACACAAAAAGACACGTAAAACTCAGACAATGAGACATCTTTTTTGGTGATGGGGTGGAAAATTCATTCCAATCTCCAGCACAGACAGGATACGTATGGTGTTTATGCTAAAAACAACCCTGAAAGTTAACTCTGGAGTTGGGTGGGTTCAGGTTTCCTTGAACCGCCGCCGCGCCTATCCAGAACTTATCCCAGGAGCGATGTCTTTGTCCTAGTGACTTTAACCCTCAGTCTCGATTCAAATTCTTTTTACGGTATCCTTACCCTAGCCAAGTGGTGTAGTGGTATACTATTATTTTTATTCATATCAGGATCATAATAACACTTAAAGTGAACATGAATTATGATCCAGATTTAATCACCAATCAACTTACTTTGCAGTTCAACATATTTTTTATATTAGTTTAGTAAATCTCTATCAATAACATGTTTATGATGACGTATTTATTGGTGGAATTTACCTTCTTGTTGCTGGGACTCGGACTGCTTCTCCTCAACAGAACTAAGCTCGGGATGTTTACTAGGTTCCACGTGATTATTAGCAATTTCCGATAGCGGAGTAAAGAACTGTTCTTTTTGTGTCCCATTACTCTGATAGCCATTTTCAACCTGTTCCGAGGCAAGGTTCAACTGTGGTGGTGCTATATCTTGCACAGGACCCGCTTGTTGTTGTTGTTGTAATTGTGGTAGCTGTTGCTGTGTTGGTTGCTGGATAGGTTGTTGAGTAACCGATGGCAAAGTTTGAGCAGGTTGCTGAATGGACATCTGTGTAGGTATTTGCTGTGGAGTGGATTGGACAGGTTGTGGGATCGACTGGATAGGTTGTTGCGTGGACTGAACGGTTTGGGGTACTTGAACTGGTTGAGGTATAGATTGAATTGGTTGTATTAAGGATTGAGTGGGTTGCGGTATAGATTGCGATGGTGGAATAGTTTGAACGGGTTGTGAAATCGCATGAATCGGTTGCGGGACGGAGTGTACTGTTTGAGGGACTGACGGCTGCGGTATTGGCTGTACAGGAACTGTAGATAATGATTGCGGAATGGATTGTTGAACAGCAGACATCTGAGGTATACTATCTTGAGGAACTGACTGTGGCATGCTCTGTGATATTGAACCCGCTACTGATGAAGGTATGGAAGGTTCCACTTGGTACTGGACATTTTGCATCATCTGAACAGGTTGACTTTGAGCTTGCTGGTACATCTGTAATGGGTTGGCAGTATAATTTTGCACCGGGGTGCCTTCATGACTAGAAATTTGCCTTTCATTTTGTTGCACCACGTTGAAATTTTGCTGCATTTGCATATTATGCGGAAGCGACTGACCTTGCATAGGTGGCAGCTGCCGGTAATGATCATCAGAACGTTGATTTGCGTACTGCATTTGGTCTACTGATATCTGCTGTTGTAATGGAGGTTTCTGAGAGTACTGTTCTGGCATCATAACCTGCTGCTGATCATGGACATCAGCAGCACTGATCTGACTTTGCTCGGAACCTTGGCGTTGATACATAGGCCTTTGAGATCTTAAGATCTCCTCAACTTTCTGATGTTGCTGCTCCATAAGTTGTTGTTTCTGGGCTAAGATTGCCCAATTTTGGGTAATTATATTTTGTTGAGTTTGCAGTTGTAATTCTTGTTGAGCTAAATACTGTTGTTGTTGTTGGAAATGCCTAAAATGCTGCGGTGATAATGTTTGCCCTGGCATCGCTAACTGTTGTTGTGTCAGCATTTGTTGTTGGAGTACTAACTGTTGTTGTGTTAGAACTTGTTTCTGCATGTCCAATTGCTGTTGGGCTTGGGCTACTTGTTGCTGAGCTTGGACGACTTGTTGTTGTTGGGCTATGAAAGATGGATCAATGGCTGTGGGCAATATTGGCTGCATGTATTGTTGATTTTGTTGGTAATTAATATTTTGTTGTTGCATCTGAGCTCCTATTAACATTTGCATTTTTTGTTGTAATGCTTGTTGTTCCTGTTCCTGATTTTGTTGGATTTCGACAGGTTCTGATTGCTGTTGACTCATTTGTTGAGTATGCAGTTGTTGAACTTGTTGATGCTGAGTTTCTGACTCCGATTCTTTCCTGGCAAGATAAAATTGAAACTTCAAGAAATACATAAATAATGAAGTTCCAATATTAAGTAACGGATTCCACTTATTTTATGAATATTGAATAAATCTAACTTTATATGTATATTATTCGTATACGTATATGACACTTATTAGGTGCTCGTTTGAAATTATAGTATACTTATTATATTTCATAAACAACTGTTTTGGGCATTAGTACAAGTTATATAAAAACACAAACTTTTTCTTTATAAAACTGTGTTAGCTTCGTTGAGATAAAAATGTCTAGAAAGCTGTTCATATTAAAGAAATAACTTACCTAGATTGCTGTAATGTATCCGGCCTTTGTATTATTTGAGAAAGAATGTTTTGCAAATTCTGCAATGAAGGATCCAATATCTGACCAGTGACGAGATTCTGCGGACCAGAGATTATATTCTCCTGGGCAGTCAGATGTTCCTCTAGCTGCTTTTGTTGTATTGCTGCCGCTTGCTGAGCGATTATATTTTGTTGCTGTTGAATAATCTGTTGCTGCAACACTTGATTTTGGTTGTTGATTTCAGCCGAGAGTTGTTGGTTAAGTAGATTCGGTTGAAGTTGTGTTTGAGAAGGAACTTGCTCTAGAAGATTCTGTTGAACTTGGCGGTCCATTAACGCCTGACCTTGGACTGATTGCTCCAGCATCTGCTGGTTGATGAGATTCTGCTCCATCATCACCTAGAATAGAGTTTGAAATTGACTACTTTAGTAAGTGTTATAGCCTAGGAGTTCACATAACTGAAGCGTCCTGGACTCTCAATCATGCTTAGTGGAAAACGAGTTAGTATGTTGAATTTTGGATCCAAACACATTCAAAATCTTTCTTGAAAAATGCCTAAATTATTTTATTTCAGTCCAATTGCTGATATTTTGTATACTACTAAACTTACAACGCACATTAGCACGGCACAGATATAATTTATTTAAAGTTATTGTACCTCTACAATTCTACATTAAACCTATCTAATTGATTATCTAAACCCCATACGAGTAGATACTTGTTGCATAGTTCAGTGACAGATTTTTGAATATACAGACTGACGTATAGCTTATTGTCATTTACGTCTTAAACGATCTCAAAAGTAGGTGGATACAGGAGCGGTTATCTGTGTATTTAAATACATTTGACACACAACGTTGTAGTTTCAAACTAAGAAGAACTTGTGCTATGATAACTGGACTGACTGATAGAATACTAATATACCTTTTTTTTGTAAATACATACATATTATACACAGAAAACACCCAACCTTCGAAACAAATATTTGCATGTCATACAAACATTTGGTCCGACCCAGGGGAATCGAACCCAGTCGCATTCACTACCGTTGCGCCACAGAGGCAGTTGTAATGTAATGTTAACTAACGACAACAAACCATTCAAGAGAAAGAAATCAGGGAATCAATTTAAATAATAAATAGAAACAGGGGTTTAGTTTCGAGTTCATTTTATATTAACCTAACTCGATGGTCGACGGCGGTCGCGTTCGGTTGCGATCGGTGAAGAGTTCAGTGCGGACCAATCGCAACGCTTGAAGCTTTTATCGTCAACAATCGAGTTAGTGTGAAGTGTTTGCACTCGATTCCCAATATTACGATTACAACTACACGATATAAACGTATACATATATAACGGCAAACTAAAATACAGTCAAAACACCTCAATGTATTCGTGCAGGAGGTAAAGCATATGTAACGAAGCTTGAACACTATCATATATTATGTCAATATGAATTTTATTTAATAGAAAAAGAGCCTAGTGTGAGTCTTTTATGTACTCTACGGTGGTCGTGTTCGGCGTTGCGTTTGATTGCACATTTCAGTGCCCATTGCAAAACCGAACGCGATGCTGATCGAGTTGATGTGAAATAAACTCACACTAGGCCCACAATATTCTGAAATAAAAACTATATTCAAGGTTCGTAACAGTATTTTAACCCAACTAGACAATAACTGACTGACAACAATTAGACTGAATAAAATGGTTACACAAAGACATTTCGAAAAATTTCATTTGCCTAAAGCCAATACAAATCTTAAAACACTTAGACAGGCGGCCAAAGCTAATATGTTGAAAGGTGATTGAATAGACATGACTGTTTAAGTATGTTTTGTGAAAATTCCAGTTGCAAAGAGTTCCTGCTAAAACAACTTCCTAATATAAAGCGGAGTTATATATGAATAGGAGTTTTCTTCAATCTATTTACCAGACTACTAAAACAATATTGGACTGTTTCAAAGGTGTAAATAACGATACCCGCCTCATGATTACCAAAGTCACGGCACAATAACGGCGGTCTGTAATGCTGGACTTACAAATAGAAGGGAATTAAAGCATCTGATTCGAATGTGGAATTCAAACCAATCGACAATCAGACAGATTTTGTCCAACCGACGTTCACCATCGTGTAAGACTTTTTAGCATATTGCTTCATGTCGCATATTTGGTCATGGAATTGGTTACTAAATAAAAATGGTTTTAACAAAGCCTGTAGGTTCGGCAAATATAAATGGTGAAAAAGGAGTACCTGTTTGTACTTACCGAGGTCCTAGATAGCTAAATGAAAGCAACCAGAGAAATCAAACATTTGCAACTATTTTCAACACCCATCCTGAGTATAATTAATGAAGGGAGTATATACATGACACGCTTAATTTCAGGACCATTTCTCACCTGTTGCTTCAAATTTTGCTCCAGCAAAGATTGCTGTTGGAAGTTTTGCTCCAATAGTGACTGTTGATCCACTCCTAGTGACGGTGAGATCCTAGCTTGCATGAAGTTGTGCTGTAGCAGTTTCATTGCTGTTTCCTCGTTGTTCAACTGCTGAAACTGCTGTTGGAGTAGATGCTGCTGCGCTTGGAGAAGCTGTGATTGAGGATCGAGTCTGGAATCAAAAAAAAATTAACTGCTAATACCACCTGCATGAATTTTACCATTTAAAAAATGTCTGATTTGTATGATATATAAATAAATTCAGATCTCATTGTATAAATCTTAACATAAACAAAGACACAATTGTAAGAAAATGGACTCAATGAAAAAGGTGAGACTGTGTCTGCGTGCTTACAGTCGAGACAAAAAGGATAGTTTTTAGGCTGTAGAGTGCGATAAAAGATAATATAGAAACATGCATACGCATGAGGTATACATATGTTCGAAAATGTTGCGATCGTCTGATCGAAAACCAAATAGACTGCTAATTAACATATTTTTATATTTCTGAATAAATACATATTTTAGATAATATAAATTACGCTGTCTGAGTGTCCAACATGTAATTTTTTGTCCTGAGTGACAATCGAATCCACGATCAACGGTCCATGGTCAATTGGTACAGTTTACTCTATACAGTCACAAACATAGAAATAGAGCAAATAGATATAGTCTTAAACAAAATTAATTGATAAATTTAAGGTCTGTACTCACTGTACAGCTGCTAGAGGCTGAGGTCCCACACCATTGAGGAGTCCAGACTTCACCTGGTCTACCGGGACTTGTTGTTGGTTCTGGATCATCTTCATCTAAAATATATTTACAATGCATCATTTTCGTCGTCAATTCAACTGAAAGATTGCATTAAAATTGTATGGTGAGATCTTCAAGATGTTAATATAAGCGACATTAGGGTAATGGCTAAGGATTCGGAATTGAGATCTAGGTTTGGATACTGAACAATAAATTAATGTGCTCTTAGTCGATTTCAGCCACAGCGGTCAGTCTCGATGTAAACCAGCCATATCATAGTGCACTAAGCCAACGTACAGACATCACCTACTGATAGCTTGTAGTAATCACTTTAAATCGGGTGATTCAGGAAAGTGATAAGAGTGCTTAACAACTCTTTCTTCTGAGTTTCTGGTATGGCTGACGTCATTTACTTTGCATTTATTTTTAAATAGTTATGTGCAATGTGTCAATCCGTGTTTTCCACACTAACCTGCCTCAACTGTTGTTCATAGATCTGTTGCCTGTTTTGTTCAATGATGACTTCCTGATTGAACAGCATTTGGGCTTTCTTTTCACTTCTCTCTCTGTCAACAACAAAAAAATAACAATTATAATCTATGTTCATTTAAATCCATGAGGACGTAATAAGTATACGTATCTTTACGTATACGTACGTACGTATACGCACTTACAGATTAATCACTCTAGTCACAGTTTTTATTCCAATTGGTATTTGGCAAATTGTTTTATGTTACCTGTATTTTCTTTTATTTTTATACGACGTACCTGTATTTTTATACGACGACTGAAAAAAAGAGTGTAAATTTGAAATTCTTTATATATATGTTAGTAGTTCGATAAATCGTCTAAATGGGAGATTTAAATATTCAAGATATTAATAGAATTCTTGTTGCTACCAGATTATTTTTTAAAGATAAGGTTTGGCAAGACCTAATCTAGTGAAATATTCGGAGGATAATATGCAGTCCACATTAAATAGCACATTTGTCAGTGCACGTTCTAAATCGATAAATGTAATATTTAACTCTATTTTTCTGATAGTACGGATCACACAATTTATGTATTCTTAATAAGTTGCCAACACAAACGGTGTCGTCCTTGAGACTGTTCATTGCACGGCTCTTATATTAAATTATAGACACAAGTGCTAAAGAATGCAATACAATACCCGTAAACCGACATTAAAAATATATTAAAAATACGATAAGAAGTGTATCTACAAACACTGACTTAAAGTCATATTACTAACGTGGGCCTTCTCTTTAAGAAAAAAAAAATGAACTGAGTATCTATTCTAAACTTCGTTTCTGACGTATAACGTCTGTCTTCTCGTTTGCTTTCTATATTTAGTAAATAGTAACGAAGTTAATTTTGTCAGTATTTTTATTTTAACAAAAAGTCGAGACAGGAAAAGTAATAACTTAATGTTAACAAAATATGCTTGTATGTCGAACACTACTCACCAAAAACACTACAGTACGAATAGTGCTGTGTTCATAGAAAAAACACATAATGATATGCACTTGCACTTTCTCTAAGATGGCAAATCAAACCGCTACGTGGTACTTTCCAATCAAGTGCATATATATACAACTGCATATATGTAATCATGATGAGTAACATACCCATTTAAAACAAACAAGATAGGTATTTTAGAAGGTAAATTTCTAAGATAAACTGTAGCCACGTATTGGCATGTCACCGACATTAGCACAGATAACAAAAACACTTTAATATATAGCAATATTTTTAAGTTTTCAGTACCACAGCACGCCAAGACTTCCCCAATATGAATACCGTTGGAAAATCATATTGTATGAAAATTATAAGTATATAAACAGTTATGAATTTTAATATACAACCTTTGCAGGGGGAAATCAACCCAATTAACATGAACAGTGCCGTATTAAGAACTGAACGGACGCACGCGAGGTTGCCTGCAACTAAACTTCAATACTTAGTTACCGTAACTATGGTGATTTAAGGTCTCCGCTCACTATAACGCAAGGACACAAAGGTACGATACGTACTGTAACTTCACTACCCATGTATCCGGTATAACTGACCAGCTCGCAGTAACCTCTCACACAAGACCAACCTAAAGCGACAGCATCCGTGCTGTCGTGTTTCATTGGCGAGTGTGAGATCGGAGGCCCATTAACGCAAGGTTCACAGGTATTGTGGTAAGTGTGTGAGCTTTACACTGCCACGTTGACTATCATGTGTTATATATCCCTAAGAAGGGCGTAAAAAGCATCTCACTAGGCCACCATAGCGTGAGTCACCATACTGCATTGTTTGCATCACTCCGATTAAGAATGTTAATTAAATGTGACCCTTACATAAACTCATGACGCGTTATATAAACTAAGTTTTAACGTTCCAATAAAATTTGGGTATTATAAATTATAAACGATAAGCCACCCTTATTCGTCAGATGGATGTCGTGAGAGACCACTGAGGACAATACAACATCACTGAAAAGCGAAGGAAAATTTTAAACAACCCGTCTGGCCAGCATGTTATAGTAGGCCAAAACCTCCTAGCTAAGGAGAGGTCTATGGCCAGCAGTAGATTGTTGATGAACATTGATGATAATGTCAACGTAACTAATCAAATTTGCACAAGATAATGTGACTTAGCAAGCGATTAAAGCTTAAAATAATCGTACAGTGCAGCCAGAAACAATTGTTCATCACAAACGCAGTATTATCATAGTAGTGCTGATTAATTGTGTTCATCTTAAATTGTATCCAGTATCGCAGGGGACTTTATAAACATTAATTCAAAAGGATACAAAGAACTCCCAAACTTACTACTACAATTTTAATATTACACAAAGTTTTGTCCCTTCTGGAGTTGAACCCACAACCCTCAGCACAGTAGAAGCGGGGCGACTGCTTGCACCACTTCACTACCCATGCAGTCAATTGATACCATCATGTCTTTCTTCTACAACTTTGCATGACATGCTTCTTGTGAATGATCAGCTGTAAAAGCTAGGTCGATCATTTATTCCAATGGGAGTTATCGAACCACAAACTGACTGATAACATGAACGCTCATTGTCAATGTTAACCTTTATTAGGGTGGTAAGGTCGATTACAAATTAGGTAGACAAAGAGTGAACCTAAAGTCTAGGATTTGTGGGGAACAGACGTAAATTGATATGAATTTAGGTATAGACGTTTGTGTTATAATATTACTACTATCTAATTTTTTGTTTATATGTTAATGCTTAATAGTCCGTGTAGTGACGGATTAAGAATACATAGTGTTACCAACCCTATTCATCCCGTGGGTGTCGTAAAAGGCGACTAAGGGAACAAAGTATGCAAGACAACATCATTACAAAGAGAAGGAAAACTTGAAACAAACCCTATTCCAACACGCCTGGCCAGCGTGGTATAGTAGGCCAAAACCTCCGTGCTAAGGAGAGGCCTATGTCCAGCAGTGAACTGTAAAAGGTTGTCGATGATGATGATGACTGTTTAATAGTATTAGTGTAGGGTATACGGTGAAAAGTAATGGTACAGTTGTTCTGAAGAGATGTCTATTTGTGATGTTTATATTTGTACTTCTGTGTTTCGTGTATTAATATAAAATAAAACATTGCGCAGGCGAACCAAGGAAGACCTATAGACCACCATCTATTAAATCTCCATCAATATTTTTTATTGTTTTACAAAGTGTTTGCCAAATGAATCTATTGTAGATTTTGGTGACGTTTTCAAAATAGTTTTTTTTTTTATAGAAGCCTACCAAAATGACTCTACTCTTCCTGGTGGAAAGTATGAATAGAATTCAAAAGCAGTGGTCGCAATACTCACTGCGAATGAAGACAACACAGTATGGCAACCCACGCTATATAGCTGCCTCAACTCACTATTGACTTTTTCATTTTAAATTCCTATTTAAACTTAAAACAACAGTTGTGAGTTAAATTTTAACAGTACCAACTTTAAAAATCAGTATCATCAACTGTAAATCCAAAAAAAAAACATGTACTTTTAAAAGTATATTGAATTCTTGTACACTATACAATACTCGAACATTTCTTCAGTTTAAATACGTAAAACAAAGGCCAACCGCAAAACGCTAATACGATAAAAAAACCCACCTGATAATTATTTAAAACATCCTTCTGGAAACAATACACACACACACTCAAAACACTCGTAACACTTCACTAAATATTGAACTACACTTCATTAAATGTGTACTATACTTCACTAATATCCGACAGTATGTGATCAAAACTATCTTAGGGAAAACATATTGAAATATTACACGGAAGATGGTTATTTAAAGAATACGTTTTATCATTCATATCGTCCGCAAAACAATGATAATACTGAATGTTATATATCGCTATAAACACGCGTGCATATTGTACAGTATGTAACACAAGTGTCTCGTAGTATATAAAGAATTGATATAACATTTGTGTGTTTATTTCAAACAGGCTAAAGGCGAAAGTCACGTAACCTACATTACGAAAGGCTAACGGTTTGCGAAACAGGTTCGACAACAAGTCGAAAAAGGATTATTTTATATGTATTCAATTTTTTAATCATATCTTATTAACCGATTTTAGCAGTCCACTACTGGTCTCTCCTTAGAAAAGAGGCTTTGAATATTTAAAGTTTTTATATAGAAAGTGCAGAAAATGACAATTCTTTTCGAAAAAACGTACTTCTAAACCCAAACAACGTAATCTTTATAGTGTTGTTAAACTGCAAAATAAAAACACATTTATAACTAAATACATATTTAATCATTTAGATAAATTACACTCAAACAACAAGTATTCGTGTTTAGCGCACGAATATTATCCAGGGTGAGAATCGAACCAAAAATCGCTGGTGAAGCCGTCAGAATTGTTAATCACTAGACTGTTGGCACTACTATATCTCATTATATTTCAAAATAATACGAAAACTACTCCTTTGCTATCCCGATAGGAAAAATAAAAAAAATATTGTACAGAATTTTAATTTTTTTAATTTAATTTTTAAATTGTAAGTGTAGGTATTATTTAGAATTTACTATAGTAAGTCTACTTTTTCAGATTTACAGAGCGTTCCAAGTTTAGAATTCTCAAAATATTCAACACCGTAATGTGTTTTGCATAATCTGATATAATAATTAATCTTTCGCCCTGAAAACGTTATCTTTTAATTGCAACGAATTGGGTCATAATGTCTGCTATTCGTATTAAAAATCTTTGGTAGGTAACAATAGATTGTGGTATCTTTATTGTTATTTGTCCCTGTGGTAACGGATTAAGAATACATAGTGTTACCACCCCTATTCATCCCGTGGGTGTCGTAAAAGGCGACTAAGGGAACAAAGTATGCAAGACAACATGAACATTAAGAGAAGGAAAACTTGAAACAAACCCTATTCCAACCCGTCTGGCCAGCGTAGTATAGTAGGCCAAAACCTCCTTGCTAAGGAGAGGCCTATGCCCAGCAGTGGACTGTAAAAGGTTGTTGATGATGACGATGAGGATCTTCATTGAGTGTTGGGTTTCCGCAGCTGGATGAGGACTGCCCAAAACAGGGATAGTTGACACTAATTCGGGGAGGTCTTCGTTCAGAAAGGAACGGTGATAGAATGGTTGAATTGGACCTTTCAAAATTACTGATGAAAGTGTTTCAGTATAAGGATGTGGTTAGGAAGCCTGGAACTCTCCGGGAAGGTCAAACAGAAGTTTCTCCAGGTCTTATTCACCTAAGAGCAGTGTAGTTATACAAAATATTTAGGCTGTCAGTTTAATGTTTGGATATTTATTATCTTGGCTAACGGGAAAGCCACACATTTAACCAAACAATGGCATGTGGTTTTCAGCTAATCATATCTGTAATAATAAACGTTTTGTAAGCTTCCTGCATAAATTATTTATTTATGTGCACTTTAGATGTATTGGTGGACTTAATGCCTAAAGCATTCTCTACCAGTCAACCTTCGCTTGATGTAGAGAAAATAGGAAGTAGATTCGTTCTAGGTGAAGTTAGGTTGTATTACATCATACATATTAAAATAGATATAAATATATGTATATATTATAACTTATACTATATAGTAACGTGTTAGGGTTTCATCTGACACACAACGCTATCTAGTACCAAACTAAGCAAAGTTTGTACTACGGGTACTAAAAAACTGATATAAACACCTATATACTGTTTTTTGTAAAAACACACATAATATACATAGAAAACATTCAAACTCCGAAACAAATATTCGTAGATCATACCCGAGACCTCAAACACAGCAGTTGTATACGCTACCATTGCACCTCCAAGGCACATGTAAAAGTACCTCTTAATTTCTAAAGACACTAGCGACAAGTGCCACAGAGATCAAGCTATAGTTTAATCACTACAAGAATAAATGCTTACGATAACCTCACACACTTGATGAAGTGCAACGAAATAGTCGCTTAGCAGCCGTTTTGTCTATAAGGGCGAGGTACCACCCCAAATATATAGAAAATTTACAAAAAAAAAAAATTATATCTCTATCACCATTGTATTCATCAGTACAACGCATTGCATTATAGTAATTACCCGTGGGCAATAGAGCGTACGGTACGTGAGTTCACGATTCAGCAACTGTTTCTATTGTAATTTTTATAATTGTCATACGGTCCGATTAACCAGCATTAAACAATAATACACAATTAATGTATTAAGAGAGTGTCACCACCCTCTCGTGGATGTCGTAAGAGGCCACTGAGGGAACAAACTACGCAGGAAAACAGTACTGCAACCACCAACCCGGCTGACCAGAGTGGTATACGAGTATAAGCTTCCTTTCTAAGGCGAGGCCTATGTCCAACAGCGGTCTGTTAAAGACTGTTGATGAGTGTTTTCAAATAGTCATCATCATCATCATCATCTCAGCCAAAATACGTCCACTGCTGGACATAGGCCTCCTCCTCCACAACAGCCGGTTCCGTGCCGCCCGCATTTCCAATAGTATAACGTCAATAATATCAATATTTTGGTCACTATATAATTACAATAATTGAATGCACGGATGGCATAGTGGTTAAAGCGGTCGCCTCGCCGCTTCCTACTGCACCGAAGTGTTGTGGATCCAATCATCACACGGGACAACACTTCGTATAAACCACAAACAGCTGTTCCAAGTCTGGTTGTTCTTCGAGTACGTTTCATGCATGTTTGTAAAGTTCCCCGCGATAAAGGATTTATTACTAATGAGTGTTGCCTTTTTAAATGGTATGCGTGAGAGAAAGGGAAGCCAGACAGACTGGCGCCGTAGCGCGTTACGTAACGTAACAGTTTACTTTCACATAAGAAATTTTTCCTTCAAAAAGAAAAATGAAAGAATATTTTATCATCATTCTCTAAATATGTTCAATATTTAAGCAGTTCATTTATTGTTCTTAGTTTTTCAAAGGATTTCAAAAGATCGAGATGAGACAGCCCAACTAATAAACTCCTTTCCAATAAAACGATACGTTTGTATTTATAATAACCTAGTTATAAAACAAAATATACTTCTAACTATCTTACTGTTTAAAGTCTAAACTGCTAAACCAATTATGATAAATTTTAACACTGAGATAGAGGAAACTCTTGAACATTAGACACTTTATATCACAAAGAAAACCTGGAGAGGGTGAAATAGAAAACAGAAGTTTATATACGTAAGTGGAATGAAGTACCAGTTAATATACTACACAATTTATTCGTCTATCGAACATACGACACAAGTTCAACCCAGTACATCTTACTCGTACGTTATATTTAAAATACGTCTCACGTTATAAACGTAGTTATTTACGTAGCAATTCGTAGAATTTTTCACGTTGCGTGACCGCAAGTCGTTCGTCTTCATGCCGATGTCTCCGAACATAATCGCCAACATTGAAAACGGTTTCATGTTTATTTACAAAAGAAATTCTTATTACCAGTTCTAATGCACGTACCTACGATTTCTGTTTATCGAATTGCTTCGGATTTGGAGGTCTGACTGAAATGTATGTATGTTTTAAAACATTTTTCCTTGATCTCTCAAAATACGTATGACTGAACTGAACTCAAATATAAGGCTATTTCGAAGTTCTATAAAAACACTGTTTACGATTCGATTACCAAAAACGTGCATTTGGCAATCCGGACCAGTGGCTCAACGGCACGATGGAGCCTCAATGTGATAAGAATGGTCACCCATCCAAAGACTGACCTGGCTAGGGTTGCTTAACTTACTCAATTACAGCTTAGCCACGAGTCATAAAATATTTCGAACATTTGACACAGCGCCATCTAGTTTGAAACTAAGCAGTTTGTACAATGAAACCTAGGTTGACTGATAAAAACTTATATTGTTTTTTTTTAATATATGTACATACATATTATATTTAAAAACACCCAAACTCCTAAACAAATGTTTGCAAGACAGAAACATTTGGTTCGATCTGATAACCAAATCTGAGACCTCGGCACAGCAGTCGTATAAGCTACAACAAAGCCACCGAGGGTGGTTTATCATAATAACTTCTTACCTAATTCTGTTCATTCAAAATTATTTTCATTGTATTTATAGTCAAAGTAAGTTTTTAATATTTAGGAGGTAAGTGTAAAAATATGCAAACAAGTAGCTCGCTCGACCTTCTAAACGAAAGTAGGGCAGCGAGCAATAATAGCATATTGAAATAACTCATTATTATACGCAATAATTAATTACGCAATAACGTAGACAATTCAGATATGGTCATTATTACTTAATAATTAGCAGCTAATAATTTTTTTTCCAAAAAGGGTTGCAGTTAAGACAACAGGCTAGATGACACCTTAGTCAAATTAGTTACTTATTATCATCTGTCAAAACGACAATTTTGTATGAAAAATGTACCAAATACCAAATTGTGACGTCACTGTTTTAGACTACTCAATTGAACAATATATTTCAATGTATATTTGATGGAAATTCGTAATAATAATAAAATGCTATGTTAATTGTATTTTCTGAGATGTTTCGCGGTATTAGTTGTAATGAAGTGGACATTGGTATTTATTTACGATACAGTCATCTTCCCTATTATATGAATATTTGTACTTAAAAAACCCGGGAGGTATTAGTATTAATGGTAGTCTTTTAAATCATCTGTAAAGTTGTAGAGCCACGCTGATTCACACATGGACGGCTCGACCGAGGCAGTACTACCCTCTCACAGAAGATCAACCTAAAGCGACAGCATCCGTGTTCCGTGCAAGCACGGAGACCCATTGATGCTGCAGTGACAGTCATCGTGGTAAGTGTGTGAGCCTTACACTGTCACGATGACTGTCATGCCTTTTACCTCCCCAAGCGGTGTGTAAAAAGCATTTCACTAGGCCGCTGTAGTGTAGGTCACCATACTGCATTCGCAATGAGTATGGTAACTACAACTCTTGGATTCTACTCATGCTTTCTTTCAGGCAGAGTAGAGTCACTTTGGTAGACTTTCTTAAAAAAAAAAGAGATTGCTCAGAGTTTAACAATTATTGTGTTATAGTTAAGACTAATTTAATTTTATAATGATTAAGTATCAACATTAGGATAGGTATTCTATTGTTCTGGATGTCGTAATAACAGCTGTTGCCGGATCCCTCCTATCTCAGGCGCAGAGTGGCACACCGTGTGGTTTTAGTCGGTCCGATTTCAACACACCACCCCGCCGTAAACCCCGGTGGGGTGACGGCCCCTGGGAGTCTCCACACGTGAAAAAAAAATGGTTTGTTCCAAGTTTTCCCTCTCTTTGTAATGATGTTGTCTTGTATACTTTGTTCCCTTAGTCGCCTTTTACGACACCTACGGTATGAATAGGGGTGGTAACACTATGTATTCTTAATCCCTCACCACACGGACAATTATCCCAATTAAGTTAGAACAATTTTTAGGTAGCAAATTATTAATTTTTAAAATAAAACTATATCTGAGCATCTCATAAATGAGGTTTGCTGCAGTACTAAGCAATAGTATGAATTCACTAACATTCTCAAATACGTATTATTTGATACGAATGCGTACATTCTTGACATCCTCTGAAATTAACCTGTAACGACTGGCAATAATAGTCCAATGGAAAGCTCCACTAACCTGTTGAGGCTGATGAGCTGCGACTTGAGTAATTTAAAGACAATCCTGGCGTCCTCTTCCATGATAAGACCAGCCTTCGCCATGTCGTTGGCCACCTCCTGGCAGTCGTCATTCTCCATGTCAAACTCGAACTGTATGGCCTCGTTCTCTTTGTGAGTGTAGGATCTAAAGAAAAAAATAAGTTAATCATCTAACAATATAATAACTCCATACTTCTCACACACGGCAGTTTAATCCTGAACTGGGCAGAATCTGTACTATGATAACAATACCACATATCTTTCTAAACACAAAAAATGATCAGGTCCAAAGGTTGCCTGGAAGAAAATTGACTGCACGGTTGGCCTGGTGGTTTAAGCGGTCGCCACGCCGCTCTCTACTGTGCCGAGTGCTGTGGGTTCAAACCCCATACGGGACACCAATTTGTGTTATCCACAAAGCGTTGATCTGAGTCTGGCCGTTCGTTGTGTCCGTTTCTTGTATGTTTGAAAAGTCCCCCGCAGTGTTAATTTTTTTAAAAAAAATAAGATCACATCATCAAAAATGCTTGTATATAATGTGTAAAAATGTTGTAGTACAATAAAGTTTTTTCTACTCTATTCGATTCTATTTTCTTTACTGGATTCGGGATCAAACCCATGACCTCCAGCTAAGCAATCAAGGTCACTGTCAAATAATGGAGGAAATTTGATGAGACGGAACTGATTCTATTGCCTCGGTTGGAATTTAGACAAGGATAATTCAACCTGGTTAACAACAATATATGTATGTTAATTGGCACAGTTTAGTTTGTGGACTTCTTTTAAAAACTGATATATCTAGAACTTACTACAAGGAACTTTGGATATTCGTATTTTTTCATATTTCTTTTAGACATCTGATATACAACTTCATCTAACGTCAAATTAAGCAAAGTTTGTACGACGACAGCCCGATTGACTGATAGAATACTTTTTTTTGCAAATACATACATATTACGAGTATACATAGAAAACACCCAAACTCCGAAACAAATATTTGCAGACCATACAAACATTTGGGTCGACCCGGATTTGAACTCGAGACCTCGTGCAAAGCAGTCCTATACGCTACCACTGCGCCACCGAGGCAGTCAATGCTCTCTTAATGCTTACCGTTTCTTAGGATCGATGATTTTGAGCCGGAACTGTATTTTGGTGATTTCTGATGACGTCACCAGATCTCTTCCCACGATCTCCAGCCGCAGACCGATGTCCTCGCCAAAGAATTCGTGGTTCAATAGATCTTTTACCTTTGGCCTGAGAAATAAAAGAATAGAATATGTTGGCTATGCTGTGTAAATTGTATATTTTGACTGAAACTAGATAATCAGCAACATATATCTATAAGCAAACTGTGTATAGAGTAACAGTGGTTGTTTGTGGATCATCATCATCAACTGCCTTCAACAGTCCACTGCTGGACATAAGCCTCTCCTTAACAAGGACCTACTAGACCACTGTCTAGACTTAGTATTTGAGGATACTGGGCTGCAATTAATAAGTCAAATCTAGACAAATTCATTAAAGTATAATATTTTGACGGGCAATCAATTTCGATCACCACCATGTCAAACTAATTGATGCTGTAAGAATCAGGAAGAAACTTGAAGGTCTGAGAGATTCTCATAGTGTTTTTGTAAAAACTATTTTACTTCGTTTTGGGCCTGATTTTTTAATGGCGGGCCTTGACCGTTACGTCACTATTTTCTTAATCCGAATGTACTATATGTTTAAACAGTCAGTCAGTTAAGCTATGCGTCACATGTGTTCACCTCACTACTTACTGAGGTCTCCTCCTGTTAAATGCCTGCCTACTCTAAGATGAAGCAATAATTCAATTTTTTTGGTGATGGTATTGTTCACTCACCTGTCCGTTTTGTTGGGTTTGATACAGGATTCGATGATATCCCTCACTTCAGGGATGGTCACTTTCTCTAAACTTTGAGGTTTCACGCCCTATGTATCAAAAGATGCTATTTTAAGAATGATATAAGTAACTAAATTAAACATATTAATAGCCTTTTAATATTTATAGGAAATAAAAATAATGTTTTCTCTGTTTTTCCAAATAATTCCAATAACGATATTAATTTAAATATTTTGCAGTCCCATTCTTCAGAAAATTAACTTTTTATTATCACGTCATAATTCTCAGAAATAACCAGCAGATAAGCTCTTTTACAAATCGTGACATGTCTTCAATTTCAAATTTTTTTATCTGTTTAAGAAATATAAGGGTCTAGTATGAGTTTATTTCATAGCAACTCGGTCACAGTGACCGCGTAAGGCGTAGCGATTGGCCATTTTGAAATATTTACCAATTGCAACGCCAAATTGGCATGTACCTTTTTTAATAAAATAAAATCTACTGCATTAGGAATATACCTTGTAGCGCGGTGAAGTTTACAAACATACAGGAAACTGACACAAAGAATGCTATTACTCAGACCAACTTGTGGATCACACAAATATTATCTCATACTGTGATCGAAACTATGACAGCGAAATAAAAAGCTTCGTGGCCACCCCTTTAAACCACTACGCCATACGCGCTCGCCATCCAGGTCGAGTAGTGCGACATAAACTTACACTAGTCAGTCACTCACTCTGTATGCAACGTCTAGGGCCGTTGTGAGACCCTAGAGGTGTTGAGACTCACCGAGACGACCTTCTTGTAGATCTGCGCAGGTCCACTGCACTCGCTGTAGGGGTACTCGCCGGTGGCCATCTCGAGCATGCACATGCCAAACGCGTACACGTCCACCGACTCGTCGTAGTGCTCCTCGTACATCTCGGGCGCCATAAACTCGGGTGTACCTGGATATATCGCTCAGATCAGCTTGACACTCAGATAGTTTACCTTTTTATAACATTAGGGTGAAACAAGACAGATTTCCTGATGATAAACGATCACTACCGACCATAGAGTAGCAAATGAAGTTGCAAGTGCATTGTTGAACTTTGAACCTTACTCCACCCCCTTCCAAACAAATGTAAATAAATATTCCTGTGTTGCGGGGGACTTTACAGAAATACATGAAGCGAACACAAAGACCGTGTCTGTGTGGTGACGGATTAAGAATACATAGTGTTACAACCCCTATTCATCCAGTGGGTGTCGTAAATGACGACTAAGGGAACAAAGTATGCAAGACAACATCATTACAAAGAGAAGGAAAACTTGGAACAAAACCTATTCTAACCCGTCTGGCCAAAAACCTCCTTGCTAAGGAGAGGTCTATGTCTCTCGAACACAAAGAACAGCCAGACTCAAAACAATATTTGAACCCACGACACTCAGTGCAGTAGAAAGCGGTGAGGTGCCCGACTAAATCACTTCACCAAACGTGCAGTCTTCTGCCTGTTCTGAAGTGGAAGGAGGAACTATTAACTTATTATAGATCTAATTAATTGATTACTTGATTGTGTTGGATGTAGTCTGTAATGACAGTGTTTGGTATAAAAATAAATAAAATCTGTAAAATAAAGATATAACGCGATGCATATTGTTGCGGTCATTTCTGAACTTTCTAATATTATATATCCTACCTGATTAGCTTATATTATTTCATTCAAAACTCAAAACAATTTTTACATAAAATTAAATAGTAGGAACAATTTGGCTTACCTATGACGGACTTAGCGAAGCTCCTATTCTTGAGCGTGGCCAGTCCTAGGTCCCCGATTTTTACGCTACCCGTCGTGCCGGTAATGAAGATGTTGTCGCATTTCAGATCTCTGTCAATGTACAATGTGTCATTTAAGTGTTCGTTCACAATTTATATTAGGTTTTTTTTAATAATAGGGTGGTAAATAAGGAAAGAAGGAAAGCGTTCCGTATACTGTGTAAACAAAGTACATTATACATAGTGCTCTGTATGGACGCTTGGTTGAGGCACGTGTGTGCGCGGCAATGGTTTTTGTTTTGCATTGATCAGTAGTCAGCTTTGGTCGGAGTTCTGGCTATTATACAATGCTCAATACAGTTTTAAGTTTTCACTTCTGTCAGCAGGGCAGCATATCTGTTCCCGATTTTTTTTTAATAATTACCTGTGTATTATAGGCGGAGTTCTCGAATGTAAGAAATTCAATCCCTTGAGTATTTGACGACACCATGACTTCAGCACTTTCGGGTTTATGCGCTTAAATCGACGGAGATATCTGAAATACAACGAATCTACGTGAATATCAAGATGGTCTAAATTTTTAAATGTTTTGTCCTCCTATTCCGACCAGTATCCGAATCTACTGCAGCGATTTTTACATGATTATTACAGATGGATCACTGATGTTATAAGAGGTGACATAAGCTACTTGTGGTTTATGAAATAAAATAGTTTTCGTCCGCGTGTTATCCTGATAAAAAGTAGCATATACTACACGCTGGTAATGTAGCTTTTCATTGATTAAAGAATTTTTAAAATGTGTTTAGTGGTTTAGGCGTTAAGAGCAAACAAACAAACTTATATTCATATTTATAGTATTAGTTCGGATTAGGGTGGTTTCCTAGTAGTTCTCCGCAGTTTCACCTGCGTTTTTAGTTAGGACTGTGTTCTTCATCTAGTTTCATACAGAATATATGAGAAAAGAATGTTTTTTTATATTTTTTCGTGAATTTTTAGCATATATTAATAATTATTCCGATGTTCGGGGTGATGTATTAAAAAAAAAACTATAACATCATAAAAAGCTGTTTTTGACTTAAAAATGGTGACAAACCCGTCTTTGTTTTATATATTAAGATTATTTTAAATTTGAAACTTACGCTTTCAAAGTGCCAGATAACATGAGCTCTGTGATTAACACAATATTTTTCTTCTTAGCGACTGTGCCTTCCCAGTAGTTGTAAAACCTCACAATATTGGGATGTTGCAGCTTTTTTAGCATATCTGCTTCCTCACGGAATCGTAGACGCTCCGTTTTGTTCAACTTTTTTTCCTAAAAAAAGTAAACGGTTAAATCTTGAAGATCAGAAGTTGAGACATCGAGGTTTTTGAGACCGGAGGCCCATTGATGCAGGGATGAAAGTTATCGTGGTAACTGTGTAAGCCTTACACTGTCACGATGACTGTCATGCCTTTTACGTCCCCAAGCGGGGTGTGAAAAAGCATGTCACAAGGCCGCCATAGTGTGAGTCACCATACTGCATTGTCTGCATTTACCATGAGTATGGTGACCACAACTCTTGGATTCTATTCATGCTTTCCATCAGGCAGAGTAGTCACTTTGACAGGCTCTTAATATAGAGAGAGAGAAAAAAGAGTTCCAGCAAGCCAGAAGTGGTAGAAAGAGAACGAACAAGTAAAGTATAGCTTTAACTCTCTCGGAGCGGAAGCTGATCAGTTTGAAACTTGAAAATCAGTTAACTGGTAAACACCTGTCATCTGTGCCAAATATTACTTAATTTTGAGTATTAAATACAGTGATATATTGATGTACAAATACAATACTCGCTTCCTCTAAATATTAAAATAAACGAAAATAAATAAACAATAGTACAACAGACACGCAACGCCATCTAGCTTCCGACTAAGCAGAGCTTATACCATGACAGCTAGATCGACTGATAAAATACTTACATATTTTTTTTGTAAATTATTGTTTGAATAAAATAATATTTAAATAAAAAAATAATCTAGCTAATTCAAGTTCTGCTTAGTTTGAAACTAGATGGCGCAATGTGTCAGAAGTGTGAAATAGTACTTAGTAGAAGTAGCGACTTACGAGCAATTCGCACCATGCTACGGCGACACCAGTCTGCGTGTCGAGTCCGTGGTAAACTGTCTTAAACGAGCCGCGACCCACTTCCTTGTCGTACTTGAAGAACCTACAAGCAATTACCGCATCCATTATTACCTACTGTTTGATGTACACAGACAACCATTTATCTTAAATATATACATGTAGTGCGCGAAGTAACCGAGGATTTAGGCCTCTCGTGTAGAACGGTATCAATGAACCTATCACCGTCCACTTCTGAACGAAGGTCTCCCACAAGGAACGCCAACCATCCCGGTCTTAAGCAATTCGCATCCATCCACTACTAGCCTTCTTCAAGTCGTCTGTCCATCGCGCCGTAGGACGCCCTACACTACGTTTGCCCAATCGTGGTATCCACTCTAGTACACCTCGGCTCCAGCGACCATCGGTTCGCCTGGAGACATGACCGACCCGCTTTCGCTTCAGCATACTGATTCTCAGTGCGATGTCAGTTACTCTAGTTCTCTGTCGAATAACCTCATTACGAATTTTATCAGCCAGAGAAACGCCCAGCATCGCACGTTCCGTCGCACGCTGAGCTACTTTAAACTTATGGACCAGTCCAATGGTGAGTGTCCACGTCTCGGTTCCGTATGTCATTACAGGTGCAACGTACTGGTCAAATACTTTAATTAGAATGGTATATAATTTTAAACAATTAAAAATGTGATATAATGGTACCGGAGTGATGGGTCGGCACCCACCCCGATTAATAACACTGGACAACAAGCGGTTACAAGTAACAATGTCGAAGCAGTATCTGGACAGTTTTAAACATTCAGCCACATTCTACCATCGCACCGCTCGCCATCGTCAGGGAGCTCATCCACATACATTGGAACCTAAATGGTCGCGCACAGTGCGGTTTCAGAGAAATTTTCTCCCGCGAACAATCCCATTATGGAATGAGCTCCCTGCCACGGTTGTCCCTGGGAACTACAGCATGGGGTTCTTCAAGAAGGGGGTAAATAGGTTTTTGAAGGGTCGGCAACGCGCACGTGATGCCCCTGGTGTCGCAGGCGTCCACAGGCTGCGGTAGCCGCTTACCATCAGGCGGACCACGACGAACAGACCACCACTATTTTAACTTAAAACAAAAAAATATGAATATTTGATTGAATAGTGATACCACACACACCTGCCACAGGGTGAAACTCCAATAGGTTCCTCTTCATCCTCATTGTCTTGTTTCTCTTTCTCCTTTTGTTCCAGTTTCTCAAGCTCGTATATTGGACCGTACACTAGACCTGAAATACAAAACAACTACATTGTAATCGAAGTTGTAGAAATATTATCAGAAACGAAGAAAAGAGAAGAAAGATTGACTCTATTTTGCCTGACAGAAAGTTATTTTTATCTATTCATCATAAAATACACCTAATACAATCCCATCATCAACAACCTTTAATAGTCCACTGCTCGACATAAGCTTCTCTTTAAGGTTTTGATCTAAATATACTGGCCATTCAGGGTTTATTTCAAGTTTTCCTACTGTCTGTAGTGCTGTTGTCTTGCGCAGTTTGCTCCCTTAGTTGCCTCTTACGACACCGATAGGATGAATTTTTTTTTTCTATATTAAGAAACTGCCAAAGTGACTCTACTCTGTCTGATGGAAAGCATGAATAGAATGCCGGAGTTGTAGTCACCACACTCATTGCGAATGCAGACAATACAGTATGATGATTCACACTATGGCGCTCTTGAGATGCTTTTCCAGGCTTGCTTGGGGACGTAAAAGGCATCAGTCATCGTAGCAGTGTAAGGCTCACACAGTTACCACGATAACTGTCACCCCTGCATCAACGGGCCTCCGGTCTCGCACTCACCAACACGAAACACGACAACACGCATGCTGTCGCTTTAAGTTAAACGCCAGATCGAAACGGCCCGTTCGTACTGAAATCAGCGCGGTTCTACTTCCTACCGTGGCTCTACTATCTACCAAATTTTGACTGCAAGAAATCGATTTTTCAAACTCTAGGTTAAATTTCCACCCCAGGCAAGTTATGGTGGGATAAACACAATGCATCATCTGTACAAGTGTGTATTTAGTAATATGTGCTTATATTTATCACCAGGCTGATTATCATAATACAGTGACCAGTTTGAGAGAGCGGTCGCGTATGGAGTGTCTTGTGTCATCCAAGTCATCACGCTTGGCATCATCAGTTTTCAAACCTCACGACTTCTCACAATCAAAGAGTACCCAGTTATAACAGTTTCATGAGGCCGTGCCGTGAGGTTATTTATTTATACTATTCATAATGATGATGTCTTTCGCAGTTTGCTCGACCTCACCACCCCAGAACATTATCTTAATAATAGTCCCTTCTAACGTCATAAATGCGAATGTAAGTTTGTTTGTCACGGTTTCACGCAAAAACTACTCAACCGATCATCATGAAATTTTGTACACATATTCTTGGAGGTATTAGAAGTAACATAGGATACTTTTTACTAAAAAAAATATATGTATTTAAAATAATCTGTTACGAAACTTAATGTAGCAGACGAAAATCCACGTGAACGAAGCCGCGGGCAAAAGCTAATACTTATATATATATATGATAATAATTATTTACTTAAAATATTTTCCATTTATTGTATTCCTCCGTAACGAATATGTAGATGTTATGTATTTATGTAATATGTTTCGACTATTTATATATATTAATGTGACTGCATACAATTTAAATCATTTTCTTATTTCCTTTTTATACAAACTAAATGTCGTTTGCCGTATAAATATTTTAATAAGATGACTAAAGGATGATTTTTAGAAAACGGTTCGCGTCGGAGAGCAATTTACGATCTTAAAGCCAAATGCGTCGGTGGCGCAGCGGTAGTGAATGCGACTGCTCTGCTAGAGGTCTCGGGGCCCGGGTCGGACCAAATATTTGTATTTGTAAACATTTATTTCGAAGTTTGGGTGTTTTCTATGTATAATATGTATGTATTTACAAAAAAAAGTATATAAGTATTCTATCAGTCAACTAGTTATCATAGCACAAGCTTTGCTTAGTTTGAAACTAGATGACGTTGTGTGTCACATGTCGGAAATATTTATTTATATTGAACCGTGTACGCAGTGTTTCGTCTATATTACTAAGTTCAGCTATGATCGCGTGTCGACAAAGGCGCCCGCAGTCAATCGACTTGGCAATATAAATTTAAAACACTTCGTACAAGATTTAACATCGGTTAAAGACGTGATTGATGACAGACTGTATATGAACTTTCAACATGACTGTTTGTTATGAGAATTTGGGTAAAAAATCATCATCAACAGCTTTTAAATGTCCACTGCTGGACATAACCCTCTCCTCGAAGTTTTGGTCTACTGTACCACGTTGCCCAGACGCGTTGGTATAGGGTTTGATCAAGTCTGGTGTAGTTTATTCCTTTAGTCGCCTCTTACGACACCCATGGGATCAATGGGGGTGGTGATACTGCATCCTTAATGCGTCACTACACGGATGAGTAATATGTTTGAAAATACAAAAAAGTGTAGCTCAAGATCCTCAAGTATACTACTTATTCTTTTATTCCCGTCCCCTCCGCCTTTCAGGGTTTTCAACTCTACGTTAACTTCATTCACTGCCTCGTTGGTCTAAATGAATAGGGGTAGAAATGGTGTGGTGTTCTTAATCCGTCACCATACGGATAAAAAAATATAGCAATCCATTTACCATTTTGTGGTTCCTGCGGCTGGTCTTCACCAGACGCGTCGGTGTTCGATATTCGCTTCTCTGTCGCCGTTGCTATTTCTATGTTTTCCTCCTAAAAAATAACACCAAATTACAATATTAATATATATATTAATAGAAACCTACCAAAGTGACTATTCTGCCTGATGGCAAGCATGAATAGAATCCAAGAACAGTGGTCGCCATACTCACTGCGAATGAAGACAGTGCAGTATGGCGACCCACGCTATGGTGGCCTAATGAGATGCTTTTTCACGCCCCGCTTAAAGGACCCGGGATCGTAGTGGGAGGGAAATACGTGCGCTGGTAATGAGTTCCTGGCTTTAAACGATCTGCATAGGAAGGAAGAGCTGAACCGTTTAGTTCTGGAGCGTATGTCTACCATTCTGAAACGGTGACTTCCAAGGCCAGCACGGGTTGTCTTGTAGAGGAACGGAGAGGATGGGATGCGACCTCTCTTCGCAACTGCAGAAACTCAAGAGATTCAGTGACTTTGGGGTTATTGATATTTTTTATACAACCTTGTAAAAGAATATCTTGCGAAGTCTAGTTTTCTTAGTTAAGAAAAAAGACAAATGAGTTTATTTGAATGTTTGTATCTAGGTGGCATCATGTATGTAGAACCCGGGTCCTTGCAGCGGGGTGTGAGAAAGCATCTCACCAGAGAGCCATAACGTGGGTAGCCATACTGAATTACCTGTATTCGCACATGGCTGGTTCTTGGATTCTATTCATGCTTTCCATCAGGCAGAGTAGAGTCACTTTAGTAAACCTTTATAAAAGAAATCAAGCACGAATACTTTTATTTAAAAACAAAAGTCATAAAATTCTAATTTATTGAAACATATTTTCATCCCATTAATGAATAAACCCATAACAACTAATAAAGAAGTGTTGCTACTCACCAGATCTTGTTCCGAGATAAAAGCGTCGTCTTCGAGCCTCGCCACCAGTTTATTGCCGCTGTCATCTAACTCCGGGTCGCACAGCGTACCCTGGCCCGAACTCCGCCTATGAAACCCGCTGACACCTACACCGACCACGGGTTGACTGGCCTATAATAAGAAATATTGACCAGATAAGACCAGGTGAATTACTAATAAACTCGTGGACACCTGGAACTCAAGAAACAAGCCCTTTACTTCTCCCACTCTTGGGTGGCAGGAGGTTAGAGTTGATTAGTGCTGAAGTACAGCTTTCCCATAGTCACTACACAACTCTTAGAAAATAGTACATATTGCTATCTTGAACAATGTTAAGTATCCTTTCAATTATTACCTTCGTTAGGGACTTATAAAATGAAACAGCGTTTATACATACATATTTTCTAAAATTAAAATTAAGGTGCCTATCGAGGTCTATAAAGATAGACCTATCTTCATAGGCGGTTTGAATGTGTGCGTGTGCGCCTGGCGCCGAGTACGGACGCATTGCCACCCAGACATTAGTATAATATAGGATGGTAGAAGATGGCAGCAGCGTCGGCTGTACGGTGAGTGTGATCAAGTACGCTGTACGCCCGCTCGCATTCGCCTCATTTCACCGGCCACTTCACTTTATTTAATTGTTAACGGCAGTTTCGTGTTATTATTTATAGTGTTTATGTTGGTTTTATGTGTTTGTAATTTAAATTATTTTGCTACGTACATTATATATGTTATATATTGTTTTTTTCATCATAACTCGAACAGAAACAAAATATGTTGCAATGTCTTTGGATAATTTGCAATACGTGTTACACTTAAGACTTCGACCTACATACTAACCCAAAATAAATACACAAATATACAGTTTTTATCATTTTTAGTAACAAGTTCGTTACCATATGCCACAAGCACACGTTTTGGCGAGACGTGCTATATGTATTGGATCCGTTTGTCACGTGGCAAAACGTGGCAAGTCCTTGTCAAATTGTGCGGTCAGTTTTAGCGTTTTATTATTTAACTAATTATTAATTTTTTTAGGCATTCGTGCTTACTTACAATATACTTATTTGATATAGGCCCGCATTAAATAAATATTATTTTTGTGTAGTCTTATGAAAAAATAAAACTTTTTAAATCTGACCATAAGCTAAACAGCAAAAGTTACATCAAAATGGGTACAATCTGTTTGATAGTGGAACAAACAAATAACAGTTCTACAATAATAAGAATTTGGTAAAACATTTTATTATATTATATTTTATAAATAAAAAAAATTCGTACAATCGAACATAGAACCTTTTCTTTTTAGAAATCGGTTAAAAACCTATGCTGTTCATAACACGCAAATAATATTTAACTAAAAATAAAAGCGACAACCCTAAGCGCTAACGCAGCAGCTTATAACTCGCCGAGCAGCCTGAAATAAAACTACTATTCGTATCCAATGTGTTTAGGGTAAGTGGTGTGTTCACACTTCAGTGTCCATATTGTTATAAAAAACAGTTTTAAGCGTGTGCGCAGCCGTCCTAACACGCCTGATTTAAAATTACAACAAAAATCCCATTATTACTCTAACATTTCTTAGTATCTCCACGCATGAATGGGCCACAATCTCCATCATAATTCTGCACGCAACTATTGGATACACATTATGTGTTCGCACGCAGTGTTCTATAGTATTCATCTTTTATTACTAAGTTATTTTACTACGCACGTGTCTCGTTGTGACGCATCCGTGTGATCATTAATACGAATCAACGTCAGCCTATTGAAATATCTTCAAGAGGCGACCGTACGGAGAATATATAAGACAAGGAAACCCTCATCACATAATATCAGTCTTTAATAGTCCATTACATAGGTCTTTCCTTCGAAAGGTTTCAGCCTACTATACCACGGTGACCAGACGGTTGGTATGTTCCCAAAAATGACAGAGTATTCGTAAACGAAACATGCACGCACGCGGAGGACACATATCGGGTTTTTCTGTTTTTGTTTTAAGATGTCGTTATATATTTTCTGGTTAAATTGGTCTCCTGTGAGAAGGTAGTACTGTCACGAGTCGACTCGTTCGTGCTGAAATCTGCGTGGCTCTACAAGCTCATTCAATTAATCAATCAACAGCCTTTTACAGTTCACTGCTGGATATAGGCCTCTCCTTAGCAAGGAGGTTTTGGCCTACTATACCACACTGGCCAGACGGGTTGGAATAGGGTTTGTTTCGAGTTTTCCTTTTCTTTGTAATGATGATGTCTTGTATACTTGGTCCCTTAGTCGCCTTTTACGACACCTACGCCACGGGATGAATAGGGGTGGTAACACTATGTATTCTTAATCCGTCACCACACGGACAGGCCACAAGTTAATTAAATAATAATACGTTTTAAATTGATGAAGGATTTAACAAGAGTAGTTTGAAGTAGATATATCTTACATACATAGATGTAATATCATAAATAATATAACATTATAAGGGAGAATGTGAATGTTAAATTGAAACAGCTTTAATTAATGCCACCGTGCATTTTTTCCAAACCTATATTCTATATTACGAGCCTGCCAAAGTGACTCTACTCTGCCTGATGGAAAGCATGAATAGAATCCAAGAGTTGTGGTCACCATACTAATTGCAAATGCAGACAATGCAGTATGGTGACCCACACTATGGCGGCCTTGTGAGATGCTTTTTTCACACCCCGCTTGGGGACGTAAAAGGCATGACAGTCATCGTGACAGTGTAAGGCTTACACAGTTACCACGATAACTGTCACCCCTGGATCAATGGGCCTCCGGTTTCACACTCACTAACGAAACACGACAACACGGATGTTGGCGGCTTAGGCTGGTCTTCTGTGGGAGGGTAGTACTGCCCCGGTCGAGCCGGCTCGCTCCTGTAGTAAACCTCCTTTCTAAAGAGAGGTCTATGTCCAGCAGTGGACTATTAAAGTCTGTTGATATACAATTTTTACTTTAAACTAAGTTTGTGGTACTTTATAGTGTTATAATATGAGTTATACTTCAGCTACTTTGCGGTCGTTTAGATTTCAAGTAGTGATAGGCGAGTTCATCGACTCTTAAACGATTTAAAAATTCAATACTCCCTATTTCAAGAAAGCATGATATCAGCGCATTTAGGTATTACATCAGGGTGTACAACCCTTATAGTTAATGTGTTTGAGATGTTATCGGGTGGTTTTAAATTTGAACTTCAATGAAGGTTTCAAAGGAAGTCTTAGGTACAGCTGACTGTTGGAGGCTGTACCGACAGTTCCGATGCGGTCCCACCCCTGATATAAATATCTAGGATTACATTACGATTGGACAAGAAATCTGGCAACTTTTTTTGACCAATCAAAAAGAGGGAAGTCCTTTACTCGACTGTGTGTGTTTTTAAGACGCTTTTGTTAGCTTCACATGTACGTGTACGTGTGTTTGTAGGCAATTTTTATAAACATTTTTTTTTTTTTAAGTACATTGATTTTTTCATTTTTTAAATCAGAACTCAATTTATTCATGATCCGGTTAGAAAATTCTCTTTTAATTTGAAAGGCTGTATGTAATCTTTCTATTATGTTCCATTAAAGATTGAAGAAAAAATGTACACTTTTAGGGATGAAAATTAAAGAATAAAGAATACTAAATACTATTTATCAAGATGAATTCAGTGATACTATTATAAAAATCTTGTTTGTTGAGAAAAAAGGTATTTAGTACATTAAAAGAAAGTTTATTTATTTAATTATCATAAAAGAATTAAAATAAAATGTTGACTAGCTAATTTCATGGTGTTGGTTTTTGTGACGGTGTCGGTTTTTCGTGACGGTGTGCGCGTATATTATAAAAAAAATTACTGTCCTAATTTTTTCATAACCCAACAGAACTTAAAAACTATTTTTTCTTTAAAAAAGTTAAGTATTTTAAATGTATATTTAGTCACTTTTCATTTCACAGTATTATGGTTCTTGAACTTTAAACTGCAAAACACATCACTTAGACCACAAATCTTCTAATTTGTTCACTTATTTAAATATTTCATACAACAATCTGAATAATATAATGATTTAAATACATCATATGCACAAAAAATCTGTCTAGAAAAAAAAACAAATGCTAATTGAAACACGACTCCATTTATTTTATGTTCTCAAAATAAAAAATAAACACTAAAAACTTTGCATGTTCGTTAGAAAAACCCTCCATTTATTGACCACAGCAAATGACATCAATCCACGCAATGGGAGAGATCCACATAGATTAGTATTACATGACATTCCCCGTTCAACTAAATACAGCAAAAATCGTTTAGCGATGTGCATAGGCGATTATAATAACTTACTCAATCATTTAAGTCGTTACATTTATGTCAATCCATCCTAAATTATGGTATTACCACATGGGGTGGTGCCGCTAAATCTCACATCTTACAGGTTGAGCATGCCCAGAGAGCCGTGCTAAAGGTTTGCTACTTCAGGCCTCGACCGTACCCCACTAAAGCACTCTATGAATTGTGTCAAGTCCTCACTGTAAGGCAACTGTTTGTGAAAGCCACTGTGCTCAGACAACACTCCCAAACCTTCTACATCCTTGAAATTACTCGTCGTAATCATCTTGTGGTCGTATCGTTACCAGTTAAAACTTCAGATGGTCGTAGATTTTTTATATTCTTGGGACCCTATTTGTATGAAAGACTTCACAAAATATTGTCTCTGTATAGATTAAATACACACCAATGTAAAACCATTGTTTCTGAATGGCACACACACACACATATAGCTGTATTTTATTTTATTTTTTGTATTTTAAAGTTTTCACGATTACTGCTACTGTTTTGCTTTCTGTTAGTTACTGTATTTTCTTGTTTATTCTAACAATCTAAACATTACATTGTGAAATAACAAATCGTGATCCGAGTGGGTACCTGGTGTCCAGTAACACAGGTTTTATACCTATCTCAGGCACCAGCGATCCACAAACCGAATTTATCAAGTATCTTCAATGTTGTTACGTAACCTTTATAGTTATTGTACTTTGGTTTTTGGTGAGAAATAAACTATTTTATTTATTTATTTATTTATGGCTTTTTAAAGTTAAATTACACGAATGGCTACTCAATTCTAGTTTTCATAGATTAAGGCGTTCCTTTAATAGACAACGTATTTTTTTAAAGAGACGACGCCCGCTCTATGAATAAATCCTGTGTCGCGGGGAACTTTACAAACATACAAGAAACGGACACAAAGAACACCCAGATTCAGAACAATAATTTGTGTCAGTGTTGTCCCATGTGAGGTTTGAACCCACAAAACTCAGCGAAGTAGAGCGCGGTGTGGCGACCGCTTAAACGACTAAGCTGTGTTACCGCTAGGCCGTTAACAAAACATGTGTGTAGTCGAAAAATTTTAATAGTAACACCTTTGTTTACCATTATTAAAGCAAATATAAAATATATTATTATTATTTAAAAGGTAAATACAAGATGTCGGGAAGGAATGTAATACAAGCTGCATAATGAAAATGTCTAATTGAGTATTGCGCTCCGATATTTATGACTATCGTTAGATTGCAAATATATTTGTCACATAGTTTTCCATTTGATTGGGTGTCTAATTGTGTATGTGTGTGAGTGTGTGTTTGTGACAGATGGTTACGAAACCGACGAAGTAACTTTAAACAAACGATTTTATTAAAAGAGTTTTTCTACTCACAACACTGGTGGTAAGAGAATTCAGCATGTCGAAGGTGTTGCTCTGCTGTGTGTGGATAATCGCCAGCGCGTTGTACGGCCGGGGGCCGAGCACAGGAGCCTTCATCACGCCTACTTCGTTTCCAACCACGACCTAGAGACACCAGCAAAATAGTTCAAAAACAAACTTAATAATTTTGTCAACAATGCCGTCATTGCATTTCATCATAATCGTCATCAACAGTCTTTAACAGACCACTTCTGGACATAGACTTTGCCTTCATAATCATCAACATTTTAGTTGATAGATGTCTACCACCGGACACAGGCCTCCCCAAGCCTCTCTACAACAATCAGTCGTGTATTGCTCTGATCAATTCAGAACAGCCTATCAAAGACTTTATCAGCATGTGGTGAAATAGGCCTTTGATGTATAGTAATATGTGGAAAAAAAATATAGCTAAAAACCGAATTAATCGTCGTACTTTAAAAGTCTTTTCTTTCCCGTGCACAGTCTTCTCCTTAGCGGGGAGTACTGAGGATTCGAGCTGGTGTCCCGTCGGCTGTGATATCTGGTGACCGTGGCCGTGTAGCCCTGATGTCATCTGGAAATAATGTTATCAAGTTAAAAATCACATCATATAAAAGTTGTTACAGAATATTTAAAAATTCTAAAATTAAAATCACCGGTTTGTGAATTCAGTACAAACTTCTTTACGCAGAGAGGTTTATTATTTTTTTTCAATAATTAGCTTGTTTTATGATAAATACTTTAAATAAAAACCATACCCTATTAAACATTGTTGCCAAAAAAGGAGAGATAGGTTTCAAAGAAAGGTTTTATAAAAAATATATTCGCCAAAACGTGAGTCACACTTTCCTTAATAGCGTACCTAAATGATTTCCACTCATTTTCAGGTGCAAAGACAATGATTAAGGGTAAAGAAACCGGATAGAGCGAGAGATCTATGATATTCAGCCTACTTTTCCCATCCGTCACCGTAGAGTATGCCTGGATATTTGATGAGAAACGAAACTAACTCCCATGTCTCAAAATTCGGCAGTGTGTACCCGTATGTCTGTCCTCTGAATAGAAAATCCGCTAACTAGGTCAAGGACATCGCTTGACCATAAAAAAAAACGATTTTCTATTCATTTATTATTTTGTTTAAATTTATTATTTACTTTCTAAATTCATCAGATGAGCTTGATAAGGTATTAGAGCCACGCTGACTTCAGCACGAATGGACCGGTTCGACCGTGACAGTACTACTCTCACAGAAGACCAACCTAAAGCGATCCAGCATCCGTGCCGTCTTTCGTTGAAGAGTGTAAGACCGGAGGTCACTTGACGCAGGTGTGAGAGTTATCGTGGTAACTATGTGAGCCTTACACTGTTACGATGACTGTCACGCCTTTTACGTCCTCAAGTGGGGCGTAAAAATTATTTCACTAGGCCACCATAGTGCATTCACAATGAGTATGGTGACCACCGCTCATGGATTTTATTCGTGCTTCATATCAGGCAGAGTAGAGTAACTCTGGTAGGTCCAGAATGTAAAAAATAATTATTATAAACCTATGAGTGATTATTGTGAATTTTTTGAGATGGCCGCTCTTTCCATAGCACTCTTATCTATTAGAAATATAAGTATATATGTCGCCGACATTTACGCAGTCATGATAACCGCCTATTAATACCCACTTCCATACTTATTTAGACACACTGCTAGTTGTTTCCTTCCTCCCCGGAGCCAGACGACCACAATGTGAGCCTAACCAATCAGGGCAAAGATATTTTCTATGTAATTAATTGATTTTACAAATATGATGCTATTAATACAACAATATAAGGTGTTAACGGTAATGTCGATGACCTTAAATGTGCATTAAGTTGATTAAGTTATGGCAGGAACGTACACATACTATATGTCCTGATTTTGATCATATTTATTCTAGTTTTGTAACCGCCCCACGTAATACGTACTAAAACTCATCAAGTTTTTTGTTCACAGTAAGTTTAAGTAACATATTGTGGCTCCAACTTGTCTTTATTAATAACAACACTTGTCATATTTGCATATAACTGGAAAATTTTCGGGAGAATTTTTCACGAGTAATGTTCCTACAGCATATCGGGTACGTGACGAAAATGTGGTAACCTATTTCGTGTGATCGTGAATAGATTTTGAGGTGGTAACGTATTATTTCCCGAACCCCTTTCGCCTTGAACGGGTTACTTTTTTTTTTATTTCACTAAATAAAGTTCAAGTTAAATTATTCTTTATATTTAAATATTCCACAGTCAATTTTCCAAAACCAACTTAGGAACATTAAGGAAAACATATTCAAATGCAAAAAAGTAAGGTTTGCCAAAAAAAAGGAGTGGTTTTATAGATCACTTTGAGATATATATTAGATATTTCAAGTACAAATGTTCTTATACACTCACCGGCACGGAAACTTGGCCAAGTACAAAACGTATGACAACTTCCTTTTTTTTTCACTTAGCTCTACAAATTTTGGCTAATTGTGATCGGAGTCTATCCAGTTAACGTTCCTGATCACTTCTTTTCACATTAAAAGGTTTTTCGGGTTCATAATGAAGTTTATGCAAAAAATCACGTTTTCACAAAATTTTACACTAGAGTTAAAAGCACTACGAATTTAAAATTGTTTGATTTTTTGTCGCTTTCTGTCCTTTTTAATAGCGTGTGTTGCCTCCTCTAGCCCTAATGACCGCCTGCATTCGGTCTGGCATGCTTTGGATGACGTTCTTGATGTTGACTTGTGATAAGTCGCGCCAGGCAGTAAGTGCAGCATCTCGAAGCTGGTTAAGGGTTTGTGGTGGGTTCGATGATAACTTTATTGCTCGTTTCAGTTTGTCCCATACGTGTTCTATCGGATTTAAGTCCGGGCTGCGAGCTGGCCACTGCAATTTTTGAACACCAACCTCTTGAAGGTAATCATTCACGATATGAGCGACATGTGGACGGGCATTATCATGCATTAAAATGAATTGGTCATAACCAATAAACCCTCCGAAGGGCACAAAATGATCTTGAAGAATTTCTTCGACGTATCGAGTTGCATTTAAGGCGTTATTGACGATGACTAATTCCGTACGAGCATCAGAACTCACACCACCCCATACCATTATAGAGCCTCCGCCAAAACTGACCGTCGGTGTGGTTGTCATCGCCAAATAGCGTTCCCCTTTCCTTCTCCAGACACGTTGTCGACCATCAGGTGCATTTAAAGCGATCCTGCACTCGTCTGTAAACAAAACCCTTGCCCATTGCTCAAAAGTCCAGTTAGCATGTTCACGGGCGAAGTGAAGTCGAGCTACTCTGTGCTGTGGGAGGAGCTGTGGACCACGGGCTGGTCTTCTTGCTCTCAAATTAACTTCCTCCATACGTCTACTCACCGTACGCTTGCTAACATTCACACCTCTGGAGATTTGAAGCCGCTGACGGATCTCAACAGCGGTCAGGAAGCGATTTCTTAAAATCTCTAACACAATAAAGCGGTCGTCACGAGCTGATGTGTATCTTACACCGCCACTACCTGGTCTTCGGGTGTAACAGCCAGTCTCTTGATACCGTTTTAATGCATATTGCATCGAAGAACGCGGCACGTTTAGGACAATAGCCACTTCACGATGGGTCAAACCTTGTTCGACTAATGCCACTGCCTGTGCTATCTGACTTGATGACAAAGGCATTTTTATGAATCCTAAGGGGCCTTTAGGTGTTTATTAACCACAATAACAACAAAAGTCTTTGTCAAATTAAAACTTAAAATTTTTAGAGCACAATTAAAAACTTCGACTTCGTCGGATTAATGACACGATTTAACTAAACTTTAAAACGCAGACCAAAATGCATTTCAAATTAGTGAATTACCCTCTTGAGATGAACATAAACATTTTTTCTACCCACTTACACGATAAGAACAAAGTTAGACACCCTTCAAAAAATGTTATCGCATGTTATGAGTTTGGCCAAGATTCCGTGCCGGTGAGTATAGTACAAATGTTCTATATGTTATTATAATATATCTTATAAAAAGTTTTGAATGACAATTAGGAGCAGTTGCTTCAAACGAATAACAACAGAAACAGCTTACTGCAACAGAGGTAGTATACTTGAAGCGGAAATCATAAAAAAAATATTACTAATGCGTGAAAGTGATTCATCAAATAGTAGGAGTGACAAGTCTGATTTCTTTAGAATACACCCCTCAAGTGAAGTGATGATCATAATGATTCCCATCACGTTAGCTTTCAGAGTCTTATTCATATCATTTGACCATGCGATCTCGAGAAATGATTGGTGGGTCCAGGCTCCTAGGTTTCATAGTGCAAACGATTACCGCTTACATCTTTTTTTTTAATATAGAGCCTGCCAAAACTTCTCTACTCCACCTGATGGAATATGCAAGTAGAATCCAATAGTGATGGTCACCACACTCATTGTGAATACAGAGAATGCTGTATAGTGACTCACAGCTATGGTGGCCTAGTGAGATACGAGTACTTTTACACACCCCGCTTGAAAGATCCGGGATTATATATGGGGGTGCAAACGAGTGGACGGGATGCTAAGCCTCTACTTCTGTCATTGGACAACTGCAAAACGCAGAATCTAATGGCGTTCTTTGAGCTCAAAAATGAAAGGTAGGGAGGTTGTGTCTCCGGGAGTCTCACTCATTCGATAAAAAATAAGTTGAGAAAAATGAGTTTTGAATGTTAATCTTCTGTGAATTCTAAACAAGAGTTTTCTAGTGAGGATGTGCTACCACACTGGTCGAACTGGACTACTTGAACTGAAGCTGAGCTATGTGCTCATGCTAATTGTAATCCCGACGCAGAAGGTAGAACTATAAATTTAACGAATTTATGTGTAATATACATGTTCCATATCTGTGTAGTGATGGATTAAGAATGCAAAGTGTCACCACTCTTATTCATGACGTGGATGTCGTCAGAGACGACCAAGGAAATAAACTACGCAGGAAAGTCACTGCAAAGAGAAGAAAAATCCTATTCCAACCAGTCTGACCAGCGGGGTATAGTAGCTCAAAATCTCCTTATTAAGGAGAGACCATATCCAGCAGTAGAGTGTAAAGGCTATTGATGTGCCACTGTAAATAGAAGGCAAATTTGAAACAAACCCAATCCATCTGGCTAACGTGGTATAGTAGACCTCCTTTCGAAGGAAAGGCTTATGTCCAACAGTAAATCATTAAAAGCTGTTAATGATGACGATAAGTGTATCTGTGATATCATAGTTCCTAAACATTTCGCAATTTACATTGCCATGACTATAACTTAGTGCTGCAATAAACACTTAACGCGCTCTTAGGCCATTTTCATTTTCCTGGTCAAGTTTTATATAATTATTATGATTATATAAGTGTGGTAATTCGAATCATTGGAGATTCTGCGATTAGGACAGTTTAGGATACGGAAATATTAAATCTATATCGTTACCTCTATGGGCCAAGGAATCAACAAAACGCTTATAACAATACAACAACTTATCATGATTTAGGCGTATTAAAATAACTGATAAAATACACTGATGTTATTTATTTCTTTGTCTAACATCAAATAGATGCTTTACAAATAAATTTCTTATTGTTTTCGCATCTTTTGGCATAATGATGTAATAATTCCGTCTAATTTGCATATAAATGTTATTTATCGTCATTGGCACTATGTTTACGGAAAGTGCTGAATGAAAATGAAGGTAGTTCAAGAGAAATAATAAAATAAAAACACTAAAACGATTTATTAGGTAGTAGAGCCATATTGATTTCAGCTCGAACGGGCCGGCTCGACCGGGGCAGTACTACCCTCCTACAGAAAACCAACCCTAAGTGCCAGCATCCGTGCTTGTTACGTTATTGAGAGACCGGAGGCCTATTGATGCAGGGGTGACAGTTATCATGGTAACTGTGTGAGCCTTACACTGCCACGATGTCTGTCATGCCGTTCCGGAAGCGGGGCATGAAAAAGCATCTCAGTAGGTCACCACTGTGTGGGTCACCATGTTGCATTGTCTGTTTTTGCAATGAGTATGGTGACTACAATTCTTGGATTCTATTCATGCTTTCCATCAGGCAGATGTAGTCACTTTGGCTCTTAATATAGAAAAAGAAATCTTGTATAGTTTTTGTACTAAAAATGATTATCCTTTTGCAGGCCGTGAATTTAAGAGAATATAATTAAATATTGGTAATAGGTATCTATATATATATATTTAGAAATATAAATAACACATAATATAGTTTTATCTATTTACCTTTTAATTTAGTATACATATATAAATATATTAATATTTAAAATATAGGAGCAATTTAAATGACATTAGGTAGTATTTTGTTTATTAAATAGTGGTTGAAAGAGCAGACGGATTACCTGATAGTAAGTGACAACCGCCGCTCATAGACACCTGCAGCTCAAGAGTGAAAAACGAAAAATAAACTTATATTATTCACTAATACCGAAAATTACAAAAAAAAAAATTGAAATATAAAAATACATACCCAATGATTACAAATCACAAAAATATCAACACTTAGAAACCAAATCAACTGTATTTCACTTTTAAGCGTCTGTTTCTTTTTCCACAATATAATAAAAATAATAGGGAAAAATAAATGGAAAAAGCGCGCGCGTACGAACGTTTCATAACAAACAACAATGAGTGAGTGAGCAATAAAATGTCATTCAAAACAATAATATACATGCGTTCGTCTAGTACCGATCGGATAAACTTATGACGGAGTAATCTGTGTGAATGGGAAGTTGATAGCGCGTCATCACTTATCGTGTGCATACTATGATGTAAGAACATTCTAAAACTGTATGGACTATGTAGGTATGTGTAAAAGTAAGTGCGGAAATTTTATTGTTGATTTTTCTTCAAGATGAAACGTTTCTAATCTATTTCTTTTCTGAAAACTTTGTTTGAAATGGCAATTTATTTTGTATCTTATTGAGATTTTTTCGATCACTGTTCGTGTTAAACAACAGTGCTTAAAGAAATTCAGTGTAGACGTAATATGAATACTAGACTGCATGTCTTTGAAAGCATTTTTAAATTAGGTGATTTCAATCTTATTCGTCATATTTTACCATTTTAATGTCTCTTACCCACATTCGTATCCTTAGAACTCCCTCTTTAATCAGAATCAATCAGGATTGTTACCCAGATTTGAATGATAAGTTACTTATTAAAAAAAATGTATACGGTGGTTTAACTTAAAAACATTGTCATCTGATTGCTCTTTGGTTGGTATTTTTCCATTGACTATTTAGCCCCTAAATAAAAAACATAGACAATCAACTTTAAAGGACATTAATTGTGACATTTGAAACTTTTATTTAAGATCAAACTGTCACTTTTTATGTGCATAAAGTATAGGTTAACTCATTACTTCCCACTGTCATACTTTTAGGACACCAGATTACCAACTTTTTCTAAAATTGGCTTTAATTTTTTAACCTTTTTTATAAATACCAAACATTTTAACTATTTTTCCGTTAAAAAAATATTTTGATAAAAAAATACAGTGACATTACTTAGAAATATAATTTCAAAGTTTATATATTTCGTAGCCGTTAAGAGCGCATTGATGTTTGTTTTATAATGCTAATTATAGCTATATAAATAAAAGTAATTATATATTTCAAATTACCTAAAACCTTTACCTAAACGTGAAATAGCCAATAAAGCCGTAATAATATTAATTTTTTCTTAACATATGATCACAATGTCATACATAACAGGACAGACTGATTCAGACCCTAGAATTCATAAATTTTTGTACAAGTATATTTTGTGATTTGAACAGAAAATTCTAAATTTTTCGATGGTTGAGAAGTAATGGGTTAAAAAAAACTAGTGAATCTATACATGACTATACATGAGACTCCTTTGCTATGTATTATGATTATTATGCACTCACGTCTCTATCCCTTAAGGGGTAAACAGAGGTGTATTGTATTAAGTGTTGCGTGTCACGCCAGGAGTTCGATGACAAATATTATATATAGGTATAGGTACTTGTTGTGTCAAGTTCTAAATATTTTTATTGATGTCTATAGTGCAACTTTCCCGGAAATTTACGGCAATTTATCAGTAAAATGATTATGGCAGTCAGGCGAGTGAATGTGTCAACATAATACAATTTATAGCAAAGTAGGGCCCAGTTTTAATGATATTCCCAATAAGAATATATATTGCCTTTTTCGATTAATGCACAAAACAGAATTGTTACTGTTAAAATATAACAAGAATTGAGTCGGGTTGAGTTTTTAGATAATAAGTACCTCAAATTCTGGTTTGGTTCTAATTAAACAATTTGTAAGTAAATATAAATACACTACATTAATTAGCATTCTAAATTAAGTAAATAATACGTTCTTAACATGAAAATGGAACAGAAAGTCGAGGTATTTCTTGTTTTCACTAATTTTATTTCAATTAATACTCAGTCTAGGACCCACATAGAAACCTAAACAAGTTTTTCAACAAAATTGAAGAGAAATATAAAACCCCAAACTAAACGCAAGGTTTTCATCATAGAGGTTTTATTAAAAAAAAATCCTACCTGCGTCAATACTAATCTGCTGAATTGGCATACTCTACGATTCGCGATACTATTGCCATAGTCAATGATAAGAAAAAAGCAATACACTCACGACCGCTCCTATTTTACGTTTAATTATCGCACCCGGAAGTGTGATGCTGGAAACTATGACACGTACACTATCCATTCGATAAAACACATTCAGCATTTAGAGGAACAGTTCGGTTGGATGCTTCTGGGAGTTAATGCAGTTTATATTGCAATCGTTATAGAGCTTGGGGTCGCCCTTAAGTCTACTACGATAAGGTTGGAATTCCATTTTTTACGCAGAGCGACTGCTATCAGACCTACACAAACCAAATACTAAATGACATTGTGTTAAGTGCTGTGTAAAGGTCCAACTGCACGGTTGGTCTAGTGGTTTAAGCGGTCGCCACGCCGCTTTCTACTGTGCTGAGTGTTGTGGGTTCAAACTCCACATGGGACAACATTTTGCGCGATCCACAAATTGTTGTTCTGTGTCTGGGTGTTATTCGTGTCCATGTCATGCATGTTTGTAAAGTACCCCGCGACACAGGATTAATTCATCGCACAGGTGCAGACTTTTTATAAAAAAATAGACTTTTATGGGAGTTTTTAGGGTTACAACTACCCGCAAAGATTGCCAAGGACATTTGTACATATTATACTACAATATTAATTACTAACTATTAGAGAGTCCATCTCCAGCTATCTGGATAACGATTATTGCCAATATATATCTATATCTACATTGATAAATTCTTACATGTGCTTCAAGTGGTAGGCAGAGGCTCATAAGCACACCCTTAATAACAACATTAGTAAATAGGTACTCACTACAAAGTAATTTTTTGCCGGTCACTGGGCTCTTTGAGAATCGAAAATTAGATAATTATGTATGAAAACAAAGAAATATTGCAAAACCAACTAATAAAAAAATAAAATATTCCACGAAGTGACTTCTATAACCGCATAAAACGACTTTTAGTAGGGAAAAATCCTATAGGTTCGCGTCAGCAATATGCTGTTTAAGGTATATTTACAGCTGTGAGTATAGCCATAGAATATAGGTACTTTAAACATACTCAATTCGCATATACTTCTTATTTGGAGTGTCCATAGATGAAAAAACCATTTTAATCTCTAAATTTATTAACAAATTCATATACCTTGTCTCCCTCACACCATTGAGACCGAAGCTTGCGACATCTGAACAAATTTCATCTAGTAATTTAAGCCATAGAGCGTGCCAAAGACATACTCACTCAACGAACATAACCCTCGTTCTAGCATTATCGGGTAAAAAGTAAGATTATGGAAAGAAGGAATACAGTTACATGTATAAATTTAATATATACTTGATACCTAGCTGCATAGTTCTTTTTTAATTATATTAAATCTAGACTAATTTACATCTTATTAAATCAGCGAACTATCAGTGCATAGGGTTTGTCAAATATGTATCTTAAAAACATGACCAAGTATCTAATTAATACCTAAGTGTCATTACATAACTTTAACTGCATCACAAAAAAGTGAATCATGATAAATAGAAAAACAATTCAATCACCCAAAAAAATTCTTATCTCCAGCCCGCAAAGTGGTCCATTATTTGGTACAAGCAACCGCATGCGTAAGAGCACGCATACACTTGCGCACGCGCATCACAACACGCGCGGTAAAACCTAATACTAGACTGAGTCAAAATCCATCTGGACCTAGTACTATCTTTTTCCTTGAAGGATGACTAAAAACAAACAAGGTTGGTATCAACAGCTTGAAATGTTTACTGTAATTAGATTGATCAATGTCTTACGCTTTTTTTACGCTTCTGTGTTTATCGTGTAAAGTAACATAATATTATTGTATAGCTACATTCGACACTCAAGAAGCAAGAAGGTATAGGGAACAAACAACCAGCCGAGGCACCTGATGGTAAGTGACTCGTCGCGCACGGATACCTGCAACGAGTCACAAGTGCGATGTATGCCGATTTAAAACCAAAACCAAAAGCCTATACAGAGTCCTAAGCAAGATAGCGCGCATGTGATTCTTGAGATGGATTGCTTTTCATCGTCATCATCATCATCATCATCATCAACAGCCTTTGACAATCCACTGCTAGATGGAAACCTCTTCTTCGAAAGGAGGTTATGGCTGACAAGCTGGCCATCTCGTTTGGTATAAGGTTTGTTTTAAGTTTCTCTTCTCTTTACATGAGATCGTCTTGAATAGTTTGCTTCTGATTAAGAATACAGATTATCACTATTCCAGTTATCGTAAAAGCCGACTAACGGAGAAAATTAAGCAAAATAAAAGTACTGTTAAGATTAAGAAAATTCGACACAAACCAATATCAATCTGGCCAGCGTGGTATAATAGGCCAAAACTTCCTAGGATTGGGTGAGGGCCGATCCCGAAAGAAGAAGACGTCGGTGTCCGCATCAACCGTCGACGGACCGCGAGCCACCAGAGTGAAGACTTCTGTTGGCAGATTAGTTGCTACGATCGGCGATAGGATGGGGGCCAGGTCGCAAAAATGTGATCGGGCGGTAATGAATCGGACCAATAGGCAGGAAAGATTCTGTGGTTTCCCCAGGATAAGGTCTGACTAGACGCAGCGTTGATCCTAGAGGTAACCTGAAATAATATGGTCCAGGTCCCCTTCACAGTAGGACGCCTGAGACCGGCCGTCCGAATCGTTTTTAGTAGGAACACCACATTCTCCTGGCTCCTGCATGGGAGTTTCCAACTCGTCAACAAAGGCAAAATCCTTCTAGCTAAGGAGAGGACCATATGCATCAGTAGACTATTAAAAGTCGTTAATGACGATAATAGGCTCTACAGTAAAGTATATAAGATCAACCGGTTGTCTTAGGTCCAATAGTTAATTATGCAAATAGAATCGATAACTAACGATGTATCAAATTACAACTGTGATATTTATTTGATCGGCGACAATGATAGGGTTTTCGTCAATCAGGGAAAAATTATTAAATTATTTAGTATGATCATATAAGCCTCTACCTCTTAGAGGCTTTTATATATAGAGGTATTTATAGTTTTATGTCTTGTGCTGTAGGGGGCAGGCAGTCACCTGATACTAATTATTAGCTTTCGAGTGCACCGCTCAACTACTCGCTGAAAGTAAAACCAGTGTCCTCCGAGGTTGTGGCATGACTGGCATGGCAAGCAGTCCATGCGTGATGAAACAAGACTCTTCAAAGGTTCATAAAGAGGAGAGCCGCAATTTGTCCGGTGGTGGTACGTATATCACGACATTTTCATACATTGGGCAATGGTGAATAAACCCTCACTTTTAGGTTCAGGTACAGTTTGAGCAACAATAAGATAACGGTATACTCTACTTCTCTTCAGTGAAGTCCGATACCTATTAAGTGCATTTCCTTAACTTTTATTTTGACTAATTGTTTACATAAATTGATTTCGGGAAACTCAAATAGTAAGTAAACATCATAAACATATTAGTCAAATGTCTTTCCGTACTATATGACGTGTGCAGGTACTATGCGCAGACTGACGCATTGTGTTGTGATAAGGGGCACCTGAGTGAAAAGGGATTTAACTAATCCAATTATGAGTAAACAAATACACGAGTAGACTGATGACAAGCGGTTACCGACGTTCTATTAAGAATTCGCGATACAAGAGTCTTCTTATGGTACTGATTTTGGTACCTCTTACAAGCGATGCTATACTGGTCAAAAATATAAACAGTAATCAAATCTTTTGACAATAAATGATCATTTAGAGGGGTAACTCAAGAGATCATTAATTAAATTCCTGAAAACCATCAATCTTAAATCTATACTTGAGCTGTGTTGACATCAAGCTGACATCAAGTCTAAACTTAGGTGTGATAATAATTTATTTTACTAAACAATATGGTTCTGAGAAATTAGAATATGAGCAAGATCAACCTGCTTAGAGTGGTCTTTTCGATTGATAAGGTAAAAATTTGAAAACACGACACTACAAAACTCGTATTAGCAATACGATTACGATAACGATATATACATACATATTTGATAATAAATATATTATTATCAGTCGTTAGCAATTCACATTAAACAGAGAATTCCGGGCAACTAGTCGAAAATCACCTGTTTCCTAAAATGTTTCTTCTCAGAAAAATCGTGCTTTCTGCGTCAAGTCGCCTTTGTAATGGCTATTTGAACACGTTTCCGAACGCAATAACAAACAAATTTATTGTTTTAAAACGAAACTGTGTACCTAGTTATTGTACAAGATATTTGCGATCAGACATTATCTCATGACTAAAGAGTTATGTAAGACTGTATGACGTTAATTCTATCATCTTTAAATGCTTACAGATGGGACTTAATGTACTCGTATACAAGCTTTGATGAAGTAGGTGATGAAATAAATTGTGTTAAACTGGATCAAAAAAGTACAGTCAAATAAATTAAGAATTCAGTCAAGTCCGTTTAGAAATTAGCGTTGAACTTAAAACGACAGCATCCGAGCTGTCATATTTCGTTGGTGAGTACGAGACCGGAGGCCCATTGATGCAGGGCTGACAGTTATCGTGGTAACTATGCGAGCCTTACATTGTCACGATGACTGTCATGCCTTTTACGTCCCCAAGTGGGTGTGAAAAAGCATCTCACTAGGTCGACATAATGTAAGTCACCATACTGCATTGTTTGCATTTGCAATAAGTATGGTGACCACAACTCTTGGATTCTGTTCTGTCCATCAGGCAGAATAGAGTCACTTTGGCAGGCTTTTAATATAGAAAAAAATTGTTTCCTTTGACTAACCTAATATAGCTTAGCTCAGTCAAACAACTTATCCAATATGACTAGAAAACGACTAATAGTAGTCTTCTTCTAGTCCTATCAGAAAAATTATTATTGTATTTGACAGATCCAACCTCGAGAAAGATTTCTTTTACCGCCTACCTTTCAGGCCACTGTTAGACATAAGTCTCACCTTAGCAAGTTTTTGGCTTCTTTCCATCAAGTTATAAGTACCTTTCTAATCTTATACATATATAATAGTTAATTCTGTTCATTGGTCCTAATAAAGCTCGGGAATGGATACCGATGCGGCTAATTTTGATCGGGCAATATTTATGAAAGGTAAAGTTTTGATGAGAAAATACAAAAAGCAAGCGATTGCCTCAAATAAAATAATCATATTAAATAAAACGTTTTTTAATAGCTCAATAGTGATTTTTATATAAAGCGACGACTAGGTATCGCCGAATGACAAATACTAGGATTTGTATTTCCCTCGTGTAAGTGTATGACAGTTAGCACAGGTTAATAATCAAAACTCATAAGGTTACAAATAAAAAAATATTTTAGTAACAATAATTTATATGAGTAACAATGAGAATGTTAAGCTCCTTTGAACCCATTACTTCCCACGGTCATATCTTTAGGACACCAAATTACCAATTTTTTCTAAAACTGGCTTTAATTTTTAATTTTTTTAGGAAAATATAATGGAGAGTAAGTGTGTCCATAAAATGATTTCAACAACATTTAGAACTATCGTTAACAAATTATACACATGTGAGCCCTGTCCGAATACCAGTTGTAACTTATTTACCCACCTCCACTACACGCTATTCGGTGAAAAATGTTATCAGTCCAGAACTCGGCGATTCTCGGCAATCTGATCGCGGGGAAGAGACTGTGGGATTATGAATTATGACGATAAATTGCCTAGCTTATCGTTAAATGCAATAGCATACAACTGTTGCCATTAATACAATAGTTAATGTAAGACACGATCGTCGGATAAGATGACGTGAACAATATTTTTTTATTTTAACGACCCATGAATGTCTATCTATGATTACCATAAACTCCTGATTTTATTATGTTTATATTTTCTATCGAATTATTAATTCGACTGCCTCAGTGGTGCAGTGGTGGCATGTACGACTGTTGTGCTAGAGGTCTCAGGTTTGATCGAGACGAAACAAATGTTTGTATGATCTGTAAATATTTATTACGGATCTTTTCTACAATAGTTATCTAGTTCTCATAATACAAGTTTTGCTTAGTTCGGGACTAGATAACGCTGTGTCAGATGCTTAAAAAAAAATAAAAAAAATCTTTACTTATGATCAATTTGTCAATTTCCACATTTCAGAATGTGCTTACTAAAGCATCCTAATCTATTTTAAGACCAAGTCATTTTTATATAAGAGTCTGGTGTCTGTAAACTGCAGTACAAAAGTCTGAGCTACTACGGTTATCCAGCAGAAATTGGGGGCAATCCAGCAGGCTGATCACCTGATGCTAAGTCGACTATCGTGGTCAAGTTGCACTTGCAACTTAAGACACACTAGTGTGTTGCCACCATTTCAGTGCCCGAATGGGGAGGAGGAGAAAAGGGTCCGTTATTTTACCACAATCCGTGAAAGGTAACGAAAGAATAACTGTTAACACCAGTTTTCTGCAGGAACGTGATATCAATCAATGAATGTGCCGAAGCATGGCTCTGCCTCTGTCATTATTAAATACATGCATGTACGTACAATAAAGAAATATTTTACGAGTATGTACGTTATAGTTAAAATTTATAATATTTATTTTACCTTAATAACTAAATTTAGAACGGTAATAAAGAATCTTGATTATAAGCGACGATTTATCACGAGTTTTACTATAGCATGCAGGCAATAGACCGAGTCATAATTTATAATGAGATTACGATGTTTCAGTAAAAAATACTCTGCAGTTTTGCTAAACTTTTGATGTGATAAAAGATAATATAAAAAGTATTTCGGCCTTATTTTACATTGAAGGACAGTTTGTATAAAAAACGACAAACACGTATCTATACATACAAAGTAACTTGCCCAAACTGACAGATTTCTAAATGCACAGCCTGAACCGCTGGGGCTATCATCAACAGCCTTTAGTCCATAATTGGATAAAGACCTCTCCTTAGCGAGGAGGTTTTGGTGGTATCACTCTAGCAAGAAGGTTTTAGCCTGCTATACCACACATACCACACTTGCCACAATATTATTTGTTTAACATTATTCATTAAAAATGAGTTTGATTGACTAATCTAACCACAGTTATCAGAGCTGGGTAACTTGTCAATGTGTGGTTGAACATCAATTTCAAGTTTAACGTTCTATCATTGCGCCCGCGCAGCCGGGAAAATAGGCAACTCGCGTAAACAAACACATGAAGTAATTGTCACCACTCAGTCTAGAATAGCATCCGGTGTTGTTGGTCAAATATTGAGATCATAAAGTCTATTTGCTAACAAACAAAAGATTTTATCCAAAATTCGATGATTTATAGACTGTACATTCCAATCGTATGTTTTAACTATTTGCTTTTATTCTGTGATGGGAACAGATTTTTTTCTTAATCAGACAGTCTCAAGGTTGTTCTCATCTATACATTCCATCTTTAACTGTCGAAAATTAAGGGTAAAGAAGACGAGGTGTACTAAGCGCCCTCATTTTGCCGAATACTCGTATAGCGATATAACAATAACTACCTCATTTAGTCAAAAGACAATGGGTGGATGTCGTAAAAGGCGATTAAGGGAACCAAATATGCAAGACAACATCATTACAAAGAGAAGGAAAACTTGAAACAAACCCTATTCAAACCCGTCTGGCCAGCGTGGTATAGTAGGCTAAAATCTCCTTGCTAAGGAGAGGCCTATGTCAAGCAGTGGACTATAAAAGGCTGTTGATGTTGATGATATATATAGTACATACAACATCAGATATATAGTGCATAGGCGGCCTTATTGCCAAGATCAATCTCTTCCAGGCAACCTTATGATGGATCAAAATGATCAAAAGTGAGAGAGAGTAGTAGTTGATGGTGCAATGAGTTTTGACGAAGTATCAATAATAAATATAACTAGTCACCATACACATAAATAAAAAAACCATATTTATACATACTCATAAATAAGCACACATACGTGATAATAATTAATTAAATCACCTATAAACAAAACAATTATGTTGCATAATATTCCTGAACCATTTTGTATTTGCGCTTGCCTGTATCGACAATGCATTCCACAATAGTGCGACTTCAACAGTTAAAGACTGACAAATAATTTTGTGGAATGCGGAGGCATCTTCAGTCTTAAATCTTCCGATGACGTTAGTCATTTTACATGTATATCATTAGGGAACTTGAATCGTTCTCTCAGGTAGAAAGGACCTCTAGGATGAAACAGAATATTATAGAGAAAAAATGGGAATAAGTGCATACATATTTTAGATAAATTACGCCAAGATGATAGCTATTTTTTGCTCAACGATATGGCAATAACCAATGTCTCCAAGAATAATACTTGATGCTATTTTTTAAAAAGAGCACGATACCTACGGCCTAGGTGATCCCTCACATTCATTGTTACTAGAAACCTTAGGTTCCAAGGTGTTGCTGACATTAAAAAATCTCCCAAGCGTAAATTTGACCTTTAGTAAATACCGTAACACTTGTGAAAATAAGGCCAGAGTTCCGATTGATCGCCAACTGAAGTGCCAATAAAATAAATAATTGAAGGAATCAACATCGATTATATGTTGATCAAGATGAGACTATCCAACACTTATAAGTAAATAGGTTAAAGTTTACGTAACCAATGTGTATAAACTTTACAAGTGTTTGGACAATCGTAAATAAATTTGTATTAGATGTTTGTGGAGATAATAGGTTATAAGGGAGGGACATAACATAAGCGACAAGCTGTTTGTTAATGCAAGGCCATGCCATTTGGTTGATTTGCAACCTTGCCGACATTACATTTCTGAACGTGAATTCGCCGTGTGTGGTTGATATAATGGCGAAGCAAGCAGCTGGATAGGGTAGTTCATCAGCAAATCCCTTGAGTTATTGTTACTATAATACGACATTTTGATGATCTTGATAATTAATCCAGCATGTGTCAAGTTAACTTTCTAATCTTCAGTTCGGGTTATCCTTTTGGCATTTCAGTTTAACTAATTTCGTTTGGTTTACCTTTTCAATTATTTTTTTGTCCTTTTGAAGAGGCTTCTTCGTTTTTAGTAGATTAAAAGACAGTTGCCCCTCTGTTTTTTCACATGCATGTTATACTTAAATCATAAATATAAACTACATGATATGTTAAAAATGACAGACAGAATATGAAAATAAATTGTTTCTCAGCACAGGAATTAGTATCTATGAAATCAAGGAATTACTTTTAGATTTAAATTTGAAACCCTACTTCAGTAGAGATACTGAAACATACAGCCGCTTATAAAAACGCTAGCCGCTCCGCTACTATGACGACGCTTATCGATTTTGGCATTCTCCTTAAATCGAATTATACGTGAGATCACAAGTATTTCTGATACAGTACAAAAACTGCCACAAAAGGTCTTATATTGACAATCGATATGTTTGTATCGATGGTTGTCACGTAATTTATTTTCAGATTCATTGTTATTAAAACTGTATATTGCTTGTACTTGACAAATTACTTACGTATTATTAATTGCATATCTGCAAGTCGATATTATATTTATATATTTCGACATAGCACTAGTGTTGAAGGCACAGAAAGAACACTTCTGGCTCTTAATATTTTCTAAAATATATATCCAACATGCCAACTTGATTACTCTACAAATAAATAAAATTGCGATGTCTGATGTCAACTACATTGACAAGGTACTTGTAAAAAAACTTTTTTTTGTCCATTTGTCTGTTACTGTGCCTAATCTTCGAAAATTTTAGACACAATTTGGTAAAATGGTAGATAAATTTAGGATACGATCATGTATGTTTTGTGGGTATCTATCTAGTGCGCTATCATATCTGCAAAGCAACCAGTCACAGCAGTACCATTCAACAATTTCTACACAAAGGGTCTGCGCCGGACTCGAAGCAATAATTCCAACACGGACTGTTGGAATTATTGCTTCGAGTTAACTTAAATGCAACTTAATCTAACAACTGTCACTAGTATCATTAGGTAAATTTTAGGTGTAAATTTTTATATTTGTAATGTTGCACTTCATTTTTATATAAAACTGTCACGTTAAGAATTAAAATAAAGGGGATATAAAATAAAATCGCTTGTTCAAAGTTACAATGTCCGTTTCGTTGCCATCTGTCTCAGAGACCAAGCTATATTTTAAGGACTGTAGATGTAATTAATTCGTTCTTCTTCAACTCTTCCAACATTACTCTCCAGTGAAACCCATACTGGTCAATCGTAATAGTTCTATCAAAAGTGAAAGTGAAGAAAGACAATTGACAAATACTTCTTCCTAATAAGGAAAAAAGTAATTTAAAACCGACACAGTAAGAAGAGAAAGAAAAGACTTTTAAAATCTAAGTGAAACAGATGTATATTTACCCGGCAATTGTCGCATAATTTTGTGATGCTGTTGCCCATAATCTATAATTATACTCTCACAACACAATATTCGACACAAAACACAACCACCAGAAACTTTTTAGCAGCAATGTTTAGCCAACAAGTTTATCTTTTCAGACGTTACACTAATGGCTGCGAATGTTCACAACCTTCTAGAATACAGCTGCTTTTGGTATGGCACTTCTTGACTAACACTATGATTTTAAACGGCATGACGGGCAAACCAGCAGAGGATTCACCGAACATAGACACCTGCAACTCGCGAGACACAAATTCCTTGCCGTTGTTTGAGTTCCCTTATAACCAGAATTAAGAAAAGGGCAGATTGGACAGTATTAGTTGCTTCAAAGTCAGAAAACTTTCGTAACAGAACTTATGGCCGTTACTAAAAACAATCTTTGAAGGTTTTTTATCGCTAATTAAGATTAGTCAGTTAAACTATACTTAGATCAATTAGTTTGTTGGACATCAAAGACGTCAGTTTACACAATAATCGAAATTTACCTCCAGATCACAAAAGTTAAGTGTATATTTGCCAATGCACTTTTTCAATGATAGCCAAATATTTTACGAATCTGATCAAATACATGTTTTAAGCGCTCAATAAACAGACTTATGACACGAGTAAGTTTAAATACTAGAACTGAATGACAAAAAAAAATGGGCTAAATCTTATTATTTCTACTCTGGGAGGAGAACTAAGTGTAAAAATTATTTTGTACTTTTTTGTACCTTGAAAAGCAACAGTATAAATAAACGAAATATATTAATATTTCGAAGGTGTCGGAAAAGCCTACACATGGGATTTGTTATCGGCGTATGTATATACTATATAGGGATTTAAGTTTCCATTGAGCACTTCCTTATCCGCTACCTGAGGATGCATCCTCTAGGGAATCGGGTTACCCCGAAGAGAAGTCTCTTCTCTTAATACGTTTTGACATTTACGAGTATTTTATTAAAGACAAAAGCTCTTGAAAAAAAGATCAGTCATGTTCGCCTAGATAAATGTCCTGGTTGAAACGATGATAAAACTAATTTATGATAGCCTGATATTCTATTTTAGTACTGAATCGCGATACTGATTCTAATTCTGAAAATTGTACCTATCGCCGAGATCGCAGGATCTGATTCCATGGCAAGTGCATCCATATGAAATCAGAGTTGGCAATCTTTTCTAACTAGTAATATAATTGGACCTACTAATGCAAAGATGAACCAACAATAATGATATGACAGCTTTGATTTAATAAAAAAATTTCATGGTAAGTTAACAGCCCAAACACAAACTAAGAAAGTACATGCTCTAAGGGAACCGGACGTTAAAAAATCGATAAAATAGTTTCCGAGCTTGTATTATCATCATCATAAACTTTTTATTTAGGCATCTGCTGGAAATAGACCTCTCCTTATAAAGGAAGTTTTGCCTACTGCACCATGCTGGCCAGACGAGTTGTTTCTGGGTTTGTGTTGTTTTTTATCTTATTTTCCTTCTCTTTGCAGTACCGTTTTCTTTTGTACTCTTACTTACTTCCTCCATGAGACTATGCAATATATGCTTTACCCTCACAAATATTTCTAAATGTAGTGAATTTAAATAAATTTGAGTGACGACATGAACATACTCTACCAAAAATCTGTCTGTTAACAAATATAGTCTGTTTATAGTAACACGTCATGTTTAAGGTATGACACTGAAGGTTTCTGCTGGAAGAAGTGGGAGGAGAAGCAAGATCTGATTGAGCACCTTATGTGCTAGAGCACGACTTTCACATGAGCATGTCAAAGTAATTATAATGCCATCTCCGCACATCATAAGGCTTGGTTTCAGTGCCATATTTTGCAGCTACATACATCATGTTATGGTCTCGCTAGATTAAATTGATTAAGGCCCATTCTACGCATGCCATGGGCATGAAGAGCCATCTTTACTGGTATATAACTATCATAATGTAATTTTATCGAAATGTCTAATAATTATTATCAACAACTTAGGCTTGGCTTCGGTACACACTCATAAATATAAGTATTTCTACAAAACAAGTCTAAAGTGAAGGTGTTAGTTTACGATTAAAAACGATTAAAAATACTCATTAAACAAATAGCATTTTAGGTTTTAGCATGACATGTTTTAAGGGTGTCCGACATGTTGAAGTTTTGTCTCCACGGGTGTGATGTCTGAAACTGTGTCAGCAGTAGGATACTTCCTTATTTAAAAAAGAACTCAGTAGGGTCCAAAATAATCGGGCATCTCTAAAATATCATCTCTCTATCTATCCGTGAGTGTCTTAAGAGCCAACAAATGACGCAAACTACGCAGACCAACAACACTGCAAAGGGAGGGAAAATATGAAACAAACCCTATTTACCAACCTGTCTGTCCACCATAAAAGCCCAAGTATCCTTTCTGGGGAGGGGTCTATGAACAGCATTGGATTATTAAGGGCTGTTACTAGTCAAAATACACACGTGAGTAAAATCACGTAAAATCATACTGATTTCATTCTAGCATATATTAACGTCCAGATAACTGCACTTTGTAATATTATTCGCCATAAAATACTGCTTACACTACGACAATCAATTTAGTTCCACTATATTTGTTTGGTCCCACTTCACAACAATTTAAAGGCAGTTAAGAGGCAAGACGCGGCACTCGTTGCTCTCTCGTTAACTGATCAAATCTGAGCCGTGCCTGACGACCCTGTTCAATTGACCTCACAAAGGTACACCTACGCGATGCTTAATTGAAATTGCATTGTCTTGGTGCGATTTTTTTATAAAGATATTCATGTTTAAGAATTGGTACATATATATGTACAAACGCCAGCCACTCTGAGATGCGCAATTTCGTCTTCGTCCAAAAAGGACCAATTTCCCCTGTTTTATAGCAACATTTTTCATTGATGCTCGACTCCTATTAGGAGCTTGGTGGAATAGGAATTTATAGAGGAATTTTATCATTTAGGAATCAAGAATCAGGCCATTTGGATTTTTTGAATTTGGAACGAATTCTCGATAAATGGGTTATCTAATACTGAAATTTTTTTTAGTTCGAACCAGTAGTTTCTAAGATAGGCACGTTCAACTAAAGAAAGTCTTTTGTTTTATGATATTAGCATTTAAATAAAGATATCTGTCTAGTAGTAGAGATATCATTGCTTTTCGTATTATTGCTTCTCAGCTTATGTACCTATCCTTTCAATTTACTCTCAATTTAATTATCTAATCCGTAAAACCCTGGACGGAAATAGACTTGCCAAAATTTGTGCGTTCAATACGCCTTTGTCTACTTAGGTATAACCGTGAGTATATGAATCCAATTTATTTTCTTACTCCTTATTTCAAATCAATTTCAAATGGTATCGTAGATTGTGAACCTATAAGCAAGTGAGTTGCAATTTCTTAAGGATGATTGTAACAACACAGCAGATAGATTATTTCCGCTGGAGAACTATTGTCAGTATTCAGGTTACGATTTTTGTTGTGGCTTTAGAGAACTGTGCGACGACGAATAGAGTACATATCTTGAAAGATGCTGGGCAAATTTATGTTGTAATGTACATATAGCAAATTAAATATGTAGCCAGTAGTACAAGCATCACATGTGATTTTTAAGAAATATTACAACAGGAATTAATACTCATAATGCAGAATGACTGCACAGATGGTATATTGGATAAGCATCTGCACTTTCTGCTGCATTGAGTATTGTGGAGTCGATCTCCACATGGGAAAAAATTTTGTGTGATCCAAAAATTGTATTCTTCTAAATCGTGAATCTTTTTTTGGTGTTCGTCGTCTGAATAAATGTTGGTAAAAGCAACCGCAACATAAGATATATTTCCTGGGCAGAAGTTGTCCTTAAAAATGAATGGCAAGAATAATAATTTTCAAATACTTGAGTGAAGAAACGAGTTATTTACGTTTCAGGTATGTAATTTCTGCCGTGTATATATTTTGCAGTGTGTACTTTCTATGACTTCATTGGTTTGGAATTTCGATGCAGTTGAGAATTATTTGTAAAACAGAGGAATTTGAAATATTGAGTACAAAGTTTAAATGTAGAGAGTATGAAAGCTCAAATGGTGCAAAAGTAAACAATTTGTGTTATAAATTTAAAAAGTACATGAAAAAACGACTACATTGCACCTGCACTGGTCGACTACGTATATTGACCCGGCGTGGAAAGCAGAAGCTGTACATTGATAGTTCAAGTAATACTTGAATTTAAAATAAAATAATATTTTGGATATTGGAGCTCTATGTAGTTTGTTATGTAAGTATTAAACTTTGATGAAACGAACTATCACGCAAACTGTTTTCATTCACAATTGTCACATTTTTATATTTTATATTTCTCGTATTTTAAAAGGAAATTTATTTCCAACAGTAGTATAGAAATAGTCTATAAAAACAATACAATAAATTAAAAAGTTATAATTTAAATCATATTTTTATTAAACCTCGTTGAAAATAATAGGTTAGATATCAAGTTGTCATATCCAAGAAAGAATGGCAGATCCTGTACCGGTGGCAGTATGTGTACGAGTATTATTCTGTTTCTAAAATTAAGTATCCTAAATCTTTTCATGTAATTATCATATTTTTAGAACTTCGCTAAAAGATTTTGAGTTCCACTCAAAAAGTTGTAGCAACTGCAACAACAAAACGCATTCTTACGTTTACTCGATTAAAACTAGATGGCGTTATGTGTCGGATGTCCGAAAATATGTTTATTCACTAAAAAATATAACTTACATTAGAAATTATAAAATTTATAAATCGGTTACGAATAAGCTTACTAGTGAGCAATATTTTATTCGCAGGTCAAGAAAATCATAAGCAAATGATTTCGATTTTAAAATAAGGTACTACGCCATATAATTATGAAAATCATTTTTAATATGTGTTGATACCGTTGAATAGAGGCCATAAGATATTAAATATTTAAAAACAACTTTTTGTAATGTATATTAATAACATACTGGCTGTCTACGTTCAGGGTAAGATTGGTCAGTATCCTTTTGACAACAAGTATAATCATTCATTCATTCAAAATTATTTTTTTACGTCTGTTATTGTTTTCATAATGCGATATAGTAAAGTGTAGCAGAGTACATCTAATATTAAATAAAAAAAAGTAATGCAACTCACCTGTCCATACCGAGATGAAGCTAAATGCACATTTCTATTCTTCAACGAGAAATCAGGCCTTTTCCCCAGTCCATAATTGCTTTTATTTTGTGATATGAATTTCTTTGGTCTGTCCAGTCTTTCCGTGGAGCCCGTCTCATCTTCCTCAGCCCTCTTGGACGTCGATGGGATGCCTCTGTAGGCACCTCGCGTCCCTCTTATCGTCTTCTCTGGAGACTTGTCCTGCTTCCTCGTTATCAAGTTGTCTTTCCTCTGTTTATTACTTCTTAAGCTTACATTTGACGCCATATTGTCCATAGCTTTTCAAATCCTTCAATTTAAACCCTTATTATGTAAGTTATCATGGTTAAATAACGATTAAATACGTGAATAAATAGTTTGCAAGCTCCAGCGTTATATTTTCAAAATAAATTCATTTTGCGTATAAGAGTATATAGTTATTAAACTAGAAATAACCGTTATAATGGATTACACTAAATAATAATAAATAGATTGCTAGTTCCGTCTTTTATTTCTCTCTCTCTAGTGACTGGCATCCTTCACAAGTGACCGCTCCAACTGTCTTTATTACTAGGTGAAAAATAATTATATATATTATATCTAATAAAATAATAACAGTCTTAAGGAAGATTTTGGAAAGTTTTCTTGTTGGATTTTTAATGTTATCTGGAACAAAAGAGAATATAATTATAATTTTTTAATAAAATCATTGCAATATCTCTATTTAAACTGTTTGAAAACTAGAGGATTTTAAATTGAGAAGTCAACAATTATGAATGTAATATAATACGTAATAGAAAGTGACTACCGTCGCCCATAATTGTCTGCAACTAAAAACGCAAACAACGCGCTTGACCGTCGACCGTCGAAGTGAAAAAGAACCACCAAATATCATGACCGAAATTGATGGAAATCAATTCGTTTTGTTATATTATCATAGGATGAGTTTAAGCAACCCTTATTACTGGTAAAGTGCTGTCAGAAAATCATCGAGTAAACCTCAAGGAGGAGAATGGATGTCGTCTGGATATGGTAGATTAAACCAAGTTAAGGAAAATAAACTGACGACGCAGACCCCAATAGACAAAGATAATTGTCAATTCAACTCCCAAAATCCACAGAGACCGCCATTATCAGGTGGGACGGAAAATATAAATTCACAACACTACAAGGTCTAATCAATTGAAAAACAGATATCCCGGAACAAACACAGTAACGACAAGCTACAGCGTTGCAAGTATCATCCTAGAAGGTCTCTGGTAGTGTAAGCTGGACTATTAGTTTTAGATGCCAATTCCAAAAACGTTCGAAAATAAAAGTAAGATTAAGAGACCACGACCATAAGGAAACACGACCGGCAACTTCTGTAGATAAATTATCTTAAAAAAAGTTGAACCGACTCTAAACATTACTAAAAAAATAGCAAAAACTTGTCTGCAAGAAACCCTAAATTCAATAGCTAACAACAACAATAGATACCAAACCCAATAGTTACAACTTGATAGGCTAGGTTCAAGGTGGCTCGGCGGCTGCGAGGGTTTCATGCTGCGCAAAACATGTTAAACGAGCCAAATCGAGTTACACTTTAATGCTGTATATATTGATACGTTTGTAAAAGTAATTGGACTGGTTGGTCTCTATTGATAAACAAAATGTGTGATTTTTTTATTAGAATTAACATTGGTTAATCTTAATTCTTTATCGAGCTGATATAAAAATGACATAGACCATCCGTACTAATTGTAGACGGACTACAGACTAGAGGCTACTATAATATTACAGGTTAAATTGAGGGTTACGATTATTTTAGTGTGTCAATTAGATTTCTTTAACTTTAGTGTTTCTTGTTATGTATTGTTTGAAGTCGGTTAAATTCTTTTTTTAAACGAAACGTTTGTAAATATACGTTTGTCATGAGAAGGTAAGATTTACCATTAGGAATGGCATCTTTTTTTCGCATTTGAAAGAGTATTTTTCTCAAACTGCCATTTAACTTTACAATCCAAGTACTAGATGACATCAAAGTTCTTCGCAAAGATTTTTTAGGGCTTACACAACATGGATATTCCTATGGCAACCGGGATCGACCGCGTAACGTTTATTCCAGGACGTGGAGGAATCCCAATATGTTAAAAATGGCTAACGTCTGAATAATAGCCATCCATAGACTAGCTTGGTTAGAATTGCTTAACGTTGCAATGTGTTAACCTACTCGATTACCACTTGGCCACAACCCTTCCTAACAGTGAATAAACTCTTCCAAATAACGAGCATTTTTAAAAGCTCTAATCCTGGTGTCGTCTAGCAAACATTAAACGACTAGTACGATGTGCTGCAGTTAACGGAATACAAACATCTTGATGATGATGATGATTTCTGATGGTTGGATAGCTTATACCAGTACCTGTAGCTCGCCATAATGCAATTCGTATGGTTCGTGCGATAGAAGTTCGCTCTCTTTGTACGCTTAAACAGATGTACCGGTCTTCTTGAGCTGTTGCGTCTGAAACTCTTCCTGAATTACGACGCCTAGCGACGCTGCACATCTCCTAGTACCGGTTTCAAACTTTTTGAACTGCCTGTGACAAAAACTACCATTATCCCCATAGCACACTGTCTGTGGCCCATCTGGAGCAAAGTTACGATCCTAGTTACTATTAGTGCGTCCGTATGTCTACTAACATGTGGCGTTATGCTATTTAAGTAGCGTTATAAACAATCGAAAAAACAATAACCAGAAGTTGTGATATCGAGTGTTACAAAAAAAAATATTTTCAAGTACCCTCAAAAACAGCGGTCAAAAAATATTTACAAGTACCCACTTGATATCACTCTTCACTAGAAATATTCCTGACTCTTCAATTAACCAAAAAAATTTACAGTTACATCTTATTACAAAGTTATTCTCCAGATTTATGTGTGGCCTTTATTTTATTTATTTTTTTGATTACTTTACATTAACAAGAAGTAGGAGTACACATCCGAATCGACAGCCTCCTTCTTTTTGAAGCCGGTTAACAATAATCTAATGTAAAACATTCTACTAATATTATAAACTCGAAAGTTTGTAAGGATAGGATGTATGGACGTTTGTTACTCATTCACGCCAAAAACTACTGAACGGATTTAGACGAAACTACACATCAAAATAACATATAGGTTACTATTTACCGCGATAACCAAAATACGGGCGGGCGGAACCGCAGGCAAAAGCTCTTAGAATAAAAACACTACAATACTAGACCACAGTAGTGACATCAGCAATCTATTATCCTATCTGCGGACGAGACAATCGGACGAAATCAGTGTCGCTTGAAGTTAACAGACAATTTATTATGCAATAGCTGTATGTCTTTATGAAGTCGTGCTTAGACACCGCACTGTATATTAAAGACATGTACATTTAAATAATTCATTATTAACTATTTAAAAAGTATCGCAGTATGATTAAATGTGAGAAACTGTTTCGTTCGTTTCTTAATTTTACACTTTTAGATGTGGATTTTTTCCTTCAAATTGAAATAAGTTCAAACGGGAAATAAAAAAACCCTAAAATAAAAAAAACTAATCAATCAATAAATAGCAGAATGGTAAAAAAAATATAAAACGAGTCTATTACAACAAAAATGTTACTAAACTTGTGATCAGCGAAAAGGATTGATGTTATAAAAAATATGAACAGTTTTGAGTAACTAGACCTGGCTAATCGTATTGGTTACCTTTACTTTGAGTCATGCAAGCAATCCTTTCTTTTACTAGCACTAGTCTTGGTTTACCAAAACCCACGACCCCATGACGACAAAGCAGCCAAGCCTTAAACTAGGTCCAGAGTGTGAAACTGGTCACAATAATCAATACAAGTTGGAAGTTGTCCAAATTATTCTATTTAACAAAACTCCGCTCAACATGAAATTTTTCAATCAATTATATACTTCTTTAATTGGACAAAAGACCAGACTCGTTTAATGTTATGAAAACTGTGAATGTGTGCACTGTTATCCATGTGTTTAAACGGTTTTAAATTTCTTAAATTATATTTGGATGCAGAATACGAGTGTAAGAGCATAAATTTGTAGAAATTACAAACTCTGGAATAAATAAAAGACTAGCGAAATAAATAAAATTAATACGAACAAGGACTTGTTTTTATTGTTTGCCTCTTTTGTTTTTTTTTATTTTAGGGATGCCAAAACGACTCTATTAGGCATGATCGAAAGCATGAATAGATCCAAGTGGTAGTGACAATTTCATTGTGAATGCAGAGAATGTAGTATGGTGATCCACAATATGGCAGCCTAATGATATCCCGCTTAAAGCACCCGAGATCATAGTGGGAGGAAAATACGTGCGCTGGTCGCGACTTTCAGGTTTAGACTGATTGGCACAGGAAGGAAGAGACGAACCGTTTAGTTCGAGAGCGTATGTCTAGCATTCTAAAACGGTGACTATCAAGGCCAGTATGTGTTGACTTGCAATGATATTACTTAGATTAAATACAATTATTAAACTTGATTCACGTTTATTGTTTTACTAGACATTGTTTTGAATTTAATGAACCACGGCATACACAAATCGTCAGAGCAGTGTCGTGAAAATCGATAGCTTTCGTGGTGATAATTAAAAATATTGTGACAAGACATCATTTTTTAATTAGTGTATCTGATACACAGACGCTAGAACTTCTAAAGTTAACTTTTATCGATCATTCTTCTACTGCATGAAATTAGAATGAACGTTTAATAAGCTAGGTACAGTAAAAAAGAGGTTATCACAATTACGCGAATGGTGCCGTAATACCAACTTACGGAAGCCATTACTCATTGTAAGACCCAATTTATTTGATAAAGTGTAGGTATAGGTCATACCTAGCATCATGTTGCCTATCTCTCGCTTTGCTAAGGAGATAATTGGATGAATATGCTTTTACTTCTCAAATATACTTCTAGATAAGTTCAAAACAAAAATGAATAGTTGGGTTCGACAAGCGAGTGCAAAACTGTGTATTTAAGATGTCGCACAAAACCGTGCTGCTCTGCATTAGTATTCACACGGCATTTTAAACGCTCCGGCCATGTTAGTCCCAACTTAAACGCCGTCTGCCCCGACCTTAACCATTTCTGTTCAGACAGGGACTGTTAATTTGAGGTTTTCATGGATCTGTTAGGCCAGTATTGCTGTGGGTGAGTATGAAAGAGGAATTATTAGTCATAAAGTAGTCGTGACGAGAATGTAGGGCATTGTTACCTAGTGCGTATTCTATCACACAGATTTAATTATATGAGTTAAATGTACGAGTATGATCGAATGCGAAACTATTTCTTAAAAACCAAAGATTAAAAACAAATGTCATGTCCGGGAATATCGTAGCGACTTAATACTCTACATTAATATCTACTCTCTACTACTCTAGTGCATATATGAACATATAATACAAATATAAAACACTTCACTTCACTCTCGTCCAGGGTAGCATAGACCCATAGAACGCTATATGCCATGATCCTGACATGCAGTTTGCTCGTCTTACACATTTATCAATTTATTTTAATACACGTTTTCCAGTTTCGACATTTTTCTACATTATCCAGGCCAGATGATCTGGTCAGTATACGTTTTACGGGGTCTGCCCACACTCACCTACTTATAGACTTGTAATCATTTACTCTCCGATCATTCCTCTAACATGCCAAAATCTCTATCTCAATTCTTGTGAAGAGTATTTATTACTGATTTTTATGACGTGGTTTATGATTTTATTCAGGTCACGGTCAACGTTCCACTTCCATTTTAATGACTTTTAATATACAGTAATCGTCATTGTACAGAAATTAAGATTAAATATTTTTTTTATAATGAACGAGCAATAAGTTAAAAAGGTAATAAAATTTAAAATATAGATAAATTGGTACGTAATAATAATAATAAACTTGTACATCAGGGTTGCCGCAAAGTAAAAAATGCTAGCTTTTACTCGCGGGTGCGCCTGTGTATATGTAAGTTTATCGTGGTAAATACCAGTAGCAGTAGTTCTGCGTGAAAGAGTAACAAACATCCATACATCCCTACAAACTTTTGTATTTATACCATTTAAATTGTTTTTTTTTTATTTTAACGATACGCGGCACGTCATTCCGTATAGCGCCATCTATCAGTAACCGCGTGTATATTTTATAAAGTCTTATGACAGATTTTATATCGTATGCAATCGGGTGAAAAAAACTAATAACGCTATCTGTCGGAAATGATATTATAAAATTTGGAGTGATTGAAATATGCATCATGATGGACCCGTGGAAATGTGTTTTACCGTGGTAAAAAGTAACCTATGTCAGAGGCTGGAGCTCTGAACTATCGTCAGACACTAAAATCATAGTAAAAACCGCTCCGTTGTGACATGAAAGAAAGACAAACTTTCAAACAAACATACTTTTGCATTCATAATATGAATAAGATGATGATGATGAATGATTTTTATTTGCAAAACTATTTTTTTCAGTTAGCAGGTAGTATTCTTGGCCTACCAACGTGACTACCCTTGATTAGACAGGGATTATCGTAAACTGCTAGTAGCTATAGAGGAGTTCAAGTCTAATCTATATAATCTATCTATCTACACTAATCATGTATTAACATTACTAATCTATATGTTCATTAAACACTATATGCAGTTACGTATATGTAAATATATATACCTAGTCTTGCCATAAATATTGTAATAAAGAAAAAAGAAAATTGTTAACTGCAAATAACATTTATTACTTTTACAGTGTGTCAGTTTAATACATAAATATAAAACAATTAAAAATATAAAAAGCTTATTCGAAGTGGTCTCCATTGGCTGCAATACAGTCCTTTAAACGATGAGGCCAGTTATCAATAGAAGCACGCACTCTTTCCATGGGAAAATTCTTCACTGCCAATCGTATAGATTGTTTTAGGGACTCCAAATTATCATGGCGTTTAGAGCAAGCTGTACTCTCTAAAACTGACCACAAATCATAATCCAGCGGATTAAGATCGGGACTAGACGACGGCCAGTCTTCAGCTCTGATGAAGTCCGAAACGTTCGATTCCAACCAAGACTGCGTGGACCGAGCTTTATGACCCGGCGCCGAGTCTTGCTGGAAGGACCATACTTGGTTATTGAACATGGTGATGTTAAGGGGCTTAACTACCTTCTCAAGAATGGTATCTTGATACACTTGTGCCGATGTTTTGATACCTTTTTCACAAAAATATGGCTCAGTCACTCCTTCATAGCTAACACCCCACCAAACCATCACTGAAGTCGGATAATGTCCACGTTGCACTCTGTCGACTAATTGGGAAGCTTCCTTAGAGCTTTGAGCATAAATACGGTCATTTTGTTTGTTAAAATGTTGCTCAATTGTAAAAATTTTCTCATCCGTAAACAAAATTTTTCTGTGACCTCCCTTTGCGTACCGCTTCAGTAGTTGTTTCGATTTTACCACCCTATTCTTCTTTAAATTATCAGTTAAGAAATGGCCAGTGCGTCTCTTATAGGCTGCAAGTCCTAAGTCATCTTTTAAAATACGCGACATGGTTCTAGGTGCTATCTTCATTTCCCGAGATAAAATCTTTTGCTTTCGGACAGGATTTCTTCGAATTCTTTCCCTTACTGCTTTGACCACCTTTTTCGTACGAACACTACGTGGACGGCCAGATCTTTTTCTGTCACAAACAGAGGAGGTCTCATTGTACCTATTAATAGCCCGGTACACAAACATTTTACTAATACCAAGTGTATGGAGAGTTTTAAAAATTGCATTTGGCTCCATACCTACTTTGTGTAATGCTATCACAGCGATTCGGTTCTCTTTATCACCCCACACCATTTTAATATCGCAAAATATTTTACAATGTATTGGCGCCAAAATGAGAAAACACAATGAACAATCGTATAAAAATGACAGATTCGAAATTCAAATGTAATATTTTTTTATAATTAAGTGTAACAGTATTTATGGCCAGACTAAGTATATATATATATATATATGCAGCGACTACAGTGACAGTTTTGAAGGCTGAAACGGACTGCATCCGTCTAATAGAAGTTTGCAAATGCATGCCATAAACGCACGGTTTCTACGCAAAACAATTTTGTAAAACAATTTACGGAATGCCTTTTCTGAAAACCTACAATGATGGGGAATTTTGATTCTTTGAAGAACGACATCAAATTGAATTAACCAATAGACGACCACTGAACGTTAATTTATTTACTGAAGAAGGTGGCTGGCAGCGGATGGATGCGAATTGCCCAAGACCGGGATGGTTAACGTTCCTTGGGGAAGACCTTCGTTCAGTGGTGGACGGCGATAGGTTGATTGATTGATGAACGTTAATTTCTCCTCAATAAATATACTAAGCCGTAACGCACTTGTCCTGATCCGAAAAGTCACAAAGTCAAGTTGTACATTTAGGTAGTGGTTGGTGGAAGCAATAGTGAAGCAATCATCACAACCTACTCACCGCTGGGTGCAAAGCAGCAGCATGCTGAAGTGATCCAAGCTCTTCTGAAGGTCGATACTTGAACAATAGCACCTTCAACTCGTGCAAAAGATATTACAAATGTGTTGTATAAAAATAACTCCTCCTATAACTGTATAAGTCTCAGAAAAGGTGTCAAATTACGGACACTGATCTAAGAACAGTCCTATTAAGTATACGTAATACAATCCGACAGACAAGTGGCGCCATCTATTCAAACTAATATCATATTATTACCACTAAAAGATGCGATATTTACAGTATCACAATAACAATGAAATGGATAGCTGCCGCTCGATCAACTTCGAGGCCGGATAACAGGATATCCGACGTTGTAGAGTATAGACAGTAACGTTGCAAATTATCACAAGTTGTTATCTTGAAAAACTAAAAATAATTATCTTTTTAAAAAAGTATCCTTGACTCCAATGATTTCAACTTTCATTCCTTTATTTTCCACCTTTAAGTGTGGATTTTTTTTTTAAATTTCAAAGGAACTACAAAGAAAGAATACCTTTCAAAAATAAATAAACACACAAATGATGATTTTATGAGGGGTCAAGTGTCTCCTCATTATTTCGAAATTGGTTAAAAACGCGAAATTATAATGACATATTGATTTTTACATCAACAATTTTATACAACTTGAGGGAAACGACTAACAGCAGATGGCTGCGGACTGCCCAAGTCCAAGAATTGAGCGAGGCCTTCGTTCGAGAAGTGAACAACAATAGCCTGACATAGAAATGTATGCAAATCTATTGAAATTAAAAGACTCTCCTTAAGCAAGTACTAAAGCAGTAGTTGCTAACACCCTACCACATGAAAGAGTGGAGATAAAGAGACTGATTCAGAGAACTTTGTATCGATCAATTTGCTGGTTTCTTTGATGTTTTTAAAATCTAGAAAAAAGCCTGCGAGATGTAAGAGATAAATTATAGACTCAAAAAGCAAATAGGCTACTTTATACCTTGAAAAATTTTTTCCCATGAGATGAGCAAACGTTAGAAATTAAAACAAAAGCATTATTTAAATTTGCTGATAAATGTTATCCCTAACTTTCTAGAGTAGTCAATGTTATTATCAAATAATTTATTAAGCTATTTCTAATAAAAACAGATAAGAACTCATTTGTTCTAATTAGCTGTCCAACTAAACGGAGAATCTGATAGGAAAATATTTTTCATATCAACAACGAAATATCAAATAGATTTATTAGACATTTTTGCATCATTTCATACTGATACATATTATTATGTATTCAGTATGTTAGAATTTGACAAAATTAAACATAATAACCAATATTTTTATTTTAATATAGAATCTCAAACATACAGATCAACCAACAAGAATGGTGCTCCGAAGAGCATTCGCAGATTCTAATAACGAATTAAATTTCAAATGAATTTTAAAAAGAATTTCGATAAATTTAATAAAAAAATGCAAATGCGGAATTAGAATGTTTAAACAAACAAAGAATGAAACAAAAATCTTTAATAATACTGATGTAGTAAACGGGTACTGTATAGTACTACCGATAAAAAAACATAGTTCTTTAATTTTGTTGTCTAACACTGTAAATACCTTTTGCAAAACCTTGAAGTAGAATGTGCCTGCGCATTATTATACGCAAGTTCAACAATGAAATATGCTTACCCATTTTTGCAAAATAGTATAAACAAAAAAAAATTGTAACTCTAAAACATATAATGAATGAATTACAAATTTACTATCTTTGTAATCTGAATTGTAGGCTGTTATATAGCGAATAACAAAACGTAATCTTTGTTTCGCAGAAAAATGTAGGTAATTATATTGCTTGTTCAAGGACACTGGTCGTCAGATCTTACACATGTCATTTAAAGTCACTATCACTTACTATATTTATGGGCTTTACATTATAACAAATTCAACACATTTTATCATAATTGGAATAACTTGCAACTCTTAACGCTACCACTGCATTAAGATTTACCGTTAAGGTCAAGTTACCGTTTCCTTACAGTCATTGCAGTAGAACAAAATGTTGATGAACTAATCATGTGACAGGTATGACGGTTTATATTTCAAATAATCTTCAGTAAATATCACTAGAATAGAATAATCTTTATTGTATACCAGTTATATGTATCTTCATTATGGAGTAGGTCAAAATCTCCTTTTTAAGGAGAGGCCAGTGTCCAGCAGCAAGCTACTAAAGGCTGTTGATGTGAAGTAATGCACATCAGTTTTTACATTATATATCAAAAAAAGCACATCAAATTAAAACCATATACAAATGGCAACCTCTTGACTTAAAAACAATTTCTAACAGGAAACCTTCCGATGAGCCCATTGACTGTATCAAGTCAAATTCATGGATAATTATGGTGTGAAAAATGTATTAGAACTCATTAATATTTTAATAATTGTGAATAATGTAGAGTCAGAAAATAGACCGTTGTTAACTACAAAGTAGCTGTTCCCGTCAGTTTCAAACACTGTTATAACTTCATTATACACATACAATAAGCTTTCTCTATCCAAATAAAACAAATTATACAAATCTTACTTTAAATTTCAAAAGTTTATGCTTTCAAAGAAAACCAATATATATTTACTATATTTATGTAAGTAAATGTTTGTTTTCTAGTTGACACAGTAAAGAGAGAAAACTTTAAATTATTATGATAACCATAGCATACTTAATAACTCAATTTATATTAATAAACAATGAGTATGCACCAATATCAAATCACTAATCTAAAAGAAAACTCAATATTAGCAGAGATTCCGTACAATGATTACTAAAGCTAATTGCTCTCAAAATTGTTAGTCCATTATAATATAATTGACATGCACTCAGTGCAAAACTAGTGAAGTCAATGGACTCAACTGTTATTATAAGTATCCATACATACACAATGTATAGATAGCCAGACCATTTACTAAAGTAGACTCTCAATGAATGTCAACATATTTTATGCAGTATCTATATTATCATCACAAATTAAGTAAACTAACGTACCTAAAATGACAGGCAATGTTATTTACACAGTGAAACACACGAACATGCTGTATTGTTTACAGTATAACAATTGCAGAAAGATGCGACAGTACGATGGAACACAAACGCGTATAAACTGCGATAGTGGACAACCGCCCGGCGTATACCCACCGATTGCTTTCGTGACGCATTTCACGACAAAAAAACTATGCAAATGACACTGAAATAACGAAAACTGGGTGCCGGCATGAAAAACTACAGCAGTTGTTACACGAAACAGACACTATGAAATTAAACATGCCAGACAGATTGTACATACATATTACACTTGTAATGCGAAGATTTTTATGACCAATAGTGCTAAAATCTGCCGACAACGACCGTTCTAATGTAGTAAATGGCGTATACCTGAATCAAGCTGAATAAATAGAATAAAAAACTGAAATGACAGCACGTCAAGCTCACAAAAACTGATTTCTAATAGATATTAAGCATTTTATACCTCGGTATCGGCATCTTCAGGCGAGTGAACGTTTTTAACGACACTGAAACGTTACTTTAGCTAAATTGATATTGGATTCTATAAATACTTACAAATAAAAATCTGGAATCACACCATTGTTTTTTCTTCTGCACAATCAGTAATCGATGTTGCTATACTAGAAAAAAAAATTACCGTAAAAAGTGGGTCATCATCGATCACTTACATTTCTTCTTATACTTTCACTTCATTATGTAGTTTACAATTAATTTACATCATTTATAGTTCCTAAATTTATGAACGTATGTCTTTTCTAAATGATCTTACAAATCTCTAAAAACAGTAACTTAACAAAATAATACTTTAAATTAAAATGTACCATCGCACCCTGTAATAGCATATTGATAACTCATTCAACCATTTTTAAATCTAATTAAAGATTATTTTATGTCATAAATGACTGTAATGTAATTCAATTAGCTTCGAGAGGGCTACGTAAAAAATGGTCAACAAAATAACCGTACCATAGCTTTTTTGTTATGGTCATACCAAAGTGACATTTCCGTTTCTTTTTATGTTTTAGGAGAAAAATTAAAGATTTCTTGTTTTTAGTTTAATTTAACACATATGATATCTCTCTTATGTTATTGTAATTAAAAAAAATAATTTAACTTAAAACGTTTTATAGAAATATATTAGCAGGATCAAAAATTTGTATGTATGAAACTCTTTCAGATACCTACTGTTTGCTAGGTATGAAACGTGGAATGATATCGTTCTAAAACACAAAGAAATATTTAAATGGACGTAGACGCGATCACTGTCAATAAAAATATTTGTTGTTATCATAAAGTAGCTGATATTACCTTCTATTAATAGATTTGTATAATTTGAAGATTAAGTAAAGTTAATTGACTTTATTAAAGTTGTCACAAAACCGAATTTCCTTTATGAGTAATTGCTTCTGTATTGCCATTTGTTTCCGAACTGAAAATTGTGATGTCGATTGTGTACATGGCATAAATTTAATTTCTATAATTTTTTACGTAAATTATGATGTGAATAAGTGTTTAAGTATCAATAAATTAAACAATGGCGTTCGTAAGCGCTGTAACCGGTGATGACTCCACGAAGAAATTTATGGAAGTCCTTCAAAATGATTTCAAGACTTTGAGTTTGGAGACGAAGAAGAAATATCCTCAGATAAGAGAGGTTTTTTTTTTGTTTTGGACTAATTAGACTTATTAGAGTTTACTTAATTCATTGTTCTACATATTAAGTGAAAATTAAGTTTACAAAACTTATATTTATTTACAAAATCGTCACTTAAGTCACACCATAATACTTCAGTGCCGAAGCCGTATTTACCAAAAAAAATAATATTATTGTGTATATTTATTAGCAATAATAGTCAAAAAGTCTTAAATTTATCTGTTAACGGGCTACTACACCCAGTTATAAATAAATATATTGTAAATAAATTAAACTTCAGTACATAACATGATAATTATTGGGGTGGAGTTGCTAATTATTGTAATCTGTCGGATCTATAATAATAACTCCTTTTATAATTAACAGACAGAAAAATTTATGAAAAGTACTGGATTTTTTTTTTGTAAACTATTTCCCTAAATAGGCAGTATTTAAAGTACTTGATTGTATTTCTATGTTATTCAAATACTGAGACAGACATTAGTACATCATACATAATGTTCCTATTGCCCAGAGGGATAGGCAGAGACAATTAATCTCTGTTTACTGTGATTCTGATACACCACTACTTCATACACATTCATTAATTGCTGTATGTATGCTTGTTTGTTCTAGTTGCTTTCCCCACAGCCCTTTTTTAGAACTTCATCTTGTTAGTCTTGTTAGGAAAATTATCTTTATTATGTATTCTAATAGAGTTATATTAGTTGTTCTTCTTGATAATAGGTTATCTAGTGTTTTAAATTTTAATCATAACACTCAATAGTTGTGTTATGCAAATTTAAACCTTAGAAGCAACATAGTCTACTGATATCAATTAAAATACCTATATCAGCTGTTGCAAATAAGTAATGGAAATTTCCACTACATATTTAAAAGTTGTAGCTATGTTTCTCTTAGTCTTATAAGACACCAATTAGAAAATACTTTGATTGATATATGTCTATTGACTTGACGCTTTTATATTTTAATGAAAATGTAAAATTTTCACAATATATCAGGTCCATCTACACTCTTGTCATTCAAATTAATTAAATATACACATTTTATTCATATTTGTACAGTTCAGTTACATAGTTCTACAGTTTTGCCGATGTGTAAACTGTAAAGTTTCATCTAAAGTAACACAATAATTTTTGTGTGAAAATGTAACAAACATCCATACATCTTTACAACTTTCACATTTATAATATTTCAAGTTATAAAAATATTTAAAAGTTAATGATAAGGTATATAGCGCCATCTAGCAGAAATCACGAGTACTTATTCTAATGACAGATTTTTACTGTATGTAATTGGGCAAAAAAACTCAATAGCGTCATGTATCGGAATTTTTAAAATTTGGAGTGATATAAATATGCATCATAATGAATCTTCCCTAGAACCAGTACAAAGTACCCTACATCGCTCTCCAGCCTCCTAACGATCTCCAGACACAAAAATTATACCATAAAACCATCCATTGCAACCTGAACGAAAGACAAGCATACAAACAGACTTTCGCATATTATGTAATATTAATCAGTTGCATTTATAATATTAGTAAGTTTAATTAAACATTTTGAAAAGGAATAAAACAACTGTCTTTATTAAAGTAACAGAATTCAAAACAACGGTGAATTTTTGTCAGTTTGTCTATGTGTTTGTATGCGCTAATCTCGGTAGCAGCTTATTAGATCTGAATGCAGTTTTCTCTTATGTATGGTGGTGAACTTTATTTAACATTTATTGTTTGTATGATTTCAATCGATTGACCAATTAAATAGTTATATCAATTTAAAAAAGACTGATTGCATGATTGGCCTGGTTTAAGCGGTTACCACACCGCTTTCCACTTCGCTGAGTGTTGTGGGTTCAAATCCTACATGGGACAACACTTTGTGTGATCCACAAATTGTTGTTCTGAGTCTGGGTGCTCTTTGTGTCCGTTTCTTGTATGTTTGTAAAGTCCTCCGCAACACAGGATTTATTCCTAATGCAGGTGTTGTCTTGTTTTTTAAATTAAAAAAAATCACTGCAGAACCGACGTATGCGGGTGGAGCTGCAGGCAAAAGCTAGTGAAAATATAGTTGTGTAAAGCATAATTACCTACATAAAAGTATTTTTTAATCTAATCTGTACTTTTTTGTAGATATTACAAAAATTGATTAAGATTCATTTGAAATGCATGATTAGAATCAAAAATATGTCAACAATTTTCATAAAAAAGAAATTAATTCTAGAAGACTATGGGACTCAAATAAAATATATATTTGTTAAAGTAGAATATACTACGTTGAAATTATCTTATGTTGTTGTTTGCTAGATGTGATGTAGAGTGGGCGACAAAGGCCTTTCAAAAATTATTTAACAAAAAATCAAGGCTAAGGCTTTAGAAAGCCTGTGAATACGTTTAGAGGCATCTTGAAAAAAGCTTAATTGGTTCACTTAATCACTTTGACTACATGCATAAACTCATACCATTTAATATTTTTTTTTTATATAAAGAGCTTGCCAAAGTGACTTTACTCTACCTGATGAAAAGCATAAATAGAATCCAAGAGTTGTGGTCACCATACGCATTGTAAATGCAGACAAAGCAGTATGGTGACCCACACTATGGCGACCTTGTGAGATGCTTTTTCACACCCCGCTTGGGGACGTAAAAGGCATGACAGTCATCGTGACAGTGTAAGGCTTACACAGTTACCACGATAACTGTCACTCTTAAATCAATGGGCCTCCGGTCTCAAAAGCCTAAATTGGAAAACTTTTACTGTCTACCAGTACTCTAATCAGACTAGTTATTATTAGTTTATTACTACAAATTTTACAGTCTTTCAATAACATATAACATTAATCTATATGCCGTTTTATCATTATCATCATCTCAGCCAAGAGACCTTCGCTGTAGGACATAGGTTCCTAAGGTTTTCCACAACAGCCAGTCCCATACTGCCCGCATCCAACGGGTGCCTACGGCCCTTACTAGGTCGTTGGACTCCTTTGTGGGAGGCCCACACACGCTGCGTTTTCCAATTATACCGTTATGTTATATGCCGTTTAAAAAATTATATATCAAATGTCTAAATTAAACTTATCTTGATAATATTCGTAAATTTATCTTTTGAATTTTCCTTATTTTTCGATTTAACGGTACTGATAACAGCTGTAGATTTACTGGATATCATAAAAGTCATCTATACATATAAATAAAATTGGAGTATTTGTTTGTAATATTGAAATATCTGCTTTTTACTACATGCATATGAATATACATACGATATATACACTCAAAATAACATTTTTTTTCAATTTTTATCTGTCTGTCTGTCTGTCTGTTTGTTCGGCTAATCTCTGGAACGGCTGGACCGATTTCGAAGGGACTTTCACTAGCAGATAGCTGATGTTATAGGGAAAACTTAGGCTACTTATATTTCATAATTTTGGAATTACAAAAAAAATCCACGCGAACGAAGTCGCGGGTGCAGCTAGTTATGTTAATAAAACTAGCTGATACTCGCATTTTTCTCCATATTGTTTTTGATTTGAAACTCTTTATTTGAAATAATACTATCCTAACTGCTAATTAACATATTTATTTCTCAAAACATACTTATTATGGATAAATAACACACAGATAGAACAAATGATTGCATTCATCACACACAGATTTGTCCCAGGTGGGAATCGAACTGATCTGGATGTCGTAATAGCAGCTGTTCCCGGATCCCTCCTATGTCAGGCGGAAAGTGGCACACCGTCTGGTTTTAGTCGGTCCGATTCAGACACACCAACCCGCTGTAAACCCTGGTGGGGTGACGGCCCGAGGGGGTCTCCACACGTTAAAAAAAAAAAGGTAGCAATCGAACCCACAACCTCTGGCTTAGCAGTCCAAATCGTTAACCACTAGACCAAAAGGGCCATTTATTATGTTAAGGTTAACCTGAATAAATAGACTGACAAAACATCATAAAAAAAATATTAGTTTGTAATTACAAACAAACACTTCAATTGTAATTATTTGTATTGAATAGTTGAAAGACTTAATTGTTTTTTTTTCTATTTTAGGCTTGCGATGAAGCCATTGAAAAGCTGTCTTTGGCCGCCAATAACCCTCAGGCATCACTGTATGGAGTGGTCAATCAGATTCTGTATCCCCTGGTACAAGGATGTGAGTCTAAGGATCTTAAAATTATAAAGGTAATGTGGAACATAATGCCTACCCCTAATAATAATTATATTTGTTAAGTATCATAACATTGTACAAAAGTTTGAGGTCACCAACGATAGAGGGCGTTGTATCAATCCGCTAAATTGCGCTGTGGTTATGTTACCGAGTGCACCATATAAACTGATTTTTTTTTAGTAAAATCGTCAGGTTGGCACTTTTAAAGGCACTTTAATCAGGCTAATTCATCCAGATAAATAGATGTAATTGTCATCCTGACGCATTTTATTAAAAAAAAAATGATGGTTGAGGTATTTTATTTGTAAACATTATACATACACAGTTTTGAGTGTGTGTGAGTGTTTGTAGTCATGAGTTTAAGAGTGCAAATAAGATATTTGATATTCAACAACATTATTTATACAAGTTGAAGAAATTTAACAAAAATAGGAATGTGGCGTGTGAGGAGAATGAGTGTAGATTACCTATAATAGACAAAATGTTTGTGTTTATAATGTGTAATTTTTTGATGTTTAATGTTATTATTTAGGGGCTCGTGGCTAAGTGGTAACTGAGGGTAGGTTAAAAATTGCAAATTTAAATAATAGGGCATATGCATGTATTTTTTTACGTTTCTACACATATTACAATACCAAAAATAAATATAACACATCCAAAATACCAAGCCAACAAACTAAATTTTTTTTTCACTATAATTTTCGAACGATTGAAACGCGGCCATTTTGGCGCCTTTATTCAGTGACGACGGACTACACTCGTGTCAACAACGAAGTATTTATTTTACAAATGCACCAAGTTATTTTGTCTAATCAACTTATTTTTGGAAATATAATGAAAAGTAAATAGTATAATAGTTGTGAAGATCATTTTAACATAAGTAAGAATATTAAAAAAGTGATGAAATTCATATAACAATATTTTTTACTTAGTTAACTGCAAATATAGTTTTGTTTACAAAGTTCGATGAAAATATAAACTGCTTTACGAAAAGGTCCGAGGGTGAATTGACGTCAAATTTTGTGCCACCAATAGCGTTGCGTTTTAGAAACTTACGAGAGAATTTAAATAAATTTCACTAATAAATTGTAATCAATTTCAAAAACACACACTTAGATATATTTTTTTTAGAGGGAAAGTTTAAAAATAAAAATATTTTGTCCATTTTGGAGTCTCGTATATATACTCTATTCTAGCCAACCCCACTTTACTGGTGTAAGAGTTTCACGTTGGTTCCCTTTCTACAATCGCTAACGCCTCGATTCTCTTGTGTTATTCGCTAATATTTTGTATTGACACTGGGGTTAGCGTTGAGACACGTCATTTTCAAACATTTATTAATTTTTTAATAACGCTAACCTTCGTAGAATGTCAACTTGGCTAGGGAGCAATTCGGTCTATGGATGGATTACCATTGTTAACACATTGAGAATCTTTCGTGCCTCGGAGAGTACTTTAAGCTGTCATTTCTAGTTGTCATACGAACTTCTTTTATAACCGTTATGGGTACTTGGAGCAATAGATAGTCCATCCGTCTTTATACAGAATTTCGATATCGCTTGGTACTTGGATCGTAGAGGTCTGATGGCTGTCATTACACGCAAAAAGTCCAAGTTCGATCAGTGTGTCGTGGTTTCAATCGTGGACTGAAACCCAACCCGTATCTAGTTTGGCAAAAGGGCTCTGAGACAGATGTCTTTCTTTCTATTCCTAAAACCCATGTGGATCGCCCTAACTAATACGCACAAAATAATTAATTTTCAGTTCTGCTTAGGGACAATTCAGCGTCTAATTGCACAGCAAGGTATAGATGCCAAAGGAGCTAGACATGTGGTGGACTGCCTGTATAACCTGGGGCAGGGAGCAGTACTGGAGTTGAAGCTTCTACAGACCGCTGCACTGTTGATGACTACCTCCGATTTGGTACATGGAGACACTTTAGCTAGGGTAAGTGACAAGATAAATTTATAAGCTGTCTTGTCAGTGCGGTGACAGTTTAAGAATGTGAATCACCACCTTTATTCATCACATCGTTGTCGTAAGAGCCAACAAACCACACAGGACAATAGCACTGCAAAAGCGAAGGTACACACAAACACTTTTTTTTAACGCATGGAAACCCCCTCAGGCCGTCACCTCGCCGGGGTTTACGGCGGAGTGGTGAGTTGGAATCGGCCGACTAAAACCACACGGTGTACCACCTTGCACCTGAGGTAGAAGGGATCCGGGAACAGCTGTTATTACAACATTCAGGTCCCTCCTAGCGCCTGTAAAGTATACACAAACCCTATACCAATCCGTCTGGTCAACGGAGTATCATAGACCAAAACCTTTCTATGCAGAGACCTGCGTCCAGCAGAGTGCTCTAAAGGCTGTAGATGTTATAATATGAAGAAATCTTCTCACATAAGTGCTTGACAAATCGTGTTTTTTGTAATTAATTGTTGAGTATCTATATACCTACTTAGGCATTTCTTTTTAAAATTATAGCACTTTTACATTCCGGAACAGGAAATGGTAACATAACAAGATAGCTTAATGTTTCGAAGTGCTGTGCCGTGTTTGATTATCGATAATGTTCGTAGATTATGCGAGTCATACAAACTGTTAAAGTTCTACTCTAACATATGTCTAGTGGAGTAACCTAGAGTGGAATTTGAAGTGTTAAAGTGCATTGTTTTTATTATTCAAATAATATAGTTTTTTTTTTTTTTTTTTTTATAGTTGTTTTAAATCGTGTTTTGTCAGGGTATATAGGGTTACAGAAATTGATATGATTTTTATTTCAGAGTAAAATAATAGTTTTTGAAACTCATTTTATATGTCAACGTTATTTAGAAACGCTATCACAATGTGCTTCTTTGTTTTTTATAAATAGATTGGTATAAAAAAAATCTAATCTAAATTATTTTTATATCAGCGTAGTGCAATTTATACAATATACAATAATAAAAAACCAAGATGTTAAATAGATACGAGAGCGAGAGAATATATAGGGTAATAATATATTTTTTATAGTTTTTGAATTGAAACTTCTTTATCGGGGTTGGAAAAAAATTTAGTGTAAAATTTTTTCGTTACGCGTCACATTTTTTCGTTACGCGCCATCTTTTTCTTATCCATACCACGCGTGATTCGAAGTATACTTTCTCCAGCGGAGTAGGGATGGGTAAATGTCTCCAATGTATTTTGCGGCCCGTCTTGAGTAGTTACATTTTTGAAATCCAGGTGGCGATTGCATCGACTTCGGACGAGTTTAAATTATTTTTTTGAAAAATAACGTCATAAAGAAGTTTCACTTCTTACGAGTGTACGCTAGTACACGCACACATTTTTTTTTAGTACTCCGGTGGCTCAGTGGTTGTGTATGCGACAGCCGTCCTTGAGGTCCCTGGTTTGATTCCCGGGACGGCCCAATGTTTGTATGTTTCGCAAATAGGTTTGAGTGTTTGCTATATATAATATATTATATCAGTTGTCGCATATCTATAGTACAAGTTTGGGACTATATAGTCCCATATTGATTATATTTTAAATATACAAAAAAGGAAAACAAAAACCCACATTTCAAAATATAAAAAATAGTAGACTTCGGGACTTCGAGCACAGGAACCAAGGCATCAGCGGTGAGGGCTACAAAGACAGGGTCCTCCTTACGATGCAGGCCGTGTCAAGGAGGACGGATTTACATCAGTCCCTTGGTCCAGAATCCAGCTATTACCATTGAAGTGAAAAATTCTTTAAGCGCGTTGAGCACTTATTTGGATAAACAAAAGCCATGGAACTCGCGTCATCGTCACCGAACGCTTTCAATGCGCTATATGTATACTGTGTATATTAAACAAAGCACTTTATACATCGCACTCTTTGTATGGACGCCTGGGTTAGGCGCGTGTACCTGCGCGGCAATGTATGCGATGTGGGACGTTACGATCCGAAGGATCAAAAACTTTGTAGCGGGCGCGACAGTTTTAAGTTTTCACTTCTGTCGGCAGTCCTCATGCCTGCCGTTTTGTTAGTAGTTATAGATGTCATCATGAAAGACTATATATAAAAATACAATGTTACATTGGTTTGTGAACACTTCAAAAACTCGTAAAAGTTCTACACTGATGAAATCAATAAAAAATTTTTTTTTTTATTTTACGTGTCAGTTTTCTTACAATTTTTAAAGCTACGAATTTAATCACATGTGTGTGCTGTCCCTGTGTATTTTTCTTTACTTATTTTAATGTCTATGTGTTGACGGATTAAGAATACGAAGTTTCACCACCATTCATCCCAATGGATGTCGTAATAGGCGACTAAGTGAGCAAACTTCGCAGGACAACATCACTGCGAAGAGAAGAAAAATTTGAAACAAACCCTATTCCAACCCGTCTGGCCAGCATGGTATTGTAGGCCAAAATCTCCTTGTTAAAAAGGGACCCAGATCCACCATTAGCTGTTAAAGACTGTTGTTAATGATGATTAAATACCCAGTAGTACTATAGCTCCTTTCTAAGAAAAGAGTTATAATAATAATAAATTCGTGATCTGACACGGCGCCACCTAGTTTCATACTAAGCAAACTTTAAACATGACAGCTAGATTGACCTTGAATAAAATACCTATATATTTTTTTTATAAATGTATCCATATTACACATAGAAAACACTCAAACTACGAAACAAATACTTCAAGATCATACATACATTTGATCCAACCCGGCAATCGAACCGAGACCTCTTGCACAGCAGTCACATAAGCTAACACAGCGCCACGGAGGCTGTATGTCCAAGAGTGGACTATTGAACAGTGGACATTGTTGATTACCTCAACAATATTCTTCCAAATTCCGTATCTAGGCCGTTTTAACAAATATCACTTATTTGTTTCCAGACAATGGTGATGTGTATGCGAATGGTGTCACCGTCAGAAAATCGTGACGTCAGCACCAGCCACGCAGCCGCTGCCACCGTCCGTCAGCTAGTTGCTTTGGTTTTTGAGAGAGCTCTCGCTGAAGCTGATGGTAAGTCTTGCAGTATGAGAAACGTTACTGACTATTGATTCGGACGAATGAAAGGGTGTTACGCAGTTGATAGGCTTTAAGGGACGTCCATACACTATGTCGTACGAATTTAATGTTTTTTCTTACCCCTAGCTCCTTCCTATGTAATATTTTTTTCTGAGATCCTCTCGCACCCGACAGCCCACTGTTCGGTGGGCTACAGAAATGTATAGATATTATGAAGCTATAATGGAAAAAACACGATAACCAATGATATCTGGTTCATCTGCATCTTTCAGATTTCATTGACTTAGTACTGACAGGGTCCGTTTTGTTGCCACTAGATGGCGCTGTGCTAATTTAAAATTTCTGCTGAGTCACAAGAGCATTAACGTTCTACTAGCGCAACGCATACGCATGGGACGCCTATGCTGGGCAAACGCTAGTGTGAAGAAAACTTTATTTTAAATACCTACTCCACAAAATATATTAGACATATTTACTATAAGCTAAAAATCTCATCTTTTTTAGGTGTATTAAAAGTAAATCCTGCTGATATCAGACCACAGACGAACAATAAAGCTCCAAAGGACCTAAAGCCGTGTGCTGTCGACGCCTACTTAATATTACAGGTAAATATACAGGGTGACACCCAGCTTTTGACAAAACACTAACTAACAAGTAACACGATCCAACATACTGCCGTTATAATTAGTAAAAAAAACAGAAATGCTAATTTAGAACAAAATAAATACAATTATTTCAATTCCGAAGTAGAGCACCATCTGTAACACGGGTCCCTCGCGTGTAGACGACGGCAGCGCGAGCGGCACAAACATGGCGGCGAATTCAAATGCGAGCCAAGCGTCGTCAAACTCTCTTTTGACTTTTTTTTCAGAGCAATGTTTACTTAAAATTTAATTTAATTCATTTCATTTAAATTTTTAGTGTCTAGTGACTATTTCAATGCATCGTCCACATGATGTTAGATAGAAATTCAAGGTCATTTGTTACTTTGTGATGAATTTGATCCGGTAAATGCACCCTGTATACGAGGAGTAACACATTCGCGTTTAGAAAATAGTGACGCTTCTATTAAGTCCCGTTCTGGCCAATCAGGTTTTGACAACCTATCGATTCGTACGAAAAGTTGGAACATGATCAATTCTTTTTCTTTTTTAATATGTGGGAACCCCCTCGGGCCGTCACCCCACCGGGGTTTACGGCGGGGTGGTGTGTCGGAATCGGACCGATTAAAACCACACGGTGTGCCACTCTGCACCTGACATAGGAGGGATCCGGGAACCAGAACATGATCAGTTCTATGCCAGTCTACAAGTTAAATATTCTTCTCTTTTCAAGGACATTATTCAGCTAATCAACGGCGACTCGGCTCACTGGCTGGTTGGAATATCAGACGTCCCGAAGACCTTCGGACTTGAACTCCTCGACACGGTTCTCACCGATTTCTCACCTGTTTTCTTTAAGGTAAGTTAGTGAATCAATAAATTAATCGTTTAACGTGCAATCTCTTGCGAAAACCCTAACCCAGACCTACAAACCTCGCTTAGTTTGCTAGAGGGAATTGTGGTGACTGTGACAATCGAACCAATGTAACAAACAGTGTCTGCATTCTGTGTGGTGAAGTATACAGAGTGTCACTAGCCCTCTTCAACCATTAACAATAATAATAATAAGGCAGTCCTCCTTGACACTGCCTGTATAGTGAGGAGGTTCCTGTCTTTGGAGCCCTAACCACCGGTGTCTTGGTCCCTGTACCCGATGTCAGTGGTCTACTATTTTTATATTTTTAAATATATATTTTTGTATTCCTTTTATATATGTTTAAAAATGTAATTGATATGTATATACAGCGTGACTGGTGAGATACCTTCAATACTTATGGAGAGTACTCGGTACTCGATTCTAGTTAACTTGATATAAAAAAAATAGGTGCTTATTTTTTATCGAAATATCTCTAAAAAATAAGTGAATTTTGGATATTATACTCCCTAAGCTCGCCGCACTGTTTACGTTGATCTAGTCACGAGCGGCGCGGCGGCACCCACCCCCGCCCTCCATCCCGCTACATAGGCAACAGCTGTACAGTGTAGGTACCTATGTATTCTGTGTTGATAGACACGTGCGGCCGCGCGGTGTCCAAGTATTCCGCACTTAAATACTGGGCTCTCGGTGTACTGTGTACGAACTTTACTAAGAAGTTATTTAATATTTCGTTTTTATGTTATTTTATTTCATGATATATGTTCGCATACTATCACGTCCTCAAATATTGAAGGTATCTCACCAGTCAGTCTGTATAAGTGAAATAAAGAGAATAATAATAATAATGTTTATTGATCAAAAACACATTTTACAATTACAACTGAAATATAATCAAAAAGTTCTCGCTGTTTTGGTATGTTATCGCTGTCAGCCGTGCTAGTATGAACTGTGTTACGGCTGCCAGCGTCTTCCATGTTAGGCTGCGAGTAATCATATCAATTACATATTACTATTGGGAAAAAATACCCAGGACAACGTTACTGGTAAAAGAAGGAAAACCTGAAACCAACACTAACCAACCAATCTAGCCAACATGGTATAGTAAGCCAAAACACCCTTTCGAAAGAGAGTCCAGCAGTGGACTGTTAAATCCTGTTGATGATGATGATGAAAAAATAATCACTTGTTTGCTACTATAATAGTATACAACGATTGTTTCAGATACCAGAGTTCAGATTCCTGTTGAAGGAGCACGTCTGCGCTCTTATAATAAGGCTATTCTCTCCTAATGTTAAATACAGGTAAGTGTTAATGACATTATCTAAATTATGATGCAGGGGCAGGCCCGCCGTAAGCGGGCGTGCAAGGCGTGCACCGCACGCGGGCGGCACGTCCTAGGGGGCGGCAAATCGAGCGACTTATCACGTAATATTTAAAAAAAAACAACAAAAAAACCGACTGGCGCGTGGCGTAATCTTTACGTTAACATCGCCATCTATTGGCAACCGTTAAGACTAAGATGCAATACTTAACGTCGACTCTTAGAAGATGCAACCGCCCATCGCCGCTTGGTGGCGCCCCAAATTCGATAGAAGTATCCATTCATAGTAACTAGTGTCACTTAACTCTATGAAAGACAAGACAGGACTGGTAAAGTTAGGGGAATCCCCTGAAAACTTATTTCTCAGTCGGTAGGTTAGTAAGGCACTAGTACGTAATTCGCATGCACTAGTACGTAAGTCACGATCGCACATTATATTGCAATTAAGTTGTTAATAGTTCTTCTGTGGTGTGTCTAGGAATAATTAATGATAATTATACTTTTTAAGTGTGAGAATAATAAAAAGTGCAAAACAGACGTGCGAAGGAATTGACATTATGGTAAGTACTTTTTTTGTTTATTTATTGACTAATCTCAATAATTACTTTTACTAACAAGATATATGCGCAAAGACTTTGCCGTAAAGTTCATAGGTATTTTAATAATGTTCGTCGGTCAAATCACGAAGAGGTGTAACTCAGTATTTTATATTTTACAGTAGAGTGAATTGAAAAAAATATGTGGTTTGACTGAAGATGCTATAGTAACTACCCATTTATTATTATTTCAAGTACCTACTATGAAAGTTTCTGTTATAAGTAGGTACTTTTAAATAAATTATTACATACCATTACAACCTATTAATTAAATTAAAATGTATTAAATATTTAAGGGGGACTCCCAATGTTCCCATACAATAGACATTATTTTTTTGCCGTTTTTATAGATAATAGTATGGAACCCTTCGTGCACGAGTCGTACTCGCAGATAGCTATTATTTTTGTATTGTTAAGTTTGATATTTAAACTATCGGATTAGGCAGTAACTTAGTGTAGAAAATGTTAAGTGAGTGTGATCAAATCCAATTTGCCTGAACTTTTCTATTCTTTTTCAGGGTTCCGTACCCAAAGGGTAAAAAAATTGGGTGTCTGTCTGTCTGTCTGTCTGTCTAAAAATTCAAAAAAATAAAATATTAAGGGGGGTCCCCATACAATAAACGTGTTTTTTCGTATTTTTTTGCTCAATATAGATGATAGTACGGAACTCTTCGTGCGCGAGTCCGACTCGCACTTGGCCGGTTTTTTTTGTCTAATATTATTGTAACAAAAAAATTTAAATTAAAAATAAATACTTAATATATGTATATAATTTCAGGAAGTGCAGAAAAGGAAAAAACTTTCAGGAGCGCAATTTCGACAGCAAAAACGAGAAAAAGAGGAACAGAAAGAAAAATTGGCGGGTTCTTTAATTAAATTTTTTAAGCAAACTAGAAAACAAGGAAACGGCGTGTCAAGAAAATGTTGACGTAGCTTTAACAAGCACAGATTTAAATCAAGAAGCTATGGACGTATCTGAACAAAAAGATGTATGTTCTTCAGAAGGAGAGTCCAGTAAAATAAGAAAAAGTACTACTGAAGGACCTGTAAGCAGTTTATCGTCATCATCAGTAATATGTAGCAATTTAGATTGTGGTGATGATCCCGGTTTATGGCCTGCCAGTATGACTAATGATCTTGTTAATATTTTGGTTAGTCGTGGTTCCATACAGGTGTCAAACTGTAACTTTCCTATAAATGACGATGGAAGAAAATTTACAGACAATTATTATTATAGAAATCTTCCCAATGGAGAAAAATTAAAAGAGAATGGCTTGTTTACTCCACTTCAAAAGATTCAGTCTATTGTTTTTGTTGTAAAATATTTGGTAAATCGGTTAGTAGTTTGTCTGCTTTGAACGGTTTTTCCGATTGGCAGCATTTATCATTAACCTTGAAAAGACATGAAACAAGCGCTTACCACAGTGAAAATGTGAAATCGTGGGTACAGTTGAATAATATGTTAAAAAATAAGACTACTGTAAATCAAATGCAACTGCGACTATTAGAATCGGAAAAAAAGCAATGGTGTGATGTACTAGAAAGAATCATAGCTGTTATCAAGTTTTTATCTAGTCAGTGTCTGGCATTCCGGGGGTCTACAAAAATATTATATGAACATGATAATGGTAATTTTCTAAAAGCAATCGAAATGATAGCATCCTTTGATACAGTCATGCGGGAACATATTCACAGAATTCAATCCTCAAAATCAGATTCAAGTCGTATGACTCACTATTTAGGAGATCAAATTCAGAATGAAATAATTGACATGCTCGGTACAACTATAAAAAAATATATACTGAACAAAGTGAGAGAATCAAAATATTTCTCCATAATATTGGATTGCACACCAGATGTAAGTCACACAGAACAAATTACAGTTGTACTCAGGCATGTTCTTTTAAATAACAAAACTAATAATGTTGAGATATGTGAAAATTTTGTTGGCTTCTGTCCGATCACCAGCTCTACAGGTGAAGGTCTATTAATCTTTGTTTTAGATTTATTTTCACAATTAAATCTCAACATTCAGAACTTACGCGGTCAAGGTTATGATAACGGTTCTAATATGCGTGGAAAACACAATGGCCTACAAAAAAAAATTTTGGACATCAATAACCGCGCATTTTACGTTCCATGCTCGGCTCATAGTCTTAATTTGGTAGTGAACGATGCAGCAAATATTACGCACGAAACTGTAAATTTCTTTAATATAATTCAAGAAATTTACGTTTTCTTTTCATCATCCACAAAAAGGTGGTCTATAATTTGCAAACATTTGCCAGATTTAAAATTAAAAGCTTTAAGTGCTACGCGATGGTCTAGCAGAATCGATGCAGTTAAGCCATTACGATATCACCTCGAAAAAATATTTGACGCTTTGCTGGAAATATCTAGTAATTCGTCGGAATGGGATTGTACTACATCTCACAAAGCTCATTCGCTTGCTTTGAATATTCAAAATTTTAGATTTATTTGCTCAGTAGTAATTTGGTTCGATATTTTAAACGAAATTAATGCTTTGAGCAAAATGATGCAGAGCCCCACGATGAATACTCCAATTTGCATAAATTTAATAAATAAATTGATCGAAAAGTTCACAGAATATCGCACGGATGAACACTTTGAAATTGTGATAGCAGAAGCTTCCAAAGTGGCTCACGAAGTCAATGTTGAAACAAATTTCCCTCTATTAAATACCATTCGTCCAAGAAAAAAACCAACTCAATTTCAATATGAACACCATGATGAAGTTTTAGTAGACCCCAAAATCGAATATAGAGTAGTTTTATTTTAGAATTTTAGATCAGACAATAACTTCTTTAAAGGATAGATTCGAAGAGTTACAAACATTTACCAACGTTTTTGGCTTTTTTAGCGATAATTTATTTAATTACTCTAATGATGAGTTAATGAAACATTGTAAAGATTGAAATCTGAAGCTTAAAGATGATTCAAGTAGTGATTCAGACATTGACGGTATTGATTTGTTTAATGAAATCATTGCATTAAAGTTGCATTTTTCAGAAAACCAGTCTAATGATCCACGAACCATATTACAATATCTTTTTACCAATGACTTAATTTCAACATTTCCGAACACAGCAATAGCGCTAAGAATATTACTTACACTGCCGGTTTCAGTTGCATCTGGTGAAAGATCATTTTCAAAATTAAAAATTTATAAAACCTATTTAAGATCAACAATGCTCCAGCAGAGACTAAGTAATTTAGCTATAGTTTCAATTGAACATGAAATTTTAGACAGCTTGGATACAAGAAAGTTGATAGAAGATTTCGCAAATATAAAGGCAAGAAGAGTTAAGTTTTTGTAATGATTGTATGGCTTAGTTTTACACTTCAGTAAACAAATATAATTAATGTACCTTATTAAAATAAACATTATATAATCATTACGATTTTTTCTTTTATTTTCCATGATGAAAAAGGCCTTTTTTACAAAACCCAGCATAATATGTAGTCGTAGGGCGGCATAATCGGTTTTGCACGCGGGCGAACAAACAGCTAGCGGCGGGCCTGTGCAGGGGTGACAGTTATCGTAGTAACTGTGTAAGCCTTACACTGTCACGATGACTGCCATGCCTTTACATCCCTAAACGGGGTGTGAAAAAGCATCTCACAAGGCCACCATAGTGTGGGTCACCATACTGCATTGTCTGCATTTGCAATGAGTATGGTGACCAGAGTTCTTAGATTCTATTCATGCTTTCCATCAGGCAGAGTAGAGTCATTTTGGCAGGCTCTTTATATAGAAAACTAAATAGAATTATTAACATTTAAACGCTGACCACTAAAAAATGGATTCAGTAATAGACTAATCTGGAGCTGAACTCTTTAGTTTGTTGACTCCTTTGACTGCACGGATGGTTTAAGCGGTCGCCACGCAGCTCTACTGCGCTGAGTGTTGTGGGTTCAAACCTCATACGCGACAACACTTTGTGTGATCCGCAAATTGTTCTTCTGAATTTGTGTATTTTTGTGTGTTTCTTGGATTTTTGAAAACCCTCCGGATATATCACTAAAGCAGGCGTTGCCTTTAAAAATAAGAGTTTAACAGAATTTGATACCAACTTACCGTATGCCTCTTTAAAATTCTTTGTAAGTTCAAAAACTACATTTTTATTAATATACAGACTGACTGGTGAGATACCTTCAATATTTGAGGACGTGATAGTATGCGAACATATATCATGAAATAAAATAACATAAAAACGAAATATTAAATAAGTTCTTAGTAAAGTTCGTACACAGTACACCGAGAGCCCAGTATTTAACTGCGGAATACTTGGACACCGCGCGGCCGCACGTGTCTATCAACATAGAATACATAGGTACCTACACTGTACAGCTGTTGCCTATGTAGCGGGATGGAGGGCGGGGGTGGGTGCCGCCGCGCCGCTCGTGGCTAGATCAACGTAAACAGTGCGGCGAGCTTAGGGAGTATAATATCCAAAATTCACTTATTTTTTAGAGACATTTCGGTAAAAAATAAGCACCTATTTTTTTTATATCAAGTTAACGAGAATCGAGTACCGAGTACTCTCCATAAGTATTGAAGGTATCTCACCAGTCACGCTGTATAAGGGAAAATAAAATCAATGACTTTGATTATAAATATTCGACTATAATCTAATGGAGTATCCAAATTGGTGGAGTCACCAGACTGCATTGTCTGCATTTGTAATGAGTATGGTGACCACAACTCTTGGATTCTATTCAAGCTTTCTATAAGGCAGAGTAGAGTCACTTTGGCAGGCTCTTAATATAGAAAAAAATAATCCTCACAAAAGGGTTTTTGTTTTATTTACATTAATATTACTCGAACATTTAACATCAAATAGATTGACCTTAAAACGTTTATAGTTCATAGACGTTAAAAAAGTAGAAGCACCGACCTCCGACCAATCAGGTTCAAGTCTTCTTACTCTTAGATTCTGATTGGTCAGGGGGCGGGGCTTGATCGATACGTCACTATTGACTAGTAGAGTTCATAAGTGAGTGTTTGTTGTTAAGGGCTGCGTTCACGGCGCTGCACATCCCGGGCGCGGGCAGCGCGGCCACCCCTCCGGTGGCGGAGCGCCCGCACTTCCCGGTCACCATGCGCCTGCTGAGACTCGTCTCCGTCATCGTGCACAAGTACCACAGCATATTGGTAACTACTCTATATTCGTTTACTCTCTCAAGTTTTGTTAATTAATGAACTAAATAATTATTTTACAATAACAATGTATGCGTGTATGTACGCATGTGTTTTTTTTTACATGCGTTTGTTTAAGTGTACTTTAATATTTATATATATAATACATACATAGTTTTACATACACAAACGTTTCACTATGGATGATTATCGTATCTGAGTAATGTATCTACGCAATGTACAACTACTTTGATGTTTTCTCTCGAAGTCTCAACGAAGACCAACCATCTCCACAGGAGATATTATAATGTACAAGTGTGTGCGCAAACACAGGTGCACTCTCTGTTCCCTTACTCTCATAATCCAATGAAACAGCTATCCGACATGATCGGTGAGAGATCAGGTGCAGACCGATGGCTTGACGTGCTCTCCGAGACACGGGGGGGTTAAGACTCCTGGATCGGTACATATAAATATAACGACAATACGTAAATCTTACGTTAGAATTAATTTTCAGACAACAGAATGCGAGATCTTCCTGTCTTTGACGATAAAATTCCTCGACCCGGACAAACCTATGTGGCAAAGAGCGCTGGCCTTAGAAGTATTACACAAAATGGCCATCCAACCAAGTAAGTGCTACTACAAAAATTCAAACTTCACTGTGAGTTCTAAACAGTTGGAGTATAATCCGGCGTTCAGGGTCAGATGAATCACTACTATCGACAATTCGAAGCTATTCGGTCACACACACTCACACTCACATGCACGCACACGCATACACGCACACGCTCACACGGACACAGGCGCATGCGCAAACTCACGCACATACACGTTGTGTCGAAATATACACACGAATTTTTTATTATTCTGTGTCGCAGGATACTTTATAAATATACATGAAACGGACACAAAGACACCCAGACTCAGGACGACAATTTGTGGATCACACAAAGTATTGTTCAAGTGGAGATCGAACCCACAATATTCAGCGCAGTGGAAAACGACAAGGACTTCGACCAATACAGTCAATTTAACTAACAGTCCTTCTACCTCCACTCATCATTATCTCGACCAATGGCAGCCACTGCTGGTCATAAGCTTCCTCCAAGGCTCACCACACAGCGGATCCTATACTGCCCTCATCACCAAGCCTGCCTTCAACAGTTCGTCCGTCCACCTTGTAGTGGACTAGCACTTTTTTAATATTGTTTCCTCTGTCCACAGATTTATTAAAAGCCTTCTGCGAGTGCTACGACATGAAACCTCACGCCACAAATATTTTTCAAGACATAGTGAACGCTCTGGGCGCCTACGTACAGAGTTTGTTCGTCGCCTCTAATGTCAATACTCCGTCTGGTAAGTTTAAGACTAACCTTTACGCACAGCCTCACTCGTGTTAATGTAGATCCTGTACTAGTTTGGTAAAAAATTTTTTTTTTTTTTTTTTTTCCTTTTTTCCTATTGCAATCTGTCTATGGAGACATTCAGCAACGTTTGTGTCAATGTGTAGCAGTTTTGCAAGGTAAATGTCCAATGACATTTCCTTAATATTTATTTTAGAGCAAATCTTGTGGTACTCTTCTTTTCAGTCTCCTAACACTGGGAAATATATCATCCATAAGGTGGTGTGCAAGTTCATTTGGGTGTGTCTGTATTCTCTTTTTATAAATTTATAATTTAATATAATATAATTTAATAAAAAAAAATAATATAATAAGGAAATAAGTTGACTGGAAAGTCGTAGCTTGGGTGTTTTCTATGTAACATGTATGAATTGACAAAAACAAGTATTGAACTATTCCATCAGGCAATCTAGGGCTGTGGTCCGAATCACGCTCACAGCACTTACGACGTTTAAACTGCTAACGTGATTTAGTGAGCGCGCCAACGTCTGTTAGCAGTATTAATGATTCGGACCACTTGTGAGTGTGCTTACGAATTCAAAAAGTTGAACATAACCTAACAGAGCATTTTTTGACATAAACATGAGTGGAGTATGTGGTGTAGCCGATGAAGATGGTAAAATGCTTGTATTTCAAGCATTTTCCGCAATCATAGATTCATAGATTTAAATAAATGGCGCAAAATAACGTCAATGCTCACGATGCTAACGATCCTAACCGTCAGTACTGTGAGCACTAGGTAGTGACGTCACATGTGACGTCATAGCATCTACAACGCTAACGGTGAACGTGAAAAGCACGAATTGGACTGCACGTTGGTACGCTATGAGCGCTGTGAGCGTGATTCGGACCACGGCCTAGCTGTCATAGTACACACTGCTTATTTTGAAGGTTCTATTTTTTTTATGTCTGTCAACGCCATCTACGTTGACAGATGTCAAAAAAATAACGATAATACCCTTACTAAAGGTTACGTCATAATGTTACCTACCACAACTAGCTACCAGTTTTCTTTTTTATTAATGTTTTATATTTTTATTTATTTATTAGATTTGAAAATGTATGTATTATAATTATAAATATTGCATTGGTAAAGTCTTTATTTATTGCTCATACTGTTACTTGTACCTAGTACCAGTTTAAAATGAAACCAATCCATCTAAAAGCTACCTGGAAGAAACTGCTATAAGCAGTAAAGCCACCTTTTGCATATCACATGTGTTGTATGGTTTATTACTGCATTAATTTTGTAAAACCTGGTGTATAAATTAAGTATTGACTATCTATCAATGCTATTTAATATAAAAAGGATTTTGAAATTTGACATATAGACAAAAAATAAATAAAAATACCATAAAGATTCATTATTATGTATACAAATATATACCATAGACAAATAAATATTTCGGTACATATTGCCCACTTAAACGGTATGCTAACCTGTCTTCACAGTAAACCAATAAACTGCACGGTTGGCCTAGTATTATAAGCGGTCACCACCCTGCTCTATACTGCGTTGAGTGTTCAAACCGCACATGGAACAACACTTTGTGTAATCTATAAGTTGTTGCTCTGAGTCTGGGTGTTCTTTGTGTCCGTTTCTTGTACGTTTGTAATGTCCCCCGCGACACAGGATTTATTACTAGTGCAGGCGTCGTCTTAAAAAAAAACTTAAAAATAAGTCTGAGGTAAAGGACAGAAGCTCTCAAAAAGAGTGGCAAGTGTGACACTTGTGTTTCAAGAATTGTCTAAAATGCAATGATAGTCATTTCCAATTATAGTCCTTAACATATAGCTGGAACTCTACAACATTGGCCACTTGTAGCATTTTAGAACTTACGAGCTATATTTTAGGGTTTATTCCTATATAACTTTATTCAGCTAGGTGGTATCACCCTGGTGAATAAAGTTGGCTTTTGAGTTTCGTCACTTCACCTTAGAAGTATTTTACCTAGGTCATATACCCAGATGAAATAATAAGACTTAAGTGGTGGCCTTTGTTCACATTGGAATTGATTCACCCAGGTGAACAAAGCCTACTTTTGTTATTCATCTTGCATATTTTTTTATCTAAGTACTTTTTCACCCAGATGATATCACCCAGGTGAACAAAGGCTACTTTTTTATTCATTTTGCGTATTTGTATCTAAGCACATTTTTCACCCGGCTGATATCACCCATGTGAATAAAGTGAAACAAACCGATGTATGAACTTCTATATTTGTAATGTATTGCACTCCATATATGACAAAACTGTCACATCAAGAATGAAAACCTGGGTGATAGGTTCATGGCTTTCGTAGCCGTCTGTCACAGAGATCAAACTGTATTTTAGAGACTGTAGGTAACCCATCCCATCGTTTGCCTTTTTTCCACATTATAAAAAAAATCAAGGGTGCAGCAAGTCATATTGCGACCTTATCTCTCCATCTATGCGGTCTACGTCAGGTGGGAATATGTCTTCGTTGTTGAACAAGTCCTTGTATATAATTGAATGGGTCTCATTTTCTCCTTGCTCGTATTCGTCGTAAGTCACCTCTTCTATCTCTTGTTTAATCCCGTCGTTCTCCAGTTCCCCAGTCACTCTGATAGCAGTTATATTGATTCCTTTAAATTAGAAATAATAATTTCAATATTCATCTTTAAACACTAACAATATATAATAATTAAATAAACTTATATCGTGTTGAATTTTGATAAACTGTATTCTTCATCTTACACATATACCACATGCGTACACCACAACGAGTATGTACACGTATACGCATACCTATCTTTGTCTTCCAACAAACAGTGTTGTTTCATTCTGTTAATTCAACACCCTACTTCACTGCTAACTTCGATGAAGCGATTAATTTTACCACAAGATAGAAGGCCTACAGTAGTATTATATTAAAATTAAAATAATAATAATAAAAAAAAAACTGTCTCTGTAAGGGTCTTGGACTTAATAGCACGGAGTGTCATCACGCCTATCCATTCCGTGGGTGTCGAGCTGACAGCAAACTACGCAGTCTAGCAGCCTTTCAAAGACAAGGAAAACTGGCAACAACCCATCTCTCCAGCGTGGTATAGCAGGAGAAAACCTCCTTTGTAAAGAGAACATTGTATTCAGTAGTGGACTACTAAAAGCTATTTATGTTGACGATAGAGTACAACTGATATACGAGTATTTATTTGCAACTCCGACTTAGAACGCGAGACTGCAGAAGTTGGTGCAGCAAATTTACAACCCTCGCATTCCAGATGTGGTCAAATTAAACCACTTACTTGGTTTTTTCCCCTCTCTATTCCTCAGGGGTACTATAGCTCTATAGTTGCTTCGTGTAGTGTCTTCTGCCACCATCTTGAGGTATACGTCTGCGAGTCTTGAGCACTGTTTCATACAGATTTCAAAGGTCTTGAAACGGTTGGCTCTAAAGTGGTTGCCGCAGCCGAGACGCTCTCTGAGTTTAATAGTTTCGTTAGTTAGTTACGTATTTAAAAAAAAAAGTTTTAAATTTATTAAATAATATTATATTTTCCAAAACGACCCCATAAAAGAACCCTGCTTATTTTGCTCCCCTCTAGTTAAATACCAAATTAAATGAAGTATTATCTAATTAATTTATTATCATTATATTCATAGAGTAAAATATCCAATTCATCAGCTTACGTGCAGTTCTGATCATGAAACACGTAAGTCCATACGGGTACCAAGTGTCTTGCACAGACCCCTGGCGAGTACCGCCGAGTACAACGCATCTTGAAGTGACGAGTCACTTTGGGTTCTTGCTCGAAATCACCTGTAAATCATATTACAAACAGTATTTATATTGCTTTTGGTAGGCCAAAACCAAAACCCGTCTGGCCAGCGTGGTATGGTAGTCAATTTATAGCAAGTTGTCTTCTTGTAGTTTGCTCTCTTAGTCGACTCTTGCGACACCCAAGGGATGAATACAGGGTGTTTACACTCTGTCTTCTTAATCTGTCACTACACAGACTATAGTCAATCAATTCAACCTATCGCCGTCCACTGCTGAACGAAGGTCTCCGCCAAGGAGCGCCAACCATTACGGTCTTGGGCAATTCGCATCCATCCGCTGCCAGCAACCTTCTTCAAGTCGTCGCTCTACACTGCGTTTGCCCAATCGTGGTCTACACTCTAGCACACTTCGGCTCCAGTGAACATCGGTTCGTCTGGAGACATGGCCGGCCAACTTCCTTTTAAGCGTACTGATTCTCAGGGCAATGTCAGTTACTCCCATTCTCTGTCTAATAATCTCGTTACGAATTTACAATAGTCCTAGTTATTTTACAAAATATAGTAACCATAAATGCTTGTGGTACAGGATTTTACCTTCAATTGCGAGTGTTGAACAAGTGTACCTTAACAAAGTTATATACAAAATAATTGTTACTATTAACACTTTGTACATTTTATTTATGCTTAGTTCAACAATTATATGACAAACTGGACCAAATAGATTATAAGTTTTTACTGTGACATTTTGAAAAATGGAAAAAATAATTTTACGCAAACAAAAAACCGAAGTGTGAGTTTGTGTGTTTAATTTCTCCACCGACTGTCGTGAAATTTGGATGTGTCTATCTGAGAAAGAAGTATTTAGATACTTGTCACTTTGAAATAGAGTTGTTTTTGATTTGCAGGCTCAGCTGGTATTCCGCAGCAGTCAGGGTTCTATTGGAAAGGGGTGTGGTTACCTTTGTGCGTCACATTTGAGCCAGGCACTGCTAAATCTGTATAGTGAGTATTAATATACACAATTAGGTATGGGATAAAAATATTTTCTTTACCAACATAGCTAACTACGTTAGTGTGTATACATGCATATGTATATTAGAGACCGACTGCTTTAAAGTATTTAGTTATTGTTTATATTTTGTTAAAAAAAATCCAATATATTATGATTATTGTTTAAATGAGTGTGATTTTTAATAACTACTAAAATTTTTATTCTAATTTTGTTCTCCGAAAACTCTCTAAACTGAACTAAAAATCACAAAAAAATTGTTAGGGCCTGTCGACATATTATTTCCTGTGGGTAATCTGTGGGCCTGTCAAATAACATTCTAAATGTCAAAGATTGACTAAAATTACTCATGTCACACTAAGAATAGACGTTATTTAAATACATACATACATACAAAAAGCATTTTAGAAATCCCTTCACTAAAATAAGAGAATAGAAAATAAATTTACAGAAATTTTAATTCACAGATTTCTTTATATATATAGTTATAGTTTAGTTTCGTCATGTCCGTCTGTCTGTGCACAACGTATCTCGCAGGCTATTATTGTTGGCAACCTTGACTTACATCGGAACCTAGTATTGGTCGTGGCTTGACACACACTTGGCCGGTTACTTGATTTATTAAAAAAACTCTTACATGGTAATGTAAGATCTGTCTGTCAATAGATAACCACAGATAGATCCACGATCTTGATATTACGATTGAGATTCAAGCTTAATCTATTCATACACTTCTCATTACAGTATAGAGATGCTGGACCGCTCGGAAGCACCAACGATCCAGGATGGGTACGGCATCGCCGTGGCGTACGCCTGCCTGATGGAAATTATCAGGTCTATAGCCATCAGCGTTGAAGGTGCGGAATACTTTAGGTAAGTTTTATTTACAGAAACACTTCAACAGCCTCGTTGGTTTAGCGGTTAGCTTATGCGACTACCAATCAGACATACGCTCCCGAACTAAACGGTTCGGCTCTTCCTTCCTGTGTAAATCAATCAAAGCCTGGAATTCGTTACCAGCGCATGTGTTTCCCTCTCACTACGATCCCGGGTCCTTTAAGCGGGGCGTGAAAAAGCATCTCACTAGGCCACCATAGCGTGGATCGCCATACGCCACCGCTCTTGGATTCTATTCATACTTTTCATCAGGCAGAGTAGAGTGACTTTGGTAGGTTAATATAAACAAAAAGAAAAATCAAGAGCTGCCGGATTCGGTGTCCAGGTCGTACCAAAGACTGTTATTGAGTTTTTCTGTGTGTAGAAATGCTTAACAACAGCCAAGAGGTTGGAAGTTGGGGTCCTAACTCCTTCCTTGGAGAACACATTAAGCCACTAGTCCTACTCCTGGTCTCACCCCAGTCTTGTCGGATAGCTGTCCCATCGGGTTATGAGAGTGAGGGAACAGAGAGTGCACCTGTGTTTGCGCACACACTGGTGCACTATAATGTCTCTTGCGTGGTTGACTGGTCCTCGTTAAAACTGGGCACTGACTGACCGACATCGGCTATGAGAACATCGTCATCACATACAGAAAACCAGCGTTAAGTAACTATTTCGTTACTTTTCACCAAGGGTGTGAATTTACCGGAGTCCAAATCCCTCTTTCTCCTGACTTCAAGGGACTCTTAAGGCAACAACGCCTTTGTGACTCTAGAGCTGCAGGTCTCCATGGGTGGTGGTAATCACTTCCCATCAGGTGACCTGTGTGATATTTTGTCCCCAAAAAAAACGCAAAGTGATCATGAGATCTACCGACAGGAGCGAAAACTTAAAGCTATTAACAAACAGTTGTTATTTTCGTATATTCAAATTATTTGATTGATCGTAAATTAGAATTTGTCGTCCTGTCGGCCAGATCGATCGATATAGTCTTTGTTTCAAATTTTCCTACTCTTTTCAGCGATGTTGTTCTGTGTAGTTTGCTGCGATGTGGCATTCTTAGTCTTTCGCCACACGGATAATATATCGTTTATTTTAATTCTATTAAATTAATAAAAAAATCTTAAATATACGGATTAACTACAAGGATTACAAAATTGGTTGTTCTATTTTAGACTACAAGAAATGTACGAAGATATACAGAACGACACAGAAGAGAGAGAAGTCAATTCAAACAAGAACACTAATGGTAAAGGTATGATGTTACTCTATTATGGTTTTTTAGGTAGTTTTATCGTGGGAGACTCATGCTTTAGGCTGGTTCGACTACAGCCTCAAAGAAAACTCATGGTTAAAAAAGTTTTTCATGGTATTTTACCAAGTGGACAAGGTAACCTGTAATTTTAATCCTTGTGGATTTAAAAACCTACCTTATCTGATTGATTACGACTGTATAAAGTACCATAAAAATTTTTGTTAGTAAAACTTGCTGCAAACATACTGCACAAGGCGGATTTAACACCACAGCAATTTGGTTCTAGTTAAACCCTTCGGTGTTGGAATGCAGACAATGCAGTATGGTGGCCATACTGCATTGTCTGCATTCGCAATGAGTATGTTGACCACTACTCTACGATTTTTCTCATGCTTTCCATTAGATAGAATCATTTTGACAGGCTCTTAACTCTATCTGTTTATACCTCCTTTTTTTGGTCTATGTGGAAGTCTCCCACCTACCACCTACCGGTGGTTATATCGGACTCGAACCGACCAAAAACTTAACGCTGTCTCGGGTACTAGCAGCCCGGGAACCAGGTGCACCTTAGAAAGGTAATCTCTGGAATCCCTACGTACCTCGGTCTATCTACGTGTCCAGATGACCCTCTCCTGAGTGGAAATCCCTATTCTATTTAAACCTCTTGTACATAGTAATCAGATATTTTTTTCTTTACTAGAAGTGGAGACGAAACCAGACACAGAAGTAACAAATAACGCTCACAACGGCGAAGCTGATCAAAATTCAAATGTGGTACAGAAGATAGAAGATGAGGTACAAGAGAAAGAGAAGGAGCTGAGATTGCAGGTTTGTTTTTGTTTTACTTAAAAAACGAAGAGAATAATGAGAAACAAGCTTATTGGTAGCTATTAATCTATGTATACTGTTTTTGTGGTGTGAATAAATATATTTCAACGCATAAGGAACGAATATACGCCAAATTACGAAGTAACTGCTAATTCTGCATCGCGCAATACAAGTTTCCGCCGATTACTAAATTTTTAGACCGATTGCCGTTCACCAGCCATTATTACGTCACCTGGTTTGCCTGAATGTTTCCATTATGTTAGCGTCTCGTGCCGGTATTCTAGAAAATGTATGGTTTTCTCTATTGCAGCTCCTTAAGTCTTCATGGTGCGGACTTGTGTGGGGTTTATCAGTATTGGCTGAAGCGAGTATCGGAGAATTGGAGAACATATTACGAGCGATACAGACTCTTGCCAGAGTTAGTGGAAAGGTATGTCCTTGAGTTATATTATTAGTAGGTTAATATACTTCAGAAGATATGAGTACTATGTTGATTTTACCAGACATTCTACAATAATCCTTACTAATATTATAAACGCTAAAGTGTGTTTGTTTGTTTGAATGTTTGTCTTTCTTTCACGTCGCAACGGAGCGATTTTATTGTATGATTTTTGTATCTGGAGATAGTTAGGAGGCTAGTGAGTGATATAGGCTACTTTGTACTTGTAAAGGTCACTTCAAATGGATGCCGATAGATTGCGCTATTAGGTTTTCCTGCCCAACTGTATACGATACAAAATCTGTCATTAGACTTTGTTTTACATTAGAATATCGCACAGGCTATTATTAACCGCCATAATTGACATATAAGGAAGCGGAACAATGGACAAAAGCTAGTATTATATATTTATCTTTGTAATTACTTATTTTTGGAAGAAGTATGATTGATTTCGAGGTCTACCGGGATGCCAATCGACAGTTACAACTTTACCCTAGAGGTTTAAATATATTTTATTATGGATTTAGCTATATTTATAATGTGCTATCTTCCAGTCAAAATTCCAAACAAACATTTAGACTGCTCCTCATTTGAAGTTTAAAAGAAACGTGCACGTCTTTTACAGTCGTATATGAGATGTAACAACTGACAGCGACCTTTTATTCATTATCATCATCTCAGGTGAAAAACACCCACTGCTTTACATAGGCTAAGACTCTCCACAAAATCCATTCCGTGCTGCTCATATCCAACCGTATTCCCGCCATATTACCGCAGTTTCGAGTTACACACTTGCGTTCCTTTCCACGTAGCTTTACAGAAAAGTTAGTAGTATTACACTTTTTACACACATTTTGAACATCGTTACCGGTTTGACCAGAGTGGTACCACGGTCTCACAAAAAAATCGGCGTTAAGCACTTCTATAATTGTTTTCTTTTGCTGAGTGAGTAATTTGTGGCACGGCGATGGCGGCGCAGACGGGGCACGCCAAGGGCCGGGACGCGTGCGTGTCGGCGCTGTGCCGCTGCGCGCTGCCGGCGCAGTACGTGGTGCCGGCGCTGGGCGCGCTGGGCGCGCTGCCCTGCCCCTGGCGCCGCGAGCCGCCGCCGCCGCCCGACCCCGACTACCGCCACCAGGTCGTGTGGGTCGGCACGCCGCTGCCCTCCGCCGAACTGCCCAGCGGTGAGTGCCACGTGCGGTAGGCTAGGTGACACCTTAGTCGAATTACTTACTTTTTATCATCTGTCAAAACGACAATATTGTGCGAAAAATGTACTAAATACCAAATTGTGACGTCACCGTTTTAGACTACTCAATTGAACAATATATTTCACTGTATATTTGATTGAAATTCGCAATAATAATAAAAAACTATGTTAATTGTATTTTCCGAGATGTTTCCCGATATTAGTTTTAATGCAGTGGACATTGGTATTTATTTACGATACAGTTATGTACCCAATTCGAAAGCCTTGTTTCAGCATCTCGGCTACTTTACATTTTAAATTAGTATATGAAGGTACTGTTAGTACTTGACGCGTCTATCATGTATCATTATCATTTTAAGTTCACTAACGTTTGTGAGTAATTTAAGCATTAGATGCATAATACATGCAGATATAGGCTGCGGTCCGATTGTGCTCACAGCACTTACGACGTTTAAACTGCTAACGTGTGGTCCGACTTAGTGAGCGCACCAACGTCTGTTAGCAGTATTAATAATTCGGACCACTTGTGAGTCTGCTTACGAATTCAAAAACTTGAACATAACCTAACAGAGCATTATTTGGCATAAACATGAGTGGAGTATGTAGTGTAGCCGATGATGATAAAATGCTTGTATTTCAAGCATTTTCCGCAATCATAGATTCATATATTCAAATAAATGGCGCAAAATAACGTCAATGCTCACGATGCTAACCGACCCGTCAGTACTGTAAGCACTAGGTAGTGACGTCACATATGACGTCATAGCACCCACAACGCTAACGGTGAGCGTGAAAAGCACGAATTGGACCGCACATTGGTACGCTATGAGCGCTGTGAGCGTGATTCAGACCACGGCCATAGAAAGAATACGATAACGCTTATGGGTACAAACTTAAAAGTTCTTAGTTAAAATTCTTGACATAATTATGTCACTAATACTTGAAATTCAAAATCAATTATTTGTAACTTGACAACAGATTTACGAACATCATTTCTCATCATCAGTAGCTATCAGAATTCTCCATTCGTAATATTCATTCTGCAGGCCAACAACAATCGTTCGTGATGGTAACCTCTCGCCATGTGACTGCGATGAAGGCGTTGCTCTGCGCGGCACAAAGGGATGGAGACACGATACAACAAGCGTGGTTGCCTGTGCTCACTACCTTACAACATTTAGTGAGTATCTTCCAAAGCCCACACCCCTCTATCCTGTTCGCTTCTCTCCCTCTTGCACTTTCTTTCTCACTATACCCTGCTCTGTAATTCCCTTTCTCTGTATATCCCTCTTTCTTGCACTCTTTTTCTCTAGATGCCTCCTCCCTCCAGCTGTTTCCCTCGAGGATAGAAAAATTAAAGAATATTTGGGATCCTATTATATCAAAACCTTACTGCAGACATTTTACAACAACTTTCAGTTCTATGACACTTGATTTTATTAACTTGATAAATATATACATATATATTCCAAGCCATGTAGCAACTACGAACAAATGGTTTCTCCCAGGTGTGGATCCTGGGATTGAAACCGTCCACTGGGGGCAGCATGAAGGCGAGTCGGGCCAGCGCCGATGCCAACGCAGTCATGAGCACCTCCGCCGTCATGGCTGATCTACCAGGTTAGTATTGACCCATTAACCATGATTAACCCATACTGCACTTACTTTCTATATGTGTAAGGTGTCATTTAGAACAAAAACTTATTTGTTTCAGCTTGTCATTTAAGTTGAGCTATTTTCAACTTACAGCTTTTGAAATAAAGTTCATTTCAGATTAAACAAAGTTGTGATCAAATTATCTTTTATGAACTCTTTTAAACCTGTATTCGTGACTATTATGGCAAACAAAATCTTATTTGTAAGGAAACAAAAACTGTTTTGGAATAATTGGTTAATTTTAACATATATTGTAGCAGTGCATGTATGTATACCTGATATAGGTGACAGTAGTGTTAATAAACAGCTGCCGACCTCCTTTGACTAAAAAAACTGAAAGAAACTCTATATGAACCCGTCTGGCCAGCTTGACATAATAAGTCAAACTTCCTTTCTAAGAAAGAAGACTATGTCCAACAGTGTTAAAGGCCACTGAAGTGGTGATTTGATCACCTCCTTTGGGCTGTTGTTCAAAGATAGCGACACTGAGTACATAAAAATTAAAAAAAAAAATACTGTTGGTTTTTTTTCGATTTAAAACCACATTATCCAAAAATTTAAAACTATACATATCTTCGTCGACTTTCCTTTCTGTATATATTGCGTCCATTGTATCCTAAAACTAACACTTGTATCCTATTGTGTACACATGCGATGTTCCACAGGGCAGCAAGTTCCCGTAGCGGAGTCACTGGGAGTCATGAGCGGTATACACTTTGTTCATACGTATACATTTGGCAACGATTTGTCTTTTTTGGATTTGGAAGGGGAAATAAATGTCTTGTTTGTCTTGGGTGACGAAGAGGGGATACGTCAGTGTCTAATATTGTATAAATTAGCTTCACACTTCATGAATTATGATTCTGCCTGGCTATAAAGGACGTCCCGTACTTTGTCTAGACTGTCTCCCTGAAAATATCGTGCAATAAAATTACATAGAATTAGCTTCAGCTGTTAAGGTGTACAGAGGTCAAACAAATAAACAGGCTCACACTGGGTTTAATAGGTTGATGATAAAAAATTGAAATACTGAGATATGACGTCCTAGCCAGCTGTTGTCAAATCATATGAGTCATAACGACACTTGACTGCACGAATGTGGTTGTGGTTAAAGCGGTCACCACGCCACTATCTACTGAATATTGTGGATTTAAATTTCACCACAACACTTTGTGTGATTCATAAATTATTATTGAGTCTGGGTTGAGTTGAGTTGTCTTTGTAAAAAAAAAAGATAACCGAAGTGTGACAGGGATCAGGGTAGTTAGTTTATTATAATATGTAAATGTTCCAAATGTATACAGCTAATCTAAGGGTTGAAATTAAAAGCTTGTCACTGGAGCACTGGGTTGGAGCTTGCTGGCCGTTTGTGTGTTTTATGTGTGTCCACTATTTTGTATAGGACAGTAATTAAATTATTTAACATTTACTCAACATACGAGTAAGTAACTACACCACTGACTAACTACACTACTACGGGTTATATTGAACGTAAAAGAGTCAGGATTCGGCGCTTACGCTCTGCTAAAACAGACTTTTCTGGATGTCGTAATAACAGCTGTTCCCGAATCCCTCCTATGAAAGGCGCAGAGTGGCACACCGTGTGGTTTTAGTCGGTCCCATTCCGACACACCACCCCGCCGCAAACCCCGGTGGAGTGACGGCTCGAGGGGTTTGCCACACGATGAAAAATAAAAAAAAGGCAGGTTCGACCGAATTATATCACTTCACAGAAAAAAGATGTGAAGTAATCGTTTTTCGTCGCTTGCCACAGCGCCACGGTTACTGCAAACCCAACCAACGCGTAGGTGCTGCGTCTTCCCTTGGCCTACTTTTGCCCAATTTAGGTGAAACCAGCGTCGCGATAAGATGACTTAACACGGGGGTTGTCCGGTTAATGGCGCTGTACGATGTACCGGTGTTGGCGGCAGCTCTAATTGCTCAAAATATGGCACACTTCTGGCGTCCTCAGAGAATATCAGCGGTTAGTGCCATGCGTGGTTACCGCACAGTATTGACGGAGGCGGCATGCGCCTTGGCTGGAACTCCCTCGTGGAGTTTGGAGGTGGAAGTGCTCGCCGAAGTATATCGGCAGATGGCTGAATTCCGGGCAGATAGCGGCTTTCGGCCCCCGCCCGAAGAGGTACACGATGTGGCATGAGGCCACTCGTCGCACCACGATGGCTGATTGGACCGTGGATGATGGTGGTTTGTTCCGCCAGAATGAGGAAGCTTGGGGACCACACTACATTTAACGAAAGTAATCATTTATCGGGTTTACCCCGCTATCCGCTGTAGTAACTAGCCACGAGGAGACGTACGTTTCCTATAGGTCGCCTAAGTGGATAATTCATCTAAGATGATGCCCGCGGTAGTGGGCTAGCGCTGGGAGGAATCTGGATGTCATAACAGCTGTTTCCGGATCCCTCCTATCTCAGGCGCAGAGTGGCACATCGTATGGTTTCAGTCGCTCTGATTCCGACACACCATCCGGCCACGAAACCCGGTTGGATGACGACCAGAGGGAAATTCAAACGTTAAAAAAAATAGGCTAGCATTTATCTACCATCAGGAGAGACCCAGCTCCTCGTTTACAATTAAAAAAAAACTACGTGGTCACCATTTCACTTGCAAACATTCTGGAAGTACATGATGCCCCTTATAACATTGCCATGCAAATGATAGTCGTAAGAACCGGTCAGACGGTTTTGGAAATATCTTCAATACAACGAAACAGGCACTTCGTCAATTTTTTTACTTCATCATCGTCAACAGGCTATTGCAGTCCACAGCTGGACGTAGGCCTCTCCCATCAATTAAGACATTTTTTACTTGATTATATTATATTTAGTATTCATTTATGAAACTAATGTGTAAAACGTTATTGTGATCTCAGAAACATATATGTGGCGACTTCCACATTGTAGCACAAAGAAAAATATACAACAGCGCCATCTAGCAAAGATAGATCGAACTACGAAGTGTGAACGTAACGTATGAATGTAATGAACTACAATGCAACTACTAATCCTGTATCACGATATAGAGATTCGCGTGGCAATTAGCGTATATACAACATCCCAACATCAACCGTTGGGCCGTGGCCCGCCAGGCATGATCACCTCGCCTTGTCGGAGGATCCTCCCTTTGTGTCGGAGGGACATATGACACACGTCCCTCCAAAATATAATTTCATTTACTTGTATTGAGACTTGATGAAATGAGTTTAATTACTGTCCTTCAACATATATCTACATTGTTAATGTGAAATTGTGTTTTAATTTTATCTTATTTTTTCTTGTCGTTTTATATTATTATTACAAAAACACGCCAAGCACACTCTCTTGCTTTTTCTATATATTAGTTAGAAACCATTTTTATAACCTTTTTTAAATAATGAACACAGGTAACTATAAAGGCCATACCCAGTGTTTATTTTTGTTATAATTTGTGTCTAAACTCTTTGGTGATTATACAGGTTGTTTTCTGAATTCATTTAAAATAAAAAAGACCATGAAACCTGAATCCTCGGATCTATCAAATACCATTAATATGGCTGTCATTTGACTTTTACTTAAATGAAAAATCTTAGAGCGTTAGATAACTTTGGTATGGCCCACATCAATCCCCGATTAATATTAACTGATAAATATATCAAATTTAGGTTACAGAATATAAGACATACTCACACTTTTATATCAGTATTATGTATAATATATACCTATTTTATATTTTATTTGACTATCTCGGTGGCGCAGTGGTAGCGTACACGACTGCTGTGCTTGAGGTCTCGGGATCGAATCCTGGGTCAGACGAAATCTTTGTATGAACTACAAATATTTTCTTCCGAGTTTGGATGTTTTCTATGTGTAATATGTATGTATTTACCAAAAAGAAAGTAAATATGTATTTGTATGAGTTGTCTAGTACCCATAGTGCAAGCTCTGCTTAGTTCGGGACTAGATGGCGTTGTGTGAAGTGTGTTTTGGTTAAGATATTATTATTCTCTTCATTACGTTGAAAATACATATAATTGACTATTTCAAATACATTTAAATGCATAAAAAATAGTAGACCACCGACTTTGGGTACAGGGACCAAAAATCCGGTGGTTAGTTATTATTAATGTCCTGTATGCCAAAGATTTCTACATCCGTACAGTTTGGTTCTTCAAAAAAGTCAGTGTGTGTCTAATGACAATATTTCGGTTTAATAAAAGAGTTTTTATCTACATTCCAGCTTTGTCAGCAATGTTGTCCCGCGTCTTCGAGTCCTCCAAGAACCTCGACGATGTGGCTCTTCACCATTTGATTGACGCGCTGTGCAAGTTATCCAACGAGGCTATGGAATTGGCGTATTCCAATAGAGTAAGAGAAGTAGAGAATATTATTGCTTACTTATGTTTACAACTTCTACGACCGATCTCTTACAACCCTTCTGGTCTTTCCCTTTGTACTGCAGTAAAACAAAGGTGAAATGGGAATGCCAAATAACTACGCATTTAGTTACAAACTGCCGTTGCTATTCACGAAGGTCAGATTTAAGACCAGGCCCGACGGGAGTAATATTAACGGCCTCTCAAGAAATTGGCTTTAAGCAATTCTTTTGTTGATCTTCACCGAGTAAGTGAAGTAATCGTACTCCAAACCTTGCCTCTCCTTCTGATTCTGGGGGGGGAAGGACTGAAAGGACGACGATGCACTTGTGACTATTGAATTGCAGATGTTGATGAGCGTCAGTGATCACCTGCTATCAGTTGACTCGTCTGCTCGTTTACCCCTCATCACTACCCCTATAAAAATACATTGAGCAAACGTTTTTGTTTTTGCTATTTATCACCTTCACATAAACCAATAGTTTGCATATATCTTTTTTTAGGACCCTGCAAAGTGATTACTCTGCCTGGTGAATAGATATTATCAATATCTGTAGTATTACAGAACATAACTTGTCAAATATATACTTTTTTTTTAGGAACCGTCATTATTTGCAGTGGCAAAGTTACTGGAAACCGGTCTAGCCAATATGCACAGGATTGAGGTCATGTGGAGACCAATTACCAATCATCTGTTAGAGGTAAGTTCTGTGTTTATAACCGACTCAAAAAAGACAAACTTGTTTCTACTTTCTATTATAACTTGTAACTTAAAACAGAAACTAAACTCACATCACAGGTCTGTCAACATCCCCACATCAGGATGCGAGAATGGGGTGTAGAAGCTATTACTTACCTTGTCCAAGCAGCCTTCCAATATCATCACAATAACCCAGTTTTAGTCACGGAGGTAAGTCCTATTCACTGTTATTCACATTTTATACTAAACCACATTTCTCCAAGCATTTTCCCAAAGTAAGATGAGTTCGGCTTTAACTCTAAAGCTGAACTTCGATTTTTTACGTGGACTTAAGGGTTAAGAGATATCGTTCACCCACCCACCCACGATAAGGCAGTCATGACATATACTCTGACGATATTACCAGGCCCGGGAGCGGCTGCTGCTGGAACCGCTGTCGGAGCTGTGCAGCGTGCGGCAGTGCGACGTACGAGCGCGACAGTTGGAGTGTGCGGCGCGGCTCCTGCACTCGCGCGGAGACCAGCTCGGGGCCGCCTGGCCGCTCATGATGGAGATCATCTCGGCCATATCACCTCACCATAGGTACTGTTTACCTAATACTTTTACTGTACTGATGGCGTAATTGTTTGGAGTGTTGTGGATTCGGTCGTCACATGGGATAACACTTTGTGTAATCCATAATTTGTTGTTCTGAGTCTGGATGTACTTGTGTGTGGTTTTATTAATGTATGTAAAAACACGCAACGCTGAATATTTTCCTAGTGCGAGAGTCTTCAAAGGAAAAAGTATTAGATCAGTGGATTGCTCATTGTATTCTATATAGACTCTGTTATATATACAAAACATCTGTATGTACTCTCTTTATACGTATAAAGAAAAACCCCACCCCCTGTCCAATTAGGTTCCGAGAAATCGTTTTGTGTGAAAACTTGAAGTTTGATTGGTTAAGAGGCAGGATTCGATCGGTGCATCACCATTTTCTTAACGCAAATGTATAATGTATAATGAAATACATGTCAAAGTTTACATAATAATCAGGCCTGTTGCCCACCTTTCGGCAATATTTCATCAACATCAAAACTTCATATCAAAAATGTCTCAAAAATGGCTTATACCGAAATACCTCATTATTTCTCTACAGCGAGCAGCTGATCAGATCTGCCTTCCAATGTGCGCAAGTCGTGGCGGGAGACTTGTTAGGCTGCGCCGGTCCGAGATGTTTGCGGCAAGTGCTGGCCGCAGCAGCTGCTTTTGCTACCCAGACTAAGGAATTGAATATTAGTCTCACTGCTGTTGGACTTATGGTAAATCTACCTTTGTATTTTAAGTTCCAGTTAAAACATTATTAATTAAAGTAAAATTAAAACAATATTAAAGTGTACTCACACGAACGCATTTGCACGTGTACTAAGCATGACGCACGCACACATTGAATGCGTGCACGTACACGACAAACATGACTGCACGATTAGCCTAGTGGTATAGTGGTCGCCACGCTGCTGTCTATTACGCTGAGTATTGTGGGTTCAAACTCCACATAGGATAACACTTTGTGTAATCCACAAATTGTTGTTCGAGTCTGGGTGTTCTTTGTATCCGTTTCTTGTATGTTTGTAAAGTCCCCCGCGACACAGGATTTATGCCAAGTGCGGGCGTTTTTTAAGGAAAAAAAACAAGAGAAACTTAAATATATTTGAGATTATAAAAGAAAACAAAACGTTTTTGTAACTTAACACAAAATAAGGTTCTAAATTATTAGAAAAAAAATCTGAGAAGTGAAAATAACTATGTGTAAAACATTGTCTAGTTTTGAGCGAACGTATCGTGATTCGAATACAGCTCTTGGGGTTTTTTGGGAGATTGTTTAAACATATGGATTTGTTTTTCAGTGGAACATATCGGATTACCTGTATCACAATAGAGATAAGCTGGTAGCCGCCCTGGCGAACGACACGGCCGTGTGTCCCGAGGTGCCCAACCACACTGAGTTACCGCCTTTAGATAAGCTGTGGATGTGTCTGTATATTAGACTGAGTGAGTATAGACAGTGATAAAAGTGTAGTACTGTGTAAAACGTTTTATCATTATTATCGACAGCCTTTGATAGTCCACTGCTGGACATAGCCTATGCTTAGAAAGGAGGTTTTGGTCGACTATTCTACACTGGCCAGACAGATTGTTATAGGGTTTTTTTTTCAAGTTTTTCTTCTCTTTGTGGTGATGTTGTTCTTACGACACCCAAGGGATGAATAGGGGTAGTGACACACTGTGTTCTTAACTCGTCACCACATGGAAAGTTTCATACGGATCTCTTACAGACATTTTAGAAAAATTGTTGTTTGTTCATTCTCTTATTCTTAATTTCAATTTAGAAGTTTTTTTAGCTGTCTTAGAATTTACGAATATATAATAATAATATAATAGCACTGTACGTCTAGCCAGCATGATAAAGCAGGTCAATCCCCCCCCCCAGGCGAGCTGTGCACGGAGGCGCGTGCGCCGGTGCGGCGCGCGGCGAGCCAGACGCTGTTCAGCTGCATCGGCGCGCACGGCACGCTGCTGGGCCAGCCCGCCTGGCGCGCGCTGCTCGCCGTGCTCTTCCCCATGCTCGACCAGGTACCGCCTCGTCGCCCGCCTCGTTGGTCTAGCGGTTCGCGTATGCGACTGCCGATCGAGGTGTCACGGGTTCAATTGCCGGTCTGGATTATTGAGTTTTCTGGTTGTAGAATCATTTGGAATTCGGTCGTCAGTCCTGCGCCTAATCTCTCCACGGTAGTGTCTAGTTGCCGTCCTATCCGTAGCCGAGAGAACAGAATGTGCACCGATTACACCGAACACTATAACGTTTCCTACACAGTTGGGTGATCTTCGTTAACACTAACCACAGGGACCGAAATCGGCTAGTACCATATCACTAATACCTCAAGTGCCGAGTGACTCACCGTACGGTTTTATTCGGTTCGATTTCGATACACCACCTAACCAGCACACCATTGAACTGACGAACCGAGAGGGTTATCAGCTGCAGAAAAGATATTGAAAATATTCCCATATTTAATTGATATTTGAGATGTATGCGTACACCTACTTGATAATTAGAATTACAAGAGTTTCTCGGTTGTTTATTTCCATATTAATCTACAATGTCTCAATTTTTGTGCATCCCAAACACTCTATATATATTAAAAATAAATACCTAAAACCGAATTGTGAACCTCAAACGATTAAGGACTTACTGACAAATCATCTCACTAGGCCGCCATAGCGTGGGTCGCCATATTACACTGACGTTCTTCGCAATGAGTATGGCTATCACCGCTCTTGGATTCTATTTATACTTTCCATCAGGCAGAATAGAGTTACTTTGGTAGGTTGTAAATAAAATAATACTGGCGCAACAAACGCCAATAAATTATCTAACAGTGTGGTTGTTATACAATGGCATGCACAGAGAACAACAACAAAGAACAAATGAAAATTGGAAAAACAATTTCCATGTGCGTTGGTTAACTAGCTGTATATTCAAAGTTACCCTAACTAGCATTACCCAACTTCCAGGTTCAAAAGCAGTCGAACATAGCAAGTTCAGAGAAGGTAGACACTGGTGAACACATATTGATACATCATACGAGGAACACGGCGCAGAAGCAGTGGGCAGAGACACAGGTAACATATAGACATAAACGATTCTTCACCAAACGTTAAAAAAAGAAGACAGATTTTGGGAGTAACAAATTGTCTAGTGACGTGGCGACGCTTTAGGATGTTATATAGTACATATAATGCGACGACGGGCTTGTTAGTCTGATAGTGTCCCTGATTGCTTAGCCGGAAGTCCTCGGTTCGATTCCCACTCAGAAGAAATAACTGTGTGTAAGTCACGAGGACTTGTTTTGTGTCTGGGAGTAACTTATCCATAATACATATGTATTTAAAACTATATAAATATGTTGATCAGCAGTTCGGTAATCATAAGACATACTTAGTTTACATTAATTTCTACAAAACAATTTTCTTGTTCAATTTATTTTCGATGTTCATGAAATCACTTTTATTAGACGACTAGAAATTGCGTAACTGTAGTACTCTTAGATAATCTGCTTGTTGCTAAAAAGCTCTTGTTGGAACAGACTGGTCGGAGATCACGAAATACATACATTCATAAAAAAAAATGGGTTGTCTGTAAAGTCGGTTTACTGACGATAGTTGAACGTGACAACCTCATATCACTGCACTTCATACTTGACGAAAACATGTAAATGTATTATTGTATAGCAGCTGTCCACGCGGACGCATCGCTCACTCAAGTAGGAGAGAGACAGATGTCGAACGCTAACAAACGCGGGGGCCGATTGTGCATCTTTGTCGCTCGTTCCGCGCTCTCGCTTGCACTTCAACCCTTAATGGAACGCCTCAGAGCGAGGTAACGCCGCATGAGTCATGTTTTTTGGTGCGTGCAGCCGGCTCCATCGAATTATAAGGCGTTGTCACGTCAAAAAACACTAAAACAAAATATTAAATTTTCTTTTTTCTTTAGGTGTTAACCCTATCAGGGGTATCCCGTGTGTTCCACTCGCGGTTCCAACTCCTCACAACAGTAGGAGACTTCAACAGATCGTGGACAGCCCTGCTGGATTATATCACTGATTTTGCATTAAGGCGGAGTCATGAGGTAATTTAATTTGTATAAGTATTTTAACTAATACACCAATTCTTTGTAAAAAAAGATTTATGTCCAACAGTGGACTATTAAAGGCTGTTGAAGGAATTGTATACATTTACAGAAGGATTACTTACTGAATGTGTTAGTTAAATATAGACTGTATTTGTAATGGAATAAAGTACATAATAGCTTTGTAAAACGAAAAGAAGTAATGAATCGAATCTTGATTTTATGGAGAAATTGAAGTCCATAAAAAATGGCTAATCAGAGTGATTTACTCCATGTGGGGACGAGTTCAGAATACGGAGTGTCACCACCTGTGATCATTCCGTGGGTAAGAGATGACTAAGGGAACAAACTATTTAAAAAAATATCACTACAAACAGAAGGAAAACTTGAAACAAACCCTTTTTTTTTTTTTTTTTAACGTGTGGAAACCCCCTCGGGCCGTCACCCCACCGGGGTTTACGGCGGGGTGGTGTGTCGAAATCGTACCGACTAAAACCACACGGTGTGCCACTCTGCGCCTGACATAGGAGGGACCGGGAACAGCTGTTATTACGACATCCAGATCCCTCCTAGCGCCTGCCCGCTACCTCGGGCACCATCTGCGGATAAACTCTCTATTTTAGGCGACGTACGGCACACGCGGACGTCGCCTCCTCGCGGCTGGCCATTGTAGCGGATGGAGGGGAAAACCCATCCCGTCCACCCGCGGCCACACTCAAGGCGGCATGAGGCGCTGGTATGCGCGCCTCCGCCGCCCGGCTCGCCGGCGGCGAATTGGGTCCGAGTGGATATCGTCCTCCCGGGCCCTCTCCGCCGCTTCCTTCCGCGAAATTACGTCTTCGCAGAAGGTTGCGACCGCGGTAAAACAACTGTCGCTACCGGCCATGGAGCGTATGACGGCCGGTAGCGAGAGGTCTCCTCCAATAACTGCAGTGAGGACCCCACGCTGCGCCGCCCAGGCGGAACAAACCGCCAGCGTGTGCTGAGCCGAGTCCTCACTGCAGTCACAGTGGTGACAGGCGGGACTCAATTCCCTCCTGGCGACCGAGTGCAGATACTTCCCGAAGCAACCGTGCCCGGAAAGGACCTGCGTCAGTCGGAAGGAAAGGGTCCCGTGCTGCCGCCCTGCCCACTCGGCGACGATCGGCTGGAGAGCTTCCACGGCGGCAAAGCCAGCACGTGGAGCCTCCAGCCGGGACGACCAACGAGCCATCGTGGCTCGACGAGCGGCCTCACGCCACTCGCGTATCTCTTCGGGCGGGGGCCGTATGCCGCTGCCCGCCCGGAAGTCAGCCGTCCGCCGATAAACTTCGGCGAGCACTTCCGCCTCCAAATCCCACGGGGGAGTTCCGGCCAAGGCGCACGCCGCCTCCGTCGATACGGTGCGGTAACCGCGTATGGCTCTAACCGCCAATATCCTCTGAGGGCGCCAGAGGCGAGCCCTATTCTGGGCGGTCAGAGCCGCCGCCCACACCGGCGCACCATACAGCGCCATTGACCGGACAACCTCCGTGTATAGCCGTCTCGTCGCGACGCTGGCTCCACCCAAATTCGGCAAAAGTCGCCCGAGGGCAGAGGCAGCGCCGACCAGCTTTGGAGAAAGTTGTCGGAAGTGCTCGTCGAAGAGCCACCTCCCGTCAAGGATCAGGCCCAGGTACTTCATCTGGGCCTGAACCGGTACGAGCACCGAATTGACTACGATAGAGGCGCCGGGTGGTGGACCACGACGGGGCCCATGGAACAAAAGGGCCTCTGTCTTATCTAGGGCCACCCGTAAACCCAGCGCCTCAATACGCCCGACCACCAAAGAGACTCCCGTGGTGGCCAGGCGCGCCGCCTCTTGAAAGTTCAGTCCCCGGGCTGTGACCAATGTGTCATCTGCGTAACAAATTACGCCCAACCCGGGGGGAAGACGACCTCGGAGGGCCCAGTCGTATCCCATGTTCCACAGGAGTGGTCCGAGGACAGACCCCTGCGGAACACCGCACGTCATGGGCCGCCGCCTCAGAACACCGTCACGGTCCTCGTACATGACGGTACGCTCCTCAAGGTAGTCTGCCACAAGCCGCCTCAGGTACTCTGGCACCCCGTGGTAGTGGAGGGCTTCCCTGATGCAGCTAAATGGCAGACTATTAAAAGCGTTGGCGATGTCTAACGACACCGCCAACAGCACGCCGCCACAGCTAACCGCCTCTTCGGTAACGGCCCTCAGGCGCAGCACAGCATCGACCGTCGAACGCCCCGCCCGAAAACCAAATTGGGCGTCCGACAGATCGGGGCCCACCTCGCAGAGGTGCCGGACGATGCGGGCAGAGAGTATCCTCTCAAACAGTTTACCCGCCTCGTCCAGCAACACGATGGGCCTATAGGCCGCTACCGATTCGGCTGGCCGTCCCGGCTTCCTCAATAGGACCAGCTTCCCGCTTTTCCAGCACTCAGGAAAGCGTTCGGACGCCAAGCTAGCGTCCAGGACCTCCCTGAGGCGGTCCGACATGTGTTCGAGGGCTCGGGCTAGCACTCGGGCAGGTATCCCGTCCGGCCCGGGGGCGGTGTTCTTAGAGCGGATCCGTAGAACAACCGCCCCTACCTCCGATTCCCGGACGGGTGGAACATTGTCTTCGTTCACCCCGTCGTCTTCGACCATGAAGGCCATCGACGGGGGCGTGTGCTCCGCCCGCTGCGGGAAAAGGCCCTCGACCACTTCCCGCAGGAAGCTGGGCTGGAGTGTCTCTGTAAGGGGGGGGCCCGACGTGCGGAGCTTTTGCCGCGCCGCACGATAGGGGCGACCCCAGGGGTCACGATCGAGACCCTCCAGCATTTCCTTTCTCTTAATTTCTTTGGCGCGGCTGATGGCCAGCTTCAGAGTTTTCCGCGCCTCTCGGTACTCCTCATGAACCTGGTCCTCCCCGCCTTCTTCGCGGTGTCGCCGCCGACTACGGGTGTAGGACCTCCGGGCACGAGTACAGGCCGCACGGAGGTCCGCCAACTCCTGGGACCACCAGTAAACCTCCTTCCGTGGAGGCCGGCAACCTCGGATGCGGGGCATGGCCGCATCACAAATTTGTGCAATCGCTTCGCAGAAGCGACCAGCCCTCATGTCGACCTCCTCGGTCGGGGCCTGCGGAGACGGCCAAGAGTGAATAATAGCCGCCTCCTCTAGTAGGTCCCTATTTAATTTAAATACAGCCCACCGCGGAAAGCGAGAAGAACGCCGCGCCGCGTGACCCCTACTGGCGTCCTGGGACCGGGAGAGCTCAAATCGGATATAGAGATGGTCCGAGAGCGTCTCAACCTCTTCCAGGACACGCCAGTTCCTTACTCGTGCGGCGAGGGCAGGGGTAGCGAACGAAAGGTCCACTATCGACCCTCCCTGCTGTCGCACGCACGTGTTGGTGGAGCCCCTGTTTAGTAAACAGAGGCCCACCGAGGCCGCCCACTCCTCTACGGCCTCGCCCCTGGCGTCCGTCCTGGGGGAACCCCACGCAATGGACTTTGCGTTGAAGTCCCCCAGCACTAAGACGTGCCCAGACGTTAGACGCCGCATCGAGGTTTCCAAGTTGTTAAGGAAAACCTCGAAGTCGTTCAAACTCCGGTTGGGGGAGAAGTATACACCATATACAGTGATCCCCCCCACTCGGCAGCAACATATCCAGTGCCCTTGTCTCTTAGCGACAAGGGCGGGGAATGAGCCGCCGTGGAGCCAACGACTGCCACGGAACCGTCCCGGTCACCCAACCAGTTTGGACGGGGAGGAACATAATAGGGTTCCGCGGCTACGGCAACACCGATCGACCACTGTGTCATGGTTTGCAGGAAAAGGTCCTGCGCCGCGGCACAGTGGTTCAGGTTCGTCTGGACCAGGAGGTTGGAGACTTGGGCCATTACTCGACCGTCTCTACAACCTCCTCCATGGGCAACGATGCCGACATGCGAACGACATCAGAGGCAGCCTGGGTCGATTGGCTAGCCCCCGACGCTTGCCGAGAATTATAGGGAGGTTTGCAGCCTCCCTGCCCAATTTGGTGATTGGCGGGCTTGTTACCCGCCGCACACACCGGGCAGTGAGGGGCGGCAGAGCATTCAGCCGCCTTGTGTCCCGGTCGACCGCAGCGGAAACATAATCCGCTGCAGTCAAAACAGCTGGCGCACTTGGCACGTGTGTGTCCCGATGCCAGACATTTAAAACATCTCATCGGTCTCGCTGCCAGGACTGTGATCCTGGCGCTCACGAAACCGATGAGCAGCCTACCGGCATCGCCCAAGATTTTGGCCGATGCTACGGGACAGCTGACCCACACTGCGCCAAGCCCTCCTGGACCGGGACGGATGGTGCCGACCCTAATGTTGTCCGCGTTGCACCCTGTCTTCTCTCTTACTGCAACACGGACATCCTCGGCCGTTATGGAGTCGTCCAGGCCTGAGATGCGCAACTCTGCACACTTGGTGGGCCTGGCGATCTTAACACCATCCGTGGCCGCAAACATGCCCCGCAACTTTTCGGCAAACGTATCAGCCGTCTTTGCACCTTCGGCTCCAGGGAACTCTAGGACACGAGCTCCCGTCTGAGCGAGGCGCAACCTGACTCCTTCCGTCCCGATGTCGTTGGCGAGACTAGCCCGGGCCCTCTGAAAGATGGCCGCGTAAGACAGTCCGCCGTTAGCTGCTTCCGGTGATACGGTGACCACCACCGCCGCGGTCTTGGGCACCTGCAGCTTGCGCGGCCTCTTCGTAGTGGCCACTACCACCGATAGCGACTGCGGGGTAGAGGCTGCTTTTTGAGCAGCCTTTTTACCCCGCTTTCGGGACTTCTTAGTCCCCCCGACTACCTGCCAACCCTCCGTGGAAGGGGCAGATATGGGGGGAGCAGACGTGGAGGTGCCAGGTACAGCGGCTGGAGTGGAGAGTGGAGGGAATTCCGCTCTAGACTTGGCCGCCGTTTTGGGCCCTGACCTCGGTGCACCTGTCTTGGCTGTTGCTTTAGCCGCCTGTCGTGCCCTCGGAGCAACCGCAGGAGCAGCAGACACAGACGCCACCGCCGCATAGGATACACGACCGCCCGCAACGGGAGGCGTTGATGGCACCGATACGGTCTTAGGTCTATTTGCCGAGAGCGGCGGTCGGACAACTGGGGCCGGAGGCAGTCTCGCCTCCAGGCCAGCGAGACGCCCGTCCATCATGCGCCAAACTGCGTCCGTGATTTGGCGCAGGTGGGCATCAGGAATACCCCCGAGGTTGGAAGAGGGGGTAAGTTGTGACGGAGGCGAGCTTTCTCTTTCGGGGCGATCTGCCCGGAATTGAGCAAACTGAGCACTGAGCTCAGTCACCTGCCCCGTCAGACGCTCGTTGGCTGCCTGGAGACGAGCCATGTCTCCGATAAGGCTCTCCACGACCCCCGCAATAGCGGCAGAGGAGTCTTTAAGGGCCTTCACAAAACAGCCCTTAAGGTTACTAGACTTGGTGGCCACTTTGTGGATGATGGCCACCGCCGCGTTTGCTCTCTCCTGCATGGACGATGGTGTTTGGAGAACAGAACTCCCTACCATCGGCTCCTTGATTTTAAGCAGGAGATCTGCGACCTCCGTCTTCGCTTCGCTTCGCCGTCCGCCCTGACTCTTCTGTAGGCTCCTGCCTTGCAGAAAACGGAGCCCGACGGGACCGAGGCCGGAGTTCGTGACCTCCCTCTACGGCTGCTTGCAACCTTGGGAGGTAACATCTCCTGAGACGTATCGCTGCCGTCATCCCTGGAGCGTCCGCGTTTCCGACTGGCACAGAGCTCCGTTTCCATAAGCTCCAGTGTGTCCTCCTTCGCACCGGAGCTACCACCCGCGACAGATTTTGAACGCAATCGTTCCGATATTCTACGGCTCCCAGCAGCCATAATGACTTCTGGGAGCCCCACCGAGATAGGCGTGCTAACCAATGTCTCCTCTTTGTTGGAAGAGAAGTCGTCCGTTCTTGCACTCCTTTCCCCTCTGTGTTTTTTCTCCTTCTTTTCGTCTGTATTTTTATTTTTATTTGTAATTGATTCCATATTTGAACCCACGAGATGGGGAGAACAGAGGTCGACCCGGGCAGAGATCCCCAATACCCGGGCAAGCGTAAATTTATGCCCAACCGAGGGGTCCGCAGGTGCCTCGGCTGGGAGTGCGCTTACGACTGAACTGCCCATCAGCCATGCATCCCCTGGTCACGCACCAGAACACGGGATTCGGGGTAATTTTTTAAAGAGGTTTTCTTCCTCGCAGTCCGGGCGGCTAAGCCAAGACCCTCGCCCCCGATTGGTGTCGCGAGACATAACCACCACACTCCTTTCGGGATTACGATGTGACAACGGTGGCAGGAAGATTAAATCTTCCAATGCCTGCTCGGCGGTAGTGTGAGTACACACCGAGCCCATTCTCCTTTCTCCACCATTGACAGTGGAGAAATGCCGACCCATGAAAGGGTCCCACCCTAATGATTTTTTATCGAGGTTTTCCTCCTCATTGCTCCAAAGAGCGAAGAGCCAACGGAGGAATCGACATAAATGCCCGCTCTGTTGGACCAAGCCTCAGCCGAATGGCCGAAGAAAATGGCCTCCTCTTCTTCGTGCTAGAATATTAGCCGTTGGCGTGATGTCCTCTTCCAAATGGCACAGGAAGAAACAGTGCCATCGCCAACGTTACCAGGGTGCACCACGTGGAGGTTTTCTAGCCCAGCACCCCTTGAACCCTATCTTGATTGAACCGAACTTGAAACAAACCCTATACCAACCCATCTGGCCAGCGTGATATAGTAGGCCAAAATCTCTTGCAGCAGTTCAGCAGTGGACTGTGAAAGACTTGTTGATAACTGATGGGAATGGTCCACAGGTATCGGTGGGCGCACTGAAGTCGTTCCAGGAGGTGGTGTCTGCTGCAGGCCGGGCCACGGACGTGCCCGCGCCTCTAATGCGTCGGACCTGGGCTGCAGCCTGGGCCGCCTGGACCAACATCGCCAGTGCAGAGCCTGACCGGCCCCATGGTAATATAGCTGGTTGTTCTCGTGGTTGCTTAATCGAAACTCATTGATTCTATTTCCACCCGGAACTAATAAGGCATGATGAGTATCTGTGGTCTTTTGGGTGTTTTTTGTGATAGAGCGAGCAAACAAACAAACTGTTCTCCGGTTGGAAAGAGTTCCGGAAAGGGTGTACTAAAAGTACATTTATCAGTATTGTACAATGACATCAGATAACTGGTGAGGGGTTGGAGGTGCACCAGAACTCGTACAAGCTGTTTTATTACCATAGCAGACTCTACCCACTTTGGAATCAGACTAGATGAATTCTCGTTTAGTAAACCTTTTTTATAAGTGAATATATATTACAGCATCCGAAGATGGCAAGCCAGTCGAGGTGTACGCTCCTTCGCTGAACTTCCTCACCACGCTCGTACAGATCTTCCCTCTCATCTTCCAACATATACGACCTACGTGAGTATTTTAGTACCTTGTCTCTGGTTTTTCTCGCTTTCCTGTTATTTGGTCATAGACTATGGAAGTGGTTTCGTCGGGGGAACTGAACAGCTGGAGAAGTAAACCCTTTTTGGTAAAAATTACTTTTTTAAGACGTTTCTGTTACGTCCCAGGTGTCACAACTCGGTGTTTTTGATTCACTGCAGTGTTCAGAATCAACAGAAGTGTATGTATGGAAGGGATTATTCCTGCTACTGCTGTAACTCTTGCACACCAGGATCAACAGCAGTGACTCACGAACTTATCGAGTTATGGCGCTCGAGCAGACCTGAAAGAGTTCAATTGTCTTGAAAAGTTAATCAGAAGAAAATTGGCAAATTTAGAAATAGTTAAATATTAGCTGTTTATTTTTATCAGATGCGACTTTCGTTCTGTTCACACGGTCCAGTTAGACCGGAGAGCCAGGTCATATTGTTTGCCGAGTTATGATTCCCTAGTTTTTCTTTGCTTTATAAAAGACCACTCCAGCAATAGGATTACTTAACAAACATACAGTAAACGAACACAAAGAACACCCAGACTCAGAACAACCGTTTGTTTTTTTTTCTCTATTTCAAGAGCCTGCCAAAGTGACTACTCTGCCTGTACGAAAGCATGAATAGAATCCAAGAGTTGTGGTCACCATACTCATTGTAAATGGTGACCCACCCTATGGCGGCCTAGGGAGATGCTTTATCACACCCCGCTTGGGGACGTAAAAGGCATGAGTCATCGTGACAGTGTAAGGCTTACACAGTTACCACGATACTGTCACCCCTGCATAAATTTGTGGATCATACAAAGTATTGTTCCATGTGGGGTTTGAACCCACAACGCTGTGAAGTGATCGCTTAACACTACGCCATCTGTGCAGTCAAATATAATGTGTGTGTTTGTGGCAGATTGACGGACAGCGACGTCCGGCGGCTGGGCTCGTGCCTGGCGCGCGTGGTGAGCACGGAGCCGTCGGCCGCGGCGTCCGCGCTGGAGTCGCTGACGCCCGCCGCGCCCGTGAGCCTGCACGCGCTGCACTGCCTCGAGATCGTGCACAAGGTACGCGCCACGCTCATCGTCAACCTTTAACGGTCCACTGCTGGACATAGATCTCACCGTACAAAAGAGGTTTTTGCCTACTGCCATACTGGCCAGAAGGATAGGTACAGGATTTGTTTCAAGTTTGCCTTCTCTTAGCAGTGACGTTGTCCCCCTTAATCGCCTCTTACACCATGAGATTAATAGGTGGGTGGTAGTACCATAGGTGACACTCAGTATTCTTAATTCATCACCACACGTAACCCTATTGAATAACTATTGGTTGCCTCAGTGGCACAGACATAACCTATGTCACTGTTGTGTACAATTGGGTAGATGACTGTATCGTAAATAAATACCAATGTCCACTTCTTTAAAACTAATATCGCGAAACATCTCGGTAAATACAATTAACATAGCTTTTTATTATTATTACGAATTTCAATCAAATATACAGTGAAATATATTGTTTAATTGAGTACTCTAAAACAGTGACGTCAGAATTATGTATTTAGTACATTTTTCATACAAAATTGTCGTTTTGACAGATGATAAAAAGTAACTAATTTGACTAAGGTGTCATCTAGCCTATTCTCGGGTTCTATTCCCGGGTCTGACTAAATGTTTATATGACCTGCAAATATTTGTTACGGTGTTTGGGTGTTTTCTGTCAATAATATTTTAATGTATTTTAAAAAAAAACTGTAGTATTCTATCAATCAATCTACCTATCATAGAGGTAAATATGTGCGATATCCAAAATAATTATTTAAAAAAATATATATACTTATGTAATTTTCTGCACTTTTGTACGTTGACGGACTTAATGCGCGGGGCATTCTCTACCAGACTACTTTTGGGTGGTGTAGAAATCTTGTGAGAGAGACGAACTTTGATTACATTACTATATTACTAAAATATACACTATGTATAATAACACACATAAATTTATATACAAATATGTACGCTGTGTATACATTGATACAGCCGATTTCGGCCAAGGCGGTCAATGACAATGGAGTGCAAGAAAAAAAAAAAAGGAAATAATTGTAAGAGCACAAGTATGTGCGCAAACACAGGTGCACTCTCTGTCCGGGGAGAAATCAGGCGCAGGACCGACGGTTCTACGTACTCTACGTGCTCTCTGAGACATGGGGATTTAGTTTCCAAACTCCGGGCTGCTATTAAGCACTCTTATAATCAGAAACAATAACACTCTTTGACCCGACCCGGGCTTCGAAGACCCGATCTGTTGATCGGCAGTCACACGCGCTAACACTTCATATATTCTTATACCTACTACAAATATAAAAAAATTGGTTGGTGAACTATCACTTAGCGGGTTCTACTGTCTCATTGAGAAGGAAGTCACCATAACTAATTTGTTTTTAATTATACACAGCGACCCCGACAGTCAGCTTATGACTGCAGTGTAGTCAGATATGCTGCTCTATTTAGATTTTTTTATTTATTTATTTACACCTTGAAAACAAATTGCAAGTTTTAATTTACCGACAGTTTCCACACTAAGCTAGCTCGTGGCTTGTGTCGCGGCAGTCAAGATGAAATGTTGCAATATTAAAATATTTTATAAAGTTTAGTTGAAATAGAATATAAAATAAAATTAAGACAAGGTTCAAAATAAACAAAAACAAAACAAAAAAAAAATTGTATAAAAGTTAGTCTGTGGCTAAAAATGTGTCTTTGTGTGTGTATGTGAATGTGTGTGTGTGTGTGTGTGTGTACATGTGTGTATGTAAAGAAGTAAAATCACAAATGATAAAAGGCTAGTTTTGAAATAAAGTGAAAATATTTAACATTAGTTCAATTGCTTTAACTTATTGCTAAAGTTACGGATCTTTGTTTTCATTTCTATTAAAATCATAGACACGGGTCTGTTGATCTAGGTCTAGACCCTGACTTCTGAAGCCGGAGGTCGTGGGTTCGATTCTCACCCAGAACAAATATTCGTGTGTAGAAAGAATTCACAATCTTTGTTATTCATGCTTTTTCTTCTTAGCGGGGCAGTATGCTCATCACATTAGTTCTCGTTTAAATATAATTATTTGTGAAGAGACAGGCATCATGTCCCTCCACAAATGATTACCACATTCACATACACAAAGAGAGGGTCCTCCGAAAAGGCGAGGTGATTATGCCTGGCGGACTGCGGCCTAACATGCTTCGTAGTCTTCACATCTCTTCACACCGCTCCGGCGGTCAACTCGAGCCAGATGAGACCCCAGGCGACACCTGGGAAGGTCCAGCTCCGGGCGACCAGCGACAGGAGTGGTGACTTATGCGCAGTCCGCCTCGGTATAGTTGGGGTTTGTTCGGCGTCTCACACCGCGTGGCGGTCTGTGAGACGTCGATTGTCTCTTCTGGGCAATAGGGGACCGCCCTACCCCCTTCTGAAACCGCTTTTTAGATTCCAAGTAGATGACGCGGCTGCATGGGTGCTACGCGACTTATATACATCACGTGGTACACGTACAGCCGCGGCTTATCGGTTGATGTTGGGAAGTTATATCTAATCAGTGTGAGAATTTCAATATCGCGATACAGGGTTAGGAGTTACTCCGTAGTTCAGTGTGTCTTCGGCAGATGGCACTGTAGTACGTTTTGGTTGCACTGGACGCGCAAATCGCCAGTCATGTAATGACATATGCGAAGGCGTTTAAAAACATCTTTAAAAAAATACGATGTAAGAAAATAATAAGATAAAAGTAGCTTCAAGCAACCGCTAATTTATTTAAACTCAGCATGTGTTAAGTTTTAGAAACTCTCTTATTGTAAATCTAAAGTTTTATGTTGATTTATCAATTCTGCAATTTATTCAATTTTCATTGCTATTTTACTATTTTTCTTTTTGTGGGTACTGCAACATGAGTATCAAATCAAAGGGCTTATCATGAGGATTTTAAAACAAAATATCATCATCATATTTTAAATAAAAAAATATGTTGTTTGTTTAACTATACAAGGTGCATAGGGTTGCCACCAAGAGCTTAGGGACCCCAAGTCAACCTCAACTGCAAGTGATGCATCTGCTGACCGACGGACGAGGCTCTGGCAAACAAAACATCGCGATTAGTGACAATAGCCTCACCACCTATTGCATGGAACCAAAACACTGATGAAAAGTAGGCGTTTAATGTCTCTGCCTATTCCTTCGGGGAAACAGGCGTGATTTTATATATGTACAATACACGCGTATGACTACGTTGTTTTGTGAACGTTAAATTGTTAATATACACCTAAATAAATAAGATAGACCAAATCAACGACGCTTAAATAATCTAAAATCTAGAGTGGCTGATCTGGCTGGAGTAATGTCCACTTGAGGTCCAGCTCCGAGCGAGCAGCGACAGGGGCGGCAGCTTATACACAATAATCCTAGGTGTCGTGTCCAGGTTGTGCAGCGTCTCACACCGCGCGGCGGTCAGTGAGGCGTCGTGTCGATGTTTGTGTTCCTTGTTGCGGCGGTCACAATGTGCCGTGTGCTCTCGGCAAACAGCACACGCGACAACGGGCCAAGGTTATGTCCGCAGCGACAAGAACTGCAACAAAAATGTGGTGTTGAGATTCGCACGCGATTCGCTGCCGTTACATTTTCAACGGGCGCCTTGCCTTTGAAAATGTATGGGAATTTTGAGGTGCCCATACCGGCTTCTCGATGCGGCTCTACGCCTACAGGGCGACGTAAACACTTCGTGTCGTAGGCATACAGCCGCGGCCTATCGATTGATGTTAGAAAGTTATATCTAATCAATGTGAACATTTCTATATCGCGATACAGGGTTAGGAGTTACTCCGCCGTCTCTTTCTGCGAGCAGGTTATGCTTGCGAAGGAGATGGCGGAGCGGGACCGAGGGAGGCTTAGAACTCTCCCGGTCCGCTAGGCCCGGGAAAGGGCCAGGTACCGCAGAAGGCTCAGGCGCCGGAGATCACTAGAAGATCTCCGTCCTCCATAAGTGCAGGCCTGGGGGTGACAAATGAGGCCATCTGTCACCCTAGCAGAAGCAGGTTTCCAAGAAACCATGAGTTTTCTCCCACACAGGAGGGGGCCACTGCAGCCGTAGTTGGTCCGAGGTACGTCGGGGTTCCAGGGATTTCCTTACTAGGGTGCACCTGGTCCCCTGGCTATTGGTACCTGAGACGGCGTGCGGTTTTTGGTCGGTTCGAGTCCGACATAACCACCCTGCGGTGGTATCCGTGGGGATTTCCGCACAGTACAAAAAAAAAAAAAAAAAAGGGTTAGGAGTTACTCCGTAGTTCAGTGTGTCTTCGGCAGATGGCACTGTAGTACGTTTTGGTTGCACTGGACGCGCAAATCGCCAGTCATGTAATGACATATGCGAAGGCGTTTAAAAACATCTTTAAAAAAATACGATGTAAGAAAATAATAAGATAAAAGTAGCTTCAAGCAACCGCTAATTTATTTAAACTCAGCATGTGTTAAGTTTTAGAAACTCTCTTATTGTAAATCTAAAGTTTTATGTTGATTTATCAATTCTGCAATTTATTCAATTTTCATTGCTATTTTACTATTTTTCTTTTTGTGGGTACTGCAACATGAGTATCAAATCAAAGGGCTTATCATGAGGATTTTAAAACAAAATATCATCATCATATTTTAAATAAAAAAATATGTTGTTTGTTTAACTATACAAGGTGCATAGGGTTGCCACCAAGAGCTTAGGGACCCCAAGTCAACCTCAACTGCAAGTGATGCATCTGCTGACCGACGGACGAGGCTCTGGCAAACAAAACATCGCGATTAGTGACAATAGCCTCACCACCTATTGCATGGAACCAAAACACTGATGAAAAGTAGGCGTTTAATGTCTCTGCCTATTCCTCCGGGGAAACAGGTGTGATTTTATGTATGTACAATACACGCGTATGACTACGTTGTTTTGTGAACGTTAAATTGTTAATATACACTTAAATAAATAAGATAGACCAAATCAACGACGCTTAAATAATCTAAAATCTAGAGTGGCTGATCTGGCTGGAGTAATGTCCACTTGAGGTCCAGCTCCGAGCGAGCAGCGACAAGGGCGGCAGCTTATACACAATAATCCTAGGTGTCGTGTCCAGGTTGTGCAGCGTCTTACACCGCGCGGCGGTCTGTGAGGCGTCGTGTCGATGTTTGTGTTCCTTGTTGCGGCGGTCACAATGTGCCGTGTGCACTCGGCAAACAGCACACGCGACAACGGGCCAAGGTTATGTCCGCAGCGACAAGAACTGCAACAAAAATGTGGTGTTGAAATTCGCACGCGATTCGCTGCCATTACATTTTCAACGGGCGCCTTGCCTTTGAAAATGTATGGGAATTTTGAGGTGCCCATACCGGCTTCTCGATGCTCGAGGCGGCTCTACGCCTACAGGGCGACGTAAATACTTCGTGTCGTAGGCATACAGCCGCGGCCTATCTATTGATGTTAGAAAGTTATATCTAATCAATGTGAACATTTCTATATCGCGATACAGGGTTAGGAGTTACTCCGTAGTTCAGTGTGTCTTCGGCAGATGGCACTGTAGTATGTTTTGGTTGCACTGTAAATCGCCACTCATGTAATGACATATGCGAAAGTATTTAAAAAAAAATTAAAAAAAATACGATATAAGAAAATAATAAGATAAAAGTATCTTTTATCTTTTTTTTTTTTTTTTTTTTAAAAAAGACATCGCCCGCAGTAGAAATAAATCCTGTGTCGCGGGGAACTTTACAAACATACAAGAAACGGACACAAAGAACATCCAGACTCAGAACAACAATTTATGGATCACACAAACTGTTGTCCCGTTTAGGATTTGAACCCACAACACTCAGCGAATTGGAGAGCGGCATGGCGACCGCTTAAAGGTCTTTGCCCACTATCCCGTAGCTAACCATGACCGTGCTAGGAACGTGTCGGGCACGGAAAGCAATCCGATACGCTCTACTTAGCCCACTGAAGCGGGTCGACAGCGTTCTGAACCCGTATGTAACCCGTATTTTGCACGTATGTAATCTGTATGATGCCCGTATATAACGCGGCAGGAATCCTTTCGATACGCTCGTGCAGCACGGTTTCATTCTCGTACAACTCTCATTGTTGCGTAGACGCGTTAAAGTGGTGAAATATTGAAATAGTTATGGCTATAAGAAAACTAACGGTTGAACAACTGGCAATAATTGCTATCATTTTGGATGAAGAGGAAGAGGAATGCCAAAAAAGCACTCGACGCTACTGGATTCACAATTCTATAAAAAGACGTAAAACCGAAGGAGAATATTGGACATTATTCAGGCACTTAGTTGATGACGACGAAAAGTTTTTTCAATACTTCCGTATGTGTACTTACCAATTTAACGATTTGCTGAAAAAAATTGAAAATAACATTGCCAAAAAAAACACAAACTTTAGAGAATGTCTGCCACCTAAAGAAAAGCTTGCTGTGTGTTTGCGGTAAGTAAAAAACAATTTGTTTATAATTAATATTTAATGAAACTTTAATATTTCTAGTAAAGTATCAAACTGAATTTGATACTTGAAATTTAAATACCAATTTGTTTATTGTGAAAAACATTTTTTGTTTAATTAATTATTATCATTCCACTCGTTAGCGTTCCAAAGCTCAGGAGACTGAGGCATAGGTGTAGCACTTGCTTGTACGCTCGAAGAAGTCGATGCTGGAGATGAACTATAGGCATATTCTGCTGTTGTAACAAAGTTAGGTGGTGCAAGTTGCTGTAGCTCCATTTCGGAAACTAAACTGAAAATTTTGTTTTTTGCCATTGCTTGTAAGTAGGGAGAAAACTTCTTTACTGTATCCGATATATGCAAAAAGAAACGGTCTAATTCATCGTGTTCTCGTTTAGATGCATTTTGTGCTTCTAACAATTTCGACATCAATACAGCAGATGCTGATTGTGGTGGTAGAATTCTAGCTTTCTTTATTGTTTTGGACTTTTTTGCTTGATTGAGTGGTGGTTGTGAGGATTTGTTACTGTCAATAATGACATCGTCTTTCTGAACTTCAGTGACTGTAATATTTTCTGCAGTAGCAATATCCATAGCAACAGTATTATTGATTTCATTGCCGACGTGATGGTTTTGAATTTCAATTCCTGCATCGTTATTCTGCTGTGACTCTTCATCGTCACTTGTCAGCTCAACGGATTCTAAACATTTTCTCTCGACAAAGAACGAAGCAACAAAAGCCATTTCTTCTTCATACTTCCATTTCTTAATGTTTTTCGCTGCTTGTCCACTTTTGCCTCTTTTCTTATTTACTGCTCGTCTGTATGCATCCCTTAACCCTTGCCATCTTTGTTTGCAAGCTGCAGCTGTAAAAATAATTAGGTACACGATTAATATTTATATTTTGTTTCCAGGTACTTAGCAACAGGTGATTCGTTTACAACCATTGCTTTTAGTTATCGCATGGGAATCAGTACTGTCAGATGTGCTGTGTTAGAAGTTTGTGATGCTGTAATAAAAAATGTACTGCGAGAAAGTATCCCGACGCCTGGCATCGAACAATGGGAGAAAAATATAGAAGACTTTTGGAATAAATGGAATTTTCCTAATTGTGTAGCTTCTATAGACGGAAAGCATGTTATTATTTTAGCACCACCAAACAGTGGTTCTTTGTATTTTAATTATAAAAAAACATTTTCTATCGTACTTATGGCTGTGGTTGACGCCAATTATAACTTCATAGCTGTTAACGTCGGTGCTTTCGGCAAAGATAGTGATGGCGGTATTTTGTCAAAATCAAAACTGGGCAAAGCTATATTCGAGAATAAATTTAATATTCCCAGTAACAGATGTTTGCCGGGGACTAATGTGAGTGCACCGTGTGTAATATTAGGAGATGAAGCTTTCCCCTTAAAAAACAATCTTCTAAGACCTTATCCCTCGCAACAGTCGATTAACGATAGCAAGAAACGCCATTTTAACTATCGCCTTTGCCGTGCAAGACGTGTAGTAGAAAATGCTTTTGGTATTTTAAGTCAAAAATTTCGTATTTATAATAGACGTATGCATTTAAAACCAGAATATGCCGAAAAAATTGTATTAACAACTTGCATATTACATAATTTTATAAGACGCGGGGAAACTGTATCTTTTACGGAAACCAATACTCCTGTACAGTTTAATAACCTAAGACACCATGGAGGTAATGCAGTGTCCACCGCTTTTGAAGTACGCAATCTATTTGCTGATTTTTTCCAAACGTCTCAAGGGCAATTAGACTGGACACCTTGTAATTAAATTACTTTATGAAATAAACGATAATTAAATACTAATTAACATACCTGGTTGTTTTAGTTGTTCCGATATATCCTTCCAAGCCATTTCTTTTTTTATACTATCCATATACTTCGGATGTTGTAAATTGTATAAAAACTCATATTGACGTACACATTCTATTAGTTTTTCGTCCTCCATTGTTTTACACGTCTATACGCATTCACGCTTCTCGTTGAACTAACGAACTGACTGGCAACAGAGCAACGCTGCTACAACGCGTCTAAACGGGTTTATAACGGTCATACTCCCCGGTCTATCACCGTTTAGCTGCCTGCGCGCAGCGGTCTGGCAACGTCGCGAGCCATGCACGTATCGTGTCCGTACCGGTAAAATATTCCCTCCGACAAATAGTTGACGTTCCGTGCATGGCACGTGACGGTGTTAGTTGGTGACGGAACGGTCTAGTGGGCAAGTGTTAGTACATTACAATACAAAGTTTATTTTTATAGCTGTTACGCTCCTAGCACGGTCATGGTATGCTACGGGGTAGTGGGCAGAGATCTTAAACCACTAGGCCAATCGTGCAGTCAAACTAGTCTACTCCATTTAACAACGGCATACATGCTTAGAAGCATAGGGGATACCGTGATCATGAAGGCGGTTCCCCCAGGGTGAGGCCCTGCGATTATCCCTAATGTGGATAACTCGGATGCGTAATTTTTGGTAGTGGGGACTGCGTACGCGCGGTCACCCACATTAAAAATGTCCTAACTTACTGCAGTTTGCTCTGTACAATCTAATTATTAACATAGTAGAAATTTAGTCTTATATTAGTATGTTATATATAACAAACACGAGCCGCGAATGTTATAGCCGCGCGCTCTTCATAAAGTGTGCACGTTAATGTGTGATTTAACTACCATCCCGTTTGGCTTTGGTGATCCTCTTCTTTGACGTAGCGAAAGCTTTCGACAAAGTGTGGCACAACGGCTTATTATTTAAGCTATCCACCATGGGAGTGCCACACGGACTCGTGCTCATCATACGAGACTACTTGTCGAATCGAAGCTTCCGCTACCGAGTAGAAGGGTCACTGTCCTCCACTCACCCCATACGAGCCGGTATCCCACAAGGGTCCGTGCTCTCCCCCCTACTCTTCACGCTGTATACTAGCGACATTCCGAAGCATCGGTATGTGCAGACGGCACTATTCGCAGACGACACGGCTATCTACTGCTCAGGAGAGAACCCCTCGACAGTAGCCAAAAAACTCCAGACCGCAGCCAACGCACTGGGCGTTTGGTTCCGGAAATGGAGGATAGAGGTCAACCCCGAGAAAAGCCAGGCGGTGCTGTTTCACAGAAGACAGCTAAGCTTGTATCCTTTGGAGAAGACCCCTCAGATTAGGATGTTCGGCAAGTCTATCCCTTGGGCTAGGCAGGCCAAATACCTAGGCATAATCCTTGACGACCGTCTATCCTTCGGCCCCCACATCAAGGCAGTCCGCAGCCGGGCTGCCTTCGTGCTAGGACGTCTACACTGTCTAATTAACGCGCGTTCGAAGTTGGATTTAAAAAACAAAGTTAGATTGTACACGACATGCATACGTCCTATAATGACGTATGGTAGCGTAGTATTCGCACACGTTAGGCCACACAGGATCCATAGGCTTCAAACACTACAGAATAGTTTCATGCGCAAAGCTACGGGAGCACCGTGGTATGTACGCAACGTCGATCTCCACATCGACCTCAGATTGCCGACCATCAAGCAATTCGTAAAACAGTGCTCCCTTAGCTACTTTGACTCTGCTCCGACTCACCCCAACCCTCTAGTGGTTGCGGCCGTAAACTACACACCCAGTAAAATCTTAAAACTGCGTCGACCCAAACACGCGTTAGGGGAGCTAGACGACGACATTACACTCGCTCAACGTAGAGCGAACACACTTAGTACGAACCGTCCGCGTTTTCGTCCTCGTCGGCGGGGGCGGAACACGCGCCGCGTAAACCGTCCACAAAACATGGGAGTAGGCCGCCCCAGCGTATCAGCAACACCCCAAGCCGAGGTTCGTATCCCGCAGGGGGTGCCCTTGGGCAATGTTGCTTAACAAATGGCCGGTTGAGAGCCCTCAGCGCTCACCGTAAATTAATCCGGGTAAAGTTGTAGAGGCCATCTGAGGCCAACAGCTAAAGTCAAATCAAAAAAAAAAAAAAAGGCTTTGGTGAAATCATACTTACCTGGCATAGGGGATATCGTGATCACGAAGGCAGTTCCCTCGGAGTGAGGCCTTCCCATTGCATTGCGGGTGGGTTGACCCCTGCGATTATCCCTAATGTTGCCGCGCCCGTCAGCCTGCACGCGCTGCACTGCCTCGAGATCGTGCACAAGGTACGCGCCACGCTCATCATCCTCAACCTTTGACGGTCCACTGCTGGACGTAGATCTCACCTTACAAAAGAAGTTTTTGCCTACTGCCATACTGGCCAGAAGGATAGGTACAGGATTTGTTTCAAGTTTGCCTTCTCTTAGCAGTGACGTTGTCCCCCTTAATCGTCTCTTACGCCATGAGATTAGTAGGTGGGTGGTAGTACCATAGGTGACACTCAGTATTCTTAATTCATCACCACACGAATGTCACCGCTCGTAACACTATTGAATGACTATTGATTGCCTCAGTGGCACAGAGATAACCTATGCAACTATTGTGTTCAATTCTCGGGTTCTGTTCCCGAGTCTGACTAAATGTTTATATGACCTACAAATATTTGTCACGGTTTTCGAATATTTTCTATAAATAATATTTTAATGTATTTTTTAAAAAAAGAACTGTGTAAGTATTCTATCAATCAATTTAAAGGTAACTATGTCGGATATCGAAAATAATTATTTAAAAAAATATATACTTATGTAATTTTCTGCACTTTTGAACGTTGATGGACTTAATGCGCCGAGCATTCTCTACCAGACTACTTTTGGGTGGTGTAGAAATCTTGTGAAAGAGACGCACTTTGATTACATTACTATATTACTAAAATATACATTGTACAACACACATAAATTTATATACAAATATGTACGCTGTGTATACATTGATACAGCCGATTTCGGCCAAGGCGGCCAATGTCAACGGAGTGCAAGAAAAAAAAAAAAGGAAATAATTGTGAGAGCACAAGTATGTACGCAAACACAGGTGCACTCTCTGTCCGGGAAGAAATCAGGCGCAGGACCGACGGTTCTACGTACTCTACGTGCTCTCTGAGATATGGGGATTTAGTTTCCAAACTCCGGGCTGCTATTAAGCACTCCTATAATCAGAAACAATAACACTCTTTGACCCGACCCGGGCTTCGAAGACCCGATCTGTTGATCGGCAGTCACACGCGCTAACACTTCATATATTCTTATACCTACTACAAATATAAAAAAATTGGTTGGTGAACTATCACTTAGCGGGTTCTACCGTCTCATTGAGAAGGAGGTCACCATAACTAATTTGTTTTTAATTATACACAGCGACCCCGACAGTCAGCTTATGACTGTAGTGTAGTCAGATATGCTGCTCTATTTAGATTTTTTTATTTATTTATTTACACCTTAAAACAAATTGCAAGTTTTAATTTACCAACAGTTTCCACACTAAGCTAGCTCGTGGCTTGTGTCGCGGCAGTCAAGATGAAATGTTGCAATATTAAAATATTTTATAAAGTTTAGTTGAAATAGAATATAAAATAAAATTAAGACAAGGTTCAAAATAAACAAAAACAAAACAAAAAAAAAATTGTATAAAAGTTAGTCTGTGGCTAAAAATGTGTCTTTTATGTGTATGTGAATGTGTGTGTGTGTGTGTATATGTGTGTATGTGAAGAAGTAAAATCACAAATGATAAAAGGCTAGTTTTGAAACAAAGTGAAAATATTTAACATTAGTTCAATTGCTTTAACTTATTGCTAAAGTTACGGATTTTTGTTTTCATTTGTATTAAAATCATAGACACGGGTCTGTTGATCTAGGTCAAGACCCTGACTTCTGAAGCCGGAGGGTCGTGGGTTCGATTCTCACCCAGAACAAATATTCGTGTGTAGAAAGAATTCACAATCTTTGTTATTTATGCTTTTTCTTCTTAGCAGTATGCTCATCACATTAATTCTCATTTAAATATAATCATTTGTGAAGAGATAGGCATCATGTCCCTCCACAAATGAATACCACATTCACATACACAAAGAGAGGGTCCTCCGAAAAGGCGAGGTGATTATGCCTGGCGGACTGCGGCCTAACATGCTTCGTAGTCTTCACATCTCTTCACACCGCTCCGGCGGTCAACTCGAGCCAGATGAGACCCCAGGCGACACCTGGGGAGGTCCAGCTCCGGGCGACCAGCGACAGGAGTGGTGACTTATGCGCAGTCCGACTCGGTATAGTTGGGGTTTGTTCGGCGTCTCACACCGCGTGGCGGTCTGTGAGACGTCGATTGTCTCTTCTGGGGAATAGGGGACCGCCCTACCCCCTTCTGAAGCCGCTTTTTAGATTCCAAGGAGATGACGCGGCTGCATGGGTGCTACGCGACGTATATACGTCACGTGGTACACGTACAGCCGCGGCTTATCGGTTGATGTTGGGAAGTTATATCTAATCAGTGTGAGAATTTCTATATCGCGATACAGGGTTAGGAGTTACTCCGTAGTTCAGTGTGTCTTCGGCAGATGGCACTGCAGTACGTTTTGGTTGCACTGTACGCGCAAATCGCCACTTATGTAAAAAAATCGAAAGCGTTTAAAAAAACCTAAAAAAAGAAATACGACGTCAGAAAATAATAAGATAAAAGTAGCTTCAAGCAACCGCTAATTTATTTAAACTCAGCATGTGTTAAGTTTTAGAAACTCTCTTATTGTAAATCTAAAGTTTTATGTTGCTTTATTAATTCTGCAATTTATTCAATTTTCATTGCTATTTTACTATTTTTCTTTTTGTGGGTACTGCAACATGAGTATCAAATTAAAGAGCTTATCATGAGGATTTTTAAACAAAATATCATTATCATATTTTAAATAAAAAATAATGTTGTTTATTTAACTATACAAGGTGCATAGGGTTGCCACCAAGAACTTAGGGACCTCAAGTCAACCTCAACTGCAAGTGATGCATCTGCTAACCGACGGACGAGGCTCTGGCAGACAAAACATCCCGATTAGTGACAATAGCCTCACCACTTATTGTATGGAACCAAAACACTAATGAAAAGTAGGCGTTTAATGTCTCTGCCTATTCCTCTGGGAAAACAGGCGTGATTTTATGTATGTACAATACACGCGTATGACTACGTTGTTTTGTGAACGATAAATTGTTAATATACACTTAAATAAATAAGATAGACCAAATAAACGACGTTTAAATAATCTAAAATCATTCTATCCAAAATAACTCCTAATTACTGCAGTTTTGTTTAATATTCCGTATTAAAATTTAATACTTACTTTATTACTTTATTACTTTTATTACTACTAGGCTCCATAAAATATCGAATTCGTTTGTGGGTCAATGTATACAATTTTATAACAAATTACCAAACAACATAGTATTATTATCTATTAGTAAATTTAAGAAATTTGTTAAGCTGAGGTTGTCCAAAAAGGCTTATTACTCAGTTTCAGACTATGTCACAGATTTAGATGTTTGGAAATGAATTGCTCTTTTTTTAAGACCTATGATTGTGAATATAACTGCTATTTTAATATTTAAAAGATTTTGAGTTAAAAGAGTGGTGGTGAGTTTCTTTCCTGGGTTCTTTTCTCACCACTCTACCATGAACAATCTGCGAACCCAGCTAGCTGTAATTTTAATCGACAGATTGTTCATCTTTCATCTTTTATTGTTTTTTTTTATGACGTTCATAAGTGTCTTTTGTGACCTAAATGAATAAATGAATTTGACTTTGACTTTGACATTAAATTCTAGGTTTTGCCCGCGGCTTCGCTCGCGTGGAATTCGTTCTGCCACATTAAGTTTCGTAACAGATCATTTTAAATAAATATATATATATATTTAATAAAAATATCCAATACTACTTCTAATACCTCCAAGAACATGTGTACAAAATTTCATGATGATCAGTTGAGTAGTTTTCGCGTGAAATCGTAACAAACAAACTTACATTCGCGTTTATAATATAAATTAGGGATTAGCCGACCCGTGCAACTTGGTTGGCAACAATCCGCCGTGTTTTGGCTGCCCTCGCCTTGGGTGTATGTTTAGAAAGTTGTGAACTTCTTCTTTTAGGCATATTTACATCAAAATATTAAGCCAGTAAATTTAAAAAAAAAATTGTTCAATGAGAAACGAAAAACTATATTAGCGGTAATGAAAAGCATTATAATAATAATAGTTTATTTTCTCTTCACAAAATAGTTCTTACTAAAATAATACAGTTGAGTCAGGAATCACATTTTGTGAGAGACTGGTGCCTATGATAGGTATAGAATACCTGTGTTACAGGTCACCAGGTCCCCACACCACTTAGTTTACAAGTAAGTTAACATTTAAGACTGCGATAAACAAGCTGGAGAAGGAGAAAATTTAAAATTAAGCATTAACTTGAACATTGTAATCGTTAGTGTGTGTGAGTGTGTGTGTATGCGGGTGAGTGTTCGTATGTATATTCAATTGTGTGTGTGTGTGTGTGTGTATGTATAAGTAAGCGAGAGTGAAGGACTATATATCAACCACTTAATTAATATAATGTTATTAATCATTTATATTTATATTACTTCACTTTTATGTCAAGACGGTGAGTAAATTTTCAGTGCTATCGTAGTCAAGAGTTTTCAACCAATCACAAACCCTGTGTTTGCATTCTGATTTTGTGAGAGGATATATCGATAAGAAAGCATTCACTTTGTTATATAGATACCCGCCGAGAAAACAGAAAAATCGATGTGACAGACTAGTGCGGAAGGTGACATTATTACATATAGAGCCCTTCCGGCGCTTGCCTTTTTTTAAATTTGGATCGTAAACTGTTTCAGTGTGCTTCTTCAAAATAACTTCAAAATAATAGCATTAGTTCTGATATCTTTATTATTTTACATGTGGTCCTAAAAAGAACTTTTTATGTAGTTCTAAAAAGAACTTCAAATAATTGAAAATTAGTTTTTAAATTACGTGTAGTTACAACGAAACGTAAAAAGTAAAATGCAATATCGCTTACGACCGAAACGCAAGGAGCCGACGGCGCGACTGAGCCGCGCGGCTACCTTACTCATAGACGTAACCCCCCCGCACCTCATGCTTTGGCAACGCCCGTTTGCGTGAGGCGCCTGAGAATGTCTCATTATTTTAATTTAACGATAACTTTTAAATTATTCGTTCAAATGTCATGCTATAAAAGACAAAGTATATCCGCATTAAACTTCCTTTACGTTAAAGTAGCTTATACTTGTAAGAATCCATACACCTGTCTAGTATTAATACTCAAAGACCATGTTTACATTTTAATTCTTTTATTTTACATAGAAAACTTTATACTAAGTTATTTATAATAGATAGATATATAGTATCACTGAATTTTTTGTAGGTTTCGATGAGTACATCAAAAGTGTAGTACACTATATTTGTCTATAATCATCTATTTTAGTAGCACATGTCGAATTATGTTTCTTTTGTGAAGTTTTTTTACACCTTGGCTTACAAACTTCGATTAATTATACGGATTTCTATTTTTTTTGAATAAATTGTAGCCTATGTTACTCCTTGATAATATAGCTTTCTATTAGTGAAAGAACGGTCAAAATCGGTAAAGTAGTTTCAGAGCCTTTAGGGTACAAACAAACAAACAAAAAAGTTTTCCCTCTTTATAATATTAGTATAGATTGACTACACGACTGACCTAGTGGTTTAAACGGTCGCCACGCCGCTCTCTACTGCGATGAGTGTTGCGGGTTCAAACCCCACATGGGTCAACGCTTTGTGTGATGCACAAATTGTTGTTCTGAATTTTGGTGTTCTTTGTGTTCGTTTCGTGTATGTTTGTAAAGTCCCCCGCGACACAGGATTTATAGCTAGAACATTCATTGTCTTTTTTAAAAAAAGTATTTTTGTAAGAAAATTATTCTAGTCACACAAGCTACGCTGATTCTAAGAATTTCAGTAACTCAAATTCACAAAATTTGATATTTATGCTTTTTCTTCTTAGCGGGGCAGTATGCTCATCACATTAGTTCGCATTTAAATATAATCATTTGTAGAGGGACAGGCATCATGTCTCTCCACATGTGTCCACATTCACATACACAAAGAGAGGATCCTCCGAAAAAGCGAGGTGATTATGCCTGGCGGACTGCGGCCTAACGTGCTTCGTAGTCTTCACATCGCTCCGCAAGGGGCGCGTAGATGCAGGATCGGGGAATTTGCCCCTGCCAGTGGTGGCTATATCGCTGCCCCTGAAAGCCAGGGGGTCAGCCCGAGCCAGATGAGACTCCAGGCTACACCTAGGGAGGTCCAGCTCCGAGCGAGCAGCGACAGGGGCGGCAGCTTATGCGCAATTCTCCTCGGTGTCGAGTCCAGGTTGTGCAGCACCTCACACCGCGCAGCGGTCTATGAGGCGTCGTGTCGATGTTTGTTTTCCTTGTTGCGACGGTCACAATGTGCTGTGTGCACTCGGGCAAGCAGGCACACGCGCCAACGAGACAAGGTTGTGTCCACAGCGACAAGAACTGCAACAAAAATGTGGTGTTGAGATTCGCACGCGATTCGCTGCCATTACATTTTCAACAGGCGCCTTGCCTTTGAAAATGTATGGGAATTTTGCGGTGCCCATACCGGCTTCTCGATGCTCGACGCGGCTTCTATGCCTACAGGGCGACGTAAATACTTCGTGTTGTAGGCATACAGCCGCGGCCTATCGATTTTTTTTTTTTTTTTTGATAGTGACCTAGCTGTTGGCCTGGGATGGCCTCTACAACTTTACGCGGGCATTACGGTGAGCGCTGAGGGCTCTCAACCGGTCATTTGTTAAGCAACATAGCCCAAGGGCACCCCCTGTGGTATACGAACCTCGGCTTGGGGTGTTGCTGCTACGTTGGGGCGACCTACTCCCATGTTTTGTATACGATTTACGCGGCGCGTATTCCGCCCCCGACGACGGGGACGAAAACGCGGGCGGTTCCTATTCCTAGATTGCCTAGCTGTGTCCGCTCTACGTTGAGCGAGCGTGATTTCGTCATCTGGTTCTTCTAACGCGTGTCTGGGTCGTCGTATCTTCGAAATCCTACTTGGTGTGTATTCTACGGCCGCAACCACTAGAGGGTTGGGGTGAGTCGGAGCAGAGTCAAAGTAGCTAAGGGAGCACTGTTTTATGAATTGCTTGATGGTCGGCAATCTGAGGTTGATGTGGAGATCGACGTTGCGTACATACCACGGTGCTCCCGTAGCTTTGCGCATGAATCTATTCTGTAGTGTTTGAAGCCTATGGATCCTGTGTGGCCTAACGTGTGCGAATACTACGCTACCGTACGTCATTATAGGACGTACGCATGACGTGTATAACCTAACTTTGTTTTTCAAGTCTAATTTCGAACGCGCGTTTAGTAAATTGTGGAGACGTCCTAGCACGAAGGCAGCCCGGTTGCGGACTGCCTTGATGTGGGGGCCGAAGGTTAGACGGTCGTCGAGGGTTATGCCTAGGTATTTGGCCTGCCTACCCCAAGGGATAGACTTGCCGAACATCCTAATCTGAGGGGTCTTCTCCAAAGGATACAAGCTTAGCTGTCTTCTGTGAAACAGCACCGCCTGGCTTTTCTCGGGGTTGACCTCTATCCTCCATTTCCGGAACCAAACGCCCAGTGCGTTGGCTGCGGTCTGGAGTTTTTTGGCTACTGTCGAGGGGTTCATTCCTGAGCAGTAGATAGGACCTAGGAGGATAGTGACCCTTCTACTCGGTAGCGGAAGCTTCGATTCGACAAGTAGTCTCGTATGATGAGCACGAGTCTGTGTGGCACTCCCATGGTGGATAGCTTAAATAATAAGCCGTTGTGCCACACTTTGTCGAAAGCTTTCGCCACGTCAAAGAAGAGGATTCCTGTGAACAGGTTGCGTTGAAGCCGATCGCTGGTGTATTCAACGATGCGGTGGACTTGGTGGACGCACGAGTGTTCGGTTCGGAAACCGAATTGCTCGTGGGGGACGAGATGATTAGCATCGGCATACGCTTTCAGCCTATTGTAGATTAGACGCTCGTATAGCTTGCCTAATCCTTTAAGCAGACTGATCGGTCTATAACTGGTCGGTTCGGACTTTGGTTTGCCAGGTTTGGGTATCCCAATAACAACGGCTTCTTTCCATTGTTGTGGAAAGATGTTGTTTTTGAGCGCTGCGTTAAAAATGAACGTCAGCAGGACCAGTAGCCTCTCCGGAAAGAGTTTTATAACCCTGTTTGTGATACCGTCCGAACCGGGCGCCTTGCGAGCGTGTAGGCCCTTGACGATCGTTTCGACTTCTTCGGGGGTGACCGTGTCTAGGTCTTGTTGTGTATCTGTCGTCCCCGTCGGCGTTGATGTTGAGGCTAGTGTTGATGTAGGAAGTGAGGTTATTATGCGCTCTACTTCCGAATCAACTTCGGCTATTTGGTCTGAGTCGCAGTGTATTACGCTGGGCGTGCACTGATTCTCTAGGCTCTCGGCCAGGCATTCTGCCTTTTCGATATCGTCGAAGGCCGGTGGAAGGTTAGGTCGGCTTAGAGGAGGCATACAGGTGACGGTGTCTCTCTTAAGCGAGCGGGATAGTTGCCAGAAGGCAAGGTGGGTAGGTTCGAGGTCTTGTAGTGTCCTATCCCACCTGTCTTGGCGCATTTGATTGATGCGCGACTTGACCGCTCTTTCTGAGCTTCGTAACCTGATCCTGTTGGCTTCGCATGGATATCTGTCATAGGCTCGTACGGCGGCGTTCTTCCGCCTCAGCAGCTCACGTACGTCATCGGGTAGGTTCCAGCGGCGATCGTTCGTCGCTGGTGCCTCCCGAGTGCATTCGTTAATTAACGATTGCACGTGTGCTGTGAGGGAGTCGATCGCCGTCACGGTGTCCTCTTTGCTGATTATATGGTCGGGTATCCTGTCTAGATGCACGGACGAGGTTGCCTCGAGTTTGGTCCCGAGGCGCCTCCAGTCCGTGATTCGTCTAGTGGGGGTACGATGACCTGTGTCGATGGGACCCAGTCTGGGTGCGAACTCCACGACCACAGGTCTGTGGTCTGAAGTTAACTCGTGAAGCACCTCTACTGAACACAAACGTAGGTTTATGTTCTTTAGGAGTGCCACGTCCAGAATGTCGGGTCGGTGAGACACGTTGTGCGGATAGTGGGTCGGTTCGAGCGGGGCGATGATGTCGAACGCTAGTCTATTCGAGAGCGACTCCAGGGCTCTGCCTTTGGCGTTGGACTGGTGACAGTTCCAAAGGGTGTTTTTGGCGTTAAGGTCGCCGCCGATTATCACGGCGTCGCTCAGTTCTAGCAGCGCTCGGAGGTCGCTCTCGAGTAGTTGCCGATTGGGTGACAGATAGGCTGAAACTAGCGTGATCGATTGGTGTCCGGTCATGCCTATTCGACAGACCGAAGCCTCGATGCTAGTCAGCGCAGGCGGATCCATAGGTACGCAGTGAAGGGACCTTTTGTAATATATGAGAGTTCCCCCTAGCGCAGAGTCAATCCTATCGTTGCGGACCACAGAGTAGTTCGCAACGTTTGGGTTTCTCTGCGAGGGTTTCAAAAAGGTCTCTTGTGCGAATAGTATGTCGAGTTGGTGTGCCCTAAGAAATTCGCCAACTTCATCTCGTTGCCTACTGATGCCGTTGGCGTTGAAACACCCTAGCTTGAGTGATCTTGGTTTGACTCTGCTTGTCGGTGTCCTATCCATGTTATGGGTTGCACTTGAATGCGCCTAACTTCTCGAGTACGCTCGAGTACCTAACACTGACACTGAGGAGGGCCAACGGATTGCCCTCGTTTTGACGAATGAGACTAGCGAGCTGGCGTAGCTCGCTAAAATCAATCGCACTCGCGAACCTTGCCACTAGGGATAGGTCCGGGTCGATTGTTTGCGGTAGTTGGTTGAGAGGGCTCCTGTAGTCGACGACGAGCGGCTTGGGCCCTCCCTGGAGAGGTTTAGTGGGCGTGGGCACGCCGGAGGCTGCCTTTGCGGGTACTGGGGCAGGTATGGGGACCTGCATCGTCTTCCGCACGGGCAGAGGTGGGAATGTCTCCCCCGTCTTCCTGGGAGTGGCCCAGGCGTTCGTCTTCGGCAAAGGAGCAGCTGTAAAGCTCCCCCCAGTCCCTGCAGTGGCAGGGACGACTGGGCGGGGACGCTGAGGTCCTTTCGCCTTGGGGGTTTTAGGCGCCTTCGGGCAACCTCTGTAGTTGGCGGGGTGGCCTTCTTCGCCACACAGCACGCACGCGACTGGGGCAGTGCAATTGGCCCTGTCTTTGGGCCTTTTGCACTCCTCCGTCGCGTGGTCTTCTAGGCACTTGACGCACCTGGGGCGGGCGAAGCAATTTCGGGCCGAGTGCCCGTAGAGCTGGCAGCGGTGGCATTGTGAGATGCCACTTCTTCGGTGAGGTGGCTCCACAGTTATCCCCGACAGCCCACAGACGGATGACATCTTGAAGATGTCCTTGCCCGCGGGGCTGTCGTCGAGGGAGACCATCACCATATCAAAGATGGTATTGGTGCGGCCTCTCACCATCCGGTGTACCTCGTGCACCGGGTAGTTTTTGGCTAGTGATGCCTTGATCTCCTCGGGGGAGATTTCTCTTGGCACGTTGCGTATCACAACGCGGAGCTTCTTCTCTTCCGGGAGAGTGTACGTATGGAAAGGTATGTTCCTTTCCCGGAGCAGTTTTGATAGCGCCCTGTGATCGCTTGAGGTGGCCAGGGCTATTTTGATTCCCTGCTGGGTGCTGCGAGCGGAGTGGTATATGATTCGGCGCTCGTTGCACCACGTGGAGATAGCCGTCCATTTAGATTTCTCTTGGACGTATATTGGTGGGGGCGAGGGGGCCTTTTTAGGGGCCGCCGATGCGTCGATGGTAGTGGGCGAGGCCCTCCCTGAGGGGGAGGGGGTGCGCTTAGGCCTTGATGCGGCCTGGGCGGGGGCGGAGGCTGCCGAGGTCTGCTTACCCTCGGTCAGCTTGGGGGCCTTGTTTGGGCCTCCTTTGGCCTTACGGCTGCGTTTCCGTGAGGAAACCACGGTGAATCCTTCTTCTTCTTCGTCCTCTCTTGAAGAGGCGGCCTATCGATTGATGTTAGAAAGTTATATCTAATCAATGTGAACATTTCTATATCGCGATACAGGGTTAGGAGTTACTCCGTAGTTCAGTGTGTCTTCGGCAGATGGTACTGTAGTATGTTTTGGTTGCACTGTAAATCGCCACTCATGTAATGACATATGCGCAAGTATTTAAAAAAAATTTAAAAAATACGATATAAGAAAATAATAAGATAAAAGTAGCTTCAAACAACCGCTAATTTATTTAAACTCAGCATGTGTTAAGTTTTAGAAACTAGTCTCATACAAGAACCAATAGGTGGCGTTATCAATATGCGTTTTTTATTACTAACTTGCGAAATCAGTAATGTAAGAGTCGATGTTAAGATTCCCAAAAACTGAATCACTACTCCATTTAACAACGGCATACATGTTTCGAAGCATAGAGGATACCGTGATCATGAAGGCGGTTCCCCCAGGGCTCACGCTGGGTGAGGCCCTGCGATTATCCCTAATACGGGGATAACTCGTATCTGGATGTCGTAATAGCAGCGGTTCCCGGATCCCTCCTATCTCAGGCGCAGAGTGGCACACCGTGTGGTTTTAGTCGGTCCGATTCTGACACACCACCCCGCCGTAAACCCCGGTGGGGTGACGGCCCGAGGGGGTTTCCACACGTTAAAAGGGGATAACTCGTATGCGTAATTTTTGGTAGTGGGGACTGCGTACGCGCGGTCATCCACATTAAAATGTCCTAACTTACTGCTCTGCTCTGTACAATCTAATTATTAACATAGTAAAAATTCAATCTTATATTATGTATGTTATACGAGTATATAACAAACACGAGCCGCGAATGTTATAGCTGTTGTAATTATTTAATATGGTAACAAAATATAACTATAAAAACCCCACCTATCATAAGAAATGTGAACTACTTATACTTGGTTATAAAGAAGTCAGTCGTTAACCGAAAACCTTTGCGTTATCATTATAATAATAGCCACAGTTATTCATCATCATCAGTCATCATCAACAGCCTTTAACAGTCTACTGCTGAACGTAGATCTCTTCTTCGAAAGGAGATTTTGGTCTGCTATACCACGCTGGCCAGACGAGTTGCTACAGGGTTTGTTTCAAGCTCTCTTTGGAGTGATGTTGTCTTATAGTTAGTTCCCAAGACACTCGCGGGATGAATAGGGGTGGTAACAGTATTCTTAATCCGTCACCACAGACAGGTCAGACGGTTATTTATTTTTTACACACTCAGGCTTTTTTTAAATTATTTTTTATATGTTTTTGTAATCTGTAAGGCCTATAGTAATAAAAAATATTTATTTTAATTGCTTTATACACTAGTGCACTCCTTCATGATATCAATTTGAATAATATTTTAGCATATGTGATACGCAGTATATTAACATAGTTTTAACACTAGAAGACATCAACAAAGGGTGACAGTTATCTCGGTGTGTGTATACTACCTCGATGAATAAAGAAACAAAAATAGATTCAAACCTATTTTTATATCTTGAAAACTATGAGAAATTTAAAGAACCAAGAACGTACTAAGACTATTAATGCCCCACTTTAAATAGTAAGCAAGAAAAAAACAAATAGAAAAAATCATATCACAGTAACTATGTACTCTTCACGAAAATCTGTACAGCTTATACTACTGAAATCGTTTCTTCATCTATTTGTTTCGCTAGATGGCGCCACTTGAATTGTAAAAGTCGGTGTTAAGAGTCTCTTTGGTTGAATGATTACCCCGTTTGGTTTTGATGTAATCATACTTACCTGGCATAGGGGATACCGTGATCATGTAGGCGGTTCCCCCAGGGCGAGGCCTTCCCATTGCACTGCGGTTGGGTTGACCCCTGCGATTATCCCTAATGCGGATAACTCGGATGCGTAATTTTTGGTAGTGGGGACTGCGTTCGCGCTGTCCCCCTTGTAAGTCATTAGTAATAGTGAAATTTTAAAATATTAAAACAATATACGCGTGTCAATTATGAAATGTACCGAAAATGCATTTTCAGTTGTCACAGTTCTCTTGGTAGGTATGTCATCCCACTTAGTAAAAATCTACATTCTTAGTGTGAACATAAATAGATACTACGTATACAAAATTGTCGTTTTGACAGATGATAAAAAGTAACTAATTTGACTTAAGTGTCATCTAACCTATTATTATTGTTTTTCCACACCGATGTATAACTGAGAAAAAGCATGTTATGTTAACTTGTATCTAAGTACCAAAATTCCTGTTCCAAATGTCCTTCTAAATGAGTTCAACTCATTTATTAAATATCATAACATTCTAAATGTCGTATAAAATATAAAAACAATACACGCGTGTCAATTATGAAATGTACCGAAGATGCACTTTCACTTGTCATAGTTCTCTTGGTATGTCATCCCACTTAGTAAAAATCTACGTTCTTAGTGTGAACATAAATAGATACTATGTATACAAAATTGTCGTTTTGACAAATGATAAAAAGTAACTAATTTGACTTAAGTGTCATCTAACCTATTATTATTGTTTTTCCACACCGATGTATAACTGAGAAAAAGCATGTTATGTTAACTTGTATCTAAGTACCAAAATTCCTGTTCCAAATGTCCTTCTAAGTGAGTTCAACTCATTTATTAAATATCATAACATTCTAAATGTCGTATAAAATATAAAAACAATACATGCGTGTCAATTATGAAATGTAGCGAAGATGCACTTTCACTTGTCATAGTTCTCTTGGTATGTCATCCCGCTGAGTAAAAAATCTACATTCTTAGTGTAAACATAAATAGATATTAAATTACACTGGTTATTTTAAATATTCTAACAAAAAACTGGTTATTTACAATGAGTCTATATCCGATAAATCTGTTTTCTTGGCTATGGAACAAAATTTATGAATTTAAATAAAAATTGCCGCAAATTACTCATACAGCTATTATTGTTTTTCCGTACAGATAATTTTTGTCATATACCAAAAGTCCTGATCCAAATGTCTTTCTAAATGAGTTCAACTCATTTGTTAAATATCATGACATATTTAATGTTGTAAGTCGAGTTGACTATTGGTGTTAATTCTTTGTGGTACGTACCTGTACACCCTTAACTATAGAAAACTATCTTCCAAGTACAGACAACTAGTAAAACAAGGCATTGTATATTATCAAATTGAAAAGTGCATACAGAAATCGCAACATTTGAAACACAAAATAAAATTATGAAACAATATACATGGACGTCGCCCGAATTATTTTCAGGGGGTTGCTCCGATATCCACACATACTATTAACAATATAATATATAGAATTATACCAGATCCTTATTTATGAAATCAACTTTTTTTGACATAAGTTAAAATATGCATCTTCTATCTCAGTGCCCATGCATACCTACATACAATACCTACATGTATACAACATATGAACTCAGGTGTCTGCAATATATGTTATTTAACAACTGAAAACGTTCTTCGAGAAAGGGGATGTGTGAGGATTAAACAGAACACTAAAAAAGAGAAAGAATATGAAGATTCCGACGAAAGCCACTTGAGATTAAAGCGATATCAACAGAACAAATATGAACCTATTGCAGAGGATTTAGAGTTGCTCAAGTTTATTCAGTTAATTTAAATTAGTTGTACTTCGCTATATAGCGGAACTCGGCACATGATGAAGTATATAACGCAAACCAAGACGTCTACTATCTGTTGTGTTTCTTAGTAGTTCTAGATGGCGCCACTTGAATTATAAAAGTCGGTGTTAAGAGTCTCTTTGGTTGAATGATTACCCCGTTTTGCTTTGGTGCAATCATACTTACCTGGCATAGGGGATACCGTGATCATGTAGGCGGTTCCCCCAGGGCGAGGCCTTCCCATTGCACTGCGGTTGGGTTGACCCCTGCGATTATCCCTAATGCGGATAACTCGGATGCGTAATTTTTGGTAGTGGGGACTGCGTACGCGCTGTCCCCCTCGTAAGTCATAAGTAATAGTGAAATTTTAAAATATTAAAACAATATACGCGTGTCAATTATGAAATGTACCGAAGATGCACTTTTAGTTGTCGCAGTTCTCGTGGTATGTCATCATCCCACTTAGTAAAAAATCTATATTCTTAGTGTGAACATAAATAGATACTACGTATACAAAATTGTCGTTTTGACAGATGATAAAAAGTAACTAATTTGACTTAAGTGTCATCTAACCTATTATTATTGTTTTTCCACACCGATGTATAACTGAGAAAAAGCATGTTATGTTAACTTGTATCTAAGTACCAAAATTCCAGTTCCAAATGCCCTTCTAAGTGAGTTCAACTCATTTATTAAATATCATAACATTCTAAATGTTGTATAAAATATAAAAACAATACACGCGTGACAATTATGAAATGTACCGAAGATGCACTTTCAGTTGTCACAGTTCTCTTGGTATGTCATCCCACTTAGTAAAAATCTACATTCTTAGTGTAACATAAATAGATACTATACAAAATTGTCGTTTTGACAGATGATTAAAAGTAACTAATTTGACTAAGGTGTCATCTAACCTATTATTATTGTTAAAATTATGAAATAATATACGTGGACGGCGCCCGAATTATTTTCAGGGCGCCATATCTACATCCACACATACTATTAACAACAATTATACCAGGTCCTTATTTATGAGATCAACTTTTTTGTAACATAAGTTAAAATATGCATTTTCTATCTCAGTACACATGCATACATACAATACCTATACACAACAATATAGCGGTAAAAATCCATTGCGAATCGCTCTAGGCCGCCATAGTGTCGGTCGCCATATTGAATTGTCTGCATTTGCTTTGTGCATAGCGACCACTCTTAGATTCTATTCATGCTTTCAATTATATTTGAAATCAAATCAAGCTGTTAATTGGTATATATATTATATATAATATATTTTTTTATAAATTTTCATGAAAAACCACTTGGGCATGCAAATAATTAAAGAGGTAATAAAAATATTACAAAATATATAAGTGTCTATTAATTAAGAAAATGTGGTTTTAGAGCTTCAATAAATGGATACGAATGTCATTGAAAACACAATCAACGATAAATTATGATCAAACGGACATTTAAAGAATTGTAATCCACTAACATTTTTTTTTGTTAGCTAGTATTATTCAATTATACTTAATCTAACGGAAACTAAGCTGAATAAATGTATAAAAGTAAATAAATATGTAACGATAATTAATATCATAAATTTGAAAGTTATTTTTCTATTTTTAAGTTATTACCTCGAGGTCTGTGCACAATGCATAATAGTTAAGCACCATTGTGATTTTTCGCAAAGATCTCTTTGTTTGAAGTATAAAAAAAGACAAAGGGTAGACAATTCATCAAAAAACCGCCACTTCTTGACTTTATTACAGTTCTCGAGTAACAATGGGTGGATCAACATAACTTGTATTCATACAAGCAAAACTGTGAACAAATACAGTAATAAATAATAATTAAAAAATACGTTACGCGAAAATATTGTCTGTAAACTTTCCTATCGCGATAAAGAAACGAAGAAGCGATATGTGAATCCCACTAATTTTAATTATTATATTTGACGTAAACAGGCAAATAGAAAATAGAAGGGAATTACATTTATTTATGTTCATTCATCTATCACTATTGTAAACATACAAAAAAAAAAAGAAAAAGGAGTTACAAAATATCGAAGAAATCGTCGTGAGATATTTCTTCTAGACATCGTTAAAAATACTATGCACGCGTGTCAATTATGAAAGGTACCGAAGATCCTCTCACAGTTCTTTGGTATGTCATCCCATTGAGTAAAAATCTACATTCTTAGTGTAAACATGAATAGAGAGTAAATTTTACTGTTTTTTTTTCAATATTCTCGCAAATAACCGTTTATTCACAATTAGGCTGTATATGATAAATCTCTTTTCTTGGCTAGGCACCAAAGTTCATAAATTTAAATAAAAAATACCGTAAGCTACTCATGCGATTAGTATTGTTTTTCCGTACAGATAATATATGTCTGATAAAAAACATGTTTCGTTAACTTGTATCTAAGTACTAAAAAATATCATAACATACTGAATGTTGTAAGTGGAGTCGACTATTGGTGTTAATTATTTGTGGCACGTACTTGTAGGCCCTATAGCTAAAAGCCGTTAGCTACAGCAGGTACAGACAACTAGTAAAAAAAGTCATCATCCTCGTATATCATCAAATTGAAAAGTACGTATAGAAAAACAAATGAAACAGGAAACAATACCCTATATTGCACTGTTGTGAGTTTTCGCAAAAATCTCTTTGTTTGAAGGATAAAAAAAGACAAAAGTACAATTCATCTGATAACCGCTCCTGCTGTACTTTAGTAATGTTCTCGGGGTACAATGGGTGGATTGACAAAATTTATATTCACACAAGCGGAACTGTGAACAAACGCACTAATACACAATAATTAAAAAATACATTAAGCTCTAATATTGTCTATAAACCTTGCCATGGCGATAAAGAAACCAAGAAGCGATATGTTAATTCCACTGAATTAAATTATTATTTTTACCTAAATGGGGAGATAGAAAATAGAAGTGATTTACATTTATATATTTTCTTGATCATCTTTATTGTATACATACAAAACAAACCGAAATATGACTTCCAAATATGTCAATGTTACAATAGGCAGTCTTATATTTAATGGCGAATTTTCGAGACAAGTTTAATACGGATATTCGATATACAAATACAAACTTACACTTAGGTACATAGATAGATACGTATAAATATAAGCTGACTAATATACACAAAAAATAGGAGAAAAAGTATTAATAATGACAAATAATAGTACTTTACGAGCTTTTTAAAAACAGGCAAGGTTTTTACGTATCTAAATGTCACAGGCAAGTTGTTCCAAAGTTTTCTACAAACTGAGTGAAGAATTTTAGTATGTTTAGTATTTAATTCTCCGATAAACTTAGGTCTCTGCAATGTACATATGTTGTTTAAGAACTAAAAATGTTCTTCGAGATAAAGGGACGTGTGAGGATAAAACAGAACACTAAAAAAGAGAGAGAAAATACAGATACCGGCAAAGGCGTATTAGTAGCCACTTGAGATTAAAACGATATCAACTGAACAAATATGAACCTATTGCAAAGGATTTAGCGTTGCTCAAGTTTGTTCAGTTAATTTGAAACAGTTGTACTTCGCTATATAGCGGCACTCGGTACATGACGAAGTATCCAACGCAAACCATGACGTCTACTATCTGCTGTGTGTCTTAGTAGTTCTAGATGGCGCCACTTGAATTATGAAAGTCGGTATTAAGAGTCTCTTTGGTTGAATGATAACCCCGTTTTGCTTTGGTGTAATCATACTTACCTGGCATAGGGGATACCGTGATCATGTAGGCGGTTCCCCCAGGGCGAGGCCTTCCCATTGCACTGCGGTTGGGTTGACCCCTGCGATTATCCCTAATGCGGATAACTCGGATGCGTAATTTTTGGTAGTGGGGACTGCGTACGCGCTGTCCCCCTCGTAAATCATAAGTAATAGTGCAAATATAAAAACAATACACGCGTGTCAATTATGAAATGTACCGAAGATGCACTTTCACTTGTCATAGTTCTCTTGGTATGTCATCCCACTGAGTAAAAAATCTACATTCTTAGTGTAAACATAAATAGATATTAAATTACACTAGTTTTTTTAAATATTCTAACAAATAACTGGTTATTCACAATGAGTCTATATCCGATAAATCTGTTTTCTTGGCTACGGAATAAAATTCATGAATTTAAATAAAAATTACCGCAAATTTACTCATACATTTATTATTGTTTTTCCGTACAGATAATTTGTCATATACCAAAATTCCTGATCCCAATGTCCTTCTCAATGAGTTCAACTCATTTATAAAATATCATAACATACTTAATGTCGTTAGTGGAGTTGACTATTGGTGTTAATTCTTTGTGGTACCTACCTGTACACCCTGTAACTATAGAAAACTATCTTCCAACTACAGACAACTAGTAAAACAAGGCATTGTATATTATCAAATTGAAAAGTACATATAGAAATCGCAACATTTGAAACACAAATGAAAATTATGAAACGACATACATGGACGTCGCCGGAATTATTTTCAAGAGGTCGCTCCGAGATCCACACATACTATTAACAATATAATGTATAGAATTATACCAGGTCCTTATTTATGAAATCAACTTTTTTTGACATAAGTTAAAATATGCATTTTCTATCTCAGTGCCCATGCATACATACAATACCCATATACAACATATAAACTCAGGTGTCTACAATATATGTTGTTTAACAACTGAAAACGTTCTAGAACTAGACGACGAAATTACGCTCGCTCAACGTAGAGCGAACACAGCTAGGCAATCGAATAGGAACCGTCCGCGTTTTCGTCCCCGTCGTCGGGGGCGGAATACGCGCCGCGTAAACCGTCCACAAAACATGGGAGTAGGTCGCCCCAACGTAGCAGCAACACCCCAAGCCGAGGTTCGTATCCCACAGGGGGTGCCCTTGGGCTATGTTGCTTAACAAATGACCGGTTGAGAGCCCTCAGCGCTCACCATAATACCCGCGTAAAGTTGTAGAGGCCAACCCAGGCCAACAGCTAGGTCACTAACAAAAAAAAAAATCGAGATAGGGGATGTGTGAGGATTAAACAGAACACTAAACAAGAGAGAGAATATGAAGATACCGGCGAAAGCCACTTGAGGTTAAAACGATATAAAGAGAACAAATATAAACCTATTGCAGAAGATTTAGAGTTGCTCAAGTTTGTTCAGTTAATTTGAAACAGTTGTACTTCGCTATATAGCGGCACTCGGTACATGACGAAGTATCCAACGCAAACCATGACGTCTACTATCTGCTGTGTGTTTTAGTAGTTCTAGATGGCGCCACTTGAATTATAAAAGTCGGTGTTAAGAGTCTCTTTGGGTGAATGATTACCCCGTTTGGCTTTGGTACAATCATACTTACCTGGCATAGGGGATACCGTGATCATGTAGGCGGTTCCCCCAGGGCGAGGCCTTCCCATTGCACTGCGGTTGGGTTGACCCCTGCGATTATCCCTAATGCGGATAACTCGGATGCGTAATTTTTGGTAGTGGGGACTGCGTACGCGCTATCCCCCTCGTAAATTAATAGAAGTGAAGAATACCTTCGTTATCCAGTATACGTAGAACTTAATCTCTATGGAGAAGATCGTCTCTTACATGTACCATTAGTATAAAAAGTTTAATAAATTAACACCTAACAAAATGACTAAATAAATAAATATTTTGGGCATTTGACACACAACGTCATCTAGTTTCAAATTAAGCGGAGCTTGTGCTATGATAACTAGATCGACTGATAGAATACTTATATACTTTTTTTTTCGTAAGTACATACATATTATAGATAGAAAACACCCAAATTTCGAAATAAATATTTGCTGATCATACAAACATTTAGTCCAACCCGGGCATCGAACCCGGGACCTCAAGCACAGCAGTCGCATTCACTACCGCTGCGCCACCGAGGCAGTTATTTCCTTTATTTACTCCGTATTTACTTTAATTGTGAGTATAGTTATTTAAAAACCAAGTAATAATAGCTAGCCACGCTTCGCTGTCACATTGTAAGTGCCAAAAATCGATGAAAAACACCATTAAAGCGTGTCGTAATTTCGTGTCACATTTTTTTTTTTAAAAGCCTGCCAAAGTGATGCCTGATGTAAAGCATGAATAGAATCCAAGAGTTGTGGTCATGAGCACGATGGGTGTCGAACTTTTTGAGATTTTGAAACGTAAAAACTTATTTATCGATTTAAGCACATAGCTAAGATGTGCATCTTAAACTATGTATTTTTGAATTCCAAGATTTTGAATGAAATATTATTTTTTTAAAACAAACGAACAAACGTTAGGTGGAAAGTACGATTGTGGGGACAAATTAATTGCTGCGATCGACGATAGGATGGCGGCCTGGTTGTACAATTTAAACCGGTGCCAACATATAATGAGTGAGCCGATAGGCAGAAGGAAGCCTTTGCGGCTTCCCACAGGATAGGGCCAGGCTGGACCCTACGTCGATCCTGGGGAAGACTTGACATAACATGGTCTGGATCCTCCTCAGAGCAGGGCGCCTGAGACTGCTCATCGGGTTGGTCTTTAGTGGAAACACCACATACTCCTGGCTGGATATCCGAAAGGATTTTCCACACCGACAGTAAAAAAGAAAAAAAAAAAGTTGATAGGTGTCAAGTGACACCCGGATGGAACGAAGTTATGCACTCTGTCTGTCTATTCGTCCGTCACAGATTTGCGGGACTTTGTAAACACAACAGAGTGTGTATATATATATATATATATACTCTCTCGACCTCGTAAACACAACACCGTATAGGTTAGAACTCGCACGGCTTGTTAAATACATCCACATTAATATTGTAGTAATAAAATATAATTTGCTTTATTTATTTAAGTTATGACACGTATACTTGCTAAACACACAATAATGGGGAGATTATAACGCGTATGACTTTGTTAGCACAATAGGAAAGAGAGGTTATAATGCGCACTTGCTAAAGATACATAAGCATTCATTATTGTCTGTATAAAATCCCTACTTACCCTACTCCATCAGCAATATCCGGAACTTGTGCAGAAACACTGTCAGGATTCATTATTGTTATTATTTTCTATTTTATTGTTTATTATGTACAAAAAACCTGCATAAACTTAACAAAACAAAAATAATCATCACTACACTACACTGTTCAAAGCAAAATAGAAAGACGAAACGAAAATAAATGGCTTGCTTTCTATGAGAGAGAGAGTGACACAGATAGAGAAACATGCGCACGCCGCACGGCTTACTACACTATAGCAAAAAGTATCGTGACAACTTTTCGTCTGAATTTTTTCCGTCTAGCGTCCTTCGCAACGCGCGATAAGGAACTTCGTTCCAAAAAGTTGGTAACTACGATTAGTACGATAATATCCTCTTCAGGAAATGGACATTATATACTAAAAGGACGCAATACTGCAATGGCGTTTTATCGAAAATCGACTGTTCAGAATAAGACTTATTCTTAAAAGGATTCAGTCTATAAAGAGGCTTAAAAACCTTGGAAACTAGTAAAAAGGGTCAAAGTAAATACTGTTCATGAATTGTGTTACACAACTCGGTACACGATGCAGTATTGCAACCACGCAGTCAAAGACTTCACTATGTATGTCAGTAGCCAATAGATGGCGCCACATGAATTATACAAGTCGGTGTTAAGAGTCTCTTTGGGTGAATGATTATTCCGTTTGGCTTTGCTTTAATCATACCCGGACCTATCTCTAGTGGCAGGCTACTGGTCCTGCTGACGTTCATCTTCAACGCAGCACTCAAAAACAACATCTTTCCACAACAGTGGAAAGAAGCCGTTGTTATTGGGATACCCAAACCTGGCAAACCAAAGTCCGAACCGACCAGTTATAGACCGATCAGTCTGCTTAAAGGATTAGGCAAGCTATACGAGCGTCTAATCTACAATAGGCTGAAAGCGTATGCCGATGCTAATCTTCTCGTCCCCCACGAGCAATTCGGTTTCCGAACCGAACACCCGTGCGTCCACCAAGTCCACCGCATCGTTGAATACACCAGCGATCGGCTTCAACGCAACCTGTTTACAGGAATCCTCTTCTTCGACGTAGCGAAAGCTTTCGACAAAGTATGGCACAACGGCTTATTATTTAAGCTGTCCACCATGGGAGTGCCACACGGACTCGTGCTCATCATACGAGACTACTTGTCGAATCGAAGCTTCCGCTACCGAGTAGAAGGGTCACTGTCCTCCACTCACCCCATTCGAGCCGGTGTCCCACAAGGGTCCGTGCTCTCCCCCCTACTCTTCACGCTGTATACTAGCGACATTCCGAAGCATCGGTATGTGCAGACGGCACTATTCGCAGACGACACGGCTATCTACTGCTCAGGAATGAACCCCTCGACAGTAGCCAAAAAACTCCAGACCGCAGCCAACGCACTGGGCGTTTGGTTCCGGAAATGGAGGATAGAGGTCAACCCCGAGAAAAGCCAGGCGGTGCTGTTTCACAGAAGACAGCTAAGCTTGTATCCTTTGGAGAAGACCCCTCAGATTAGGATGTTCGGCAAGTCTATCCCTTGGGCTAGGCAGGCCAAATACCTAGGCATAACCCTTGACGACCGTCTATCCTTCGGCCCCCACATCAAGGCAGTTCGCAGCCGGGCTGCCTTCGTGCTAGGACGTCTACACTGTCTAATTAACACGCGTTCAAAATTAAATTTTAAAAAACAAAATCCGATTATACACGGCATGCATACGTCCTATAATGACGTACGGTAGCGTAGTATTCGCACACGTTAGGCCACACAGGATCCATAGGCTTCAAACACTACAGAATAGGTTCATGCGCAAAGCTACGGGAGCACCGTGGTATGTACGCAACGTCGATCTTCACATCGACCTCAGATTGCCGACCATCAAGCAATTCATTAAACAGTGCTCCCTTAGCTACTTTGACTCTGCTCCGACTCACCCCAACCCTCTAGTGGTTGCGGCTGTAAACTACACACCGAGTAAAATCTCTAAAATACGTCGACCCAAACACGCGTTAGGGGAGTTAGACGACGACATTACACGCGCTCAACGCAGAGCGGACACACTAATTACGAACCGTCCGCGTTTTCGTCCCCGCCGGCGGGGGCGGAACACGCGCCGCGTAAACCGTCAACAAAACATGAGAGTAGGCCGCCCCAGTGTTTCAGCAACACCCCAAGCCGAGGTTCGTACCCCGCAGGGGGTGCCCTTGGGCAATGTTGCTTAATAAATGGCCGGTTGAGAGCCCTCAGCGCTCACCGTAACTAAACCGGGTAAAGTTGTAGAGGCCATCTGAGGCCAACAGCTAAAAATCAATTCAAAAAAAAAAAAAAAAAAAAAAAACCCTAGTGGCAAGGTTCGCGAGTGTGATAGACTTTAGCGAGCTACGCCAGCTCGCTAACCTAATTCGCTAAAACGAGGGCAATTCGTTGGCGCCCTCATCAGTGTCAGCATTAGGTACTCGAGCGTACTCGAGAAGCTAGGCGCGTTTAAATGCAACCCATAATGGATTGCACACCAACACGCAGAGTCAAACCCAGATCACTCAAGCTAGGGTACTTCAACGCCAACGGCATCGGTAGGCAACGAGATGAAGTTGGCGTTTTTCTTAAGGCACACCAACTCGACATACTACTCGTACAAGAGACCTTTTTGAAACCCTCGCAGAGAAACCCAAACGTTGCGAACTACTCTGTGGTCCGCAACGATAGGATTGACTCTGCACAAGGGGGAACTCTCATATATTACAAAAGGTCCCTTCACTGCGTACCTATGGATCCGCCTGCGCTGACTAGCATCGAGGCTTCGGTCTGTCGAATAGGCATGACCGGACATCAATCGATCACTCTAGTTTCAGCCTATCTGTCACCCAATCGGCAACTACTCGAGAGCGACCTCCGAGCGCTGCTAGAACTGAGCGACGCCGTGATAATCGGCGGCGACCTTAACGCCAAAAACACCCTCTGGAACTGTCACCAGTCCAACGCCAAAGGCAGAGCCCTGGAGTCGCTCTCGACTAGACTAGCTTTCGACATCATCGCCCCGCTCGAACCGACCCACTATCCGCACATCGTGTCTCACCGACCCTACATTCTGGACGTGGCACTCCTAAAGAACATAAACCTACGTTTGTGTTCAGTAGAGGTGCTACACGAGTTGACTTCTGACCACAGACCTGTGGTCATGGAGTTCGCACCCAGACTGGGTCTCATCGACACAGGTCATCGTACCCCCACTAGACGAATCACGGACTGGAGGCGCCTCGGGACCTAACTCGAGGCATCCTCGTCAGTGCATCTAGACAGGATACCCGACCACATAACCAGCAAAGAGGACACCGCGACGGCGATCGACTCCCTCACAGCACACGTGCAATCGTTAATTAACGAATGCACTCGGGAGGCACCATCGACGAACGATCGCCGCTGGAACCTACCCGATGACGTACGTGAGCTGCTGAGGCGGAAGAACGCCGCCGTACCAGCCTATAACAGATATCCATGCGAAGCCAACAGGATCAGGTTACGAAGCTTAGAAAGAGCGGTCAAGTCGCGCATCGACCAAATGCGCCAAGACAGGTGGGATAGGACACTACAAGACCTTGAACCTACCCACCTTGCCTTCTGGCAACTATCCCGCTCGCTTAAGAGAGACACCATTACCTGTATGCCTCCTCTAAGCCGACCTAACCTTCCACCGGCCTTCGACGATATCGAAAAGGCAGAGTGCCTGGCCGAGAGTCTAGAGAATCAGTGCACGCCCAGCGTAATACACTGCGACTCAGACCAAATGGCTGAAGTTGATTCGGAAGTAGAGCGCATACCCTCACTTCCTACATCAACACTAGCTTCAACGCCGACGGGGACAGACGAACAAGACTTAGACACGGTCACCCCCGAAGAAGTTAAAACGATCGTCAAGGGCCTACATGCTCGCAAGGCGCCCGGTTCGGACGGTATCACAAACAGGGTAATAAAACTCTTTCCGGAGAGGCTACTGGTCCTTCTGACCTTCATTTTCAACGCAGCGCTCAAAAACAACATCTTTCCACAACAATGGAAAGAAACCGTTGTTATTGGGATACCCAAACCTGGCAAACCAAAGTCCGAACCGACCAGTTATAGACCGATCAGTCTGCTTAAAGGATTAGGCAAGCTATACGAGCGTCTAATCTACAATAGGCTGAAAGCGTATGCCGATGCTAATCATCTCGTCCCCCACGAGCAATTCGGTTTCCGAACCGAACACTCGTGCGTCCACCAAGTCCACCGCATCGTTGAATACACCAGCGATCGGCTTCAACGCAACCTGTTCACAGGAATCCTCTTCTTTGACGTGGCGAAAGCTTTCGACAAAGTGTGGCACAACGGCTTATTATTTAAGCTATCCACCATGGGAGTGCCACACAGACTCTTGCTCATCATACGAGACTACTTGTCGAATCGAAGCTTCCGCTACCGAGTAGAAGGGTCACTATCCTCCACTCACCCCATACGACCCGGTGTCCCACAAGGGTCCGTGCTCTCCCCCCTACTCTCCACGCTGTATACTAGCGACATTCCGAAGCATCGGTATGTGCAGACGGCACTATTCGCAGACGACACGGCTATCTACTGCTCAGGAGTGAACCCCTCGACAGTAGCCAAAAAACTCCAGACCGCAGCCAACGCACTGGGCGTTTGGTTCCGGAAATGGAGGATAGAGGTCAACTCCGAGAAAAGCCAGGCGGTGCTGTTTCACAGAAGACAGCTAAGCTTGTATCCTTTGGAGAAGACCCCTCAGATTAGGATGTTCGGCAAGTCTATCCCTTGGGCTAGGCAGGCCAAATACCTAGGCAAAACCCTTGACGACCGTCTATCCTTCGGCCCCCACATCAAGGCAGTCCGCAGCCGGGCTGCCTTCGTGCTAGGACGTCTACACAGTCTAATTAACGCGCGTTCGAAGTTAGATTTAAAAAACAAAGTTAGATTATACACGGCATGCATACGTCCTATAATGACGTACGGTAGCGTAGTATTCGCACACGTTAGGCCACACAGGATCCATAGGCTTCAAACACTACAGAATAATTTCATGCGCAAAGCTACAGGAGCACCGTGGTATGTACGCAACGTCGATCTCCACATCGACCTCAGATTGCCGACCATCAAGCAATTCATAAAACAGTGCTCCCTTAGCTACTTTGACTCTGCTCCGACTCACCCCAACCCTCTAGTGGTTGCGGCCGTAAGCTACACACCCAGTAAAATCTCAAAGCTACATCGACCCAAACACGCGTTAGGGAAACACGACGACGAAATTACACTCGCTCAACGTAGAGCAAACACAATTAATACAAACCGTCCGCGTTTTCGTCCCCGTCGGCGGGGGCGGAACACGCGCCGCGTAAACCGTCCACAAAACATGGGAGTAGGCCGCCCCAGTGTTTCAGCAACACCCCAAGCCGAGCTTCGTACCCCACAGGGGGTGCCCTTGGGCAATGTTGCTTAACAAATGGCCGGTTGAGAGCCCTCAGCGCTCACCGTAAATTAATCCGGGTAAAGTTGTAGAGGCCATCCGAGGCCAACAGCTAAACGTCAATACCAAAAAAAAAAAACAAAAAAAAAAAAAAAGCTTTATTCATACTTACCTGGCATAGGGGATACCGTGATCATGAAGGCGGTTCCCCCAGGGCGAGGCCTTTCCATTGCACTGCGGTGGGGTAGTGGGGACTGCGTACGCGCTGTCCCCCATAGTAACATAAAGTAACCAGTAAGGTTATACATTCACACGTACACGGAATTGTGAGCATAGCGTCTCACAATATTATCCGTGTTTTTTGTTCTTTTTTTTTCTAAAATTAGCTGCTATTACAGAGATTAGCCATAACATGCAGACGGAAATTACAAAAAAAAAATGTATATAAGTACCGAATATGCTTTCATATGGATTTAGTGTAAAGCTAATTTGAAAGCACAAGTAAATCCTGTTTCGCAGGGGACTTTACAAACATACAAGAAACGGACACAAAGAACACCTACACTCGGCACAACAATTTATGGATCACACTAAGTGTTGTCCCCATATGGGGTTTGAACCGAAAACACTCAGCGCAGTAGAGAGCAGCGTGGCGACCGCTTAAACCGCTAAACCAATCGTGCCAACGTATACGTAGGATGTTACGTCTTATAGACAGAGTTTTTGGGTTTAATATTTTAAATAAAATTTAAAACTACTATATCAAAAGATAAAATGTTAGATGAAAATTAATAAAATAGGCATAACCAATAGATAATGTTCGCCACTGAAAAGAGTATGTTTTTCAACGACCAACAACCGACAACGAATCCTACAGAGGCAAAGCTCTTTATGTTATTAAAAAGACGACAACAAAACTTGACTTGAATTTGGTCACGTGTGTTATAATAACCTCAAACTTTGATATGTTTTGATATATTTTTAAGGCATTTCAAACACGACGTCAGCGTCAAACTAAGCAGTGCTTATACTATGACAGGTAGATCGGCTGATAGAATACTTATATACTTTTTTTTTGTAAATACATACATATTAGAAAACACCCAAACTCCGAAACAAATATTTGCAAAACATGTAAGCATTTAGTCCCACCCGGGATTCGAACCCGAAACCTCGTGCATAGCAGTCGCATACGCTACCACTGCACCACCAAGGTAATCAAACAAAGACTTGATAAGCACAAAACTTTACGGACACGTGTTTTGTTGTCATACAAGTATTTAAAGATTATTTTTGTCCCTAGGAAGCACTCCAGCGACACGAGTTATTACCAGCTCTGTTCCAAGCTCTGACACAGCTGGCTGCGGCGTGCGGGGAGCGGCCGGGCGGTGCCGCGCCGCGCTGTCTCGCCGCCGCCGCCGCTCTGTACCGCGCCGCACCGCAAGCCGCAGCAGACGTGCTACCACACTTGTTATTGGTACGTACTGTCTTCTTGACTCTTCCCACGCTCACCTCTCTTCGACTAATCTAATATTATAAATGCGAAAGTTTGCGAGTATGGATGTATATTACTCTTTCACGAAAAAACTACTAGACGGATTTGGATGAAACTTTACAGTAATATAGGTTACTCATCACAATGACATATAGGCTACAATTTGTATGGTTTTATGTAATTTTGGTAGCAATATAACGAAACATGTCAATAAAGTCGCAAAAAATCTGGCCTCTGAGAGCTATCTTGGCGTACGTTGCCTAAACCATTGGAGTTACGCAAAGATGATGTACCGTAGGATTGTTTTAAATAGTTCGAAATAAAAGTCCACACCAGCATATTACCTTTTGGTGGAAGCCACTGGGACCAAAATTGTGAACCATAAATTTAATTAAATTGGACACTATTTGACAATGAACATGTTAGTATATTTATCAAATTCCTACAAAAATCAATACATTTGTCGCTCTAAGTATTTCATGTACATAAACTTTTTCTATCACAAAATCTAATGTGGCAGACCAAATGCCACGCGAGCGAAGCCGCGTGCAAAAGTGAATCTATAAAAAAGAAATATACGTTTTTAAGCCGATAGAAGAATAATGGCACCTAAATTTTTGTTTTAATCATGATTAGGAAAGATATGAAGTAGCATACAAAATGAAAAACGATAAAACAAACGGCGGGCTCATCTCAGTCTGCGATGTCCTACAGGCAACGTTCCTTTTTACCTAAGAATTAAATTATTAGGTCTAGAAACAATATAAAATTGCTTCTTATATAGCAAATATTGCAAAGGAAGTCTTTAAGCAGAAGAGAATATTCTGTAATTCCTCATAACTTTTAGATTAAAAATTGTTTTAAATAGACCATTGATTGATTGAGGGATCATATGATCTAAGACTATCACTACGACACTTAAATGCAGCCAAAATTGTATTTATCAATTTATTTGAAGCCTTTTTGGAGACCTCTTTTGGAATCCAGAAGGTAAGAAACGATTATCTGAAGATTCGTTTATTGCTAATGTTTTCCTACGTAGGTATTAAAATCATTTAATACAGGCATAATGTTTTACAGGCGTTACATTCAGCTGTGCAGAAATACGGACAAGACAAGCGACGCCGGACAACAGAACAAAATGATGAAACAGCACAGATTTCCTCTTTATTACTGCAGGTAACTATGAACTAGGTCATGGTCATTTGTATTTATGAGAAATTGGCCGTGTGGTGACGAATTAAACATACGCAGTGTGACCACCCCTATCCTTCCCGTGAGTTTCGTAGTACTAAGAGAGGAAACTAAGCAAGCAATAGCGCTCCAGATAGAAGATACACTAGACGTAAACTCTAGACCGACTCGCCTGGCCAACGTGAGGCCAGAACCCCATTTCTAACGAAAAGCCCATGTCCAGCACTGGACTATTAGAGGCTGTTGATATGTAATTTGTATTTACAATAGTCATATTAAGCATCAGTAAACAGTTGCTGTTGGGAAGTTGTGTATATTGCTAATCGGCGCCAGAATTTCTATATCGCGATACAGGATTAGTTACTCCATAGTACGATGTGTCTTCGGTAGATGGCGCTGTAGTATTTGTTGCACGGTATATAGAAGTCACCATAAACTTAAGACCCAAAATTCTTCTGTACCTATTTCTGAAGAAGAAGGTGAAGGAACAGTCTGACAAATATATCCATGGGTAATTCCAATTATACCCTCCAAATACCTAATTATGTGAGTAAATATTTTTTTACCATTTTGACCATCTGCCATTGTTTGCAGGTATTAAGTACCGGTCTACCTTTGGCCAGAGAACAACCTGACGTATATAAAGAGTTTTGGGAGACGTTACCAAAAGTCTTGGAGACATTTTTGTTTGAACCACCGTAAGTTTTCTTATTCCACTTAGGTTTGTTTTTCCGTGTGGTAACAGATTAAAAATATGGAGTATCACCACCGTTATTCATCCAGTCTACTAAGAGAAGCAACTACGTAGGACCATAGCACTCCAAGGAGTAGGAAAACTCTTTACGCAAACCCTATACCAAACTGTTTGGTCAGCCGCGTATAGTAGACCAAAAACCTCATATTTAAGGAGAGATCTGCAACAGTTATGACGATCTGTTTTGACTGCCTCGATGGCACAGTGGTACTATATGCGACTGGTCTCGGGTCTCGGGTTCGATTCCTGGGTCGGTCCAAATATTTATTTATATTTAAATTACTGGCACTGAGTGACTGAAACTTGAAATTCATAAATATATACATATGCATATCATGTTGTAAGCATCAACATTTTGGAAATTTTACCCTTGAAGGGAAACTAGCTGAAACGCACAATCTCGTCTGCGTCTCTCAAAAGAAGTTAGCTTAGTATTTTTCTTCTAATTTTTTGCCATATTGCCTAATAGTCAATTATTTACCAAAATTAGCCAAATCGATTCAGCTATTCCTGAGTTTAAATGGACAAATGGATGCGAGTAGCAGTTCGTCATTTTACTTATAATGAAAATAAATATAGTTATTATAACTGTGTCAGCGTGGGTGGCGGTCGACTGGCGCGGCAGCTGGTGGTGGCGGTGCGCGAGCAGGCGCTGCGGGCGCGGCCGCGCCTGCCCGCGCCGCACCTGCGGGCGCTGCTGGCGCTCGTGCGCGCCGGCTCCCTGCACACGCAGCCGCCGCAGCCTATACGTGAGTGATACACGACTAATCCACCTCATCCACTTGATGAAAACACCATTGTGTGTGAATTCACCGTGTGGTGACGATTTAAAATACGAAATTTCACCACTGCTGTGCATCCCGTGGATGTCGTAAGAGCCGTAGAAAGGAGAAGGCTACGCAGAATAACATCATTCCTAAGAGAAGGAAACTTGACAGAAACTATACAGCCATTCTCAAGCCAAAACCTCCTTGCTAAGTAGAGGAGTATGTCCAGCAGATTACTGTCAAAGATTGTTCATGTATACTGCACGGTTGGCCTAGTGGTTTAAGCGTTCGCCACGCCGCTCTCCACTTCGTTGAGTGTTGTCAGTTCAAACCTCACGTGGGACAACACTTTGTGTGATCCACAAATTGTTGTTCTGAGTCTGGTTGTTCTTTGTGATCGTTTCTTGTATGTTTGTAAAATTCTCTGCGACACAGGATTTATTAAAAAAAAAATGTAAATTAAAGACAGAATTGTAATTGACTTTATATTTATTACACAAAGACATTTTTTAACAACTTTGACTCTCACAAAAAAATTAAAAAAAATGCACCAATCCATTACTACGAGACAATTAGTTGCTAATTATTACTTCTGAAACATAACGTAATTAATGGATGATCCTTAAGTACTTTACTGATTTTTGACATTACCAGTCCAGTCACAAATATAAAATTAATCATATAAAGCGATCCATCTGTGTGGTATCGGATTAAAAATACGCAGTGTCACTACCCCCATTCCTCCCATGGGTGTCGTAAGAGGCGACTAAGTGAGCAAACTAGACAGGCACTGAAAAATTAAAAAGAAACCTTTTCTAACCCGTGTGGCAAGCGTGGTATAGTAGGCCAAAGCCTTCTTTCTTAGCAAAGACCTATGTCCAGCAGTGGACTATTGAATGCTGTCGATGTAATATTTTTATCATCTACAGAAAACGAGCAAGAGTTAAAAGAGAGGGAAGAGTTTGCGCGGACGTGTTTCGAGACTCTTCTTCAGTTCTCCATGTTAGAAGATATAGACTCCTTCACCGGAGTAGATGGTAAGTTTTTTTTTACCCTAGAAGTAGTCCACTCAAATAAAATGTATGGTAGCTCGTTACCACGGCTTAACCTGCGTACAAACTCTCCTATACAAAATTATTTTTCTTTATTATTTCAACTAATACAAACACGTATATACTTTTTTGTAAATATATACACCCTGACTAGTCAAACTTTAAATGTTAATACACACAAACATTCAATTTGAGTTGGAATAGAACCCACAACCTTTAGAATAGCAGTCCGTTACACAAACCACTACGTCATCTGGCATCAAAATTCAAAAGGGGCTATGTCCAGCAGTAAACTGCAATGAACTCTAAAACTTAACAAGAATAATAATTAATATGATAACTTTTTTCAGATGATACGGACCCCCTAGCAATTGTAGCCCTTCTGGATAGGTTTCAAGAAGTCATTTCCAAATATACACAAGACGACGACAACCCTGAACCATTGCCAAGGTAAACTTTATTAAATAGCATAATCACGCTTTTTACTCGTTACTATGTCTAACTTTCTCTTAATATAGGGTGGGCCACGAATTATTTAACAATTGAAAAAATCGTTTAAAAAAAACCAGTTAATATTTAATTTGATCAACTTTTTGATAATTGTTTGCTTACAAGAAAGTTAATTAATCGGAATTTATGGACAAAATGAAGAGGACATCATCTCTTCGCTTTTTTTTCTTTTAGTTTTCTTAGTGTATTTGGTTAATTGACGTAGACACGATTCTTCAAATAACCCCATAAACAAAAGTCTGCTGGAGATAGATCTGGACTTCTGGGTGGCCATAAAATGTCGCCTCGTCTGGAAATCAACTTTTCCGAAAACATGTCTTTAACCACCGGCAGGGACTCATTGTATGTGTGACAAATCTCTCCATCTTGTTGTAACCATGTATTACAATTGTAGCCAGCAAATTCCAGTAGCATCAGCCCCAAGAACTCCCGTAACTTGTTTGCACGGGATGTTAGATTCAAATGTTAACGAATTCTTGGTCCATACTATACTACTTTAATTTCCTCTTCCTGTCTACTTTCTACTGATGACGTACTCCTAAAAAATTTCGGCCACGGCAGCCAGTCTCAACGGAGACCAGCCAATCACGCAGGTGCACAGGTGTGTGCGCAAACAGGTGCCTTCTCTGTTCCCTACCTCTCATAATCCGATGGGACGGCTATCCGACACAAACGGGGAGAGATCAGGCGCAGAACTGACGGCTTTACGTGCTCTCCAAGGCATGGGGGTTAAGACCCCAACTTCCAAACTCCAGGATGCTATTAAGCATATCTTTTTTTTTTTTTTAATCTTTATTGATTACATATATAATGTAGAGGCTTTTAATCAAACATGATTATGCCAGCCTCATTGTATCCCACAATAACCAACCACATCATACAGGAAATTTCTAAAATTATGTTTACATAATAGCATAAATACTTATAACAATAACAGCAAAGATTCAAATCAAGATTCATAATTTGGGCAGACAATCACATCTTCTTTAAATTGTAAATAAACTCGTAAATTCTGGTTGCATCCTCACTGCATGGCTTGGACAAGATGGACTGGAAAGTACCTACATTTAAGACATTGATTTTTAAGCTAGACAATAATGTTTCCCTTTCTTTTCTGTATCGAACACATTCCACTAACAAGTGATGGACATCTTCAACAATTCCACATTGTTCACAGTTAGGACTACTGATTTTCTTCATTAAGAAACCAAACTTGTTGAGCAGAATATGTCCAGATCTCAACCTATGTGCAGTAACAACATGTCTTTTACTGATAATGTTATTTGAAAACCATGGAATACGAGAAGGTTCACACTGCATCGTTTTGTACCATATTCTCTTTTCTCGTGATAGTTTATCAAAATATTCCTTCCAAATTGCGTAACAATTAGCATTAAATTTAGGAAGGACTTCAAAATAACAAGATTTTATATGAATAATGGTACCATAAACAGCTGCATTTTTTGCTAAAGTGTCAACCAGCTTATTTCCCTTTAACCCGATATGCGATGGCACCCACTGCAACTTCAGAGATACGTTATTATTTTCAAACCAATACAACATATTCAAAATATCATAGGCTATCGATGCACCTCTGGAGCCAGAAGCGCATCGAGCCAAATGCTGCAGGGCACTTTTACTGTCAGTAAATATGGCCACCTTTTCATAACAAGTACTTTTAACATATCGTAACGCCTCTAAAATCGCAGCTAGCTCCACCGTCATAATACATAAATTTTTATTACATATTTTAAAACTACCACTGAATACATTACAAGGATCAAGAAACGCAGATCCTGATCCACTTGCACTTTTTGAACCATCCGTATATATAATGTGCCAGCTATTATACCTATTGTTAAGTTCACCGAGAATGTTATTTTTAAGTATGTCAGGATTATAAGTTTTTTTATTAAGCATATCTATAATGAGAAAAACTCAGTAACTCTTTTTTTTTATTTATTATTATTACTGAACTTCGGGAAGGAGTGATACGAAGGATTCACAGAAAACCGGTTTTAATCAATTCTGTCGAAGCTTTTCACTGAATTAGTAAAGTCATCCCTCCTTTTCTAATTCTTGGAGAGAACAATTGAAAGGTGTCCATGAACGGCCATAGTCACTTTCCATCAGGTTGGTCTGTTCTTTTAATCCCTATTCCAATAAAACTCAACTTCAAAAGCCGCAGAAATTAATAATTTTCTGTCGTTAGATTTAGATTTGGATGTCTGAAGTGATTCTATAACTTCTATGTTTACTTTCTTTAGAGCCAGTTACACCACCTACAGAAAGTCCCTGACAGACTATTCTGAACTTATCAGCCAAATAACTATACATTTCCGTTTAAAAAGTCTTGGATAGAGATATGTGTCAGATAATAATAACTTATTTAAATAATTTATAATACAGGCATCAACTGTCAGAAATCTCATTCGTCTTGAAAGCAGTAGCAACTTTAACGGAATCAATGAAAAAAGCACCCCCAGGAAAGGTGGACGCCGTCGCGTGGCAGAAGTTAATAGGTACGTAAAGAATGCGGAGCCTTATTTTAGCATAAAGGTGTAAGTTGTACTAGACTGATATCATAGTTAAGCAGAAGACTGGTGTCAACTTGAGGACAAAACCATCCCCTGTTTCTGAGGATTGCAATGGGTAGCAAGGCACTTGCGTCTCTTGTAGTCCATCAGGTGTCTCATTTGTTTATATGGCCATATATACACATATATATATGTAGGCAGAAAGATTTTTACACTTGTATATGAAAAGTGTAAGCTCAAAGTAATATTCTAAAATTATTTTAAAAATAAAATGTACCTACTTACGAATTTACCTAGAGGAAATAAAATAATTAATTATCATGTACCCAATATACAGCCTTGTGACACACCTTACTAAACGCATGGGACAAAGCCAAGATTATTGTTCTGTTCACAAATGTGTTATAAGTTTTTATTATCATTTAATGTGGCCAAAGAATATTAAGAAACAATACTGCATTATCGATTTTTTTATGAAAAAAAATATAATTTTAACATTATAAACAGTGTCCAAAGCTATTACCTGTGTGATGAAGGATTAAGAATATAGAGGGTCTCCATCCCTGTTCACCCCGTGTGTGTAGAAAGAACCAACTGGAGAAGCAAACTATACAGGTTCACGGCACTATAAACAGATAGAAAACTTTACACAAACCTTATCTGGCCACCGTGGTATAGTAGGCCAAAACCTCCTTGCTAAGGGACGCGTATGTCCAGCAGTGAAGTATTAAAACTGATGTGTGTGCAGGTGTGTACCCGCTGCTGGTGGGTGTGGCGGGTAGTGCACGAGCCTCAGGCTGCGCGGCAGCCCTGCGCGAGGCCCTGCTGCAGTTCGGAGCCCTGCTGGCCGCGCCGCCCTAGCGCCGCGTGCTCTACACCATACACATCTAGAGCACGCGCCTCTAGCGCCCGCACAGGTACATACCCACCCCTGATACGTTCGTTGGCACACCATCAGTCGTTGCTGAAAACATGGATGAGGACACGCACGCACACTCCCAGACACTCGTGCGCACGTTCACAGACATTCGTACGCACGCTCACGAACGCACGCTCACACAGTCACACGCACACAAAATTAGTCTCTGTCACCAATGACGCTTCTTGCTTAAACGTCTTATATTCCTTTTGTTTTTGACACTGACTTGTGTACTGGTAAAATAGTTGTCATTTTTTAAAATACTATCTTAATTTGAGATCCTGTCTTAACACCTACAAGAATACATCTAAAAATACATAACTGACCAAAAATATTGTATACTTTTAGCCAAATATATGTTTTCAGTGACGTCACAGCTCATGAGTATCCAGCCGGGACCGATATGGCGCAGCACCGTTACGCGATAACCATAAACACGTAATATATAAACCAATATTATATTATATTATAGTATTTTTATTCATAGAATTGTTAATATTTTAAGTTAATCATTAGTTAGTGTCAAATTTTATAACTATAAAAATGTTTTCGTGTCAAGATGTTACAGCCAAAATATTAATATTTTATATGACGTAGAAAGTTAAGACAAACCTATTAAACAAGCTTTTCTTTGGAAACAATTATCTTTGCTGTACTTTCCAAATTGGCGTTTAGTATTAACGTATCACAAGGTCACGCCATAACAGCTGATAGTTTTGTAAGAACGATAAGTTAACATAACGTCTTGACATGATCAATATTATTTAAGAACAATGTTTAAGGGAGCATTATGCGTCGTATATCGATACAGCAGCTTTAAAAGCCGTCGACTTATTGACGGCTTCCGCCAAACGATTCGCATCGGAAACAATTTTACTATATTTAAACGATATTAAATCGTGTGCACAGGAGATAAAGTCTATATTACCAAGTGCGATTGCCAGTTGCTGAACTTGGTTATTCGGAGGCAGACTGACGCCAGGGTTTCATAATGGAAATAGAGTATATGTATATATTAGAGCCTTTTTATGTACGATTGGTAATTTTTAATACGTGAAAAATGAGTGATAATGGAAAAAAATGTTATTGGAAAGTGTACCTTCAGTTGTTATGTAAAAAGTGTGTTTTACTTTGGTCAATTTTATTCGTGAAGTATTTCAGTGCGATGGTACTTTAGCGCAGGTTTCGTTTTACAGTTAAACGTTTAAAAATTAAAATGTACATTAATCATATTTTAGCGTAATGTTCCCTTTAATCAATAAAGATATTGGGTTGTATATATCCATATTTAGGGACGCTCTTGTGATGTTCTTCACAAGTGATAATTGGGAAGATGACTGTATCGTAAATAAATACCAATGTCCACTTCATTAAAACTAATATCGCGAAACATCTCAGAAAAGACAATTAACATAGCTTTTTATTATTATTACGAACTTAAATCAAATATACAGTGAAATCGAGTGGTTTAAAATAGTGACGTCACAATTTTGTATTTAGTACATTTTTCATACAAAATTGTCGTTTTGAAAGATGATAAAAAGTAACTAATTTGACTGAGATGTCATCTAGCCTATTTATTATTGTCAATTTGTCAGACTGGAACTGACTAAGACAAGGCCGTGTCCGAAACGGCTTGTCATAAGAATCACATGCATCCTTATTAGGCCTAAGATGAACCAGTCTGTCTGTCAGTCAGGTTTATAGTTATAAATAAAATTATTTTCAATGTATAATATGTATGTATTTATAAAAAAAATGTATGTAAGTGTTCTATCCACTCTAGCGTCCATTGATCATGGAAGTGGGGGGTGTTAGGTTTATTTTCGTTACGGAATTTCTTGATTCGGTCGCCGCGCTCGATAAAAACTATGCAATAACTTAAATACATTTATTAAATAAAATTGCGGGTTTCTTGAAAAAATAAATGTGTTCCTCAGGTTTTCAATTGTGGACAATTTGGTATTCACGGATGTTATATCAAACGTAACAAATAAGATAAAATTATATTACAAAGTCGCTGTTGTGATGTGCGCACAAAAAAAGTCACTGCCAGGACAATGCGATGTACATCTGTGGAATGAGAATTGTATTATGACGTACTATATACCTAGTCTTGCCATAAATATTGTAATAAAGAAAAAAGAAAATTGTTAACTGCAAATAACATTTATTACTTTTACAGTGTGTCAGTTTAATACATAAATATAAAACAATTAAAAATATAAAAAGCTTATTCGAAGTGGTCTCCATTGGCTGCAATACAGTCCTTTAAACGATGAGGCCAGTTATCAATAGAAGCACGCACTCTTTCCATGGGAAAATTCTTCACTGCCAATCGTATAGATTGTTTTAGGGACTCCAAATTATCATGGCGTTTAGAGCAAGCTGTACTCTCTAAAACTGACCACAAATCATAATCCAGCGGATTAAGATCGGGACTAGACGACGGCCAGTCTTCAGCTCTGATGAAGTCCGAAACGTTCGATTCCAACCAAGACTGCGTGGACCGAGCTTTATGACCCGGCGCCGAGTCTTGCTGGAAGGACCATACTTGGTTATTGAACATGGTGATGTTAAGGGGCTTAACTACCTTCTCAAGAATGGTATCTTGATACACTTGTGCCGATGTTTTGATACCTTTTTCACAAAAATATGGCTCAGTCACTCCTTCATAGCTAACACCCCACCAAACCATCACTGAAGTCGGATAATGTCCACGTTGCACTCTGTCGACTAATTGGGAAGCTTCCTTAGAGCTTTGAGCATAAATACGGTCATTTTGTTTGTTAAAATGTTGCTCAATTGTAAAAATTTTCTCATCCGTAAACAAAATTTTTCTGTGACCTCCCTTTGCGTACCGCTTCAGTAGTTGTTTCGATTTTACCACCCTATTCTTCTTTAAATTATCAGTTAAGAAATGGCCAGTGCGTCTCTTATAGGCTGCAAGTCCTAAGTCATCTTTTAAAATACGCGACATGGTTCTAGGTGCTATCTTCATTTCCCGAGATAAAATCTTTTGCTTTCGGACAGGATTTCTTCGAATTCTTTCCCTTACTGCTTTGACCACCTTTTTCGTACGAACACTACGTGGACGGCCAGATCTTTTTCTGTCACAAACAGAGGAGGTCTCATTGTACCTATTAATAGCCCGGTACACAAACATTTTACTAATACCAAGTGTATGGAGAGTTTTAAAAATTGCATTTGGCTCCATACCTACTTTGTGTAATGCTATCACAGCGATTCGGTTCTCTTTATCACCCCACACCATTTTAATATCGCAAAATATTTTACAATGTATTGGCGCCAAAATGAGAAAACACAATGAACAATCGTATAAAAATGACAGATTCGAAATTCAAATGTAATATTTTTTTATAATTAAGTGTAACAGTATTTATGGCCAGACTAAGTATAAAAAAATTTGCTTAATGGAATACCTATAGGCTAAATAACTACTGGCGACAGTTACTAAGGTGAGGCCTATGGCCAGCAGTAGACTGCTAAAGGCTGCTGTGTTTTCAGCACTGGAGTAGTTGACAGTGTGTTTTCAGCACTGGAGTAGTTGACAGTGCGTATAAAACGACAGTGTGTTTTCAGCACTGGCGTAGTTGACAGTGCGTAAAAAATGACAGTGTGTTTTCAGCACTGGCGACAGTTTATAAAAACACGAGATGTGTGTTACCCCACGTGTTAACATCGATTATCTGTGCAACGTCCCTTATATGTGGCAATACAACCAATATCTTCATTGATTCACAACTACCCTCATGGTATTACAAATGGTTTATGTTAAAATTAATATAAGTGTGTTAAACCATTCCTGTTAATGTTACTATGTGTTTCTAACTAGAAATATCGTTTGTATATTTATAGAGTATTTAACTTAATGTAAAAAATGAATTCAAGGCAATATTTGTAGCTAAAACCTATATATTTATTGAAGATACAATCACAGTTAAGTTACATAGTGATAGCTATGGTTAAATTTTGTCTTTATAACATTAGAAAAGTAATGGAATAACTGGTCGCTAGAATAACTCCACAGTAAGGTATTGTAAAACCACATTTCATCTGATGGTAAGCGTTACACTTTTTGCGTCAGTCGTCGATTCGATTTCTATCCAATTGTGTAATGTTGTTTTTGGGCGTAATTTATTTAGACCATACCATGATCAACAGTCGGGTTTCCTCGTTACAGACTTCACCAAGTTGATCATCAGACGGCCATAATGTGAGATGTTTCAAGTTTGATTTTATCAAGATGAATTACAAATACAAAAAATAATATTTTTTTATATAAAATAAGTTATATTTTATATGCATTTTAAACAATTTAATCAACAGCTAACTGTCAATGAAGAGAGCTGTGATGAATAGAGGCCGACACAACACAACGAGGGCGTGACGTTCATAATTGTTATAAGTAACGGTAACCGCTTACCATCAGATGAAAAAAAAAGTATATTCATATCAAGTTCATAGAATTTCAGTACTTAATATACAAATAAATGGTTTTATTCAGGTGTGTCTTTCGGGAATACCCGACTTTGGGACAAATAGAATACAACACGAATGGCGCAATGGTTAATGCGGTTACGTCGCCGCCTATTACGCTGAGTGTTGTGGGTTCGTTACCCACATGGACAACACTTTGTGTGATCCATATATTGTTTTCTGAGTCTAGGTGTTTTATTGTGTCTTACTTGTAAATGTCTGTAAAGTTCCCCGCAACACGGGATTTATTTCCAGTGTGGTCGTTATATAAAAATACAGAACACACACATATTGACAATATCACCAATCCAGTCTAATGTTTCACAATTTGAATAAGCAAATTATTGAAAGAAACAAAGAAACCTGACTGCGTCAAATGGTACTTCTCAATCGAACCACTTTAATATAAACATTTTTCAAACAACCAGTGTTACTCATAAATATGACGAATCTAGACTATAGAGTGTGCCAAAGACATAAACATACATACAAACAAATGACTGCATGGTTGGCCTAGTGGTTTACGCGGTCGCCACGCCGCTCTCTACTGACCTGAGTGCCCACCCACAAGTTCAAATCCCACATGGGACAACACTTTGTGTGATCCATAAATTGTTGTTCTGAGTCTGGGTGTTCTTTGTGTCCGTTTCTTGTATGTTTGTAAAGTCCCCCGCGACACAGGATTTATTACTAGTGCGGGCGTTGTCTTTTAAAAAAAAAAAAAAAAAAACACTAGAGAAATCCTTCCAATACAGTCGAGTAAAAAGGATCCGAAGTTAGTCGAGCACCCTTGAAATACACATTGAATTAAAACTATTTACATCTGTACGAGTATCACTTAATCAGTTTTGTATAAAACACGAGAATTTTTGCACTTTTACAAGCTAACTATTAAATATTAACCGATAGAATTAGTGTTAATTGGTCCCGTACCGCCACAATTAGGTATTATTTGCGCTATTAAAAGCAGCTAAAATACATTTGTAACGCAAATAGATGGTTTTTAATGTAAATTCGACAAATAAATATAGTATCAATGAGACTTAAGCCATAGGTGAGATATGTAGTGGGATTTTTGTAAGAGTGATTGTTTAGAAAACTTAATATTTCAGTTTTACAACACTTTTTAGTTAGAAATTAAAACTGTTTTTCATCTAAACTGGCATATTAGGCGTTCTAAACAATAAATTCACTAACTTGTTACCGAAGGAGTAAATAAATAGTAATAATAATTAATTGTGTTTCATTTGAACTTCGTACTTTGTGCACTAGATGGCGTTGTGTGTCGTTACGTCTCTTACTATTTCTACACGCGGCACGATGGACCGACGATTTGAAAAAAGGCGGCAGGCAGTAGATGGATTGTCCCAGACCGAGATAGTTGGCGTTCCTTGTGGGAGACCTTCGTCGAACGATGTCGTAGTAACAGCTGTTCCCAGATCCCTCCTATCTCAGGCGCAGAGTGGCACACCACAAACCCCGGTGGGGTGACGGCCCGAGGAGGTTTCCACGCGTTAAAAAAAAAGAACAAAAAGTCCTTCGTTCAGCAGTGGACGGCGATAGGTTAATGTGAACTACACGTAAAATTGTTTCAGAGATGTTTATCTATTTATTTTATGACAGACGGGGCAAAGAAATCGTCCGTTCACCCGATAGCAAGTGACTACGTTTATAAATATTTGCAACTCGGGAGTCATAACCGCGTGGCTGGCTTTTAAAGATGAAAGACGCTCGTTTGAAGCTTTTAGTTTTCGTTACCCGAATTTTTTTTAATAATAATAATATTTATTTATTTCAAAAAGAATTCAATACTAGATTACAATATTACAAATATCTTGGCAATATTTTTACAAATCAGTGAATTTAGCATCTGCAATCGAACTAGGCAACGCAATTACTCCAAACCTTGTCGTTTTTAGATTAAAAAACAAACTTTATTTAGGTGTTTAACAAACTAGACTATTTTATTCTCATGCGATTTCCGTATTGTGCTTGTTATTGATACAACTCCGTGATATTCGAGCCGTTACACTCAATAGTTGTAGGTGTAGCGATATCAGTGTCGACTTCGACGTAAATAGCTCGGTCTGGTATACATTGTTCCTTTCCTGTATGAGGAAAAACAATGTTACCATTGTATTTACGAGTATATGTTACAGCTAGGCCTTAAAATTGGCTACTTCGTGATATGTCTGTATATTACATTAAATGATTGTAGTTCATGATATATACAGCCGAGTAAATATGATCCTATTTTTATGTTTAATGAGATTATTGATACAGATATTATGGTATCATCACCTGGTAATGAGAAGACGTTAGCTAGTCGTTGATCTTTCTACGAAATTAGCATTGTATACAGTTGTTTAACGACCAGGTGCTTGATATTTAAAAACCAGGAGCGTGCTGATAATAACAGTAAATATGTATAATAAATAAATACTTAAATTAATTCCGGAGATAACGACAACGTGAATATCGGACACAACCTGGCTGAAGATACGTAGACGTTATGGGGTCGTACTACTGTAGTAGCCTAGGAGTCCATATGTATTTCAGCCATAGAGTAGTGGTACCCGGCCGGATGAAATATCTTGTGTTGTTCCGGACATAAAGAGACATAATTATGATGACAAAACCTTAAATTCCTAACACGTGATCGTACTTTGCCGTTCTTTTATCATTTGATTTGTTTTTTGTGGCGCTAATAAGTGTATATTCTTTCTTTCTTGCGTTTTTATGAATTACTGTGTTTGCCTGTGACTATAATATTAGTTCTAACATCGATGCACTCATAACATCAAGTGATATTGAACTACAAAAGCGATTAAAATGTGAAAGAAGAAACGCTCGGTCGTGCCGGCGCGATTCACGGTTTAAATACACCGTTGAGGTCGACGCACCCGCGGCCGCTTGAAATAGATGAATGCCAACAGACTGCGTTTCCTACTGAACTTTATCAGGGTTTACGGTAAAGCTAATTTGATGTCAGTCCTCTTAATAAACTGCCGTAGGTATGCTTAGCTTAGTATGTGTTATACAGCATATCTAGACCAAGACTGTATCACCTAGAATATTTTGCATATGGTTATTAACTATCCAAATGAGCGTTGTGCGAGATTACAAAAGAATACAGTTTTTTCTTTAAGAAAAAAGCTTGTGTTTCTTAGTTTAAATCGAATGACAGCTTCATCTAAAAATTATTTTAGACAAAAATAATTGTATTTAGTACGACTTTTTTAAATTTGATAAATTTTATAAGTTGGGATATTATTATACCAAAACTAGCATACCTAGATTACACCTGGATACTATTAAAAGAAAGAAAGAAATAAATTTATTAGCAGCACAAAACAAAAACAAGCAGCACAAAACAAAAACAAGGAGCACAAAATAAAAACAAAACAAATAAATAACAAAACAAGCAATACTACGAAACAATAAATAACCCAGTTGTGTGACTAAAAAGCCCCATATCGCCCTATAACTACAGCCCTGAACGTACAGTACGGTCAGTGACTGTAACGCTGATTTTTAACTGAAGCCCAAAAATACCTCACGGACATGTGCAGTTCTAAATCCATAAACACACATATTAACATATACATGCGTTACTTAAAACAAATATCTTGAATACAATAAAAACAATCAAATAGCTATTATAATCGGTATTTGATATTAAGTATACGATGAAAGAACATATACAAATGTAATAATTGTGATTATTGCGGTGTTATAAACAATATGTTTACTTTTGGCTTAAAAGTATATTTTCCTTCTAAAACCGTAATATGTTAAAACTTAGGAGAGGAGGCAATACTAAGAATTAATTAATACATACTCTGAAGGTTTGTACATTGCAACAGACTACTACATACACACATAAAATCACACCTGTTTCCCTGAAAAGGTAGGCAGAGGTATATTAAACGTCTATTTTTCGCCAGTGCTTTGGTCCTACCTAATAAGTGGAGAGTCTATTGCCACTAATCGAGATGTTTTGTTGAGCTGGTGCACCACTTGCAAGTCAGGTTGGCTTGGAGTCCTAAGTTCTTCGTGGGAACCCGATGCACCGAGCGCACTACTTAATCTATATGTATATACAAAAGGAACCCCTACTTCTCTAGGTCACAGCATCACGCGTGCACGTCTGAACCGATTTCAACAATTCTTTTTGAAGTGAATATTTCTGTAGCCGCGACTTTTAGAAAAATCCTATAGTTTCAAGTCAGTAGCGTGCCAATGTTTAAAGTAATATATATTTATAGCTATGAGAATAGAGTAACGATAAATGTGAAAATTGGATTAATGCTAATAATTTTAATTCAAAAATTATAAAATTTTAATTGTTAATTTTACAGTTTCAAATTTCAAAATACAGTTCTAAGTTTTCACTTCTGTTGGCAATTCGGATTCGGATAGCCCATTAATTAAATGAACAAAATGTCATGAAATTATCTCCAGAGATATTTTTTTTTATTTCTTTGTTACAAAACAGGCAACGATTTTTGTTGAGCCTTATGGATAGACAGACAGACGTGTGTTTCAAAAGTATTAGAAATCCTTGTCCGTAAAACTAAACACTAAATAAACCGCAAGTCGAAAACAAAATTTTTAATGTATAAATTGAGACCCAAAAATGAATTTCATGAATGCATAAGTAACTGAAAAGTTGTGTAACAAGTCACAAATATGAACCAGCATCATGTACCCATCCATAAATGGTAACTCGTAGTGGGTCAACTCACATAATTTCATCACGTGATTAACTTGTAGTACTTGAGTGTGGGCAGGTTAGGTAATGGCTATTTTTGTACCACACAAATAAACAGAAAATATAATTGGTCCTTGATTTTGTTTACAACCTCATTCGAATCTTATACTAGGAATAATTAATTGTTTCTTTGAAATACAGTCCGTGACACGAATTATAATTTTTTATTTAGGTTTATGGTTGATCTCAAAAAGAAGACGGGCCTTAGTCAAATAGTCAACTAAAATGCAAGTCCTTAAAAAAAATTCAGGATACAATATTCAATCATTCCATAGTTTCAATAATTAATTATTGCCATATATGTTACTAAATCTTATCGTACCTTGAATCCGAATCGTTTCGTTAAATTTGAATACTATTCGTAATTCTTAAGAAGTGTTCGTAAATTGAAAAAAATAGAAATGGTCACCTGCTAATGATTGAACGTTGTTGAAGAGTAGTAATGGATAAATATTGAATATGTATTATATTGTATATGTAACAAAGAATATTTAACTGACACTTACCATTTGGAGACCCTAGTTTTTAACTATATTCGTTACTATAACTTGAATGAATCCTACTGACTTCATAAGCTAATAGAGGATTGTGCGGGGTTTAGTTCTGCTTATGGCAATTAGAAAACAAAATCTGGCGCTATTTTCAGTATACTATTTATATACGATAGAAAACGATGAAAACTGTGAATAGGTTTCAATCCTCCGTGTCTCGGAGAGCAAATTGAGCAATCGGTCCCTAGCACACAAACATCTTTGAGCAATCATTTTGGGCAGTTAAGAGTCCTAAAAACTTCGACAAGTCTTTCTGAATTTCAATATCGCCTAGTGTTTGAGTTGTGAAGGTCCGTTACTCCTTGTAAAAAATAAATGGTACCTATCGTAATAGATTAAAAGCCAACCCAACTTAATTTGGGAGAAAACGATCGCACGAAGAACTCGGTACAATTATCATACCGTTACAAACTAGCCATTTACGGCTATATAATACTAAAGTTATTTATCCTGCAAACATGACCGAATACGTCGCAACGGGCCGTGATGTCACCGCACCTACATGCATAAACAAGTATCAACTCTTGTGATTCTTGGACCTTTTAATTCTCAATGACATTCGTTGTGTAGGCTCACGTCGGAGTAGAATACTGTACACATATTCTATTCAAATTACAGATGTTTACTGTGTAGTAAGTAAATACATGAAGGTTATTCGAGGAACATTACTCATCGATTGTTGAATAGAAAGTGTTGCGATTATGGCGCGATGATGTCAGATATGTATCAGTCGGAAGTCAAACAAGATAGATTATAAAGTATTCGACAAATTTGAGATTGAGTAATAAGACTAAGTTTAAACATTCACAATAAGTGATTCTTTTATGATAACCTACTTTGAAAAATTACTCTCGGGTTAACTAGCGTGGGAGTAACATTGACCAGCACACTTCCTTTTGTTTCCGCTCATGCCCTGCTCAGTGGGAGCCATATGTTACAGTGATTTCACCTGTACCTATTATTTAAACAGGCCTTTAGAAGATATCTACTACTACGAATATCTGACAAATTTCACTTCTAGCAGAATCCTGAGTAAAGATTTAATAAACATCGAACCTTTTTCTTATAATTATAGGTAATTAGAATTGGGACTCGTAGTTAACTGCCTACCAATTTCACATGGCATGTCGCATAAACGGACGACAAACTATAACGACAAATAGTAAAAAGTAAATAAAACTGAATAAGAACCTATTACTATTAGTCTTGGTATCATAGACTAAATCCTTGCTAAGGAGAGGCCTATGTCTAGCAGTGGACTGTTGGACGCTATTGATGACCACTACTAATCACTTCTTAAAACAGTTTTTGTCTTTTACATACTCTAGTTTCATGATCCTGTACTATACTGACAAAAGTCGCCTTGGTCACCTTCAACTTCTAAATATATCATAAGTAAATGATATTCTTACCAATTTCTCGTAGATATAAGTAGGTACCTAGCTAAGTTGCCAACTTCAGATTAATTAATATTGAAAAGCTTATTTACTACTCGATTTAAAACTTGCTCTGGAAATATTACATCACGTCTATATCGAGCGTTATCAAGTTAACCTTCTCTGCGCAGAGAACGATAAACAGATTGTCCTAGTAGGTACGTACCTGTCTATTATCTACCGTTGAATTTGCCGTTACATAATACAGTTATGCCAATGCGATCATATTTTCTCAATTTACGAATGATGGCAACTTTATGCACTGGGTAGGGAGCTAATATGTACTTTATTTTCACTACCTACTACGTGTATAAGCTTCAAAGCCAATGGAAGGATTTAGGTGTAAATACTTATAATAGTTACTGCAAATCATTTACATTGCACAACGTGGATTCAATGCCACAGGCATTTTCTTGCAGTCCTTTGGGTGATGCAGAGATGTATGCAGGTATAACATTTTGCGATTTAGTCAATTTTTTTTCACTATTAGAATTGGTCGGTCAGTGGTTCAAGTTTCTAGGTGGTCGATACTAATAACTCTTCGTGAGTTTTTAAACAATATCTACTTAGTCTTCAAAGCTAGATCAGATTTTTGTTATCAAACTAAAATGCATGGTGGCCAAATCAATGCCACACATACCTATCCACTTATGGAACTAGTTCGATGACTATTTTAAAACCTACTTTAGTAAACTAACGGAGTTTCCATTATAGAAATAACTCAGTATGCCGATTGCTACTTGTTGGTTTGTCGAAAAAATCAAGTTTATAAACCTCTCAAATAGTTTAGACGAAAAGACGCTTCGTAAAAAGAGCAGGTAGTTATTTTTTTGCTGCATTCGACTCCTGCGCCGGCTGTGGCTAAACTAAAGCGACAATAGCAGCGACCCAACAGCTGCAGTCCTTTTGAACGTGCGTTTTTTCTACACGTTCTAAATACAAAAGCTACTTTTTATTTGTACCTATTTGGCTCTGTATTTAGTATCTACCTTATACGAGTGGAAAATTAGCTGATATTTACTCTATACCAGACGTGCATGTATTCGATAGGTCGTAAGGAATTAAACCACAAAGTTTCACATAATTTCTTTTTTATTTGCTTTCACCGGAATGTATCGGTGTGAGTGTGCCGGTTTAGTGGCTTAATACTCCTCGGCTCCCTCACCCTCGCCCTCGGCGGAGTCCATGCCGACCTCTTCGTAGTCCTTCTCGAGTGCGGCCAAATCCTCACGAGCTTCCGAGAACTCACCTTCCTCCATACCCTCACCGACGTACCAGTGCACGAACGCACGCTTGGCGTACATAAGGTCGAACTTGTGGTCCAAACGGGCCCAGGCCTCTGCAATGGCGGTGGTGTTGGACAACATGCACACGGCACGCTGTACCTTAGCCAGATCACCACCGGGGACCACGGTCGGGGGCTGGTAGTTGATGCCCACCTTGAAACCGGTAGGACACCAGTCCACGAACTGGATGGTCCTCTTTGTCTTGATGGTAGCGATAGCCGCATTGACATCCTTGGGCACGACATCACCACGGTACAACATGCAGCAGGCCATGTATTTGCCGTGACGGGGGTCGCACTTGACCATCTGGTTGGCTGGTTCGAAGCAAGCGTTGGTGATCTCAGCTACAGACAGTTGCTCGTGGTAAGCCTTCTCGGCGGAGATGACGGGCGCGTAGGTGACCAGAGGGAAGTGGATACGTGGGTATGGCACCAAGTTGGTCTGGAACTCGGTGAGATCGACGTTGAGTGCGCCGTCGAAACGCAGAGAGGCCGTGATGGAGGACACGATCTGGCCGATGAGACGGTTCAAGTTGGTGTAGGTTGGGCGTTCGATGTCCAAGTTGCGGCGGCAGATATCGTAGATAGCTTCGTTGTCGACCATGAAAGCGCAGTCAGAGTGCTCCAAGGTTGTGTGGGTGGTGAGGATTGAGTTGTAGGGCTCGACGACGGCGGTGGACACCTGGGGTGCAGGGTAAATGGCGAACTCCAGTTTGGACTTCTTTCCGTAGTCCACGGAGAGTCGCTCCATCAACAGGGAGGTAAAACCTGAGCCAGTGCCTCCACCGAACGAGTGGAAAATGAGGAAGCCCTGCAGGCCGGTGCACTGGTCAGCGAGTTTGCGGATGCGGTCGAGTACTAAATCAACGATTTCCTTGCCAATGGTGTAGTGACCGCGGGCGTAGTTGTTGGCCGCGTCTTCCTTACCAGTGATAAGTTGTTCTGGATGAAACAACTGTCTGTATGTGCCAGTGCGGACCTCATCTGTTAGAAGAAAAAAAATTTATTAAAGCTAGACATCTAATTTAAGAAAAGGGAAGGATATAAATTCCTACTTTTAAATTAACAATTTATAAAATTTAGGTACTCTCTACCTACACTTGAATTTATTGACAGAAGAAGGGTTTGGTACCCAGTTAGGAGCGAGTGAGATTTAACATGAAAAGAAACTAGAGTAAGATAAACAGCATCATTTTACTAACCTACTACTGTAGGTTCCAAGTCAACGAACACTGCCCTGGGGACATGTTTGCCTGCACCGGTCTCACTGAAGAAGGTGTTGAAGGAGTCATCACCACCGCCCACGGTCTTATCTGTGGGCATCTGGCCATCAGGCTGGATGCCATGCTCAAGGCAGTATAGCTCCCAGCAGGCGTTACCAATCTGGACTCCAGCTTGGCCAACGTGTACAGAGATGCACTCACGCTGTGGACAAAAGAAAACTTACATAAAAATTTGGTTTGTAAGTACATTATAAATAAAGAAATAAAATTTTAAATAGTAGTATAACCTCAGTTTTAAATTATAGATTTTTACTGTATCATTGATTTTGAATCATGTCTATTCATTTGATTAAAATCAGAAATAAAATATAATGACTAACAATACATTTACATCTATTGCTACAATATTTTAAATTTAAATCCTGTCAGCTTGGCGTAATAAGTTAATTAAACATTCAATCAACTGGTTTAGTTAATATATTATAATTGAAAACGTAAGTTTCGAGGCCTAGTACCCTACAATAATCACCTATGTGCTATTCAAAAACTTCATTTCAAAATCTTCAAACATGTTCCATGTAGGTCAGCGAAAGTAATGTACTTTTTACTCAAAGTCAATTACAAAGCCCGATAAAAAGAGAGAAAGGAGAGATCATCACAATACAAGTACCGGCCGGCTTGGGCAGAAAGTTGTGAAAGTTAAGACATCGATCTACGCAGAGCACATTGACTTTCCCGCCCTAAGTGATTGATTGGTACGTCGTACTAGCCTATCAGTATAAACTTATCAAGCAAAATTGTTTTAATAAGAACTGTAATCTTTGTAAGAATACATTATCGTCATCATATTTTAGATTAGATCATTCTAAGAATTTAAGTACACAACAAACCTACAAAAAAGTAAAGAATGATTTATATGACGACGCATAGTTTCATTATCTTTTCTTTTCAGTGCAAAGGTAAGTAGCGATGAATTGATCATAACTTTTTAATCGATTCAGTTGACTAAAAGACAAGGCCAAGGTGTTGTTCCGAAAACGTGATATCACACCGGCCAACCTCGAATGAGGTCATCTACACGTCACCGTTAAATTAGCGGAAAATGAAAAACAGAATTTCTATAACTGATACGAGAATAAAATTCTCAATTTGAAAAATACTTATCACTTTTACAATGTTCGAAGTTAAATATTGGGCGTGGCTTTAGAGCCGGCGTGGCAAGCCCAATTCTGGTAACATTAAAATTATCGATCTAAACCAAAGAATTCTAAATCTTAAACAAAGAACAAAAGGCTGTAATATCTATCATGAACACTAATTTCTCTTCTCGGGGTACGGTTCCTAATAAGAATATTTCAATCGGTCAGCATACCGACAAAATGGTGGCCTGACTACCCGGCTTTTAGTACCTCGAAATCCACGTTAACACTTTTAGAAACTATATGCGCCTCAATCTACGTAAAACCAAAAATAAAAACGTGTACTCACCATTTTGAATTGAGTTTTGTTGAACTTACTGCAAAAATAAATTAATTAAATAATTCAGTCGTCGTTCAGCGCGACCGGTTAAGAGGCTTGCCAAACGAATGTGAATAAGCGAAAATCCGTTGACGCCGCTTTTATAGTGCCGGCTTCGTGGGGGACCGACGCTATGCGATCGGCACTCGGATTGGTCGATTTCATTGCCGCATGGGCGGACCAGCCAATAAGGCGAAACCTGCATTGTATCACCATTGCGGGAATATGTGGGATGGTGAATCATTCATTTTAAACGTTTTGAGTGATGTACATATAAACAATCGACATTGAAAATTCTTAATGCGACACATAGTTTATTGGATTGGTTGAATACTGCTTATGTTGAATAAGTTCCTCAATTCGAAAAAGAACATGATGATACAGAAGTGATGAAAATGCGATCTGTTCATTTTATTTACCTATAACCTTTCCTATAATAAAGTAAAGGCGCCTCTCTCGTGTTGAGCCTGAGTTCCTACTTTGATGGGCTTTGGTATGACTTGCACAGTCGAATTTAGTTTTTGAAGTTTAGTTAAATTGCACACAGTAAAGCTGGCCATGTCAGATTAAAGTGGGGTAAGCAAGGTCCTACGTTTAACTTTCAACCAGATGGGTTAAGCGTCTAATGGAAAGCAAAGTAGGATTAAATTTCTATCAAAAGTTCCTCACTATTCGGGTCTATAACCAGTGCTTGTAAAATAAATGTTGCTGAAAATGCCGTCAAACAGATATTGCCTGAGAAAAATGGTCAATTTTTTAAAAACAAATTGGATTATACTAGTATAACTTTAAAGCTTAAGTTACTGTCTTTAAAAACTACAACTAAGAATTGGTTGTTTCCTGGTGGTAGGGAATGCATTATTCACAATCTGTGTGTACCAACGTGAAACAGTTTACCTAAGCCCAATCTTCTTTATAACATCAGTGTTTTTTCTGCAAAATTTCTATTTAATATGACTGTCTCGGTGACGCAATAATAGTGTATGCGACTGCAGTGCTGAGGTCTTGGATTCAATTCCCAGATCAAATTAAATGTTTGAATGATTACAAATATTTTAAGTATTTAAGTATTCTTTTAGTAAGTCGAGCTTTCGTAGTACAAGCTCTTCTTAGTTTGAAAGTAGTTGACATGAAGTATCATACATTTGAAATATATGCCTTTTAAAGTTATATATATTTAATTATTTATATGAAGTGGAACTTAAACAGCACCTTAACTCGTAACAAGGTTTAAAAGTCAGAATTAAATCGTTGACAATTAAAAATGACGATTAGTAATTCTAATAAAGTCTTTTATGTCTTGAAAAGTACTGTTAAAAAGCTCCAGTCAAAATAAATTAAGTATGTCTGAAATCTAAATGTCTAAAATATTATTTCAATACAATCTTTCTATTTCTATCGAATCAGTGGAGCCACATCACTAAAAAGATCGTTATTTTCATGCCGTCGGTGTGTTGTTCTGGCTTGGGTTGGTGACAGCATACTACGATACGAAAATGTCTATGTGTGCAAACAGTCTGGATACTTTTTTACCAGTTAATGTGAAGTCAAGGCAATAGTTGTTCAGAAAATTGTATTTATTTGAGCAAGAACATTGATTAAATGTTATTTCTTAGGTTTAAAAGCCAAAATTGTTTGTTAACTGCCATAATTTCGGACAATACCGGATATCCTACACACACATGTGAAGTTTGTATTCCATGTCCGATTCGTTTGTCGCATGTAGGGGTATTCAAACTTTTTCTATATTTAGTAACGGACCAGACAGGCGCTAGGCGGCGATCGATAATGGACTGGTTATTCTGTAGACGGTTGAGAATGTCATATATAGTATTTTTGTTTTAAACTCAGCCGTAGTCTTAATTATCACTTAATCCAAGTGAAATCAATACCTTGATTAATATCGGCCCAGTTTAAAAAATTCGGGCTTCGGTATTACCATTGAGGTAAACGTGTATTAGATCAATGGATATACGACGCTATAAGAATGCGTCCTGCTTTATTTAAATTTTTACTGCTTAAAATACACAAATATATATCAATCATCAATCATCAACACCTTTAACAGTCCACTGCTGGACATAGGCCTCTCCTTAGCAAGGAGGTTTTGGCCTACTATATCAAGCTGACCAAACTGGGTTGGCATGCATAGGGTTTGTTTCAAGTTTAGCTTCTCTTTATATCTTTATTTCTATTTACATATTTATTTTATTTATATATTTTCATGAAAAACAACTATCATTACAGGTACAATAATTGTAATAATGAAGTTGAAATTAATAACAGTGGGATATAAATGTTGAATTAAAATAACCCTTAATCTAAGAATTTAAGTAGGTAACCGAAAGTTTTAAGAACTGTTGTGAAAAATCTTAAGATTAATATTATCTCTGTTCAAGATACCTGTATTTCGTTACAGTTCATAATTATATGTTATAAAACTGCTCCTACTAATTAAAATTTTGCGTATTTAGTTCCGTTAATAATCTTAATTAATAAGTTGGTAGCCCAGTGGTTATCAAATTTGAACACAATTTTCCTTGAAGAGACAGTTCTCTTTGGAGTAAAATGTGTTCGATAAATTCAGTCATAGTATAAGTAATAGTAAATAATTTTACTATAAAACAAAATCAGTTGAGTGTGAATTGAAAATATTCATCTGTTTTGTTTTGTCAAGTCAGGTCACATCACAATGTTTATATGAAATTGTTAACAGCGCCATCTACATGTAGTTCGTCAAGCTATTAGATTCCTTCTTTGCCTAACAACGAACCGACTATGCTGCCATCTGTCTTTAAGATTTAGAATAAAACGAAATGGCCGTGATAATTGTTGCTCTTTTTAATTTTCGTGATGAAACTTAGAATATTTTTTACATAAAATAGTAAAACTAGAAAGAGTATGTATATAATGTCTGTTATGGTACTAAATATTAATCTTGAACAATACTGGCACCAGCAGAATACCCTAGACAGGACTTTTAAAGGTAAAAGCATTTTTTTTAAACACTTAATTTAATATTTATAACCTCTACGAATTCTACAACTCTTGAATATTGAACAAAATTCATAGACAGAACTGTGGAATAGAGAACGTGAGCATTTATTAGAAATAAAAATTAGTAATAAAATTCCTACAAAAATGTGTAAATAAGATACGTATTTACAAGATATTTTTACAAATACTAGTAGGTATCCAGATTTCTAACTTTACTCCGACATTTAAAAAAATATAATCTTTAAACCTAAATATTCTATAGGTTTGATGAAACTTACCAAATCAAAGTTTCCCGCGCTTTTTGACATCGATTTGGATTGAACCATGGAGATACGTAAGCATCTAACAGGTACATTTAAATTATTAGATGTAACTGACAATTTCAATTTTACTTATTGCTCTCCATTTTGGTGGTAACATATATACGCAATATCTCTTATCTTTAAAATGGGCTCGGCTCAAAGTAATGTTTCAACGTTTTGAGGCATAAACCGTGTAACCAACGCTATATTTCGAAAATTTAATAATATTGACTATTTAATTGTAATTATGTTCTGAGTTTCTAAAAATAATTGTCTGAAGTATTACATTTTTCAGTTCAAACTAGTCCTTTGTAATATCCATTGATCTAAATATTACACATTGCGTCGATCCCACGGAAAATTAGAAAGAGAAGAAATAATGATGAATGACGGTTAGATAAACAAAGACAGTATTGTTTAAAAATAATAACGAAAATGTTATGCTGTTTTACTAGATGTAAATTACTTACAAAAGAAACTATTATACCTTTTGTTTGTAGAAGGTTACCGGTTTCAGTTACACAGTTCGTATTTGTAAGGACTGTTACAATCTCAAAATTATTAAATATTTATTAGATTCAAATTGCAAAAAGAATATATACGTCAAGGTGGGAATAGGTACCCTACCACAGAAAAATAATAGCAAAGAGTCAGATGATAGAGAAGCCATAGTAATTATGTTATGATCTCCTACGTGGCAGATGAAAACAAAATCTCAATTCGTGTAACAAATGTATCCATAAATATGCTGTCATTGTAAACGAGAAAGACAAGCAGTATGAAAATATAATTTTCTAAGAAAATATCTACCATGACGTTAGCAACACAATACTTTGGAAGACTTCATTGCTATTTCCGTTCAACTTTTCCCGCGCGTTCGTGTAGTGCGCGCGCAACTTCATTCCGCGCGCGATCGTATTCACGCGCAGGTTATTACGAACTGTCGAAAAAAAAATACGAAACAATAAATTATTATCGTATATTAATTACCGTTGTTCAGTGTGTTTAATTGTGTGTTAGATATATAATCTGTGTTTACATGTGTACAGTGCCCGTGTTGTGACAGTGAAAATTTGGGGAAAAGGTGAGTTTTTATTTTTATTACTTGTTTTTTACTCTTGTCAAAAAGCCTAAGGTATTTGTTGATTGCATATTTTAATACAGGTGCTCGATATTACTATGCAATTACTAGTATGACCATTTAAGGTTGCAAAATAGCCGTTATCTCAACAAATATGGGTAGGTAGGTCCTAAGTTGTCTAAGTAGGATCTAAGTAACTTGCCTTTGGCTAACTTTCAACTTGGTTTTGTGGCATATTGATTCCAGATAACTTTCTAGAGAATTACCTATTGTATATTTAGTTCAATAATAGAATCGTAGTCATACATATAGAGTTTTGGCATCGGTAGCGTTTAAAACAATATTTCATTCGTATTAATTTTAACAGCGACTCATGGTAGAGTTTTAAGTATCTTTCTAGGTAGGATTTTAATATTTTTATAAATAATAATAATCTGACACATAGTTATCTGATCCCATACTAGACAGAGTCTGCACTATGGTAACCAGACTACTTTGAATGTTGTAATAACAGCTGTTCCCGGATCCCTCTTATGTCAGGCGCAGAGTGGCACACCGTGTGGTTTTAGTCGGTCCGATTCCGACACACCACCCCACTGTAAACCCCGGTGGGGTGAGGGCCCGAGGGGGTTTCCACACTTTAAAAAAAAATGGTGATAAGCACACTTCGCTTTCTAAATACGTTATAATATTATAGGTAAATTACACCTAAGCACAAGAAATCATCGGATAAAAATTTGTGTTATGCGGGAATCGAAGTCACCACCATCGGCTTAGCAGTCAGGGTCACTAACGACTAGACCGTGAGGACCCTTGTTCATAGATGATGTAACAGGTGTTGTATGGTAAAATCTTTTTTGTTAACCTCTCGGATAGTGGTTATCATTCTCAAAAGGACCTGACCTTCAAGATCAAAAATTGAATGCAGCTGCTACGGTGACATGGCCATGAGCAAAACGCTGGCTTAATTATACTCTTTATTATACTTACTATATACTTATAAAAAACATATATGTTAAACTAAAAAGGAATTACGGTCAGAGCTGTTTGTCATAGTGTCTCACCATACTGTGTTATCTGCGTTTGCAATGAGTGTGACCACTCTTAGATTTTACTCATGCTTTCCATCAGGCAGAACAGAGTAAAACCACTTTGGCAAGTTCTTAAAAAAAAACTAGCTGATCCGTGCAACTTTGTCTACATCTCCTATTGGTTGAGGCCTGATGTCCGCGACGTGATTTAGGAGATTTACCACAAAAAAGGTCACAAGCTTAAAAAAGTCACTTTGGTAAACACTCGAAAAGGAAGTTTTCCTTAAATATCCTGTTCGTTTCAAGTCCACTACCCTGACCTGTTCGGGTTATTATTTTTACTTCGTAATCCATATCCTCAAGGCAGTTGTTGTGATATAACGTAAATACCCTACCCCTTTAATTTAATTCTCTACTTATCTATTTTCCCTTCAATTTTCATCCATTCCGTAAAACACTCTGTTGACTGCAATATGCCTTCGAAATATTACGTAAATCTGTGTGATGAAGGATTAAGAATACAGTGTCGTTAGTATGGGTGTCCTTAGAGTCGACTAAGGGAACAAATTACGCAGGACACCAGCACTTTAGAGGGGAGGAAAACTGGTAATGAACCTTATACCAATTCGTCTGGTCAGCGTGGTCTAGTAGGCCAAAATGTCTGTTTTAAGGAAAGGGTTATGTTTAGCAGTGGACTGTTAAATGGTATTGTTGTCCAGGCCCGCCACTAGGTGTTTGACGATATATCTTATGCTGTAATTTGGAAGGTTATTTATTATGACCATGACTGAATGGTATTACGTGATGAGGTGCACGATTTGCCTCCTCGGTCGTGCTGCCGCTTACGGCGGGCCTGTTGTTGATGATGGTGACACCATTTTTCACTAAAAATATTAAGCTGCTAAATCTATTATGAGTTATGATAATTAGGTATTTTGAACACAAACATAACTTGTTATAGAAACTTGTTTTACAGTTTACAAATACATTTGTAAACAAATTCTGTCGCAAATTGTGATTTAAATTTACATTTTGAATATATTAAGAATTTAAAATGACTTGCTGTTTTAAACTTGCTTGTATTACCTAAACTTATATATTTGTTTTTTTACATCGGCTGGTCTGTTTCTCTAATGCTAAGTGTTCCTGCCAGCGGTGGTGGGTTCGATTCCCACCCACAACAAATAAAATTAAGATGAGTACGAAAAATTGTGCTGTCTGGGTATAATATATATGTATTTAGTGATGCATAAACTATCTTATTCGAGACTGCTAATAGACATAGTTGTACTTCAACGCATTGCTATCCACTGCTGATCGATCGTCTTAAGAGCGCCAACCATCACGGTCTTGGCAGTTAAATATGACTGATGAAACATGCGGGCGGCCGGTTATGATCTTCACACAATTACTTATTCTTGATAGGAATCGAACACGCGACCTCTTTTTTGTTTAACTTGTGGAATCACCCACTAGCTGTCACCCCACCAGGGTTTGCGGCGAGGTGGTTTATCGGAATCGGACCGACTAAAACCACATAGTGTGTCACTCTGCGCCTGGAATAGGAGGGGTCCGGGAACCGCTGTTATTAAGCCATCTGGACCCCTCCCGGCGTTCGCCCGTACTGATGCAGGCACTATTAACAGGTTAAATCTTTGAAAACATGGCATCTGCACCAACTAAACTAACAGGCCAGGACTTTACACAACGTCATAAATTAAAATCCATAGACAAATCGTCAAATATGCAGTGTTTCCTGTCGCCCCCGCGTCGACAGCTGTTTGAAGAATGTAGGATGTATCTATGGCGACTTAAGGTCATGTTTTACATCCTCGCCTACGTAAATGTTTAACGGATTTATGTCTCAGTTGGACATAATCTGCTATCGTTTAGACAGCTTATTTTTTTTTATAAAAACACAATACCTGCACTTGGAGTATTCTTGTGTCACGGGGGACTACCACTTTACTAGTACATATACCACCGCCGTCACCATACTCATTACAAATGCAGACAATGCAGAATGATGTCACACTATGGCGGCTTAGTGAAGTTCTCCTTCACGCTCCTCTTGGGAAAGTAAAAGGCATGACAGTCATCGTGGCAGTGTAAGGCTCACACACTTACCACGTTAACTGTCACCTTTGAATTAATGGGCCTTCGGTCTCGCATTCGCCAACGTAACAGGATAGCACGAATGCTGACATTTTTTGTTGGTCTTCTGCCCTGTTTGGTCTTGTGAACTTTAATTCTGTTCTGTTTAACATAAAGTGAGGATTTCTTTAGCTATCTGTTTTCTGTATGCTTATATTCTGACTATCATAGATATAAAGCCTATAGAGTAAGTGTGTAATAGATATAATAATGTAATTATGAACCACAAACAAATTGTTGTGTTCAATTTAAAATTATTTTTCATGAGTGGGAATGACCCCCATAATCAATAGCTTAGCAGTCGAGATCTCTAAGCATTAAAGATAGACTAACACTCCAGTCCAGTCCTAATTGTATGAACTACGTTCCAGAGACTTGCAAAAATTAAGTATTTATTTTTTGATAGTGTGAACTTTTTTTGACGCTAAATTAAAAAAACAGACACTTATACTTATGCCTAAATCGATTTTTTGGGATTGTAATCGTGTTTTTATTCTAAATCGCTCTTCACTGTTATCCTCTATGGATAACTTAGTTCAGATTGTATTTTTACATCAAATGGTGCCCTATGTGACTCTACTCTTGTAGTATTGTGTTATGTTTTTTACAAAATATTCAAGGTTCAAAACCCAGATTTAACTAGTCATATTATTTTCCATCAAAGATGAATAATTGTAAATTATTGTTATTTATTCCTCATACTTATTGATGACGAATTTCAAGATGGCCGTGAACGCGGACCGCTCGTTTTATCGAAGGTTATTCGAAATTTGAAAATAAGCAATAAACAACAATATCACAAGTTAAACCTCTTTGGTCATAATTCCAGGATTTTAAGAGCCTTGTTCTCGTTTACACAATCTTGTTGCTCACTGGTTATTTTGGTGCGTTACGATGCGAATGAGAACGAATCGAAAACCACACGCATGCGTCAGCGGCGTAAGATCATCAGTAAATTGTTTTAGTGTATATTTTTGTTTTCGTTTGTTACTTTTTGTATTTTAGTCATGTCGTGTTAGTTGTGGTTGAGTAACTTTCACTCGTCGTGAATTAAAACCGCAGAAAATGTTGTCTTGTGAGTCAGACCTGTGTACCCAACCATCTGTTCAATCCATTCATGTTTATTTACAATTATTTAAATGTATTAAAATTTTATAAACCACATAATATATCATATCACATAACAACCTGTAATAGTCCTTTAATTCCCATTTTCATATTTAATTTACAGTATTCTGAAACTTACAAATGAATTTTGCACGCTAAATTAATATACAATCCGATATGCTAACGCAAACAATGCGATCGATTGTAATCAGCATTTTATTTGAATACACATTGTTTTAAGTATTTTAAATAAGTTCGAATTAGTAAAAAACTATTTCTTTCGTTAATTTTCACTAAGTGTGTGACGTAAACGGAGTCTAAATCCCCTTTTCCGTGCTGGGAAAGCAATGAATGGGTGAACGTCAAGTGACGTGTCTGTCGTTTGCCATCTGCCTTAAGTTTTAACTTTCAATCATCATCATAGCCTCAATTATTCCCAAGATTATTTGGCGTCAGCTACGGAACCAGTTTTACTTGACTATCAGTTTCTCCATGGAACGACTAGCATCGGATCTCCACAACCCTGAAGACCATACTGATTTCAAAGGTTGAAAAATTATCACTATATTTATGGGCACTAACTTCCCAATAACGATTATCATATATGTTCATAACAACCGGGGCCTACGGCTTAACGTGCTCACCAAAACACGAAAGTTTTAACATTTGATAATATTCGTATTCCAAGAAATGATTGGTCAGATCAGAATAAAGTTTGATCAGATCAATAAATAACTGTTAAATCAAGAGCTATCAATGGTTACTTCGTGATGTAATCACACATTAGCGATCTAATCTTAAGATCAATTCTAACATCTGGTAAATAGGAACTCATTTGAAATAACATTTTTAACATAACCTTCTACATTGTACATACATATTACTGCAAATATGGCTTGATTTACATAAACATGTAACATGCGGATATATTATAATACACAGGTATATATAAAATGCAATGTCTCTTGTCTAGTTATATATAAATACATTTACACATAAGTTCTCTTTTGTCTCTGTAAGTGGTGGATACTGCTAAAGTATCTTTTTATTGATCTGAGGCTATAAACTCATTCTGCTATAATTTATTATGTCTTTGTATTTATAAAATAAAATGTAGGTGAATATCTACCATTCACTTTTGTAGTACAATCTCTGTTTAGTTTGAACGTGTGTCCAGGGACTTCGTCTAAGCCCTTGACTCGCTTCAAAAATTTCATGCTTCTTCGAAATTTACGTGACGTAAGCACCAACTTGTATCATTCGGTTGAAAATCGTTTCGTGAGCTTCATATTAAGAAGAAGAGTACACAAGTCCAACAATAAACTGATGCACTTAACACAATCATTGTTCTTGTACTTGCTAAATAGAAAGATACGATACTTTCACAGACAGAAGCGAAACTCAATTTAATTAAATAAACAGAGCAGCTCTACTTCTCATGTGTATGTTAAACGAAGTGTTGCCATAAGAAATTCTCCTTTGTCATATACCTACATTGTTACACACATTTACGCGTAACTTTAGGCCTGTTTTTTACGTCTGGAATCCCCCTCGAGCGGTCAACTCACCGCGGTTTACGGCGGGGTCGGAATCGCATCGACTTAAACCACATAATGTGACACCTAATTCCGGGAGCAGCTGTTATTAGACATTCCGACCTCACCTAGCACCACAAAGATTCGTCAACTGCAGGGCATATTTTTCGAGCGCTTTTTGGCTCCTTTATTTTTCTTTCATACATAACTCCGAGCAAAAAGACATGCTTGCCTATGTAGAAATTCCAAATAACCAATTTTATCCCTAGAGTGGGTGTTGGTGTTGCGTAAGTGAGTATAAAAGTGTAGTTAGCAAAGTGGATATGTATGTACTCTCTTGAAACTCTGTGATACAGTGTACAAATAGAGTTTCCTATCTATGAATAATACGGTTCTGCCTACCTCTGACGACGACCTATGACAAAATAGACCTTAGTAAATATAACATTGTTACAAGTAATAACCCAAATAGAGGGTATTCTTTGTGTCCGTTTCATGTATGTTTGTAAAGTGTAATGCGGAATTTGTCTTTTTGAAGATAAGAAAACAAGAAAGAATTCAAATACACTATTGGTATTAGTGTAAACAGTGCAATGCCGATGACATCAGCTAACCGGGCCGCTAATATTAAAACTTGGCATAATTCCACCATCAAACAACAACGTGGATCGTAGCAAAGCGTGAACTCTAAAAATTATTGTATTTTACTTCGATATAAATAACAAACTGAACAATAACGAGTCGAGCCACACCCAATGCAGGGTTCCGTACTTAACTATCGGAAAAAATGTGACATTTTTGACTATTACTCGTAAAGGCTACGGAAACATAAAAACTAGACAAGTGCGACTCTGACTATCGCACCATGGGTTCTGTACATAGCTTTATTTATATTTGTTGGTGGTTGGTTCTTCCATTTCGAGAGTCTTGGGAATTTAAAGAGTTTCGATTGACAAACTTAACATAGTCATTTTAAAACCATTTTCCTATGCATTGATATAAATGTCAAAGTCAAAAAGTTCACAACTATACAAAGTATAAATTTGTAGCTAATTATAACTTTTATTTTGATTTTATGAATCTGCCAAAGTGACTCTACCTTGCCTGATGCAAAGCATGAATAGAATGCAGTATGGTGACTCATACTATGGCGTCCTAGTGAAATGCTTTTTCACGCTCCGCTTGAAGACGTAAAAGGCATGGCAGTGTAAGACTCACACACTTACCGTGATAACTGTTACTCCTGCATCAATGGACTTGAAGTCTCGCACTCACGAACTCACGACTCACTCAACGAACCACGACAGCATGGATGCTGTCGCCTTAGATTGGTCTTCTGTGAGAGGGTAGTACTCCCAAATCGTTCGTACTGATATCAACGTAGCTCTGTTACCTGATTACTAATTATAATATAAAATTATTTTTATTTTCCTTTACTTATGTTGTAAGACCTTGGTTTGCCGCATTTTATGATTTTAAATTCTAGGTCAAGAGGAAGTACGAGTATGTTAGACGGAATAGTAACAAGTATAAATATTAAAATATGTAAACTTAAATAAACAATTCTTTTAATGGCGTTAGCAGACTTAGAAGCTCGAATATTTTACGTATTCAAGGGTTTTTTTATCATGGGACTAATCCCTCCCTGTAACTCCTGTACACCATGGTCAACAGTAGTGACCCACGAACGCACCGAGATATAGCACTCGGAAAGTCTCACAAAAAATTATCCGTCTTCGAACTGCAACGAAATTACAAACGAAAACAAGAAAACTGGGGCAGTTGGAAATATTTGAGTAATCCACAAGTTGTTGTTCTGGGTCTGGGTGTTCTTTATGTCCGTTTTTTGTATGTTTGTAAAGTCCCCCGCGACACAGAAATTATTTCTAGTGCCGTCGTTGACTTTAACAAAAAAATTAAAAGCGTTTAGGGTCTTTTAAGTTGATACCTCCATTTTACTTTAGGCAAAAACCTAAACGTCTAAACAGACAAATAAATGCATCACGAAGTGACTTTCAAAGAATTCCTAAGAACTGGCTGCATTGATTTTTGAACAGGTTGTCGCTGTTAGAGAGGTTGTATGAAGTTAAAGACCATAAATGTTTAAAATAGTGAAATAAACATAGTTTAACAAAAGTTAAAAATCACTCTTACAAAGGTCAGTCACAAATTGTGTTAAAAATCTAACGAATAAGTATCTAAAAAGGTTTTAAATCGGATACGAACCTAACACATACTCCCGGCGCCTACATAGTAATCAATTTGGCCCTCGTACCGGTTCAGGCCCAGATGAAGTATCTGGGCCTGATCCTCGATGGGAGGTGTCAAGTTTTCCTTCTTTTTGCAGAGCGGTTGTCCTACGTAGTTCGCTCCCTTAGTTGTACTTATTCTCTTTCTCTGACTACCTAAAACCATACGGACATGTAGTAGGTAAAGATTACAAGAAATAACCTCAATCCAAAGTCGAGTTGTTTTTGCCTTGTATACGTTGGCCTTTATTCATCATAACATCTCAAGAAAACGATTGATGACATCATGAAGCGTTTGGTGTGAGATGAGACACACTTCTCTGAATGTCTACCACGTTTCGAGAGGTTAGCAATAATACTAACTGCACGGATGACCTAAGTGGTTTAAGCGCTCAGCTCAACGCTTCCTATACGATCCCTGCATAGGGCAACACTTTGTTTGACCTCTAAATTGTTGGTCTGCGTCTGAGTGGTCTTTGTGTCTCGATTTAGGAATATATTTTAAATGGAGGTTTTTTTAAAAGAAATAAGAATGTAGGCACGTAATATTACTACATGTGCATGGTGTTAAGATAATTTTCGTTATATTCCATCCGAATTTAATGTGAGTACATGGAAATTGGAGCATCAGACAGAAAGCGCCTTTAAGTGTCGATAAAATATCCAAGACATATCTCCAAAAGTATTTCATCAAACACATAAAAATTATTGCAGACTGGCGTCTCATAATAGAAAGTTGTTTACGAAATATTTTCAATAAAGCACTAATGAGCAAATATGGCGCCAAAATGTAAGTGTCATTTTAGAAATGTTGCCATTATACGAAGGAGTGATTTACATTATTTTTGTAAATATTGAATTATAAATTCCCTGAAAACTATCCTTATTATTGTAATTTATAAAGTAGGTATTAATAGTAGTTATTAATGTTAGTTTTATCATAAGGAGAAAACGGATCAAATGAAGTAAGCGTAGAAGTAGTATGTCGAAATCGAAACGACAAAAATTTCACGGTGTTTTCACAAATATTGTAAGGTATTATGTTTTAAGAGAGAATACCCTAGGAAAGAAGCTCCCTTCCTAGGAAAAAAAATACGATAACAGAATTTTTAACATTTAAAATTTCTATTTCTTGTACACCGTAAACATTTTTATACCATTAAGGGCGAAAATAAAGTCTCATTTCATGATAGGTAGGTGAGTGTTTGAATAAAACCACTACTGACCGCTTAAAATATAAAATTACTTACTTGGGGAGGCAAACAGCTGTGGTGCGTTACAAAAACAAGTTTTTATTCATATTAAATGAACGCTAAATGCTGTTAATCGAGTGTCCTTGCTGTACCCTCGAGGTCAGGGCTCGCTCGTGTACATAAATATAAATTGTGCATAATATGACATCACTATACGACCATAATATCTGTCTGTTCTTGACTAGATTCTTGGAAAGTCATCTCACAATACATGCGCTAAAACAGATTTAATTGTGATGCGTCAACATTTCGCTATGCTAAATGCCGATGTTGTGCGAAGTGTTGTGATCATCATCAGTCCATCGCAGTCCATTGCTGATTGATTTAGGCTTGTTGCAACAAGTTAAGAAAATTATAAACACATGCATATATACGCGTACAGAACGTTCCGTAAGTAGTGAACCAACGAGATGTGGGAATAGAGAGAAATATTACCCATCTCCACTGCTTACAGGATAGCTCACTTAATCAGGAAAGCTCACAAAAGCTTACTTGGTATACAAAAATTATTTCATTTAAAGATTATTTAGCAGCAAGCAATGGACTTCTTAATTTTGTTTATGGCAAGAAATCCAGGACTTGACGTAAGCGCGGCATTCGTATTTACACGGCTAGAATAGCGACGAAATGAATTAAAATAAATTTAAAAGTTAAACTAACTATATTAGCATTCTATATACCCACCATTTTTGAAACGGCACTTTGATTAATGGACTTCAGTATAACATAGTAAAATATTTAAACACCGACGGCTAGGATCTAAAAATATTGTTTCAAAAAGTTCACAATACGATACCAAAATGGCGCCTAATTTGCATTCATTTCTGTGATGCACGCACACAGCCCTTTCATCCTTTACAAGAGAGAGATATGTATATTCTCCGGTACATTTCGGCTGGCTCTTCTGGAGTGAGCCTTACAGAAAACCGGTGTTAATCACATTACTTCGTTGTTTTTGAGCGAGGTTACCGGAGTGATAAATTGTTTGAGGAAATTTGCATGCAAAACTTTGGCCTCTGGTCGTAATTTTTTCCCTATACGTTCCAAAAAGGTCATTTTGATGTCTAGATGTCATACGTGGAATATGTTAGTCATGTTACGACTGTTGTATCTATTTGTTTCATGGTCTACGTCGCGAAGTCGTGGATTATAAACTTGTAAATTGTCTATAGTGTCTCCATTCGGCCTGAAGTAACATTAATGAGTTAACATTCTGCGGTTAGTAGGATATTGATTTGATGTCTTCGAGGGTATTTTTTAAGATGGTGAAATAATAAAATTTTAAACTAAGTATAAATATATACGCATATTGAAAATCTTAGAATATCTTAAAATATCTATACATAGGTATAATAAAGTAAGAGGTCGATATCTGCATATTAATGATTAAAGTAACAGAGCAAAAGTTTTCGAATTTTTGTCTGTTTGTCACTTATGCATTGTGATAAACTTCACTTAACGTTTAGTGTTAGTTTTATTTTAATCGGTTGATAAATAAAAAACTTAAATCAGTTTAAAGGATCACGGCGATAACCGATATATACACGGGTGGAGCCGCAAGCAAAAGCTAGTGGAAAAGTATAATCAAACAGATTGTATATTTAAACAAAATAATATGTAAAAGTGAAGCATGAAATAGCTTTCGAATAAGAGGCGTACCTACCTGTGTTGTCTAGTTAAATATTTGCCGTAAATAGGAAGAAATAGTGTAAAGAGGAATGTCCACTAATGGGCATAAAATGTTCATTACTGATGCCCAGGAAATTAAAAGACCTGTTACAAGAATTGTTGACTTTATATTCTTTTTGGTTTTGGTTTGTAATTCGAACACGTCTTATTGTATTTTTTTTTAATTTCAAATTAGCATAGTACATTTACAAGCCAAAGAAAGCATGACAAATCCCTGACAGTTCGTAAATAAATAATGATTCAAATATCCAAGATGGCAGCCAACAATACGCATAGCCAATTCATGCGTGTTCCCTGTGACGCCATACTATAATTAGTGTTACTATTAGTTTATTTCTGTTACCTGTATCAACGCCAACTGGGACTGTTCACATCCGTAGTGCCATCAGGAAATTACGTCATTGGCATTAAGTATAGATGTCTGTCATTTTAGCAAACTAATGTAGGTTACTTTCTTATGAGATTTGTTTCCCAGCCCAAATTACAATGTCTACAAACAAGAAAGTACGTGATCTCTTTTTCAATGAACTGGGAGTACTACCTAATCTGTAGCATACCTTATATTCAGGTAGCCATAGTGCATAAATATAATGTATTTGTATATATCTATCTATATTTTTTTTCTATATAAAGAGCCTGCCAAAGTGTGTATGCCTGATGGAAAGCATGAATAGAATCCAAAGAGTTGTGGTCACCATACTCATTGCTTATGCAGACAATGCAGTGTGGTGACCCACACTATGGCGGCCTAGTAAGATGCTTTGTCATGCCATGCTTGGGGACGTAAAAGGCATGACAGTCATCGTGACAGTGTAAGGCTCACATAGTTATCACGATAACTGACACCCCTGCATCAATGGACCTCCGGTATATACAGTATTATAAGTTTAAATATGTTGTGAGCTTTGAACATTTCCGTCCGTGTGGTGACGGATTAAGAATACATAGTGTTACCACCCCTATTCATCCCGTGGGTGTCGTAAAAGGCGACTAAGGGAACCAAATATGCAAGATAACATCATTACAAAAAAAAGGAAAACTTGAAACAAACCCTATTCCAACCCAGCGTGGAATAGTAGGCCAAAACCTCCTTGCTAAAGAGAGGCCTATGTCCTGCAGTGGACTGTAAAAGGATATTGGTGATTTGAACATTTTAATGAACTACATAATGTATAAGTCTGTATTCACTACCTTATATTTCTAAAAAAAATATAATATAAATAAATAAAAGGCTAAATTTAAACCTTATTAGTAGCAGAGACCGTCGCATTTAGTTGTAAGCGATTCTTACTGCTAAGCCATAGGCCATGGATTTGATTCTGGTCCAAGACAAGTATTGTGTAATTAGTAGATTCATTTAATCTGTAGAAACATATAAGCATGTTTATTATGAGATATATGTGCCCAGTTGAAAGCAACAGTCCCCATATCACGTAAGTGGAATAAGAAATTATTGTCTACAAAATTGAGCCCTTAAAATTCGCTTCTGTTCCCCTTCAGGAACAAAGCTACGTAAGGATGTGAATGTGCCTTCTTAAATATAAGCTCAGGTTTTTCTAGCGTGTACGGCTCACGCAAAAAGCGTCTCTATTAAATTGGACATTAAGGATGATGTTCCTGTGTGGGCACATACTCAAGAGTAACACGCTCAAAGCACTAAAACTCGAATTAAGACTCTTGGCCTGAATTTAAAATAAGAACTCAGGAGGTAGATCACTTCGGCTGCTCTATGACATCATAGGTTATTAGCATAGATAATTTATAGCAACTCCGCTTGAAGGAGCTAATTTAATCAATTTCGAAGGGTAACGCTTTTATTGGATTTAATTTTGCATTGAATCAGTCGTGTGAATGGAGAATGTTAATGCCGACAGTATATTCAGATGCGTTACGTGCTTAGTAATATAAAATAAATCTGCAATTTAACTTTGTAAGTATGGGTTATGTAGGATTTTAAATATTTAAATCAATCGGCTTTTAGCAGTCCACTGCTGGATATAGACCTCTCTTTAGAAATGCCTTAGTAGGCCAGAATCTCCTTTGTGGTCGTCCACCAACCACCCGTCCACCAATCCGTCCGGCCAGCGTGTTGTAGTCACCACGTTGTCCAGATGGGTTATTTCAAGTTTTTCTTCTCTTTGTAGTGCTGTTGTTCTGCATAATTTGCTACCTTAGTCGTCTCTTACAACACTCATGACATGAATGGGGTGGCGACGCTTACATATTGCAGGACCTTAATTCTTTTTCATGCTGTAAGCACCCACTAAGAAAAGAATTTTGGCAATTGCACTCCAAAAGGGTTAAAAGAAGGGGTGCGAGATTGTATGGTTGTCATTTTCAAAGTAAGAAAAACAAAATAAAAAGTAATGAAACTATCGAAGCCTGGGGCGATACTTCACGATCATGAATAACCCTGTAGCGATTAAAAAATAGCAAATCTAAATGGTCAAACTATTAATGTCTGACGTCACAGATGCAATACGTACGCACATGCACTTAAAAGTAGGATGTTTAGTTGAGAAGAGAATGAATAGTTGCAAACGTATCAAAGACACTCGATGTTATATTTAGGGTTGAATGAACGGACTCTACAGCTTAATAATATTAGTATAGATATTACAGATTCATATCGATACGACATTACGATTCCCGCCAAAATGAAAATGTTTGACCCAATTTAATAATACGAGTATTTATTAACAGTTCCTAAAATACCTGTTCCATTTTATCGTGTATTAAAATATTTTTCGCGGGTATGTCGGACGGCTAACCTTGGCTGTATAAGCGCCACAGAGTAAATTATGTTCTACATTATAAACAAGTCTTAATTACGTGAATGACGTAATGATGTTTAAAAATTAAACAGTACTCAATTTGTTAATGAAACTAATGGTTAAACACTGAAAATATATACGACGAGGTCACATAGCCTCGAAGAAACTTACTGCGCTGAATAAATCGAAACAGTATAGAGGTACATCTCTATGGTTAACCCGTGGTACCTTTTTTACGCGGGAAATGCTTTACGCACCATATTCTCTATAGGGGGACGAAGGGCGTGTCTGCGTCTCCCGGAGAACCAGTCAGAGGAGTTTAGTGGGTACTAAACAGCGCGGCAGTCTACCGGACACCTCATGTCCCCAGGTCAGGACACTATCGCATCTCTCACTATTCTACACAGTAAGAGGCAGAACAGCACCTCACTCCAGACGACATCTCCGGCCGCACTTGAGTGTCACCTGTCTGGGGTCGTTTAGAGCAGGCACGTCGCCCCAAAATGGTAACTCGTAGTACCTACAATGGTAAAAATAAAATATGAGGATTGGAAATATTTTGTAAAGTTTTACTTACAAAATAATCACAATCTATACATTTTATTCTTTTGTCTTCTATCAGTTTATACATTTTAGATGGGAAGACAATGGTAGAAGAGAGAAGTTATACGGGATTGGGGAGTGTATGCAATAACTCGAAAAGATCAAGTTGGCAGATGAGTGCTACACGCAAATTTGTGCTCTCCGAGACTTATTCTAATACGTCTGATTTTTTACGCGGAGTAACTGCCGTCAGACCTTCATAATCTAAGTACTAAGTGACATCGAAGGTTTGTAGAAAGTCGAGACTGTTGTTTAATCTCTTCGACCTTATTTTTTTATTCTTAGGCTCAGTTTAGCGAACAGATCAATCGTTTACGATAATATTCTGCTGTTGACCGTATATAGGCATAGAGGATGGGAGAGGCAGGGTCTTCTGCTCGGACTCCTCTCCAGATTTTTTTTCCAGATTGCTACAGATGTTCGTATGGCAATCGATACCGCCGGTTAGACGTGGTACCGCAGGGACGTTGAATAAATACTTATACCCTATTATTCTTGATAAATTTCCTCCAACATCAAATGGAGAGAAGCTCAGCAGAGCAGAAAACGTCTATACAATAAGACTAATTGACAATTATTAAAGCAAACTAAGATGAAGCAGTGCCAATGATTTAGAGGAGTTTAATTTATGATGGTGATCTCATTCCTGCGTGATGCAGGAAGAACACGCGATGTGATAAAATAAATTAAATCTAAGAATGTTGGTGTTCAATTAAATATGCATTAAGAAATGTATGTATCGTAGGCAAATTTATTATATATACGAGTTTGTGTTCACCTATGTGTTTGTATGCGTATGTATACATTTGTATGTTTACCTGCCTTACAAATTAGAAGCGTAAAAGAGCTATAACTTTTATAGTATTGACTTCTGTCAAGGTATTATCCTCATCTTACCCACTAAAGCTTCCCAATTGCCTGCCTTCCCTAAACATGTAACGATTTTTAGATGGGTTAAAGAAAGACGGTAAATTTTGAGTTCAGGAAACTAATAGGATGAAGGAGCTAGGGAATGGATATCAAAAGGCTCAACTGCAGCACTTCTCTTGGAATGGTCAGGAACCGAACTATGACTGTTCTGTGATTGGAGACGATACTAGGATTCTTTGTTCTACAACAGGCAACATCTATAGGCATAGGCGTAAAACACAAGAGTTACCATTGGAATGCCATACTAGATTTTTAGTTATACCAGGTTATGTACTCTAAAAAAATCTGTACCAATTAGCATCGTTGTATTAAGTCCTGCAGATTTTATCATCCACTAACCTATTGCCGTGTATTGCCAAACGAATGTTCCCCAAGGAGCATCAATTTTCTTCAAATTGTCGGTTTCCCGTGTTTCTTTCCTGATCAATCTCAGTGTTTAGATAAATAAATAATATTTCGGATATTCACACAACACCATCTAGTTTCAAACTAAGCAGAGCTTGTACTATGGTAACTAGATTAACTGATAGAATACTTATATACTTTTTTTTTTGTATATACATACATATTATACATAGAAAAAATTCAAACTTCGAAACAACTATTTGTAGATCATACAAACATTTGGTCCGACCCGGGCATTGAACCCGAGACCTCAAGCACAGTAGTCGCTTTCGTTACGGCTACGCCATCGAGGCAGTCGTATCGAGGTTTAGGTCTTCAGGTTGTTCGTATATCTGGACGTAAACTGGTGCATGAATTTTACAACTTGGAATTTGTCAATATTTTATCTCTAGTTCTTTATCAGAAAATCTGAATCTGTAACAACACCTCTATTTTGTCTGTTACACAACATTCCATTAACATCTGTTCATTAGATGCATAAAAATTATATTATAAATAATTTTAAAAAGAATTCAAGTCAAAACTCCTTTTAAAGGCTTCACAAAAATTAGTGACAAATATATGACACTCTAAGCGCAAAACTGGATACCACATCCGTTGTCGAATACATTAAAAAATAAAATAAAAAAAGTATACAAAATGTTAAAGTCGCGGTTTCGTTGTCGCTTCTTAGAAACCGGTTTTGTATTTGGTATTCTGTCGGTACACAATGAAGTCATAAAATGCTAAAATGTATCTACCAAGTGTACGTTTTCTAGTTTAAGTCAAAGAGTTTTGTCAAGGACATAACTAAATTGGTTCATATCTTGTTTATTTAGTTTCCTATCTATTATGTTTAAAATAGTTTTATTCTTGGCCGTAGAGTTTCTGTAGTATCTACACTGAGGATTGTTCGTCACACAGCTGTCATAACATTATTAAAATAAAATTCGATCGTCGCCATATTGTTAAATGTCACTTTAAAGTTTATGTTCCATTTTTAAAACTATTTTTTTTAATAATGACCACATTTAAAGTTATGAGTATTAGCCCTCAGGCAGTTTTTATCTATTCTTAGAATTAAACAAAACAACTGACCGTTTGAATGTAATAGTGCTGTTTGCAACGGTGTTTGTTTTAAATTATTTGTCATTCTGTTCTACCGAGCATTTTTTTTCTGAGCCTTTTTCCCAAATTACGTAGGGTCGGCAGATCGATTCTAAATCTTCTATTTTTCGAGTGGGTGACTACCGTCAGACTTCTACCACCAAAATACTAGGCTACTTTTTAACGCTCTAACTCTCTGTAACGATTGCCTTAATGTGTGTGTGTGCGTGTGTTAATGCAAATGGCATTACAACCGGGACCATGCTTACCGTGCTCTCCGAGGCACTATTCTTGTTTCTTTTCTCCTTTTTTTTTCTACATTAAGAGCCTGCCAAAGTGACTCTACTCTGCTTGATAGAAAGCACGAATAGAATCCAAAAGTTGTGGTCACCATACTCATTGCAAATGCAGACTATGCAGTATGGTGAACCACACTATGGCGGCCTTGTGAGATGCTTTTTCACACCGCGCTTGAGGACGTAAAAGGCATGACAGTCATCGTGACAGTGTAAGGCTTACACAGTCACCACGATAAATGTCACCCCTGCATCAATGGACCTCCGGTCTCACACTCACCAACGAAACACGACAACACGGATGCTGGTGCTTTAGGTTGGTCTTCTGTAGGAGGGTAGTACTGCCCCGGTCGAGCCGGCCCGGTCGTGCTGAAATCAGCGTGGCTTTACTACCTAGCATCTTCCTAGGATATCCGTTATTATTATCTAGGAAATTAACCGCATGCTATATATTTATATCAAGCCATGTTTTCCTTATTGAATTCATTCATATTTCCACTGCCGACATTTATATTCAAACCAATGATAATTTATTCACTCGACTCTGATTCAATGTCTGTATACATTTCAACGACATATTTGAATATATGTTTTGCTAACAATATGTATTCAGGTAAACAAGTGAAAAAGTCATATCTTTTAACTCAGTTTAAAACAAAGTTGTGTCTGTTTGTATGTCTACTAATTCTCTCTAAATTACATAAGAGATTTTGATGAAGTTTTTACCATCAGTTAAATAATATCCCAATATGTAATAAAAATAACATGTAATAAAAACTAGTTAAGTATTTTTTTAATGAGAAAAGAGTCTAGTTGTAACCAATCCTTTTTTATGATGTAGGTAAACAAGCAGATGAAACCACCACCTATATCCTTATATGTTATAGAGGGTGAATTGTGTCCAAGAGTGGTTTAGCATTCTTCTTATCCACCAGGTTTAAGAATGGATGAGTTTCCGTATGTGTCTCAAGCGCTGAAAGTCTCTAAGCGACCTCTGTCCTCCTCGTGTTTCGTTGGTGAGTGTGAGACCGGAGGCCCAACGATACAGTGGTGACAGTTATCGTGGTAACTGTGTGAGCCTTACAATGTCACGATGACTGTCATGTCTTTTACGTCCCCAAGCTGGGTGTGTGAAAAAGCATCTCGCAAGGCCGCCAGAGTGTGGGTCACCATACTGCGTTGTTAGCATTTGCAATGAGTATGGTGACCACAACTCTTGTATTCTATACACTTTGGCAGGCTCTTAAGATAGAAAAAATAAATAAATAAATAAGTAAAGCTTTGGGGGTGACAGGTTGTGGCAAATGTCAACCTGACGGAACCATAATCTAAATAGGTAAACGCGAGTGAAGTCGCGCGCAAATGCTAGTACAAAATGGATGACACAATAAACAGTCATCCATCATTAGTGCTACCTACGCAACTGTATTTTACTTACATTTTAACACCGATTCATATCGTTTTTACGAACTAAATCTCCTTGAAACATAGGTGATGTAGGTGTATGAACGAAACAGCACTATCTATGTTTCTTCAAGAGGGAAAGAGAGGTGAGTTTATTTGTAAAGGTGTCAGTGTGTATGTGTAGTCTATTTTAATCTGTTTCTTGTAATATATCATAGTTTACTAAAAACGAAGGAACTAACTTGCGGTTTATTCTTAACTAATGTTATAAAGACGAATGTGGGTTTGTTTATTACCACTTTTATGCCTAAACTGCTCAACTGAGAGAAAAATATATTTAAGATACGGAAAAGATTTTTTCTTAAAACCTATATTAACTGCGTTTCATATTAAGAGGTTACCGTGACCTACAAGGGTTGCAAGATTGCAACCAATGAATAATATCGTATAGAAGTAATTCATACTGAGAGGGCAAATGTTTTGAGGGCTTTTAATTCCAATAAAGTCGAAATTAAAGTCATATGAAGAATATTCTATAGTCTATGCTAACCGTATAAGTCCGAATAGTTTGTTTGTTTGAACGCGCTTATCTTATAAATTACTGACTCGAATTGAAAAGTTGTGTTAGTGTTGGATAGCCCATTTATCGAGAAAGACTATATACCATCACAATAAAAGATTGAATTCTACGCTTATGTCTTTTATTGTAATATAGGAGGGAAATGGGTAGACAGGGCATATGATGGTAAGTGACTACCACCTGTCACTTGCCCTCTTAGCCAAGATGCAATCTATTCTCTTTCTACAATTGTTAACGCCTCTATTCTCGTGTTACCTAATATTTTATTTATTACCATATCCTTGTTAGTTTGTAGAATGTCAACTTAGCTAGGGGGGGGGGAGGGGAGTTCTTTATTCAACAGCTTTTACAGGTCTGTTGCAGACCTTTGAGTGTAAGCTCTTTGTTGATAGTTTAGATCATTCAAATCTATAATAAAAGTTTAGTGTATGATATAATAAATTGCACTCACGAATTCTGAGTAGAACTATTTTTGATTGCAACTCGACCTTCAATATTCGGAGCGCACATGTTAAACACTTGCAGTTTATAAAACTAGAATTTAGAATATAAAAATAAATAATTTATAATGTTTATGTAACACAGTGCTACTTTGCTAACTGCGGAATTGTGTAGTGTAATGGCTACGAATCCGGGCCAGTACCATCGTGGGTCCAGCCTCCTGAATTTCTAATTAATTGAAAAAAATATTGATAAAATTAATTGGCTAATTCAAGGTTAATAGTGCTACCTAGATGTCGTAATAGCATCTGTTCCCGGATCCCTCCTATCTCAATCGCAGAGTGGTACACCGCGTGGTTTTAGTTGGTCCGATTTCGACACATCAACCCGCCGCCCACCCCGGCACGTCACCCTGTCCGAGGGGGTTTCCATATGTTAACAAAAAAAAAATAAAAGTACCACGTTGTGGCCACGGACGGACCCTGACCACGATAACTGTCTCCCCTGCATCAATGGGCATTACAGTCATCGTTGGGTGTTTGATACTTTATTACGAAAATACCAGCTGTGAGATCGAAAGTTGATTGAACTTTTATTACAAGAATTGGCCTCCAGGTCTAAAAGTATTATTATTATTATTATTTTAAAAGACACCCGCATTAGGAATGTATCCTTGGTCGCCGGGAACTTTACAAACATACAAGAAACGGACACAAAGATCACCCAGATTCGGAACAACAATTTGTGGATCACACAAAATGTAGTCCTGTGTGGGGTTTGAGCTCATGACAGTCGATTCAACAGAGTGCGGCGTGGTGACCGCTTAACCCTTCTTTGCATGATTTTTCTACTTTTTTTAAATAAAACAGGTGTTGTAATTAATACTCTAAATTAATTAAAGAGTAAATATTTTAAAAAAAATCTATTATAAATAAAAATATGAATTGTGTAAAAAACAATATGACGGCAATTTGCATCATCATGCGTTGTCACAATATGTTCCAAAATAAATAAAAAAATATTCTTCATGATAAAATGTTATGATGGCAATTTCCATCATTATACAAAGAAGAGTTAAACAGCAAGTGCAATCAAATTTGTCTTTGAACAGAGTCAAAGAGCTAAACTAGTTTTGACTGATTAGTTCAAAGGTAATTTACACTACAACAACTTGTGGTTCCTCTTGTATTTTAATAAGTAAATAGTATTTGTAAGTAAGGCCTTCTACAGTAGTTCGTGGGCGAGCGTAATTCTCCCACCCATCCGCCCACGGGCAGTCTTGTGTCATATGAAACTTGGACTTGCGTTGCGTAACCAATGTTTGGTTAATGTTGAAATATGCATTTAAATTGTAGGTAGAGACTATTGATCTCCACTTACTTCGGTCCTAATATACCTCTTTTGCTTCGTCAATTTTATCAATCACTGCATGAATTCTCGTCGGTTCCTGGAATTCCAGGGGAATAATTATTCCCCCTGGGAAATTGGCATGACTTTTTGTATGTAATATGTATTGTACAGTAAATTATGTAGAAAAATCTCTGGAATAAAAATTTTGCTGCTTTGTTTTTGATGGTATAGAAATGTTTGTAAATTGTTTAGTAATATTTGTAATAGACGTATAGAAAATAGCATTAACGACCTATCGGGGTATGTGCTCATGTCTCTTAAACGCCTGCTCGATGTTAAGAAATGATAGACCTTGCCAAAGTAGACGACCAGATAGCGGTGAGCTTGTAGACATGAAATAGTTGCTTGACAAGAGGAAAATATCTTGAAGTATGTAAAAATAAGCAATAGCCGACTGTAATATTTATTTTTTAATATTTTCTATTTGTGACCAGTACCCCAAAGAAAAACTGTCGTAGCGTGGAGAAGTTATCCAGTTGACAATTTACAAACGATAGATGTAGGTATGGACGTAGGTGTACTACAATCTTTGAATTGTAAGTGTCAACAAGGATTACTGGTTTTATTTACGACTGTCTTCCACCCACGTCCCAACTTCTCCCTACTGTACTGATTGCAAAGATAGCAATGGTGAATAGTTTAAAACTATGGTTCTGATAAATATACTCTCGTATTTGTGCAGTGGGTTAAAATTTCTCCTGTCTCTTGAGATGTTGAGGTCTTTGAGTGGCGGTAGTTTTTAACCGTAACTGTAACGTCTGTTCTTCTGCTCTTCATCTTCATTTTTCCTAAACTAGGTTGGAGTCAGCTTTAAGTCGACTACGATACTGCTGTATTTCGATTTTTATGTGGATCGACTGCTCTGAATTTCTGACCTTAACAACTCATACTAGGCAGTACCGAAGTTCTGTAAAAAGACTTTTGTCAGACTGTTTAGGTCTTCAACTACCGTAACATCTGCCACAGATGTTTGTATGCAACTGGGACGACTGCTTCACTTCCTTTCCGAGACACAGCAACTGGCTGGTCTGCATGTTTGCTCGTAATGTTGTAAAATGACTTTTTGAAATGAAATTGATTTGAAAAGTAGTTAATTACAATTTACAAGTGAAGGTTATAAGTTATTAAAAATTGCATAAATTTCGTAGAACCGTATTAACAGTATTCTAATTCCAAACTTGACGTTAAAATTTATTTCAGAATGAGATCCACTGAACGGCACGCATAGGCACGGTATATAGATTTTAAATCCTGGGAATTTCTGTGTATGGTTTAATATTTTAAAATCCGTCCTGATATGAACCCGATCATTGAAGAACCACATCACAGTATTCTAACTCTAGACGTGGTGTTGAATTGACTTCAGAATGATTTCCACCGAATCGCACGCATCGACACGGCATTTAGATTTTAAACCCTGGGAATTTCTGTGTATACGGTTTAATATTTTAAAATCTCGTCCAGATGTGAACAGGATCATCAAGAAATTCATAGATCACGAGATTTTTTAACATCTTGTTAAATGTCAAATAAACTTAGATGTGTCAAAGTTCAATCTCATATTATTCATCTTCCACTTATGAACCATGTCCATATGCCATAAAAACGTCACTTGATCATTTCCTTTTATATGTGAATATAATAAATAACTTATTCAGATAAGGCAATAAGGCACAGCGTAACAAACTTGACCCAGGCGATTCATTAAGCTGCCATCAGAGGTTACCGGCGATACGATTGACCTCTGACAAATGACATCATAACAGCTCTTGATATTCCTGTTTATCGGTCTTTGTTAATCTACCTAATAATTTAATGTGAGTGTGACTTTGTTTGACTTTCTATTTGACGTGACATATAGGCTGTTGGCCTAGATGTAAATGTCCCTGACTGTTTTACCACAGGTCGTGGGTATAATTCCTACCCAAGATAAATAATTGTGTGATAAGCATGGCCAGGCGTTCTATCACATCACACCAACAATCTTAAATAATCTTCTTCTGCACACAGGTCTCTCTTTCTCACCAAACATGTTGGTCCAGGATATGTTTCTAGTTCTCCTTCTCTTTGCAAGTCTTGCAGAGTTGGCTTTTGTTGTTAAGACACTTACGGGATGAATTGAGATGGTGACACACTATATCCTAAATCCGTCACTACGTGGAAATTCGTTCTATGATTAGGTGTAAATTTCTAAAGTATATATTCAGAAATATTTAAGTTTGCTTATCAGCAATATAATTCCTATAGTACAAGCTCAGCCTAGTTTGAAATTGGACGGCTGTGTGTGAGATAAAAGGTTATTACTATTGTTGATTTCAATTTATTAGAGCAGGTATATAAATAGGTGTGTTTTTCTTCATGTTACCTCACTAGGCCGCCATAACGTGGGTCGCCATACTGTACTGTCTTCATTCGCAGTGAGTACGGTGACCACCGCTCTTGGATTCTATTCATGCTTTCCATCAGGTAGAATAGAGTCACTGTGGTAGGTTTCTAAAAAAAAAAGAACCTACTAGAAACACATCATAGAAGGACCTCATACTCATCTCAACGGTAATAAAAAGAGAATGGATTCAATTTAAATTGCTACCTTGTTGAGCACATATTATTCACGACGGACAGTAGTTAGATGCTATTTTTAACCGGAGATTAAACTTGAACCACTTGAGAAATCATTTGAAACAATTTAAACCAATTCATACATATATATTTTATATACAGTGCTAGATGTTGTCCCTAGTTTTGCTCAATTCAATCAACCTATCGCCGTCCACTGCTGAACGAAGGTCTGCCCCAAGGAACGCCAACCATCCCGGTCTTGGGCAATGCGCATCCATCCGCTGCTAGGCTTCTTCAAGTCGTCGGTCCATCGGTTTAGTTTTGCTCGCGTGATTGTAATTTTTAACACGAAATTTTTGCTTTTTGGTGGTATTTGGACCATTAAAGTATAACAAATTCGTTTATCCTGTTATTAATTAGATAATAATAATAATTGAATGCCAATAGACAAGGATTTCTTAAATCTAACCCTAGGACACATTTTTGCATGCAAATGAATTACAGTGAATCTATTTTAAGAAAGGTTTCATGTTTATTTTATTTTATTATTTTATGACTTATGTTCAGCAGTGGACTGCAACGGGCTGATGCTTAGTTAAATGAAAACTGGTGTCAAGCAAATCTTTCATTACGTTTCGCGTACGAATCTTGGAAGGATTCAAAAGGCAACAACGCACTTGTGACTTTTGGCGGTAGTCACTTAACATCAGGTAACGTGTCAGCTCATTTGACCCCTTATACTGTATAAAAATACAAATAAAATAAGTCCTACCCTGTCCGCTGGCCGAGAGAATAAACTCAATGAGATAATTTCAACTCCTGCGCAACATATTGTTACAATTCGATCGGGTTATGTAAGATGTTCATTTATATCTTACTCGCCTTGCATAACCGGTCTCGGTCCCAAGGCTTTAAATAGGAAGTCGTTTTTCAATGTTTATTACAATACACAGATATACATTCCTGGCAATATGACAGCTGTAATATAGGAATATTAGTACTATCTGTGATTAATTACGAAACGGTCTTTTCTATACCTATTATAATACACGAACAATTTTGCCTTGAAATACTTAATGGTTATATTTAGACCAAGTGTAGAATACTGAAAAAAATATAGGTACAATATGTGCTATAGTATATAGTACATATTACCTATGTACTGTACATTGTATACAATAGCATACTGTAGTATACTGTGTACAATTGTATATAGTATTATATATATTTCTACATACATATAGCTACATTAGGCCACCAGTGGCCTAGTAAAATTATGTATAGGAGAGACTGGTTTTGTGAAAAGAAACTAAAGAAAGGTTTATTTTTTTTTGTGGTCCTATTTACGAAATAAAGCGTAAACCCTTTAGGGTAAATACAAGCGTATTTTTTTTTCTTTTTTTTTATTCGATTCTCACATCTAATCTGCCCAAGAATTTCATCTTTTTATACTTAGTCTAATTTTTCCATCCAAAGGCTGCCTGGAAGAAATTAGTTTTAGCGATAAGGCCGTCATTTGTACAGCATCACCCAACTGATGTACTCTTGTATATAATCTTTAAAAAATTTTGGTGTACAATAAAGTTTATTCTATTCTATACTATTCTAAATTAAAGAATAATTCGGTTAGTACAAATTCTGTCTAATGTAAGTATGTTACCATTCGATCTTAGCATGTTAAAAATGTAAAAAGATATATTTCGCCATTTTCTTCGTATAAATTTCTGCTAAAGTTCATTGATCAGTACAGCAATTAGCGGCCGCCGTTCTGAGTCATACTGTGAAGTCGTCAGCTGCAGATGAAATTCGTTCCATTCATTAAGTTAATCTGTTACCAAGAAGACCTCTTAGAATTGATGCTAGTTAGCATATTGCTAAACAAATTAACAGAATATTAGCTATTTTATCATTAACCATTATTCACGGACTTCAGAAAGGAGGATGGAAGATAGAGTATTAGAGAGATGTCTGTGTGGTGACGGATTAAGAATATATAGTGTTACCAACCCTATTCATCCCGTGGGTGTCGTAAGAGGCGACTAAGGGAACAAAGTATACAAGAGAATATCATTACAAAGAGAAGGAAAACTTGGAACTTACCCTATTCCAACCCGTCTGGTCAGTATGGTATAGTAGGCCAAAACCCCCTTGCTAAGGAGAGGCCTATGTCCAGCAGTGGATTGTAAAAGGCTATTGATGAAGGTTCCCTGACCTAAAACTTCCTCTGATTCTCGGATTCTTAATGCGGCACCCACCTTTGTCTTGACTTTTCAGTTCCCTAAGTCTTGACATGTGGTGTTTGATGCAAATTAACAAATTGCAGTCAAGGCTGGGCCATTTCCATGTATACTAAATACAGCTTATTACAATTTATCATATTTTAGAAGTTTGAAACATCATTGTGAACAAACTGTTAAAGAGTCTACTGCTAGACCTCCCATTAGAAAGGAGAGGAGAGGCCAGATAATTTGGTATAGGATTTGTTTCTAGTTTTCCTTCTTTTCGTACTTTGTTTCCATGGTCACCTGTTACGACACCCATAGGATTTATAAGGTTTACACTTTGTATTTTTAAACCATCAATTACACGAATGAAACGTGATATATTGGAATAAACCGTATTAGATCCGATTTTTAATTTATTCGAATTAATTTTTTTACTTTTGTCCGAGGTTTGTTAACTTTGATAGTATTTCCTTTTTGTTGCATTAAAGGCATGCCGTTTTCTATTAAAGATCAAGGCTTACTCACAGCTTACCGCAGAGTTGCATATGCGTCAGGGTAATGAGTGATACTCTCCAGATCGGTATTCTACAACGAAACTGGATTTCTCATAAATATTTTTGGTTTCTTTATAGACATGATCTTGTTATAATACAGTCCCGACGATTAAGGTCATGGAGTTTCAGGAATTTGTTGAAAAACATTTATATTTGTATCATACTGTATTAAATATGTAGAAGTGCCAAATATATGCATTTACGACCGACTGTGTTAAAAAGCGTTTGGACTTTTGGACTATCGCCAATCTTCTTGGGAATGTATCGTTTTCAGAGGGCCTAGTATGAGTTTATTTCACATCTAGTCGATCGTCATGAGGACTGATTTGATGGCCCGCGCTGAACACTTCACCAATCAGAACGCTGAACACGCATGCCGTCGAGAGCAACGAAAGTATATGAATTGGAATTTATACAGAGTCAAAGAATTAGTGTAAGCAATACTGAAAGTTTTAGACAAGACGTGACACTGATAATGCATGCAGTAAATTGAAGATTTCTTTCTTATCTAAGAGAAAATAAACGAGTAGACTTATCGTCTGACTGTAAATAAATACCGTCACCAAAAAATCCACTGCTAGATTCTCTTGGTTCTCTTCTTGAAAAAGAGATTTTGACCTATTATTCTGCCTGGCTACGGTTTTGATCTGCTTAGTTTTCTCCCTTAGTGGGCCCAAACAGGATGATACCCTTCGTAGATGTACTCAATCCGCCCTATACACATTTTTATCATTTATTTCATTATAAACACTCAAAAATGCTAAACGTTCACATGAAACGTTTGCCCAAAATATCTCATTCAGACACACAAACATCACCACTTGAAATGTAAAATGTTCGTCGAAACGCCATCAAACGTCTAAGGAATGCCATAAAGAAAGCCCTTTTATATTAAAACAGCTCTAATTACCATAGTTTGAGGGAGATAGAAGTGTGTTAACAGGAATGAGTAAGTGAGATGTGAGATGCTGCGAAAATAAAAAGCGAAACTGCGATGATGTCATGCTTGTAAGGCGAATAGCGGTCAAGGGTATTTGTGGAGATAACACATTATATGGCCGCATTCATTTCGCGACTCTGGCTTGAGAAATCCTTACAAATTATAATACATAATCCCAAATAAAGTTGACTGTCTGCTTTATTTGGAGATCTATTGATTTATATTTTTATATAAAGTAAACTGGAATATTGAATATCTCAACATTTTAAGAATTTATTTGGTTTTGACATTACATACTGCATTTTCTTTGAAGCGAAATTACGAAACTATCTACCATTTTACAATTTATTGTTGTTTTATAATAGTACTAATTTATTTTATAACAAAATACTTTACACTCTGAATTACAGCAAGAGTGGCAACACTATTTTCAAACGTATATAGACCTTGTGTCTCCCACCTTCCCCCATAGGATTAAATCATATCGAGCGTCGCGAGAGACTTTACAAACATACATGAAACGAACGTACCATGTGTGGTTTGAACCCACAATACTCAGCGCAGTAGAATGTGGCGTGGCAACCACTTAAATCACTACGCCTTTGTGTTCTTTATACCGAGCGTTGACCGTAACTAATATTTTATACAGATCGAGAAAAGAATTACTAAAATAATCATCATCATCTCAGCCAAAAGATGTCCACCGCTGGACATAGATCTCCTCCAAAACAACCAATCCCATGCTATTAAGTTCTGGAGTGGCGACCGTGTACTGGAAAACGGAGCGTTGGTAGGCCTCCCACAAGGTGGTCCGATGACCTGGTGTAGATCGCTGTAAGTCGTTAGATGAGACTAAAATAACGCCTTGAACATATCAAAAAATTCGCGAACTCAATATGTTTTTAATTTGAACGTTAACCTTGGTAACTAAATAAAGCATATCAAATTGCACAGATAATGAATATGACTTTATTGACATCTTGTTTGTAAAGAGTCTATCTATCTGATAACTAGGTATTATACATATTATGTATTTAACTTTTTAAGCAACATGTACACAGACACATAAACCTCATTCCAGATAAAGTTTCTGAATACACTGAATTTGTGATATCTAAAATAGAATTAATGGCAATAATAGCGAATAATAAAAGTTTCTTTTTGATACACAAGCGATGTCTGTAAAATCAAATTAATATATTTTTTCTTAACTTTGAACTCTTTTTATCATATACAGATTTCTTGTTTACTTCAACAGTTATTAATAGTCCACTGCTGGACATAAGTCTTTTCTTCGAAAGGAGATTTTGGCCTACTATACCTCCCTGGTCACATGGGTTGTTTCCAGTTTTCCTTCTCCTTGCAGTAGGTACTGCTAGACCGTGTAGTTTGTTCTTTTGTGTTACGACACTCAAGGGATGAATAGGGATGGTAACACTCTGTATTCTTAACCTGTCACCACACGGACTAAGAAACATAGTTATTTGATGAAAATGGAGGAATACCTAAAATATCTATGTAGACCATATTTTTTTATGTTATTGCAAGTTAGGAGAAAATTTCTAAGCCAATTGTATCTACAATTTTTTCTTTTTTCTTATTACAAATTAGGCAAAGCCTTTGCTATGGTAACCTGGTCCGGATGTCGTAATAACAGCTGTTCCCAACCGAATCTGCTGATAAACGTAGGCCTCTTTTAGAAAGGAGGCTTTTGAACATATATAGACATCTAGGTTTACCAATCATCACGTCTCTATAAGAAACAAATTTATTTATTTTTTCTTTTCAGGGTCATAAACGAAGACAAGCGCTTTGCAAGAGACAGCCTGCATGCTAATATTTCAAGTAAGTCGAACCTGAATTGCAATATTATTAAAGTTCATCATCATCATCATCATCAACAGACTTTTACAGTCCACTGTTGGACATAGGCCTCTCCTTAGCAAGGAGGTTTGGCCTACTATTCCACGCTGGCCAGGCGGGTTGGAAAGTTATTAAAGTTAAATAACAATAATTACGAAGTATACAAATTTAAGAATATAAATAAAAAGAGATGTCTACCATGGGATATTATTTACGATGTTTAATGCGTATTAAAGCACCATGATCACAAATGGACGTACGGATTGTTTATGATTCTTGAACAATCAAGTTATTTATTATTTAAAGTTGATATGTTTAAATACCCAGTTGTTTTTGTGTCGTACTGTTTTAAATAACCGTCCAAAATGGTGAGAATATATTTCATTACAAAGTACTTAGAAACCGAGCCTTGCTCGGTATTATTTTTGGTAAAAACTACTTTTGTTCCCATCCTTAATTTTATCACATAGATAAGTGTAAAAACGGGCCTATTAGACTATCATCTACTGAAATATTTAACTTATGCGTTGCTGTGTCAGTAAAGCGACATTTATCTCTTGACATTGTGGCAGTTTTTCATTGTTAGAAAACACGAATATATGTATACACAAGAATTGCTCATCTAATGGTATTAGATACATTACTATAACATGCAAATGCGACTTTATTTCTTAAAATTGTATTTAGTTTCCTGGTACCACACTTTCAAAGACAGGACCATACACATAGATACCAACACAAACGGTACCAAACACTCCCACGGTCACTGTACTTATCACCATAAAGTGTCATTGTACAAAAATGCGTTACAAATAAGGCTGTGTCGTAAAGTGCGTGGGCGCCGTTAACGTCACCCATTCATTGGTCAAACCTACGCTAACAGGAAGTAGGGTTGACACTCATTCACCATGACTTAAGTAAGTTAAACGATTTGAAATGGATTTTTTTATGGTGTGGGGGAGTAATCGAGTAACCGGGTCTCCTGATGGTAAATCATCGCCACCGCCAAAAACACCTTCAACTCACAAAGTAACAAATGTGTTACTGCCTCTTGAGCCCTCCTTTCAGAGAAAAGTAGTGGAGGGTCTTCGACTCCGGTAACCTCAAACCCATTCGGTGAAAAGTAAGTTATCGAATATCATAATAAAATTGTTTTATCACTAAGGTTTTAAGTCCAAGCAGATGAAGACAAAAAATAGTAAAAAGTACGATTATACCGCATCCTTGTGGCAACCCTGATACTTGATTTTATCCGTTCATAAGCTATGCTAACAGCTGACGATCAAGCGGAATTATTATTGGTTCACTTACCGTGGACTTTACTTACCATAGTTTATGGGAACCTACTGATCACCTACTTCTCGCATGATGACGTGCGTTCTACCACCGTACCACTCGCCTTTCTATTTATATTAGAACCTGCTTTGGAGTTACTATGTTTGTGTTACTCCACAATATATTTTTATCTGGTGCATCTACCACTTGAATGCTTAAATTTAAACACAGAATATATTTAATATGGATTTACTGTTCAGGTGGTACCAATATTCACAGTCATTGTCTCCAAGAGCTTGAATTACACGCTTTCGTTAATCAGAGTATCCACTTAACATTTTTGTGTACCCAACTGTGTGTATAAAAAGTGGCGTCGTCAAAAACAGTCAAAAAATGCAAGTATTTCGCGTCAATTCTCTTTCTACAATCGCTAACACTTCTATTCTATTATGTTATTCGTTAATATTTTGTTTTAACCATGTTAGCGTTGAAAGTCGTGATTACCAACTATATATTTGTAAGTTTTCTAAAAATGTTTAAAAATGTTATCTTGGCTAGTGGGCTGCAATGTACCAAACCCAGAGTTCATCATTAGAACATTATTCATGTGTTCTGTGGTACTAAACCGGACCAAATAGATGTATTGTTTTATGTCAGGTCGCCTGACGGAATGCACATAATAAAAGAAGCCATACTAAGTTACATTATGTTGTTTTGCGTTGTAACATTTATTTTTAAATAGTTACTATTAATAATAGCCGAAATAGAAAGCTATTTTTTAAAGGCTACAGTCACGATTATTGAACTCAAATATCACTTTATATTATTCATAGCTTAGATCATTAACATATCTAGATTTTATTTAGACTGTGTGACGAAACGGAAAGTATACGTTCCAAAAGTCTGAGGTCACAAATTGAAGTAATGAAAGTTCCCCACTGCTCAATTGGACTGCTCCACGGAACAGAGAACCAAATCGTATTCGCTATTTTGTGGACTATTCGACTTGTGTTAGGACAAATGTCTACTAGCGCCATCTGAATATTGCCTTACTAAATTGTATTGCATCAAGTTATGATACCTACCCACGCTAAAACTAATAGAACTGGTTACTAGCTAATAGGTTTATTGTTGGTACTTACACCACAGGTCTTCCTATTTCAAGTACCAGTTGAACAAAAGCATTGTTTTAATTATTTAGTATCCGTAACAAACTGCTCCACAAGTTGGAAACACTGTGTAACATATATATAAAAAAATAATGCTTAGTAGCTATAAAATATTAACTTCAATCTAACAGTGAAAAGAGAACGGTGGTATCAGGAACTCATTTTCTTAAATTCATCATTGTAAAATTCCTTAAAAAAAGTTCCCTTTTGATATTTTTAGTGACATGTTATAACATGTTAATCGACTTAAATAGAATTGTATTTATATATTGTATTTTTGAATTCTAGCAATCGACACATTGAGTCGCTCAAATGTATTTTTGAGTTCACTCCGTCCAAAATTCTGTATATCATTACGGGCACCTTCTTTTAAAGTCATCTGATATTTTTAATCAAAACAAATACCATTATTGAAATATGAGATTTGTGACAATTTCTAGTGGTCTGGATTTTTGAATTGTCAACGATCAAAGTCATTGGATCAGATCAGATGGATCAGATCAGATCGATTGGTCAATGTCAATTGATATCACAATATATCTTTACATATATGTATAATTCTAAAACTATAATTCTAAACTCCTAAACAGCTGGACCGATTTGAATTAATTTTTATGTATGCGTTTGGGTGGCACCCTGGATGGTTTAGATTCACAAATCAGCTCGGCAGAAAGGTAAAAAAAAAGAAAAAAAAGACTTGCGGTACGGAGTTCGCCGGGTCAGCTAATATTAAACATATACTAAAGAGAAGCATAAGACTAGACCTTTAACTAATGTATATTATCTTTAGAAATAAACATACTTAATTATTAAAAAGTTGCAGGTGCCCAAAGCATAATGACAGAATTAGCGTGCAAGTAGCGCGCTCTTAGAGGCCAATTTTGACTTGCATACGCATTCAAATGTCACACCTGCGCATGAGTTGTTTGCTTAATACAATGTAACTAACAATTGGCAGGTTACTTGTTGACTAAAAATTACTATATACGGTGTCACTGTGTTGCTCAATTCAGACAAAGTTGCCACACGAAAATAATAATGGTTCCTAAATCGTAGTTTTATAATATTTTTCATCAATAGTGTTGCTTGTCACAAAATTTCAATACTTTTTCTATGGAAATGAATGAGTTTTGATTTGTTACTTTTATTCGGCTGGCTGCCTATTCAAAGTCAATTCTCCAAAGGTAGAAGACTCATATAAGGGGGATAAAGAAACCTGATAAGGTAAATGATAAGGACTACCAGGAAATGAGACTAAGACTGCAGCAGCATCAGGTCCAGCGATTTGAGATGCCATTCGTACAGGAACGTAATGACCTTTACACATCTCACACCGCCTACTCTCTTACTAGTCAGCTTGTACTATGGTAATCAAAATGCTCATAAACATACTTATATACTTATATAACAAATAAATTATAGCCAGACACAGAAGAAATGATCGTGTTCATCACAAAATAGGTAGTAGAGCCACGCTGATTTCAACACGAACGGGTTGGTTCGACCGAGGCAGTACTACCTTCCCACTGAAGACTAAAGCGCCAGCATCCATGCTGTCGTGTTTCGTTGGTGAGTGTGAGACCGGAGGCCCATTGATGCAGGGGTGACAGTTATCGTGATAACTGTGTGAGCCTTACACTGCCACGATGACTGTCATGCCTTTTACGTCCCCAAGCGTGGCGTTAAAAAGCATCTCACTAGGCCGCCATACTGCATTGTCTGCATTTGCAACAACAACACAACTGTTTGGATTCTATTCATGCTTTCCATCTGGCAGAGTAGAGTCACTGTGGCCGGGTCTTCATATAGAAAAAAAAAATTTGTCATGTATGGGTATGAAACCCACGACCGCTACCTTAGCAGTCAGGACCACAACCGCTAGACCAACAGGCGGGTCACACCAAAAAAACATCAAAGAAAAGTCCGTAATAAATCTGTGTTCTAACAGATTACCGTTCTAATTTTATTAACAGAAACCCTTTACTAGCTTCGAAGTGTTCCGAAAGTATTTTACAATCTATTTTAAACCAATTAATTATTGTACGTTGTTAGTTAAATTGGGGCGTATCTTACATCACCCGGTGAGCTCGTCTTTTGATGTTTAACTATCTTTAGTGCGGTAAAATCCGCTTGAGATGTCTTCAAAAGGACCCCGCCCAAAACGCTTCTTAAGCAAGAGAACAGAGCATATGGTATATAGCCAGAGACGATAGGTAATGAGGAAATTGAACGTGTTATGTAACAAATAAACTGTTAATGTCCAGCTGTGGTCTAGGTGATGGTGTAATAATAATTTATTTATGGTATAAGGGAGAAATAAGGCCAGTTAGATGCTGGTAAGCGGTTACCATCGCCCATGGACACCAGTAATACAAGTCACTCGTGCGTTGCCGTCCTTCCTTGGAGTTACGGAAAGCGATGGGATAATTGGATAATAATGACAAATCAACTACTTGATGTTAAGTGATTACCGTCGCCCATGGACGCCTGTAACTTACGTCGCTAGCGAAAGTTTCCTAATACTGGATTATGTACATACGTACATGTATTGATCAATATATCAATACTTATATATATATATTTTATTTATTGTATATAAATAAAATTGAAGTGTATGTCTGTCATTAAACAAAACTGTGTTTTCACAAGTTCTTTTGCCGCTTTACACAATACTGAAACATAAACATCCTTATTTTTATTTTGTCTGTCTGTTTCGCCGCAGCAAACTTTGGAACCACTGAAATGATTTTAATGGGACTTTTACTTGGAGATAGGCTACTTTTATTCCGGACCTCCCACGGGATCGAGATTTACGCAGCACCCACGTCTTGAAGATAAAATTTAAATCCTACACGAACGAAGACGCGGACATAGCTAGTTGTTAAAATAAAATACATTCGAGTTGAGAACCTCTTTTTCGAAGTCGGTTAACAAACACAAAGTACTTGAAATTATTAATTATTCAATGGATACATTATACTATGTTGATACAAAGAATGATGCATATTACAATTAATATAATCTATTAAATTATCATTACAAGTGCAGTAAATCATCACGCCTGTTTTGGAGATGAGCGTGACAGGCATACATGCAATGTTTACGTTCCGAGCACGACCGTTTCTAAATCAATTATTACAGTCCATTACATATATGTAATGATGCTATAATAATGGGTTTTTTGATGATAATTATGATGGATTTCTTATATAAATTAAACTATAGGGATAAAAAAACTTAAAACAAACCAAATGCCAACCCGTTAGTAGGCCAAAATCTTCTTGTTAAGGAAAGGCGTATGGCCAATCTCACGTAAGTAGGTAGTACATCTAACTACTTCACGGCATGGAAAGTAACTTTACCCGACGGTCGGCTCCGATTCGGTTAGATATATGCCGTGTTCACTCGTCAACATGGCGCCGCTATACAAGTACTGTATTATTTACATAATTTATTAAAATTATTATTAAAAAATAAAATTTTGCGAAACTAAGGATGAAAAAAGTATATATTTTTACATAACTGTGTAAATAAAAGGGTACAATAGATTCGTTTTACAAAATTGTATGCGTTTAAACAAAAAAAAGATGTACAAACATTTCTAAATCGCGATAGCAAAGTTTTCGTACTTACTAAATATGTAATTAACAGAATATTGGGATGGCCCTTGGGATTCCCAATCTTCTATTAATATTGTTATGGATTTATAGAAAATTGAGCAGACCCTTGGAATATTGAGACCTCATCATCGGGGAAAACCAAGTTTGCCTCCAATTTGCCCAAAGTTGGAGGGCCTTCAGATGTATTTCAACTCCTAAGGGTGGTACTGACTCACACCCAGAAGCCGCAATGTAGGTGCAAGGACATCACCTCGATAAGAAAAACTTGAATGGGTTAAACCCTTTTTGTATTACCGTGTACGAATTTTGTTTTATTTATACATTTTTTTGATCACCACATCACATCACATCAACAGCCTTTAACAGTCTACTTAGCAGGGAAGCCTACTATACTACCTTGACCAGATAGGTTGGTGCGGACCCAATTCGCTGCCGGCGAACCGGGTGGCGAAGGCGTGCGTACTAGCGCCTCATGCCACCTTGAGTGTGTGGACAAGTGGTGGACGGGACGGGTTTTCCCCTCCATCCGCTATAGTGGCCAACCGCGAGGAGGCGACGTCCGCGTGTGCCGTACATCGCCTAAATGGAAAAGTTATGCAGAAGGTGCTCGCGGCAGTGGGCAGGCGCTAGGAGGGATCTGGATGTCGTAATAACAGCTGTTCCCGGATCCCTCCTATGTCAGGCGCAGAGTGGCACACCGTGTGGTTTTATTCGGTCCGATTACGACACACCAACTCGCCGTAAACCCCGGTGGGTTGACGGCCCGAGGGGGTTTCAAGTTTTCTTTCTATTCGTAGTGATATTGTCCTGCACAGTTTGCTGCTTTAGTTGTCTCTTATGACACCCATAAAATGAATAGGAGTGAAAAAAGAAATATTAAAGAAATCATGAACAAAATCTCGATAAGAAAGACCTGACATGGGTTACATTGGTCTCTTTATGTATTATGTAACTCTTTATATATGAATTTTGTTTTGTTAACACTTTTTTTTGATTTCTTGATTTTATGTAGCTGCTTCAGCGCAAAGATACATATAACTCAAGACAAATACTGCCTTTTGACGTTGTATTTCGATTAGACAGATGAATTGTAGGTAGTAGAATCACGCTGATTTCGGCACGAACGAACCGGCTCGACCAGGGTAATACCCTCTCTTAAAAGACCAACCTAAAGCGACAACATCCGTGCTGTCGTGTTTCGTTGGTGAATGCGAGACTGGAGGCCCATTGATGCCTTCATATTTGAACGATCACTGTCATGCATTTTACGTCACCAAGCTGGGCGTGAAAAAGCATCTTATGCAAAGCAAGAGTATGGCGGCCACAACTCTTAGATTTTATTCATGTTTTCCATCAAGCAAAGTAGTCACTTTGCCAGGCTCTTAAAATAATAGGGATTTCCTTACTAGGGTGCACCTGGTCCCCTAGCTATTGGTACCTGAGACGGCGTGCGGTTTTTGGTCGGTTCGAGTCCGACATAACCACCCTTCGGTGGTATCCGTGGGGATTTCCGCATAGTACAAAGAAAAAAAAAGGCTCTTAAAATAATAAAACAAGACAGCAAGGTTAACGCTAATTTCATTCAATAGGATATAAAGTCGATTTATCATTTTATATTCATAAATGCAAGTGCACGAATATGACACGTGTTCCTCTTATCGATAACGACGTAAGCACGTGCTAAGTCGAATGCACGTGGAATATAAAATGTATTATTATTACACAACCGCCTGAAGAAAGGATTATTATGTTTTCAAGGTTTGTACATACATATATATATGTATGCCGATATATACGACATTAAAATCACATTCGTGCCTCGAATCTTTTCTTTTTTTTAAAAAGAGATGGTCGCCGTGCTGCATTGTCATCATTCGCAATGAGTATGGGGCGGTCACCACTCTTGGATTCTATTTATACTTTCCGTCAGGCAGAGTAGCCACTTTGGTAGCCTTCTGTAAAAAAAAGACACTTCCGCACTAGGAATCATGGGGCAATGTACAAACATATGAAACGGACACCAAGAACACCTATTCTCAGAACAACCATTTGTAGATTACAACCTACCCTCAGAATAGCCATTTGTAGGTTACACAATGTGCTGTCCCATGGAGGATTGGACCCACAACGCTTCGGTGCAGTAGAAAGCGGCCAGGCGACCGCTTTAACTGCTGTGCCATCCTTGCAGTCAATCAAGAAAACTGTACTGGATACCGGCAGTGTAAACTTATGCTCTGTTTGATTTGGTTGTTTTTTTTTTAAGTGTAAGTTGCTTTGTTCTAGCAATGCAATCACATCGTTACTCGACAGTATTTTCATAGTATTAAGGTGTCTTTACTCCGTAGTTCGGCGTATTTTTGGTAGATGGCTCTATAGTATATCTTGTGGTTGCATTCTATGTGGAAGTCGGTACACGCCTGTACACTTGCCCTCAGAGTTATAGAAGCCCGATGCCAGTTGATTTGTGACAAAACTCATATTTACGTTAAACCAGTGGAATTATTAGCCGACACCAAATAATCTTGGAAATGATAAAGGCTAGGAAGATGTAAGTACTTATGTACTCTAAAACATATGAAAAGTTTGTATACCACGTTTAACGTAAATTTAATGATTATTAACTTTCATCAATACTTTAGGATCCTACATCGTCTAATCATCAATTTCTTTTTGCATTATCTCTAGTGTCAAGTGTGAATGATGATATGAAAAAAAGTTATGACTTTTATTAAAAAAAAAAGAAAATCATAAGTAGTATTTTTTTTTTAATTTGTGGTTTGTGTGATGCCAGTGTATGGTGCGAATTAAGTGTAATTTTTTTTTGGTCATCCAATCTCATTTACTGTTAATTTAGTCCTGGGCTTGTGGTATTGATATTGGCAGAATATTTATGAAACTGAGAAAATACTATTATACAAAAAAATAAGAGAATTATTACAAAAGTTGAGTTTTACAAAGCAATGATCTCGTGTACTTAAGCAAAAAATATACTGCCATGTAGGTATTTATTTAAATTAACAAACATTATGTGTGTGTATGTATAATAAGCCATCTCATCGATTAGAAAACAAGTTTTGTTTATATAAATGTATTATTGAATATTGTAAACATTGTAGCATACACATTCAGATAGACTGTTGTTATTTAAAAGAATTGTTAAGAAAAGTGTTGCAATTTCCAAATTACGTTTTAGAAATAATGAATGTACAATAATGCTTATAAAAGATAATATTATAAATATAGAAAAATTAAAAAAAAAATATTCAGAATGACGACGCGTCGCCACACATACTTTTTACATAACTTGAGAACGACACATGCTGTGTCGCTATTCCAATATCCGCTGTTACTCTCCGCGATCGATGTTTCTCGATTAAAACATTCCACGTTGTACAATACGTACGGTAGATGGCACTGGGTTTAGTTATTACGAGTAAGTGATAATGAAACCAACCCTTTCATGTGGATATTCAAAACGTAACAAATACGAGCTAATTACTTAAAAAGCATCCTTAGTAATTAGGCAAGAAGTCTAGTTATTTTTTCTTTTTTATTCAAGACGTTCTCTAATAAATTGCCTGTAAAATTGTTACATAGCTTTTCAGGCACCTATAACACTTTTGTTTCACAAGAATAAATAACTAACTGATTATCATAACCATTCGTAACATCTACAGTTTTACAAAATGTTAGTTTTATAAAAAAATGGTCGCCTGCACTTAAGGAAAATATATACTGTAATGTTGGTACTTTCATAAATTAACAACTATACCTCACGGCTCCAATTCAATAGATATATATGCCGTGTTCATTCAACAATATTAAACCGCTATACAGGTACTATATTATTTACATAATACGTTTTGTGAATATTAAAAAATATTTATAAAACCAGAACATATATTATTAAATGTAATTTTGCCTAAGAATAAAAAATTTATATTTTACATAATTGTGTAAATAAAAGGGTACAAAAGATTAGTTTTATAAAACAATGGTCGTATGCGTTTAAACAAAAAAAAGGAAATGTTGATTTTATTTATTTTTTGTTTAAACAATGATACTTGTACCTTTAAAACTCAAACGTATATCTAAATCGCGATAGCAAAGTTTTCGTACTTGCTAAGCATGTAATTCATAATTTGTGTTTAGAACACCGGGGCCTCACTTACCGAGGGAAACCAAGCTCGCCTCCACGCTGGCCAAAGTTGGAAGCCCTTCAGATGTACTTCAACCCTTAGGGGTGGTATTGACTCACACCCTGAAATGCAATGGCCATTTCGGGGATGTAACCTCGATAAGAAACACCTGGATTGGGTTAAATTGGTCCCTTTTTGTATTACCACGTACGAATTTTGTTTTATTTATATAGTTTTTGGTCACCATATCACATCATAACAATAACCTTTAACAGGCCACTGCTGGATGTAGGTTTCTCCTTAGCAGGGAAGTTTTGGCCTACTATACCACGCTGGCCAGACGGATCCGTGCAGGGTTTGTATCAAGTTTTCCTTCTCTTCGCAGTGATAGTCCTGCACAGTTTGCTCCCTCAGTCGCCTCTTACCACACCCACGGCATGAATAGGAGTGGTAACGTCACCATGTCATACTTTTTTTGTTCACTTGATCGCTAGATAATTTTGAGACTAAGTAACATCATTGCAACCATACCGAATACGACGTTTAAGTCTTACGGAGTTACGGAAGAATTAAGAAGCTCACAACACCTCCTTTCCACAAGGGCCTATGTGACCTCTTCTAACGAGTTTTGGTCTCCTAAGAAACTCTAAAAACACCGTCATTACTTTTTGATTTTATATTTAGCCATTAATATTGCTGCCTGAACGATAAAAGTGTGACATGGTGAGGGATTAAGAATACGGAGTGTTACCACTCCTATACACACCGTGTGTGTGTGGTAAGAGGCGACTGAGGGAGCAAACTGTGCAGGACAATATCACTGCGAAGAGAAGGAAAAATTGAAACAAACCCTACACCGACCCGTCTGGACAGCGTGGTATAGTAGGCCAAAACTTTCCTGCTAAGGAGAAACCTACATCCAGCAGTGGCCTGTTAAAGGTTATTGTTATGATGTGATATGGTGACCAAAAACTATATAAATAAAACATAATTCGTACACGGTAATACAAAAAGGGACCAATTTAACCCAGTTCAGGTGTTTCTTATCGAGGTGATATCCCTGAAAACTTTCACTTCAGGGTGTGATTCAATACCACCCGTAAGGGTCGAAGTACATCTGAAAGGCTTCCAACTTTGACCAGCGTGGAGGCGAGCTAGGTTTCCCTCGGTAAGTGAGGCCCCGGTGTTCTGAACACAAATTACTAATTACATGCTTAGTAAGTACGAAAACTTTGCTATCGCGATTTAGATATGCGTTTGAGTTTTGAAGGTACAAGTATCAACGTTTAAACAAAAAATAAATAAAATCAACATTTTCTTTTTTTTGTTTAAACACATACGACCATTGCTTTATAAAACTAATCTTTTGTACCCTTTTATTTACACAATTACATAAAAATTTACATTTTTTATTCTTAGGCACAATTACATTTAATAATATATGTTCTGGTTTTGTAAATATTTTCTAATATTCACAAAAGGTATTGTGTAAATAAGATAGTACTTGTATAGCGGTTTAATATTGTTGAATGAACACGGCATATATATCTATCGAATTGGAGCCGTGAGGTATAGTTGTTAATTTATGAAAGTACCAACATTACAGTATATATTTTCCTTAAGTGTAGACGACCATTTTTTTGTAAAACTAACAGTTTGTAAAACTGGAGTTGTTACGAATGGTTATGCTAATCAGTTGGTTATTTATTTTTCTGAAATAAAAATGTTATAGGTTCGTCGAACGTCTTGAATAAAATAAAAATGACTAGACTTCTTGCCCACCTATTAAAGAAGTTTTTAAGCTCATATTTATTACTTTTTAAATATCCACATGAAAACGTTGGGTTTATTATCAATAACCAAGCCCAGTGCCATCTACCGTACGTATTGTACAACGTGGAACGCTTTTATCGCGAAACATCGATCGCGGAGAGTAACAGCGGATATTGGAATAGGGACACGGCATGTGTCGTTCCCAAGCTATGTAGAAGGTATGTGTGGCGACGCGTCGTCATTCTGAATGTTATATTTTTAATTTTTCTATGTTTATAATATTGTCTTTTATAAGCTTATACATTCTTGTATATTCATTATTTCTAAAACACCATTTGGAAATTGCACTATTTTTCTTAACAATTCTTTTAAATAACAACAATGTTTCTGAATGTTTATGCTATAATGTTTACGATATTCAATAAAACATTTTTCTAAACGTTTCCAACAAAACTTGTTTTCTTATCGATGAGATGGGTTTATTATACTTACCCACAAACAAACATCTAAATGATAATGAATACAATCATCACACGCATACACACATGAACACAAGCTACCATTTGAACCCACCTCCCTCCTCTCAATTCATAGGGAAAAATCATAATTAAAAAAAAATCATCTATGAAATCAATAACACACATACACACATGTATAAAACCTACCCTTTGAATCTCCTTTCTTCCTCCTCTCTGTGAAAAGCAAAGAAAAACTTACTTTTAACACCGGATTAAGTAATAAGGAAGTGGTGGGAAGACTGAATAGGTAGGTACTATAATAACCCAAAAATAACCAGCAAAAAAATTGATATAAAGCATATTGGCATATCACATTCCATAGTATTTCTAAATCGCGCTTACACAATTTGCACAAGTAATTAGTATGTATTCAAAAGTTTGTTTGTAGATTGTCGGGGCCTACCTTGTCTGTGGCAGTCAGCGAACCAGCCTCGCTGACAAATATTGGATAAAGTAGATCCAGTAATTAGCAATTAGATGAACCACTCAAACCGGTAGGTGTGGTTACAACATCGACAAGAATGACCCGCCGGGTCAACTTGGCCCCTTTTTGGACATCTTATGTAATTTTTAGTTTATGTAATTCCCGGTTTACCTATCAATACTAATACAGTAAAGGTAAATAATTTGTTTGTTGGATTAAAAGCGGTAATCTCAAAAACAATTAATGTGAATTGAAAAAAATATTTTGGTGTTCAATAGACAATTTTATCGTGTCTATAATAGAACGTTAACCTTTGACCAATAGGAGCCCATCAAATGAACATCAATGAAAAATATTGCAAAACAGTTTAGACATTATTTCTTTTAAGAGCCGAAAGCGAAGTTGCGCAGGTCAGGTCAGGTCTTTATGTGTCCGCATTTTACAATTAGTCATTTAATTTGATAAAATTAGAAAAAAGGAAAAAGAGGTAATATAAAATATTCATCAACAGCCTTTTACAGTCCACTGCTGGACATAGGCCTGTCCTTAGCAAGGAGGTTTTGGCCCACTATTCCACGCTGGCAAAACAGGTTGGAATAGGGTTTGTTTCAAGTTTTCCTTCTGTTTATAATAATGTTGTCTTGTATACTTGGTCCCTTAGTCACCTTTTACGACACCCACGGGATGAATAGGGGTGGTAATACTAGGTATTCTTAATCCGTCACCACACGGACAAAATATGAAGTAAAATATAATCTAAAATATTAATAATAGTGATGAGGTACTCCAAGTCGATTTCGGTTACGGCGGTCAGTCACAACAAAAACCAGTCAACTATGCAGGATATATGAGTACAAGTGTCTGCGCAAACACGGGTGCACTTTCTGTTCCCTCACTCTCACGTCATAACTGCACGATTGACTTAGTGTTTAAAGCGTTCACCACGCCGCTCTCCACTTAAAAAAAGCAAAGAAAAACTTACTTTTAACACCGGATTAAGAATTAAGGAAGTGGTGGGAAGACTGAATAGGTAGGTACTATAATAACCCAAAAATAACCAGCAAAAAAATTGATATAAAGCATATTGGCATATCACATTCCATAGTATTTCTAAATCGCGCTTACACAATTTGCACAAGTAATTAGTAGGTATTCAAAAGTTTGTTTGTAGATTGTCGGGGCCTACCTTGTCTGTGGCAGTCAGCGAACCAGCCTCGCTGACAAATATTGGATAAAGTAGATCCAGTAATTAGCAATTAGACGAACCACTCAAACCGGTAGGTGTGGTTACAACATCGACAAGAATGACCCGCCGGGTCAACTTGGCCCCTTTTTTGACATCTTATGTAATTTTTAATTTATGTAATTCCCGGTTTACCTATCAATACTAATACAATAAAGGTAAATAATTTGTTTATTGGATTGAAAGCGCTAATCTCAGAAACAATTAATGTGAATTAAAAAAAATATTTTGGTGTTAAATAAGACTATTTTATCGTGTCTATTATAGAACATTAAGTTTCGACCAATAGGAGCCAATCAAATGAACATCAATGAAAAATATTGCAGAAATGGTTAAACATTATTTCTTTTAAGAATCGACTTTATCTGTCCGCATTTTACAACTAGTCATTTAATTTTATTAAAATAAATGAAAACAGCAATATTAGAAAAAAGAGGTAGTATAAAATATTCATCAACAGCCTTTTACAGTCCACTGCTGGACATAGGCCTGTCCTTAGCAAGGAGGTTTTGGCCCACTATTCCACGCTGGCAAAACAGGTTGGAATAGGGTTTGCTTCAAGTTTTCCTTCTCTTTGTAATAATGTTGTCTTGTATACTTGGTCCCTTAGTCACCTTTTACGACACCCACGGGATGAATAGGGGTGGTAATACTAGGTATTCTTAATCCGTCACCACACGGACAAAATATAAAATAAAATAAAATATAAAATATAAATAATAATGATAATGTACTCCAAGTCGATTTCGGCTACGGCGGCCAGTCGCAACAGAGACCAGTCAACTATCAGTCTGCGCAAACACGGGTGCACTTTCTGTTCCCTCACTCTCACGTCATAACTGCACGATTGACCTAGTGTTTTAAGCGTTCACCACGCCGCTCTCCACTTAGCTGAGTGTTGTGGGTTCAAATCCTACATGGGACAACACTTTGTGTGATCCACAAATTGTTGTTCTGAGACTGGGTGTTCTTTGTGTCCGTTTCTTGTATGTTTGTAAAGTCTCCCGCGACACAGGACTTATTCCTAATGGGGGCGATGCCTTTTTAAGAAAAACTAAACGACAAAAAAACATCGCTAAGTCATAGTCTATTTAAGTTGACTTCGATTCAGTAAAACAGTCGTAAGTCCTAACAATCTCCAGAATTTTTACAACAGTTGGTGAAGTCTCTGAACACATAAACCACTGATTGTGAGTTAAATAGATCAATGACATTAACTATACAAGTTTTTTATTGCTATATTAGTACACGTAAGGACAGTAGATGGCGTTGGCGGTAAGCTTATAAGTGATAACGAAAATATTTAGTATTGACGTAGAAACATATTGGTCTTATATTCCACTGCTACACATAGAACTCTAGGATCTTGACTTACTGTACCACGCGGTCAGACGGATTGGTATAAGATTTGTGTCAATATTTCCTTCTCTTTACAGTGGTATTGTCCTACGTAGTGTGGTCTCTTAGTCGACTCTTACGACACCTGCAGGATGAGTAGGGTTGGTGACGATATGATCCGTTACTACACGCATTATTAGTTTACTCTTGTCTCTGGTTACATTAATTATGTAGATAAGAGATGGCGCTATAGATGTTACGTTCAGTCAATGTACACAGTGGAAGAAAAGAAGTCCACCAACGTTCGTGTGATGACGGGTAAAGAATAAGAAGTGTGTTTTTGTCATATGAGCCGATTAAGTGACAAAATTAGGCATAATAACACCACGGCAAAAAGAATACAAACTTTTAAGTTCGTTTTCTTATTATATGTGTGTTGTCCGTGTGGTGACGGATTAGGAATACATAGTGTTACCACTCCTATTCATCCCGTGGGTGTCGTAAAAGGCGACTAAGGGAACAAATTATGCAAGACAACATCATTACAAAGAGAAGGAAAACTTGAAACAAACCCTATCCCAACCCGTCTGGCTAGCGTGGTATAGTAGGCCAAAACCTCCTTGCTAAGGAGAGGCCTATGTCCTCTTATTCATCTCTTACGACACCTGCAGGATGAATAGAAGTGGTGACACTCTGTATTCTTAGTCCATCTCACCACATGGATACTTTTACTTATTGTTCTGTGATGTTTTAAAATTACGAAATCTGACCTTCAGACAGTGCACCACAATAACTGAAATCATAATTTCGTGCAAATGTTGTGATCGATCACCTCACATTTGACATTTGTGTATAAATGAAAGGCAAACTATTTTATAATGCGCCCACGCAGCAGCCAGGTGCGGCTCGCATTGTTGTTTCGTCACCTAATAAGGTCCGGATTCATTATTTCTGAACAATGTTACATACATATAAATACATATAAGTATCATTTCAACACAACCGTACTATGTACGTACTATTAGTAATTACTTATCATTGAATAACGAGTATTTAAAAAAAAAAATCAAAAATGTCTACACAAATATGTTGTTATGAGGGTAGATATAAAATATAATGGCATATCACATTCCTCACTGAGTTCAAAATCGCGATAGAAAAGATTTCACAAGTGTTACGCATATATTTAATAATTTATTTTTAGAATGTCAGGCACACTGGCTACTCCAAGGTAGGTACCTTGTCGTAGCCAGTGTTTCATATCGCCTAGTCATGATAAGAACGAACCTTAGGGTCAACTTGGTCTTTTTACTCACATAGATTACCGGATCTCTCAGATTGTATATTTATTATAAAATTCCATTTAGTTTTTTTTTTTATTTTTCCAAATTGAATTCTGTCTTTGTATGTACAGATATACAAGCTTTGCAAACTTGAAGAACTAGAAGCTGTAGAAAGAGCTTAAGTGTTAGTAGGTGTAAGTAGAAAGCAGACACAATGATGAATATACACAAAAATGTCACAGAATTAATTACGTCAATTAAATAAAGCTACCGAATTTAAATGACTAGTGTCAATGTTTATAATGACAAATAGTATTGTTATTTAGAAAAGATAACTCCCGCCTGTAAAATATGTCCTGTCGCAAAGGTCTTCAAAGACATACATGAGACGTGCACAAAAACTCAGACTCAGAGCAACAATTTGTGGATGACACAAAGCGGTGTCCTATGTGAGGTTTAAAACCATAACACTGAGTGCGTAGAACGCGGTGTGGTGGCGATCACTTAAGGCTTAACTACCCCCGTCCATGCAGTCAAAAATATTCAATAAAATATTCTGTGTTAGGTTTTAAATCGTTTTACATGTTTGAAAATATAATACATTACTTTTTTGCCGTATAGGGTTAACAATCAGACGCATTATTTGATGGTAAGCGACTACCACCACTAACGGACACCTGCAACAGTCCATAGTATTACTCCTGATCGGCATAGGTCCTAATGACTTTCTCATAGTCACAAAAATCTGCACGATCATTTCACCCACAATATTCTTTTCTATTCTTTTTTTAATATAAAGAAACCTACCAAAGTGATTTTATTCTACCTGATGGAAAGCATGAATAGAATCCAAGAATGGTTATCGCGACACTCACTGCGAATGAAGACAGTGTAGTATGGCGACCCACGCTATGGCAGCCGAGTGAGATGCTTTTTCACGCCTCGCTTAAAGGACCCGAGATCGTAGTGGGAAGGAAACACGTGCGCTGGTAATGAGTTCCAGGCTTTAACTGATTTGCACAGGTAGGAAGAACCGAACCGTTTAGTTCTGGAGCGTATGTCTACTATTCTGAAAAGGTGCCTTCCAAGGCCAGCACGAGTTGTCCTGTAGAGGAACGGAGAGGATGGAATCAGCTAGAAGAGTTCATCAGAACACTCTTCATAATAAAGGCGATAGAGGACTGCCATTGAGGCTATATCTCTTCGCAACTGCAGTATTTAAAACAATATTCAAAACAGTTTAATTATGATTTTTCATTGGTAACTTTTAAAATTCTATAAATATTTATACTTACAATGAAAAAGGATTTATAATAAAAAAAGAAATTGGGTAGATGACTGTATCGTAAATAAATACCAATGTCCACTTCATTAAACTAATATCGCGAAACATCTCGGAAAATACAATTAACATAGCTTTTTATTAATATTACGAATTTCAATCAAATATACAGTGAAATATATTGTTCAATTGAATAGTCTAAAACAGTGACGTCACAATTAGGTATTTAGAACATTTTTCAAACAAAATTGTCGTTTTGACAGATGATAAAAAGTAACAAATTTGACTAAGGTGTCATCTAGCCTATTATAATGATCCTGACGTCACGCAAATATGTTATAGTATTAACGAATGTTATGTTCATTTCAAATTCAAAAGATCCTGAATCGCGCTGACGAAAATTTCAAGTCCATTAACTCACGAAGACGCTTTAACCTCAGTAAGTCGGGGGTCCGCTTTTCGTGGTTAGCTAGTTGCTCCAAGCTAGGCAGCATTATTGGAGTGCGCACACGCATATGTACATATGCATGTACTCATGCAAATGTACATCACGCATGTGTGTATGATGTAAATCAATGTGATAAATTGAGATCTCGATTTAATCCCATTCCCTCGATTAGTGAATCTATAAGATTCGTTCGACCCCCACTTTTTTTAATATACTTTTAGTATTTACGAAGCATTGTAATTGTAAGTACCTACCTATGTAAGTAGTGTTTCATTGATTTATTGTAAAACCATAGATATTATTGTATCAATGTATTTTCGTTTTTTTCTCTATTTATATTGAATTTAGATTTATAAACGTATAGTTTTTAGCTTCTTTTCTGTTCACAACTCTAAGGAGAGGCATATATCTACAAAATTGACTAAATTGACTGTCGACCGAATTGAATGTCGAATTGAATGTCGAAAATCAGAGACAGGGTCGATGGTATAAAACCGTGCGTAAATCTTTAATCAAATGAGAGCTTAAATAACACGCTTATATTTGCTTGTATGTTTGTTTGTTTGAAACCGACTTTTGTATATAACGTTGTTTTTTAGAATTTGAAACATGTTTATTAATTTTGATTGTCTTGGTGGCGCAGTGGTGATGTATGCGACTGCTGCGAGATGGCGTTGTGTGTCAGACGTCTGAAATATTATTAATAAGTTCATAAATGAAATTTTCTTTTACAAGCACGCGTTGGTAGCGCCATCTATTATCTACACAAGTAACACCTAAAGATACGCTGACAGAGACATCTATAGTTTTCGTTTAATTTGAATGGCGCTGATTAAAATAAGTACTTATTCAAATTTTTATATTGTTGATGTTCTCGTTCAAGGTTTGCTTTTATAAACTTAAGATTTCTACATAAGTAGATAGGTTTAAACTAAGTGTGTTATTCAGTGTGACATATTGAGAATACAGAGTGTCAACACCTTCATTCATTCCGTGGGAGTCGTAAGAGAAGACTAAGGAGCAAAAAGAAGAAAATTTTGTCACAAATCCTGTATTAAAACCTCCTTGTTTGGAAGAGGTCTGCATTCAGCAGTGGACTATCAAAGGCAAAGATGTGTATATGTCGATATTAGATAGATATGGCCGGGATAGTTACATTACATTATAATTCTGTTTTAATAAGTTCCTTTTTAGAATGTACTGGACGTCCCCAACTCTTTTAAATAATCGAAGAAGAAAGAAACAGTCCGTTAATTTACTGCTCATCATAAAAAAAATCAAAGTGAAATATTGAAACTGTATTTTAGAAGAAAAGCGTACTTCTTGTTTGAGAGCTTCCTTTACGGAGCATATTTACGTAAAGTAGAATATATAATTTTTGCATCAGGTATGCCCAACAATGGCTACCTCGTCCATTACAATGCTTATAATCTTGCCGAGACCGTAACGACCTACATCACTATACATTGCCTCGCAGGCACACACGCCTCAACCAAGTGTCCATACAGAGATCGTCATGTATACCGAGCTTTGATAATATACACTGTTGAAAGCTCATGGAAAGTGTGAGGTGACGGTGACGCCAGTTCCATAATTTTTGGTCACTAAAAAACTGCTTAACGCGCCTAAAGAAATTTCGCTTAAAAAAAGATTAAGATGAGACAGCGAGTTATTCTTGTCCAGGTTCTTTTATCTCCCAGTTGTAGCTTTTCCTAATTCTAATTCCTATTTAAAAACAACATTAAAGAATATTTATGACAATTCATTCATTATCATCATCATCTCAGCCAAAAGACGTCCACAGCCGGACATAGGCCTTCCCCAAAGTTCTCCACAACAGTCGGTCCCGTGCCGCCCGCATCCGTCAGCTTCACGCGCCCATCACCAGGTTGTCGGAATAACCTATTAAAATTATATTACAAGGCAACTCTGTAGAGCATGTCTCAAAATTTGCGACATGGAGGTATTCTCAAACAAAATATAATCTCGTATTGTGTCGTATTTAATTTTAAATTAATAGGTAGTTATGTCTAAATCGCGCTAGTGAAGTTTTTACAAGCGTTTAGTATTTGTTTCTAAAATTGTTTAGAAAACGTCAGGGCCTACCTTGTCGGGGTCAGGCATGAGCTAGTAGGCCTACATGCTTAAATTGGTCATACTCGTATGAACAATAAAATCAATGAGACGAACCACCCTTCGGCGGCCAGGGTTGGTTACAACCTCGACAAGAATAACTCAATTTCGACTGAACGTGGGTTAACTTGGTCCCTTTTTTGGATATCTTTTGCTTAATTGTTTAATATCTGAAAAAAATCACCACAGTAGCAAATATACATGGACGCCGGGAGGGGGCTGCAATGGGTGCACTGTCATCCCTCTGGCAGATAAGAAAATACATGGAAAAACACATGTCTTTAACTTATTTTTAAAAAAAGTCGATTTCATAGTTACATACCAGGTATTCTATAGCCTCTACTATGAAAGTTGAGTTGACTCATAAAATACGTATATAATTTTATTTAGTAAACACGTACATATTATACATAGAAAAATACCCAAACATTTGGTCCGACTCAGGAATCGAACTCGAGACCTTAGCATAGCAGTCGCTTATGCTTCCACTGCGCCACCGAGGCAAGAACGAACAAAAGTATCATAATTAGAATAAAATAAATAAGTCTAAATCGCGCAGGTGAAGTTTTCACATGTGCTGAAGATTTCTTTGTGTAGATGTGTAGATTACATCAGGGCCTCCCTTGTCGGGGTAAGGCATGAGCTAGTAGGCCTACATGCTTAAATTGGTCATACTCGTATGAACAATAAAATCAATGAGACGAACCACCCTTCGGCGGCCAGGGTTGGTTACAACCTCGACAAGAATAACTCAATTTCGACTGAACGTGGGTTAACTTGGTCCCTTTTTTGGATATCTTTTGCTTAAAAGTTTAATATCTGAAAAAAAGCACCACAGTAGCAAATAAGGGGTGCACTGGCATCCCTCTGGCAGAAAAGGAAATACATAGAAAAATACATGTTATTACCATAACTTATTTCATAAAAAAATCGTTTTCATAGGTATATAGACCTAGTATAATTCTATAGTATAGTACAGGTACTATTAAAGTTGAATTGACTGATAAAATACGTATACAATATTTATTTTGTAAATGCGTACATATTATACATAGAAAACGATCCATATTTATAAACGAATATTTTCAGATAGTACAAACATTTTGTACGACTCAGGAATTGAACCCGAGACCTTAGCATGACAGTCGCTTACGCTTGCACTGCGCCACCGAGGCATTCATCCTAGGCAAGAACGAACAGAAGTTTCATAATTGTAATAAAATAAGCAAGTCTAAATCGCGCAGGTGAAGTTTTCACAAGCTTATAGCATTTATTTCTAAAATTGCTTAGAGAACGTCAGGGCCTCTCTTGTCGGGGTAAGGCATGAGCTAGTAGGCCTACATGCTTAAATTGGTCATACTCGTATGAACAATAAAATCAATGAGACGAACCACCCTTCGGCGGCCAGGGTTGGTTACAACCTCGACAAGAATAACTCAATTTCGACTGAACGTGGGTTAACTTGGTCCCTTTTTTGGATATTTTTTGCTCAAAAGTTTAGTATCTGAAAAAATCGCCACAGTAGCAAATATACATGGACACCGGGAGGGGGGTGCAACGGAGTGCACTTGCATCCCTCTGGCAGAAAAGAAAATACATAGAAAAACACATGTTTTTAACTTATTTTTAAAAAAAGTCGATTACATAGTTCCAAACCTAGTATAATTCTATAGCCTCTACTACGAAAGTTGAATTGACTCATAAAATACGTATATAATTTTATTTAGTAAACACGTACATATTATACATAGAAAAAAACCCAAACATTTGGTCCGACTCGATCGATCGAACCCGAGACCTTAGCATAGCAGTCGCTCATGCTTTCACTGCGCCACCGACGCAGTCATCCTAGGCAAGAACGATCAGAAGTATCACAATTAGAATAAAATAAATAAGTCTAAATCGCGCAGGTGAAGTTTTCACAAGTGCTGAAGATCTCTTTGTGTAGATGTGTAGATAACATCGGGGCCTACCTTGTCGGGGAAGGCATAAGTTAGTGGGTCTACATGCTTAAATTGGTCATACTTGTATGAACAATGAAATCAATGAGACGAATCACCCTTCGGCGGCCAGGGTTGGTTACAACCTCGACAAGGATAACTCAATTTCGACTGAACGTGGGTTAACTTGGTCCCTTTTTTGGACATCATTTGCTTAAAGTAATATAATTTTGTTTATTTATTCAGAATTTCCTATACTATATTCATGCAAATAAATTTAATAATTTCACTGAGAAAACTGATAACTTTATATGAAAAAATTGTGAAACAATAAAAAAATGTAATCATGAGAAACCATACAAGCAGCTTGTACGCAGATTAAAAAATGTCCGAGGGTATATTGACGTCACATTTTGTTGCACCAATAGCGTTTCGTTTTAGAAATTTGCGAGAGAAATTTAAAAAAGCTACTATTTGATTATTAAATGTCACTATCAAAATGTAATAGATTTCAAAAACCTATTTTTTTAGTTGGAAAGATTACAAATAAAACTATTTTGTCCAATTTGGACTCACGAATACATACTTCTTGTATGTGAAACTTTCATATTGCGATTTAGAAATATTTAAACGTGGAATGTGATACGGCATTTTGGTGTCTACTTTCTAAGCGATATATATTTGTGTAAATATTTTTTTCTACTGATTTTGTAAAGAAAGCTAAAAGTTCAGTTTTTGTGTTAAAAGACCTAAAAAGAACGAAATTTTACCCTCGTGTATTCTTCCCTCTCCTAGAGAAGCTCCGGCGTTCTCTAAATAAATAAGTTAATCAATATAATTCGCCATAAACCATAGAAACAACACGTCCCGCATACTAAATTGTATTACGTGAAATTGCCGCAATTCTTAGCCGTCTACCTTGTCTGAGTAAATTAGGTAAGAATACCCACATATTATGTTGGGTTAAGGACCATGCAGTCCTTAATAGGTGTTGAAGTAAACTGGATCAGATGAAACAATAGGCCGGAGTTGATGTTCTACGCATACTAGATGGAGCTACTGGAAAAAACACACGCAACATGTCGTGTATTGTAGCATTGTTGTTAACTGTCTATATAATAATGTAAAAAAGTAAATAAAAAGAAAAATTAAAAATTGTCTATGTTTAACGGGACCACTACGGCTACATAGAAAATTTTCGTAGCTATTCTTTGGGTAAGTCAGGTTACTGGAGCAATATCCGGGAGGAGAGGTACTCTAAGCTCACTGTAGTACAAGAGTGAAAGGTATCCGTGGGCGGTGGTAGTCAAGTACTGAAATGCGAAACTGCTTGCTGGAAAATAAATTGGCAATATTTGAAAGCTCTAAGTTCTAGCCAAAAAAGGGGAAAAAGACCTCAAGTTTTAATTGATACCTTAATTTCAATAGGCTTCCCAAGACAAGGTAATCCCCCCATTTGTTAGAAACAACAATTTTTAAATGTAACTACTATTTGTGAAAATTGTTCTTGAGCGAGGACACTATTCACTTAACCATTGTGTTTGATATCTACCCTCATAGCGGCATATCTTGGTTAGTTGCGCTCAGTAGTGTTAAAATTAACAATGAGAAAAATAGGACAAACTCTAAAACCAAAAGCTGACTACGCTTTTGGTGAGTTCTGCTTCAAAAGAAATATATCAAAAATTGTATTAATATTGTTTTTGTCTGAATGTCTCTCATGATCGTCATCAATTTTTAATAAAATGTACTAATACTAGCAGCGTGATATGGTAGGCCAAAATCTCATTTCGAAGGATGGGTCTGTGTCGAACTGTGGCTGTGGGTATGTTGGTATGATATGTATGGGGTGTTTTTTTTATAAGACAACGTCCGCGTTAGGAATAAATCCTGTGTCGCGGGGACTTTACAAACATACAAGAAACTTACACAAAGAATACCCAGACTCAGAACAACAATTTGTGGATTACACAAAGTGTTGTTCCACATAGGATTTGAACCCACAACACTCAGCGAAGTGGAGAGCGGCGTGGCGACCTCTTAAACCACTAGGCCAATCGCGCAGTCAATGATAATAATGACCATGCATATAAAGTATTTTTTTTCCTTTTTTTTCGCGTGGAACACTTTTACCCACCATGCCCTCCGTAGGGGCACGAAGAGCGTGTGTGGGACTCCCGGAGAACCGGTCTATCCACTACCCCCGCGGCGACCTACCTCGACAGTCGCGAGAGGGCTCCAGGAACGCATTACCGACTTTTGGAGTCCTCCTTGCCGTATCTCACAATTGGGGTACATCCCAGGCACCTCATGCCCCAGGGCAGGACGCTGTCACACCTCTCCTTGTTTCCCACCTGAGTCATCTATTAATTCACTTTAGGCTCGTACCGTGGGTGATATTACTTTGGGTTTGCTTTTCTGTTTCAACCTATTTTATTATATAATCGACTTGATACCAAATTTCATAAAATATATTTTCTATTACGTATGGGCCACTGAAAAATAATATTGCTATTTCAATAATAAATTGTTCATGTCTAAGCCAGGAGCCATAAGTGGTCAATGTCTTTTATATAACCTGTCACTCGGCCATTATTTCGAATCTATTCACACCTTATTCAATAGAATCGGTTCAGTATTTTAAGTGCTACGGTGGAATATACAAACATATACTGCAAAAACTACTATACTTCCTTTTGGCTTCGCCGTAGTCTATTAAAACACAAAATAACGTAAATAAGCAAGAAAAAGATGCATAAGATTAATCACGAAACGTTGAAACATTACATGTCAGATTTAAATATTCCTAAATCACGCTAGTGAAGTTTACACAAGCGCTATGTATTTATTTAAAGTAATGTTCATAAAACGCCGGGGCCTACCTTGTCGGGGAGAGCTGGCAAGTTCTTATATTAAGGGCGCTGGAGATTATTGGACCAGAGAAGCCAATACAACAATTTAGATGAACTTACCCTATTTGTCCTAGGGTGGTTACAGCCTCGACAAGAATGACCAATGGTCAATTTGGTCCCTTTTTAATTTAGCTTTTAACACAAACTACAAACCAATATAACGTAACAGATTTTTTTTACAGGTGATAAGGATTAGTGACGTCGTTTGTTTTAATAAAGAAATATTTTGGACATCTAACACTCAGCGCCATCTAGCTGCAAACTAAATAGAGATTGCACTATGAAAGCTTGATTGACAGAATAGTTTTTGTTTGGTAATTTTATAATATGTATATACAACACGCAGACTTCGAAACAAATATTTGCAAATCAAACAAACGTTTGTTCTGGTCCGGGAATCGAACCCGAAATGGTAAATATTTTAAACATCTCTCTGGAGTATGTAAAATGGTATTTAAATCATTCTTTTTTTACATTAATACACAGGCAAATAAGCGTGTTGAGATCTTAGTGTGAATCACACATCTACTATGCGACTCGATTGTCACTTTGCCCGCGTTCGGCAGCGATCCGCACGTCCGTACTCAATCTTCACCAACAACATTTTTATTAATTAATGTCATATAAACTCACACTAAACCAAAATGATACACTATGATACAAATTTACATATTCGTCTTTAAAAACAGGTGAACATCCCTAAATTTTGTCTGCCCAATATTCCACGGCCACGATATTGTCCCTTACTCTTCACAGCCTCTTTGCGCTGTTGATGGAGAGGTACAGTGGATAAAAAAAACAAATGCGGCATAGCTTGTATCTGTGAGTGTATGAAGTGTATCGTCATCGTCTCAGCCGTAAGATATCCACTACTGGACAAGGACCTTTTTTTGTTTTTTTTTTAACGCTTGGAAACCCTCTCGGGCCGTCACCCCACCGGGGTTTACGGCGGGGTGGTGTGTCGCAATCGGACCGACTAAAACCACACGGTGTGCCACTCTGCGCCTGACATAGGAGGGATCCGGGAACAGCTGTTATTACGACATCCAGAACTGGACAAGGACCTCCCTCAAGATTTGCTACAACAACCGATCCTATGCTGCTCACATCTATATTATATATATTGAAATGATACAATACTACGTTGAAAAATTACGTCTTCCAACGCCATCTACTGTTGAACCACTAATGCAAAAGAGATTAATCGAGTGTCAGAGGTAGCTATAGTTTTCGTTGGTATAATAAAATGTATTGTTAAATGCTGTTATCAGTAAAATTATCACATATTCAACTTTTAATAGCCATAATTGCCATCCATTCACAAAGCTTTACTTAGATGGACTAATAGAAAAGGTTTCATAGTAAAAAGTCGGGGTCTAACTTCGACAGATTTTCTGTCAATATTTGGGCTCATTCATGAAGGTACCAACAAGACCGACGACATCAAATCTAATTCCTCAATTACTCGAGAGATGGCGTCGTTTTCAAATACTTAGTTCCTACAAACATCGTATATACGTGTTTGTTTTTTATTTATTTATTTATTTTATACTTAAAACAAAGTATAAGTTTTAATTTAACCACGGTTTCCGCATTAAGCTCGTGGCTTGTGTCGCGGCAACCAATATAAAATACAATACAATATTTAAATATTTTTTAAAGTTTAGCTGAAATAGAATACAAAATAAAATTAAAACAAGGTTCGAAACAAACAAAAACAAAACAGAAAAAAAATAGTACAAAAATTTGTCTGTGTACGTGTGTGTATGTGTGTATTATCCTTTGCCACTATTACCCGTGGTATGAAAGAATCAATTCAGGTTCATCATATGAAAGATTCAAAAGCCATTTAATTACCAGTCGCTTTACTTCTCTGGTAGTTAAGTAAAAAATACGAGTATTACATTGAGTATTGTCGAATAATCTAATATACATATATAATTTAAACTTTTGTGTGTTTGGAAACAAAATATCTAAACAGTAAAGTCAAGTTTCTTATCATTTACATTGATACACAAAAGTGTGATAGATGGCACTACAGTCGCTATTAATTTAAGAACGAACCATGCATCTATAAAATAAAAAATGTCATATAAATGAACGTTTACAATAATAAAAGAAAAAAAAACGAATTTTAAAAGTCATGGTAGTCTCAACGGAGTTCAGCGAACTAGAAAGGAGAATTCGTAGCGCACACGCTTGTGGTAGGTGCACACAGGTGCACCCTCTGTTCCCTCGCGCACACAATCCGATGAAACAGTTATCAGACACATCTCTTCAACTGTTTAATAATAGCGTAGATTAGTATAGATTATTTTTTTAAATAGCAACTCTCGCACTAGGAATAACTACTGTGTCGCGGCAAGCTTTATAAACATACGTGAAACGTACACAAAGGATACCAAGTCTAAGAATAACAATTTGTGGATCACACAAAGTGTTGTCTCATCTTGGATTTGAACCCACAACAAAGGACACGGCGATGCCACCGCTTAAAACACTACTTGTTATGTGCAGATAGATGACTCAGACAGACTCAAATAGATGTGTATGGTAACACAGAATTTGATAATCAATTAAAATATATATATATAATTTACACAAAAAAAAATGTACTTCGAATTTTCCTTATTTTTGTTTAAATTAAAATTTGACAAAAAAGGGACCAAGTTGACGCTTTCTGTAGCAGTGTCTTTCTTGTCGAGGTTGTAACCAACCCTGGCGCCTAGGATGGTTCGTCTCAATGAATTTAATGATCACATGACCAATTAAGGAATGTAGGCCTAACAGCTCATGCCTTACCTCGACAAGGTAGGTCCCGGGTTTCTTTAAATATTTTTATCAATAAATACTCAGCGTTTAGGAAAATTTCACTAGCGCGATTCAGACATATTGTTATTTGTATGTGCGATAAAATCCTTTGTTGGACGTAATATCTCCGTATCGACGCGTCTTTAAATAGATGCAATCCACAGTTAATATGATACAAAGTTATTTACAGTTATAACAATTATGTTTTTGACATTATTAATATCTGATATTTAATTTGTTACACTCAAAAGCAACCATTCTGTTTGTATTGATATGTTCGTAAATTTTAAATGCTTTGCTAAGCCGTCTACTATGGTATTTCCACCTATGAGAGTTTAGGGCAAACCTCTGAAGTGATATGTGCTAATTTTTGACTAAAATTATATTGCTGGGTCGCGAATTAGTTCACATTTAAAAATATCATATAAAAAAAAACAATTTGGTATTTTATAAAAATTGTATTTACAAGAAAACTAATTAGTTGATATTTATTTTTTAAAAATTACATCGTCTAAATGACCACCGTTTCGACGTTTGCACTCTTCTAAGGGAGCACTGAAATTTTCGAGTACTCGTCGACAAAGAGACCACCAGATCACTGACATCTTTTCGCTGATTTTTTTCTTTTACTCGTAGTTGATGAAGTGTGTTTGGTTTATTGATGTAAACACTTGTTCTTCAAATAACCCTATAAAAAGAAGTCTGCTGGGGATAGATCTGGACTTCTGGAAGGCCATGGAATGTCGCGTCGTTTCGAAATCAGCTTTTCCGGAAACATGTCTTTGACTACCGGCAGGGACTCATTGGATGTGTGACAAGTGCCTCCATTTTGTTGAAACCATGTGTTACAATTGTAACCAGCAAATTGCAGTAACATCGGCCCCAAGGACTTGCGTAACATGTTTGCGCAGGATGTTAGATTCAAATGTTAATGAATTCTTGGCCCACCTTAAAACAGAATTTCTCTAGTCGTGTAGTACAAATAATTTGTAGAATATAGGAAATTAAACAACTGCTTTAGTGTCAGCCTTAAATATGTGTAAAAAGCCTTGTTTTTTTAAATAGAATAACGGGTAGTTCGAATTACATAGGTATAATTGGTTATCTTGTATATAATATGATTGCAAGATTAAGGTACAATTAAGATATTGAGATTCTACGTGTACAGGAAATGTGGGTTTCCTAGATCATATTTTGTGAAAAAAAAGGGTAGTTACAGATTAAAATAAACACAGCAATTTAGTCTAATTGGAAGTATCTTTACTTGATTTAACAAAATTGTTTTTAATTTATATAAAATTGTCTTTATGTGACTTATGTAGATCCTATTAACGCAATAACATTCTGATTTTGTCAAATATTTATGTAACAAATATATACTTATAACAGGTATTCTAGACATTTTTAATAGATATATATTTCCCATTATTCTGCGTAATATAAATATTTGTATAATATACTATAATTCGGTAAAGTCGACCAAGATACTGCAAAAGATTGTTATTATAAAAAGTAAAATTGTTAAAAATAGAAAAAAGCAACAAATAACAAAAAAAAAATCAGTTCGTAAATCCGTAGCCAGTCAGAATATCAGTGTATCCACGTTCGTGTAAGTCGTCATCGTCAAGAGTGTAAGAAACACAAATCTGGAATAGAAAAACAAACAGTCCAAAAATGCAAGCTAAGTTTTTTACTGGGTAGGTAACCAGGTACTGCCAGGTTATACGCTAATTCTTGATACTTCCGGTCATTTATTTAAGTTTATCTAATATTTAAAATTCTCGTGTCACAGTTTTCGTTGCCATACTCCTCCGAAACGGCTTGACCGATTTTGATGAAATTTTTTGTGCTTATCCAGTATCTATGAGAATCGGCCAACATTTATTTTTCATCCCCCTAAATGTTAGGGGTAGTACAACCCTAAATATTTTTTTTTATTTTTAGACAAAATTTTTAATTTCTATTTTTTTATGATACAACATACAAAAATACATACAATCCTCAATTTTCACCCTTCTACGATAAACCCTTATTTTTTAATAGCCATTTTAGTAAAAATGGCAAAACAACGTTTGCCGGGTCAGCTAGTCTTTATATAAAATTCTCGTGTCACAATGTTAGTTACCTTACTCTTACGAAACTGCTTTATCGATTTTTACCAAATTCTATATATTCAGTAGGTCTGAGAATCGGCTACTATCTATTTTTCATACCCTTAAGTGATAAGGGTTGTTCTAGAAAGAATTTATATGGCAAAACAACGTTTGCCGGGTCAGCTAGTATTTATATGAATTCTGATCTATCCTAGACACCTTGTTACGTAGCTGATAATACACACATGTTTTTTACACATTTCCAATTCAACTGTCACTGATCTTTTCAACAAAAATCATTTTGAAAAAGGTTTAGGACATGGTATTTCATAGTGAAATCTGTCTAAAGTGATGGTAACCACAACTCTCGCAAGCGTCTAAGTCGATTCAATTATTTTGTTCAGTAAAAGGTGCCCAAAAAAGGGACCAAGTTGACCACGATGTTCAGTCGAGTATAGGGTCATTCTTGTCGAGGTTGTAACCATCCCTGGCGGCCGAGGGTGGTTCGTCTAATTGATTTTATTGGTCATACGAGTATGTCCAATTTATACATGTGCTCAACTTCCTTAGCCCATGCTTCCCCCGACAAGGTAGGCCCCGATATTTTCTAAACATTTCAATGAATAAATCTTAGCGTCTGCGAAAACTTCACTAGCGCGATTTACAATTATTTGTTTAATAGAATATGTTATGACACTTAATTTGTCATATTATCTCCATATATACTTCTTTTGGTATTATGTTATTTAAAAGTTGTATTAATTGACAAAAATAAACTGAAAAGCGATATTTGATAAAATATATTTATATATATATACTCATAAATATTGATTGAATAAATGACAAATATAATAAAGCAGATCTTCCTTTCGTTTTTTTTATTTATATTTTCTATTTTCAATTTATTATTTTAATTATCCACCTGAAAACTTGATTTTCATTATTTTAAAGTAAGTAAGCGCCATCTACCATTTTTGTATGCGACAATTTTAGTTAAGAAGATCTGCGTCCGTTTTGTATTCTGACAGAATAGGCTAGATGACACCTTAGTCAAATTAGTTACTTTTTATCATCTGTCAAAACGACAATTTTGTATGAAAAATGTACTAAATACAAATTGTGACGTCACTGTTTTAGACTACTCAATTGAACAATATATTTCACTGTAAATTTGATTTAAATTCGTAATAATAATAAAAAGCTATGTTAATTGTATTTGCCGAGATGTTTAGCGATATTAGTTTTAATGAAGTGAACATTGGTATTTATTTACGATACAGTCATCTACCCAATTGAAAGGACTGACTATTTGCGTCTTGCATTTTCAAAGTATTTCAATATTAGATTTAGATTTATATGTAAAAAGAGTAATAATAGTATAACAATAGCCTTTTTAATTTAACATATTAGAACAATACTAAATAAATTATTTACACTACTCAATTAGAAAAATTCTAATGTTAGAGAAGGGACAACTCCATAGTTGTTTGTGCCCGGGTGTTAACTCAATCATACTTGCTTTATTTGTAAGAATATGCAACACCAAAACTTCACTCTAAAGGTGATATTTGGTTATCAAAGTACACCAGAAGTGAGGTTGTATTGTCCTCGACAAGTATGTCTCTGTCCCTTTTTGGGCATTTTTTATTTAACTACTGTAGTTTCCAAGCGTCAAAACTCGTGATGAAGCACTACAATAATATTTACAGGCACATAGACGCTTTGCGCGCTATTGCTTAACTTACCCTTTCAATTAATCAATCTACTTTAGGTTTTTCGTAGATAGAGATATTCATTAACGCTTCGTCTTTATAGGGTGTTTATGAATACCACAAAAACACGCAATGTATTTAACATTATTTTGTCGCATTGTGACGTTTGCGTGCCACTGTACTGACTCTTCGACGAGAAAGGATATGGTACAAGTAGGTTTTGTGGGTACTATGATAACTATTAGTTTATATGGAGACACCTAAGACTAACCACGTCAATATTCTACTTGTAATGGAAAGTGTGGGTTTCATAGGTTTTATTTTATTAAGAAAAAAGGGTAATTACAGATTAAAATAAACACAGCAATTTTGTCTATGTCAAAGTGTTTTTATTCGATTTCATAAAATTATTTAATATTTAGACCAAGACACCTTAGCGTGTTGCCCGCTAAGTACGTAACAAGGTGTCATGTTTTTAACGCATTTGTAATCCAACTGTCATTGATGTTTTAAAAAAAAAAACATTTTCAAGAAGGTTTAGAATATGGTATTTCATAGTGAAATCTGTCTAAAATGATGGCAACCACAACTCTCGCAAGTATCTAGGTCGATTGAACTAAATATTTCCTTAAATCGAATAACGGTAAATAACATACGGGATACATAGATGTATCTGGGTAACCTTCAATTATTTTGTTCAGTAAAAGATGCCCAAAAAGGGGACCAAGTTGACCACGATGGTCAGTCGGGTATAGGGTCATTCTTGTCGAGGTTGTAACCATCCCTGGCGGCCTAGGGTGGTTCGTCTCATTGATTTTATTGGTCATACGAGTATGTCCAATTTATACATGTGCTCAACTTCCTTAGCCCATGCTTACCCCGACAAGGTAGGTCCCGACGTTCTGTAAACAATTTTAGTACCATACGCTTAGTGCTTGCGAAAACTTCAATAGCGCGATTTACACTTATTTATTTATATAGAATATGTTATGATAGTTAATTTGACATAATATAAATCACCTTATTTTTTATTATATTATTTAAAAGTTGTATTAATTGACTGAAACTAACTGAAAAGCGATAATTGTATAATATTTATATTAATATACCTATAAAAGTTGCCCGTATAAATAAAGAACAAATATATAAAAGCAGATCTTCCTTCCATCTTTTTTTTTTATATTTTTTATTTTCCACTTATTATTTTAAATATTCACCTGAAAACTTTATTTTTATTATTTTCATCTAATCATGAAAATAAGCGCCATCTACCATGTTTCTGTGAAACTGTTTTAGTTAAGAAGATCTGCGTCCATTTTGTATTCTGTCAAAATTAAAAAAAAAACTATTTGTGTCTTACATTTCCAAAGTATTTCTATGTCAGATGTACAATATTACATAATAAGAGTGATCATTGTATGACAAAGCCTTTTTATTTAACAAATTAGAACAATATTCAATTAATTATTTGCACTACTCAATTAGAAAAATTCCAATGTTGGAGAAGGTGTCAACTCCATAGTTTTTATTGCAAGAGCAGGTAATACCAAAGCTTCACTGAAAATTTGGTGATATTTGGCTATCCAGTAATCAAGTTATGTGAAGTATGGCAGAGGTGAGGTTCTATTCTCGGTGTACCTACTGACGGATTAAGAATACACAATGTAACCATCCCTATTCAACCCGCAGGCGACGTACGACGCGGCTAAAAGAGCAAACAAAGGCTCAAACTCAAAAGTTGTTGATAAAATAAGTAAGCCTAAATCGCGCTAGTGAAGTTTTCACGAACGCTGAGTATTTATAACTGAAAATGTTTAGAGAGTGTGGGCGGTCAAACTTGTTGGGGTTTGGCATGGGCTTGGGAGCACACGGTTAAGATAACAACCGATGTCCCAGGGTTGTTTTTAGCTACAACCTCGACAAGTATGATTTGGCATCTTATACTTAACACTGTAGTCTCCGAGCGTGAAAACCCGTGATGAAACACTGCAATAATATTTACATGCACACCGTTGCTTTGCGCGCTATTGCTAAACTTACCTTTTTTTTTGTTCTGTACGGAAATCCCCACAGATACCACCGAAAGGTGGTTATATCGGACTAGAACCGACCAAAAACCGGACACCGTCTCGGGTACTAGTAGCCAGGCGACCAGGTGTACCCTAGTAAGGAAATCCCTGGAACCCCGCCGTACCTCGGGCCACCTACGGCTGTAAGGAAAAAAGAAACAAATTAAAAAATCCTTCATGCGGTAATCAAAAAAAATCTATGAGCGTTAAATTGCAGTTCGTAAATCCGTAGCCGACCAGCATATCAGTGTGTTCCTCGTTCGTGTAAGTCATCATTTTTAAGAGTATTAGAAGCACAAATGAGGAATAGACAAGCAAACATTCCAAAAATGCAAGCTAAGCTTTCTACTGGGCACCTACCGCCAGGTTATACGCTAATTCTTGATACTTCCGGTCATTTATCTCATTTATATAACTATGAATTCTGATCTATCTTAGACATCTTGTTGCGTAGCTGACAATACGCACATGTTCTTAACACATTAGCAATTTAATTGTCACTGATCTTTTCTAGAAAAATCGTTTTTAAAAAGATTTGACATGGTATTTCATAGTGAAATCTGTCTAAAATGATGGCAACCACAACTCTCGCAAGTATCTAGGTCGATTGAACTAAATGTTACCTTAAACCGAGTAACGGTAACTAACATATGGGTTACATAAGTATATATATCTAGGTAACCCAAATATTCAATTATTTTGTTCAGTAAAAGATGCCCAAAAAAGGGACCAAGTTGACCACGATGGTCAGTCGGGTATAGGGTCATTCTTGTCGAGGTTGTAACCATCCCTGGCGGCCTAGGTTGGTTCGTCTAATTGATTTTATTGATCATACGAGTATGTCCAATTTATACATGTGCTCAACTTCCTTAGCCCATGCTTCCCCCGACAAGGTAGGTCCCGACGTTCTGTAAACAATTTTAATAATAAATACTAAGCGCTTGCAAAAACTTCACTTGCGCGATGTAGACTTACTTTTTTGAAAATATAATATTTTTAATATTACTGTTGCTATTCATGTCCCTTATTAAATAATATTGCATGTTTGGAAAGGAAATCATTTAAAAGTGTAAAATACAAATATTTTAAATTTTTATTGTTGTCAAAACACGTAAAAACGCATATAAACGTCGTAGATGAAACTCGTCTACGAAATAATAATGATAATAAACCTATTCGTCATTATTTTATATTTAAACTAAAAAAGAAAGACTAAAAAAGGATTATTTTTTAATATTATATTTCGTCTTAATTTCTTTTATTTTATTTACACAAAAAAGGGACCAAGTTAACCCTAGTGCGTAAAGCAGCTGGTTGTTCTTGTCGAGGTTGTAACCAACTCTTGTCCTATTGTTGGTTCGTCTCATTGATTGTATTGGTTATATGACCAAATTACGCATGTAGGCCTATCTGTTCATACCTTACCCCGACAAGGTAGGTCCCGGGATTCTTTAAACTTTTTAACAATAAGTACTCAGCGCTTGCGAAAATTTCACTAGCGCGGTTTAGACTTTATTTAAAAATAGAATATTTTAATTTTTCTAGTTGTAAGATATCTGTAAAAGATTTACTTGCAGAAATGTGTGTAATTTATCATCATTTATCATATTTTATATACTAATATTATATGTTTGAAAATGAAAGGTTTTGTTTTCTCTTTTTAATTTTCTCTAAGAAGCGATAGATGGCGCTTGGCTATTATGAGATAATGAAGCATTCATGTTACTATTTAACATTATTATTCGAAAAAAAAAGGAAAAAAAGAGACAAGGAAAATTACTTTTTTATCTTTCTTCTTTATTATAATTATTTATTTCCATTAAACAAATGATATATGTTTAAAATTTTCATATGTACCTTACATACCGATTGGCAGATTTTATCAATATGGCTTTTGAACTCAGGCATTTGTAATAAATCGAGATTTCGAAATTGTAGACTTATAACATTTTTGTTTCAACAAATAATTAAGTGTTGACCGTAAGTCGTATATGTAGTATGAGAAAAATTATACCGATTTGAAGGTACTAGTTAAAATCAACAGCCAATATACCTTCTAAATTCAAATATTTATAAATCACTGTTGTAAAGTTTTCGCACTCGTTACATCAATACTTTTAACGCACCGGGACCTCATCGGGTGAAACAGACCGTCTCCAAGCTGGTCTAATTTGAATGTGAACCTCATAAACTCAACCCCCTTAACCGGTTATCGATAGATGACATAAGGCAAATATTAAGTGCTTGCGAAATTTTTTTTTCTTAAAAGGCATCGCCTGCACTATTAATCCTATGTCGCGGGGGGCTTTACAAACATATATGAAACGGACACAAAGAACACTCAGACTCTGAACAACAATTTATGAATCACATAAAGTAATGTCCTACTTAGGGTTTGAACCCACGACACTTAGCGCAGTAGAGAGCGGCGTGGCGACTGCTTAAACCACTGGGTCAACTGTACAGTCGCAAATATTAAGACTAGCTGATTAATGTCACTTTGTTTGACTTTGTCGCTAGAAAAATATTTTAAGTCTGAACTATTAACTGCCTCGGTGGCACAGCGGTAGTGAATGCGAGTACTGCACAGGTCTCGCGTTCGATTCCCGGGTCGGACCAAATGTTTGTATGATTTGCAAAAATGTGTTTCGAAGTTTGGGTGTTTTTTATGTATAATATGTATGTACATTCACAAAAAAATATACAAGTATTCTATCAGTAAGTCTAGTTATCATAGCACAAGCTCTGCTTAGTTTGAAACTAGATGGCGTTGTGTGTCAAATGTCAGAAATATTTATATATTATTATTTACAGTGATTGTGATGTTAACAGACAAAAAATATCGCAGTGTCTTTGGATGATTTGTAATATTCCATTAAATAACACTTCAATCTACGAGTTAACATAAAAATAAATACACGAACATACTGATTTTGTCATTTTAGATAACAAAAGCGTGTAGGTAATGTGCTACAAGCGGCTAGCACAAAGAATAATATTCGACTTGCGCTAAACGTATAAAAAAAACTTCCGTATTACGAATAAAGCCGGAGTCCCAGTGAACTTTACAAACATGCACGACAAAAGACACGAAGATCATACAAAGTCTTGTCACATGTGGGGTTTGAACCCACTGCACTCAGCGCAGTAGAAAAGGTGTGGCGACGCTTAAAGCAATTTGCGTGCAGTCAATTTTGATTGCTGCGAATTAATCTTTGGCATAATATCAGTCATTATTAAATTTCTGGTGTTAACATGTTTGGCCAGAATATTGTCTTATATCGAAATCAAAGAAAACATAGTATGAAGCGATGGCCTAACTGTTTCTTTTATATTTACGAGTATTTCACATAATTGCTCCGTCAATACTGAACTGAATTTGATGAGTCTTTTGCTATTTGATAAATTATGATTAACGAATATTTAGTATTTTTTTTTCTATCTTAAGAACCTGCCAAAGTGACTTTACTCTGCCTGATGGAAAGCAAAAATAGAATCCAAGAGCTGTGGTCACCATACTCATTGCAAATGCAGACAACGCAGTATGGTGACCCACACTATGGGGGCCTTGTGTGATGCTTTATACACCCCGCTTGGGGACGTAAAGGCTTGACAGTCATCGTGACAGTGTAAGGCTTACACTGTTACCACGATAACTGTCACTCCTGCATCAATGGACTTCCGGTCTCACATTTAAATACACTTCAGAGTTAAGTATTATGTGATATGTTTTGTACCAACAAAGTCTCCTTTTTCTTCAAAATGTGTGCAACTAAAGTGCGCCCGCAGTATTGGCCTACGTTTTTAAAAATAGTGTCATCCTCTTTGTGTAGTCGGGTGAAAAAAAAAACCAGTTTTAAAGTTACATCGAAATCAGTCCAGCCGTTTTAGCCTTATAGTGCAACAAGCAAACAATAGCTGTATTAATTTAGATTTGGTAAAACCTTTTTATTATATTATATATATAAAATAGTTGCTTATAAAGAAACTTCACATTTTTCCATTTGCCTGAACAGATGTGGAAACCTGCAGGTAATTTTGATATATTTTGCCCATTGGTAGACCTATGCGGTTTAAATGATCAGGCAAAACTGGGAGTGTGTGGCGGTTGTCCCAACCTGACATTGAGGTTGACATACCACTTCATACTCAACACTGGTTTAGTATTGGCCCGTGGAAGTTGCCACCACCTCCATAAATATTTTTTATAAATATTTCAGACATTTAACACAACACCATCTAGTTTCAAACTAAGCAGCGCTTGTACTATGATAACTAGACTGACTGATAGAATGCTTATATACTTTTTTTTGTAAATACGTACATATTATACATAGAAAACACCCAAACTCCGAAACAAATATTTGCAAATCGTACATTTAGTCCGACCCGGGAATCGAACCCGAGACCTCAAGCTCAGCAGTTGCTTTCGCTACCACTACGCCATCGAAGCAGTCAATCCATCCTCCTGTTTAAAAGAAAATCATAAAAGAATCTATTTTTAAACATACCCTCTCATATAAAATATGAGTATTACGAAACAATGACGGTGCGCACTTTAATATCCAACATACCATCTAAATTCAAACAATTCTAAATCACGATAGTAACATTTCGCACTCACCAAGTATGTATTTGATAATTTATTTTTAAAACATCGGGGCCTAACTTATCAGAGTAAACCAGTCGGGTCCAAGCTGGCCAAATTTGGATTCCCATCAGATGTACTGTAACCCTGAAGGGTGGTATCGAAATAAACCTGTTGTGAGGCGCCTTTCGCAAAGCGTTTCCGGGTTATTAATTCGATAAGGATGACCTGAGAGGGGTCAAATTGGTCCCTTTTTGTGCCGCCATGTAGCTATTTTGTTTTTTTTACACTTCTTTTACTTTGTGCGAGTTCAATGCGAAGTGTTTTTAATTTATTACAGCGCCATCTACCGCGTTTTCTATGAATCGATAGATCATAATTTATACAATACCAGATATTGGTAGAATACAAAAAAGTTTACAACGATTAAATTGTAAAAAAATTAAGGTTTGTTAATTGATAGTTAATCGTCACACAAACGCGGTAGATGGCGTTGTAATAGACTGAAAACACTTCACATTTGACTTGCACAAAGTTAAAGAAGTGTAAATAAAACAAAATTGACACATGGCGTTACAAAAAGGGACCAATTTAACCCGGTTCAGGTCATTCTTATCGTATTAATTACCCTGAAATATTTTGCTTAAGGCACTTCATCAGAGTTTATTTCGATACCACCCGTATGGGTTACAGTACATCTGATGGTGATCCAAGTTTGGCCAGCTTGGAACCGACTGGTTCACTCAGATAAGTTAGGCCCTGATGTTCTAATGAGTAATTATTGAATAGATACCTAATGAGTGCCAAAATGTTACTATCGCGATTTAGAACTGTTTGAGTTCCTACTTGTTTCTTTTATATTATTTTTTTAAATCAGAATAATTAAGGTAGTGGAAACCCCAACGGGTCAATACTTAAAACGAGTTGAGTATGAGGTCATATGTCAATTTTGAAGTTTTAGTCAATTTTGAGGGATAACCGCCACACACACTTAGTTTTGCCTGTACATTTAAACTGCATAGATATGGCCAATGGCCAAAAATATCAAAATTATCTGCAGGTTTCCACGTCTATTCAGGCAATTAAAAAAGTAATGAATTTTCTTTATGAGCACCTATTTTATATCTAGGTATTTGTTTGTATAATACAATGAAATATTGTACCAAATCTAAATGATTATAAAGCAATTGTTTGTTGTTTACACTATAAGGCAAAAAACGGCTGGACTGATTTATATGTAACTTTAAAACTTGTTTATTTTTTTCACCCGACAACACAAAGAGGGTGACACTATTTTTAAATACGGGAAGTGCTGTGTGCACACGTCAGATGCTCATATTTTGAAGAAAAAATTAAGACTTTATTTGTACAAAACATATCACATAACATTTAAATTTGATGTATACTAATTATTCATTAATCATAATTTATTAAATAACAAGAGACTTATCAAATTCAGTTCATAATTAACGGAGCAATCGTGTGACGTAAATACAAAAGAATCGCTCGATCTAGCGGTTTATACTAGTTATTCTTTGGTTTCGATATAAGAAACAATAAGCTTTACTTAGTTTTACGTTAGATGGCGTTATGTGTCAGATCCGAAACAATTATTAAAAAGAAACTTCATTTGCTCGACGAAATCGAAACTAAATACTAGTTTCTCTGTTGTTACAGGTTAAGCGAACATAATGGCTACAAAATCCTACAGTAAACACAAGGAATACAAGGAGTATTCCACCAGCGGGACCATCCCCCCATACACAGATGAACAATTTGGTAAGATTTTTTTTTTACAGTACAAATCTCGCACTAAGAACATCGCATAAGAACGTTCATTCCAACGGACACTAAGAACACAGTTTAGGAATAACAGTTCGTGGATCGCACAAAGTGTTGTCTCTTGTGGAGATTGAACTTACAATACTCGGCTCACTGATTCGATGTCATCTGCGCAGTCACCTCTAGTGTACTTGAAATCAGATTAGCTTAGGAGATTCCTGCTGAAACTGGGATACTAACGTTATTTTTGTCATATTAATCTCACTCACTGGTTCCAAGCCTTTCACGGAGGTGAGAAGGCTATTGGACTTGGGTAAAAGACCTAGAACAAAAAGTATTATGCCTTGCTACTAACTTTGTGAAATATAGAATAACTGTCGCTCAGTATCAATTTCAAAAGCAAACTAGTAGACGAAAGATGCAAGTGATTTAACACCCCTTGTGGAATGCCCGGTCTTTTATCATCTGTGTCTGGATGCAATGTATCTATTTAGAAATGTTTAGAGCTCATACACGGCCTTCTCAATATATCTCAATATCTAAAGCTATTATAAATATAATTATATCATCAACGGACTTAAATAGTCCACAGTTGGATCACAAACCCTTAACCACGTTGGTCAGATGACTTTGTATAGGCTTTGTTTCAAGTTTTCTGCTCTTTGCACTGTTGTTGGCCTATTGTTGTTGTTATAAGTATTAGTCTCAACGGAGACCAGCTAACTACACTGGAGATATTATAGTGTAGGTACAAGTGTGTGCGTAAGCACAGCTGCACTCTCTGTTCCCTTACTTGACAATCCGATGGGACGGCTATCCGACACGACCCGAGAGATATGTGCAGGACCGATGACTTTACGTGCTCTCCGAGACTCGGGGATGAAGTTCCAAACCAAGTTCCAAACTCTGGCCTGTTATTAAGCATTTCTTTTATCAGAAAACCTCAATAATACTATATCTGGCCTGATCCGGGTATGGAATCCTAGACCTCTTGATCCACAGTCGCTAACCGCTAGACCAACAACGCAGTATAGATATATAACAATATAAAATACGGCATTCCACATGAAGTGGCATTATGTGCTTTTTCCAAATCATAAATTGCATCAGGGAATGTTGTTAGTGGCGGAATCCAGATATTTCATATATTCTTTGTTCATTCCAGATATGATAAAATCCGAGTTAATTCCGAAGGGCAGCAAACTGGACTCTCTAGGCAGAGGATCTGGGAGTGGAACTCGAGAGTACCATTACGAGTACAAAGAGGAGAAGCACCCCTCTGGGAAGTACGACAGGAAGGATTTGCATACTGTACAGGTCAGTTTTTTAAGACAACTTACTACTTAGAACATATCTTGTGCTATGGAGGACTTTTCCATCATACTTGAAACAGGCACAAGTTAATTTTTACGTTTAGCGATTACCACTAAACCCGCTATCGAAATTCACTTTAGTGAGAGTTTCTCGAGCTGCAACTACTCCTCGTATGGTAATCCGGGAAATGACTGACCTGGCCAAGGTTGCTTAACTTTAGTACGGTGTAGTAATGCGTATATCAAATTTTGCTATCCCCGGAACTTCGGCGAAAAACGTTATCCTCTAGGTTCCACGAGTGTAAATTTAACGGTAATCGCTTACCTTCAGGGGACCCGTTTGCATCCTATAAGTTACATAACATTTCTGGCTTTCTTGGCTAGGATTCATATTTAAAAAAATAAATGAATAAGGTTTACAAAAAAGCGTTTAGTTACAATACTGGCGATAAAAAACTTGTAAACTTTGGATCGTAATGATTCTGCAACTGCAACTGTGATAACGTCATCCATTAGTCAGACTTCGACTTGAAGATTCAGTCATCTTGCGGCTATTGATTAACATTCTACTTGTTCTTAGTCATTCGTTAGTAATATTGATGATATGGATGACTCGTCCGTTACCTTTTAAGTCTAGGGATAGGATAGATTCCGACTTCGGTCAGTGTTAAAAAGAAAAATATTCGCTTGAATTATTAAATGTTACATTTAAAGTTATAACATGAATTGTCATCTGTTTAACATATCATATTTAGAATATTTAATGTTGGTGTGAGTATATGAAAGGTACAATATTCAAACAATAGGCTAGATGACACCTTAGTCAAATTAGTTACTTTTTATCATCTGACAAAACGACAATTTTGTATGAAAAATGTACTAAACACAAAATTGTGACGTCACTGTTTTAGACTACTCAAATGAACAATATATTTCACTGTATATTTGATTAAAATTTGTAATAATAATAAAAAGCTATGTTAATTGTATTTGCCGAGATGTTTCGCGATATTAGTTGTAATGAAGTGGACATTGGTATTTATTTACGATACAGTCGTCTACCCAATTATGAGTTACATATATTAAAATGAGGAGTTTCAAGTAGCCCTCCTACTTCCTACCTACTCCTATCTGGATGTCGTGTCTGTTCCCGAATCCTTTCTATGTCAGGCGCAGAGTGTCAAACCGTGTGGTTTCAGTCGGTCCGATTCCGATTCACCACCCCGCCGTAAACCCTAGTGGGGTGACGGCCCGAGGGGGTTTCCACACGTTAAAAAAAAAGGATTTCTTTCAAGTTTTCCTTCTCTTTGCAGTTATATTCTTATGCATAGATGTTCTCTTAGTCGCGTCTTACGACACCAATTATACACGCACCAATGAGCTTAGAATGGAGGGCCAAATTTATTATTACAGAAAGTTGTTCGTTAAAAAACCCCTTCGTCCGAAATCGAAGCCAAAGAATGTTCTAGTCGAACTTATAACGACTGTTACATTCAAGGGTGCATTAAGAAAGGGTAGTGCAGTTGTAAAATCGAATACGAATAAAGGGTGTTTTCGGCGAATCGTCAATAAGTGAACTAAAATTTGTAGAAGCGACTTCGGACGAAGGGTGAACCAGAAGGGTTACCAGTGAACATATATTTGAAGAAAATTAATTTGACATTAGGTTTGCTTCACAGTTGTAGTTTCTTCTACATTATCAGCTCAGGAATGCTTGTTGTGGAGAGCCTCAGAAGTTGCCTATGTTCAGCAGTGGACGTCTTTTAGCTGAGACGATAAAGATAATCTTCTTTCGTTAATAAATGCATACTACGATTCCAGGAGTACACCATCCCACCACGATCGACTCCAAAATCTTCAGAGTCCAGTTCATATTACTACGAGAGGGAAGAGAGAGACCTTCCAGCTATCACGCACACCGGGACCAGGACATATAATTATGAAACGTCCAGCTCCACACCAGGTGAGTGGGTAGATCACAAAAGTACCTATCGGGAGTCACCTATAACACTTATATTGAAAGATTTTTGTATAGTGCTATATGTACTATATGTACACTTAACAAATTCTAGAATAATATAAACATAACGAATTACTCTTACAACATATGCTATCGCTAAGGATTTTGTGTCCCATATATGGCGCCATCTATTAGAAAGCCTTAACCTTTTTAATGAGCGCAAACGCGTGCACTTACACCTAACTGTCAAAAAAAGAAAATACAAAGAAAAAAATCTTTTTTTTTCACTCGGCTACACCAATGGGTGTGTAACGTTATCCGAGAGGCACTACAAAATGCCTTTGAAGAATGTTTTGTTCCTTATCCAGTTGACTTCTTCAAGAAGGGTAAACTGCCACTGTGTTGGCAAAGATTCAAAGATTGTATGGGTGGTTACTTTAAGTAATAAATTAACTTATTTCATAAAAACATTTATTTTATAGGATCTAGTATACTTCTATATTTTATTTTGGTAAATGTATGCGTGGATGTACTCCTCTGAAAATATTTTTGGCGGCACCCGAGGTTGTATGATAACCAAATATTCTGTAGTTCCATGTCGTCTATTAAATTTACATCATCATCTGCTATTGTTATAAATTTTTGAATTTACAAATAATTTATTTGCATAAAAAAGTATTGAAGTCAATAATCTTGTGGCAACTTCCACATACAAACAAAAAAATATAACAGCGCCATCTAGCGAAGATACATCGAACTACGAAGTATAATAATGAACTACGAAGCACCTACTAATCCTGTATCGCGAAATAGAGATTCACGTGGCAATTAGCATATATACAACATCCAAACATCAACACCTGGGCCACGGCCACCACACAAAATAACCTTGCCTGGTCGGAGGATCCTTCCTTGTTGTCCGGACGGACATGTTGCTTGTCCCTCAAATTTTACATAAAATGATTTGTTTTTATCAAAATCGGTTGAGCAATTTTTAGTTTATTATAACTTTTAGGATGCACGGACGATCTAATTTGCTTGACTATTCTGAATTATGTATCTCTTATCAATATGTATACCAGGTTATCACAAGTTACCGGAATACCTTTCCTTTTCCAGGGTACTCGCAAATCAAGAGTTCTAAAGTGACGAAAGATCTGTCTCAAAACGTTGAAGAGTTGGATTCATTATTGGACGACCTTCAGAAGGACCAAGAAAGGCAGTTATATAAAAGTTAGTGTACATTGGCATATGACAACCTGCTGACACCCATTTTTATAGTTATTGCTTAAAAAAATACATTTTTTTCTTAAGCCCTACTATTTAGGCTATTGCCACGCTACTCCGCTCCAAGCCGCGTCCTGTGTCGACGGAGACACGCATTTCAATGAGGTGTTGCAGCTTAACATAATCATTTAAATTTTTGTGTTTCTAACGTACCATCCATATGTAAGGACGTATGTTTCTCTGCATGAATGCGTTTTCTGTGTGTTGTACTACATGTGTTTATAATACAAAGATGCATAAGATCACGCACTCCCACGCTTACGCTTCGTGATGCCGGCCAGTTTATGGAAACGCCTTAGTGTTCAAGTTATCCAAAAAAAGGTGCTCAGTGGCAGTGATGACAAGATAGTTCCGGCTACTGTCGGTAGATGGCCTGAAATGTCAACAAAATCACATTAATTTAAAGATCATCCACAAGATGTCTCTTTTATCAATTACTAACGCTAGTTTTAACATTTTAAATTTGTATTTACAGATGGCTACACATCCGATACGGCTGAGAGTGCATCGTTCGATTATAAGAGAGGGTATGTTGATCTATATTAATTTAAGTAAATATTGAACTTAATTTATATATATCTGTCACCACGACCTTACAGGTGTTGAGAAATAGTGACAGATCTGTTGTCTAATGGTTAGTGACTCTGAATACTGAACCAGAGGACGTGTGTTCAATTCCAACCTGAGACAAATATTGTATAATAAGTACAAGTGTTTGATCTATGTTTGGGTTTAATTTGTCTATAAAAGGCTTTGCTTCATAAGCTTTAAATTTGGCTTTAGATATGATTGGGTACTAATCGTAATTGTAATTGTAACTGTATCATGATTGCAAAGACTATAGCCTACAAATTTTTGCCCACGGCTTCGCTCACGTGAAATTTGGTCTGCCACTTTTTTAACATACAAACAATCCTACGGTACATCATCTTTGTGTAACTTCAATGGTTTAGGTAACGTATGCCAAGATAACTCTCAGAGGCCAGATGTTTGCCAACTTAATTGACATGTATCGTTATATTACGACCAAAATTACATAAAATCATTACAAATTGTAGCCTATATGTTATTCCGACCTATATTACTATAAAATTTCATCTAAATCCGTCCAGTAGTTTTTGCGTCAACAAACATCCATACTCACAAACTTTTGCGTTTATAATAGTAGTAGGAAATATGTCTGAATATGAAAAATTTCTGTTTGTTAGTTTTTGTAAATCTTGGAAATGGCCGTACCGATTTAACTGATTTTAGATTTTAAACATTTGGGGAAGTTAAGGGAAGGTGTAAACGATTTAAAAAAAACTATACTATGTATATAATTATAAGCTCTGTCTTGCTTGGCATCTATGATATATAGTTTATTTTTCCTTATTTACCAGAGTTACAACAAAAGCCCCGTCCAGTGGCTACTCGACCCTCAAGCGTGAAGAACGCGTCGAGTCTTCTTCATGGGGCTCAAGCCCTCCCCCCATCACCAGAGCCCAGGAGCTGAGACAGGAAATATACAGAGAAGAGAAAACTGGTGGGTGTACCAAAATCATTAATTAATTGACTTTTTTGAACTGATATCGTTTTTTCTTATTTTTATTTAAGAGCTTGCTAAAATGACTTTACTCTGCCTGATGGAAAGCATGAATAGAATCCAAGAGTTGTGGTCACCATGCTCATTGCGAATGCAGACAATGCAGTATGGTGACATACACTATGGCGGCCTAGTGATATGCTTTTTCTCGCCCCGCTTGGGGACGTAAAAGACATGAAAGTCATCGTGGCAGTGTAAGGCTCACACAGTTATCACGATAACTGTCACCCCCTGTATCAATGGTTTAAAAACTAGTGTTTATATTCAGACGTAATTCATATTTGACTGAATCGGTGGCGCAACGGTAACGAATACGAGTGCTGCACAGGTCCCGGGTTCGATTCCCGGGTCGAACCAAATGTTCTTTTGATCTACAAATATTTGTTTCGAAGTTTAGGTGTTTTCTATGTATAATATGTATTTATTTACAAAAAAAAGTATATAAGTATTCAATCAGTCAGTCTAGTTATCATAGTACAAGCTCTGCTTAGTTTGAAACTAGATGGCGTTGTGTGTCAAATGTCCAAAATATTTATTTATTTATTTTCAAGTTCTGCTCAACGGCTTTGAAATTATAAAAAAAGATAATATGGATAAAGGAAATAGTTTTGGGTGAAAATAATATGAGTGTTTCCATGTCATCCATCCCATGGGTGTCGTAAGAGCTGCAAGGGTGTAAAATAAGCAGGTCAATAGCACGATAAAGAAAAGGAAAACTAGATATCAATTCGATGCCAACCTATCTGGTCAGCATGGTATAGTATGCCAAACCCTCCTTTCTAAGTAGAAGCCTATGTCCAGCCGTGGACTATTAAAGTTAGGCCATATTTCGGGCAGTAGAAGGAAAAGAGTTATCAAGAATTAGGTGTAATATTCTTCGTTCCCGCCTCTTACTGTTTAAATCAGTGAGTGATGTTATAACGTCCTGCCCTGGGGGTGACTTCGGTTATTCTGGGATGTACCTCAATCGTGCGTACGTAATGAGGTACGGCAGGGAGGACTCCAGAAGCCACTAATGCGTTCCTGGAGCTTCTCCCGATTGCCGAATTAGGCGGGTTTAGTGGGTAGACTGGTTCTCCAAGAGTCCGACACACGCCGTTCGTCTCCCTACGGAGGGTTTGGTGCGAAAAGCAATCTCCGAGCTAAAAAAAAAGATACAATATTCTTAATTTGACCAATTTCGTATTTCCAGAATCCCGCGTGGTGCCATCCCAGATATCACCAGCTGTCCCGCAACCCGTTCCAGCGGTAGTCTCCGTCTGTAACCACTGCCACCAGCCTCCTTCCACTGGCACTGTAAGTATCTCACCACATTGTGTTTATTTCAGGGTCAGGTTAAATATCTTCTGATTAAGATAAAGTAGTGTAACCATAATAGGTAGTGTAACCTTCATGGGTGACGTCACTGGGGTTATTACTGAGGCCAGATAGTGGTACGAGGTGGGTTAAAATCACATGGTGTGTCTTACTGTGGTTCAAATCTGAGGACCGTTGATGCTATGGTGTGTCTGCTATCACTCAGTGCTGCGGAGCTGTTTACCAGGTTTTAAGGGACTATCACTGCCCATGGACAAATACAACTTGAGATTAACTTCATAAATAGAAGGAGGGAGGAGGGTTTGGACTCCAGTACGCTCACTCACATAGTGTTAAACAACGAATCTGTTGCTTAACCAGTTTTCTGTAAGGCCCAGTATTGCTGTGGTCGACTCACCCCATTTGTGTCGAAGTTAGACCAGGCTACCACGCATTGAAAACATCTAAATACAAATATTAAATGTGTATCAATAGTCTGCTTTTCTAGATTGCACTTTATTACAAAGCAAGAAGCATCAATATTGTTTAAACACCTAATTGAAAAAAAAACTCAACACAAAGTGTAGTCCCACGTTGGTCCTAGTACTAATTTAATAAGGGATCCCTTTGTACGTATTCATTTTTTAATCTGGCCTGTCTTCCACCAGTTGCCTCGAGGCACTCCCATGAACAAGGTGACGACCACAGTGAAGACCTACACGTACGAAGTGCCGGCTGGACAGGACCCCACCACGGTACCCATCCCTGAACACCACCACCATACCACTTATGTCTCTGAAGAGGAGAATATGTCGTAAGTAGCAATACACATATATAAATGTATTTTCTGAACAGAATAGCAAAGAGTTTCTTGGTCTAGAGTACTGGTTAGTGATTCTAACTGCTAAACCGGTTGTGGGTTCGATTCCCACCCAAGACAAATATTATGTGATAAGCACCAGCGTTCGCTCAGTGTCCAGGCATTATGTATTAATCAGTATCAGCAGCTTGGTTACTATGGTAACCGTACAGACTACCTAACTCGAAATCAGACAGAGACATATCTCTCTAAAGCAATATAAAAAAAACACCCGATTATTTACGCGTGTTCAAATATAAAGTTTTTTTTTTTAAAATGACAGCACTAGGAATAAATCTTGTGTCGCGGGGGACTTTACAAACATACAAAAAACGGACACAAAGAACACCCAGACTCAGAACAACAATTTGTGGCTTACACAAAGTGTTGTCCCATGTAGGATTTGAACCCACAACACTCAGCGCAGTAGTGAGCGGCGCGGTGACCGTTTAAACCACTAGGCCAACTGTGCAGTCTTATATAAAATTAGTTTTATATAAGTTTTAGAGGTTGGCAACATTAAGTCTGTAGTGTTGCAAGCGTAAATATTATATAATAATCTGATTTCCAGCACGCTGAGCAGGTCTCCGGCCCCGGCCCTGGTCCCTCAGCCTCAGCCGGGCGGCTGTCAGTACTGCTCGCACTGCAACTCCTCCATCAGGGAATACAGGACTGTGACAAGGTCTGATGGTAAGTGTTTCACATTTAGATTTATTTTCCAATTTAGGTGTTTTTATTTGAAATAAATTCATAAGATGTCAGAAAAAAAATTTTTTTGAAGTTTATTGGAGTTTACTCCTTAAGAATTGGTTTTTTGACGCCCGGTATGAGAAAAATTTGAGGAGTAAAATCTACTGAACGAATGACCTCGTTACGTTTTTGGTGCGGCTGCACTGGTTTCGGTGCGGCTGCACTGGTTGTGAGTGTATTAAGACGTGTATAGAGTATGCTGCAAAGCGACTATATCTATATGTTATTTTCATTAATTGTTAAGTTACCCTTTCAAACGGTATCAATCTTTTTTCAGTTAATTTCAGTTAAATAAGCTTTTTTTTGTGTCTGTTTTGACAATCGTACTTATTTTAATTTATTGTGTATAGATCGGTCGAGTGAGCGTATGGTGTACCCAGCCCCCGCCAACGAGACCAAGTTGGTACCCGCTGAACCACATAATGGACACGGCCCTTATGTAAGTAATTTTGTTTCATACACTTACACACACATACGCACACATGCACACACGCACACACATAATAATACAAGTCCAAATAACAAAAGTTAAATTTAATTATAACATGAAGGAGAACTCTTCTATTTATGGTATAATAAGAAAATACAAAATATATCAGAAAAGATTTTAATATATTTTGATCCTAATACTATTAAAAACAGTCAAAATAAAAATAAAAATACGTTTGCTTGCTACCCACATTGGTGTTAAAAAACTAATATATCAATATATTTTTTTGATTCCAGGGTCCATCATCATACAAGTACTCCGAAACCACATACTCTGCCCAGAACACTACGCAGCGCTACCCGTCCCCTCTCCCACCCCACTCACCCTCGCAGACTCTGCACCCGCTCCCCTCGCCGTCACCGGGACCTTTCCCACGACCCACAACCCCCTCGCCAGGTACTCAACAACCACCAAAGAAGCTTGATGACCTTCTAGCCGACTTCCCTGAAGCAGTAAGTGTACCTAACTCAATTCATGATGCTTTTGGGGAAAAAAATTGCCAGGCTTAATATATCGAGAACATTCTAGATCCACTTAGAACCTTGGAGAACCTTCTAGAAATTGCCAGTACTTTCGAGAACCTTCAAGAAGAATAACCATAATTCTTAGCCATAAGTTTGCATTCATTTATCACTATCTATTTTCCCAGCGCTTCCCAACTCAACCAGACGGAGTGGTCCGCCGCCGAATTGAAGTCCACGAATCCCAGAACAGCTCAAACACCCAGCTCCGGGACACGAGGGACGTGAAGGATGGCCCCACCATCCCCAAGACACCAACGAAGCCCATCGGCAGCAGTAAGAACGTGGCTGGACCAGCCGTCTACTATCCACCTGGACATACGCCATTTGCGAAGAAGGACAACCTCCCCGTTGGTGGAGGGTACCAGTCTAGTGTAAGTACTTTCCTCTATCTCAAATCGCACCGAAATTCTGAGGGGTAAGGGCAAATCCCACTAATTTATATATGTGAAAGTTTGTTTAGATGTTTGTAACTCTTTCACGCAAAAACTACTGAACGGATTGAGAGTAAACTTGGCAGTAATATAGCTTATACATTAGAATAACATATAGGCTGTCATTTACCGCGATATCCGACATATACGCGGGCAGAGCCGCAGGCAAAAACTAGTAGGTAATATACTGAAAGTAAGGTTTGCCTCAAGTGCGTTATCGCAGTAAAATGGTAGGTTAAGTTATTCAAGCAAACCAGAAGTTGTAAATGTATGATATTTAGTCTCGATTTACACCAACAGCCTTTAACAGTCCACTGCTGGACATAAGTCTCTTTATGAAGAATTTACAAAGTGTACCTTGTGAGCTTTTTGATATAGGTGTTCTCTCAAGTTTTTCTTCTCACCCTTACTCAGCTCTTATGAAACTCACGAGATTAATACTGACGTTGGTGACACTCCGTGTTCTTAACTCGTCACACGGATTACTACACAACGAATATATAAAATCCCAGAAGTTAACAAACAATAAATAAATAAATATTTGGGACATGTGACACACAACGCCATCTAGTTTCAAACTAAGCAGAGCTTGTGCTATGATAACTAGACTGACTGATGAAATACCTATGTACTTTTTTTTGTAAATACATACATATTATACATAGAAAACACTCAAACTTCGATACAAATACTTGTATGTAGATCATACAAACATTTGGTCCGGCCCGGGAATCGAACCTGAGACCTCAAGTACAGCAGTCGCATTCACTACCGCTGCGCCACCGACGCAGTTATAATAATACTAATGTGTGTGTGTTCTCTGTCCAGGCCGCCATGCAGCAGGGTGGTGGGGCGTACGCGTCAGGGCGAGGCATGTACGAGTACGAGTCCGGCTCCAGGATGAAAGAGAAGCACTCTGAAACGAAGACAGCGGTACCCATCTGTCTGCCGCTGTGCTGCGCTATGCCATGTGTCATCATGTAACCTTGACCTTCGAGGTCACTTATAATTAGTACTAAGTTCGTTTACGATCTAGATACTTATGTGCAATTAAAAAGGTCATCCTGAACGTAATCTCACGGTCAAGGTCACTTAGTACTAAAATGATGTAAATTAGTTTTTATGGATAACAAGTCCTATGTATGTTAAGGTCAATGTCAATGTTAATCTGTGCAAAAGGTCAAATCTTCCAAGGTCAAGGTCACTGAAGTTTTGCAACTATGATAGTGAAATAGGCAGGTTAACGTAAAATATAATATTTATTATTTTTAAGATGTTATTAAACAAACTCTGCTCGCTTATAAGGAAGTGAGAAAGAGCTTGTTAGAAAGAAAATGTCACGAATCTCAGAATAATAATAAATACTTAAAATAAAAAATAATAACTGATCATGTATAAACGGCGGATGGCATCCTAGATTTTTTTTTAATAGCTATGGTACCCGTTTTCCATCATCATGGTATATAATATAAATAATTAGGAAAGTCTTAAATAAGTTAATTTCTAGATTTGACCGAATAAATATATTATAAGGTAGATATCAAAATTACAATCATGGCAACACTGAGAATAGCACTGTATGACGTCACAAGGTTATGTTATGTCAAAATGCTCTAGAGAATTTGTTTTAAAGTTAATAAAAATGAAACTCGTAATTTTATTTCACTACTTAATTAAAACTGAATGTCTACTTAATCAAACAAAGGGTGACAGTTATCGTGGTAACAGTGTGAGCCTTACACTGTCACGATGACTGTCATGCCTTTTACGTCCCCAAGCAGGACGTGAAAAAGCATATCACTAGGCCGCCATAGTGTATGTCACCATACTGTATTGTCTGCATTCGCAATGAGTATGGTGACCACAACTCTTGGATTCTATTCATGCTTTCCATCAGGCAGAATAGAGTCACTTGGGCAGGTTCTTAAAATAAAAAAAAAATAGAAATGTGCATAGCCGTATTTGTTGCATTAGACTAAATGACACCTTAGTCAAATTAGTTACTGTTTATCATCTGTCAAAACGACAATTTTGTACGAAAAATGTACTAAATACCAGATTGTGACGTCATCAGACAGAATAGGCAGGTTAATATGGAAAGCAGAGTATAAATGATAATAAAACAAACTTATCTACGTAAACGGGCATCTATTACACCGCCATATTTATTTATCAATAAAATACATGTTTTTTTGAATGTCTGTACTCAAAGCTAAACTAACAAAGTGCCATTAATGATATTTTTACTTTAAGCAAACCCTTGTGTATAGAGATATTGGATTTTTATTAATAAAACACTTTATTAACTATATGTTGTCTTAGTTGATGACCCCACCCCGACCCCACTGCGCCAAGTGTTGTTGGTTCAAACCCCACATGATACGTTTTGTGTGATCCACAAATCGTTGTTCTGAGTCTGGGTGTTGTTTGTGTCCGTTTCTTGTATGTTTGTCCCGCGACACAGGATTTATTCCTAGTGCGGGCGTTGTCTTTTTACGAAAGGAAAAGAAAGTTCGGTTCGCCGGCGGCGAATTGGGTCCGAGTGGAGATCGTCCTCCCGGGCCCTCTCCGCCGCCTCCTTCCGCGAAATTAAATATAGCTGAACCCTCGTTAGACACCTACTGCCTTAAAGCACATGTCTGTGGCTCTAAACCCAATAACCATTGTTGTAACTGTATGATTATCAACAGAACACACACACACACACACACACGCACGCACGCACGCACGCACGCACGCACGCACGCACGCACGCACGCACGCACGCACGCACGCACGCACGCACGCACGCACGCATGTAAAAGGTTTGAAGGTATAAACATTTAACCTCATATTAAATGAACTAACAATTGTCAAATATTATAGATATTTGCTGTGCCCTGATAACCATAACACAAGTTAGATCTTACCGTGGGTATCAGGGTTCCAAGTACTTTCTGTTTCATATTTTGTTAAGTACTTTCCTGCACACGTTTCTCGTAACTTTTTGAAAATAAATATATTATTATGTTATTATTAAAATTCCTTTAGCTTAGTCGGGGTCATTAACTACTAGACCAGCACGTCCATCAAATAGTGTTCTAAGGCAGATACATCTTTGAAACTTTATGAGGAACTGGGAAAATTGGTCCTAAATCGTATTAATTAATTTTCAACATTAAATTAATTAAAACAATTTAGATCTTAAACAAAATAAAACACGATAATAAGAACAGTTAATTCATGACTTTATTTCATTATCCATTCAAATCGTACACAGACATGTTACACTAGAGAAAGTAATTCCTCCCGCTAATACATATTACACTTTTATTTATACATCACATTTAACGTTTTTAACACTAAGTTTAATCTATTACTGAAGTACAATTTACTTTTGTATGGCAAACTACACTTTACATGAAGATAATTGAAATAATACTAATGAGGACGCAGCCTTAGCTATGCGAGTCGCTTGTGTGACGCGAACCTTATTTAAACATGCTTGCTGCTATTTTAGCTCAAGCAGAACACAAAATGCTCATTTTGAGCATGCTAAATCAATTTATACAGCCTGGTCCCAAAAGCAATTTTTACAACTTAAAAAAATAATCTACACAAAATTCCTTGTTAAATTTCATTAAACCATTGTTGCCATATATAGCTCATAGCGCGATTGAAATAAACGTTATACGGGTAATCGTACCACCCTGTGTTACCATGCACAAAAAACTAAATTTAGACTTAATTTACAAATTAAACAATGAGTATTACTGAACAATATTTTTACAAAACGAAATTAGTTTTTAACGCCGAAATTAGATTAAATACATTAATAATGTATTCCTTATTATCAATATCATATGTAAAATTGATAAAAGGACAATAGTTATTAGAAATCATGCTTAGTATTTATTTACACTTTTGCTGTAAACAAAATGTATGTTTTTGTAAAATATGTATCTGAATCTAAATTTTCAAATAAATAATCTTCGCATTCACTACAGAATATTTTGTTCCAAGTTTTTTTTTCAAGCATATTATTTTTGGATGTTGTAACAATATTAACTAATATCGAACATTATTAAATTTTACATTTATATTTCAGGAAGTAAAAAAGTGATTACGACAATTTCATGGGATAGAAAAATATTTTTATGCAAGCGAAGTGGAGAATATTTGTAAGTAGGTAACACGGACTCCCCGATAGTGGGTAGTCACCTGTGCGTATTAATTGCATTATTAAAAAACATACTTTTTGCAACAGTAAAGTTGTAAAGTCAAAAACAAAACTTCTTGTCTTGTCTATGGTAATTAAAAAAAGACAAATTAAATGTCTACTTATTCGTTCTTGCAACCGTACAAGAAATAGACAAGTAGCCCATTTGCAGAATTATAGGAATGTTCAGTATTTGTTTATATTGAAACAATCTGTTTAGAGCTGATTTATAAAAGTTTTAAAGCAAATTTCATGCTGTCTTTACTCTCGAATGGTATGTAGATCAAAATATTGAAAGATGAACTCTAGAGTGTGGTAATTAAGTTCAATTTCGATTCTGATAAAGCTGGCTGTACTAGAAACTCGATAAGTCTAGAAGACGGCACGACACATGCTATTACAAAAAACAAGATCAGCCATTACAAATTTCCTATTTCCGCGTTACATTATAACAATATTTTTTTTAACAAATAATATCTCAATATGTCAATAAGATTTCACTTAAAAATTATAAATTGATATTTTCCCGCCGGAATTCAATTAACAAAGTAAAATTAGCCTTTTGGAAGACATCGATTGAAATCTCACCTCAACACAATTTTTTTAACGTTACATTAATTACTGTTATTACTTAAATTGTAATGTCTGACTCCAAGAGTAATCTATAATGGAACAAATATATATATCCTTGTCACTGGACCATTGTATTGGGTACAGTTCATCAACATATGTACTTTAAGTTAGAGTTACTTAACGTTAGAGTAATTCTTGAACTTCAAAACGTTGACCCCGATAATAATGTAAGTTAAATATTACGACAATAGTTAATATTTAATTTTATACTGTAAGTAATATCTGAACTAGGAACTTTAAGAATTAAATAAAGTTTTCAGAAAAGACTTGTAATAAAATTAATAATTGATTACATTACAATTTAAGTAAGACATTACAAATTGAGCAACACAAAACAAGGAGGCTCAAATATGGCACTGATACTATTCTTATTGGAATGTTCACTATGACTATTGACATATTTACGGTCGTGAGGATACAGGCAGAATTGTTAATACATTACATAATACAATAATAATAGTAACGTTAACAGATAGGAATAAAAAAAATATAAGAAAACAAAGTTTCTGTTGCATTATACACAAGTAACGCATATAACTTAGTTTGATTTTACCGTTATATGATAATTACTTAAATTGTAAAAAACCTAAAATATGCTTTGTTGATTTGATCACGTTACATTACGAGTAACTGTGTATACAACAACAGTGACGATTAATAAAACTAAAAACGCATAGTAAAAATATTAAATATTTAAAGATATTAAGAAAGCATATTTTTTTTAGAAATATATCACATTACGTCACAAGCCATGTTCGGTCACAACCAACACACATCTCGCTAATAACAGATCCAGTCTGTTCTGCTACAGAATTAATTGGAGATCTTATTCGCAAGCATCTAGAGGCGCAGTTTGTTTATCCTCATTCCTTAAAGAGCATATTTAAAAAAATATTTTGTTGACTTAAATTTCCCAAGTTCTTTTTAATTAAATACCAAAATATTATTATTGTTTTTTGGGTTAAAAGTTATCCAATATGTCCACTGTTGTCTATATATACAAGCAAAAAACATAAGAGAGAAAAAATATGCCCAATTCGGATTTAATATGTCCAATTTGAATTTTTATTCACTTCGGATATAATTATATTCAATATTAATCACAGTATATACAAAAAACAAAGCATTTCTGTGTGTTAGTGTGCCAAACCGGTCTAAATCACTAAAAAATACAACACTAAATACTCTAAAACTAACAAAATGAGATTTAAAAACCAACTTATATTAGACAAACAACTACACCAGTGTTCGTCTGAACACTCCTTTTTAAATTACCTTTAAATTAAAAAAAAAAGTATTTTGTCTATGCCTCAACTTTTTAATACTGTAAAGCGATATTTTTATAAAAACAAATCGCGTTGTAACGTGTCGACGACCTGGTGCTATATGGGTGAAGTACTAGCCAGGATACCAGTAATTTTAGGGTCTATGTACAGTACCCTAAAAGGCATAAGGCCTATTGTTAGTAAGTATAAGGTTTGCAGTCGGTTTGAACGTAAGAAATCAAAAAGTGCACCACACATATAAAGAATTTTATTTAACTTCAAGCTAATCTATACCTTATTGCAGTGCACGAAAGTCGACATTCATTTGAAATGACTGACTAGTGAGCAATCTGTACACGAGCGTCGTGTTGTCTCTGGTTTTGTGATATTTTGATAGTTAAAAGACGGTCGTCGGCACGAAACTTTAATTCAAAAATGACTTAAGCTATGAGCAGTCTAAATGAAGCATATAGACATCTTTTTACGATATTTTTTTTAAAGTTTTTTTTTTATTTAGACCACAACACCAAGCGCCGGTTTTAGACACTTATGAATCTACATAGTATTGTCGTTAATCGAATAATATGTGGCTTTATCGATTAAAATGTCTCCATATCGATAAAGACGATGTTATAAACCATCTCGATAACTTCATTTTTATTAAGTTAATAAACACTACAGGTCGTGAATCTGAGACTTATCATACCGCACTAATCGCTACGGAGGTAGGCAGAGATTACTGTGTTTTTAATATATAATCAGATATGAAAAATAACAATTTATTTTGATACAAAATTGGTCATTTTTGTTTGATAAAATGAAAATAGTATATCGATTTTTTTGAAAAAAAAAAAACAGTTATTTTACCCTCACCTTACCTGCCTTGTATATTATTAAGATGTATACAGAGCATTCTCAGAAACACGTACGTACTAAAACCGGCTAAAACACATACTTAGAACACATTTTTTTTTAATATTCGCAATAATCAAATTATCCTACGTATATTTCATAATCCAAGACTATAATTGAACACTGCTCACCCCATCACCAGCAGTCGTGATGTTACAAAATAGCTTATAAACACTCAAAATTGATATATCGTTGTCAAGCAAAGCTCGCTTGCCCATCTATTTCGCGTCCTCGCATAGATTGCTTGACTTAAGCGTAATATGACAGCAAAAACTCTCACACAATTCTGTAAGTGAATCTTTGTATTGTTCTCTTGTCGAACAAACAGAAGTAAAGCTGTCCCTTTCGGACTTTAGAATGTCACATAAGTCTTATTTCTCACCAGAGGAGGAGCTAGAAGCCCGGCCCCGCCCCTTTTTGCCTCTCTTATCGTCAGAGTTCTCTTTCTCTGTAGTTTTTTCCTGAATAGTTTCGGGTTTACTTGATGGCTGCGGTTGAGTCGGTTGATTCCCACCCTGAAACAGTATTTAGACTTGCTTATTTCTTACTATCTCCGGTTTAAGAATACAGTCTCAGCACCGTAGGGGTGTCTTCCCATGGCTGTGGTAAGAGGCGACTAAAGAAACAAAATATGCAAACCATATTACTACAAAAGAAGGAAAACTTGAAACAATACCCACACCAACCCGTCTGGCAAGCGTAGTGTCGTAGGCCAAAATCTTCTTGCTAAGAAGAGGCCTATGTCCAGCAGTGGACTGTTAATGGCTGTTGATGATATATTACTATATAGACTGTTTTAATATTGAGCATATTTCTTAGTTTTGTAAAAAAAAAGAAAAAATGATAATGATATTCACACTACATTAATTTAAATTTCACAAAAAAACCCCGTAGTGTAAACTCTTCTTAAAGATGTGATACAGAGACCAATTTCTTACATGAACATAATGCTTTAAACAACAGTTTGTCAACCAATCGTAGATCAACACCAGAACTTTTATTGCGTGATACAGGAACAATAGTAACGATGTAGTTCAGCTTATAACCGCTAGATGGAGTTAAAATATGTTTTCGACTATATGAGCATATTGCTACAAGTTTTAGACGCTACTTTAAATAGGGAAGAAATCTACCATACCCAGTTTCCTCAAAAGAACATGACGTACCTTTTTCTTAGTGTGTTTGTCAGTCTTCTTGTTGTTCCTGTGCTCGTCGTCGTCCCTGTCCCGTGTCCCCTTGCGACCCATTACCCCCAGAAGTTTGGACACCATACTATTTTTGGTTCGATTTTCAGATTCCAGCGGTTCTGGTGACTGTGGGTAATTGGAATTATAAACATCGAATAAATCACACTATGCTATTTGTATGTTGTTTCTAAAATAAGTATAATCTTTCTCTCTGTTCTTTTAAAGATAATTCTCGTACTAGAAATATATATTGCGTAGCAGGATATTTGACAACATATATACTTTATTGAACTTTGTGAATCATATAAAGCTTTTTCTCATGTGGGCATCGAACCCACAACACTCAGCACAGTAAGAAACTGCGAGGTGCCCGTTTGAGCAGCTTCATCATCAGTGCAGTTATTGGATGTAAGGATTTAAAATCTTAATGTAATTGACAAATGCTGTATCAATTGACTCTGTGACAAGCACTAATCAAAGTGTCTCAATAACGCTCACCTTAATAGTGTCCACAGAGTCTTGTTTCTTCAACCCCTCAATCTTCTTCAACGACTCACTTCTTTTAGCTTCTGCCTTCTCCTGTTTCTTCTCTTTCTCGATCTTCTTTTCAGCCTTATCTTGTTTCTCAATTTTCTTTATCGACCCAGTTCTTTCCATTGTCTTCTCAACTTTAGGTTTACTTTCTTTGGGGGGTTCGACTTTTTCTTCAACTTTAATAATCGACTCTTGCCTTTTTAATTCAGCCTTTTCTGGCTTTCCCTTTGGTTTCTCTTTTGTTTTAATGTCTTCATCTTTGACGCTTGAGTCGGACTTTTTTCTGGCTTTGGGTGGTGTTTCTATTACCGTTGGCTCTTGGATGGGTAGAGGTTGACTCCTTGCGATTGATTTAACCTTTTCTTCTATTATCAAACTGGGTTCTGTGCTGGTGCGACTGTCATCTATTGAAAAAAAAAAACGATTACATAGAAGTTAAAAAAAAAGGAGAAGATGAAAAGAATTATAAAGAAAAATGCAAATTTTTACCCATAAAGATCTCCCTAGAGGTGTCCAGATTGGAGAGGTCTACTGAAGTGTCTCCAACGAATGACTCGTCAGAGAGTGAGAGTGAAGCGAACGAAGCAGACGCATCGAACCCGGACTTTTCCAGACTCGTCTTCGGAGAGGATGTGAAGATGCTGGGTGTCGATTGTTTGGCTGGTGTCCTGAGGGAGAAAAGCGTAACTCTGAATCTATTAGGGATATCAGGGCCTGTTATGATTGTGATGATGATGGAGGGGTTCAATTCATACCAAGGACAAATAATTCGTTGTAATTCGTCTATGTATTTAGATATATTTAACCAAGATTTTCAGCAGTCTGATTACCATGGAATAGGCACTGCTTAAGTTGAGATTAGTTGGTCGTATGTGAGATGTGTAACAATATTATTGTTATTCTACGATATTTACATGCGGTATTTCTTTCATTTTCAATATGATATGTTTTTTTATATTTCTTTTTAACTTCAGTTCCTTAATAAGCGTGTAATGAAAGTTAAGTTAAAACATAATTTGTATTTAGATATAATAATTTAATTACTTTCTCTCTAAATAAAAATTGTTATAAGTTAAAACAGACGGGTTCACTAAGGTGTAACAAAAATTTTTACTCACTCAACAACCGCGTAAAATTTAAATTTTTAAGCTCTCGATTACGATAGGTAGAAAAAATACCTATTTGGCAAGTTCCTGGCATGATGTGTCGGCGAGTCTTTCTCCTCGGCAATCCTGGGCAACGGTGCTGGTGTGTCGTCTTGCTTGTCTGCGGGGGGTGGCGTGGGCGTGGGGGGTGCGGGGGCGGCGGCGCGCCACACAACGCTACGCCGCCCCGCCCCGCCTGCCACACCGCCAACCCCTGCCACCCCGGCACTCGCCGCACCGCCCACTCCCGCGCAGCACAATGGCGAAATTGAGCATTTAGATTCCGCTGATCGGGGATGCAGTCTATAAACACAAAACTGAATACATTACTTACTAAATCTTGTAATAATTACGTTTTGAAATCTAACTTTTGCCATTGTACTAATAAAGAAAAAAATAAACAGCGAGACCGCAGCGCATGCTATTTAACTATAACTAAAGCCAAATTTCAAAAACCATAACATAGAAATGAGCGTGGCTTCCAAACCCTACCTTGCAACACTGAGATATATATGTAAAATTGTACCTTGTTTCACTGGGATATATTTGTAAAATTGTACCTTGCCTCACTGGGATATATTTGTAAAACTGTACCTTGTCGCACTGGGATATATTTGTAAACTGTACCTTGTCTCACTGGGACATATTTCTAAAACTGTACCTTATCTCACTGGGATATATTTGTAAAACTGTACCTTATCTCACTGGGATGTATTTGTAAAACTGGACCTTGTCTCACTGGGATATATTTGTAACTAACGACAAACAGTACCAGAAGTAATAAACGAGATGAGAGGAAAACAAACTCATGCAAGTAAAATTCCAATAATTGAATTGTATTTAGGCAATTTTTAAATGCTGTTTATATCATATTAATGTTACTTTAGTAAATATATGAATAATTACAAGGAGTAGAATAACAGGAAATTAAAAACTCATAACGAAGCAGCTTCAGCTTCATCATCAGTCAATCGCAGTTCACTGCTGGACATAGGCATCTCCAATAGTTTCTGTAATATAACGCTATGTGAGATTGTGTACACTTCCAAAACTCTAAAAAGTACACCGATTAAGTTCAAATGTTGATAAGATATCCAATCTGCCTTAAAGATCGCATCATCAAATCAACAGCCTTACATAGTTCACTACTGGACATACGCCACTCCTTGGCCTGAGATCTAAGCCTGAAGGATGGTTCTCAATTTTGTTGTTCATTTCAGCTCTTATTTTTTTAATTTTTAGTACAAAAGCCGTGTCTCATTTTCTAAAACAATAAATAAATCTAGCTACAACACAAGCACCTATTTATAATTAAAAACATACAACATATAATATTTTGGACATATGACACACAACGCCATCTAGTCCTAAATTAAACTGAGCGGCAATAGGCACTTTTTTCATAAATACACACACATTACTCATAGAAAACACTCAAACTCCAGAATAAATATTTGTATATTATACAAACATTTGGTCCGACCCACGAATCGAACCCGAGACAAGTACAGCAGTCACATACGCTACCACTACGCCACTAATATATTATTGTTAATAAAAACATGCAAAAAGAACGAAAAGAAAATACTAATTATATTATTATGGCAATTAAAAATAATACAAGATACTTAGCAATACATGCAATGAGTTTTTTTTTAAAAGCGATGGGGTAATAATGTGTTTAATCTATCAATACTTAATAGTAGGGGTGTCCTCGCAGGGATTTCGGGATTTACTCGGCAGATTAATATAAGGAGTGGTACCTTATACTCTTTTGAGTACCTCCACCATACATGTATCCTACATATAAGGCAACTCTAGGGCATTTGATCAAATTAAGAAACGAAATATCGATGGTACAACGTACTCGAGCGTGAAAGATTATGGTAAGTTGGGTTAATATCATTCTTACCGATTCTACTCTACCGGATGGAACGCATGAATAGAATCCAAGAGTTATCACCATACTCATTGCGAATGCAGACAATGCAGTATGGTGACTCACACTATGGTGGCCTAGTAAGATGCTTTTTTACGCCCGCTTGGAGACGTAAAAGGCATCCCAGTCATCGTGGCAGTGTAAGGCTCACAACGATAACTGTCTCCCCTGCATCAATGGGCCTCCGGTCTCGCAGGAACCAACGGAACACGACAGCACAATTGTTGTCGGTTTAGGTGGTTAATTACATGTGGCAATGTGTGTATTTCAATATTCACCAAGGCACTAAGGTGACTAAAGGCAGTGTGAGTATCTCAAAGTTTAAAAAAGAAACAATCATGACCCCTTAACGTTTTCGAACGCGAGCATATTTTTACTTTGAAGGAAATGATGCAAGATATTTTTAAGCGTAAAAAACGAAATAAAGAAATCAGAGAATAAAAATATAACTCCAACGTCTAACATTTAAAATACTTCGCAAAATGGTCGTCAGGTTTTTTGGCTAGAATGCGCAAGCGCATCAAGCTAAACCGTCTGTATAAAAATGTGACTTTTAGTATTAGTGCAAATATTCCGTAAAGGAGTTTTTTTTTGTATTTCCTTAAAGTTTTTATGAGCCCGTGCTTATTTGAATATAGGCATTTTTAACGTCGAATTACATATCCTCAAAATATTTGATATACGAACTGACCAAAAACCGCACGCTGTCTCAAGTGAGTGACAGTAAAACCAGTCATGTCCTAGCAAGAAAATCCCTAAACCTCTCCGTACCTTGGATCATCTACTTACGACTTGCAGATGATCATCTCCCGAGTGGTAACCTCAATGTTCTCTTCTGCTTCCAGAAGCGCGCGCACGCTTCGTGCCGGTTTGTTTCTGCTAGGGTGAGGCATGGTCACCCGTCACCCTGGCTTGCGGCGCCTCAGTCGTCTGCGGTACCGGGCCCGTTGCCGGGTCTGGTGGACCGGGAGAATTCTAAACCTCTTCCAGTCCCGCTCCGCCAAGTCCTTGGCAAGCATAACTTGCTTACAGAAAACAGCGGAGTTCCATGCGCAATTACTCTGTGTCATGGCCATAATAATTTTATCGAGCGAGAGAATTCGACCTTAAGGTGATTCATCATTATTATCATAAGTCTTTAATAGTCCACTGCTGGACAAAGGCCTACCTAGAGGTTTTAACCTACTACACCACCCTGGTCAGACGGGTTGGTATAGAGTACGAGTATGTTTCAAGATTTCCTTCTCATTGCAGTGTTTGGTCTCTTACTCAGTTCTTACGAAACTCACGAGATGAATAAAGGTCAAACACTCTGTATTTTTCATATGCCAAGACACGGACAAGTGAAGTTGATTACGAACGTAATATTAAAAAGATTAAACGACAACAAAGACTGATTTAGATAAATTTTGCATGTTAAGGAACATACCCATACTACGTGACCCAATCCAATCCCCAATCGCATTCCCTCGCGGTGACCACTATGCCATGATCTTCTCAAAGTATATGGTTTAAATTTTTGTTTGTTAAATAGTGCTTCAAAGGTTTGAATAAAGCTCAAATGGATTTAAACCATTTTGAATATTTCTTTTTGTCACTAGCATGTGGTATTTTATAATATTAATAATGATGATATGTAGGTTAGGTCTGCCAGGAGTAGGTACTCCTAGCAGATTTCGGTCACGGAGACCAGTCAATTATGAAGAAGATGTTATGGAACGCAAGTGTGTGCACAAACAGAAGTGCTCTCTCTTTACGAAATTACCTTATATTTTAACTTTGTGCAACGGGAGAGGACTGTGTCCAACAGTGGACTGTGATAAGCTAATGTAGATGATGATGATGATATTTCTGGCCTTTTGATCTAGTGGTTAGTACGTGATAAGTATTTATCTATAAAATGTCTGTTTTTAGTAATATAGAAGTATGTTTATCAATAGTCTGGTAACCACAGTACAGGTTGTGCCTAGTTTGGGAACAAATGGCCAAAAATAAACCCACCAAACTTACATGCGTGCATACATGCAATGTTAAATAGCATACGATGTATTTAAGCATTATTAAAGACCGAAATAAAAAGCAAAATAAATGTTTGTAACATGCATGCATACCGCTACGAACATTGATGAAAAAGCGTGCACAGTCAACTATATAGCTATCGATTGTTAAGGAGATTAAGAATACGGTTGGATACGACGATGAAGTCCAGGACCCTCTTAGCTAAAAATATATCCCTGCTCACTTTTTTGGGGATATACAGGCGTGAGGATCGTCAGTAAAAAGTATACGATAAGATCGAAAATGTACAGGAATAACAATTTCAACATTTTTCACGGCACCCTAAAAAGACAACAAAAAGGCGGTATATTTTTTTTCTATCAAAATACCTGGATTTCAATGTCAGTTTTGTAACCCAGATAAATCTTATAAATGGAATAATTATCGTGTTTATTTACGATATTTAGGTATTGTTGTAAGCGCGATCACAGAACAACTTTACAAGATCGAGTTGAAAATGACCACGTTTCTTATTGTTAAAAAAATCTTACCATTATGAAGATTTTAACTTTATAATTTTTAATAATTTTTCAAATATAGTGACATCCTCGTTGAAAATAAGTTTTGTTACTATTTCTATAACTCCTTGCTCTTTCTGATGGCTGACATGATCATGGCTCTGTTGATGATCACATGAAAGAGATTCATTCCCCTACTTTTTACTGCTGTTAATGATTCTACCATCTCCACTTACCTTGACATATAGATGAGTAACATACAGAATATTATAGAAGATATAATAAAATACTTAGATAAATGAAACTAGATTTAGCATTTTATTGAAATTTACATTAAACTTCATAATTTTGGGTTTAGTAATTTAGACCCTGACTAGAAAAAACACCCTTCTATAATACTCTGCATATGAAGGTCACGATGGCACTAAGCTACCGAATACCAGGAAAATTTTGTGACTTTACATAGACATGAAACGGACACAAAGAACGCTCAGACTCAGAACAACAATTTGTGGATCACACAAAGTGTTGTCCCGTTTGGGACTCGAAGGGGTTTGAACCTCGCTGCAGAAAGTAGGAAGGTAACCACTTAAACGCTTAATCCATGCAGTCAATGAGTTACAATGAGTGTACCTGTCAGGGGAAAGTGCCCTCCGCAGCAAGGGCGAGGCGGGGTCCCGGCGGGGCCAGGCGCGTCGCCCCCCCGGCCCGCACTCCCGCGCCGCCAGTGGAGACGGGCTGCGAGCCTCGCAACGACTGGCGTGGTACGTTAGCTCGTGAATATGTATACCCCATGAGTTTGACGAGGACTGTTCATATATTTTGTATTGGAATGGCTACATTAAGCCATTTATTATATAACGAAAAGTTATGTTGCTTACAAATAAACAATTGTCAACGATGTTTGTTAACTTATCTACCATTTTTTAATAGAACTATTAACGTCACAAAATCAAGGGAAAAACCTGTGTGTGTACTTATGTACGCATGTAAGAACTTATATTTGTTTGGTGTAACAAAAATTCTATCCTTCGCGTTATCCTGTTTGTAGAGAAAACGACACTAACAATAGAAAAAAAAGGTATTTAATACATTGAAAGAAAACTTTATTATAACGCATTATCTAGTTAAATAAATTTTATTTAAATATCACAAAAGAATTATTTGTAAATAATAAAAAACTAAAATGATGAAAAGCTAATTTCATGGTGTCGGTTTTTCGTGACGGTGTGCATAAAAAGAAGTATGATTTCAAAATAAAGAGGATATCAGTTATAAAAAAAAGATATTAGGAAAATGTTGTATTTTTTTTTTAAAAAATCTTACAAATCTAACATCTCAAAAATGGTTAACTTTGTGATATAACATTCGTAGTGAAATCTATTAGAAAGAACGCATACAAGTCCTTAAGGGATCTAGGTCGACTTAACCAGTAACCTTGTATGTCACACATCACTTCTCTGGGCAATCCGGACTTCCTGGTTCAGAAGTTGCGGGCGGTTTAGTGTTATAGGGTCAGTCCACAAAATACGTGACCGATTTATGCTAGAAGAGATGAAGATGAGTTATGACCATGGGCGTCGGCAGAATTATTTTGAGGGAGGTGTGTCAACATCTGCACATACTATTAAGCAATACAAAATACAAAATTATAGTAGACTAAATATTAAACAATTTTTTTTAAAAATTTTAAAGAAAAATATGTATTTTTTTTTCTTACAGGGTATTCAGCCCCCTCACGGCACCCATGATTGTAACCTATTTATATATATGTTAAGTTGGTTTGGTTACGCGTGAAAAACTCAAAAGATTCTACACTGATGCAGGTCAAATTTTGACACGATATATAATACACTTCAGAGGCTGTTTTTATCTATTTTGCCCAACCACCGAGTGCCACAGTGAAGCATGGTATGGTATAACTATTCAAATGTATTCAATTTAATTTTTCATGCAGCACTTTATTAACGAAATTACTGTTACTTAACGACTTAGGAATATTCACATTGCCAGTAGCCTTTTAACTTTTGCTTAAATTATTATTTTATTTTTATATTATTTTTAATGTTCCGTACGACAAGTGGACTGGAAGACTCTAGATCTACGATACAGGGCGTCCTAGTGTGAGACCTAAGGATCAAACCCTTTACTTTTTACTATTTTAAAACAATAAAATAAATTATTATTATTTTTGACGCAATAGGATGTTGTAGGCATCTTTGCGCTCTGGATGTCGTAATAACAGCTGTTCCTGGATCCCTCCTATGTCAGGCGCAGAGTGGCACACCGTGTGGTTTTAGTCGGTCCGCTTCCGACACACCACCCCGCCGTGAACCCCGGTAGGGTGACGGCCGGAGGGGGTTTCCACACGTTAAAAAAAAAAGGCATCTTTGCGCTGGAGGCGAATAGAGGTAGGTTATTTCATATTTAGTTTATAAGAAATCTTCATAAATAAATGTTTAAAACCAGTGTTTTAGAGTTTAAAGAATAATAGGTGTGATTCGAACCCGCAACCATTCGATCGTCGACTGTCACTAGTCTAAAATTTAATAAACAAACAATACATAGATATGAACAGTCCCGTCATATAAATGTGTATATAATGTGATATTATTTGCATAATACATTACAAGTTTTTAGTCACACATGCTCATGAACATAACGACTTAAGTACATAGGCAGTTTGTGATACATAAGACTGTTTATGCCGAGTCTCTTTACCTAATTGACGAATAAAAACCCAATATTGACTGAACTAACGACTCCCTTTTTTTTCTACAGGCTATCCCATTTGCAATAATATCCTATGTTGTGGGAGACTTTACAAACACAAGTTATGGATACTAAATGTTGTCCCAAGTGAGATTCGAACCCACAACACTCAACGCAGTATAAGGTGACGTGTATGCCGCTTAAACCTCCGTATAGTCTCTTTTAATGTTGATGTATTTTTTTTTTAAGTATAGCATGATTTAAATCAACTGAATATATCCCATTGTAAGCAAAATTAACCTGTTGTCAAAAACTATCAATAAACTATTCAAACACACTGCTTTACAGGCTATTCGATCATTTTTGGTCATAGCCTTATATACTTTAGTTTTTTAGTTATGTTTTGGTGTGACAAATGTCTAGAGTCTTAAAGACAGACATCAATAAATAATCCTTTCTACAAAACTTAAAATAAGACATGTTTGAGCCTCCAAATGGTAAAATTATCGAAAAAAATAATAATAATAAAATATGTCTATGTTAGTCTGAGGCCCATGAGTCACTAGATGTGTCAAAATTTGTTCTAAATACAAATTACTAAAAAGAGACAGCAAATTGTAGGTAAAGAGAGACAGCACAAGTCTTTATAGACATTCAGCTAAGCAACGTATATAGAGACGATTTGTCAATCCATGTTTCCCATGAAAACAGCATGTAACTGGGTAATGAGATAATGAAACATGACTATTTTAAATTTAGAACCATTTTTTTTTCATTGATTTTTGAAATTAGAACTTTTTTTGGTTGTCTTTAGTTCGAGTTGAGAAACCTCTTTTGTACGTACCTGGTGGGTGAGGCTGGCTGCGGTTGCGGGGAGGGGGAGGGCGTACGAGCGAGAGGGGAGAGCGGCATGTGTTGTAGCGAGCCGCGGCGTACCTCCGCACTCACGGTACCTCCGCCCACCAACTTGTGTTTGAGTCCGTGGAGTGACGATGGACTAACGAGTAAATTTATTAATGTAATGATGTACTCCTAGATGATTTCGGCCTCGAGAGCCAGCCTCAACGGAGTCCAGCCAACTACGCAGGAGATATAGTGCACCAGTGTGTGCGCAAACACAGGTGCACTCTCTGTTCTCTCACTCTCACAATCCGATGAGACGGCTATCCGACGCGACCGGGGAGAGATCAGGCGCATGACCGACGGCTTTACATGCCCTGTAGACCTCAACTTCCAAACTTCAGCTGTTTTCAAGCAATTCAAAAATAAGAAAAAATCAATATCACTTTTTCGACCCGACCCGGGAATCGAACCCGAGACCTCTTGATGGCCAATCGCATACGCAACCGCTATATCAACGACTCATATAATAATGACCTGTTTTATGATTATGTTGGATGGTGCAGATAATTCCTAGCAAAGCCTTGATATTTCACTCGATTCTGGTCAGTACTCAGCTCTTAAGTGTCATAGCTTATGTAAGGTCAATATTAGGGTGTATATTATGCAGTATTCATATATATTTAAAATATTCACTTATGCATACATTTAATCAAATGTTATGGAATCCTTTTTTATCAACTCGCGAACCCAGTAAGGGTTGGTAAAAAAAAAATATGGAAATTTTTTGGTATTTTTGTTTTTAAAAAATGCTGCAAACATACGTGACACGAACACAAAGGTCATCTAGCCTCAGGACAACAATTCGTGGTCCACACAAAGTATTGTCTCATGAAGGTTTTGAACCCACAACACTCGACTGCTTTAACCGCTACGCCATTCGTGGAGTCAAATTATTAATATTTATATATATATTTTATTTATTATTTTGCTTCCTCCACTCCTAAATTAACTCTTCGGAATGGTTTTATATCGAAAGTTCTATTAATATAATTGTTTCCCACACAAGACAATTAAAACTTATCTACATATATCATAGAACAGAGAAATATATGTTAGAAGGGCGATCAATGGTAAATCTCAAGAGACTCTTTGTCGCCTATAAGCACACATAAACGAGTAATAATATACACACAACGTCTATGCTAATTCGTCCAGAGGACTATAAATCATAAACGCCACTTATTATATTACTAAATACACTTTTACGTCTTTAACATAAGGTAGGGTTTCACTTGCATTTGTGTTCTATGGGTGAAACATTCTCGCAAAAAACGCAGTTCATTGCGTGCTCTTCTGGTAACAATGTTGGTAGTACTCAAATTTAATACGTAATGTATGATTATTTTTAATAGATTAGGTCATAGTGGTTCAAGTGTGATCACTTTCAAAGATTTACAGAAGTATCGGAACTGTCAGCGAATGTCAAAAAATCTGACGTGTCTGATACACCTATATAACATACCTACTTCATGATATATTGCATTTCTCTGTTCTCTGATATGTATAGGGTGGGCCAAGAATTCGTTAACATTTGAATCTAACATCCTGCGCAAACATGTTACGGGAGTTCTTGGGACCGATGTTACTGGAATTTGCTGGTTACAATCGTAACACATGGTTTCAACAAGATGAAGCCACTTGTCACACATCCAATGAAACTCTGCCGTGGTCAAAGACATGTTTCCGAAAAAGCTGATTTCTAAACGAAGCGAAATTCCATGGCTAGCTAGAAGTCCAGATCTGTCCCCAGTAGACGTCTTTTGATGGGGTTATTTGAAGAATCATGTCTATATCAATAAACCAAAGACACCACGTCAACTAAACTAGATGTTGGCGGACGATGTAATTATTAAAAAATAAATTCCAACTAATTAGCTTTCTCGTAAATAAACAAGTTTTATAATATATCAAATGGTTTTTTATGTGATTTTTTCAAATGTTAACTAATTCGTGGCCCACCCTATACTTCATTTTCTTTTCTCTGATACATATTAATTGACTGGTTCATGAAGGCAAAGCCTAACCTGCTGGCTGTAAACTTGAAGCACACGCTAGGAAAGGGTTTTTGGAAGTCTCACTCCTGAGGGGGTAAATTAACGATGATTGGAATTTGAAAGCTGCTGGGTTTAACAGTGTTAGTATACTGAGTAAGATTCTTCAGATGAATGTAACTTCCCTCACGAGTTGAGTATGTTATATTGTAATGTTACTATAGCTGAATTTATGAAACTGCGGCATGTGTAACATCAAGCGGTTAGGCGTAAGCTTGAGGCCTATCTAAAATAAACAAGCTCGTTAAGTAATTTTGATTAGTATATAAAAACCTTCCGGTTACATTGGTAACTGAGATTTGCAACCAGTTGTCAAAGATGACCGGTTTTTTTTTTATTCGAGAGCCTGCCAAAGTGACCCTACTCTGCCTGATGGAAAGCATGAATAGAATCCAAAAGTTGTAGTCACCATAGTCATTGCGAATGCTGACAATGCAGTATGGTGACCCACACTATGGCGGCCTATTAAGATGCTTTTTTACGCCTCACTTGTGGACGTAAAAGGCATGACAGTCATCGTAGCATTGTATTGCACACACTACAACTGTCACCCCTGCATCAATAAGCCTCCGGTCTCGCACTCACCAACGAAACACGACGGCACGGATGTTGTCGCTTTAGGTTGATCCTCTGTGGGAGGGTAATACTGTCCCGGTCAAGCCGGCCCGTTCATGCTGAAATCAGCGTGACTCTACTACCTGTTAAATTCTAAATATTTGTTTGTAGCAAGTATAATCAAGTTGTGAAATATCAATGGTAGACATACGCTCTTAGAGTAAACGGTTCGGTTCTTTCTTCCTGTGCAAATCGGTTAAACCCACTACGATTTAATCCCACTACGATCCCGGGTCCTTTAAGCGGGGCGTGAAAAAGCATCTCATTAGGCCGCCATAATGCGGGGCGCCATACTGCATTGTCTTGATTCGCAGTGAGTATGGCGACCACCGCTCTTGGATTCTATTCATGCTGTCCTTCAGGCAGAATAGTTATTTTGGAAGGTTTCTTAATTAAAAAAAATTGCAAAGACGATAAGTTAACTTTTATCTTTTGGGAACTGGTTGCGAATCTCAGTAGTCAACGTGATTGAAGGATATGAAAGAAGAGTATATTAAAATTTATAGATAACTGCTATTTTTTAGATTATGAGCTGTTTGCTAACGTATTAGAGTGTATATTTGTGTAGTATACGTAGGTTAGAGATTTCAAAGCGTAGATAGTGGTGTTAGAAGAAAGTGGTGGTACTTACCGTTGGTAGTGGGTGGTGGGGGTGTTGTGGAGGGGGCTGTCGGCAGCCGGAGAAGCGGGCGCCGGAGACGGGGACGACGCGCACTCGCCCGACGACACCATCTGTGTAAGGGGTTTTTTATTATAAAATTTATATATGGTTTCAAATTGTTATGTTCCTGATTTGATGCGGGTGTTATATTTTAAAAAAAAAATTAAAAGAAACAATACCGGATGGTAATTCGGCCCTTGTCTAATCCGGACCTCTTTGTAATTCGACATTAATCAAATCATATTGTTTTAATTTCGATTGCTTAGTTTGAATTTGACTACGTGTGATAGCGGTGCAGCTTAGCGTTTATTCATTGTGCATTACGTATACATACCTAGTAATGTCGTCACAAGACTAGAAGACAACATATAGAATTTTATCATTTGTCAGTAATTTGTCGGATTACAAGGTACTCTTTTGTAAGAAAATCCAGGCTATAGGGGGTCTCGGGCAGTACTCTATAATCCGACAAATTCGATAGTCCGACACTGCTCTGCAAAACGTTTGTCGAATTACCGGGGGTCTACCGTATTACGTTTCCAACTTCTTCGATTTTTTTTTATCAATTTTGTCAAAGGTGGAAAGAAAGTTTTCGTGGACGGCGGGGGGAGGGGTTGTGGGGGGGTGATCGTTCTAACAAAAGATAGGTTAGGTCGTGGGAAGGTTTGGACGTAGCCGAGGGAGAGGATATGTCGAGGCGGCGTACCTGGTGCATCTCCTGCGAGGCGCGCTTGGTGGAGATGCGGCGGAACAGCGAGCAGCGGCGCCGGGGGCGCGGCCGCGGGGGCGCCGTGGCGCGCCGCCCGCTCCACGCGCGCCGCCGCCCTCCCGCCTGCGAGCGCACACCGCCGCGTGAGAAACATATACTCTTAGCCGATACCGGGCACGTAGCACACAACTGTGTGCGCAAACATAGGTGCACTCTCGACGACCGGCACCTCTACGCGCTCTCCGAGGCACGACTGCTAACACCCCAAATTCTAACTATCTAGTTAAATATTTCTGTAACTAGATTAACCTTCAAGCGGGCGCGCGTAGTCTAGTCGACCGCGCTTAATACATTTTCTCTTATCTTATTATTATTAGTCATTAGCCTGTTGCTATGTCATTGGGAATAAAATAAAGACGATGCCGTCGCTCGGGGTGCTCTCCCCACTCCACAAATTGCAATTGTTTTCGTTACGGCGCAGTCTTCGAAAAGACTACACGCGCCTGTCGTCGAAAGGTTACGGGCGACGCTCAACGCGACATACACTTATTACACGCTTGTAATGGTTCTTCAGCTATCGCTCAATATTATCTAAATAGGCTTGGAGTTTTTTATTTTTTATAAAATGATTCATCTACGGTTATTACAAACTGGAATAATCGAGGAATTACAAAGAGAAGACAAAAAAGAGAGTGTATCAGAGCTTAGTGACCAAGGCTCTGAATCTTCTGACCACATCGTTCCAGAAGAACATCTATCTGATATGGAATCATACTGCTCGGACTCAGATGAGAATAATTGGTCACTTTCGAAAATAAATAGCTGTTTTACGGAGCGCGATAAAATTACGAAATGGCAAAAATCTAACAATAACAGAGTGAGCCGTCAAGTGCAAAATATTCTCTTATTTTGTAATTTTTATTGTTTGACTATATATATATATTAGTCTGAGGCGTGTCGGGTTTTATGTTTCAAAATTTTTGTTTTAATCCAAAAAATATATGAGTTATGTTAGTTGATTTAATAATTGTTTCTTTTTCATAATTTTAGTTATTTGTTGTGACTAATTAGACTTTAAAAATAATGATAATATATCTGAGTACTAGGTAATAAATTATTATTTCATAACTAGTGCTTTATTTCTCTTATTTATCCCATAGGTGTTTTCGGTCACGCGCGCCCGCTCCCGTTACAAATGACCGCGCGCCCGCTTGAAGATTACCTCGACTACACTATCCGATTCGTCTCGGGAATTGAATCCGAGACCTCCCTTATTTACTTTATAACCTCCTTGCTGACCGGTTAAAGAATGTTGGAGAAAGCGCTTACCCATGCTTAATATCCAAAGAGTTAGGCATTTCAATTTTATTACTTAGGTAAAAAAATAATAATAATCTGAAATAAATATATTTACTTGTATTGTTGTCTGGTCTAATGGAGTGGCTCGCAATGTGGCGTGGGGGGCCGCTAGCAATAGTCTCAACACCTAGAAATATAATAAAAATGACTTAAATTGTAATTATATCTAATAGTCTTAAAGTTCAATGTGAAAACGAAAGTAATTTAAGGACCTAGTGTAAATTAATTTACATCAAATCGTAAGTGAAGATGACCGCGTTTGACGACGTGATAAATCCATTGATGCAGGAGTAACAGTTATCGTGGTAACTGTGTAAGCCTTACACTGTCACGATGACTGTCATGCCTTTTACGTCCCCAAGCGGGGTGTGAAAAAGCATCTCACTAGGCCGCCATAGTGTGGGTCACTGCATTGTCTGCATTTGCAATGAGTATGACGATCACAACTCTTGGATTCTATTCATGCTTTCCATCAGGCAGAGTAGAGTCAATTTGGCTTTTAATATAGAAAAAAAACCCGCACTGTAATCTTGCGTAAATACAACACCGATTGCTTCACTCTCGAGAGCAACTTCATGTAAAATAAACTCACACTAGGCCCTCTAGTAATTATTCAGATAAGTGAATAATGAAAATTCTTGCGCATCCATCTTGACTTCGTAGTAATGCTCTGATAATAGTATGTTTCTGTTTGTAAAGTAATATTTACAATGAATCTAATATAGCAAAATCTATTGCAACCGTTTCATGAGAACTGTAAACTTGAACCTACTCAAATCAAGTCAGACACTAACCCAGCAGATGAACATTACAGGTCAAGAGTCACCAGCTAGTCTGACATTTCCAGATTTCATACCTGTGTATGCAAGAGTCCCTGCACAGACTCTCCGTTGAGTTGCGTGATGAGATCCCCGGCGCGGAGTCCCGCCGCCCAGGCTGCTCCTTGTTCGTTCACCGCCTGGTGACACACAATTCATTTTTACATTATTGTATTTACATTACATGACTGGATAAATGATACATATAATATGTATTTTCGGTCATCTGTCACTAACGCCATCTAGCTTCAAACTGAACTAAGCAGAATTTGCATTTCTTTTAGAATTACTTTATACTTAATTTTTGTAAATATGTACATGTTATGCACGGAAAGCACTTAAAATCTGAACCAAATATTTGCATATCAAACTTGTCCCGACATGGGAATTGAACCCAAAACTTGAGCACAGTATCCATATATGCTACCACAGCACCACTAGGGCAGATACATGTAAAGTCCATACACAAGAGACCCTTCAGACATATTCTTTTTAAATAATATTCTTTTTCTTTCTGTGTTTTAATAATGTGAGATACTCTTTCAAAGGGAAATAGAGAAAAAGAGAGTACAAAAGAGAAGAGAAGTAACACTTACTGAGACAAGGTGATGCATGGTGTAATAGTCTGTATCGCCATAATACACTCGCACTGTGTGTATGGTGAAGCCAAAACCACGAGGTCCCCGTCGCACCACGATCGGTGGCTTGGACGACTGTATCAGACTGTGAATGGAGAAGGTATTTATTTAATGTTTGGAAAGCCAATTGTAAATGACAATAATATATACTTTTATGAAGAATATAATTACCAGTAAGGCAATTATCAGTTTGTGACGGATTCAGAATTTAATAGGTAGTAGAACCACGCTGACTTAAGCACGAGCGGGCCGGCTCGACCGGGGCAGTACTACCCTCCCACAGAAGACCAACCTCAAGCGACAGCATTCGTGTTGTCGTGTTTCGTTGGTGAGTGTGAGACCGGAGGTCCATTGATGCAGGGGTGACAGTTATCGTGGTAACTGTGTAAGCCTTACACTGTCACGATGACTGTCATGCCTTTTACGTCCCCAAACGGAGTGTGAAAAGCATCAAAACGGAGTGTGGGTCACCATACTGCATTGTCTGCATTTGCAATGAGTATGGTGACCACAACTCTTAGATTCTATTCACTTTGGCAGCCTCTTAGTATAGGAAAAAAAAAATTGAGTGTCAACACTTCTATTCTTTCCACGGGTGTAAGAGGCAACTAAGGTAACAAAATATGCAGGAAAACATCATTGCTAAGAGAAGGAAATCTTGAAACAAATCCTTTTACTGGCCCTTCTGGCCAATGTGGTATACTAGGCCAAAATCTTTCTGAGAACCTAATGTCCAGCAGTGGACTGTTAAAGGCTGGTCATGATAGTAAAATAAATGTTCTTGGTTTTTTTTTTCACTTTTTAACAAGACACTCACGAGTGGTTAGGTAGAGCGAACGGTGAAGGTGGATCCCTACAGGGCGAGGAGTCACGTGATGAATTGGTGGATGATGTGTTGCCAGCGCATGGTGAGCCAGCTCCCACACTCCATGTGCTGTCGTCTGCTGAAAAGCAAAACACGACATCATTATCCAAGAGTCGTGAAAGAAGAGTATGTACTTATTTTTGTACATATTTCAGTCTACTTCTGTTATTAATACGCACATACATAAAATTAAATAATATTTCCCCGGAGGAGTAGGCAGAGGCATATTTAAGCGCCCACTTACACAACAGGCTAGATGACACCTTAGTCAAATTAGTTACTTTTTATCATTTGTCAAAACGACAATTTTGTACGAAAAATGTGCTAAATACCAAATTGTGACGTCACTTTTTTAGACTACTCAATTGAACAATATATTTCACTGTATATTTGATTGAAATTCGTAATAATAATAAAAAGCTATGTTAATTGTATTTGCCGAGATGTTTAGCGATATTAGTTTTAATGAAGTGAACATTGGTATTTATTTACGATACAGTCATCTACCCAATTGAAAGGACTGACTATTTGCGTCTTGCATTTTCAAAGTATTTTCCGAGATGTTTCGCGATATTAGTTGTAATGAAGTGGACATTGGTATTTATTTACGATACAGTTATGTACCCAATTATAGAGTACAAACTTATCAAAAAAAGGCACGTCGCTGAATATCTGGCATAAAATAGATATTATTTTGTATCAATAATAGATAGTTTATGAAAGGAAATAGCAATGTATATCCCATTACATGTTATATTTATTATCACGTAGCGTGGCGCCACATCTCGTGGTAATGCGGCGCCACACTAAAGTATTAGATATTACACACAAAAAAAGTAATTAACAGAACCTGTACCTGGATGTATGACCAGCGATAGGCCTGAGGTGCTGGCCGAACGACGCATCGACTTTGTCACGATGGCGGTCGGCCGGCTCTTCTCCGGCCTGTCAGCTCTATCCGGCTTGTCTAGGCTGGCGCTCCTTTCCTCCTTCTTGGAGATGTCGGATCTGTTGAAATATTAAAAAAAAATATTATAAGATATAATCTGTACTGTGGTAACCAGACCGCATACAATTTTAAATAAGTTACACCCATACAGAGAACAAAATGATCGTGGGCATCAGACAGATTTGTACGGGGTGAGAATTGAACTCACAGTCTCCGGCGTAGCAGTCAGAGTCACTTACAACTGGACCCACAGGCATGTCAAACGTATGCGTGGCTGTTATTATGAGTTCATTTAACGAGTCCATTTAGAGATTGGATTTGTTGCGGATTGCAAGATGGTTTAACTTTTCCTGGGAAGGCGGCTGCGGGTCAGTCTCAGTAATTAACACCACGACAAGAAGTGAAGTGTTAAAGTATATCGATAAGGACGGACAGTTAACGGTCACCAGTGTCACTGTGTACGTACATTCTCGGCACGACGGCGAGGCTGGTGGAGTGCTGGTGCGCCAGCAGCGTGTGCGGCAGCGAGTGCGCGTGGAGCGGCGCGTGGTGCGGCGCGGCCAGCGAGGCGAGCGGCGCGTGCGCGTGCGGCGCGTGCGCCACGAGCGGCGCGTGCGCGTGCGCGTGCGCAGCGTGCGCGGGCCGGAGGGCGGCGCGGCGCCGGGCCGCGGGCGAGACGTCGTCGCTGTCCGTCTGGGACGACTCGCTGCCGCCGATCATCTGTCGAACGAGTTTTATAGTTTTTCGAAATTAATATTAATTTTGTTCACTGTATCTTTTTTAATGAGGCTCTCAAACTGTGTGAATATTAAATTAATTTATTTAGAAACTCACTGGACACTTTGGATGATGATGCAAAGGTGCCGTCGGTGTAGTGGGAGGTCCGGCACTGTCCGGAGTACCCGGCCAGCTGTCTGTGCTCTGAAATAAAAATACAAATTATCATCTTAATATAGTTTTAAAAATATTTTTTCGATTAGCTAATAGCATTAACCGTTCTACTATAATATTATTTACTCTCACATACATAACTTAATATAAAACACACCCTGAAACGTCATTAACAGCATTTGCCACGGTCAATAATTAACACTCATTCTATTTTCTTTCATCTAAATGATTGTCATCTACTTAGCCGAAAGACATCCACTTCTGAACCTGGGTCTCTCTCAAGGTTCACCACAACAATCGAAATAAATTGATCTAAGTAATTACGGGAGATGAATCTTTTGATCTTGTACTTAGTGATCCTGACCGCTCAGCCAATTCCAGAATTCAACTTTCACCCAGGATAAATCTTTGTGTGCTGACTACGATCATTTGCTCTGTGTCTGATTGTGATTTATACATATCATGTATGTATTTTATAATATATAATTATGCTTATCACTTTCTGATTACCACAGTACAGTTTTTGCCTAGTTTAGAACCAGACTGCCGTGTGTGAATGTATAAGGATATCATATTGTTAACAAAAGCTCCGTACGATCTCATCGTGCACATCTACCGAGAAAATATTTCCACCTTACTATAGAAATTTACGATTAGCGGTGACCATGTGTGCTCCCTCGTCCTTTATAAGCATGATTCAAGCACCCTACAAATTTCTCAATGGTCAGTTACCCTGGAGTCATGTTCCACGCAAGAGTGGTTGTAGTGGCGGCGCCACTGCGGTGAGGTGCTGGAGAAGGCAGCGAAGACCCCCCCCTCGTCGGCCGGCTCCTGCGGCTCGGCTGCCTCGTCCGTGTCCACCTCGCTGTGGTTGTAGCGGTCGCAGCGGGCTACGAGTAACCATACATTTTTATCACAACTGAACACATGTAACATATATATATTAGTATGTGTATATTAGCTGTATATAAGTCATCATCATCAAGTCTATAATAGTCCACTTGTGGACATGAGCCTCTCCTTAGGAAGGAGGTTTTGGTTGGCCACGCTGGCCAAACGGATTGGTATAGGAATTGTTTCAAATTTTCCTTCCCTTTGCAGTGATGTTGTTCTGCGCAATTTGTTCCTTTAGTCGGTTCTTACGACACCCATGGGATGGACAGGGGTGGTGACTGGTCAGATGGTGGACGGTTAAGCATGGTGCTGGCCAGGCAGGTAATAAGAATAGCTTCAACATAAGAGCTAAATATGTAGTTAAAACAAATTTGTTACTTCTTGTGAAGATGTAATAAATGTCATTATAAAAATATATGTTTTAAAAAATTTAGATTATCAACTTTGTTATTTAAAGAAAAATATTGAACAATAGCGGATTACAACGGCACAAGTCGCTACCTACAGAAGAGACAAAATGGTTGACCACTTGACACGACAGCTTCTTAACAAAAATATTGTAAGGAAAAATAGAGGGCAAGAGAAAACGAGGAGTGCCTAAATTAACACACCCACAGCAAATAAAGAAGAAAGTAGAGTCGTGGTGTATCAGGAAGTAACAGCTCACAGATTACAGAGAATAGTGGTGATTGCTCTACCAACAAGAGCTTGGCTCTTAAACTAAGAAAGTGAGAGAAAGAAGTCGCTAATATATACAAGTGTCCTACAAACTAATAGTTAACTATTATGGTCGACTTTCATCAAAAGCAAAATATTTGAAAGTTCAAACAATTTGTTACTTGAAAGATCAGTTGTAAATAAAGCTGAATACTCACTGTCGAAGTAACTGGTGTCCTCATCGTTCTCCAACTGCGGTATGAACTCAGCCTTACGCCGTAGAAGGTTGTTCCAGTCCAAACCGCAGAAATATATGTGCTCCTGTTAAATAGCATATTTTTTTTCAATAAAAAAAAATACATCATATTATAAACACCAGTCTATAATAGCCCACTGCTGGACATAGGTCTCACTTAAGAAGGCAGGAGGATGGAAGTTATGGTTATTTTTTTCTGGACCTACTAAAGTTACTCTACTCTGCCTGATAGAAAGCACAAATAGGATTCAGGAGTGGTGGTCACCATAATCATTGCGAATGCAGACAATGCAGTATGGTAACCCACATTATGAGGGCCTAGTGTGATTTTTTTTTTCGTTTAAAGATCCCGGGATCACAGTGCCAGTGAAACACATGCGCTGGTATAGTGTGCCAGGTTTTAACTGATTTACACAGGAAGGGAGAGCCGAACCGAATTACATATTCTCAATACAAGCCATTTAACTGCAGTTAACCAGGTAAGACAACCTCCCTGGTTCCCAGCAGGTGAAACTCTCCTGGGTCTTCTCTTCGTTTATGAGGAATATAACACTCGTTGCAATACATTATCACTCCCATCATATAAAAAGTTTTCCATAATGTAAATGTCCACTATTTACTAAGCATGGTCACCCTTTATTGTCATGGACCATAAACACATTGACAGATGTGTATATTTTTTTTTTAATTTTCAACAAGTTATAAAGAATGTGTTACACAAAAGGCACAAACTGCATTCCCAATTAGGCTAAAGATAGATTTTGGGATACAGTGTTTCGCCGCTTTTCTTTTACGATACATTAAAAGAAACTGAGACATGTACTGATGAACTGAGCATTAGTTAGATAAATTTAGAAGTTTTATCAGTAAAAATAAACATACATTACAGAGTGTGCATATTATTAGGTGGCAGGGGGCATTACCTTAACTTGATGAGTGCCACCAGTGCCCAGCCGATCTCTAGGATTTCGGGCGAGCAGCTCCGTGATAATAGCCCTCGCCTCGACTGCTATTGGAAAATCTTCATCCGATGGCCACTCGATATCATCTGTAAACATCCCTAGTTTTAAGATTACCTCCAACAAAAACATATTTCAACGCCATCTAGCGAAGATTATGCAAACTACGTAGTATGGATTAATTCTATAACTCGCAATAGAAATTCTTAAACAGATGAGTGTGCCGCTCGAGGTTGAAGATTCTTGTTTTTGTGAGTACGATTAAAATTTTCCTAAATACTCACCTACACACCGGACTAAAAAATAATTGAACACTAACCGTTGACTGTATGAGCGAACAGTTCTTCAGGGGTGTCTCCAAAGAACGGCACACAGCCCACGAGAAACTCGTACAGGATGATGCCCATCGACCACCAGTCCACTGGTTTGCCATAGCCCTGGTGAATAAAGACACGATTAAATATCCTGCTATACACTGGTACCCATAAAAACTAGATTACTTTAAAATGACGTACTTTTCCAGTATTAAACAAAACAAACTGCATTTTATGTTAGAAAAATTGCTAGGTACATATTCACCTACAAATGACATGTGCTACAGTGGTCAGTGGTGGTAGTAAGCGTACAAGACTTAAACATATAACAGTAACCCTAATTTCAATGAAGAATTACTTTCTAAATTTGGACTGAACCGAATACTATCAATGGTATGGTTCGAAAAAAAAAAAAAAAATGACGTGGCGACGCCTCATATCGGCGTGCAAGAACTTCCATATTAGATGTTATATATTAAATAATCCACACGAAACAATTAATAATAATTACAGCCGTTGCTCTCTGTGGTGATGGATTACGAACCCAGAGTGTCACCACCCTAATTCATCTCGTGGTTGTCGTAAGAGACGACAAAGAAAACAAATTACGCAGGGCAATTTCTCTGCAGAGACATGGAAAACTTGAAACAAACCCTATACCGACCCGCCTGTACGGCGTGATATAGTAGGCCAAAGCCTACTAGCTACGAGAGGCTTATGTCCTAGACTGTTAAAGGCTGTTGACGAAACAATTACAATTAAAAAAATCTTTCTTTTCAGCCTTTTACTAGGTAGTAGAGCCACGTTGATTTCAGCACGAGCGGACCGGCTCGACCAGGGCAGTACTACCCTCCCACAGAAAACCAACCTAAAGTGCCAGCTTCCGTGTTGTTGTGTTTCGTTGGAGAGTGTGAGACCGGAGGCCCATTGATGTAGGGGTGACAGTTATCGTGGTAACTGTGTAAGCCTTACACTGTCACGATGACTGTCATGCCTTTTACGTCCCGAAGCGGGGTGTGAAAAAGCATCTCATAAGGCCGCCATAGGTCACCATACTGCATTGTCTGCATTAGCAATGAGTATGGTGACCACAACTCTTGGATTCTATTCATGCTTGCCATCAGGCAGAGTAGAGGCACTTTGGCAGGTTCTTAATATAGAAAAAAAATAAGCCTTGATGACCCAGCCTCACCTGTCTGAGGATGACCTCCGGCGCTATGTACTCGGGAGTTCCGCACACTTGCTTATCAGAGAACTGGCGAGCCTCCCTATCAGCGTATTCTTCGTATAGATTTGTAGCCACTGTAACAAATAAAACCAAATACACAAACTGAATTCCACAAGCTGGATTCTACAAACTGCATTCCACAAACTTCTCCTCCAAACCTTTTTGTCAGATCAGGTTGTGGTCGGCTTTAAGACTACTACGATACTGCTGAACTTCGATCTCTTACGTTAAGCGACTGACTTTCAGACCTCCTCAACCCAAGTACCATGAACTCCTCAGACTTGTAATTTTAACTACAAGGTTATCTGACATCAAATTACACAGTCTGTGTTATGGTAACCAGACTGCTTAAATCATATTTATATATTTCTAATTTAACATATACACACATAAATCATACCTACACAAAACTATAAAAATTATGCTTCATCATTTGTTGACCTAGTCTGTGTGGTGAGTGATAAGAATACATAATGTTACCACCCCTATTCATCCCGTGGGTGTCGTAAAAGGCGACTAAGGGACAAGTATATAAGACAACATCATTACAAAGAGAAGGAAAACTTGGAACAAACCCTATTCCAACCCGTTTGGCCAGCGCGGTATAGTAGGCCAAAACCTCCTTGCTAACGAGAGGCCTATATCCAGTAGTGGACTGTAGAAGGCTGTTGAAGATGTTGAAGATTTGTTGACAAAGTTCCTGATAGACTACTTTAAACTTATCTGCCAGATAATTACAGATTTCAGTTTTAGTTTTCTTGGAAAGAGACATACAAGTCAGGCTTTCTATTAAATAGTGATATACTGCAGATATTGTCTTTGTACACGTTGTAACGGGACAGAAGTGGACAAAACACATCAAAAATATACTTACACGACATCAATCCCATTTTGCTGAGCCCAAAGTCAGTCAACTTTATGTGACCCGTAGCCGTGATAAGTAAACTGTAAAACAAATATTGTATTAACAAACATAGAAAAACTTATATTTTGTATGTGACATTTTGTTTCAAATGCCTCAAAAGATTTATTGACAGGAGAAATTGCTTTTTACTTTGTTTTTAGATAACGGTCGCATTTGGAATATATCTGTGTCGTGGGAGACCGCAAATATGCATGAAACGGACACAAAGAAGGACACAAAAAAAACTCAGAACAACAATTTGTAGATCACACAAAGTGTTGTCCCATGTGGGATTTGAACCCACAACACTCAGCATAGTAGAGCATCTAATTAAAGTTTGCCTATCGTTAGTGAGCATACTGACTTATCAGGTTTAAGGTCCCTGTGCACGATGCCGTATGAATGCAGGTACTCCACAGCTAAGACTGCCTCAGCGAAGTAGTGTCGCGCCATGTCGGGCGGCAGGGGACCCGCCCTCAGGAGCGTGGCGCAGTCTCCCCCTTCCACGAACTCCAGGATCAGACACAGGTTGCGTTTCGTCTCGAACGAACAATACATTGTCACCTGGTCACAATTACACATTTTAATTCAATTTGTACTACATCCAAACACCAAAGTAAGACATGTCATACTCCTTTTCAACCCAAGGGGTTCATAAGAGCTAATTAAAGAAGGAAAGTACGCAGGACACCATCACTACGAACTCACGGTGACCATATTCGGGACTGGGATTGGCCCGCACTAAAATCTTCGCCAATCACAACACGAAACGCGCGCTCGTCGTCAACAGCGAGTTGATGTATAATATAGTACACTATAGCAGAGTAAAAACTCCTTTCAAGGGAGAGACTTATGTCCAGCAGTGGATTGCTAAAAGCAGTTGAAACTTATACTTTTTTTTCGATATTAAGAGCTTGCCAAAGTGACTCTACTCTGCCTGATGGAAAGCTTGAATAAAATCCAAGAGTTGTGGTAACCATACTCATTACAAATGCAGATAATGCAGTGTGGCGACACACACTATGGCGGTCTAGTGAGATGCTTTTTCACGCCCCGCTTGGGAATGTAAAAGGCATGACAGTCATCGTGACAGTGTAAGGCTCACACTCGCCAACGAAATACGACAGCACTTCTGCATCTGTGAGGCCGTACAACTTCAGCACATATATATTTGATATTTGTAACCAAAAGCCTTACAAAGATTTATACTAGTAAGTATAGGTACACATAAATATGTTATTTAACCGTCAGACATTTGACCGCCAGAGACGTCTATCCACGTCAAGTGAAAAGCCCTATTTTCGACTCGCCCAGCCGTTGGCACACAACGCTACTATGCCTAGTAAGAATGTCCTCATTTGACATGGATAGACGTAATATCGATCAAAGGGTTAAAACTATATATGTGTAAAAAAATATTTCATCAATGTCATGTATTAAAGAATAAAAAAATAATAATATTGATTTGATGTGATAATTTCGGTCTAATTTCCCAAAAACACCGATTTTCTCAAATCCTTCTCCAAATAATGAATAAAAATCTATTTAACACATTCTGTGCTCCTCACTCGGATCCGAGTGGGGCGGGGCCATAGTAACGGTGCCGCCCACTCGGATCCGTGCAATCGTCTCATTCATTTTATTTTGGCTAGTAACGCACCGGCGTTCGAAGCGAGCTCACGTTGTTTTGCAGCACGTTGTTAAGCAATCAATGTGTTAAGGGTGAGTGGCGCTACACTCAGCCAATATCAGAACAAGTGCTGCCAGCGATACCTACTTATCGCATCAAGCAAAGATAATTGTTTTGAATGCACAAACAACGCAGTATCAATGATAATCACACGATTCTCCTGATAACGTGGAAACTATCTACTCCTGTTATACTATCATTAGTAACAGCTATTAATATATTTATCTACAGGTTATCTCATGGGTCATAATAATGCTAAGTTGGTTCGTGTGCACTTCAAAAACTCAAAAAGATCTGAACCGATTGTGGTTAAACTTTGACATGATATACAACCCGCTTTAAAGATTGTTTTTGTATTTATTTTGCTTCAGTTTTTATTCAATGCAACCATGATATGCCATGGTAAAGTCTAACATGGTATAGTTAGAAGATTAGGTTAGATTAGGTATTATGAATGTATCCAGATTTATAAAAATAAGTAGATTCAACATATCAATTAAAAATCAACTGAACAAGAATTATTCATCGTTCTATCCCTAAATAATAGCTAACATCCCCTTTTTTTCCCTTACAAAAGTACATGCAGTCTGCTAATCTCCTTGACACATGTAATGTATGCTAAAGTTATAATCATAATCCATCACAGCGTCACCTCACTAGAGTGTGCGCTTCCAATGCATCCAGTCCCTAAATTTTTATTGTCTGTGGACACACTTCTGTATGAAAAAAATTTGGCGTCCTGAATAAAAGTTCATTAATTACTATTATGGATATTCCCTTTTTAATGTAATCTACGATCCTATTCAACTAACTTGTCACATTTTGTATCCTTTGGTAGAATTTAAGTATTTTTTTTTTTGAAAGAGACAACGCCCGCACTAGGAATAAATCCTGTGTCGCGGGGATCTTTACAAACATACAATAAACGGACACAAAGAACACCCAGACTCAGAACAACAATTTATGGGTCACACAAAGTGTTGTCCCATGTGTTTAAACCCACAACACTCAGCACAGTAGAGAGCGGCGTGGCGACCGCTTCAACCACTAGGTCAAATGTGCAGTCGCAGTATATATGTATAATACGTATTAATAACAAAAAAAACTCTAAAACGGCTGGATGAATTTCGATAAATGTCGCTCAAAGATAGATTACAGTCTAGAATTATTTTATAAATATGTGACTATGGAAGAGATTTTTTGTTTGTATTCTACATTGTATGTTTCCTAGTTATGGTGTGAAATGAAGAGTTTCTATCTATCTAACGCCATTATACTTGCAACTTAAAATTGATGACGGTGCTAGCTTTTGAGGAAGTGTACGCACTCTTCTTAAAGCTTTGGAAGTCATACCAACTTGCAACCGAAAATTGAAAAGCACATAGTGGTGGAAAACCAATTATACAAATAGCAATTTTCCCCTGGTTGGGGGGGGGGAGGCTGGGGGGGCTTATAAACAAACATGACACGGACTACAAAAACAAAATTTATCATACAAAGTGTTTCCATATGTGAGGTTTTGAACCCACAACTCTCAACACAGTAGAAAGCAGCGTGCTTAACCCTTAACCACTACGTCATCCGTCCAGTCCAGTAATTTTTTAACTTTAAAAAATAATTTTCTCACACCAGAATGACTATTTTATACATATTTGATGTCACACAAAAATTATCTTATCTAAGGGATGATTGATAAATTAAAGCTTACCACAAAGGGGTTGTCTGCGAAACTGAGGATGTCTCTCTCGGCGAACGCTTGCTCCACTTGGTTTCTCAGTATCAAATTATTTTTGTTGATCTTCTTCATTGCATACCTGTGCAAATGTAATAATGCTGATATTATAGAATCTATTGGCGGGGTGTTGATCTCGTGGTTAGTGATTCTGACTGCTCAGGTAAAGGTGCTGGGTTCGATTGGATAGATGACTGTATCGTAAATAAATACCAATGTCCACTTCATTAAAGCTAATATCGCGAAACATCTCGGCAAATACAATTAACATAGCTTTTTGTTATTATTACGAATTTCAATCAAATATACAGTGAAATATATTGTTCAAATGAGTAGTCTAAAACAGTGACGTCACAATTTGGTATTTAGTACATTTTTCATACAAAATTGTCGTTTTGACAGATGATAAAAAGTAACTAATTTGACTAAGGTGTCATCTAGCCTATTCCCACCCAGAACAATTCTTTGTGGGGTGAACACGATCATTTAGCATGTATTTGGTTGTATTTTAGCTATAATATGTATGTATTTAGAGATATATAAGTATGTTTACCAAGTCTGCTTATTACAGGTTTTGCCTAGTTTGGGATCAGACAGTCGTGTCTAAGATGTGAGGGATATTTATATATAGTGCCTTGTTTAGACAGGGTTGTATCGTACACCAATATAGAGGCCTATGTCCAACAGTGGACTCTTAAAAACTGTTGATGACGTATATATGACTGCTGATCAAGGGGTCTTTGGTTTGATTCCCGGGTCGGACTAAAATGTGTTATTGACTTTTTTGATTGTAGAAATGCTTAACAAAAGCCGGAGTTTGGAAGTTGGGGTTTTAACAGAGTCCCGTGCCTCGAAGAGTGAATATTTCCTGTGTCTCGGGTAACTTTACAAATATATTTGAAACGGACAGAAAGAATACACAGACTCAAATAACAATCCATAGATTCCATTAAGTGTTCTCCCAGGTGGGGATCGAACCCACAACACTCAACGCAGTAGGGAGCTAGCCACTATATCCATCTGTACAGTTGATTTGCACTCTTTCTTTAGACATTATTTAACTATATATTTTTTACCTGTGTTTAGTTTGTTTGTGTTTAACTAAGTAGACGGCGCCATAAGCCCCATTGGAGATCAGCTTGATGACTTGGTAGTCGTTCTCAGAGGGGGGAGCACCCCCTTGACCGGAGGGTGGGGATGTACGACCTCTGCTCCTGAATAAGAGGTACACATTAGACATGTTATGCAGATTAAATGTTAATTGGGGACTCCATTTCGGTTTTAAGTGCGAAACCAAATGGGTATTCCCCTATAATCCTATTCAAAATACATAGTAAGAGTAAATCCATGAAATTATAGATAAAATATTGTATATCTCACACACGTTGGTTTGATCCTCAACTAACCAGAGCCTTTGTTATGGTAACCGGACTGACGTTAAAAGATAACTTACATCCACATACAGAACAAATAATCGTACTTATAGCACAATCAAATGTCCTGGATAGGAATCGAACCAGCGCCTTGAAAGTTAGTTACCACTACATCAACACTTACATCATATTAGAAATCTCAAGAATGCCTGAATCTTATTTATGTCACTGCCTGAAATTGCAGTTAACATAAAAATTGGAAGCCTATTCGCGTTAAGGAAATAGTGACGCATTGATTAAGTTCATACACTTGACGGGCCTGTTGCTCTAGTCGTTTGTGATCGTGACTGCAAAGCCAAAGGTCGTGGATTCGATTCCCATTCTGGATAAATCTTTGTCTGATGAGCATGATCATTTGTTTTGTATTTGGGCGTAATTTTTCTATAATATGCCATACATATATTATCTATACTAATATTATAAAGCTGAGGAGTTTGTTTGTTTTGTTTGTTTGATCGCGCTAATCTCAGGAACAGGTCGGTTTTGAAATTTTTTTTTTTGTATTGGATTGCCTATTTATCGAAGAAGGCTATAGGCTATATATCATCACGCTGAGATCAATAGGAACGGAGCACCAATGAAGAATGTTTCAAAATCGGGAGACTTTGTTCCTATTGAGAGCTTCCGCTGTTTGCGCTGCGTAAACGGTTAAAGTTTCACATAAATCATGTATGACAGAATTATTCTCTTACTCACCTATATAAATGAAGTCGCGGGTTAAAGTGAGTGTCAGCCCAAAGTAACTATTCCACGCGGACGAAGTCGCGGGTGGAAGGTAGTATAGTATATTTAGCAGTAGACTCTGCCTAGTTTGGGAGCAGATAGCCGTGTGTGAGGTTACCAATACCCACACCACTCAGGTGCTAAACTTTCATATGAAACTATTGTGTGACTTACTTTGACGGTGAAGAGTTCTGCGGGGGAGGTGGCGGCGGTGGAGCGTGCAGTTCAGCCAAAGGGTCTCTTGACAGACCCAACTTGTGAATGATGTATTGTGGGATATCTGTTGTTATGCCCTAGGTAATAAGGTTCATATTAGTATGGTCACGTCTTATTAATTCTTCATATATATCTATATATTAATACGCGATACAAAAAATTTTAATTCGCTTTTTACGAAAATTGCGCGGACGCAGGAGCATAAAATTTGGCACACTTATAGTTTATGCGTTGGAGAAGTGCAGAACGCTAATATTTTTCAATAATAATGCTTATAAAGTACATTAAATCAATAAATAAAACATTACACACACTACCATACATTTCACACACACATACATACACAAGTATTTGTACACGCATACTTTTATTTTGTCCATAGACATAGAGTACTGACATAGACATATCAAAAAGAAAAGTTTTATTTGCCTCATTTAATATAAAAAAAGATTTTAATAATAATGCATAATAAGTACAATAAATCAATAAATAAAACATTACACAAACCAGAATACATTTGACACACGCATACACAAGTATTTGTACACGTATACATACTCTGTGGTCAAATTGTTTCTTTTGTTTATTATAGACATAGTTGAATGTCAAACACAAAAGTTTTATTTGACGAATACTACGTGAAATACTGAGCGCTTATACAAATTTATGTAATATATATAAGTTGTGTAGCAGCAATATACATTTAAATGTACACGGACTATCATTATATGCATAAAGAAAGTTCTGTAGCAGCAATCTGCAATAACAACATTCAGGTACAAAAAAAAATATAATTTGCTATTGCTGGTTCTCAATGAAAGAACTTTAATTATGCCTCGACATAGAACATTAACGGCTCGGAGTGAGAGACAAAGAAGGAATATTTCTCTAAGAGGAAGGAATAATTCCCCATCAGTAGTATTCGATAGTAATATGATTTTGAGAGATACATTTAAATGTGCTCTAAATGTCATTTAATGGAATTAGAGTGCAGGTTTTGCAATGCGAAACATTTTGAATCTGAAGTGACTTTAGGCGACCGAACTGTATTCACTTCATGTTGTCACAAAGGTAAAGCATTATTACCACCCTTAAGTCAAAATGAATATTTTAAATCATTGTATAATGGACTTACTTCAAATGAACCTTCAATAAAAAGTAAATCAAAAAATTATTTTGAAAATATTAGGAAATATAATTCATGTTTAGCTATGGTTAGCTCAGAAGCCAAAGTTGCTAAGACAAGGGGAGTGTATCATTTCAAAATACATGATGTTTTTTATCACAGATCAGGCCCAATGACTGCCGCTTATAATCGCTCACCATGTTATGCACAATTATATTTTTATGATGTTGACACTGCTATTAATTATAGGTTACAAGAACGTATTAATCAAACATGTAACAACAACATAATGCGTAAAATTTCACTGGAATTGGACAAAACATTTCAAATAATTGGAGTTTTATTAAATCGGCCAGTTTTTACACATGGGCAATTGTATGTTGCAGTAAGTAGAGTTCGTTCATTCGATGGTTTAAGGTTTTATATATCCAAATATAACGGCCCAAGACATTTACCAAACGATGAAAGAGTTTTTAAAAAAAACATTGTTTTCAGAGAAGTTTTAAATCATTAATTAAATTATTGCAATATGCGATAAAAATGCTCTAAATGGATAGTATTTTTAATGCATGTTTTTTTTGTTTGCTTCTTCTTATAGCATGTTTTGTTTTAATAAACATTTTTTTAAATAGGCATTCTTTATTTTACTTCTTTTTAATTTCATATAATTCGTTCAAAAAAGAGATTGGCAAATAACAGTCTTGGTCAAATCTGTGGTTATAGTAGTTTAGTTTTCGACAGTAGAACCTTAATAATGTTTGAATATTATATTTTAATAATGTATATTAAGTCACTTACAATTTAAATTTATTATGGTCGAATTTCGACCATTGGGCGACCACTAGTTTTTTTAAATATGAGTCTTAAACGCAGTTTATAATTTAATAAATACAACCTTACACGGTTCATTTTAGGGTAGCGTTTTGTATATATGCTTGCAAGTGGTCCTAAATACAGTCATGTATAGAAATAAATATACTGAGACATTATCTACCAATAGTGTAATCTTTTCTATGGTGTACTGGTTGAAACAAACAGACGAGTTACTTGATGGTAAGTGAGTACCGTCGCCTATAGACACACTCGACTCGAGAGACCTAAGGTATTGTGTAAAACTTTAGCAAGATTAGGCCAGAGGGAGAGTTGGTTCTAAAATAACCTCAGTCACTATCGATTAACATTCGTTTTTCTGTGAGGTTGTGATGACACTCGGATCAGTAAACCCCGGATGGAAAGTGGGACAATTTTTATAAATAATTGCCTCAGTCCCCAGGTGGCCAATGAGAATCATTATTAAAATATTTTATTCTCTGGTATTAAATCATTCCATTTGTTTTTTTTTCTTTTTTTTTTTTAATTTCTGGAAATGATGAGAGATTAATACCACGATGATTAATCAAGTAACTACGTTTTTGTTTGTATGAAAAAACACATAGAATTTAATTTCTATTACATTTTTGAGATACACTTGTTAGTAGTAGTTAAAGTTGATTTGGAAGTTACAAACGGAAAATTATCAAACTCACCTGCAAATGCCTTGCATGTCCTTCAGCAGCCTCGAGTAACCTGTAGAACCGCTCAGGATCGAACTCGAGACACTCCAGCAGTCGTGCCGGCCGAGCCATCGCTAATATTAGCCGAGTAACCAGGGGTGCTACTTGGTTGCCAGCCTCTGCTGATTTGTCTCGAGTCTTGGAAGAAAACATCATAAATTATAGAAATATATTATTAAATTAAGTCAGGGCATTTTGTCCAGAAGGTCTGCCTTTTACTAGTACAGAGAATTAACATTCCCATCTTACATGATAATGCTCAGTCTTCTAGGAACGCTACCAGTAAATTATATTTTACATTGTTTTTGCCCATAGGGTGCATAGGGTTCTCCTGTCTCTGTCTGTCTCTGTCTCTATGGTGGTGCACCGAACAGTCGACGAACGAGGCTGATAAACCAAACATCCCAATTAGAGGCAGTAGACTCGCCACTTATTGCCGCCGTCATCGAGTCAGTTGACTGTCAGCAGTCAATTGACTGTCGATTCCTAAGGAGAAGCCTATGTCCAGCAACTGCTGACATAGGCTTCTCGTTAGCAAGGAAGTTTTGGCCTACTATACCACGCTGGCCAGACGGGTTGGTACAGGGTTTGTTTCAAGGTCTCCTTCCCTTTGTAGTAATGTTTTCATGCATATTTTGGTCCCTTAGTCTCCTCTTACGACACCCACGGGTAAAATAGAGGTAGTGACACTCTGTACTCTTAATCTGTCACCATACAGAGAACCAGCTATTACTTGGGAACAAAACTATGGCGATAAGTGGACGTTTAATTTCCCTCTGCCTACCCCTCCGTGGATATAGATTTCATGTATGCTTTTGCCCGTGTATTTTAATCCTCTAATATTTTCATGTTATTCATTTTTCGACTCATCATTCATTCGACTGCATGGTTAGCCTCGTGGTTTAAGCGGTCATCACGCCGCTGTCCACTTCGCTGAGTGTTATGGGTTCAAATCCCACATGGAACAACACTTTGTGTGAACCATAAATTGTTGTTCTGAGTCTAGGTGTTCTTTGTGTCCGTTTCTAGTATGTTTGTAAAGTTTCCCGTGACACAGGATTTATTCCTAAGGGGGCGTTGACATTTAAAAAAAAAAGTACCATTTTAATAATACACTGTCTAAGGTGATTTTGGTCTACATTAAGTGTATAATATATCTAACATATTTAACTGGATAAAAAATTTTTTTTTCAATTAAGCCAATTATTTTGAATTTGAACTGTGTTGTTGGCCTTTGAGGCATACCTCTCCCAAAAATGCACAGATGGTGTGCGTGAAAAAGCATCTCACTGGGCCGCTATAGTGTGGGTCACCATACTACATTATTTTCATTTGCAATAAGTATGGTGACCACAAACTCTTGGATTCTATTCATGCTTTCCATCAGACATAGTAGAGTCACGTTAAACAAATATCTATTAGCGAAGAAAACTGAAGCGGTTACCTCGGCCAGCAGCCTGTCCAAGCTGTCAGCCATGTCGTAAAAATAAGTACTGGTGACTTGTTTCGATTCAGACTTATGAAGACAGTCTCGCGCCATTTCCAGAACCTAGAAAAAAGTCATACTGTAAGTACATATGTATAACGAACGCTCAGAATCTAAAGGGACTGTGGCGACTTCCACATTACAAGACAAAGAAAAATATACAACAGCACCATCTAGCGAAGATACATCGAACTACGAAGTATGAACGAAACATATGAATGTAATGAACTACGAAGCAACTACTAATCCTGTATCGCGAAACAGAGATTCGCGTGGCAATTAACATATATACAACATTCCAACATCAACCATTGGGCCGTGACCGGCCAGGCATGATCACCTCGCCTGGTCGGAGGATCCTCCTATGTGTGGGAGGGTCATGACACCCGTTCCCTCCACAGGGACTAACTAACAATGAGGAAGAATATATTTGTAAAGAAGTATGCATATTTGAATTGTCATGTTTGTCCTATGTGCGTTATCTTTTTTAATAACGGATCAAATTATACAATTTCACTAATATGTGTGTTTTGAAAAGTGTGATTTATGATGTATAGGCAAACCACCGTAAGCTTGGCCCTCCCGATGGTTTGCGGGACGCGGGACGCGGGACGGGTGACGACCTTGGCTATACATGACACAATGTACGAAGAAGATATCTTCAGATATCTTTTTTTGAGATTTATTAAACACACGATGTTACAAAAATGCTCTTTGTTGCCATACGCCAGATACACTGATACTTGATGGTAATGGTTTTGGTCTCTGGTAATTTACTCGCTCGGTGAAAAGCAACGATGAATGCTTAACATCAGCTTTCTATGAAGCCATGACGTCACTCCTATCGAACGAGTCCATTTGTACTTAAGCGTGGCTCTCCTTGAGAAAATGTTTTCAGGTGTAACAGGAGAATACACTCAAGCAGCGAATCGTTCAAATTAGCATTGCATTGCCGGGATTCCCCGAAAACGTACGAGGGAAAAATCATCTGTGTATTGTGTAAAACCTGCCAAGTTTAAAATACGTGACTTAAGGGTTTTTGAAGTCCATACCTGTCTCTGAACAAATCGTTCAATGGGGGGCCTGTCGGGTTTCTTGTCTAACTCCGTTAACTCATCGATTAGCGCTCTTAATCTGAAAGGTGGGAAATTAATTATTAGTTGACGGGCCTGTTGGTGGTTAGTGACACTGATTGCTAAGCCGGAGGGTTGTGGATTCGATTTCCACCCAAGACAAATATTTGTGTGATGAGCACGATTATTTATTTTGTGTCTGGGTGTAGTTTATCCTCGATATATATGTATTCAGTCTGGTTATCGTAGCACAAGCTCTGCCTAATTTAGAATCAAACAGCCATGTGTGAGTTGTGAGAGGTTATTGATTGATTTAGTTATTTATTTATATTGTTGGGATTATTAAAGCAAAGAAAATGAAATACGACTTCGTCGGTTCTGTTCAACAGTTCGACTTCTTATGCACGACTAATTGAATTGTATTTTTAAGCATTATCTATCCAGACACGGAATAAATTATCACGGAAAAAAATTGTCCTGGGTAGGAATCGAACCCACCCACCGACCTCCCTATCAACAAGTAGTTTAAACTATCTGTTATGCCTATCATTTAGTGTGTTATTTATGTGATATTACTATTTTCTTCAAGTTTTTTTTACTGATAACATTTGGACATTCTTTAACTCTATCTATGTATATTCGTATGATCACGCCTCGATTCTGGGCAACAGCTAGGCTCTTCGAAAACCGTAGTTTTAACTTCTTCATCATATATCAGACCTTCGCTCGCCAAGAATTAAACATAATAAAGCATTACTTGTCATCCATAGCTTTCTGCGCGGCCGGGAATCTGGCTGCGAAAAGTGCAGACATGGCTGATACAGCGTCATCGCGGGAACCGGACCCTCCACTGGAACCACCCCCACCACCGCTTCGAGATGGCGAACTGCAAATCATAATTTATTAGTAATACTAATTGAGCTGATTCATCCCATGGGTGTTGTAAGAGTCGACTGAGGATGTAAACTGCAAAGGAGAACAGCATTGCAAAGGATTGACACAAACACTATAGCAACGCGCCTGGCCTGGGTTGGTATAGTAAGCCGAAATCTCCTTGCTAAGGTGAGGCTTACGTCCAACAGTGGACTGTTAAAGACTGCTGTTGTTGTTGATGATGTTGTTGATGATGATGATGAGTAATTTTCTTGCTAATAGTAGTGTCAGTGGACTGTTGAAGGTCTCTAAACTGATCTGTGAAACTTCGCCTGCGTCTCTCAAAAGGAATAACCCCGTTTTTTCAACATTTTCTATTGACCCATGGCCCCCGTTGGTGGCAGTTTGATGTTATATATCGTCTCTGCCGTCCTCGATAAATGGTCTATCCAACACAAAAATATTTTTCAATTCGAAACAACCGTTCTTGAGATTATCGCGTACAGTTTTACAATATTAGTGTAGATTCTGGTTATCTCTTATTTTATGACGCATTTTCTTATAAAGTCGTTTGAGATTCAATAAAATAATCATTTTTTTTATATACAGACATTTTTGTGAAGAGAAGTCAGTAAATAACTATAAGTATATTATACGCTGGATGAACTAAATATGTAAGCCAAAAAACACTACGAATAAAAACTCAAAAAAAAAAAAATAGTGTGAATGCACAAAACTGGGTCAAATTAAATTTTTACCTTTCTCTATGTTTCTATTTTTTAAAATAATAAGGTTTTTTATTAAAGTTAAACTAATTATTTATTAGGTACATTTTTTAATTGGTTCCACCGAGCGTTTTTCTGAAATAAGTTGGAGTCGACTTTAAGTCTAGTACGATACGGTTCAATTTTGATTTTTTTTACGTGGAGCGACTGTTATGAGACCTCCACAACCCAAGCGCTAGGCGATATGGAAATTCTTTAGATAGACCGTTGTCGCATTCTTTGGGCTCCAACTACTATTGCCAAAGTGTTCGTATAGCAAGATCTTAGGCAGCTTACCTACCGAAAAACTGACCTGGGTATGAATGCTTAACTTAACAATGTGTTAAGAACCCCTCCACACATATAAACAATGTATATATACAGATAATAATCAATATGGAGTGTATTGGGGCTTACGTAACAGATGCGTATCGCATGTAAACATCGTCGTTTGCCAAGATTCCTGGCATTCGTCGCGGACACAGCCGCTGAGTCATCTCGTACTATATAAGCGTTCTTGTTCACCATTAAGATAGTAAAATTGTATCTATACAGACACTCGCCACCTCGTCGTTGTCTAATAGGCTGATTGATGTGAGTTCGATCCCAAATGAGATAACAAATTGATGTACTGAATCAAGGTGTTCTTTGTGTCCATTCCATCAACGAGTGTGTCCCTCGCGACATTAGATACATTCTTAGGGCATTTTTTTTTTAAAGTTAGCAATAAGTAGCAATAATCACTAGACCTGAGACTCCTGCTGCGCATGCGTCGCGCAGGAGACTGTGGCGAGGGCGCGCGCGCAGCCGTGTGACCGCTGCCGCCGCTATCCGACAACGAAGCCCAGTTATTCATACCACTGCCTTGTGAGCTACTGTGGACATAAAACCACGACAATCAGACAAATTATTTATAACAACATTATTGAAAATTTAAGAAATAATTATTTAGAATTTGTTAAGAAATTTCACAGTTATATAATAATACATCATTGGTACAGCGAACACTTAATGACAAAGTCGCTGCATCAGTCGACAAGAAATAACTTCCTCCCCTCCCTATATAGCTTAACAATTAGTATAATATGACCAGAAAGTTACTGAAAGCACCTAACTGAATTACTGTCCATTCAATACCTAGACCATGCTCGTCACTAGGCTCTAAAGTGAGGTCTACCTTACCTATTAACTTATAAAAAACAAAATTTTGATTTGATTTCTGCTTTACAAAAGAAAATACATTAATATCTGTAAGCGAGAATTATTGCATTGAACGAAAGTCTTTATCACTTACTTGAGGGAATTCTGGTGTTGATGACAATGTGGGCATGGCGCTCGAGGCGGCTCGCACACCGCCTGCACCGCTAACAGCCGTTCCTGGGACGAACATTGCGACTGCAACAAGTGGATAAGGGCAGGACATTAATGCGCCCAACACTACAAACACATAGCTAACAATTAATTTATTTTAGGTATACACCCTAGCAGAAGCAGACCAGGTTGGTAGCGTGACGCGCTACGGAGAACGTACGCCCTTTTGGGGACAGAAAAGGGAAAATCGGTGTTCTCATTCGGGAGAGAGTCATCTGTAAGTCATAGATGGTCCGAGGTATGTCGGGGTATGTTCCCTTTTTGGGGTACACTTTGTTCTCTGGGTACGGTTTTCAGTCGGTTCGCGTCTGACATAATCTCCAAAAGGTGGTATCCGAGGGAATTTACGCACATAAAAAGGTATAATTTACAAAGTTTGAGACATTAAATATAAAAGAAAACATAAAATGTTTGATTAAAAATTACTAAATTGAAAAAACAATCTTCTTTTCGTTTGAAAGGTACTAAGACTTTAGTGTAAGTGATTCGTGTAAACACTATTACAGAGAAGTTACTTCTTTTACTACATTTATTTTTATATATTTCACTCACTACATCTGACACTACACTTACTAGCAAGTAGAACTGCTTCACACGATAAAAACATTTTTGCTATGGCGTCGAAAGTATAAGTAATATTTCAGACATCTGACACACAACGCCATTTACTCCCAAACTAAACAGAGCTTGTATTATGAGTACTAAACAACAGATATAACCTTTTTTTTTGTAAGTACATATATATATATATATATAAACATAGAAAACACCCAAACTCCGGCACAAATGTGTGTAGATCACGTCAACAATTGGTCCGAACCGGGAATCAAACCTAAGACCTTAAACAGCAGCCGCATACGCTACCACTGCGTCAACGAGGCTGTCAAAGTCTATAATAAATTACCAAAACGCGTAAGTCTTGTTGAGAGTGTAAATCTCTTCAAGAAGAAACTGTTTTTTTTTCTATTCTGCCTCATGGAAAGCAGGAATAGAATCCAAGAGCGGTGGTCGCCATACTCACTGCGAATGAAGACAATGCAGTATGGCGAGCCACGCTATGGCGGCCCAGTGAGATGCTTCTTCACGCCCCGCTTAAAGGACCCGAGATCATAGTGGGAGAGAAACACGTGCGCTAGTAATGACTCCAAATGTTTTCTTTTTTAATTAACAAAACACATTGCTCAATTTCAAATTTCTTAAATGTCATGACATGATAATTAATTTGGAAGCCAATTGAGTAATATTATGTAATTTAAAATATTTAATTATTGTATAAGTTTCTAATTTTAATTTGTATTTGTATTCAGTTATGCGTTTTGATGTATAAAAAATAGATCTGTACGCCAATAACTGGCACACCATAGAGAAACTGTATTTATTATATAACATCTTGTACACCTATAATCAGAAATAAACAATAATTGATTGATTGATATTTAAAATGACAGACAAAATATTCGCATTTCACATATTTAGTAGTTAACTTAAGAGAAAGACCATTTCATTCACGTCAAACGAAAAAACCGCATCATAATTGGTTCATACGTTCAATAGTTATGACGCCCCAGACACACATCAAACTTATAACACTCTTCTATTTACGTTGCAGTTTAAAAAAAGGAAAGCGGCATCACAAGTATCAACCATATTAGGTAATCCATGCCAAGTATCAAGAAATTTATACGTGTATTTGGTAAACAAAGAGTATCAAAATCGAACATACTTCGGTATGCGGCATAGGTTCACGCGCACGGCATTCCTTGTTCGCGCGCTGTGTACAAACCGAATCGATTTTGTTGCGTTAAATTTCTGATCACGACTATGTCTTTGTGGTTTTATTTATAACTACATACGTCGTTTATGTAAAGTTAGATAAACAAAGCATTCACGATTTTATAAGATACAACTCCGAAAATGGTAAACGGTAGAGATGAGATCGGTTTAATGTTGAGAGTATGTAAGTTATAGTCGAATTAAAAAAAAAATGACATGGTATTCATATTTATAGAGTAGTTGTATCCGGCACGCGTTGGAAGGCTTCGTAAAGTGTGAAGAAATAACGAAACACCTTTGCTGATGGTAGTATTCCAGAGATACCCCCTTAGAACCCTTAGAGGTAGTAGAGTTCTGCACGAACGGACCGTCTCTACCGAGTACTACACCACAGAAGATAAACCTAAAGCGCCAGTACCCATGCTGTCGTGTTTCGTTGATGAGTGCAAGACCGGAGGCCCATTGATGCAGGGGTCACAGTTATCGTGCTAAGTGTGTGAGCCTTACACTGCCACGATGACAGTCATGCCTTTTACGTCCCCAAGCGGCCTGTGAAAAAGCATCTCACTAGGCCGCCATAATGTAGGTCACCATACTGCATTGTTTGCATTTGCAATGAGTATGGTGACCACAACTCTTGGATTCTCTTCATGCTTTCCATCAGGCAGAGTAGAGTCACTTTGGCAGGTTCTTAATATAGACAAAAAACAGACTCTCATTTGTATAGGTAAACAATTTTACTTATCTCTTGTGTTTGTGGATGCTTGACTATTATCAGACTTGAACAAGGTAAGGTCGAGAAGTGTAACTTCCTTGTAAAAATACTTATATTTACTTAATTAATTATCTACATGCATATTACATAGAAACACAGAGCAAATGCCATGTAACGGGAGAGGTCTATGTCCAGCAGTGATGGGAAACGAACTGTGGCTTAGTAGTCAACGTCGCTTACCATAATACCAACAGGTTAGTCAACTGTTCATCATTCCGTCTTTTTTAATGTATCTTTATGAAGAATGTCGTGTAAAGTATACCAGTCATCTAGTTCCGAAACTAATTAACGCTAAATACAGCGCACGCGTGCAAAACAATTCTAAGAAATTGCTGTAAAAACGCTGGTTTCACGGAAATATAAATAGGAAGTGACATGATTTGAATACCTCTTGACCTAGTAAAGGAGATATGTTGCCAAACCACAAAATATTTTTTACCGACTGCCAAAATAGTTCTACTGTCAGTTTTCTTTGTAATTTAGGAATCCTTTAAAAAATTACTCTATACGTAATGCCATACTAGTTGTAAAGTGTAGCTTCTGACCCTGACTGCTAAGCTGGAGGTTGCGGGTTCGATTTCCACAAACCTTTATGGGACAAACACGAACATTTTTCTGTGTGTGTGTGGTGTAATTTATCTATAATATGTATGATGTAAAAACATATAAATATGTTTATCAGCAATTTAGTTACCATAGTACAGGTTTTGCCCAGTTTGGGATTAAATGGCCGTGTGTGAGCATGTTATTGTTAAAAAAAAATTACGAATAAAAATAGCCTATATCAAATTCTCTATAATCTATCTTTGTGCCAAATGTTATTCAATACCGTTCAGCCGTTTCCGCGCGCTTGAGTAATAAACATCCGTTCAAATGTAAATATACTATCCATTACACCTTCTACGGTTCGCTACGGTGAGGCGGCGACCGGGTTAAGAGGCGACAGACAGACAGAAATCTGTACTGTTCTACATGTTAGGCATAAATATTCAATATAACATGTTGATGTAACAAAATGGGAGAAGACACTGTCTCCTGTAACACTGGTTGTTAGTTACCACAGGAAGCAGGGTTATAATGTATTTTAATAACGTCTATACCAATAAAAAAAAATTGTGTGTGTCAGCTCCGACGCACTACTGGAGTTTACTCCTTACGTACGATTGTCAAAACAGACGCAAAAAAGCTTATTTAACTGAAATTAAAAACTAGTGCACCAAAACTAGTGCAGCCGCACCAGAACCAATGCAGTCGCACCAAAACCAGTGCAGCCGCACCAAAACCAGTGCAGCCACACCAAAAACGTAACGAGGTCATTCGTTCAGTAGATTTTACTCCTCACATTTTTCTCATACCGGGTGTCTTATATCAGAAAACCGATTCTTAAGGAGTAAACTCCAGAAATATTATTATAACAAAAACATACAATCGACCAACACCAGAAATAATCGCAATACAAACATTTTATCAATCCCGATTAGCGGCCATAGACTTGCCACCTATATGGGTCCTAGCGAAAAGTGTGCATTAAGAATGCCTCTGCCCACCCCCTTAAGGAAACAGGCGTGATTTTATGTACGTATGTAAGTATTTATGGCAACTTTTTTTTTATTTTGTTACTGTATGTCCGAACTAAACGGTTCGGTTTTTCTTTCCTGTGCAAATCAGTTAAAGCCTGGAATTCATTACCAGCGCACGTGTTTCTCTCCCACTACGATCCCCAGTCCTTTAAGCGGGGCGTGAAAAAGTATCTCACTAGGCCGCCATAGCGTGGGTCGCCATACTGCACTGTCTTCATTCGCAGCGAGTATGGCGACCACCGCGCTTTGATTCTATTCATGCTTTCCATCAGGCAGAATAGAGTCACTTTGGTAGATTATCATAAAAAAAAAGTGTAGGTAAGTACGTGTGTAAACTTTTTTTTAATTTTGCTACTAGCTACATTAATGTGATCAGTGATGATCATACGGTTTTCTAAGAGTGTTCTAAGTAATAAGACCTTTCTTTGTACATTAACTATGTGTTCTGTGTGTGTTCTGTCTGTCTGTTGATCTATCAAATATTATATACTTACCGAAAGACTAGAGCTGCCCGGAGTGGTCCCGTAGCCCGAGGACGGAAGCGACGCAACCGACCATCTGCGACCATCGCTGTACACACAGTAAAAAACACATTAGTCATGGCACATACAAATAAACTATGAGACTTAGTCAACTGGTCTCACTCGAAATGGACCTGTAGGATCACTCGATCCAATCACATTTGGAATAGATCGAGTGAAACCGCTACCTTATTTAATTTAAAAAAAAATCACTTTGTTTTCGTTTGTTCTGGTGAACTTTCGAAGAGGTCTCAAGGATCTTGATGATAATGAATTATTTTCGTCCAATACCTCAAGTTATCTATCGCTTAGAATTACTAATATAGTCACTATTGTACATATATGATTCCTTGAACTTTATTACGTTTACTGGCGACATTTGAACTGAGCAGAGCATGACCAGAGCATTTAGAAATTAGTAAAAATTAGTAAAAGATAGGATTTCAATAGAAAATGATAATCTTTTTTTTATAAGTATTGTATATTAAGATATGGGAAGAAAATGGACAAACGACTACCGGCATCCATTGGCACTTATAACTTAAGAGTCACCAGGGGTACGCTCTTTTGAGGTGGGAGTACGCTCTTTTGAGATTAGAACACGCTCTTTTGAGGTGGGAGTATGCTCTTTTGAGATTAGAATACGCTCTTTTAAGATAGGAATACGCTCTTTTGACATTAGAATACGCTCTTTTAAAGTGGGAGAACGCTCTTTTGAGGTGGGAATACATTCTTTTCTAAAAGGTTTGTAGGTTGTATAATTATTTCAGACATACGGCAAACGAAAATTGTAAATATTTATGTACGAGTATGTATCAGTTTTAGATAACAAATACAGTCTTACTTTACTTGTATTAAAAATTTAACAAGTTCTATTTTTATCAACTTTCATCACGATAATTATACAGACGGAAATGCCACGTAATTGTGGCTAATGTGTCACAAATGATTCAAAGATCCTCAACAAACGTATGTCATTATATCTCAGACTTCGTAAGTAATACACAATTAACACTAATAGCTACAGCGACGTCATATGTGCGGTCGTGTTTCGTTGGTGAGTGCGAGATCGGGGGCCCATTAATGCAGTGGCCACAGTTGTCTTGGTAAATGTATGTAACACGCCACGAAGACTCATGCCTTTTACGTCCCAAAACGGGGTGGAAAAAGCATTTTACTAGGCCGTCATAGTGTGGGTCACCATACTGCATTCGCGATGAGTATGGTGACCACAACTCTGGGACTCTATTCATGCTTTCCATCAAGCAGAGTAGAGTTTTTTGACAGACTCGTAAAATAAAAAAAAAAACAAAAATATAGTTTCACACATGTCACACACGGAAGTCTGATGTTAAACTAAGCAGAGCTTATGGTAACCAGACCACTGATAATATAATCATACGTAGGTACATATATATATAGTATATCTACTAGAATTTGATGTTATATATAGTACTACGCAAAGTGACGCTACGCCATCTTTTAAGACATAGCGAGAACTTATTCCAGGTCCTTATATTTCAAAACACATAAATTACACAGTAAGGTTGTAATAATCATACTTATCACTCGAATATTTGTATCGATACATTTCGTTTATCACCACTTGTCTGACGTAAATGATTGGTATCACTAAATGTCACTATCGTGAGGTCGTGGGTTGCGTCCTACCTAGGACAAATAATCGTATGATAAGCATGACTATGTTTATCAGAAGTCTAGTTAACTTTTCTTTTTTTTTTTTATCCTGTGGAAACCCCCTCGGGCCGTCACCCCACCGGGGTTTACGGCGGGGTGGTGTGTCGGAATCGGACCGACTAAAACCACACGGTGTGCCACTCTGCGCCTGAGATAGAAGGGATCCGGGAACCGCTGCCATTACGACATCCAGATCCCTCCCAGCGCCTGCCCGCTAACGCGGGAAGTCTAGTTAACTTAGTACAGGCTCCACCTAGTTTGAGATTAGAAGGCTGTGTGTGAAATGAGTCAAGATATCACTACTCTATTGTATTTGCAAAATAAAATAAATAAATGTAACTTTCTTATCATCATCAACAGCTTTAACAGTCCACTGCTGAACATAGACCTATCTTTAGCAAGGAGGTTTTGACCTAATATACCACACTGGCCAGACGTGTTGGTATAGGTTTGTTTCAAGTTTTCCTTCTCTTTGCAATGGCGTTATCTTGCACATTTTGTTTAGTCACGTCTTACAACACCCCTGGGAAGAGTAAGAGTGGTTACACTCTGTGTTCTTAATCCGTCACCACACAGATAAAGAATACATGTTTTTTATACATAAAGTTAATAGATAGTATCACTTACTGGACTGATTGAGGTTAAATTTTTATTACTTTTACTTGCCGGTAGCAAAACAGGTTTTATAATATTTAGCTGTATCCTGCCAGTACTTGGCACATTGAAACTTAGCAATTGAAAAGTTGATAAAAATAATTCTTACAGCGGTTTGTAATCTCGTGTCAAACATTGAGATAAATCGATGCCGAACTTCTTGAATTTTTGAAGCGTACACAAATCAACTTTTGTAGAAATACATGCTACAGCGCCATCTAGCAAAGACACATCGAACTACGGAGTAATGAACTACTGAGCAATTACTAATCCTGAATCGTGATATAGAAATTCTCGCCGGTTGCGACCCAACAACAATCGTTGGGTGGTAACCCGTCAAGCATGATCACATCACTTGGTGTGACCTTTGTGTCGAGGGGATATCACACCCGTCCCTCCACATATGTATTTAGATTAAAAATGTAAAAATACTCACACATCCTTATTTCTAATTCGGTTAGACATGTTGGGAACACATAAGTGACATTAGACAATTCTGTAAACCTTTTAATACTAAAACCTTTCACGATTTGATGAAACTATTTACAAGAACGGTTTATTTTAGATTAACAAAATAAGCATGCATGATGAAGTATATGATATTATGATAGATTTAAGTAGGAAGTTTTTGACTTCCTGGCGACAATCAGGTATATGAATTTAGTTTAAGCCGACCTACCCCCAACCCATGCATATAAGCAAGACTCCTTTCCTACCACTGCCTTGCCACTTTATCTACTTTTCATATTGAAATCCCCATATCATCTAATTCCTAAAGCGCTCGGTAGATGGCAATCATCATCAACTACCTTTAACGGTCCACTGCGGGACATAAGTTTCTCCTTAGCAAGGATGTTTTGGGCTACTATTCCACGCTGGTGTGACGGGATGGCCGACGGGTTAGTATAGTTTGTTTTAAATTTTCCCTCTCTTTGCAGTGACGTTGTCTTCGCAATGCTGTTGATAGGGTTGGTGACACTCTGTTTTCTTAATCCATCACTCCACGAAGAATAGCGGATAGATGGCAATGGACTCGTTTTACGCAAGTTGAACTAAAATTGACTGCACGGATGGCGAAGTAGTTTAAGCAGTTGCCACGCCGCCGTCTCACCCCACGCGCACAACACTTTGTGTGATCCGTATTGTTGTTCCGAGTCTGGATGTTCTTTGTGTCCGTTTCTTATATGTTTGTAAAGTCCCCGCGACACATGATACATTCTTAATTCGGGTGTTGTTTTTTTTTCAAAAAACATTATAGCCGGCAAAATGTGGTAATTTTAATACGCCTCCACTTCGGTTCGTAAGTGAGAGTTTAAGTATCTGTGTAAATACTTTATCGCCGACATTCACTCTATTCATTCAATATGTTTAATGTAAACTTGTGAATGAGATGAGCTTTCTCTCATAACCTAATTAACAGTGTCTTGCTTAGTGGTATGTCGGATCGCTATTTCGTGAATAGCGATCCGATACTCGCAGATATGTGTATGAAAGATTCCAATTAAGTTTAATACATCAAAAACAGCATCGTCTTCTCATAAATTCATTTAGAGACGATGCAAAGATATTTCCTCTTCCATTGTCCTTTATAACTCATCAGTTCATTGCTTTGTTCCATTTCATATCCTCTGCTGCCCATTTCATTCATCTTTTCTTTGCTCATTCTCTATCTTCTGCATTTGCTCATCTCATTATTATTAGCTGACATAATTTTAACTTTATAGACACAGCCGTTTGGGCATTTAGGCAAGCAATTTAACATGTATTTGTTTAGATACGCGGATATGTCTCCAGTTTGAAAGTGGGCCGTAGTCTTGTTGGCACTTCGGCAAGATAAACAGCACATACGATAACAAAGAAACCATTATCGATTTCAATATCGACTTGTAAGTAAAAGTGCTGTTTTTTCGGGTCAAGCATACTAAATATTACATAGGAGATTGCAAAACGTACAGCGAAAATTCGTATCCAATAAGGATATGAGAGAAAGATTCTCTAAAGAAGAAAAAATTTCGGCAACGTGGCCGCCATACTGAATTGTCTGCATTCGCAATAAGTATGGCGACTACCACTCTTGGATTCTATTCATGGTTTCCATCAGGCAGAGTAGATTCACTTTGGTAGGTCTAGAATAAAAGAGAAGAAAGAAAAAGCGCTTACTTATTAGTGCTCGGCGAATAGAGCGTGAGTATGTAGTGTCTATTATTTTTTTTAATTTCTTTCTGTGATGACATGTGTCCATATTCACTTTTATAACTTTGTAATTTTTATTATTTACTTTTGTAGTTACTTTCAGAACAACTTTTTACACTTTTATATGTAACATCCTTGTGTCCACAGTGAAAAATTTGCCGGTTTTTGCAACATTCTTCATAGATGCTTCTCTCCTATTGAACATAGCGTAATGTTATATAGTCTATGTTACTTCATGACAATGTAGTTTTATATTGGTAAAGAAGTTTTTACATCAGATCACTAGTGTTTAGTTAAAATTAATAAAATTTGTTGTTGACAAAATCCGTGACTTAAAATTAAATGAATTATGCTCTACTGCAAACCTAAAAACTATTTAGTATAGGTAAAAGCTTACTAGATACCACCAGTTAGTTTCGATCCTGTAAAAATGTCAAGACAGAGTTATATGGAGCACAGAGGCAGAACAAACGGCCAAGGATTTGTGTGAGATCTTTGAGTACCAAAAATCTAGACGTTAAAAGGGAAAAAGAGACGATTCGATGTTTCTCAAAAAGTTTAACAAACAATTGTAAATAATATCTGAAATTTAATATGGTAAATATTCCGTCTATAACGACTTATGAAGAAAATGTTAATAGTTTCATCAAAATACAAGAACATTACACTTTAATAACCCACAAAAATGGTTAATACTACTTTACTTAGCTATTATAACCTGTTAATGTCCTGAACCTATGGTAAAACGTTTATGTCTCTAAAAGACGTCAAATCGCCCCCCAACCCCGCCTCCTCTCCTTCTCATGTAACCACAGTCACTTCGTAATGCAGTGAGATTGTGGTATTACTTCGTCGGGCCGGCCCATATTTACCGGAGCAAAAATATCTCATGGTTACTTTTAAAAACTCATCCACTAGTATTTGAAAACTTAAATAATAGAGTCAATATTATACTACCAAGTTTTGTTTTTTAAATATTATTGTGAAGAGCGAAAGATTATCCAATAACGTAATGAGCAGAGTAGAAAGAAGACTCGCGGAATACCCGTAAGATACTCACAGTTCTTTGCCTCTCTTGACGCTGGAGGATAGTAGGGCATGATGGAGCGGGTGTGGATGGTGTCCATGAGGCCATCGTGGCCCCTCGGCTGGTGAAAGAGGGCCTGTACCTGGAGAACTGCAGCGACCAGAACCGACCTGAAACAATATCAATTTATAAGTTAAAAGCTTTTTCCTCTGCCATATAAACTTTAATATTTTTATTTTACTTTTATATTTTGTACTATATGTACCCCTTTTTTTTATTTCTGTGCGGAAATCCCCCCGAATACCATCTATTGGTGGTTATATCAGACTCGAACCGACCAAAAACCGCACGCCGTCTCAGGTACCAATAGCTGGAGAATCAGGTGTAACCTAGAAAGGAAATCCCTAAAATCCCAACGTACCTCGGGCCATCTACCTACGGCTTGCAGATGACCCCTTTTCTGCTCCAAAAGAGCGTGTGCTCCGTAGCACGTCCCGCTGCCATCCTCGCCTGCTTCTGCTCGGGTGACGGATGGCCTCACCTATCACCACCAGACTTGCGCTTATGGAGGACGGAGATCGTTCTGCGATCACTAGGTGTACCCTGAGACGTTTCGCTGTAGTACAATGTGCTTGCAATGATGAGAAATAAAGAACAAATCTACGTAAAATAGATTATAAGTTATGAAGTAATGAGTGTTGTTCAAAAATTGAGCTTAATCGGTTTAGATCTTGTCGAGTTATTGTTGCGTACACAAAAAAAAAACATTTTAATATGTACAGATGGCGCAATTTTTATAAGTATTATTATGTTGTGTTTTAATTAATAAATCAATTTCTAACTTACTTCTTTATACAGGGCTATATAACAATAAATATTTAATAATCTTTTCAATTTAAATGAATAGCTGACTCTAAAACTCGGGAATAGCAGGACTTAGCCTTGAAAAATTGTATTTGTTTAATTTGTGTATATATGTATGTAAGTCCAAGGAAAGTTCAAATACTTCCTAGGTATAACTTTAGATTCACGGTTACAATGGGGCCCACATATAGAAACGTTATCTGGTAGACTTAGTTCTGCAGCTTATGCTGTGAGAAAGATTCGTCAATTGACGGATGTTGATACTGCGCGATTAATTTATTTCAGTTACTTTCACAGCATTATGTCCTATGGTTTATTGCTTTGGGGCAGTGCCTCTGATATTGATTCAATCTTTGTGCTCCAGAAACGAGCTATTAGGGCTATATATAAGATGGGCCCTCGTGAGTCACTAAGAAACACATTCAAAGAAATTAACATTCTCACACTACACTCACAATACATTTACGAGAATCTTTCGTATGTTCATAAAAATCTGTTTAAATTTAAGAAAAATAGTGATCTCCATCAATTTAATTTAAGAAATAAAAATAAACTTGCCTTGCACACTACTAGGCTCCATAAAATATCGAATTCGTTTGTGGGTCAATGTATACAATTTTATAACAAATTACCAAACAACATAGTATTATTATCTATTAGTAAATTTAAGAAATTTATTAAACTGAGGTTGTCCAAAAAGGCTTATTACTCAGTTTCAGACTATGTCACAGATTTAGATGTTTGGAAATGAATTGCTCTTTTTTTAAGACCTATGATTGTTAATATAACTGCTGTTTTAATATTTAAAAGATTTTGAGTTAAAAGAGTGGTGGTGAGTTTCTTTCCTGGGTTCTTTTCTCACCACTCTACCATGAACAATCTGCGAACCCAGCTAGCTGTAATTTTAATCGACAGATTGTTCATCTTTTATTGTTTTTTTTTATGACGTTCATAAGTGTCTTTTTGTGACCTAAATGAATAAACGAATTTGACTTTGACTTTGACTTTACTGAGAAAGTACGGCAAAATGCGAAAAAATCAACAATTTTTTTGAGAGACGGGGACAAAATTGCGGGTCAGCTATTTTAATAATATTCGTAAACCTAACGATTGAACATATCGAGAACAAATTTGAAAAGCATCTGGCGGTCGAATCTCGACCGCATTGTCATATCTAACCAGTATAACTTAAACTATCATTGTGTAGAATTTTGTACCGTAAAAGGTCCAAATACACACTAGACAACGGTGGCCGTGTTTTACGATTATAGAAAATATAACCCTATATAAAAGTAGGTATGTACCACGTAGGTACTATATCAGTCATTATAGTGGAGCCTCGGTAATCCGGCCCCTGTCTAATCCGGACCCCCGTAATCCGACATCAATCAAACAATTTTCGCTAATGTAGATCGTGCATGATTTGCCACAGGTTACAAGTTGTGCTGTGTTGTGTTGTGCTGAACAGGTTACAAGTTGTGCTCGACGCGTAGGTAGTTTCAATTCCGATTGCTTAGTTTGAATTTGACTACGTGTGATAGCGGTGCAGCTTAGCGTTTATTCATTGTGCATTACGTATACATACCTAGTAATGTCTTCACAAGCCCAAAAGACAACATATAGATATCATTTGTCTGTAATTTTTCGGATTACAAGGTACTCTTTTGTAAAAAAAACCCGGACTATAGGGGTCTTAGGCAGTACTCTATAATCCGACAAATTCGATAGTCCGACACTACCCTGTAAAACGTTTGTCGAATTACCGGGAGTCCACTGTACTTAACTTCAACTAAAAAAAACACTCTGATTTAAATGTTACTTCCTGTAAATAAAAATGTTATAAACTGAAACCTGTAAAAATAACTTGTTAATTACTTGAAGTTTGTTCATTTGCAAATAAGTTTCAAAGTTTCAAACTTGGACTGTAATCAAACTTGTCAGGTTTGATTCCAATTGGGATCTGAGAAGTTTAATTAGTTTCACAATCACGTTACTGAGCAACTGATGGATGGCAACGCCCGCGTTAGGAATATACCCAGTGTCGCGGGGACTTAACAAACACACAAGAAACGGACGCAAAGAACACCCAGACTCAGAACAACAATCTGTTGATCAAACTAAGTGTTGTCCCGTGTGGGGTTTGAACCCACAACGCTCAGGTCGGTAGAGCGGTGTGACGACTGCTGAAACTAATACGGTATCCGTGCAGTCATGCAATTGAAAACAGTGTAACATAAGTGGTACAATCGTTTTAAATGGTTTTCTATTATCTACGTAATTTATTAGCAAGGCACCTAGGTAGGTAGGAATACAGAATGTCACCAACCCCTATACTATTTCTTCGCGACTAAGAGAACGGGCCGAGCGAGCCGGTTCGACCGGAGCAGTACTACCCTCCCACAGAAGACCAACCTAAAGCGACAGCATCCGTGTTGTCGTGTTTCGTTGGTGAGTGTGAGACCGGAGGCCTATTGAAGCAGGGGTGACAGTTATCGTAGTAACTGTGTACGCCTTACACTGTCACGATGACTGTCATGCCTTTTACGTCCCCAAGCGGGGTGTGAAAAAGCATCTCAGAAGGCCGACATAATGTAGGTCACTATATCCCATTGTCTGCATTTGCAATGAGTATGGTGACCACAGCTCTTGAATTCTCTTCATGCTTTCCATCAGGCAGAGTAGAGTCACTTTGGCAGGCTCTTAATATAGACATTTATATAGGTAAACAGTTTTACTATCTCTTGTGTTTGTGGATGCTTGACTATTATCTGACTTGAACAAGGTAAGCTCAAGAAGTGTAACTTCCTTATAAAAATACTTATATTTACTTAATGAAATACCTATAACATAGAAAAAAAAATAACAAAATATGCAAGACACCATCACTCTAAATAGAAGAAAAACTTGAAACAAACCCTATACCAACACCAACCCGTCTGACCAGCGTGGTATAGTAGACCAAAGCCTCCTTTCCAAGGAGAAGCCTATGTCCAGTGGACTGTTAAAGGCTGCTAATGATGATGATGAAAAATATATAAGTAGGAACGCAAAATTTCTAAAAGGGATATATTGATGTTGCTCTCCAAGATGAACCTCTCGACACCTACCAAATCCAAATGCGTCAAGCCGTTTAGACGAAATAACGTTAAAAAGTAACTTCCAATAAACACTTTTTTTTATAAAATAGACTCCAGTTATAATTTTTCCATTAAATATATTGTCGTTAAAATACCTCTTGTTGAATGAGGGCAGCGCATGACCCGTTGTTGTAAAGAGCCTTGGGGGTCTATATCCAGCAGTTGACGTCTTTCAGTCGAGGTAATAATGGTAAAAGTACCTCATCGTTTTGATACCATCAAAATATAACGTAAAGATGTATTTTCCTGCAAGATCAACGGTGAAAAGTAAAAAGAGAGATTTCACCTATTTGGCACTTTCCCAAGAATGTGCCCCGAATATTTTCTTCTTTTATTAGTTACTAACTTCTGCCCGCGGCTGCGCGTATATGTTTATCGCGCAAAATAGATGCTATATGTTATTCTGATGTATAAGCTATGTTACTGTAAAGTTTCATCTAAATTTGTTCAGCAGTTGTTGTGTGACAGAGTTACAAACATTCACACACCTTAATAAACGTTCTCATTTATAACATTATATAAAATAATTTTTATAATCTGTGTACGACATGAATCCTTATAATTTAATACTATTATATATAAAAGGAAAGATGTTTGGAACATAGTTGAACAGAAAAGAATGAAATTAGGACCAGATATAGACTTTGGTTAAGAATATCTATTTATATCCCGGCAAAATCGTTTGAGAAATCAACATTACCATTTTCTTTATTATCAGTTGATTTGTACATCCAAAGATTGACCGTAAGAGATTGCTTACCAAAAAATTCGTGTACAATAAATGTTCTTTATAAATAAATAAATAAATATTTCGGACATTTAACACACAACGCCATCTAGTTTCAAACTAAGCAGAGCTTGTACTATGATAACTAGACTGACTGACTGATAGAATACTTATATACTTTTTTATTTGTAAATACATACATATTATACATAGAAAACACCTAAATCTGTTAGATTTTCGTGTATTTTTTTTTATTTTTGGCCCACCAAAAGTAACTCTACTCAGTCTGATGGAAAGCATGAACAGAACCTAGGTGATCGCCATACTAATTGTGAATGCGAACAATGCAGTATAGTGACTCACAAAACGGCGGTTTTAAACAGAAAAAAGTGTCTTTAAATTGTCAAATATCAATAAACAAATTGCTTTATAAAATCAACAAAAATATTGCTTCATTATTTTTTAAATCAACATAACGGTGCCTCCAAAAGAAAGGTTGGCGTTTCTAGAAGAGGTTTTTTATCCCCAGGTCTATCGTGCGTTAGGAGATACAAAAAAAAAAAACTAAGTCGAGTACAATGTCTCTAGTTGAGCCTCATAATGTAAACGATTATTAATGTTTAATAAAAAAGAGTATGCTGTACAAGGTCAATAACCCACAAAGAAGCTGACAAGTTAAACTGGAATATCCTGTCAACATTATCAGACAAAATCACAATCTCAGACGGGCGACAATCGAACACGAAATGTACTGATGGCGTAGTGTTGTAAGTGGTTACTTCGCCGCGCATAGATTTTTACATCAGGCAACACTTTATGTGATCCACAACTTGTTGTTTTGAGTCAGGGTATTCGTTGTGTCTATTTCATGTACGTCTGGTAAGTCCTCAGCGACTGCTGTAGTTGTCGTTTAAGGAATGAGACAAAGAACAAATTTGACCTTGTCCGAGGACCTAAAACTGCATGTATGCATGCTAGCGTTTGTGAAAATACCTATTGCTCTTCTGTAAGTGTAAATATGCTAATCGTGTGATGATAGATTAACAATATGGAATGTTACTACCCCTACTCATCCCGTGGGTGTCGTTAGAGGTGAGTAAGAAAGCAATCTACAAAAGACAACCGCACTGCCAAGAAAAAGAAAACTCAAAACAAACTCATTACCAACCCTTCTGGCCAGCGTGGGATGGTAAGAGGACTTAACCAGATACGGTGGACTGTTGAATGATGTAGGAGCAAGCATTCAAAACAAGCAAAGTTCTTCGTTTACAACTAGTTGGACAATAGCAGTCTTAAATATAGATAAAGTTAATGACCACGCTGATTTCAGCACGATCGGGACAGTACCCTCACAGAAGATCAACCCAAAAGACGACAGCGTACGTGTTGTCGTCTTTCATTGGTGAGTGCGAGACCGGAGGCCCACTGATGCAGGGGTGACAATTATCGTAATAACTATGTGAGCTTTAGACTGCCACGATGGCTGTCTTTCCTTTTACGTCTGTCAGGGCGTGAAAAAGCATCTCACTAGGCCGCCGTAGTGTGGGCCACCATACTGCATCGTCTGTATTCGCAATGAGTATGGTGACCACAACGCTTGGAGTTTATTCCTGCTCTCCATCAGGCAGAGTAGAGTCACTTGGCTCTTAAAAAAACCTCGGTATGTCTGTTCGTAAACAATAAGAATAATCTTCACTAAGCGCAGCTAAAGCTTCACTTACAAGATAAATTAATCAAAGAAATTGTCTGTCTACTTTGTCTGTCTAATTTCCGGAACGGATGGACTGATTTGTGTGTTACTTTCACTGACTTGGGAGTCTTGAGACAGCAGATACAAATATTTGAAGCTACGTTTATATTAGAAAAAAATAAAAGTTCTTAATTTCACCAAAATTCTACCAATTGAACTAAAAAGCAGAGACGCACGTCGCAAACTTCAAGAGTCCATTGCTGGACATACTTGGAACAGGTTCACTCCTTGGATAGGAGGTTTTGACGTACTATGCCACGCCAACCGAAGAGGTTGGTATTAAAAACATTAATATATTCTTTTTAAAAATCTTACGTACCTACTTGTACATTTTTCAACATCATCTCCAAAGCCTTTAATAGTCCACTACTGGACGTAGGCCTCTACATGGAAAGGAGGTTATGGCCTACTCTATCATGCTGGCTAGAGAGGTTGGTGTTGGTATAGGGTTTGTTTCAAGTTTCCCTTCTCTTTACAGTGACGTTGTCCTGGGTAATTCGCTTCCTTAGTCGCCTCTTACGACACCCATGAGATGAAAAGGTTAGTGACACTGTATTATTAATCCATCACCACATGTATTGATACACAAGAACCACCATTTAGATGCACAAAATGAACATAAGATATATGCAGATCAATTACAAAAAAATACAACGAATTTAGAACCTTCTTCCGTTCGTGTTTATCCTAAAAAAACACATCCCGTTCAGCCCAGATATGTTGATGGCCAGATAACCCCATTAGTGTTTCAATACATAAAAAATATATAGGCAAGTCTGTTATGATTAGCTCAAAATTGATGTAAAACAGTTAATAATGTTGATAAAATATGGGTAATTTACTCTTACTTGTTACTAAAAATGAGCCATATATCCGGTTAACTATCCGGATAAAAGAATGATATGATTTTAAATCTTCGCAATAATTTATTTAATAAGATTGTAAGGAAATATCAATATTTTTATCTATATATTTATTTTTATAAGTCATTAGTTATAATATGTTGATATGTGATCTCGTAACAACAGACTTTTGAAATAAGAAAGGCTGGGCAACAGTAAACTTTGTCTTGCAATTAAATTATGACAATAAAAAAAAATGAATGTCATATCAATGACGTCCCATTTGCAGACCAGAACCAAATGTGCCAGACACAAATTAACAGCAGAAATAAAGTAAACGAACAATGTTTTTTTTCTCTAAATGGAATGGATACTAACAATATAAAGACGAAACAACATTGATCGGATATCCGGCTATTAAATGCGCACCGGATTCCGGATGCAACACCAGCTGTACTTCACTAATAACAACATTTACGTAGGTAAACATGAACTGATTATTACCAATAACAACGTATCTTCCTCACAACACCATAATATGTTTATATGTAAACACACTTGTATGCTTAAGTGTACATAACAGTCAAGTTGTCAGTCAATGATAAGGCTGCTGTTAATTTAATGGTAGGTCAATAAACTCGTTTACTGCTGACAAATAAATATATAATAGTTTTTAATTATTTTAAACGATATGTGCTCGATACGAGTGGAAGGGTTGATACCACAATCTCGCAGAAAAATTGTTTTAAACAATCGTTTTGTTTACGGAGGCTTACTATTAACAACCCTCCAACTTTAAAGAATATTTGTGGTGTCTTTTTTCTTTTTTGAACATCTCACACAACGCCATCTAGCCTCAAATTAAGCAGAGCTTATACTATAAAAGGAAGATTGATTGATAGAGTACTTATTCACTTGTTTTTTTTTTGTAAATAGATAGATACATATTATAGACAGAAAATACCCAAACTCCGAAACAAATATTTGCAGATCATAAAAATATTTTGACTAGAGAATTGAGTTTGAGACCTCAGTGCAGCAGTCGCATACGGTACCACTACGCCATCGTGGCAGTCACTTGACTGTACAGATGCCAGAGCGGTTTAAGTCTCGACACCGCTCTAACCTCGTCAAACCTTACATGGCATAGCACTTAGTGTCGTCCACAAATTGTTATCCTGAGTCTGGGTGTTCTTTGTGTCCTCCGACTGCTTGTTTGTAAAGACCCCCACGCCACATTGATATTAATATCTAACATAATCTGCGAGATCGTATCAGGAACGACATGTTTCGGCAGAGAACCAAAGTCATTGACATCGCCGAATTAGCGAATTGAAGTGGCAGTGGGCTGGTCATATTAGCCGCAGAACCGACAACCGTTGGAGTAAAAGAATTCTGGAGTGGAGATGGTGTGTCGGCAAATTTAGTGTTGGACGCCCACAGGTCAAGTGGAGTGACGATTTGCGAAAGTTGGATATGAGAATCCCAAAATCGATCAGATTGGCATGCAATGGGAGAGGCCTATGTCCAGCAGTGGACTGTGACTGAGTGATGATGTTGATACATTTGTATGCTAATTACTGCTATCAGTACTTAGTAAGTAATTCTTTTAAGCCAACACAATTGATAATAATGATATAACAGAACGCTATCTATACCCAAATAATTCTATTTCTAGACCACAGATAAACATACATTGTTTTTGTAAACACACATATAATATATTCTTACAATAATGAACTGTTCTAGTTAATATTAAAGATGCGAAAGTTTGAGAAAACGGATGGGTTGGATACAAGGTGTTTTTACTCTATTATTTGTTTTTAATTTTACAGACATTTCTCACCCTAGGAATATTCCTGTGTCACGGGGGACTTTAAAAACATCCTAAAACCAGACAAAAATATATATCACATAATGTTGTCCCATGTTTGAACCCACAACACTCAGTAGATAGCGAAGAGGTGATCATTTAAATCACTGCGCCACCCGTGCATTCTACTCAGCTGCATTACGTTAAGACGAAACAATCGGACAATAGACACATTTCACACATGACCGTCTAAATCCAAACTAATGGCCTTTAGACGGCGTCTGTGACTTCTCACTAACATACTTATATATTTAAAATACATACATACAATAAATTCAGACACCACTTCCTACTACTACAATACTGCTTACACAATTATTTGCTAAGTGAGAATCGAACCCGCGACATCTGGTGTAACAGTCATGATTGCTAAACACTAGACTGAAAAGCAAATTAAGCCAAGTCAACAGTTTCTATGTCATGCTAGTCAAATGCAGGTCAAGCTGTATATAATAGCTATTATAAGATCTACTAGAGACTACCTACACTACCTACTACTACCTACCTACCTACATAGCTACCTAAACTCAAATACGCATTTTTAGGGTTCTAAAAGCATAACTGGGTCTTTATGAATTCTGACTACCAGCAAGGAGTCTGAAAATATAGACTGTTAAACATTAAGCAAAACACACCAGATCCCCATTACAGTGACGGGCAACCACGGAACGTTGTTATGGCGTGGCTCAACAACACACACTTGACTGCTTTTTTATACACAGTACGTCAGCGGTCATCCACAACACACTGACCTTGGCTACTACAGCATAGACTAAATCATAAAACCAGAACCAGTTCCCACTCACAAACAATTACAAACTACATGGCGGTCATGAGTCATTGCATCTAACACCAGCCAAGGTCGGCCATTGGTCGGTAAAAAGCGGTAAATTTGATTCTGGCTGTGCAATTAATATAGTGTGATATCGTTTAAGGTTAACATTATTTTTTTTTATTTAAGGTTAAGGTTACAAACAAACAAACGGATAATTTGTAATACTTTTAAGTTCACTTAACTTTTAGTGTTTGATTTATTTCAATCGACTGTCAAATAAAAAAGTTATATCAGATTAAATAATCGCCATGATAATTGACATACCTAGTCTTGCCATAAATATTGTAATAAAGAAAAAAGAAAATTGTTAACTGCAAATAACATTTATTACTTTTACAGTGTGTCAGTTTAATACATAAATATAAAACAATTAAAAATATAAAAAGCTTATTCGAAGTGGTCTCCATTGGCTGCAATACAGTCCTTTAAACGATGAGGCCAGTTATCAATAGAAGCACGCACTCTTTCCATGGGAAAATTCTTCACTGCCAATCGTATAGATTGTTTTAGGGACTCCAAATTATCATGGCGTTTAGAGCAAGCTGTACTCTCTAAAACTGACCACAAATCATAATCCAGCGGATTAAGATCGGGACTAGACGACGGCCAGTCTTCAGCTCTGATGAAGTCCGAAACGTTCGATTCCAACCAAGACTGCGTGGACCGAGCTTTATGACCCGGCGCCGAGTCTTGCTGGAAGGACCATACTTGGTTATTGAACATGGTGATGTTAAGGGGCTTAACTACCTTCTCAAGAATGGTATCTTGATACACTTGTGCCGATGTTTTGATACCTTTTTCACAAAAATATGGCTCAGTCACTCCTTCATAGCTAACACCCCACCAAACCATCACTGAAGTCGGATAATGTCCACGTTGCACTCTGTCGACTAATTGGGAAGCTTCCTTAGAGCTTTGAGCATAAATACGGTCATTTTGTTTGTTAAAATGTTGCTCAATTGTAAAAATTTTCTCATCCGTAAACAAAATTTTTCTGTGACCTCCCTTTGCGTACCGCTTCAGTAGTTGTTTCGATTTTACCACCCTATTCTTCTTTAAATTATCAGTTAAGAAATGGCCAGTGCGTCTCTTATAGGCTGCAAGTCCTAAGTCATCTTTTAAAATACGCGACATGGTTCTAGGTGCTATCTTCATTTCCCGAGATAAAATCTTTTGCTTTCGGACAGGATTTCTTCGAATTCTTTCCCTTACTGCTTTGACCACCTTTTTCGTACGAACACTACGTGGACGGCCAGATCTTTTTCTGTCACAAACAGAGGAGGTCTCATTGTACCTATTAATAGCCCGGTACACAAACATTTTACTAATACCAAGTGTATGGAGAGTTTTAAAAATTGCATTTGGCTCCATACCTACTTTGTGTAATGCTATCACACCGATTCGGTTCTCTTTATCACCCCACACCATTTTAATATCGCAAAATATTTTACAATGTATTGGCGCCAAAATGAGAAAACACAATGAACAATCGTATAAAAATGACAGATTCGAAATTCAAATGTAATATTTTTTTATAATTAAGTGTAACAGTATTTATGGCCAGACTAAGTATATTCGCCCATAGACACAGACAAAAGTTACGAATAGAGTTTAAAAAAAAAAACTAAAAAACACGATAGTAAAATTCGGTTATATACAAACACACATACAAAGAAACAAACATACAAGGGAAGTTAATAAAAATATGTTAAAAATGAATAACTTCAGTCATTCCATGAACTTGAACGATAAACACCAGTCTTCACCGGTAGAGCTAGCTGATATGTGCCGAATCACACCTATCTCCCAGTAGAAAAAGGTGACATTGTGTCTAATGGAAATGTGTATAGAATACGTTAGTATCATGATAATTCATCACAGGATTCTTTGGCAGTTTATGTCAAGTTTAGAAAAACTATTTTGTTGTGAACTCTAAAACATTCAAATATATGTTGCATGTGGAGGGACGTGTGTCTTATGTCCCTCCGACACAAAGGGAGGATCCTCAGACCAGGCGAGATGATCATGCCTCGCGGGCCACAGCCCAACGGTTGATGTTGGGATTTTGTATATATCCTAATTGCCACGCGAATCTCTACATCGCGATACAGGATTAGTAGTTGCATTGTGGTTCATTAGATTCATACGTTTCGTTCATACTTTGTAGTTCGATGTATCTTCGCTAGATGGCGCTGTTGTATATTTTTCTTTGTGCTGTGATGTAGAAGTCGCCACATTGCATGTGTAAAAATCCCCTTCAAATATAACAAAGTACAGAAAAAATGTTTGCCGAAATCTGTATAGACGCAAAGCATGAGTGTCGCAAAAGCTGACTAAGTGGGGACAAAATCAAGAAGACTTCATCTCTTAGCTATTTTTTCTTTTAGTTAACGTAGCGTATTTGGTTTATTGACGTAGACACTATTCTTCAAATAACTCCATAAAAAGAAGTCTGCTGGAGAACAATCTGGACTACTGGGTGACCATGGAATGTCACCTCGTCTAGAAATCAGCTTTTCCAGAAACATGTCTGTGACCACCGGCAGGGACTCATGGGATGTGTGACAAGTGGTTTCATCTTTTTGAAACCATGTGTTACGATTATATTCACCAAATTCCAGTAGCATCGGTCAAAAGAACTCCCATAACATGTTTGTGCAGGATGTTGGGTTCAAATGTTAACGAATTTTTGTCCACCCTATGTTTCATTGTGGACTTGAAAAAAGCTTACATTTAAACATATGTTGTAAAAGTTGTGTATGTATAAAAACCTATTCAAAATATAACAAAGTACGGAAAGAATATTTACTGAAATCCTTACAGATGCAACGCAATTCACCCTAAAAATAAGGCAAAATACGCATAACGTCAGCAGAGAGAACGAAAATTGGGGTGTGAAGAAGTATCTCACAGGGCCGCCATAGTGTGGGTCACCATACTGCATTGTCTACATTTGCGATGAGTATGGTGATCACAACTCTTGGATTCTATTCATGCTTTCCATCAGGCAGAGTAGAGTAACTTTGGCAGGCTTTTAATATAAAAAAAAAACTTGAATCAGACCTTTATACTAAACATTCTCGCTGTCGTGCTGTAGTAGATCAAAACCTCCTTTGTCAGGGGAGACCTATGTCCAGCAGTGAACTATTTAAGACTCTTGATGATGATGATTACAGACACAATACAGAAGCTCAACTGACGTTAGTGTATCGAGATAAGCGTCTGAATTATACGATTTTTTTAAAACTCACATTCATCGTTATAAACATTATAATAATTGAAGCACTTTTGATAAATATAAAGAAGAAACATACAACACAAATGACAATTCACATGATATAAACAACATTCAAATAAGCCATCGATAATAGCAATCGATTAATAACAAATTTGACATACAACATATCATTAAAGAGAACATATCTATTGACGTCCTAAAATGTAAAGAAATGGAAATTTTTGTCCAAGTACAAGATAAATGAACACAAAAGGTGTCATTAAGATAGTGTTATATGTTTGTATAGCTGATAATACGTACGATCGACACTACAGACACTTTTTCAACGGTTTTGTATCAATCTTTGTGTCCGATTATCCTTCATAGTAACAAATATCGATTATAATGAGTTGATAGAGTAGTAGACGCTTCTGGTCCATGACTCCTCGCATCACAACACTATCTACATCACTTAGTAGTGTAAGCGGCCGTCTTACTACTGCGAGGAGTGTTGAGGTTCGACCACCATAGGGTGACCACTGAGTGACCAACAAATTAGTGTTTTGAATATTCTTTGTGTACGTTACATGAATATTTGTAAAGTTAACCGTTGTACTGGATACTTTGTTAATGCGGGGAAAAAAAGCATGGGATGGAACCTCGTGGTTGCCGACATGGGTCCTATTAAACCATCGATCGATATATTTATTTTAACTTCATAGACAAACCATTTTAAGTAAATCTTTTTTAATTTTAGCTGAGTGCTGTAACTGGAATCTGAACCTCACCCTGGAAGCTATTTGATTACAAAAGACGTTTTTCGCACCATTTATTTCCGTTTAACACAAAAGCTTTGTAGTCGTTGACTGTTACCATTTCACGTACTTGTATTGGTTTGACCTTACTATACACATAGTTTGTTTAATTATGTATTGGAACTCGTAGTACAATTTATATTGAGTTTACAAAATATTTACGCGTATATAATTATTCTTTTTAGATTTTTTGGTACATTTGACCTTGACCTCGGTTAGCTAGCAAGATTTAGACGCAGAGATAAATTTAAAGGTCTTATTGTTCGAAGAACTAAGAGCTACCCTGAATATTAAATTATGTACTGTCAACGGTCTATTATTCTATTTAAAAAGACAATTTGATGAATTTAAAATATTTTGTCAATTAATTACGGCACAGATGACAATTTCATACTATATTTTCTTTTTTAATGAAGTGGAATAAAAGAAAGTAATGTTATATTTATTACGACACATTTTTTTTTTATATTAAGTGCCTGCCAAAGTGACTCTACTCTGCCTGATGGAAAGCATGAATAGAATCCAAGAGTTGTAGTCACCATACTTATTGCAAATGGAGACAATGCAGTATGGTGACCCACACTATGGCGGCCTTGTGAGATGCTTTGTCACACCCCGCTTGGGGATGTAAAAGGCATGACAGTCATCGTGACAGTGTAAGGGTTACACAGTTACCACGATAACTGTCACCCCTGCATCAATGGGCCGACAAGGTATAGCATCACATAAAACCTTAAGTTTAAACAAGTGACAGACCAAAAAGGGGATAAAATGACCTAACAGCCTATACTGAATTCAGTACATGGTAGATAACTTGTAACCATTAGCAGATGAGTGGTTTAATTGTCACACTGCACTGAGAGAAGTGTGGCAAAATCGCCACTCACGACTCCCATAGGATGAACAGGGGTGGTGACTTCTGTAGTTTTTTTTAATAAAGACAAAGCCCGCACTAAGAAAAAATCCTGTGTCGCGGGGGACTTTACAAACATACAAGAACCGGACACAAAGAACACTCAGACTCAGAACAATTATTTGTAGATCAGACAGTGTTGTCGCATGTGGGGTTTGAACTCGCAACACTCGGCGCAATAGAGAGCGGCGCGACTTGTCCAACCGTGCATTCAGATCCGTGTATTCTTAATCCGTCAACACATGGACATTTGTTCGTGTCTTGTTGTAATTTATGTTTAATATTCATGTATTTCAAAATAAGTAAGTATGTTTATCAGCAGTCTCTGCCTAATTTGGGATTAGACAGCCGTATGTGAGAATCGTGAGTATTAATATTATCTGGTATTCTAGATCAAAATGCAGCCAAGCAAAACTGAGCTCGTCACGAAGGTGCACAGTTAGATGATGTCTTGATCCGGAAACCGGTTTTGTATTTCGCCATTTCAACCACGTATATCAAACCAAAACTAAGTACTCTCACATAACACATTACGAAAACCTTACGTTCACAATTTCTTAATTGCTACATATCTTTAAAAATGTTACCGTTTGTAACTTAGGGTGTATTTACACTGAACGATTTCAGAGTCTGTTGTTTACGTGAAAACGTCATGAAGAAAGATATGGAGAGTTAAGAAAGACACAAGAGCAGAGGACGATGGATGTACTTTTTGTTATTATTTTAAGATCTTGCCAAAGTGATTCTACTCCGCCTGATGGTATGCATGAATAGAATCCAAGTTTCAAGTTGTGGTCACCATACTACTATACACAATGTACAGACTATGGTGGCCTAGTAAAATGCGTTTTCTCGCCCCGCTTGTAGGTGTAAATGGCATGACAGTCATCGTGGCATTGTATTGCACACATCACGACAACTGTCACCGCTGCATCAAGGGACCTCCGGTCTCGCACTCACCAACGAAACACGACAACATGGATGCTGACGCTTTAGGTTGGTCTTTTGTAAGAGGGTAGTCGAGCTTCGTGCTTAAATCGGTGTGGCTCTACTACCTAAAGACTGGAAGAGGACATCTACATATAAAAAAGGAGCAAGCAATTAACAGACGAGTTATAGACGAGAATGGAAGTAGAAAACACATCGACCCCAAAAAAAGTTGGCAAGATGGTAAGACGATGATTTCAGAGTCTTTTGTAAAAGCGCAAATTGATATAATAATCGATAGAAAATAATTTATATTTGACAGTGTGAATGGTGTTGCAGTTTAAACGTTCGTCGAGCCGTTTCCTACTGCGCTCAGTGTTGCATGTTCAAACTTATAAATAACAATACTTTGTGTGATCCACAATTTGAGTGTACTTTGTATTTGTTATATAAATGTTTGTAAAATACCCGTGGTTCAAGAATTGTGCAGGAGTTGTATATAATGAAAAAAATAAATTGTTTCAGGCAAAAAAGTTGTTCCACCTTTGTTGTGACCTTCAAAGCTGTGGGAAAGGAAAGCACTTCCACTTCAAAATTCTGCAAAACACTCGAACACTTGAGCTGCAAGTGTTAAAAAATAACTTTGCTTTCTTGGACACCCAGTAATGTTTTCTATACTTACCGTAAGTGTAAAAACAAAAAAGAATTGAAACTTTTTTTTCCAATCTAACTTAACTTATCGAAATACATGTTTTTTGTTTACGATTTGGCAAATTTTTATGGATGCTCTTCGTAAAATTGGGGATAAAAACCATTCCGGTGTCATTACTCTACTTGCAAATCGTCAGGCAAGCGAAAGTCACAATTGCATTCTTCTGCCACATCCACACCATATTCAACTTTTCTAGATCCAATGAACAACAATCCTAAGAAATTAAAGTACATTCAAAAACTACCTTCCATATTTTTCGAAATAAGTAATTTAACACAAGCAATTACGACCATTTCCTCGTTAAGTGCGCGCTTGACCTTAACCGTAATAAACGATTACGTCTGTTACATAACAACGTCCATTGTAAAGTCGACTTTAGCTGTTACGTATGACGTGCTGTTTATAAGTGTGGAGAACCAGAAGGTATGTTTTGCCTTGTATAGAAAACTACAGTATATCACATGACATGAACAGCCTTTAACAGTCCAGTACTGGATAAGGCCTTGGAAAGGAGGTACACGATACACGATGACAGACGGGTTGGAAGGATGTGGATGTCGTTATAACAGCTGTTCCCGTATCCCTCCTATATCAGGCGCAGAGTGGTACACCGTGTGGTTTTAGTCGGTCCGATTCCGACACACCACCTCACCGTAAACCCCGGTGGGCTGACGGCCCGAGGGAGTTTCCACACGTTAAAAAAAAGGGGTTTATTTCAAGTTTTCCTCATCTTTGCAGTGACATTTTCCTGGGTAGTTTGGTCCTTTAGTCGCCTATTACGACACCCCCTGAGTAGGGTTGGTGACTCTCCATATTCTTAATCCATCACGACACGGTGAATAGTGTTAAGAGTATTCATTCGTTCATCCATTTCAGCCAAACGACGTCCACTGCTGGACATAGGCCTCCCCACAAGATTCTCCACAACAGCCGGTCCCGTGCCCCGCGCATCCAGTGGCTTCCCGCGATCTTCACCAGGTCGTCAGACCACCTTGTAGGGGACCTATCAACGTTGCATTTCCCAGAATTAACAATATAGTGTAATATAAAGATATAAATATAAAGATACTAGTCTGCTCTTGGTTGTAGCGAGATATTGGCCTATAGTCTTCCACATAATCACATTATAATCAACTTTAAATGCTTAACGCAATACTTTACTACGAAAATATTTTATTTTTTTTTATAAAATCCCACCAAAGTGACTCTATTCTACCTGATGGAAAGCATGAACAGAATCCAACAGTTGTAGTCACCATACTCATTGCGAATGTAGACAATGCAGTATGGTGACCCATACTATGGCGACCTAGTAAGATGCTTTTTCACGCCTCGCTTGGGGTCACCCCTGCATGAATAGGCCTTCGGTCTCGCACTCACCAACGAAACACGACAGCACGGATGCGAGTGAGAAATGAGCGGAGTGAGATTAAGAGTAGCTTGCAGTCGAATTTCTGGTTTTATTACGAGAATTGAATGTCAGATAGCTCGTCTGTCTGTTTGCCTACTATAGTATACTATAAATTAAAGAAAACTCTGATCTATCTGGTCTTCTGTATGCTCGGTAATTAAGGTAATATTCCAAACAAATGTTATATTTTACAACATAAACTTGACCTGAATATTACGTGGCATAAAATTTGTGTTTCATGCAAACAAGGTGTGGTATCCTACAAGTAATAGAAGACCCTTAACAGGGCGAGGCTCGAATCCGAACCAACACGCACCTTAGCGTTCTGTATCGATAAATTCATGACCCACTTTAACGTTTATCTATACATACAAAATTACATATTCTGACTGAAAACACATAGTTTTTAACCGTTATATTCAGTTTGTTATCATAATTCATTTTCCTATTCAATATTATTATCCTTATACATAGCCTGTAGTTATCCACTGCTGGACATAGATCTCAATTTAGTAAGGTTTTGGCATGTATTGGTTGGCATATCATACTGATCTGATCTGGATGTCGTAATGATCTGGATGTCGTAACGATCTGGATGTCGTAATAGCAGCTGTTCCCGGATCCCTCCTATGTCAGGCGCAGAGTGGCACACCGTGTGGTTTTAGTCGGTCCGATTCCGACACACCACCCCGCCGTAAACACCGGTGGGGTCACGGCCCGAGGGGGTTTCCACACGTTAAAAAAAAAAAAAAAGAAAAAAAATCATACTGATCTGGCCTCCTCCTATACTGTCCAGCAATGAAGTATCAAAGGCTGTTGTAAAAGATACCAGGTTGGCCAGACGCATACGGCATATTTCAAGATTGCCTTCTTTTTGCAGTCTTTACTACTATGTAAGTGGAATGAATGTGAGTGGTGATACTCCATAATCTTAATCAGTCGCCACACGGATAAGTTACGTAACAGTAAAAGCGAAATCGAGCACAATAGCTTCTATATAAATCATAGAAAAAAATATGCTTCGGTGGCGCAGTTGCAGTGAATGTGACTGCTGTGCTTGAGTTCTCGGGTGCGATTCCCAGGTCAGACCAAAGGTTTGTACAATTTGTAAATATTTGTTGCAAAATTTGGGTGTTTTCTATGTATAATATGTATTTCAAAAAAAAGTATTTAAGTATTCTATCAGTCAGTCTAGTTATCATAGCACAAGCTCTGCTTAGTTTGAAACTAGATGACGTTGCGTGTCAAATGTCCACAATGTTTATTTTTTTACTCATAGAACACAGGATGGAGTAAAAATGCAATGTAGGCGTGTCATGCGAATTTTTTGCGCGTTTTAAGCGCGATCGCTCATAATTTAGACACTTACATATGTACATATTTGAAAACGATCGTACTTGAACCAGTATGACCTAATCTATAAAAATAATCATACATTACGTATTAAATTTGAGTACTAACTACAGTGTGAACACGATAGCACGCAATAAGCTCTGTGTTTTCTGTGTATATTTCGCAAGATTTTACACGAAAATATTTGGTAAAGTACCGTAGCGTCCATAGAACACAAATACGCAAGTTTTTTTTTATTATTTTTTTTCTATCTTAAGAGCCTGTCAAAGTGGCTCTACTCTGCCTAATGGAAAGCATGAATAGAATCACCATACTCATTGCAAATGCTGACAACGCAGTATGGTGATCCACACTATGGCGGCCTTGTGAGATGCTTTTTCCCACCCCGCTTGGGGACGTAAAAGGCATGACAGTTATTGTGACAGTGTAAGGCTTACACAGTTACCACGATAACTGTCACCCCTGCATCAATGGAGCTCCGGTCCAAGTGAAATGCGACCTTGTATAAAATACATTAGATTGTATTTAGTTATATGGTAAGTGGCGTTTGGGATTTATGTTCATTTAATCCTTTCGACGAATTAGCTTAGACTTCATTGTGTGTCAAACTATGATGCATGGGTGACAGTTATCATGGTAAGAGTGTGGACCTTACACCCCCATTATGACTGATGTCTTTCACACCCTCAAGCGAGGTGTGAAAAAGCATCTCATTAGGCCGCCATTGTGTGGGTTACTGTACTGTATTACCTGCATTCGCAATGAGTATGGTGACCATAACTCTTGGATTCTTTTTATGCCTTCCATCAGGCAGAGTAGAGTCACCTTGACAGGTTTTTAAAAAAAATGTTTGGACACTATGATTAATCGGTTAGGTTGGGTTAGTTGCGAAGCGGTGTTCTGAAGCGACGGCTCATGTCGTGCGGTGTTCCGCAGGGGTCTGTCCTAGGACCACTCCTGTGGAATGTGGGGTATGACTGGGCCCTTCGAGGTCGCCTCCCCCCCGGGCTGGGCGTAATTTGTTACGCCGATGACACATTGGTCACGGCCCGGGGAGTGAACTTTCAAGAGGCGGCACGCCTGGCCACCACGGGAGTTTCTCTGGTGGTCGGGCGTATTGAGGCGCTGGGTTTGCGGGTGGCCCTGGATAAGACGGAGGCCCTTTTGTTCCATGGGCCCCGTCGTGGTCCACCTTCCGGCGCCTCCATCGTAGTCAATTCGGTCCTCGTACCGGTTCAGGCCCAGATGAAGTATCTGGGCCTGATCTTTGACGGCAGGTGGCTTTTCGACGAGCACTTCCGGCAGCTTTCTCCAAAGCTGGTCGGCGCTGCTTCTGCCCTTGGGCGACTTTTGCCTAATTTGGGTGGAGCCAGCGTCGCGACGAGACGGCTATACACGGGGGTTGTCCGGTCAATGGCGCTGTATGGTGCGCCGGTATGGGCAGCGGCTCTGACCGCCCAGAATAGGGCTCGCCTCTGGCGCCCTCAGAGGATATTGGCGGTTAGAGCCATACGCGGTTACCGCACCGTATCGACGGAGGCGGCGTGCGCCTTGGCAGGAACACCCCCGTGGGATTTGGAGGCGGAAGTGCTCGCCGAAGTTTATCGGCGAACGGCTGACTTCCGGGCGGGTAGTGGCATACGGCCCCCGCCCGAAGAGATACGCGAGTGGCGAGAGGCCGCTCGTCTAGCCACGATGGCTCGTTGGTCGTCCCGGCTGGAGACTCCACGTGCTGGCTTTGCCGCCGTGGAGGCTCTCCAGCCGGTCATCGCCGAGTGGGCAGGGCGACAGCACGGGACCCTTTCCTTCCGACTGACGCAGGTCCTTTCCGGGCACGGTTGCTTCGGGAAGTATCTGCACTCGGTCGCCAGGAGGGAATTGAGTCCCGCCTGTCACCACTGCGACTGCAGTGAGGACTCGGCTCAGCACACGCTGGCGGTTTGTTCCGCTTGGGCGGCGCAGCGTGGGGTCCTTACTGCAGTTATTGGAGGAGATCTCTCGCTACCGGCCGTCATACGCTCCATGGCCGGTAGCGACAGTTGTTTTACCGCGGTCGCAACCTTCTGCGAAGACGTAATTTCGCGGAAGGAGGCGGCGGAGAAGGCCCGGGAGGACGACCTCCACTCGGACCCAATTCGCCGCCGGCGTACCGGGCGGCGGAGACGCGCGTACCAGCGTCTCATGCCGCCTTGAGTGTGGCCGCGGATGGACGGGACGGGTTTGCCCCTCCATCCGCTATAGTGGCCAGCCGCGAGGAGGTGACGTCCGCGTGTGCCGTACGTCGCCTAAAAGGAGAGTTTTATCCGCAGATGGTGCCCGTGTGAGCGGGCAGGCGCTAGGAGGGATTTGGATGTCGTAATAACAGCTGTTCCCGGTCCCTCCTATGTCAGGCGCAGAGTGGCACACCGTGTGGTTTTAGTCGGTCCGATTCCGACACACCACCCCGCCGTAAACCCCGGTGGGGTGACGGCCCGAGGGGGTTTCCACACGTTAAAAAAAAAAAAAAAAAAAAAAAAAAAAAAAAAAAAAAAGTTGTTAGGTTTAATCGGTCCAGGTTTTCCCTGGAAACTACAGTATGGGGCTCTTCAAGAAGGCGGTAAATAGGTCTTTACAGGGTCGGCAACGCGCACGTGATGCCCCTGGTGCCGCAGGCGTCCATAGGCTGCGGTAACCGCTTAACATCAGGTGGGCCGTATGCTTGTTTGCCACCGTCGTGGTATAAAAAAAAATCGATTACGTGTGCGTCTAGGCGACAAAGTATCTCTTGATATTTATCATTGATCGCACTTCTAACGTTTACTTCTCTGTTCTGATATAAATAGCCGATAGATAGTATATTATGTCCAATCATGGCATGACAGGCGGTAATAGGAACTGTAGTGTTCTGTAATCATATCAGCGCGGAGGTAATAAATTCAAAATGATAAACGTTTGCGGTTAACAGAAATAATGTTATTCAATATCAAAACAATAAATTATTATTATTATAGTCGGACATTATATACAAATGTAATATATACTTACTAGCTGACCCGGCAAACGTTGTTTTGCCATTTTTACTAAAATGGCTATTAAAAAATAAAGGTTGATCGTAGAAGGGTGAAAATTGAGGATTGTATGTATTTTTGTATGTTGTATCATAGAAAAAATTTTGTCTAAAAAATAAAAAAAAATTTAGGGTTGTACTACCCCTAACATTTAGGGGGATGAAAAATAGATGTTGGCCGATTCTCATAGATACCGGATAAGCACAAAAAATTTCATCAAAATCGGTCAAGCCGTTTCGGAGGAGTACCTATGGCAACGAAAACTGTGACACGAGAATTTTATATATTAGATTTAAACTATAAAATTTTATTTTAAGTAAAGATTTTTACATTTTATCAAACAATTGAAAGGTCTCACATAAAGCTGTGAATAAATAGGTATTTCAAAATTTATTTCACATCACCTCGTTCTATATCTATATATATATAGATAATGACAACAGTCATTATCACTATCATCATTTTTTATTATTTTAGCAGCTAAAAATACTCTACTCTACCTGATGGAAAGCGTGAGTGGAATTTAAAAGTGGTGACCCATTTTACTGCTTTTGACGACCTTCATTTTATATACCCTCAAGATACAAAATTACAAAAAATTTACATGCGACTTTTGAGTGGCAAGTGTCTATGAGCAGAGGTAGTCGCTTACCATCAGCTGACCCTGATGTTTAGCCACTATATCATTACATAGCTCGTATATTGTCTCTACAAAAACAACTGTTTTAAAGACACGTTTTCTGAAATTTCCTCAAAGTAATGAGGTTAAACTTTTTTAAAATCACAAACAACACTTGCACTTACTCATAATCAAAAATACAACTCAAATAATGACAAAAAAAGTATAAAAATGTATTATTTCTTCGAAAAATTATTATATTTGGCACGTAACAGTTTCTCAGTAGTCATGAAATATGAGATAAAAGACCGACCAGATGAAAAACTGACACAAAGACCGAATAAACTCTTTGTTGTCCACTGTGGGTGTTCAAATTACTAAGAACTTGAGGCAACTCTTATTATGGATAACGAATCGAAACAAAGAACCAGTATGACAATTATCCATAGAGAATGGCATACTATTTCGGGTACATGTAGTTGAAGACCTCAAAAATCTGATAGGTCTTTCTGCAGAACAGATGTCGCCTCTGGTTTGACTGTAACCGCCGATCCTTAGTGGGGGCCAAAGAGGAAAGAAAATGAGTTCACATGAGACCGATATCGTCGGACAGATTTTACAATATTAGTATATAGCTTTAAGGTACGACTGGCGTGTTTGATGTTTTGACCATCACCTATTGTTTTTAAAACTTCCCTTTTTGGAAATGCGAGTCAATGTTTAAAATTTTAGGTGCGCATCTGGTTACCATTGTGATATACGTCGAAAACTTGCGTGCTACAAAAAGAGCAATAAATTAATAAATTGAAGACAGCTATGAAATTTAAAATAAAAGGCCTTTGAGGCAACAACGAAGTCAAAAGTTTCAAACGTCTGAATATGTAACGTTTAGTTTACTATTTATAGTATATTTTTATTAGCTAATTAAATATAACTGAAAAATATTTATATTAATAAACACGAGCAGGTGATGAATAAAAACTAAACTTATAAGTCAAAAGAGCAATATTTGTACCGCAAGTTGCCGCCAATCGTACCCATGTACCTAGTTTTAAGTCCCTTTTGTAATTACCTGATGTAAAATAAAGCTCTTGTTATTCTAATTTTTTTCGCCGTACCGTAATATTAGGCTGCTCTATAAGAATAAATAAGAAAGTTTTGGTTTTTTGGTGAATTAAATTTTAATTTGCCTGAATTTTCAGTTAATGAATTATCCGCTTTAATCTTGTTTCTTATGGTTTTACACTGTATTCCCTGGCAATAATTATAAATATTTTTATGTTCAAATCTTTCTCTATCTGTTTGTCTATTCTTATATTATCTAAATTTGCGGTCTTGACGTTACAAGAAATCGTACGACCCATCTTTGAATGTTAATCTCATGTGCGTCTAACAGAGATAGTCTAGAATGGACGGTTGACGGTGGAATGACAAATTGCAACGGCCGACACTCTCCCTCGTCTTGTCGCGCACATACCTAAAGCGCGGTACAGCAGTTTCGGTCAGAGTATAATATTTGGATTGTGGAGGTCTGATGGCAGTCGTTATACGAAATAAATCGAAGTATCGTAATAGACTTGAAGCTGATCTCAATCTAGTTTGGGAAAAAAGGTTCAGGGAAAAAAAATATGGCATTATTATTTCAAGGGGTTGGGTAGATACTGAAACCTAGCTACCAATTTGTAGTTAATTTTACTAAAAGAATGTGATTTATAAAAATAAAATACATATCTGCAATACAAGTGTGTTGCTTCCCGTTCAGAACATACATCTACTCCCTTCTTCTCACCTCCAGGGGAGGAATTAACTTCTGATAAAATCACTCTCAGAAGAAAAGCTTTGAAAGAATTGCTTAACAGCGGTCTTGAGAGGGTGAGGTATCACTCCAGTAGAGTGGATGCAAACGTGTGGATGAATTTTAAATGTTTCCCTAGTGACTGTTGACGTGGAGGTGTAAATGCCTGCTTTCTTGCCCTAAATATTTGAAAACGCAACTCAAATAAGAAACAAATGATCTAACTGGGTAATCAAACTAATTTGTCCAACAGAATCCACCCACTCTATACAAACAGGCAGCCTACGGAGTTGCTAAACAAGTATATTTAAAAAAACAATGTATTGGAATTATGAAACTGGATTGTATAATGCCAACTTCAGTAACAAATGTAGACAAGTGACTTTTCAACTTGGTGTACTATTACAGTGTTACCGCGGACATGGATGCTCAAGAACACGTATCGTTGTGGTCAGCCATGTGGTCTGATAGGTAACCTCCATGTGTGCATGTTCTAGACTAGCAACTGTACATTTTGTACGACCACATTACATAAATATGATTTTTTTTATCCTCAAGTGATTTTTCAAAGTTTTCGTATTTCGTATCGTTACTATGACGATATATATTGCGAGAGCTGGATGGCAGAACTACGAAATAAATCAAAGTGGCGAGGATTGCACGGCAATATGCCTAGTATATATACTATATAGTCTCCAAAATCTTTTAAAACAAAATATTTAGGTACATTGCACAATAGAACTATAATTGACTGCACGGTTGGCCTAGTGGTTTAAGCGGTCGTCACGCCGTTCCCTAGTGCGCTGAGTATTGCGGTTTCAAATCCTACATGGGACATGTGTGATCCACAAATTGTTGTTCCGAGTCTGGGTGTTCTTTGTGTCCGTTTCTTGTATGTTTGTAAAGACCCCTGTGACACAGGATTTATTTCTGGTGCGGGCGTTGTCTTTTAAAAAGAGAAAAAAAAATGTTGGAAAACATAAAATTTATGCACATTTACACGTGATCCTCTCGTGTTCAAGTCTCTGTAGAAGTTTCTAGTATTTTAAATAAATTACTTTGATCGTCGTATAAGCTTTAACTGCCGTATAAATGTTCAGATCGTCTGAATAGACTCGGTCTCATTATCTCTAACAATAGTGGGAAAAAATGACTGAATACCTTTCATAGGTTCTCTATTGTATGTACGATAAGCGTGGAAAAGAAATGAAAAAATATTGCGATTCTTGTGGCTCTGGAATATTTATAATAATAAGCTAAGTAATTAAGCTTTAGAATTTCAATTTAAAAAGAAATGGATAGAAGGTCTTTGATAATTTCGTGAAAAGCTATTTCCAAAAGCAAGAAAAAACACGAGTAATTCTGTAGCTAAAAGCTAGTCTTTAATAATTATAAGGAACATATTTAAATCTTTAATAATTGTAAGGAACAAACTTGAGCCATTAATAATTATAAGGAACATACTAAAGTCATTATTATTTGACTTAAGATTTAATAGTCTAGTTCAACTTTTAAGACTTATAACAAACTAATCAAAAGATTAATTGGTGACGCAAATTGTGGAGCATGTCAGCCAAGTTTTGTTATAACAACAAACTTTATATTTAGCAAGGGAGTAAGCATACGCTGCAAACAAACTGTACGTCTAGCAAAAGTAAATATTTCTGAGGTTTGACGTAAATTAAAAAGTATTTATTTTACTTGTCTATGAGTAAGTAGTTTGAAGTTTTTAATTAGGTATTCTCGAGTTAATTTGGTCGAGAGTCATGTGGACGAATTAAGAATGTGTCGTAAGACACAGAACAACATCACTGCAAAAATAAGGCAAACTTGAACCCTCTTTTCTTTAACTTGTGGAAACCCCCACGTGCTGTCACCCCACCGAGGTTTGCGCCGGGGTGGTATGTCGGAATCGGACCAACTAAAATCACACGGTGTGCCACTCAGCGCCTAAAAAGGGAGGGACTCGGGCACTGCTGTTAGTAAGCCATTTGAAACTTAAACCAACCCGTCTGGCAAGCGTGGCACAGTATGCCAAAACCACTTTTCAAAGGAGAGGCTTATGTCCAGCAGTGGACCATTAAAATCTGTTGAAGGAGTATCGAATTAATTTACTTATAATTATATCGTTTCTGAATTGAGGTCTGTAAGGATGTATATCTATGTGTCGATTCAGAAATGGTTGTACTTCATGAAGTAACCGGTTACATCGTGACATCGTTTGACCAAATCTATTTTGTCTATTGCTATTTTGTCGACTGTTCTTTTATATAGGTATTGGGACAAAACTATCGTGAACTACTGATATCTCCTTAAGTGATAATATAAAAACTTGGCACAGAGACACATAGTCTGTAACAGCACTGAGGTTACTTTTACTTGGCCCGAAGATAAATATTGTTAAAGTTGACAGTAATAAAGCGAAGCGGTACGCAAAAACTAATGATACTACTTAGTTATACATATTGACTAAATATGACTGCTATGCTTGAGGTCTCGGTTTCGATTCCCAGGTCGGACCAAATGTTTGTATGATCTGTAAATATTTATTTCGAAGTTTGGGCGTTTTCTATGTGTAATAATATATAAGTATTCTATCAGTCAGTCTAGTTATCATAGCACAAGCTCTGCTTAATTTGAAACTAGATGACGTTGCGTGTCAAATATCTGAAATATTTATTTATTTATTGAATGCTCTGCATTGCTTTAAACAAAAAGCTTAAACGACCTCCTAATGATCACTTACCATTATCATCATCAAATTTCCCTGTCCTGTGTAGCTTGCTCCCTTAGCAGGTTCTTACGTCACCCATGGAGTACACAGAAGTACTGACACATCGTAATTTTAATCCGCCACAACATACCCACCATAGACGTATCGCACAGACAAGGTCACATACCCAAGGCCACAGCACACCATAAAAACTATCTCCACTTTCACAAATTATTCACCCAATTTCTTTATAAATAACAATAGCTCATGTTTCTTCGTAACATAATGACACAACAATTTTCGGTAACCAGTCATAACTCATAAGGCGTTTTGAATGATAAAAGTTTATCGTTCAATGAAAACAGTTTTATTATCGCGTTTCAAAGAAAGGCGATTACACATTTAATATTAAATCATATTATTAATATTACTAATACTGTGTATACTACACACAGTATTAACGAGCACACGGTCGAGTTTGAAAACACTACAGGCCCTATAAATAGGAGGTTTTTATTTAAAACTAGCTGACCCGTGCAACTTTGTCTGTAGCGTGATGTTATACAGCCTTGAACAAATTTGTTTACTATATTATAACAAGCTGACCCGGCAAACGTTGTTTTGCCATATATATTATTACTAGAACAACCCTCATCACTTAGGGGTATGAAAAAAAGATAGTAGCCGATTCTCAGACGTACTGAATATGCATATAAAATTTGGTAAAAATCGATAAAGCCGCTTCGGAGGAGTAAGATAACTAACATTGTGACACGACAATTTTATATATGAGAAGTGAGCCATCTTTAAAGATAACGTATCCCGTCGCGTACTTTCTTTTTGAATTTTTAAAAGGAGAAAAATTTCTTCACACTTTTTCGTATTGTTTCGTTTTACGTAGCGTTTGCAACGAAAGCTCTCCAAAGAAATCATTTTTTTCATTTTAAGCTAAGTTTTTCATTGATACCACACTGTTTTTGATTTAGCCTAAAGCCTAAAGTCTTCCTCAATAACAGGTCTATCTAAGACTGAAAGAATTATTCAAATCGGATTCGTAGTTTGTCAGATAAGCTCAATCAAACAAACCAACTCTTTAGCGTGCGCAATAACGCAACTGCTCAGTGGGTATGTCTGCATTTTAAAGCGGGCGACTGACTCTTCATAGCAGGAAACTATTTAGTTTAAAATATCTTAAGGGAACTGCGTATAAAAATACACCTGCTGTTAAAATAACTGATAGTAGTGTCATGAATTAAATAGATTTATAATGTTACTTTTTTTTTTATACCACGACGGTGGCAAACAAGCATACGACCCGCCTGATGATAAGCGGTTACCGCAGCCTATGGACGCCTGCGGCACCAGGGGCATCACGTGCGCGTTGCTGACCCTTCAAAAACCTATTTACCCCCTTCTCGAAGAACCCCATACCGTAGTTCCCAGGGAAAGCCTCGGCAGGGAGCTCATTCCATAACTTTACCTGTCTGGGCAGCGTGGTAGACCAAAACCTCCTTGCTAAGGACAGACCTATGTCCAGCGGTGGACTGTTGCTGAAGGCTGTAGTTTATGATTTACCATCAATGTTCACGATCATTTATTCAATCATCAACAGCCTTTTACAATCCACTGCTGGACATAAGCCTCTCCTTAGCAAGGAGGGTTTGGCCTACTATACCACGCTGGCCAGACGGGTTGGAATAGGTTTTGTTCCAAGTTTTCCTTCTCTTTGTAATGATGTTGTCTTGCGTATTTAGTTCCCTTAGTCGCCTTTTATAACACCCACGGCATGAATAGGGGTGGTAATACTATATATTCTTAACCCGTCACCAGACGGACAATTTTTCACTCAATCAATGATTTATATCAAAACAAGTTTATTACGATTGAGTAATTAAAGTTATTTCTAAACGATATTCAAAAAAAAGAGAATTCAATTAGGAATTAATTATTTTTTACTTGCTACCTCAAAATTCTGTTATTAGTGAATCGATTAAAAAATTCTTTTGATTTTGTTTAGGAGGATTTTTTTTCGTTTGATTGCACTGAAATTTGCAGGTAAGGGTATACTAAGGTTGTCTAGATACGTCTGAACTTTAGATTTACACGGAGTTACTGTCATCAGACCTCCACAACTACCACGTATGAGGTACCAAGTACCAATATCGAAGTTCAGTAGAGGCTTGTCAGACTGTTAAGGGCACCAACTACTCGTCATGACTACCACAGATATTCATATAGCAAAGACACAACTCTTCGAGTCACATACACACAACGACAATGTGTTAAAAATGATCACCCATCCAAAAACAAACCTGGTTAGCTACGCTTGAGCCTCTCCCGAGGAGTATCTGTCCCACAATACAGTTGTAAAAAGTTCTAAATAGAAAGTAAATTAATGTTAGAACTTACCACTAGTGAAAGCCGATGGTGTGGGGGCGGCGGCGGCAATCTCGAAGGCCGTCGAGACACCGCACATGGGTCCTTCTGCGAACACACGGTATACAGTGAGTCATACGCCTCCACAGTCTTAACTGGATATCAAAACAATTCATTGTTATGTATTTAATCGCACTTTCTTACCGTGCGACTTAGAAAAGGGTTATAAATTATATTAGCTAGACACTTTTTTTTTTCTATATTTAACCTACCAAAGTGACTCTATTCTGCCTGAAAGCATAAATAGAATCCAAGAGCGGTGGTCACCATACTCACTGCGAACGGCGACAGTGCAATATGGCGACCCGCGCTATGGCGGCCTAGTGAGATGCTTTTTTACGCCCCGCTTAAAGGACCCGGGATCGTAGTGGGAGGGAAACACGTGCGCTGGTAATGAATTCCAGACATTAACTGTTCTGCACAGGAAGGAAGAGCCGAATCGTTTTATTATCGTTTTATTATTTTATTTTATTATTTACTTTTTATTTCTATAAACACCTATGGGAAAATCTAATGTTTCTAACCGTCTGGTTTCCCTTTATATATGTTGGTAACTTTTCTTATTGATACGACTAATAAAATCATATGATTATCGTAATACTAACGGAACATATGTATGCTTCATAAGTTTGTTTGGATGTTTGTTACTCTTTCACGGCAAAACTACTGCACGGATTTGGGTGAAACTTTACAATAATATAGGTTATACATTGGAATAACATATAGGCTAGAATTCGTAAAGATTTTATGTAATTTTAGTCGTAATATAACGATACATGTCAATTAAGTTGGCAAAAAATCTGGCCTCAGAGAGTTATCTTGGTGTACGCTGCCTAAACCATTGAAGTTACACAAAGATGATGTACCTTAGGATTGTCTTTAGGTTAAAAAAAAAGGCAGAGCAAATGCCGCACAAGCGAATCCGCAGGCAAAAACTAGTAAAAATATAGGTGCGGATGCCTCGAATTCGAATGCCCGAGAGTACCTAAGATATTGGGACATCTCTAAATTCAGTGTCATGTTTCATTGTTTTTAATATTTTTAATAAACTTAATTAAAAAAGTTATATTAAGATTGAAATAAATCTTAAATATGATACTTTAACTTTATAATAAAGTTTTGAACATACGTGACCATAAACGCGAAGTAAAACAAACAGTACGCCCACAAACACAAGGTCGTGTAAACAGATGGTAATAAATAGACCATTACCGTGGTACAGACAATATGGTTATACCACTTCCTTTAACAGTTTAGAATGTATTTTAAACGTATAGCTAAGCCCCGCGGTTTTTATCGGAAACTCAAATGCCTTGCTACACTTTCATTCAAAAGTAGTTACTAACTGCTGACTAACTTCCGAGTCAAAGACTCGATTCCCACCTACGACAATTTTTCAGTTCAGTCTGTCAAAGTGACTCTACTCTGCCTGATGGAAACCATAAATAGAATTCAAGAGTTGTGGTCACCATACTCATTGCAAATGCAGACAATGCAGCATGGTGACCCACACTATGGTGGCCTTGTGAGATGCTTTTTCACATCCTGTTTGGGGACGTAAAAGGCATGACAGTCATCATGACAGTGTAAGGCTTACACAGTTACCACGATAACTGTCACCCCTGCATTATTATTTGTTCTGTGTGTAGGTGTAACTTATCTATAATATAATTTGTATGTATTTAGAAATATTTAAGTATGTTTATCAGCAGTCTGTTTACCATAGACAGGCTCTGCTTAACTTGGAATCAGCCAGCCGTATCATACATCTTAGTATGATGTCTTTATTTATTATTACATATGGTATCCATATGGTGACGAAATAAGATTATCATCACCCCTATTCATCCCAAGGGTAAGAGGAAGGGAGGAGGAAGAGAAAATTTAAATAAGACCCCTTCGGGCCACCCCACCGGGGTTTACGGTGGGTTGGTGTGTCGGAATCGGACCGACTAAAACCACACCGTGTGCTACTCTGCTCCTGACATAGGAGGGATACGGGAACAGCTGTTATTACGACATCCAGATCCCTCGTAGCGCCTGCCCGCTACCGCGGGCACCATCTACGATACCAACCCGTCTGGCCAGTGTGGTATAGTAGGCCACAGCATCCTTTCGAAGGTGAGGCGTATGTCCAGCAGTGGACGATTAAAGGCAGTTGATAATTATGGTACGTGTTCATTCTAGTCATATATGATACAAACTCCACGTAATTGGTGCCATATATAGACAGCGTACGCTACGATTGTAATGAGCAAACTTATTTATATGTTGTTATGAAGTCAACAATAGTTACAATTAATTCGAGATACTTTAGCAAGAAACAGAATTAAAACACACATACCTACTAAGTTTTTTTTTTTTAAAACACTACACCCGCATTAGGTATAAATCCTGTGTTACAGGGGAAGTTACAAACACACAAGAAACGGAAAAAAGAACACCCAGACTCAGAACAACCATTTGTGAATCCCACAAAGTGTTGTTGTGGGATTTGAACCCACAACACTCTGCGAAGTGCAGAGCGGCTTCGCGACCGCTTATACCACTAGGCCAATCGTGCAGTCGTATACTACCTAATACTATATATAATAATAATATCTATACCTACTAAGTACATACATATTTGTATACTCGGTACCAACAATTTGTGAAATAAAATGTTGTTTCGAACAATATTTCGAGGGTATTCCAGCAATTAGAAAGTCAATTCTCGTAAAAATTTTGTTCAAAATTCAGGTAGGATCTACTCTGCATCTCACAAATGTCATAAAATGCATTCTCTAAGTAAAGTGTTTATTACTAAGACTAACGAATTTCTGTTTTTGGTTACAAGATGATGTAGTCACATTATAGTCACTGTTGGATATTTTATAGTTTACTATGAGAAGACCTTTTATGACATTAGTCAGATCGTGAGTGAATCGGAACTGAATTTTAAACGAATTGACGTTCATCTGAATTTTCGAGGGTATCTTTGGTTTCTATCAATAAGTATGACGGCCACAGCGCAGCCTGAACGAAAACCTGGCAACTACGCTGGAGATATTAATTCACACAAGTACGTGCGCATACACAGGTGCACTCTCTGTCCCCTCACTCTTACAATCCGATGGGACGGCTATCCGACACGACCAGAGACAGCAACGCAAAACTGACGGTTTTAGGTGCTCTGTTGCTTGTATTATAGTCAGCCTGTGACAGCATGTACCAAGGTTCTCTACTCATTTGTAGCTTTTGAAATACAGGCGTTAATATACTATATAATATACTAATAAAAATACTAACAGTAATTGATATAATTGCCCTGAAAATACTTACAACGTGCACAGAGAGTGTGGGTGCAGACTTGCCGAGCGCCGACCGGCGCATGCGCACCAAGTTTGTACGTGAAGTTTTTGTTGCATCTGTAACAACACAACGTAATTATTATTTAAACATCCTTCTTAAAATAATGGTTAACATATTTATTGTGAAGCTGGGCTTGTTTACTCCAGTCAAGATCTATACCTAGTTAATTATCAGAAATCGGTGTACTTCCATCTCAAAAGCCGAATATTCAAGTTATTTAAAAGAGTGTTATCAAACTTTTTAAGGCTCCAACTACCCGTAACTTTTTTTTTTTAATATGTCGGACATTTGACACACGTCATCTAGTTTCAAACTAAGCAGAGCTTATGCTATGATAACTAGACTGACTGATAGAACACTTACATACTTTTTTTTTGTTAATACATACATATTATACATAGGAAGCACCCAAACTTCGAAACAAATATTTACAGATCATACAAACATTTAGTCCGACCCGGGAATCAAACCCGAGACCTCATACACAGCAGTCGCATTCACTACCGCTACGCCACCGAGGCAGTCACAGACTTTCGTATGGCAACCGAAATCGACAACATAACGTGCTCCTCGAAGTACGGAGGCGTATCAATGTGTATTAATTAACAGCCAATTGGTCACCTATCTTTAGACGGCCCTGGTTAGGATTGCTTAACTTTGTAATGTAAACACACCCACTCGGTTATCGCTTAGCCACGAGCCCCACAAAAAATCGATAACTCTAAAATGAACTTGTATGATTTTATAATCAAACATCACAAAACAAACTTGATAATAATCTGTAACTAAAAATTCATGACTAACTCATATGATTGCTCACCTCGCCAATGACCTAACATTACATTATGTTAAAATATTACTTAGCATTCATAACTCAGTATAATTTCGATACGAGATTACGTAAACACCACATAAATAGGATGACATAAAAATCGACTATATACTGCAAAACCCACTTTAGTAGGTAGAAGAGCCACGCTGATTTTAGCACAAACGGGCCGGCTCGACCGGGGCAGTACTACCCTTTCACAGAAGACCAACCCAAAGCGACAGCATCCGTGTCGTCGTGTTTCGTTGGTGAGTGCGAGACCGGAGGCCCATTGATGCAGGGGTCACAGTTATCATGGTAACTGTGTGACCTTACACTGCCATGATGACTGTCATGCTTTTACGTCCCCAACGGGGGTGTAAGAAGGCATCATACTGCATTTGCAATGGTATTACGTCTTTGTACATCACGACACTACACTGTCGTGATGCACAAAGACGAAACGAAAATGATTGGCTTGCGTTCTATGAGAGAGAGACAGACAGAGAAACATGCGCACGCCGCACGGCTTACTAGCAAAAAGTGTCGTGACAACTTTTCGTCTGAATTTTTTCCGTCTAGCCTCCTTCGCATCGCGCGATCAGGAACTTCGTTCCAAAATGACAAAGTGCGAATTGGAAGGTACGCATAGAGCACCGACTACACGGATGGGGTAATGGTGTAAGCGGTTACTATATTTCTATATTAAGAGACTGCCAAAGTGATTCTACTCTGCCTGACGGAAAGCATGAATAGAATCCAAGAGTTGTGGTCACCATATTCATTGCAAATGCAGATAATGTAGTATGGTGACCCACACTAGGGCGGCCTTGTGAGATGCTTTTTCACACCCCGCTTGGGGACGTAAAAGGCATGACAGTCATTATGACAGTGTAAGGCTTACACAGTTACCACGATAACTGTCACCCCAGCATCAGCGGGCCTTCGCTCTCACACTCACCAACGAAACACGACAACACGGATTTTGGCGCTTTAGGTTGGTCTTCTGTGGGAGGGTAGTACTTCGGCGTTTCCAGCTGCGCTTAATATTGTAGATGTGATACTCACATGGAACAACATTTGTACTATCTATCAATTGTTATTCTGTGTCTGGGCGTTCTCTGTCCTCTTCACATATGTTCACAAAGTCCTTCACAACGCAGAACATATGGGGTAATGCTTTAGTTGTCTTTAAAAAAAGTTTTTGGTGATAAAATGATATAGATGGTTTTAACCAAAATACGATGACAACTTTATATTACGACTATTGAAGTGATGGTCATGTAAAAAACCAAACTAGAAGATTTATTGGTTATTAGGCTATATATTTCCTACAATATTATCTACCAAAGATAATATAAAATTAAGGAATATACATTCTTGGCAAACTCGTGTACAATAAATATTCAAAAGAATCTTTTATCAGACGTATGATATTAACTATTTCACGTATTAGCATCTCAATGTAATGATGTACGCTATAAAAAGACGTCTGTCTGTCTGTTTACAAGAAGGAATTATTGGACTAACTTCTAATATAGAAGTTCTTTAGTTTTTATTATGCTATTTAATAGTTCTAGGTAGTAGAGCCATGATGAATTCAGTACGAACGGGCCGATTCGACAGAAGCAGCACTACCCTCTCACAGAAGACTCTAAAGTGACAGCATACAAAGCTGTCGTCTTTCGTTGATGAATGCGAGACCAGAGGCCTGCCATTATGACTATCATGCCTTTTATGTACCCAAGCGGGGTGTAAAAAGCATACTACTAGGCCGCTATAGTGTGGGTCACCATACTACATTGTCTGCTTTTGCAATGAGTATTATGACCACAATTCTTGGATTTTATTCATGCTTTCCATCGGGCAGAGTACAGTCACTTTGGCAGGCTCGTAATATAGAAAACAAAAAAAAAACAAATTAAAATACAAGTTTCTAAACTACAAGTACACAACAAATGAAATATCTGTTCAATACTACGAACTCTCTATACTACGGGACTCCCGGAGAATCGGTCTACACACTAAACCCCGCGACAGCCTACTTCGGCAGTCGGGAGGAGCTCCAGGAATGCATCAGCGACTTCTGGAGTCCTCTCTGCCGGACCTCGGTACGTACGTACGATTGAGGTACATCCTGGAATGACTGAAGTCACCCCCAGGGCAGGACGCTATTACACACTCTACACAGTAAGAAGTGTCACCTGTCTCGGGTCTTTTGTGGCACTACAAAGTACCTGTGATATTATTGAACTATTAGTTGAGAAAATAAAAAGTTGTCCTAAAAATCCTAGTGACTAAATATTAGAAGGAAAACCTTATCACAGAACCAGTTTAAAAAAAAAAAGTTTATTTTCTGACGATTTGGCAACTAAAATAATTCTTGAAATAACATATAATCTCGGAATAACTTGTAAAATGACATTTCGTGGGTGTAACACGTTTTTTATTGTAATACCGTCATTTGCCAGTAACGATTCCCAAAATACACTGACACGTTGCATTCACGTCGGAACTATTCCAGTTATGTCCGATATATTGCACCTCCGCTCAAACAACGTCACAGTTTAAAAAATTAAATCTTTTTTCTTTAAAGAAGGCAACGCCCATAGGAATATATCTTGTGTCGTGGGGTACTTTACAGATGTACATACATGAAACAGAGAACACACCAAGACACAGAGTAACAATTTGAAGTGTGTGGAGTTTTACGCACAAAACTCAACGCAGTAGAGAGGAATTGTCGACGAAAGTTGAACATTAGAAAAAACGTGAGAAGCTTGCTTGCTTGACTGCACGGATGGCATAGTGGTTCAGGCGGTCATCTCGTCGCTGTCTTTGTGCTGAGTGTTATGGATTCGAAACCTACAAGGGATAACAATTTGTGTGAGCCACAAATTGTTGTTCTGAGTTTGGGCGTTTGTGTCCATCTTATGTATATTTGTAAAGGCCCTCCGTGACACAGGAATATTTCTAGTGTTGGATTGCCGCGGTAGGCAAAGCCACGGCCTTACAGAAAACTTGTGTTAATCCACTTTTTTGTTGCTATATCGTGCTATGATAGTTCTCAATTAGAAAATACAAAACTTCTCAATAGCACAAACGGTTCTTCTGGCACGACCACTGAGTCTAGTAGGAGAATATTTCTACTCTACCTGAAGAACGTTGCGTTAAAAATGTTTTTATTACGGGCCTATAAGTATAAATATATATAACAATAAATTTAAATTTATATCACTTATCTCTTATAATACTACTGTACGTGTATATGTCAAGCTGAACTCCCTAAACGTCTGGACCGATTTGAATGATTTTTTTTTGTATGCGTTTAGGTGGCGTCCTGGATGGTTTAGACTCACAAATCAGACTGGAAGATTTAAAAAGTAAAAAAGAATAGTCTTGCTGTACGAAGTTTGCCAGGTCAGCTAGTTGCATATAAAATACAATAAAAAATTTTACACAATTTTTTTGTTGTTTTGTATATACTAAAACTGCAAATACATACCTGGAGCAGATAGATCCATCACAATTTTTATATATGCAAATATCACATCAACAAATAACATTTACACCTTGCACAAACGCTAAATTATGACTGATGCATGCAAATGACGCTCCGACAGAGGAAAACCAATAGTTATCACTCGATGCTCAGTAGATTGCACTACCGAGACCCATATTTTGTTTCGTGCTATCAACCATTTCATGAAAATGGTTTTTGACCAGCTCTTAGGGCGTAATATCCATAAGCAAAGATGTTTTTGTTCAAAGTAAGTTACAAAAGATTATGGGTTACTCTACTGGAGTCCTAGCGAACATCAGAACGGTATCTTGTCTAGACTGATTATAACTGACATGGTGATTCATCCGAAGATAATAGTTCTACATGTAAACAAAAGATTAAATATTTACATACTGTTAAAGTACTGTTACGATATTGTAAACAAATTATCAGGGTTTAATATATTTATGGGTGGTCATTATGATTAGAATGTCCGGTCGAAGTAGCACGATTTCTATTATCTATAGTTTTTGTTATTTTCACAGTTTTGTTGAGGTCGACACAATGTGCAAAATTTTACAAAAAAAAATTCGCTGATTTTTTTTTTAGCCAATCGTCTCCCTGACGTCGATCCTCCTTGGGAATATAAAGGTTTTCAGACGAAACAAAGGAAGAAGGTAAATATCAACGGCCATGTCAGAGGCTACGGAATCGATCTCGACCCAGGACAAATAACTGTGATGAATATGATCATTTCTGCTGTGCCTGGGTGTAATTTGTAAATAATATTATTCCTACGTATTTGCAGCAATATCCATCCTGAGATACAGTCCTCATATCTTGAGGGCAAGACGAGGTCAGAACAAAAGAAATTCGTTCGTAGACGGGATTGGAGAATAGCTGGCAAACAAAGATAAGTGTAGTAATATATTTTCTTCAATATGTGGTCATCTTAATTTCCACCTTTAAAAGTCCACTGCTGGACATTGACCTTTCATTGGGCTTGGCAAGGATGGGTTGGTATAGGGCTTCTTTCAAGTTTTCCTTCTCTTTGCAGCACTATTGTCGTACATAATTTGTTCCCTTAGTCACCTCTTACGATACCCACGGGATGAAAGGAGTGTAGACACTGTATTCTTAACCAGTCACCATTCGAAATATATAAATATATGGTATTTACTTAATTTTCAAGGTAATTTGCACTTAATTGTTTTATATCAGAGAGTACAAATTCATTTAACAGTAAAGTAAGTGTTCTTTGACATGTAAATATACATATTTCGACACTGAAATTTTTGATGTCCAAAATAATACCTACGTACATGAACTCTTGCCCGTCTCATATCTGGGTTGGCAACAACAACTTCCCAGCAGTTGTTTCTATTTTGACATAACTCATTAGCACTTTCGTCTAATATCGGTACTTACTAGCGTCTCTGCCATGGAGGACACATTCTCCAGCACAAGCGGACAAGTTCAACAGAAGTAGAACCTCACCAATAACCGAAGTCACGCAATTCTTTTATTACTTTGCCGGTAAACGAGGTTACCGACACCAACTTTCTCCTATCTTCTGGAAAGAGTTGTGACTCTTTAACTACTAGGTCCACCTGCTCGTTTGCCCCTTTATACGATACAAAAATCTTCAATTATGGTCAGTTTATGTATTGAACCATTTCTGCATTGCTTTATCTTTAAGTGAACGTTTAAATATAACTTGACTAAATTCGTCAATTTAAACTAATACACGGTGTATTTTAGCCAATCATTTACCAATTCACAGCTAACCTACATTCAATAAACAGTTTTCAGTATTTACAAAGCGAGGCGAGTATCGTAATTTATATAGCAGATAACAGTAACATGTCACGAGTTTAATATTATGTTTACATCTGACTGACAGGTCAGGCGCACCTCTGGCGCGCCCCGAACGCAACATTCGTATCGCTGTGTTTATGATCCATTTTTATTAATACTTGCCAGTGCCCAGAGGTAGAAATTGGATGGTGCTGGATTTAATTTACATAATTTAAACAGCATAATATTCTTTTATCGCATTCTTTTACCCCTTTTTTTTCTGTGCGGATATCCCCCTAGCTACTGGTGGTTATGTCGGACTCGAACCGACCAAAAACCCCACGCCGTCTCAGGTACCAGTAGTCGGGGAACCAGGTGTACCTTAGAAAGGAAATCCCTGGAACATTCTTTTACCCCTACAGTTCGAGGCATTTGTATCCCCCAGGAGGGTGAGCGTTAAGCAGGCGGTCGACTAAAAAGTAAAGATTCTTTGAAAAGTAAAGTCAAGACTACAAAAAGGGCGTAGCTTCGGGTCGTTTTAATAATGACTTGGAATGTTGATATACTCCTAGATGATTTCGGCCACGTCTACCAATCTAAACGGAGATCAGTCAAATACGCACGGGATATTATAGTGCAAAAGTGAGTGCGCAAACACAGGTGAAGTCTCACACAACAACCCGGAGTTCGGCAGTTGGAATCTTATCCCCGAGCCTCGAAGCGCACGTAAAACTGTCGATTCTACGCCTGATCTCTCTCTGGTGGTGTCGGATAGCGGTCCCATAGGATTGTCAGAGTGAGGGCACAGAGATTGCACTTGTGTTTGCGCACTTAACGGCAGTATACTGTATTATTTAACCACTTGATGTTTCAAATTATATTAATTAAATTATAAACGTGACTTTAAAGCCAATTAAACTGGTTATGCCGTTGAGCCTTGGAAAATGAGCGAGGCGAAATGTATTCTTACTAAGAATTGTCATCATTTTTGTCGGTCTTGACGGTACGTGCTAATTGAAAAGTCTCCTAGGCCGTACTTATTCTCATAATTTCAGACTTTACCTCAGTGTTATATCAAAATCCAAAATAAAAAAAATCATTATAGAAATATCGCAAAAGACAAAAATAATATTGTAATCACAAAACATAACTATAGTATGTAAAATTAGTAAATAGAGTCGCTTGAATTGCACTTAACGAATAGGTTGAATTTATTTCTTGGGTGCGTTTTCGTCTGCAACCCCTCCCTCCGTTTCATTCTGGAAGAAAGTGTCAAAGGACAGCAACACACTTATGACTCTTGAGATTTAGATGTTCATGGGTAATTCCCCTTTCCCCATTCCTGTCTATACTAATACTATAAAGCTGAACAGTACTATTTCTAGTATCACTTGTTTTGTTGGACTGTATTTCACAAGTAGTTTGTTTAGTTGACCTCGCTAATCTTAAGAACTACTGGTTCGATTTGAAAAATTCTTTCAGTTTTCGGTAGCCTAATAATCGAGAAAGGCTATGTATACTGTATATCGTCACGATGGCAGCAAAAGGAGCGGAGTATCAATGGAAAATGTTTCAAAAACGGGGGTAAATTAATGGTTTTGAGAATTCCCATTACGTGCGCTGCGTAAAAAGTTTGTAAAAATCATGTCTGAAAGAATTATTTCCCTTTAAAAGTTCTATAAAAAAGTCAACGCCAGCATATATCTATCTTCTAAGGTTGGTTCACTATATTATTTTTATTGTAAACAAATTTATTCATGCTTTATAATGACACTACAGGCAATAGGAGAAGCAGGCGAGTTCAGCTAACACCATATAAAACGCTAGTATCTGGAGTTTCAACACATTATTGATTGCCTCGATGGCATAGCGGTAGCGAAAGTGGCTGCTGTGCTTGAGGTCTCGGGTTTCGGAGTTTGGGTGTTTTCTATGTATCTACAAAACAAAAGTATATAAGTATCCTATCAGTTAGTGTAGTTAGGATAGTACAAACTCTGCTTAGTTTGAAACTAGATGGCGTTGTGCTTTAAATGTCTGAACATTTATTTATTAGTAATAGTTAGTTACATCATTACACCCGATTTGTGAAAGGGTGATCACCGCACAAAGTTAACTAACTATATGTCTAATCTCTTGTCAAGTATAAGTTGCGGTAAGTATGATTGAGCGCTTAGAATTAACAGAGCTGTCATATTACTGCTCAATCATATGGCAAATGTCATTTCAATCTATACTAATATTATAAAGAGGATTTTTTTTTGTTTGTTTGTACCCTAAAGGCTCTGAAACTACTGTACCGATTTTGACCGTTCTTTCACTAATAGAAAGCTACATTATCAAGGAGTAACATAGGCTATAATTTATTTGAAAAAAAAATTGAGATCCGTATTATAAATTGAAATTTGTAAGCCAAGGTGTACAAAAACTTCACAAAAGGAACATATGTAACCCGACGTGTGATAAAGTACCAAAAGAATCCTTATATCGCGTATGCTGTGGAAATCACTGATGATAGAGCAAAGTGATTGTGAGAAATCGTGATATCTATAAAATTGTCCGCGATCCCATATGTCTAACTATTACAGTTATGCCACAGTAACTCCGTTTTTGTCCACCCGTGCGAAACCGGGACGGGCCGCTAGTTTTCAATAAAATTGTTTAGTTAGAAAGGATAGACTGATTAATATATGAGTATATGTTATCATACGTACACGAGCTATCGTTATATACTTGCATTCACGTTTATATAATATATAATGTATTCATTATATATCTAATCGGGTACAATAAAACTGATGTGTTTATTTTTAATACGGACAGCGAGCGATTCACCTCATTTACGCATGAAAATCCTTGAAAATATCGTATTTTCTTTACTAGAATATGCATGTATGTATTATACATCTAATTGTTTGTCTTGAACCACTGTCTCTGTTGGTAAAAACTTCATTAAAAATCCGTCGCATAGTTTGAAAGATAAATACAATATTTCGGACATTTGACACACAACGCTATCTAGTCCCAAACTAAGCAGAGCTTGTACTACAGGTACAAGGCTACTGATATAAATACTTATATACTTTTTTTTTGTAAATACATACATGTTATGCGTAGAAAACACCCAAACGCCGAAACAAATATTTGCAGATCATGCAAACGCTTAGTTCGACCCATACGCTGCCACTGCGCCACCGAGGCAGTCAAATCAGCGCAGCAGTGACCATAAATGCAGGTGCAACTGCGGAGAACAGACGTTCTCCCTAGTACCTTTTGCTCGTGGCTTCGCCTGCGTGTACGTCTATTTTCGAAGTAAAAAGTGACCTGTTTTCAGAAGTAAAAGGATGATCAAAATCAGTTTAATGGTTTAGGCGTGAAGGCGTACACATTTGTACATCAATTTATCCTTATTTATTGGTTATAGCAATTAATAATTTCTCTAACGGACGTAGTCTGAGAATCATTACTATATTACAGTTACCTTAGAAAATTGACTTACCGATAGAAACTCATTTTCATTTCCGTTATGACTACTGGCAGTCTGCTAAGATTTATCTCTGTCGACTAAGATGATGTATTCCTTGCCGATATCGGCCACGACGGTCAGTATCAACAGAGACCAGCTAACCACAACTGTGTGCGTAAACACAGATGCACTCTCTGTTCCCTCACTCTTACAATCCGAACGGTTATCCGACACGACCGGGAAAAGTTTAGGCGAAAGATTATGTGTGCCATGCTCTCCGAGGTGTGAGAGTTGAGACTCCAACTTTCTAACTCCCGATTGTAATTAAGCATTTCTATAATCAGAAAAATTCAATATCGAACAAGAATCGAACTCAAGATCCAAGTCGACTTAGATAACATCCATAACAATGTTATCTAATGATATGTTGCAAATTTATCGATACGACGATCATTAGTTTAAATTATCTATAAACATTTTAATGTTTATTGATATTTACGTGAATACATGCTTAGTTTAAACACTATTACTCAAATAGCGTTGTAATAACTTTCAAAATATATATGTTTAGATAGTTTTGTGGAGGGAACGGGTGACATGTCCCTCCGACACAAAGGATCATGCCTGGCGGGCCGCGTCCTGACGATTGATGTTGGGATGTTGTATATATGCTAATCGCCGCGAAAATCTCTATTTCGTGACACAGGATTAGTAGTTGCTCCGTAGCTCATTACACTCCGTAGCTCGACATATTTTCGCTAGATGGCGCTGTTGTATATTTTTGTTTGTGCTGTATATGGAAGTCGCCACAGTTTTTAAATAGCAAACATTTTCGCGGAGCCTTTTTCTCAAACAAGTAAGAGGTCGTCTTTAAGTTTACCGCGTTACGTTTTTTACATAGAGCGACTGCCTTCAGACCTCCACGACCCAAGTACTAAGTTTTGTAAAAAATACTACTGTCAGACTTCTTATGGCTGCAACTATCGTATGGTGATGTGTTCCTCGAGACATAAAAATAAAAATGATGGTCTAATTCATTAGTATGACCAACATCTACTAACAGCCTCGGTGGTGCAGCGGTAGTGGATGTGACTGCTGTGATTGAGGTCTCGTATTCGATTCCCGGGTCGAACCAAATGTTTGTATGATCTGTAAATATGTATGTATTTACGAAAAAAACTATATGAATATTCTATCAGTCAGTGTAGTTATCGTAACAGAAGCTCTGCTTAGATTGAAATTTAGATGACGTTATGTGTCACGTGTCCGAAATATTTATTTATTTATTTATCTACTATCATCAACTGTTGTTGTTCAATTTCTAAAACATGAGTAACAAAGATCTAACAGATCATAAAAACAGACACATTCTATATCATTTCAGCTCAATAGGCGCAGAAATTCTTGAGTTTTCTAAACGTACATAAATCAAATTAACATTTATATATGGATATACACAATAAAACACCATGTATATACAAACAGCAACTGGAAGTGCTGTATATGACAATATCCGGTGATTAAAATTCAATTGCTGTCACATTTATTTTTGCATTTCCTTTTTATTCGATTCTAGACGTCTATTACTTTAATTAATTGAATTTAAAATAGGTTATGTTATGCACTTATGGTAGAGTTACTTATATGGAGTATTTATTTTTGTTTTAGTTCAAAACAGAACCAAACACTTACAAAAATAGTTTATGTTAGTCTAATATTAGCGACTCGCACCGGCACGCACGGGTGCAATCGGCGTAACTCTGCGCGAACGTTTTGATTCCCTGATATCTGCTGAGATATTCATTTTAAAGATATGCTGTTAAAGGCAATTTTGATCTACATTAAGAGCACAACGTATCTCACGTATTTACTTGGATAAGGGTAAATGTTGTATAAGTCATAATTAATTGGAGGGTTACCCCACAAGCAAATTTAATCTTAAAGTATAAAAATGGTTAGTTCGAGTTATCCGCAGGATATAGAAGTATACCATCGCCATATTTTTGTAGATATTTTTAAGATACACAAATCCGTACATCAGTTTAATATATCTAGTAACAATTAAGTCAATGTTAGCGATAACAGTTTTCAGAAATTTTGTGTTTTAAGAAACATTGACTTTTTAATATGTTCTATTACTGTAACATGGGTGTATTATATATGTAAACCTTCCTTGAAACGTAATCTAAGTGGTGGTCAAAACTATATATAAATCCATTGAGTAGTTTAAAAGATATAAGCTTACAAAAAATAAAAAAGTCTTCATTTTCTACTGTGTAAAAATTATTGAATTAAAATTATTTCGATTTATTTCAGTCAAATTGATGTGAGTGAGTAATTTTTTTTACCAAAGGATTAAATAATTTTAAAAAATCACAAGTTTATAAATCGTTGTTTTACAATCAACTTACATATACATACATACACCTTATAAAAATCAAATAATTTTTAATATTTGTCATTAATCAATAAAATTAAAGTAATATTATATTTAAAACGATAACAAACACCATTTATATGCGTTCAGGAAATGAATTTCAAGTTACGGAAATCAAATTTCGAATTATTGGCAATCCATCTAGTGACACACATATATACAGCATGTGTTAAATAATTATTTCAATATAAATTAACCTAGTTTCCAAAGCAATGAATTTAATTAAGATTTTGTGGATATTTTGCAAACGTATTTTTTTATGTCTGTGTATGGTATCATTCAAATGACGTACTGTCACATCCATATTTCACAAGCCTGTACTTAGCTTTATGCAAATATTTCTAAAACGTTCAATTTAATCCTACATTTATACATTGCTCACGCGCAGGTCGTAGCAATCAAAATACAAGGCACGTGAAAAACAAACTTGGCAAAGTTCCTGATTTTTTATGCTCAAGACACAAGTTTATATCTGCGTATTTCATAACTCAAACAGTAAAAATAGGGTGATACTTTTTTACAAAAAACAAGTTTAAAAATATTATTTTTAAAATGATGACCTACTAAAAATAAGAAATGAATGATATATCACATTCGTGGAGCCTTGGGATTCATGTGGAAACAAGATGACAGTGTGGTGACGGATTAAGAATACAGAATGTCACCACCCCTACTCACCCCATGTGTGTTGTAAAAGGTGACTCAAGAGATCTGTGTAGAGAGAGACTACACAGGAGAACACCACTGCAAGAAGAAGGAAAACTTGAAACAAGTCCTATACTAACCTGTCTGACCAGCATGGTATAATAGGCCAAAACCACCTTTGTAAGGCGAGGACTATGTCTAGCAATGGACTCTTGAAGGCTGTTGATGAATGTAACTGCAGCTCGCTTTGACTTTGTGGAGACTGTCTTTGCAACCGCTACAGGTTTCCCACCGCTATTTCCTACGTCATTCAACTCCATAATAAGTTGACGACACACGATGATGCTTCGCGTCTGGGCCCAGTATGTAAACATAACCCTGCCTGGTCCATCAGTTATTTACACCGTATTTTTCTCTGGCAGCCATAAAGATATCGTGACGTGTCTTCGTGAGGAACTCTGAAACGGTGACACCGGAACCTTTCAGCTTGGTTTTGCTGAACCAAATGTTGTCGCGAGTTGAGATAGATTGCAGCTTAACCAAGATTGGTCTAGACCTCTGCAAACCCGTCTGACGACCCAACCTTTGGCTTCGCTTGATGTCATTTACATCAAACTTCTCCTGCTCCAGCCGGTCTTTGATAAGGGAGGCAATCACCTTGGTAGTGTCCTCTTTCCTTTCCTCAGCTACACCATGGAAGAGGAGGAATTTCCTACGCCCGTGCATCTCAAGCGCATCAATGTTCTTTGCGATTGCTGATGCAAGTTTGTCAAGGATTGCATAGTTATCAGTTTAAATGCAACTCAGTTGTCAGACTGGGGATGCTGGTAGGTACACTTGGTTCCTTCTGCAGTTTAGCCTCAAACTCAGCCATCCGCTTGTGAAAGTCAAGGTTCATGTGAGTGATGGATTCAGAGAATTTGTTCATTGTGGAAGTGGTATGAAACAGTGGCACTAATAGTGTGAACTACACAAAGGAGAACACTAAATCCGGCAGGCATAATATCTATATGTAGCTTTTCATTAAATTTATTCTAAATATAACTATGTTTACTATTTTTATATTGTTAATGTGATATATACTTTGGTATAATCATACATCACTACTGGACATTGACCTCTCTTCAGATAGGTTTTAGCCTTACTATGCTAGCCAGAAGGGTTTTTCTTTCAAGATTTCCTTCTCTTCGCAGTGCTGTTTCTCTTTCCTTTTTTTGTGTACTTGTATTAAATTCATATAGACTTTCAAGTAGTCCTATTCGATATACTCGTATAACATCTTACATTCCACTCGTCATCTGACGATCAACTCTAGCACCGTGCGCTCTTATTGGTAAAAAGTGTGCGGTTCCAGGTGTTACACACTTTCGTCCCTTTTTACAATAGCAATCTCACAATGTGCAGGAATAACTACAATGTTTTCTGTATCTTTTTTTTAGACATCACTCGCATTACGGATATTCCTGTGTCGCGTAAGACTTAAGAAAGGTAAATGGAATGAATGACACAAAGAACACTCAAACTCGGAACAATATATGTAATTTGAAGCCATAACACTCAGTTCAGTAGAAAACGGCGAAGTGATTGTTTAAACCACTACGTCATGCGCGCAGCATTACGTTATATTGAAATAGAAACCTTCATCTATCAAACAATATTGGCATCAATGAACTGTAATGATGAATAATCAATTTTAATTTATGCCGACTTCGAGTTTGAAAGACCATAATGAGTCCTGGTTGACCTTGCCAATGTCGAATGAAAAGTAAATCTGAGAGTTTTATTTTCAGGAGTATTTTAGTGTTTATGTAATATCCTACTAATATTATAAATGTGAAAGTTTGTATGAATGTTTGTTACTCTTTCACGCAAAAACTACTGGACGAATTTGGATGAAACTTTACAGTAATATAGGTTATATATCGGAATAACATATAGGTTACAATTTGTAATGATTTTATGTAATTTTGGACATAATATAACGATACATGTCAATTAAGTCGTACGCTGCCTAAATCATTAAAGTTGATTGTTTGTATGTTCTGTTACGAAACTTAATGAGACAGACCAAATTCCATGTGAGCAAAGACGCAGGCAAAAGCTAGTATGTAATAAAATCGAAAATTATCGCATGGTGGTTTACGGTGTTTCATAAAACTTTTTTAATTATTTTCTCCAGCTTCATGCTCCATGGATTTTAGCCATAATCATAAACAGTCATAAATATTTCAAGTATAATACGCTTTCTTGTATCATATTTCTTTAAAAATGATACAGAGAATCTTCTTCATGCATTAATATATGGATTTTATGCTTTCGTATTAATATCCGTGTGGTGACGAAATACGGAATGCGACCACCCCAATTCATCCCACGAGTGTCGTAAGTACAATGTTAAATTCGCTGAAGTTTCCACCCATTTCAACTAGCATTAATTAGGCATTTTAATTACAGTGGAACATGTAAACAGTTGGAGATATTTACACATTTGTAGGGCTAAATAATTACCCAAATATGTTCTAATAAATGCTAAATGGCATGAAAACAACGAAAGCTGTTTCACAAGGTTGTTTCAAATTCGTGTATGAATTAGTAGAATGGTACGTAATACACAATTAGTATTTGGACTATATACGATATTAAAGCATATGAGTATACAAAAACAATTTCCTGCCGAGCCTTTTACTAGGTAGTAGAGCCACGCAGATTTCAGCACGAGCGGGCCGGCTCGACCGTGGCTACCCTCCCGCAGAAGACCAACCTAAAACGCAAGCATCCGTGCTGTCGTGTTTCGTTGGTGAGTGTGAGACCGGACGCCCATTGATGCAGGGGTGACAGTTATCGTGGAAACTGCGTAAGCCTTACACCGTCACAATGACTGTCATGCCTTTTACGCCCCCAAGCGGTGTGTGAAAAAGCATCTCACAAGGCCGCCATAGTGTGGGTCACCATACTGCGTTGTCAACATTTGTAATGAGTCTGGTGACCATAACTCTTGGATTCTATTCATGCTTTCCATCAGTCAGAGTAGAGTCACTTTGGCAGGTTCTTAAGAGAGAAAAAAAAACATTTTTTTTTCTATCACCTTCTAGCAACGCCTTCTATTTCCAAAGTAAGCAAAGTTAGTACTATGGGTATTAGACAATTGATTTAAACACATATACTTTTTTATACATATTATAAATATGTGTTATTTCCCTTCAACACAAAAAGTGAATCCACCGACCACACTATTGGCCCGACCCGGCAACGAACCCTAGACCTCTTGATTGGCAGTCGCATACGTTAATCGCTGGACTAACAAGGCGTGAAGGCTTTTCTTGTGTACATTTTATATTAATATAATTCAAATAGTTACTACATTCGGCATATCAACTCTGTAGTCATGCCGCGACTCCGTCATTCCTAGACTAAACCTTAAGAGACTTTTTATTAATCTTTTTTTAAAGCTTGTATTGCAAATTGATTAAACAACTTCGTGTCACGTTCCAAGGAAGTCTGACATAAAATTTATAAAAAAAATCACTGTGGATTTGTAACCTTATCAACGTTGTTTTTCCAAACAAAAAGTTTCTTAACAGATGGCTGTCAGATTACGCATTTGTTACTTTATTTTGACACTATAGCAGAAATTTATATATCGTATTCTAATTTTCATTTTTAGATGAACAATGCTGTGTTATAATTTCTTCAAGTTTACCCTTTAATGCCTCCTCTACACTACTCGCGAAGTTGGACGAAGTTCCTCGGTGGAGTACTCTAGAAAGTCAGCCGAGGCGAGGTGAAGTTTGACGAGGTAAGCCGAAGTGCCTCTCTACACTATTGTGTATTCGTCTAACATCGTCCAACTTCGTGAGTAGTGTAGAGGAAGCGTAAGGTCCAAATTACTTTTAACTGTCTTCAAAAAAAGGAAGATGGTCTCAACTTCTGTCACCTTGAAACTCCGTCACTTATGACGTGATTTGTAAAAAATCTATAAAGGAATTTTCTTCTTGTTTGGTTCTATTCAAATCGCTAAAATTTGGAAGATATCGGTAAATTATTTGAGTATAGGTATATATTACGTTGCTTCTTATTCTTTTTTAAGACAATTCTCGCATTAGAAATACTCGTATATCTTGTGACGCTGGGAACTACACAAATATCCATGGTATAGGCACACAGAACAACTATTCTTAGGACATCATACATGGATTATACAGGTTGTGCCATGTGGAAATCTCCAACACTCGGTGCATTCGAAAGCGGTAAGGTAACCGCTTAAACCGCAATCTGTGCTATGTTTTACTTGAACATGTAAAGATCCATCAATATCATCAACAGCCTTTTACAGTCCACTGCTGGAGCCTTTCCTTAACGAGGAGGTTTTGGCCTACTATACCACGCTGGCCAGACGTGTTGGAATAGGGTTTGTTTCAAGTTTTCCTTCTCTTTGCAATGATGTTGTAACACTATGTATTCTTAATCCGTCACCACACGGACATCAATATACACTATTATATTTATACTTAGAATCTTTCAAGTGTTTACTGATATTTACACTCAACTTTAAATCTAAATATCTGTAGATATTTCGAGTTAAAATACAATTTTTCTACGTTTCTTTGACCATTTTACGTGGACAGATGAAATAGAACGGTTAGTTGTGATCACTATTATCAGCGACTCGTTTATAAGTTAACAAGACATAGTGGATTATGGATAATAATATATATAATATATACATACATATTATCACGTCTGTTATCCAGGAGGGGTAAGCAGAGGCACATTAAACACCCACTTGTCACCAGTGTTTTCGTCCAACATGGGTGGCGATCCTATTGCCGCTTATCAGGATTTTTTGTTTACCAGCCTCGTCGGCCGATCAGCAAATACACCACTTGCATATGAAGTCGGGCCCTAAGCTCTTGGTGGGAACTCTATACACCCGTGATTAGATAATGTACAAATTTGCTAGGGTTAGACTCCTAGAACACAAAACTTTTTTGTGTCTACCTTTGGCTCGTTCAATATTCTCCATAAGACGATTTGACGAAGGCTATTGATATTACATCGGCGTTCTCTCCTTCATTATCCATTGTTTTTTACACCAATACTATTAAATTTAGTATCATTATTTACTGCCTATCGCACACATATACAACAGACTTAACAGTAAACCCCTCGCACACTAAACCAATCAATTCGCCTCTCGGCCGTAAACCTTCACTAAATAATTCGTATTCTTTACGAATGTTATCCACGAGCCCAATTCACCCTTTATATCAAACATCAAATAAAGTATTCTCCAAGTCGTATTTGTTTACGTGAACGTCATTTTATTGTTACGTTACAGCGGTATATGTAAATAAACGTAGTATAAAAAAATTGACAGTAAAAGTCAGAAATGGTAAATATTGGACGATCCAGAACATTCTCATCAATATCATATATCTGTCCGTGAGATGACGGATTAAGAATACATAGTGTACTCATAGTGTATTCATCCCGTGGGTGTCGTAAAAGGCGACTAACGGAACTAAGTATGCAAGACAACATCATTACAAAGAGAAGGGAAACTTGAAACAAACCCTATTCCAACCCGTCTAGCCAGCGTGGTACAGTAGGCCAAAACCTCCTTGCTAAGGAGAGGCCTATGTCCAGCAGTGGACTGTAAAAGGCTGTCGATGATCCATATCTTAATTTTTATTTGAGTTCGGCAAAATGAAAAGTTGTTTTTTTTTCTATGACAGTCCAGAACCTACTGTATTGGAGCAATGAAAAAGGACATGCTTAGAGACTTCAGTTGAGGAAATGAGAACTTTAAAACCTCAAATATGCTGAGCTGAGTATCAATATCTCCCTTCATGATGATGTTACATGGGTTTTAAATAAGTTTTATCATTATTACTGTAGCCAAATTCTTAACATCAACCGTTGGGTTGCTATCAGACATGATGAGATGATCATATCTCGTAAATGGGGTCTCGACGGCCTAGTTAGAAAGTCCTCGCTTTTCATTGAAGGTTCGTGATATCTGTTCCTTCACACTATGTATTAGAGACATGATGATAGTTGCAACCTCTTCTCGCGTCGTTGTTCTCCTTACTGAGGGTTGTGATTCCGGACAGTTGGTTGCATGAAGAGCAACGTGTAGATTGGTGTCCAAGGTTGTTCGGATCTGGTAAGTCCATCTAATTGGACTACGTCCTCTTGTTCTTAAGCTGTCAACCTTTTCGGTAACCATAAGTTGCTCAAGGTTGTTTCTTAATTTTCTTTTTTTTTTAATCAGAGCCTGCCAAAGTGACTTTATTTGCAGCTAGTTGTTTATAAATGCAAATAAAATGTAAGTAGAATGTTACATAGTGTAACTAAACATAAAAATTCTACCGCCTGCTACTGTTTAAGGCCGTATGTGCGAATTTCGTTTTACTCATAAAGATATGGGTCCTTTGGTGCGTGACGTCACAGATGATAACGCCATGTTTTTTATAGCCAATGAGCAATTATCAACTCACGTCCAGTCCCACGCCACACCTGTGACGTGAACGATTTTTGTTTTTCTTTACACTACACACAATTCGATTCGTGGGACAATGCACTCTGAGGTCGAGTTCAAGTGTCAAATCGAATCAGTTCAAACAGTTCTTTCTGAAGGAATTTATATAAAATGTGACGTCAGACTGTGCTATTGACAGATTTTTACTTTCAATGTACTATCAATTGCAATGACTGCCTTGGTGGTGCAGTGGCAGCGTATGTCTGCTGTGCTGAGATCTCGAGTTCGATTCCCGAGTCAGATCACATGTTTGTATGATCTACAAATATTTATTTTAGAATTTACCAGTCCAATATATTTACAATGAAAAATATTGAATTATTGTATTCGTCAACCAAGTTTTTCACAATACAAGCGTTGTTTAGTTTAAAAATAGATGGCGTTGTGTGTCAGTTTTCGAAAATACGTAAAGTGAAAAATGTTTTTTTTAATGGCATAAATCCCACACACCACACCGAGCCGGCCCCTCACGGCTGTCGATATACATATAAGTTTTAATTTCTAAACGACAACTATATTAGCATAATTAATGTCCTCTGGCCTTGTTTCTTCCGCGACCTCACCTCCTTCATCTTTTCCCACACAATCCATAAACAAAAAACACTTAGATTTCGCTTTCGATGATGTCGTGAAAGTTGTAGAGTATTAATTTGGCTATAATTTAAATATTGTGTTATTTCCCACGCGAATTTGTTTAACCTCTGTTTGTTTAGGTGACACGATCGCTAGAGCTCGTATGCCGTAAAAGGCCAACCAAAACCCTATACTGTATTCGCTTAGATTTTATTGAATCAATGTTCAAGGACTTACAAAAAAGGACCACTCTGAGACCACCTTGTAAAAATATCTATCGAAAATTTACTTGCATTACATATAATTTAAACACTTTGAAGCTATTATATTCACACCTATTTATTAAAACGCGACAGTTTTTAATATGCCTGCACTTTGGTCCCACTTACGCCATATTTTTGCATTCAAGTGAGTTATTTTGAGACTTAATTGAAAGGAAAAGGACGACAGTAATAGGAAAAAGACTTAATCGAAAGTCTGACGATTAAAAACTACAAGTCAATTTTTTTTTATTGATATCAATGACTCTGGTTTGATTAATAATAACTAAGGCCTTGATACGAACTGGTTATGGATTAGAAACTCATCCCGCACACTGACTACTTCTTATTTACGCAAGCATTTAGCGTAGATATGTTCAAATCAATACTGACAAAGCAACACTCAAAAGCGTGATCTTTTTTAACGTGTGAAATCGACTAAGGGTCATCACCTCACCGAGACGATATTTTGAATTGATCCGACTGACACCACACGGTGTTTCGTCTCATATAGGTATATTTAAAGGACTTGAATATACCCTAGACAGGGAGTCCTCGAGGATCTTGGTACACTCATGACGTGCCGGTAAACGGTTGGTGAGTATACTTGGCACCCAGCCTTTGGAATGAAAAGTAATTTGGGCAACTGGATACTAGAATTATGAGTCTTATACATCTATAAATATAAAGTATTAAGTTGGTTTATGTACGCTTCAAAAACTCAAAAAACTCTACACAGATTGAGTTAAAACTTTGACAGGATATGATTCCCTTCAAAGATTATTTACATCAAAATTCGCATAAGTTTAGTTCATCATTTCTCGTAAATGCAAACTCAACGAGTCACATAGGTAACAGATAGTTCAGAATACACAAGTAAGTATGTAAAAAATTTAGATCTATATCAATACAACAAGTGTTGCAAACAAAAACAAATATTATATTATCTATGATAAAATCAAATATCTAAAGCTCTCTACCTACCGTTTCTGAGATTACGAGAGAAATATACTATCAATGTTATGCGTGAACGTTATCAATGTACTGATAGTGTTTACTAGTTTTGGATTTCAGATAATCTATTAATAAATTGAGGATATAAATAATATACTTATTCAGCTGAAACAGTATACAGTTAAAGCCTGGAATTCATTACTAGCGCACATGTTTCCCTCCTACTACGATCCCGGGTCCTTTAAGCGGGGCGTGAAAAAACATCTCACTAGGCCCCCATAGCGTGAGTCGCCATACTGCACTGTCTTCATTCGCAGTAAGTACGGCGATCACTGCTCTTGGATTCTATTCATGCTTTCCATCAGGCAGAATAATCACTTTGGTAGGTTGCTATAAAAAAAAAATGACGTAACTCATACTGTATATATTACATACACTCTAGACTTAATCGAAGTGTGTTGGGGCAAATTTATATTGCGCGATGTAGAATTGTTTGTTACTCTACAGTTTGCTGTATTTGGATGTCGTAATTTACTGGTGGTTATAACTTTTAAAGACTATTAAGAGTGATCGTTACGACTTCTTTATAATACAATAAATAACATCAACATCCACAAATTATCTACAATATATATGTATTTAGAAATATATAGGTATGTTTATCATCAATCTGTTTACTATGGCAACATCACACTTACCACTCGAACGCGTGATCCCAAACGAGGCAGGGTCTGTACCTGGATAGTGTAGTGTAGACAGTCATGCGCAAAAAGTGTTAAGTTAAATAGGTAGCTAACTCATTGTTGTACAAGAAATAATACATATGTAAGTCTCATTAAAGGAAAGTTATAAAAACTTATTTATTTCATCATCATCATCATCGACAGCCTTTTACAGTTCACTGCTGGACATAGGCCTCTCCTTAGCAAGGAGGTTTTGGCCTACTATACCACGCTGGTCAAACGCGTTGGAATAGGGTTTGTTTCAAGTTTTCCTTCTCTTTGTAATGATGTTGTCTCGCGTACTTGATTCCCTTAGTCGCCTTTTACATAGTACTAGTACCACATAGGTAACACTATGTCACCACATGGACAGTTTATTTATTTATTTATACTTAAGAATAAATTACAAGTTTTATTTTAACGACAGTTTCTGCACTAAGGACGTGGCAATCGACAACCAAGATGATATTTTGCAATATTTAAATACTTATATAACTTAATACACCATTGTGCATTGTTAATGTAAGAACTTTTGCCTAAAACTAGACACTTATTGAACCTACTTGGTACGGTGTTTCTACCATAAAACCACTTCTGTTTACATCAAACACGGACCATGTACGTAAAACCAGTATATTCAACCCAGACCCACATACCTACCTACACAGATCTCGAACCTTGCCTACACTAAACACATGTATACCTGACCTTAGTTATGTTATGACTGCAATTGCGCAAGCGCAATAACGTGTGACAAATACGCCATGTTGCCAATGAAATTGTATATCAACAAGCGTTTATCTGTTACAGATATTGTTGTTTTGAGTTCAATTGATTAGCAACGTAAATGAAATTATATGAGGGAAATGAAAAGACGCATCTGGATATGGGTATCATTTTTAAACAGCATTCCATCAACAGTAAACATTGCAAGGGACCTTGAAATATCTTAAAAAGGGTCCCACTGGACATTCTGCTTGCTGATCTTAGCCAGTAGGCGTCACTGTAGTACTCCATTATCGGAGTACAGAACTCTGCCCACCTAGCACAGAGAGGTGCACGTGGAACAAGCCACACCGTCTTCTGCTAGAGCAAAGGACTGCCACGGTCTTTCCACCCAGGCCACACTCCAGCACGTCTTCTGCGGGACGGGAAAGTACCAGTTCACTTCCATACCCTTTCAACAGTCTCTATAACCTGTATCTAGCGGAAAGCGAGATAAGATCTACTGCTTGTTAGTCTTTCTATCAAATACAATCATAAATATACAACTCTGCTTACCTTATCGATATATCTAGAGAGGTGCGGTTGTAAAACTCTTGAAAGCCCGTTAAAACCCCGCGGATAAATGTTATATCCGCCGTTACAATCCTTTATAAAAATATTTACGTAAAAAGGAAAGTTTAACTGCCATGCCATAACTCATCATTATGCGTAAATTATACAGAAACCACACAACAATAGTAGACTTCGCATGCGAAACATTTATCAGAAATATACCTCTCTAGGCCTGTCCTTAATTTCTTTAAGCTTCTCTATTGATTGATTGAAAGGTCTCCATTCAACGAGGTCGCGATATTAATGACGTATTCGATCGTTTAAGAAATGTATTCGTGGATACGGATACAAATACGTTATAATTGTGTCTGGATCAATAAAAAAATTGAGATGTGATCTTTTTAGGTACTGCCAATACACGAAATGTTAAAACGAAAGTAAAGGACTAAAACTTATTTTTTTTAACAATATATTTTAATACGAGGTACAGGTAGAGGTTTAAGATTTGAGGTTTAATCTCATAATAAACACAATTAAGTAGTTATTTACAAAAATATATTTAGAATTTAATTTAATAATATCGTTCAGGATTCGTCAAAAAGTAAGTAACAAGAACATAGACACAAATATTATGTCCTTCGGATATCTGCGGATAAATATCCGAAAATCCGTAACATCATTACTCGGTCGACAACTTTCCTAGAAAGTTCCTTTTTATATGTATTTTTTTAAGTTTCAATCATGTATGTTAGATTATATCACACAGTACGTGGTGTTCGAAATCGAGAGGGTCTTTGTAAGCTTTGTTACCTAATCAACAACTTGGCAGTCCACAATTGTTTATAAAACATAAAATGTTTGTATGCATGAAAGAAACGCGAGTTAGGTAATTGTAAAATTGTTTTGCTTCGGTACATATTATAATATGTACACATAGGTACGTGTTTGTAATGCAGAACGGAGGAAGAGCATTACATTCTAAGGTGAGAAGGTGCTGGCTTTATTCCTGACAATGAAAGTATTTATAAGACTCTTTGTCGCATAGTATAAAATCATCATTATCATCATTATCATCATTATTACATATAAATACACATATTGATTACATTTTTAAATATATAAAAAGTAGAAAATACACATTTAAAAATATAAAAAATAGTAGTAGACCACCGACATCGGGTACAGGGACCAAGACACCGGTGGTTAGGGCTCCAAAGACAGGAACCTCCTCACAATACGGGCCGTGTCAAGGAGGACTGCCTTCTGCATCAGACCCTTGATCCAACCTTCTAACGCGAGCCTCTTAAGGTGTTGGTCGAGACTCTTCGCTATCAATCCATGAACAGATATGTTTATCGGAACAATAATCACCGAATCCACATTCCACATGTCGGCAATCTCGTGAGACAGATCCAAATACTTCAATTGTTTTTCTTGTTTTCAATTCATCATTATCATCATTATCATCATCATCATCATCATCATAATCATCATCATCCTCAACAGCCTTTCATAGTCCTCTGCTGGATATGGACTCTCCTTAGAAAGGAATTTTAAGTTTTTTAGTACAAGTAAAGTCGTTTTTGTCCTTGTGCGCTTAGATCTTCCAAAGTACTAAAACGGATTTTTATGCAGTTTTCACCAACAGAAAGATACATAAAGAGGAAAGTTTACTTGTATAATATATACTATATAATAGTATTTATAGAAAAAGCGAAAATTTCAAAGATTTTCATGCTATGTCGTCTACAGAAAGTGTACATCGTAATATAATGACTAAATGGGTTAGTGCTAATTCTGTTGTTGCGTTACTAAATTAAAATTTTTAGAAGATATTTGCAAAATTCTACTTTTGTATGTATTAATTTAGATAAATAATATTTATTTTTAGCGTGACATGTCCAATTTTAGTCAATCTTCGACGTTTAGAATGTCGTTTAATAGGACAAAATAATATTTTTTTTTTCATTTTTAGTTTAGTTCAGTTTTCGTACAACAGACTAACTATCTAGATTAATTTAAAAATTCTGAAAGATATGCATGAATTTCAAAACTCCAGAATTGAAGAAACAAGAGCGTCGAAGGCAAAAGAATTAAAAATTTGACTAGAAAGAGATCTCTAGTAAAATAGTAAAAACTTCGAAGGAAGTAACTACTCCCCGTCCCTAATTACCTATGGGCTGCGCACTCAAAGTGCGGCAACACCGTTGAGTATTTTTATTATAGGTATCAATAGACAGTCCCTTACTACCAGGTCTCTGCCTGTTTTCCTCCTATACCATAAAAATACCAAGTAATGTCGAGCGATATCACAAATTATGTAAATGTATTCACATCAGTATCGAATTTTAAAGCAATTTGAAAAACAAACTCGTACTTATTGTGATTCAAATAAGGGAAAGGTTACTCGATGACAATAGTTTTGTAAAACTGTTATTTATACAAGTCACATTAACTTAACATATACATTATCGAAGGTATGGCAATGGCAACAAATGATGTGTGATACAGTTATATATTCTTTATTTTAAAAAACTACACCCGCGTTAGAAAAATATCGCGAGTCGCGGGAGAACTGGAGTATCTGACATCGCACGGAGAATCAATACGCTGAAGTGGAAATTTGCTGGTCATGTCTCCAGACAAACGGATGGTCGCCACAGTGTGGTGACGGCGTTTAGGCAAACCGACCGTTTGAAGGTGGAAGGATGTGGAAGGATAGTTGGTGCTCTTTATGGGAGACCTTCATGCAGCAGTGGACCGCGATAGTTTGATTTTTTGTAAGATTTAGACGCAATAAAGTGGGTAGTACATTTTTAATGTTCTAAAGCAAAAATTCCATTGCAACTAATGGTCCTTAACAATGACAAGGACGAAACTCTTGACAATGACCTTCATAACCTTAGGAATTTGTCATTGCACATAAATATTTGCAATTTACTGCCCCATTAAATCCTTCTTCAATAAAGTGTTGAACATTATATACCTTGAATTACTGCCAAAGCCCAGAACGAGAGAACAGTAGCGGTTGGACCGCAGTCCGAAAACAGTGCAGCATCTCTGCCAAAAGTTGATCTGCATATAAAAACTGAATGTTATACTGACGTAATGTGCGATTATTGTGGTTATTTTTGATCCAAAAACGTGATAGAATCGCATTGATCATAGACTGGTCACGTTGAACGTAAAACTACGTCAGGATAATCTCCAATCTCAAATATCAATTTTTTTCAAGCAGTGCATTATTATTCTCTAGTATATTTTGGAATCTTGGACAATCAACTAGAACCTGAGCGTTCTACAACCAGGTCTTATTGCAGGGGTTGAAGATGGTGTATCTAGAAAGTAAAGGCCTGTGAACTCCAGCAAACCTGGCAGCCTATTGAACAGTGTCATTTTTTCAGTCTGATTTTATTAGAGAGACAGATAACTCTGTCCTCCACTCTCAAATTACCTCTTATGTAGGTTGACCGTTCTCTAGCACCTGGAGCTTCTCCTGAAGGAACAAAGAATCTTAGCTCTGCAATTACTTGCATGTATCACTTCTCAAAGTGAGGTAGTAGAACTCCACGCACTCTCGATCTAGATCTTATCATCATATCCATCCCGGATACGCGTGTTTATAGAAATACTTGTTCAGTTGCTGTACCTCTCTTATGTAAGTAGATTGATAATATTCTCGCAACAATTAATTAGACGAAATATATTAAGCAACACATAAACATTGTTGTACAACGCAACACACGAGCTATTTAACCGATATTAAAGACAATCACTTGTTATAAAAAGTATCCACACAATCTATTACCTCCGGACATATTTGTTTTGTCTTGGTACAGTTTAAATCAGTAGATATACGTAATACAGATACTATGGGCTCTAATCTGTTGATATAGATTTTGTTTTGGAAATCAGATATAAACAAAATTTTTTTTTTTTTTGATTACAGAGGCTGGTAATGAAATTCGCAGTAAAGTGTCGGTAACCTTAATAAAACTTTCATATTTGACTTTGTATTCTTTATTAAACATTATCAAGCGGCAATAGGTTCGCTACTTACTACGTGGGATCAAAACACTAGCGAAAAATGGCTGTTTAATATGCCTCTGCCTACCCTTCGGGGATACAGGCGTCATTATATGTATGTGTTGAACATAACGAAGTACAACCATGATAAACCAATACTAAATTCGTTTTTATGTGGATATACGTTTTAGAGCATTAATGTCTCGATAATAATCTATCCATATAAAATTATTTGCCACGAGTCACGACTCGTGACTGATTTCTCAACACAGCCTAAATTGTAAGGCTATAAACTTGAAAATTTGGCAGCTGATGCTTGTTATGTTGTTACTATACGTTAAGAAATATTTTTTTGGAAATTGCACCTCTAAGGTAGTAAAGTAAATAAAGACACCGTCAAAGCTGCAGTCAACGGCTAGTGACTCAACACAGCTAACAATTATTTAAAAAAATAGTTTTAAAACAATGTACCGTATCATATGTAAAACAAAGTCGTGTTATTTATGTACAAACATGTAAATTTATGTAAAATCTCTTTCAAATTCAGGCCACGTGCCCCTTGCACGCTGCGCCCTCCTTATGACTTTGTTACGTGTTTCGAAACAGTACTTAAGTACCTAAAGGAATGATTAATGTTAGAATTAAATTATATACTCGATACGTTGATGATACATTACTAAACTAGGTAGCTGATAATAGAGGCACGTGACGAAACAGTTTGGTAAGGGAACTGGTGCGTTGATGGTTATCAAGCGTAACATGAAAAAGTTCTCTTCACGCTTCTCACCGAAAGGTAAATAATTCTATATTGATACACGAACGCCTGTAGTTCTGATGTGACAGGTGAATTTAGCCATTTTGCCTAAAATAACTGCGATCTCCGCTCAAGACTTAGTGGTGACAGATTAAGTTTACAGGGTGTCACCACTCTTATCTACCCTGTTGGTGTCGTAAGAGCCGACGAAGAAAGCAACTACAATCAGCACTGCAAAAGAAGACAAAGATGGGAAAACTTGACAACAACCCTCTACCAAACCGTTATGTCAGCATAATAAAGTAGGTCAAAAATTTCTTTTCTGGGAATAAGCTAATGCCCAGCCAATAGACTACTAAAGGCTATTCATGATTAATGTCGATGACTCACGTAATAGGGGGCACGCCAATTACCATTAACCGATAACCTTTCCACCTCCATATTTAATTCAAATCCCATGTTCCAAATTCATGGTGACCCTACCTTACAAGTGACCGTAACCTAAATTGGCCATAGCGACTGTAAGATCATAATAAGTCATAATCAATCAGGCCTAATTATAAACCATGAAAGGCGCTGACTAGGTAACTAAGTCACGGTCGTGTAAGTCACTGTTAGAACTTTGACTGACAACTTCATGACTGACTGACTGACATGTTAGATCAGTTCACAGATAAAAATGTTTAATAACCGTACAGAACTCGATTCTGTTGATAAAAAATATTTGTACATCAACAACCTTTCATAGAAAGAAAGTTTTTAATAATATACCACGCTAGCCAGAAGGCTTGGAATAGGGTTTGTATCAAGTGTTCCTTCTCTTCAGTGCTGGTGTCTGCATAATTTGCCCCTTAGTCGCCTCTTACGACACCCACGAGATGAATAGCGATGGTTACACTTCATATTTTTATTCCGTCACAACAGGGAAAATCTCAAAATAGGTCAAGATATTTTCATTTTAATGTGTACTCGTATGTCCATAGCTAGCTGGTCCGCAGCACTTCGTCAGTGCTTCAAGAGGAATAAATTATGCCCACTTTCATTGATGCTCCGCTCTTATTGGTCTTAGTTGTGCGACAAATGAACTGTACAACACTTAACTTTACATCTTACCTATGAACAGTACCTGAGAGCTACTGCTCTTAGATACTATCTACTGTTAAATGCAAACCCTTGCATCTAACAAACTCTTGCTCTAGACTTGTTAGAAGCAAGTTCTGAAAGTTTTAACAATTTTGTATAGATTGACTGTACGGATTGCATAGTGGTAAAAATGGCTACCTCGCTGCTTTCTGCTACGCTGAGTATATGCGGCCTTAAACCCCATATGGGCCAACACTTTGTGTGATCCACAAATTGTTGTTCCGAGGCTGAGTGTTCTTGTCTGTTTCATGTATGCGTGTAAAACCACCGCGACGCAGAAATATTCCAAGTGTGGTACTTCATTTAAAAAAACTATGCTCTGTGAAGCGACTGCTTTCCTGGAGGTCTCAGGTTCGATACCCGGGTGGGACCAACTATTTGTATGATCTGTAAATATTTGTTTCAGAGTTTGGGTATTTTCTATGTATAATATGCATGTATTTACAGAAAAAAAAGTATATATGTATTTACATCAATTGTCTAGTACTCATAGTACAAGCTTTGCTTAGTTTGAGACTAGATGGCGTCGTGGTCAGATTTTATTTATTTATTAATAGTGACTCACACAGTACAATAACAACGATCTACCATATTCAAAACTTTATCATTATTCGTTTCATAAATACGTTATTAAGGTCAATCAAAATATACGAAGCAGAGGCATATCGTAAGCTTTTTAGGCCAAGACATACATACACTACATTGTGATCTAAATTCATGGTAACAGCTGTTGTTTGATAACACTCCAAATAGATTCATTAATCCTATGGTCGTCTATCAACGATCGTGCGGTGCCAAAACAATTTGTCTGTCGTTTTAATTAATTTGCTACAGTAGCAGTCTAATTAATTAGTCAATAGTGTCGCCACTAGAAATGATATAACCGTTGTATTTTTTTTATTGTAAATATTTACATGTTATACATAGAAAATACCCTCTCCGAAACAATTTTTTGCAGATCGTACAGATTTGGTAAGAAAAAATAAGAAAATATTAAAAAATCTGCTGAGGTAACCGTGCGTAACCTAAAATACTGAACTTACTGAATACTTAAGAATGAATATTAATAAACAATCTTATCGCATATCTAAATTTTAAATGACAAGTATGAATATTTTTGTTTATTTTAATAAAAATTTAAAAAAAACCACGTACGTTTGTTTTTAGGATTTTAGCTTACCGAATATTGTCTTTATCTGAAGTGTTCAATTCATAGGATATAGGATTTTTTTATGAGTATTGCAGAACTACAAAATTAAAATAAATTAATCCATTAACATTATTTTTATTAATTTGGTCCTTAAAATATAGCATACTAGCTTTTGCCCGGGGTTTCGCTCATGTGGAATTTGGTCTGCCACATTAAGTTTCGTAACAGATCATTTTAATTATTTTTTTTTAATAAAAAGTATCCTTTGTTACTTCTAATACCTCCAAGAACATGTGTACAAAATTTCATGATGATCGGTTGAGTAGTTTTCGCGTAAAACCGTAACAAACAAATTTACATTCGAATTTATAATATTAGTCTTTGACAGATGTCATTAGCGTCATTTCAAAACTTACGAAGTATATTTTAGGTGTGAATTTTTTAATTTATAATATATTACACATCATTTGTGATGAAACTGACATGTCAAGAACGAAAATGCAGACAAAACAAAATAAAATCACTTGTTCAAATTTACTTCGTCGGTTTCGTCGCCATCTATCACAGAGGTCAAGCTATGTTTTAAGGACTGTAGCTGACCAGTGTAATATTATTTTGATCTATCTCGTAAGGTTTAGTTATTGCTTGTGACGTAAGCAGCGATCAAAAACATAATTTTTACTATCACCTTATAAATCTTTGATATTTTCAGTTTTTCTACTGTAATAGGTGCATAGAGTTGCCACCAAGAACTTAGGGCCACGAACCAATCTCATCTGCAAGTTGTGCATCTGCTAATCGACGGACGAGGCTTTGACAAAACAAAACTATCCGATTAGCGGCAATAGACTAGCCATTACGTCTGACCAAAACACTGGCGAAAAGTGGGCGTTTAATATGTATGTGCCTACCCCTCTGGGGAAACAAGTGCGATTTTATGTATGTATGTAATATGTGTGTACTATATTATAGATATTATTATATACCTACCTTGAATTGCTTTCTCTACTAGTGAAAACATTGGCATTAAAATCTGTTGCCAAGTTTGAACAAAAAAAACAAAAAACGACTTAAATACCATATACTATAAAAAAAGATAAAAAATAGACAATAAGTATGACGTCACGCCTTAGTATTTCGTACAAAAAAAATATACTGCGTCTTTAGTTTTGACGTTAATTAAAAAGATACTGATATGACTTGAAAGTCATTTACCCTAATAACACGATTAAAGATAATAAAGACAACGCAGTCGTAATCATAGACGAAGCGTGACTCCCCGTACGACCATAATCTGTGCAACCTGGTCGAAACTTCTGTCAAATTAAAATAATATCATGGAACACAAACATTTTGCTGAACGGTTGGTCTAGTGGTTTAAACGTGAGTGTTGTGGGTTCGAACCCCACATGGACACTTTGGACACAAATTGTTGTTCTGAGTCTAGGTGTTCTTTGCGTCTATTTCTTGTATGTTTGTAAAGTCCCCCGTGACACAAGATTTATTCCTAATGCGGGCGTTGTCTTTTCTAAAAAAACACAATAAAAATAAAAGTTAAGACGGCTGTGTTCATGCTAATTATCATCAACAGCCTTTAATAGGCCACTGCTACACATAGGTCTCTCTTCAGAATGGAGGTTTTCGCCTACGACACGTTGGACCGACGAGTTCGTTTAGGGTTTGTGACACATTTTCTTTTCCTCTACTGATGTACTGCGTAATTTGTTTTGTTACGACACCCACGGTATGAATACGGGTGGCGATACTCCGTACTCATAATCCACTACATGGACACAGTTGTATTTATAAGATTTAATTAAAAAAGTGAAATTAAGGTGCAAGTATAATAGACTGCAAACCGCAAATTGCAACGGCAAACTGCAAATAACTGACAGTTGCCGAGGAAAATGATTTCGAGAGGGGGCAACACTGTATTTACAGACCGCAGCTCCGCAGACCGCAGCGCCAAAAGTGACGCACGCGAGTCGAGACGTGTTTTTAAAACAGTTTTATCTTCACGACTATACCTCTCTACAGTTGTTTTTTACGTCAACTATGCGGTTTTTAATCAATGCAAAATGATTTCCACCTCTACCACACACTTGAATAAAATATTAGTTGATTTTAATGGATTTTAACTGTTACCTAACTTATTTTGTGTACCTCACTATGTTAGCCTGATGCAGTCCACTACTGTTCATAGAACTCTATAATTTTATGGATTTTAACTGCCGTTTTCACAATCAATTTTTAAAAAAGTACTAGTAGCAGTAAGATCTGAATCCGAGCAAATAGTGTCAGAGTAAACCATCGCGCCGCGTTGGACCAAAAAGTCACTTTACGGCTTCAAAATCTAAGTTTAAAAACATATCTTTATTTAAATACTTTTATAAAAGGTAAATAAAGACTATCATCAGTAAGTATTCCCTCCCACTACGATCCTGGGTCCTTAAAGCGGGGTGCGAAAAAGCATCTCACTAGGCCGCCATAGCATGAGTCGCCATACTGCATTGTCTTCATACGCAGCGAGTATCACGACCACTGCTCTTGGATTCTATTCAGGCTTTCCATCAGGCAGAATAGAGTCATTTTGGTAGGTTTTTGGTAACTTCGACTCTGGCATTATAAGCTAAACGCTTACTGTACTGCATTAAATATTTGATCCACGCTATCTTTACGCCACACACGTGCGCTACATAAAACCTCTTACAATCATCTGCCATGTAGAATACTGTAACGTCTATACTTTCAACATCAGAACACAGAATTATGCAAGAGACGTGGAGGTATACTCTATATGTATTGAGTCGTGGTGTTTGTACATCAACAGATCAGGGGACGAGAGGACATCTTGTTTTAACACGCTTTTGTTAGCTTCAGCTTACCTTCACATGTTTATTTGTTTATAACCGACTCTTGTAAGCGTTTTTTTTTTGTTTTTTAAATTATATTTATTTTAAACGTTACTCCCAGATTAGAAATATGTTTTGTGTGTGGGCTTTACAAACATCCAGACTCGGAGCAACAATTTGTGTATCACACAGTGTTGTCTCATATGAGGTTTGTGCTCACAACGCTCAGAGCAAAGCGGCGTGGCGACCGCTTAAAGCATTACTTACGCCTTTCGTGCAGACAAGTGGGATTGGGCATAGGTTATGAGTTTCAGGCCACCTGTGGGTTTTGAATATTATACCCTTTCTAAATGACTACCCATGTTGAAAGGGACGGGACTGTGTAACACAGAACTGGGAAAGTGCCCGCTGTTTGGTTCCACATTTGTCTATTGATTTCAATTATTATTATTTCTAATAATGTTCACGAAAAATACTCCACCTTTAAGAGTGAAAATTAACTCACAAAGAATACAGCTCATCACATTTTATTACGATAACGACGCATCGTAGTCAGTAATATTTTTTTAAAGTTAATTATTGACATTTGTGTCCAACAGCCGTGACGTTTAATATTATTACTGAGATTATTAACTTAGACACTGGGTCTTTACATTTTATTAATATTGTGTTACTTTTTTTTTACATAGGGTGTAGTTTTATTAGGTTTTTTAACACGTACCACAATCACAATACAATCATAACACATCATTTAATAGTCTTAAGTAGAGCATTGTTAAACGTAGACCTCTCAGAAAATGACTTTTGCCTGTTGAGGTACAGATTGCGTCCGTCCAACACAAAGGGAGGATTCTCCAACCAGGCGAGGTGATCACGTCTAGCGAGCCGCAGCACAACGGTCGATGTTAGGAATTTCTATAACGCGATACAGGATTAGTAGTTACTCCGTAGTTCGGTATGTTTTCGGTAGATAGCGCTGCAGTACATTTTTTTGTTTGCACTGTATGTGGAAGTAGCCACATGGCTTATTAACCGAAAGGGTTTCATTCAAATTTTTCTACTCTTTGCAGTGATGTTGGTCCTTACTCAGTTTGCTCCCTTAGTCGACCCTTCGACACCAACGTCAATACTGTAAGTGGACATCTCATTTGCGCACACACACCCAATACAACTTGAAAAACATTTGGATCACTTTTCGAACCTGTTTTTTTTTTTTTTTCAACCAGTAGCCCGTAGACCGACTGATAGGGACAAATGTAATTAATTTTACATCAAACAGTAAGGATAAGAACACTTGCTAAAATATTACATATATTATATACTGCCTCGGTGGCGCAGCGGTAGTGAATGCGACGGTTCGGTTCACGGGTCGGACAAAATGTTTTTATAATCAACAAATATCTGTTTCGAAGTTTGAATGACCCTATGTATAATATGTATGTATTTACAAAAAAAAGGTATAAAGTATTCTATCAGTCAGTCTAGTTATCATAGCACAAGCTCTGCTTAGTTTGAAACTAGATGACGTTGTGTGTCAAATGTCCAAAATATTTATGTATTCATCATACTTATCCTTTGTAGAGATAAGTTTAAATAATATTACACTAAACCTACTTGTAGGATTTACTAACGCCTAAGTACAACAGCAGGGTAGAAATAGGGGTAGAGACACTGTATTTTTGGTACGTCAGCACATGCGGCGCCACTCTATTCATGATCACCTTTCGTCGCGACGGTGTAATGCGATACTGGTACGTGTGTAACAAGCCTTAGAAAAAAAATATAATGGTTAAATATATATACTATTGTATGATATTAAGGCGCTCTTACTTCTAATTAAAATTACTATTTCAAGGTAATTAATTATTACCTGCATAAGTTTGTATGGAAAAAAACATGTTTAACTTGTTAGCTGAACATTCAAACCGCTGTGGAGTATCCATTAATTACAAAAACTCAAAATGGCGGAGGGGTCCGATAAGAGCAATCGAAAAAAGTGTAGGGAGCCTTACACTGCCACGGTGGCTGTCATGTTTCTTACGTCTGAACGTGAAACAGCATCTCACTAGGCCGCCATAGTATGGGTCATCATTCTTTCTTGGATTCATAGGCAGAGTAGACTCACTTTGGCAGTCTCTTAAAATAAAAAAATCTAATCTCTCGACAATCCTAAAGATAATCAAAGGAAGTATAAGATTATTGGTTTATTTAAAAAGAAAAGGCATGATGTCACTGACTCACATTACGGAATGCAAGGACAAAAAGATAAAATTATGTCATGTCCAAAAGACAAGTATTAACACACTTGATGGTAAGTGTCTACTGCCGTTTATGGACTCTTGCTATTGAAGAGTCACAAGTGCGTGGCTGTCCAAGGAGTCTGTTACCCTACAGTCAGGAGAGAGGGAGATTTGGTTTTCTTTTTCTATATTAAGAGCCTGCCAAAGTGACTACTCTGCCTGATGGAAAGCATGAATAAAATCCAAGAGTTGTGGTCAACATACTCATTGCAAATGCAGACAATGCAGTATGGTGAGCCACACGGCCTTGTGAGATGCTTTTTCACACCCCGCTTGGGGACGTAAAAGGCATGACAGTCATCGTGACAGTGTAAGGCTTACACAGTTACCACTTCCGGGTTGGGTTCCGGTAACCTCACACACTCGGTGAAAATCAACGAAATAGTTACTTAACCTCGGTTTTCTGTGAGGCAATGGCAACACTCCGGTCGCCGGCCTGTTTATGCATTATTATACTAATTATCATAATTTAACGTTCCATTTCTAAACGGAAGATCATTATTTACAAGACAGCGACCATATTTTTTTCTTGAAAAGAAAGGTTAGTTTCAAATTGAAGAGGGCACAAGGCCCGCGTGGTTAATGGATGCTCCCTTAAAACCGTTCCGCACATCGAATATAACAATTATATATGCTAATTAAAGATAAAAACTTCACTTTAAAATTAAATCCTAACTGGTTCTAAAGGTATGTTTAATTAATGATTAACAACAACAAAAAATAATTAACAACCTTTAGGCTAACACAATTATGAGAGTAACATCATCATTGACTACCTTGGTGACGTAGCGGTAGCGAAAGCGACTGCTGTGCTTGAGGTCTCGGGTTCGATACCCGAGTCGGACCAAATGTTTGTATGATCTGCAAGTGTTTGTCTTATGTTTTCTATGTATAACATGTATGTAGTTTTTATTCTATCAGTCTATCTAGTTATCTACAAGCTCTGCTTAGTTTGAAACTAGATGGCGTTGTGTATTAAATGTCCGAAATATTTATTTATCATCAAAGTCTATAACATTCCATCATTAGGCATCGGTCTCTCCTTGGAACGGAAGTTTTGGCTCACTACACTCTGGTGTAAGGACTAAGAGAACACACTATTCAAGAAAATATCATTACAAAGAGAAGGAAAACTTGAAACACCCTATTCCAACTCGTCTGGCCAGTGTTTTATAGTAGGCCAAAACCTCCTTGCTAAGGAACGGCCTACGTACAGCAGTGGACTGTTAGACGCGATGGTGACGTTGCTTGAAGTTGAACCTCCGATAACTCTCTCACTCGGTTCGATCCGGCCTATGCGACCTAAGCTTGTCTTTATATATGTCCTACTTTATAAAAAAATCCATTTCACTCTAACTGACAAAACATGTTTTCAATTTCACCTACATTCATTCATATCATTATCGTGCTCGATAATTATTATATCGATACAGACACGTTCGCCGAGTACCTACTCAGCTTTTATTTTATCGTTATCGCATAGCATTAACGGAAAATTGTACAACAGATGTTATCGATATGTCAACTCGATTAGATATCGAGAATCGATGCCAAATGTTTTGATGTCACTTGTTACTGTTTCGAATATAAATCTTACGTTTTGAGTGTTTTGTTTGCAATAAAGACTTAATGATAGAAATCTTATCATATTTATAAGTAGTAGGTAGCTCTTCTATTGTTAAGTTAGATCAGAAAACAGCTTAATAAAATTGTAACTATTAGCCCGATGTCTGATACCACAGACAAAAGAATAACATTATTGTCTTTATTATTTGTTCTGAATGTGATATTTAAACAAATTTATTTCTAGCAACCCCGTGCATCCAACACGCTCGGAATATTTTTAACTTAGCACCTCCGGATTGCCAGTTACCAATAACATTTATTCGCAATTTGAAAATCTTAAAAAAATATTTTTAATGATGAATGAATTATTGAAAGTTGGAGTTCTAAATTTGAATTGCAAAATCCGTTAAGTCAAACCTTCCACAAATTTTTTAACGGTTACTTTGTATTCTACTCGCGTTCCACATACAAATTAAAAAAAAACTCGACCCTAAGAGTATAATATACTAAGAGAACACGTTTAATCGTTCCCACGCTCATATCACCGTTTCTTTAAACATACTAGTAATAGCTAAAAGTAACTAACAGCTGTCATGTATTGACAGTTAACACTTATGTGACATCATACTGCATGGTAAGGATGGGACACAATCTCAATTACCGGTGATTATTACAATCATATAAATCCATTTATTTGACGAGCCCAGTCGTTAATGGCCCGCACAAACACGTTACGGCAGTTCTTAGTATCGAATATCGAATAGTATCGAATTTGCTGGCTACAATCGTAACTCATAGTTTCATTAAGATGAAGCCACTTGTCACACATCCAATAAGTCCCTGCCGGTGGTCAAAGACATGTTTCCGGAAAAGCTGATTTTCAGACGAGGTGATATTCCATGGCCACCCAGAAGTTCAGATCTATCACCAGTAGATTTCTTTTTATGGGGTTATTTGAAGAATCGTATCTACATTAATAAATCAAATACACTACGTCAACTAAAAGAAAAATCAGCGAAGAGATGTCGGCGATCTAGCGGTCTCTTTGCCGACGAGTATTCGAAAATTTCGGTACTCGCTTAGAAGAGTGTAAACGTCGAAACGGTGGTCATTTAGACAATGTAATTTTTAAAAAATAAATTCCAACTAATTAACTTTGTTGTTAACTACCTCGGTGGCGCAGCTGTAGCGAGTGTGACTGCTATGCTTGAGGTCTCGGGTTCGATTCCCGGGTCGGACCAAATGTTTGCATGATCTACAAATATTTGTTTCGAAGTTTGGGTGTTTTCTATGTATAATATGTATGTATTTACAAAAAAAAAAAGTATATAAGTATTGTATCAGTCAGTCTAGTTATCATAGCACAAGCTCTGCTTAGTTTGAAACTAGATGACGTTGTGTGTCAAATGTCCGAAAATATAAATATTTTATTTATTTATTTATTTATCTTTTTTCTACACGATTTTTCCATCCCATCCCAGGCCCATCTTACACAAAATAAAATTGCAACGATTATTCTCTTAGCCCAAAATGAGAGTAAACGCAAGCGAAATCGTAGATCGCATCACAATGATTAAAAGCAATAATTTATTCATATAGAGACTATTTAAAAGCAGCAAGCATTTCCCCCACTACTGCATGGAGTACGGCACACTTGTGCAATTACGGCCTCATCGGGTGTTGATATTGTGAAACAATTGTATAGGGTGATTAGAATCAATACTTTTATTAATTGAAACTATTACGTAAAATATCAACTCCGATAGTTGATTTACAATCTATACAATAAAACTACTTGCTGATAAGTCCTCGATAGACTATTCTGAACTTATCTACCTGATAAATTTCAGGTTTCGGTTTCACAACTGGCCCTTAGTCAAGTCTAAACCACCAGAGCTAAAAACTTCATATTAGAGAGAAAAAGCTGAGAATTTTCTGGCTATTACCCAATAAGAGGGGTAAATTAATGAACGTACGTTATGGCAATTCAACATTTTCAATTTTAGAAAGAAATAGTCACGCGGGTTGAACAGTTAGGCAAGTTCTAAAAAAAACTTTTGGTTATGTGACGATGTGTAAAAATGACGATGATGTTAAGCCAAGCCAACGATGGGACTGTGATTTTAAGCAATGTACGATATGTGTAATTTATTCTATCAAAAATATTACTATCAGAAAATAGTTTTAAGCGATGTAAAAAAAAAATACGAACAGTAAATAATACGCTTAATGAACGAATAAAGAAACCAATTAAATAGATTTAACTTGATCTAATGAACAATGAAATAGATATTAAAATCAAGTATGTTTAATTGTCTATAGAAATCAAAAGACTTTACATATAAGTTGGTCCGTTATTAGCGCCTAAACTTTGATCGGACCATACATATTCTCATCAACAGCCTTCTACAGGCCACTGCTGGACATAGGCCTCTCCTTAGCAAGGAGGTTTTGGCCTACTATTCCACGTTGGCCAGACGGGTTGGAATAGGGTTTGTTTCAAGTTTTCCTTCTCTTTGTAATGATGTTGTCTTTATTCTTAGTCCCTTAGTCGCCTTTTACGACACCCACGGGTTGAATAGGGGTGGTAACACTATGTATTCTTAATCCGTCACCACACGGACAATATATAAATTGAGTACACTTAGGATACATATCCTACGTGTATTCAATTTAATTGTTGGCATAGTCATGTTGCAAGAATAATAACTTGGATTACTTCTTGGATTCTATTCTGGCTTTCCATCAGGTACAGTAGAGACACTTTGATAGGCTCAGAATAAAAAAAAATACATACATATTATAAACGAGCTGCGCCCCGCGGTATTATCCACGGTTTTTGTTGCCTACATTGTTCCTTGGTTTTAATTGTGTTCTCGCATAACACTATTTTATTCTAAATTTAAGTAACCTTAGTTACTCTTTATAATACCAGCTATATGTCAGTGAAAGTCCCATTAAAATCTGTCCAGCCGTTATAGTTATTGACTGCCTCGATGGCGTAGCGGTAGCCGAAGCGACTGCTGTGCTTGAGGTCTCGGGTTCGATTTCCGGGTCGGACCAAATGTTTATATGATAAGTATCTTATCAGTCAGTCTAGTTATCATAGTACAAGCTCTGCTTAGTTTGAAACTAGATGACGTTGTGTGTCAAATGTCCGAAATAGTTATTTATTTATTTTATTGCTTACAAGTTGCGTATATACTTTCATATGTAATAGGGAAAGTTCTTAATTTTATATTAACACTTCAATTTTATTTGTTTGTATAGGTAAATTACAACCAGACAGAACAAACTTCTTAACGAATACCCGAGTAAGTGTTTATATTTATATATAATATTGTATTAATTTTATATACATGTATGTTTATTTATTGTTTATGTACTGTTTATGTAAAATAATATTTTATTAGTAATGTATGTCAACTTCATTATTTTACCTTTGCACCCACCGTATCGTGTTTCTACATCACCTAAAGGTTGACTGGGAGAGAATGCCCCATGGCATTAAGTCCGCCTTTGTACAACATGTGCATTAAGCATAAATAAATAAACAAACGATAATGCTCATCATACAATTATTTATTACGAGTCCATGAACTTTGACTTAGCAGTCCAACCGTACATAATCCACAACTGTTAAACACTTAACACGTAATGAAGTCGATGCTAATTAAGACTACATAGAATATTAATATTGTAAAAGAGGGTAGCCGTAGAAATTACCCACCCTCCGTACCAATTCTGATCGTACTCGAATACAAATAGAACTTTAAGGGTCAATTTCATCAGTTCCTGATAAAATTCAGATAGTTAGTAGTCTGTGGTATATCAACAACCTTTAACAGTCCACTGCTGGGCATAGGCCTCTCCTTAGAAAGGAAGTTTTGGCCTATTATACCACACTGGCCAGACGGGTTGGTATAGGGTTTGTTTCAAGTTTTCCTTCTCTTTTTGTGCTGTATAAGTACCCTAATTACAGGGCTATTTTTACTGCCTCGGTGCCGTAGCGGTAGTGAATACGACTGCTGCGTTTGAGGTATCGAGTTCGATTGCCGGGTCGGCCCACATGCTTACATTATCTGCAAATATGTTTCGAACTTTGGATGTTTTCTATGTATAATATGTATGTATTTACAAGATACAATTACAAGTATATAAGTATTCTATCAGTCAGTCTAGCTATCATAGCACAAGGTCTGCTTAGTTTCCAACTAGATGACATTGTGTGTCAAATGTCTAATACTTGTGAAACCAAAATCTGTAGTTATCTGTCAGATAAGTTCACATTAGCCTGTCAGTAACTTTATCAGCCAGTGGTGAAACTGGCCTGAAGCTCATTAAAATTCAAGTCGTGCGAGTACTTAAAGAAAATTGCGTGGTATCTAAAAGCCATTTGCTACTTCAAATGAAAACCCAAGTAAAATGTGAAGTAATCGTTCATCAACAGCCTTTTACAGTCCACTGCTGGACATAGTCCTCTCCTTAACAAGGTTTTGGCCTACTATACCACGCTGGCCAGACGGGTTGGAATAGGGTTTGTTTCAAGATTTCCTCCTCTTTGTAATGACGTTGTCTTGCATATTTGGTTCCCTTAGTCGCCTCTTACGACACCCACGGGATGTTTGGGGTGGTAACACTATGTATTCTTAATCCGTCACCACACGGACTCGTTATATAGTCGTTATATAGAGAAACTCGTGTCAAATTTGATGACTTGTCTAAGAATTAAAACTCGACTTATTTGGGAAAACATCTTGTATTTTCATATATATACGGTTGATTTTAAATTGACTGGTACTTTCGTTATTAACCTACATTATAACTAAAATCATATAACAAACATATTAGTGTAAAATATCGTAAAATAAATTAATCAGTACTATAATATCGTATAACATAGTGTTACCAGTCCTATTCATCTCGTGAGTGTCGTAAATGACGACTAAGGGAACAAAGTATGCAAGACAACATCATTACAAAGAGAAGGAAAACTTGAAACAAACCCTATTCCAACCCGTCCGGCCAGCGCGGTATAGTAGGCCAAAACCTCATTGGTTAGGAGAGGCGTATGTCCAGCGGAGGACTGTGAAAGGCTGTTGATGATGATGATGATATAACCTCCTTGCTAAGATGAGGCCTACGTCCAGCAGTAAACTGTTACTGATTGTGATGTGATAATATACACAAAAAGCGTGTGTTCAAACCTTGGTGTTTTCTGGATTGTTAGTGAAAATATTTAAATTCAAAAGTGACAATTCACGTCAGCAAGTTTATTTTTATTTACCAGTAAAATTGAGCTTATATTTCTACGTGGACAAATGAACGAACAAAAGTCGCGATGAACTTTGAATGATTGAAGAAATTGGATGGCCAACAAAACCGAGACTTTTCTGCGAGTTCTGAGATAACTAACAAATCAACAACCGTATTGAGAACCTCCATTTTTAAGTGCGTTAAATAGGAAATTAATTAGAGAGAGACCTCATTGTCCTTCGAAAGAAAATAAACGAAAAAGTTTTCCTTACCACATCTAAATTACTGCAAAAATCGGCCAACAGAACACAAAAGAAACTCTAAACGTGGGAGTTTCTGATTAGCCGGAGCTATAATCTGGTACACGACAACCCACGACACACAAAAGACGAACAATAGTGTTGTCGGGAAAGGACACGGTCTGATTACTCCCAAACTTGTATTAGACGAGACGATTTTACAACTGCCATTAAAGCTCTAACTAATTTGAAATTTATCTTTCGTTTTAAATTAATTACTAGCCTCCGTCTGCGGTTGCCCGCGCAATAATATAAATTGTCAATGGTCCAGTGGCTTAACTTCTAACTAACGCATCAAGAATTGACAGAAACTGGACAAAAACTTCTTTGAGGTATTAAAAAAAGCAGTTATCTAAATTTTTTTATGGTATACTGGACAAACAAGTAAACGGACCACCCAATGGTAAAGAACTGGCGTTTTTTATGGACACTTATAATTCAGGAGTCACAAGTGCATTTGCAAGTAGGAATGAGAAAGTAGAAAGGGGAAATTGATAATCTTGGTTAAGTTACTTACAAGTACGAGTCACCGGTGTTCGTCGAAACCGTGCTATCATTCCGGCCGTGCCGATACAGAGAAATACGATTTTTTACAGGAGAACGTAAGACGTAACTCCTAGACCGGTTATCATGAAATGACACACATCTTGTCAATTCACTAAACAAAATGTTTTTAAAGGTAAAACAAAAACACACAAGTGAAGCTGCAGCTAAACTAGTGAAGGGAAACGAAATCGTTTATTCTGTAAGTAGGTAAAAAGATCACTTTTACAAGTTACACTTTTTTGAGCACACGAGTTTGCCCTTTCCTAATTGGACTAATCTTGAGAAAAAAAGACGAAGCAAAGCCTAAGATTATCATAATTATCATCATCATTTTAGTAAACATCAGCTCGTATACCTGACAGTGAAGACTTCGTCTACCCATGACCTTTATTACGTCTTCTATCCACCTTGTTCAGAGCACTCATCTATACTTATATTATATCATTAACATTGTTAAGTTGAAGAGTCTTAAGAGTTTGTTTGGCGATAATCTCAGAAACTACTAGTCCGACTCAAAAAATTCTAATAGCGTTGGATAGCTCATTTATCGAGTAAAGTATAGGCTATATAACATTACGCTACATCCAATAGGAGCCGAATAATAAGGAAATATGTTGTAAAAACGGGGCAAATATTCATTTGGAGACGACGAAGTTGCGCGAGTTAGTTAGTTCATCTTAGTCACAATAGGTGTTCTATTATCTTTTCAAGTATATGATAACAGCGTATTGAGTAATGCATACGGATGTGCATTATTAGTCAGGTACTGTGATAACGGAACATCTAAAAATAAAAAGGATAGATTATAGTGCTCTATCTTCTCTATAACAGGCAATTGAAGCCAGAAAACTGGTGCAATTGACATAGTAAATTATAAAATCAAGCCTGTTTCCCCGGAAGGATAGACAGAGGAATATTAAATGCCCACTTTTCGGCAGTGTTTTTTGTAGGAAGCGAACCTATTCCCGCTAATCGGGATGTTTTGTCTGACAGAACCCTGTCCGTCGATCAGCAGGTGAGGTTGACTTGGGCTCCTAAGTTCTTGGTGGGAACCCTATTAGTAAAGTAATATCAACAAAGCTCACTAGCACATCAGTACGAATGTAAGGAATATGTAACCTCGTCAACATGTTGTGATATTAGTGTAAACAATGAAGCCGTTATGTCACCAGTCAATGTTTATTTCAGACGTCTGACACAACGCCATCTCACTTCAAACTAAGCAGAACTTGTACTATGATAACTAGATTGACTGAGAGAATACCTATATATTTTTTCTTGTTTGATTCGACCTGGAAATAAACCTATATCTCGAGCACAGTAGTCGCATACGCTACCGCTGCGCCACCGAGGCACTCAATCAGTCATGTTGAATGTTGTCGATTTTAATTTTCACAGATAAAATATTTGCTTTAGAAATCATTTATGTCACTCCATGGTACTTACTTATTGTCCATTGATTGTTTAGTTTTAGTTTTGTTTTTAAAGAAAACTTTTGCCGCACTAGGAACAAATCCTGCCTCGCGAGAGGATTTCACAAACATACAAGAAACGAACACAAAGATCACCCAGACTCAGAACAGTAATTACTAGCTACAATTTAGACTGGCGAAAATTGGGCGTTTAATATGCCTCTGCCTAGCTTTCCAGGGAAACAGGCGTGACTTTATGTACTTTCCTGATTTACAGGAATATATTAATTTGTTTTTTTTTTATATGTACTAACCCCTGGGATTAGGAAAGCTGTATTCGAAAGAGTATTTATAAGTACAGATAACTATGTAACACCAAGTAATCGTCTCTCAGGCTGTAGTCTGATGCTACACTAGACAGAGCATGTGCTATGATAACGAGACTGCTGATAAACATACTTAAAAATTTATAAATACATACATTTTATACATAAATTACACTTAGACTCAGAACAAACAGTCTTGCCAATTTGCCCTAGGTGGCAATATTATTTGAAGGGGTCATCTACAAGCCGTAGAGCCGTAGGTGGTTTGAGGTATGTCGGGGTTCCACAGATTTCCTTACTAGGGTACATCTGGTTCCCCGGCTACTGGTAACCGAGACGGCGTGCTGTTTAGTCAGATGGAGTCAGACATAATTACCTATGGGAGGTATCTGTAAGCATATTCGCACATAAAAAAAAAGGTATAAAATATTATTTGATTTATTTAATGGATATTTTAAACTTTATATATTTGTAATATAGTTTCTAATATTAGATTCTGTGTTAACATTTCATAGATTAGTTATAAAGTTCAATCATATACTAGTATAAAAACTTCAAACAAACTCTTGTTTGTGTTTTGTCTATATTAGAAATAGCTCTAATGATATGGATTTTTGTTTAAAAAGGTCTGCCCAGAAAAAAATACTTTAAAAAAAAATAATTAGTCTCCAACTTTGAATACATGTTTGAATGCGACAATAAAATGAAACAAGTTGGGCAAAGTTATGTCAGCAACATCAGCAAATAGTCCTATAAATTAAAAACTAGATACTGCTTAGGTAAAGTTGAGATCTGGAATTTAATCATTATAATAACAAAAAGGTCCAGGAAATTTTTACTTTTGCCCTTAAAAAATTTCTGTCTTCTCTGGCTTTTGCTACATTTTTCATTGATATTAAGCTCCAGTTGATCTTAGAGATTTTTATAGCATATAGCCTCCATATCCCTCCCTCCGCAATAAAAGTTATCCAATACTAAAATACTTACCGAAATTGGTGCAGCACTTCATGTGGTATGCTATAACCAAGGCAAAATAGATAGTTTGCACACATTGTAAGTTATAATGCATTTTTGTATAAGTGTACATAATCTTTATGATAAATATTATATATTCAATGCTCTGACATAATTGTAATAAATTGCAAATAATATTAAATGAAATAAATAATGATTTTATTATTTACATATTACTTCTATTATTAATATTTATTCAAAAGTAAAACTTTTTTAATTCATCAATTTAATTATCATAAATACATTTTCTATTATTTTACGAGTCTGCCAAATTGACTACTCTGCCTGATGGAATCCATAGAGGTTGCAATACTCATTGTGATCACTCACACCATAGCGGCCCAGTGAGATGCATTTTCAGACCACCGCACACCCATTTTCTACTATTCACTTATATTTATTTACCTATAATAAAGAGGTATTTAAAAATATGTATGTTTATTGGTGGTCTAGTTACAATAGCACAGGGTCTGTGTAGTTAAGGGCCTACCATGTGTAAGATGTGTGTGATTTTTTTATTATTTCTTTTTATGTATGTAATATATATATTTCTGGAAGGCATTCGACGAACTTGTTTCATTTATTTCTTGCCTTATCTCATTCTTTTTATTGCCCATTGGGCCTCTATAATAAGTAATTTCTTTTCAACATCACATCAACAGCTGTTAACAGTCCTCTGTTGAATATAAGTTAGTCTTTCAAAAAAATGTTTTGGCTCACTACACCACGCTGGCCAGACAGGTGTATAGGGTTTGTTTTTAACATAATAATAAATATTAATTTTTGTATTACAAAGAACCTTGCAGATCAAAATTTTTAATTATTTTGATTGTTTGGTCAATTTACATTTATTAAGTTACCAAAAATTTAATTTCTTTTTTTAATCAAATCAAGTGTAAGTAAAAAAAAACAGTATTTTAATAAATATTTTATTATAGAAAACTATTAAATTACCTAAAGTAGCTCCTTTCTCCTTATATAAATATTGTTTTATATAATTATCTACCATTTTCAAAGGTAGTCCAATATTTACATCACATTTTATCTTTATGCAAAAAAAAACACAGATCGTAATAAAATAGCGCCAATAACTATTAATGTTTATTTATATCAGTGAAAACATCATCTGGGTCAATGTAATGCAATTATATGTTTCGTAATCATAACACGACACTAATCACCGAGTAGGTGTCAATAATACTAGGTATGCACTTATAATTTGGCGCACAAACACGTTCCACCAATAAGGAACGGCCGTTCATTCACGCCCTCGTAATTAAGTTGACAATATGTAAACCTTGAAAACAATGCGAAATCGCGATCTGATCTACCCATTTCACAACCATAATATTGATAATATTACTGACCTTCGGCGCTCTGGTTCAACGATAAAAGACCACCAGAAGACGGCAAATCCTTCTTCTGTCCACTTTTAGGCGGTTCAGAGTCCGAATCGTCGAACACGAGTGTCCGAACCGACTGGGAACATCGACGATCCATCGTTACTCTCACTGCACAACACACAAATATACTAATTTATGCCCCATTTATCACCCCGTTGAACTGTAATACATGTTCACGATCTATTTACATGACACCATTGATCCGCGAGCAAATATTGAACAAAATCGAGATATTCATAAACGATTGTAAATGCAAATATTTTTAAGCCATCATAAATAACGCGACACACGACTTCGCACAAATCGAAAAGTGACAATTTTGAAGTATAAGTCAGTGTTGCCAAAATTGACAAAACGATACCCTTAGTGTTACTAGCTACGAACATATGGTAGGAAATAATGGTAAATTAAAAATATGGTAGTCGACTTATAATATTTCATTATTGTATCCCCGAAAGAAATTTATTTCGGTTCGATTTCGCCATATCTCGAAATTAGAGGCAAATTTAAGAACCTTCGAAAATAATAGATAACATTGTAAAAAAATTACTTACCATTTAGAAAACAGTAGAAATAATAAAATTATGAAAAATTAAATATCTTCATTTACTTACTATGATTTTATGCCACAAATTTGTATAAATTAGTCATTTATTTTGATGATCCTTATTAGTGCAACATTTTAAGGACAGGATTGAAAATTTTATGAATTTAGTCTACACATACTTGCACATGGTTTGAAAGCAATTTCATGGCTATAAGAAATATCATCGTCTCGTCAAAAAAGTATTTTAAAAATTCATTTATTGTTAGTTTCCTTTGGTAATTATAAACAAGGTTATATTTTCTTTATGGCTTTAATTATTTAAAAAAAATTAGGAACAGATTATAGTTGATTGAAACACGATGTTTCGATCAACCAATTTTTTATCAAAAGATCATGTTTACAACGCCTCTAATCTTGTCTTTAGAAACCCATTCGTAACTATATGTTACATATTTATTTGCTATTTTGTACGAAAATTATATCTTATTAATAAATAGAAATAGAAACGTTCTTAAAATGAAATTATAATTCATTTTATAGTAACGTGATATGTGACAGCCGTATGGTGATGGATTAAGAATACAGCGTATCACCCAAAGGCGTAGCTATATCATGTAAAACCCGTTTCAATCATTTCATTCTTAAGGCCCCATGCCTTAAGAAAAATTCTTTTTCACATCCCGCTTGTGGACTTAAAAAACAGACAATCATGGTGGCAGTGTAAGCCTCATACACTTACCACGAAAACTATCATCCCTGCATCAATATTTTAATAAATCACTGAGATAGTTACTCTATATTAATATTTGGTCCATTTTAGTTAAATATTTGATGTTTAAAAGCATTAGATAATACATATTTAAAATAAAAAAATAAGTTAATTTTTGGAACGAAGTTCCTTACGGCAGGCTTGGAGGGGATAGGGATTTCGCTGCGGGACCGAACGGAAAAAAATGTGATAGTAAAACCGTAAGTGGAAAAAGTGCGTGGAATAAATCTGTGGAAAAAAGTGCGTGGAATAAAACCGTTAAATGAGACGTGCGCAGGCGCGAAAGCGCGTCATGTGTGCTATTTTATTATTTTAAGGAATTTATTATTTTATTTCCTAAAATACTGAATTTCCTAAATACTTTCTTGTACTTAAATAAAAACTAATCAACAAAATTTAAGAGAAAAATCAAGAAAACCTACATAAAATTGAGCACGATTTTTTTTGCAAATTGTGTCGATTCCACATTATCCGAAGGAACTTCGTTCCTACCTGGTGTCCCACGACACCATTCATTTAACAAGATACTTTTTGAGACTTTAACGAGATTACTTAACTTATGTACCACATTTCTACAAATACAGTACTATTCCATTTCATTTTTGATCAAATTCTTTTCTCCGAGCTCCGAGCGAGCAACAAGCTTGCTTCCGCAAAAGTATTATTGAAATATCATCAAAATTTGTAGATCGGGCCATAGAATTTTCAATAGACAGAATAGCCAAGTTACAAGTACGTAGCCGGTTTTGTTCCATTTTTCTTTAATTTTCTTTATTTATTTTAGTTCTTAGAGTTTCTTTAAAAGTTTTTTATTCATTTTAGTTTGAAAAATGATCTGCAGCACTGGTTGAAGTTACAGATACTGTAACACATCATTATTATAGTACGTGCTTCGGTAAAGTTATACGTTATAACATAAAATGATTCTTTATTATTATTAAATCAGTAATTTCTTTCATACATGTTGCCTTTTCTATTTCATCTCTGAAACTAAACCAAAAACTGAGAATTTCTCTGGTAAATGATTCAGATATGTCTTTTTAAATGTTTTAATAAACTCTAGTGTTTTATTTACTAAATCAGTCAAATTTTGCAAAATGACAGGTTGTAAAACATTGAAATAGGAAACAATTTCGTTCATTGGAAGGAAACACAATTACAGTTGATTAATAATGATTTCCAACGCTTGATAAAATATGTTCACTTTGAATAAACTTGCCGGATCTTGAGGACGTTCATCTTCATAAAGTTCGTCAAAATGGCGTTTCTTCCGCCTTTCTCTGACGAGTTTTAGAAAATTAAGAGTTGATGGGGCACAAAAAACGGTGGGTTTCGACTGAAGTTCTTCACAGGCTGAATCGATAGTTTGAAGAATTATGTAGTGAAAGAATAATAACATAATAAAATTATAGTTTCAAATGCTTTCAAAGTAGTAGAATCGTTTTAATCAGACCATTTTTAGACAACTGTTAGTATTTTCTAGAACTAGACTTGTGGATAACTTTCAGAATTAACTTTATTTTACCTTTATTTGCAGGTGCAATTAAAATACAACTATGAAAAATCAAATACACAAAGGATCCATTGTCACAACAATGAAATAAAGAATATTATAGTATTCCGTACTTAAAAAATACGAATCAGGGAGCCCCCTTATACCATGCATCGCTAAACCACCAGTGCCACGAAAAAAGTACATTCTCGATTAACAAAACATCAGAATGCCCGAGCGTCATGAGTTCGCCCACACTACCTAAGTACTGCAACAAAAAATGAAACAATTTAATGGAATCGTTCTAAAATTTAAACTTTTATTTCAAAGACACAAATGAGTTTAATTATTATAATTGTTTTTTAATCTTAATTATTTATTTGAATTTCTAAATGGCCTTTGATTGCGTCTAACTTTGATTGATTTTAGGTACTTACATAAAAATACTATTTGCTAAATTCTGTTAAAAATATTAAATCACTTCTGAACTCACATATTCTCGAACCAGGAGCCCCAGCAGACCAGGGGCCCGTGGCATTTTGCTAATCCTACCACCCTATAGTTATGCCATTGGCGTCACCACCTCTATACTTCCCATGGGTGTTATAAGAAACGACTAAGACTTACGTTTCCAAAGAGAAGGAAAACTTGAGGCCCATGTCCGGCAGTGAACTATTAAAGACTGTTAATGTAGTGAATTAATACACAGTTTACTGAAAAATAAAAGCCAATAACAGACACAAATTACACACACTCACGAATAAAAGTTACAATATAAAAACCAGCATGATTAACGCTATTAATTGCACAAAAATATAATTTACTAATCACACGTGATTAGACTGTTTATAGTTCAAAGTCATTAATTAATAGGAATAATTACCATTTCGTAAATATTCTTTTTATCTGTCAAATTAAAGCCCTCACTCTTTTGTGTCGCTTAATCACCTTGCAGAAGCGGAACATATTATCTGTAGTGTTGATTTTGTACTTAGCTTATGCTAGTAATAACTTGCTTCTTGAATATTTCATTGTTCGAAATTTTAGAAAATATGTAGTACCACGTGGTTTACTGCGTGGTCTTTTTATCGCTTAGAACCAAATTAGTGTAATTACAACTGATTTGGTTAGGCCGCGTGATATTTTTCTATAATTTTGAACAAGGACATTTTTTAGAATATGCGTTTATGTTAATTAAACACAATGTCTTTTGCTGTGGTTTGACAATTTGTATTCGTATGAACAAACTCACTTGACAACGTTATGCAAAATTCAAAATAAAAATGACAAGTGTTATAGGTTAAATATTGTGTATGTTAGGTTAAATCTACGGTTTCGGTGTTAAATAATCGATTTTTTTCTTATCTAGCTATGACCAAGACAAATATCTACTATTATAACCATGACTATAGTTTTTTAACTTACTCTTTGTTTTAAATTTGGTCAGGACATAAGTAAACCTAGACGGCAGTAGAAGCAATGTAATCAGAAATGTAGGGGAAATAATTCTGAACATGGTAACACAGTCACATTGCGATATTTTTATTTCAAATGTTGATTTTTGAACATTTTAATCTCGTGTACTTTTACTGACTTTGAAGGTATGAGGTACACTGCATTCTAGTCCATTTTGTAGGTTTGAATTATCTGGGAATGTTGTTTATCCTAGAGTATCTATCTAAACAGAAAATTTCAAAATACTATAATTATTATGATAAGGATCAACATAAATCCAATCCTACCAATATCGCTCATGCTCTCTCTAGAGATACACATTCTAACGTTAAAAATATATATTACTGTAATGTAAGTTTTGTAAAATACGTTACGTGAGTTTGTTAAATTAATACAGGTTCTTTTTGTTATAAATAATAATCATTCAATATCTCCATTATATAATTCCATTTATCAAACTTTATTTATACATAAATTAGTAAGAAGATGAAGAACGTAATCTATTAGTAGAATTGAACAGATTGAACAGAATCCCTACATTAATAGGTCTTTTGATTAAAAAGCAACATTGTAAAAAATTATAAAAGCGCCATCTAGTGGCACAATCAACAAAAATACAATTGTTATTCATACCATTGAGAAAATTAATAAACTAATAAATTATGTTGCCAGACTTGTAAAATAAGAATGAACTTTGTCAAATTTGTAATCTGATTTAAGCGCTTAAAGTTACTTTTCCTAATATATAAATACGTCCGAAGCTAAATAAAAGTCTTATATCACATATTAAAACTTATACAGATAAATGATATAATGCGAAAGCAATCGCCATCTAGTGACAAAGTTTGTCAAAATAAAGTTGTTCCGTCAAAAGAAACGGAAAAACACGAGTGTGCGTCGCCTCGGTAGATATCAGTTGAATTATTCGGCTAAAATGCCCTGGCACGGGCATACGTAGTCGTCGGTCGGCCATTACGACGCAGCCGAAGACACGTTCGTCGTATTTAGTTAAATATTTTCGTTTATAAATGAGTAATAACGCTCATGAACTAAGTAACCGACTTCTGAATGCGTTGGATAACAATTACAATGTAAGTTTCAGAGTTTTGACGATCTTATGTCCGATAAACTTGTCGAGATACGAAAACGGTCCACGAGCCCATGACACCCGACTCGAAGTTGCAATTCGGCTACTTGTGAGGTTGCCTCGGGAGTGCCTTGTGCAGTGATATGATTACAAGATGTGTTGATAACCATCCAAACAATAAATCGAAATATAGTGCTAATCGCGGGGCGGAAACTGAGCGTGTGGATACGTGAGCGTTGCGAGTTAGAGGGGCCACTGACGTCGCCAGCCCGCCGCCCCGTCCCTCCGTCCCTAGTGCCAAAAATTTTGCAATGTGAAAGTATGGAATTGTGCCACGCGCGACCTTTCCCGTTTATCTTCTTCGCTGTGACTAAGCGAATGGGCTGCTGTGAATATGTTTTTGTACCAATTGACCTTACGTGAGTACGAACATAGCTATAGGTTGTGTGACGGGCACCTGGCGCCTTCGTGCCGTATGCTGCTCCTCATCACGCACATTTTTCTCTCATTGTTCATATTTGTTTCTGAACTAATTTGTAGGTTGTATAACAAGTATTTGAATGTTAACTTTTGTGATTACTTAGCACACTCGTGTTATTTTTTTTGTCTGCCTGTTGCTAAGGAGTCATGGTTGCAGGCCTATGTGCAAAGAGGTTGTATATACTTTGTTTTGACAGCTGTTTAAGTACAATTTTATTATCATTCTCATCGAGTTGAGTGTGAAATCATATGCATAAATATTAGCCAAACTAATGTATTTTCTTGTAAACATATACATTTTACATGATGTATAATTAATTATATTGCAATGCTTGATATGGGTAATTTGTGTCTGTTTCTTTCCTTGTTTAGGTTACTAGTATTTGACATGCAAATATCTAGTTATTGAGGTTAATAATGGTTTGTTTTGGAAAGATAAGTTATGTATTGCTTGTAGGTTTAGGTTAGGTGTTAAAATATACATGACATTTATCTTGATTATATATATATACTATATATATACACACAAATTATAGCATTACTAATATGTTTATGTAACAAACTCTGTAGGTGAAGGTAAAAGGTTGGTTAAGTTTCCGAACATCAGCTGATCACATAATTTGACTACTTGTAATCGAATGAAACATTAAAAGTATATCAAATTGTTAGAAGAATTCTATTAACAGTGCAAATATCATAGTGTTTATTTCAACACCACATAGAAAAAAACATTATATGTAAACTTTAAACTTTTTGAATCTAAGTTATTTGGAATCATGTTATGGAATTGTTTCATCGTCAACAGCGTTTCTCAGGACATAGGCTTCTCCTTAGAAAAGAGGTTTTGGCTTGCTATACCATGCTGTCCTGCATAACTTGTTCCCTCAGTCGCCTCTTACGACACCTACTGGATGAATAGGGCTGGTAAATATTTCCAGAAGTAATAAATCAATGAATCAACCATCCTGGCCGGGCAGTACTACCCTCTCACAGAAGTTTAACCTAAAGCGACAGCACCGATGCTGTTATATTTTATTGGTGAGTGTGAGACCAGAGGTCTAATGCAGGGGTGACAATTGTTGTGATAACTGTGTGAGCTTTACACTGCCACGATGACTTTCCATGTATTTTATGCCTCCATGTGGAAAAAGCATATCACTAGGCCGCAACAGTTTGGGTCACTATACTGTATTAGCTGCATCTCTTGGATTCTATTCATGCTTTTTATCAGGCAGAGTTAGGTTACCTTGACAGGCTTTTAACTAAAAAACCAAGGTAGTCTTAGTTGTGAAAACAAAAGTTGATCAGAACTGAATTGTGACCAAACTTTTATTACGACAATAGACCTTCAGGTTGCACAGGTTGTAATCACTGGCAGTCCGTTATTTGCTTAATATGTTAAAGCTACTGCTTGCGTTAGTATTAAATGGTTTTGATAGGAAAACTTTCTGCCGTATTATTACATGTATTATGTACATGCTTTGATGACAGTAGTTTAAATGATTACCGTACTGCTGTCTACTGCAATGAATGTTCTGAGTTCAACTCAGATATGTAATTATACTTATCCTGAAGTTTTTGCTGTGTCCGTTTTGTTTGTAGGGTCCCCTACAGCACGGCATTCATTCCTAGTGCGGGTGTTACTTTTGAAAAGGAAAAAAACTTGTTCACACCATATCAATCTCCAGTTAAACTTTGTTTCAAACCAGCTCCATGACTCACTGAACTAAGCTAATCTGATTCAAATGTTTTGAAAATGAAACATTTCTATAGACTGTGCAATATTATGCAATCTGTGAGCTTAAAAGCACACATCAGGGTAGTATGCATACAAGTATGTTTACAGCTTTATTCAACGCAGTTTTATATGCAATTGCATGATCTAAAATTAATTTCCATAGAGTACATTAAGGATTAATATTTTGTGTTTATGAAGCATTTCTCAAATGTTTACAAGTTTTATCTATCACCTAAAATAAGTATATGTCTATGGTAACTTCAGTGAGTTATAGCATAAAACTGTTTCATATTACATTGCATCAACAGCCTTTTATAGCTTGCTGCTAGGCAGAGGCCTCTTCTTAGAATTTTCAATCACAATGACTGTCATACCTTTTGCGTCCCCAAGCGGGGTGTGAAAAAGCATCTCACTAGACTGCCATAGTGTGGGTCACCATACTGCTTTGTCTGTATTTGCAATGTGTATGGTGACCACAACTCTTGGATTCTATTCATGTTTTCTATCAGGCAGAGTAGAGTAACTTTGGCAGGCTTTTAAAATAGAAAAAAAAGGTGGTGTTGGATTAGTTAGTTTTCCTTCTTTGCAGTGATGTTGTCCTGCAAAATTTACACCCTTAGTTACGAGTTAGAGTTAGATTATGACACCCATGTGATGAATGAATAAGGGTGGTTACACTCTATGTTTGTTATTTGACTGTTTAACATACCAAAATTTATTATTTTAGAATAGTTATTTGCAGTTATAAAATATTATTGCATTGTAGTTTTATATACTTAATGTTACATGTCAATGGTCATGAAAACTGTCAAAATAAACTGTACGTAAATTGGCGTTCCTTGGGGAAGACCTTCGTTTAGCAGTGGACGGCGATAAGTTGATTGATGAAATGTTACCAGATTGGTTTAATCAAAAAGTTGGTCATAATGTAATGTAAAACTGATAGATGTTTAAATCGTTAGTGGGGAATTTTCAATCAACCTCATCAACTGCCCCATGAGGTTGTTAGTCAAGTTAAAACTTTCATGGCACTTGACAAAACTAATCATAAAAACTTAAATTCAAGGGCACTACTAATGGTTATCACCTCCAAACTGCTAAAGTATACCATTGTTATTGTTAAATTCTATGTAATAATATTAACTATTAAGGCCTTTGTTATAACCAAAGTGTTGCAATACTGATGGTTTATCAAAGTTTAATTTTAGGTATGTCTGTCACTCCACTTGCGTTCCTTTTTTTTTTGTAAATCTTATAGTATTTTTATATATCTGATTAATATGTTTAAAAATCTTCTGTATGTGTTACACTTACTAAAATTTTGGTCAGAAAAAGAGGGGTTACCTGGAAAGTTTTCCGGAAGCTCTGAAATAGGTTATTTCATGGGTTTCGGTATGCTCTTTTCGAAATTCAGCGTTGCCACCTCGTGTCTTCGTCGCTCGCGTCGCCATATTAAAAAAATGGCACCCAATAGCAGATTTACAATATCTCCTTTCTGATGCCTATTACGAGTAAAACATTTATATACATTATTAAACTAGAAAATTTGCTGCAATTTATATTCTTATATTTTTTGCGATAAAATCAATAGGATTCGTCTAGCAGCATCACAAAGTATTATTCATCTACCCACCACATTTTTCTTGACCACCATTGTTTGGAGAAAACTTGGAGATTATGGGTCACTTTTTGATTTGAGCATTTTCTTAAGTGTGTCTATTTATGTTCTTGCAATGCAGTGTGCATATATTTGTCTTAAAATGTTAGTGTTGGGTTTGGATATTTCCTGAGTTTCTATTCTCGGCCATATTGCTTCATGGTTAATACCATTAAAAGCCTTTGCAGAGTTAATAAAAGTGAAACATACAAGTTCAATATGTTTTTTATACTTTTTTGTGCTATTTTTTACTGTTTCTTCTATAAAAACCAATCATGACATAATGTTTTTAGCCATAAACTACCTTTGGTCTAATATCAACTTTGGTTGTTACTAGCCTGATGACCACAAATAGTTGTAACATGTCTTTAGTGTTAACCCTCCACATCTATTTTAGTTTAGGACTTAACCTTGTCAACTTTGTTTATTTTAGTTCTGGCATTTAAAACTATATTTAACTGAAAAGTTGACTGCCTCGGTGGCACTACAGTAGCATATATGACTACTGTGCTTGAGGTCTTGGGTTTGATTCCCAGATTGGTCCAAATGTTTACATGGTCTGTAAATGTTTGTTTCAGAGTTTAAATATTTTTTATGTGTATAATATGTATGTATTTACAAAAAAAGTATATATGTCGGTTGTCTAGTGCCCATAGTACAAGCTCTGCTTAGATTAGGGCTAGATGGCATTGTGTTTCAAATGTATGAAATTTACTGTGGTATAGTAAGCCAAAACCTCCTTACTAAGGAGAGGCCTATGTCCAGCAGTGGACTGTTAAATTCTGTTGATGATGATTGTATCTTTCTTACTTAGAATTTTATTTACCAACCCTCTTTCTTTCTGCCTGATGCATTTTCAAGATGAGATAAGACAACAATTAAGGTGGTTAATGAATGAAATTCCACTAGTTGCTACGTTAGGTCATTACCACCTGTAGTAGCAATGTCAGTGACCTTCAGATAAATAGCCCATTAAATATTTAACATGACAATGTTGGCTAAATTATTTGTGTGGCTAGATAACCACGTTTAATAAAACGGATACAATGCGTGAAGCATGAATGGTTTGCGATGCACACGGTGCACTATGTTTTCTCCATGACATTGTAGACTTTTAGAAGTTATTTGTAAGACAAATTGTAACATACTTCTAAGTGATTATTTTTAACAAAATGTTACTAACTTTAATCATTTAATTATCCATCAACCTTTACAAAAACCAGTTCAGTTAAGATCCTCTTTATACAACTACAGGAACTTCGGTTGAAATTCTATTCTCTAATCATTAACAGCTTTTTAAAGTCCACCTCTGGATATATGTTGTTCCTCAGATAAGAGATTTCGGTCTTTTATACCACACTGGCTCGATAGGTTGGTATACAGGGTGTTAAGTCCACCTCTGGATATATGTTGTTCCTCAGAAAGGAGATTTCGGTCTTTTATACCACACTGGCTCGATAGGTTGGTATACAGGGTGTCAAGTCCACCTCTGGATATATGTTGTTCCTCAGAAAGGAAATTTCGGTCTTTTATACCACACTGGCTCGATAGGTTGGTATACAGGGTGTCAAGTCCACCTCTGGATATATGTTGTTCCTCAGAAAGGAAATTTCGGTCTTTTATACCACACTGGCTCGATAGGTTGGTATACAGGCTGTTCCTTGACTCGCAGTGTTGTTGTCCTGCATAGTTTGTTCCGTCAGTTTGTTTTTATGGGGTGAATAAGGGTGTTGACTCTATCTGGGTGTCTGATCGTTTTTTTGTTTCTATATTAAGAGCCTGTCAAAGTGACTCTACCCTGGCTGATGGAAAACAAGAATAGAATCCAAGAGTTGTGGTCACCATACTCATTGCAAATGCAGACAATGCAGTATGGTGACCCACACTATGGCGGCCTTGTGAGATGCTTTTTCACACTCCGCTTGGGGACGTAAAAGGCATGACAGTCATCGTGACAGTGTAAGGCTTACACAGTTACGACGATAACTGTCACCCCTGCATCAACGGGCTTCCGGTCTCACACTCACCAACGAAACACTACAACACGGATGCTGGCGCTTTAGGTTGGTCTTCTGTGGGAGGGTAGTATTGCCCCGGTCGAGTCGACCCGCTTGTGCTGAAATGAGCGTGGCTCTACTACCTAGTTAAGATATAACTTTTGCTTCTGACTTCATTTCTTTCAAATCAAATATGTTTGTCCGATACACTGCATTTGTTTTATCTCTAGGATTCAAGGAAAAATTAGATCACTCACATTGTCCTTATTATGTTACAGTTTTATGTATAAAATACGATTTTTCTACATTTTATTCCATAGTAAATAATAACTGTGTACAAGTTAAACAAATAACATCCATTCCCTATAATGCTTTAGTCACGAAACATTATAAGATGTCTTGAATTTTTACCTCGACCCAGAAACTCGAGATTTCAATTAGTACATACCCAGCACAAAAAATATTTCGGGCAAAAACATGGTCAGTGTTTTATTGTATCAGTTTCACTCGCGTAAATAATAGTTTTCACTCGGAGTGCGTAATGGGCCTAGTGCGAGTTTATTTCAAGCCAACTCGATCGTCACGGTGACGGCGTCTGGCGTTGCGATTGGCTCATATTGAAATCTTCACCAATCACAACGCAGAATGCGATAACAGATTTGGCTACCTAAGGGGTAGTATTTTTCTTCAAATTGAGCATGAGACCAATCCGAAAATATTTTCTGCCGAATAAAAAAGACAATTCTCAAATCGGTTCTAGAATGACTGAGTTTTGAAGGCACAAAAACAAATTGAATCGAGAAGCTCTCGTTTCTTTGAAGTCCGTTAAAATTTTTCAAGGTTATGATGAGATTGGGATGATTTTTTTTCATAATATAAACCGTATTGTTACTAATACACGATAACTCATTATTTATTCAATAGAAACCTAGTTGCCGCTACGGGGGCATGTTTATTGAAACTTGCACCGAACATAGAGCCGAGGGCGCTTATTTGTATATACCTATGACATTTATACTGATAATGTAATAACCAAATAACGTTATAATTATAGTTACGCGTAATACGGAATCATTTTTATGTATTTCTTATATCTACTTTGCCCTCCATCAATATGTGCTGCTATTAAGTACGATTTTCTGATAGATACTTCTGTAAGCGCTAGCTGGTACTACAGATTAGATGTCTTTTCACATGAATCATATTTGTTCTTATCTCATACTAATAAACTATGTATTCGACTAAAATATTTGAGATATCTCATGTAAAAATTTTAGGTGTAGACAGTGGTAGAATTTGTGTATCTGATGAAGGACGGGGCCCTATGTATGTTATTATGACTGCCTCAATGGCATAGCGGTAGCGAAAGAGACTGCTGTGTTTGAGGTCTCGGGTTCGATTCTCGGGTCGGATCAAATTTTTGTATGATCTGCAAATATTTGTTTCGGAGTTTAGGGGTGTCTATGTATAATATGTATGTATTTGCAAAAAAAGTATTTAAGTATTTTATCAGTCAGTCTAGTTGTCATAGTATACACTGTTTAGTTTGAAACTAGATGACGTTGTATGTTAAATGTCCGAAATATTTCATCATCAACAGCCTTTTACAGTCCACTGTTGGACATGGGCCTTTCCTTAGCAAGGAGGTTTTGGCCTACTATACCACGCATGCCAGACAGGTTGGAATAAGTTTTGTTTCAAGTTTTCCTTCTGTTTGTAATGATATTTTCCTGAATAGTTTCTTCCCTTAGTCGCCTCTTACGGCACCCACGGGATGAATAGGGGTGGTAACACTATGTATTCTTAATCCGTCACCATACGGAATTGTTTATTCATTATTGAGATTCTGTTTTCATTTAAAGACAAAATTTACGCGAAATCAACTTAGTCAATATAATCCATTACTTTTCTCAAATGTATTTGTTGTTAGCGCAATGATTTTTATGCGATACAAATGATATTTTTTTAAATTATTTATCAGAGTTTAATTTTATTCCGTTTTCGTCTTTCTTTTAACAATAAGGAAGGATTTAATATACTTAAAATCGGCATATTAATGTTATCTATAAGTTATCCTCATGTATTTTTTTTTTCTGTGAATTCGTAATAATTCATACGGTCGCACAACTAGTCGGCGCACGCGCACAATCATAGGAAACTGTCGATAGTTATTTTTTCTCTCATTGATTGCGGAACGTCGTAAAACAAAGAAATACCGTAAACTACGTTAGAAAATAACATTATAATTTTGCCACACACTTTTTCATGTATGTATTTGTTTTTTTAAATAATTTTCTAATTTTTTTTTTTAGTACTAAAATGAATCTGATATTTGTATAAATATACATATATGTATATATTTGTGTTAAGTTAGTTTTAACTCCAATGTTAACACGATATACAACCTGCTTTCTGCAACTAGCCCCATCAAAGCATAGTAGGGTTCAGCTCGTTTAAACTTACATGATTATTGCAGTATGAGTGTAGTCGTACTGACGCGATCTGAAAACGGCAAGCCATGACTCCTCGCCGTCTTCGTCTGATTTCTAGTTTACCCAGATGGGGTGCTCATGGATATGTGATCTAGGATAGCTCCTAGACGATTTGAAGTTTAGTGGTTTTTTTTACTCGATAGAGTTCCAGGAACTTTGGATAGTTTGGATTTTTCCTGTTTTGGACAAATTCCGGGAAAATATACTAAGTGATACCTTTATTTGAGTAGTTTTCAATTTTTTTCGGTCTAAATTTGGATACGTGAGTAGCTGACTGTTACTTCAGGGTTTATAGTCACTACTACTCTTCTTTAAGGTCGCAGCGTGATGTTACACAACCAATAAAACTGGCAAAGTCGGCGTGGGCACTAATATATGTAGAAGAATGTGTGGATTAATTTGGTTCAATAAGGCACAAACTTCTATTTAGTCCTTTGAGGAAATCCGGTACACATTCGGGACTTTCCCCTTTTTTATTATGACTCGCACATGCGAAGATAGGTTTTTGTTGACTATGATTAACAAATAATTGACTGCTCAAACTCAAAATTGATTGTCAGTCATAACGATGAAAAATTCGACAGCTATCAGTCAATACTGGTAATGAATGATGGAAAACTGATGGTGAAGTGAGTTGATTTTACATTTTGCGAGGATTATGACTTTATTAATGTGTTCTTTTTTATTCAGGTTGTCGACATGCATACTGTTAACGAAATTATATCCGTATTGGAGAGAATTAATATCACAAAAGAATTGTTGGAGGTAAGTTCATTTGAAGAGTTAAACATATATTCCACTGTACAGACAACGTAGTGGTTTAAACGGTCATCTCGACGCTTTCTACTGGGTTGAGTCTTGTGGGTTCAATTCCCGTATGAGACAGCACGTGTGATCATTATTGTTACGAGTCTGTATGTGGTTTTTGTCCGTTTTACGCATGCTTGTGAAGTCCTCCGCGATAGAAGAGTGTTCTTGCTGCAAGATTTGTCTTAAAAGAACTAGCTCAATCGATACACCATGTAAATTAAAATGAATAAATCTCATATTTACTTAATAAAAGAGACACAGCATGTAATAAAAATGTATAGGAAGTTAAACCATCAAAACAGTGTTACATACGTAGTTTTGCAAAGAAATTTAAACTACACACCATAATGGATTAAAAATGATTTTTAAATATCGACAATATTAGCATCTATGTCTCCACCGCTCTCTAGTGATACGGCCTCGCAGAAAAAAGCTGTTCGACACTTCTTTCTATGCTTTTTGAAACACGAGTAAGGTTACCAGAGTCCGTCCTAAGTCTAAGGAAATTCCACATTCCTCCAACAAGGACGAAAGCACACTTGAGTCTCTTGACTTGCAGTGAATGTCACAGTTATCAATTTAAAGTTGCAAGAATGTTTGTTATCTTAGCCAGCAGTACAATAGCACTTTTGTCTAATCACTGACAGATCGGATGTCTATGAACCACTTTTTTATCAGTAATTTAAACAAATATCTAGGAAATTACCGCTACAGCTTTTTTCGGACTAAAAACTTCAAAACATACTATTTCCTTGTTATAAAAAACTTTAATTGCTGTGCACAGACCACCCGATTGGGAAAACATGTAAATGAACTGCGACGGAAGACGACGGATCCAACGCTGGCGAGGCGGGCCAAAGTGCTCGTCAAACGGTGGCGTGACCTCGTCATACCCAACGTCGCGTCTCCTGGTCATACTGGTAATATATTTAACCTATTAGTGTACACGTCACCTCAACCAGTGTCTTGAGTAGAACACTTTTTTTTTTATTTACAACCTACCAAAGTGACTATTCTGCCTGATGGAAAGCATGAATAGAATTCAAGAGCGGTGGTCGCCATACTCATTGCAAATGACGACAGTGTAGTATGGCGACCCACGTTATGGCGGCCTAATGAGATGCTTTTTCACACCCCGCTTAAAGAACCCGGGATCGTAGTGGTAGGGAAACACGTGCGCTGGTAATGAATTCCAGGCTTTAACTGATTTGCACAGGAAGGAAGAGCCGAACCGTTTAGTTCGGGAGCGTATGTCTACCATTCTGAAACGGTGACTTCCAAGGCCAGCACGAGTTGTCCTGTAGAGGAACGCAGAGGATGGGATCAGTTGGAAGAGCTATGCTATAAGATACACTATGATAATTTGAAGATTTATACAAATTGTATAAACCTTAGTTTTTCCTCGTTTCCATTGGGGTACTAGGAATTTACACCTGGTCCTCAGATCACTGGCGCACGAGACGGCTTATGTTTTCAGTCGGTTCAACTCCGACATAACCACCTAACCCGTTGTTCAGTTTAATGGTTATTGGGTATCTGAGTGAATTTCTGAAATAAATAATGTGTATTTCCTCATTTGCTTTTCGACGGATCAGAATCATTGCTCTTGAAACTTAAAGGCAACATTTTCGCAGGTTCAAACCGATCATCAGCTGAGAGAGCGGTCCGGCGGCTGGGTGGCACTCCTCTCACCTCACCGGCACTCTCCAGGGTAAGCATTTTATTGTTTTAGTTATAGAAATATAATATTATATCATAGTAATTTGCGTATAATATTGCTTTTACACAGTATTTAGTCTTAAGACCTAAAAAAACCATCCCGACGGCCGGTCTCAGGCGTCCTTGTCTGAAGGGCGATCCAGACCATGTTATTTCAGGTCCCCTCCATAGTCAACGTCGCGCCTAGTCAGATTCTATCTTGGGGTGGCCACAAAGGCTTCCGCAATGTTAGGAAATAAAATTTAAAAAAATGCTATGTTAGACGTTTTCACGGAACTATATTAATATACGGTAAATTTATTAAAAAAAAATATATTACAAGTAATTTGTTCCGCTTTTGAAATAGATTATTATTTTATCAGTAATGTGTGTGTAGTATGTTTTAAAGTAATAAGTGAAGACTAAGAAAATGTATTAATATTACAGTTGACAAAATTACTGTGACTATCACTCCTATTACGTCCCAAAGCGGGGCGTGAAAAGCATCTTACTAGGCCACCGTAGTGTGATCACTATAGTGCATTGTCTGTATTCGCAAATAGTATCGTAACCACAACTCTTGGATTCTATTCATGCTTTTCATCGGGCAGAGTAGTCACTTTGGCAGGTTCTTAAAATATATATATATGTAATAACATTTAATTGTTTAGAAATAATAACCTCACATATACCTTACACAGCAGTCTGATCCTGAATCAGACAGAGCTATAGAAACCAGACTGCTGAAAACCATATTTCTCTTTTTAAATATGATTAAAATTTTATACTTTTGACTACAAGGATCGTTTAAGGGGTCGCCCCACCATTTTCTATTGGGCAGAGTGTTGTGAATTCACATCACATGGGACAACACTTTGTGTGGTCCACGAGTTCTGAGTGATTGTTTGTGTCTTATTCTATCCATAACCTATTTATGTTTGTAAAGGCCCCCGCTACACAGGCATATTTCTAATTCGTGGTTTGAAAAGTTTTGTTTTACCGTGGGAATCACAAGAGGGCAAAACCACTGGAATAGGCTAGATGACACCTTAGTCAAATTAGTTACTTTTTATCATCTGTCAAAACGACAATTTTGTATGAAAAATGTACTAAATACCAAATTGTGACGTCACTGTTTTAGACTACTCAATTGAACAATATATTTCACTGTATATTTGATTGAAATTCGTAATTATAACAAGAAACTGTGTTAATTGTATTTGCCGAGATGTTTCACCATATTAGTTTTAATGAAGTGGACATTGATATTTATTTACGATACAATCATCTACCCAATTAACCTTAAAAGAAAAAAGTATTAGACACATTATAAAAATTGGCAATGGACTGATAAAAGTCTATTAAACTCTTCAAAAATGTATTTAGTTGCACTAAAACAAAGAGAAAAATCCAATGAATAGTTTTACTTTTTTTAATCACTTATTAAAGTATTTCTTTTTTAAAAAAAACTATAACATAATGATACTAAAGTTGTTAAGCTCTGGTTCTTTCGCTAATTAATATTGAATTTCACTTGCTAACATTAGCGGTGAGTGTTTCTGAGATAGTGAATATTTAATGGTGACAAATGTCTTCACTTCTGAAATTATAATATTTATACAAACAGCTACAACTGGTTGTTGGTCACTTATAACTGCAACTAGGAATAATTATGACTTGAACCACACCCCAACGCCAGACCATCTGATCTTAAAGAGTTATTTGTATAGAGATGACTTGATCAACATACATACTTGTAGAGGGAACGGGTTTCATCTCCCTCCGACACAAATGGAGGATCCTCCGACCAGGCGAGGTGATCATGCCTGGCGGACTACGGCCCAACGGTTGAGTTGGGATGTTGTATATATGTTAATTGCCACGTGAATCTCTGTTTCGCGATACAGGATAGTAGTTGCTTAGTAGTTCATCATACTACTACTAGATGGCGCTGCTATATATTTTTGTTTGTGCTATAATGTGGAATTCGCCACAATACTAATCCAAGGGCGCTGCCATTTTCAAATGGCATCTACGTCTACACATACTATTAAACCGATCTAAAATATATATTTATACTAGGTTTTACCTATGAAATTGACATTTTTAATGAAATAAGTCAAAGTAATTTTTTTTCTGTATATTTTATATCTATTTAATAAAGTGATCACCCATACAATCTATGCATCTTTGCCACTGGCAGTTTACTGATGCCCTTCTTGACGAAATCAGCTGGAAAAGAGGCACCAAATTATTCAAAGACATTTTTACTGCCTCTCGGGTAACATAACGCACTAGCTGGTGTAGTCGAGTATAAAATATGTATTTTATTTATGTATATTTTTCTCTGACAGGGGGTAAAAGTGCTGCCCATTGAACCCCCTCCCGGTGCCCATGTACTTTCTATTATTTACCCTATCTTAATACCCTACTGCAGACCCTTAGGCTACAGCAGTATGCTGAGATAGGCACATTTTATGACGGGAATTGCTCGTAATCTTATTCTTTTTATTATTATCTTATTGTACGAGTAATATTTTCTGGAACGCACTAACAGCGCACGTGTTTCCCTCCCACTATGATCCCGGATCCTTTAAGCGGGGCGTGAAGAAGCGTTAACTAAACCGCCATAATATGGGCCACCATATTACGTTGTTTGCATTCGCAATGAAATATGGTGACCACAACATTTGGATTCTATTCATACTTTCCATCAGGCAGGGTAGAGTTACTTTGACAGGCTCCGGTGAATGTCAGAATAAATATTTTTCTTTTTTATCATGTACACTTTAAACTATCCAGACACAGAATAGAACCCACATACTCTAGCTCAGCAGTACTCTCTTATCATCCTCATCATCAACAGTCTTTAACAGTCCACCACTGGACAGGCTTCTCCTTACGAGGCAAGTTTTGGCCTACCAAACCGGCTGGTAGGTATCCTGCATAGATCACTTCTTTAATCGTCTCTTACATACCCTTGGGATGACTATTCATCTAGACTAGGGGTATAGTAACACCACATATTCTTAACCCGTCACCAAACTGAGTCATAGGCCAATAGACCAGCCTTCATCATCATCTTCAACAGCCTTTTTCAATCCACTGCTGGACATAGGCCTCTTCTTAGCAAGGAGGTTTTGGCCTACTATACCACGCTGGCCAGACAGGTTGGAATAGGTTTTGTTCCAAGTTTTCCTTCTCGTTGTAATGATGTTGTTTTGTTTACTTTGTTCAGTTAGTCGCCTTTTACGACACCCATGAATAGGGGTGGTAACACTACGTATTCTTAATCCGTCACCACACGGACAGACCAGCCTTAGTCTTCAGATTCACCTACGTCGTACCAGCAAAGGCCTACGTTTAATTCATAATATTGTCTGCATTACAGCAAGTGGTCAGCCCAGCAGTGCCAAGTCCTCGTACACTGTCCAGACCGGGTAAGTAACAAATTACTTTTGAACACTGCTGATAAACATACTTATATATTTCTAAATACGTAAATATTATAGATAAATTACAACCAAATGATCTGATTCATTACAATATTTATCCTAGGTGGGTATCGAACCTACGACCTTCGGTTTAACAGTCAAGTTCAATAGCTACTAGACTAAAAGGCCAGTTATCTTTAAAATGGTTTGAAATTATGATTTTATATTCCAGCATGGGGTGGTTACGAGTCAGACTCGCAGGATGTGATCCTGGTGGACGACGAACCGCCCGCGCCGCCTGTGCCCAACCCTCTCACCAACACACTCAAACCACTTACACCACGTAAGTGCACGAAACACCACACACCAAGACTTTGTAAGAGAACATTGTATTTATTTGCCTGCGAGTTCTACAAAACACCAGAATGTACATTGACAATATGATGCAATGAAAAGGTTGGCTGGATAAAGACCCTGAATACAGAGTATTTGCCGAGGTTCTTGGCCAAAACGCTGAATATTCGACACTCTACATTACTAACATACATCATACTCTATTATTGAGTTGAATAATAACACACTAATTGCTGATTCACTATTTTAACAATATATTTTTACTATTATTTGATTACTTTAATGTGATTATCTTAAAAGATGTCACCATTTGCTCGCATAAAACTTTATGACACTTTTAAAAGAAAAATCACCTACTTTTGGGTATTATATTATAATAATAACAAAAAATTGACATTAACTTGATTTAATTACCGGTTTTCATATTTGGTTAATTGCCATATTTAATAATTATTGCGTTTACTATACAATTGTGATTAAAACAACTAAATAGCAGCTATTTGGCACAAAAATAGTATTAACTTCTGGTTACAGCGGTGAAGAGGCCGCCCTCACCGGAACCCCTCCACGATGAAAAGAAGGCGAAACGAGACAAAAAACCCAAGAAAAGAAGGTAAGTTAATGTGGAGAAAATCTTTCAAAATAATTCAGCAAATTGGAGATAATTACAAATATAATTAACAAAGATTGCTATAATCTGGACTTGAGAACGATACGAACTCCGCCGTCTCTTTCTGCGAGCAGGTTATACTTGCTAAGGAGATGGTGGAGCGGGTCCGGAAGAGGTTAAGAACTCTCTCGGTCCGACAGACCTGGGTAGGGGCCGTGTACCGCACGAGACTCAGGTACCAGAGATCGTTAAACGATATATGCGTAGGCCTGGGGGTGGCAGGTGAGGCCATCTGTCACCCTAGCAGAAGCAAACTGGGGTGGCGATGCGAGCGCTATGGACCGAGATCGCTCTTTGGGAGACAGGAAGAAAAAGGATCATAGGGTTCTCACACGGGTGGGGGAATTTACAAGCCAAGGTACGTCAGGTTTCCAGGGATTTCCTTACTAGGGTGCACCTGGTTCCCTGGCTACTAGTACCTAAGACGGCGTGCAGTTATTGGTCGATACGAGTTCAACATCCACTCCTGTCGGTGGTATCCGTGGGGATCTCTGCACAAAAAAAGGGGTACTATGTATACTATGTATACTGTTGCTGCTTGGTTATGGACTGATAAGCTATGGCAGAACCTTCACAACCTATATGAACAAACTGAAATCCATTCAAATAAGATTTCTAAAGTTATTAGTTGATAAAAATACGAAAACTAGATACTGTTTTCTGTATTAGGAACCTGCCAAAGTGACTATACTCTGACGGAAAACATGAATTGAATCTAAGAGTTATGGTCACCATACTCATTGCAAATGCAGGTAATTGAGTATGGTGACCCACACTTAGTGAAACGCTTTTTCACATCCCACTTGGGGACTTAAAAGGCATGACAGTCATCGTGGCAGTGTAAGGCTCACACAGTTACCACGGTAACTATTACCCCTGCATCAATTGATCTCCGGTCTCACACCCACCAACGAAACACGACAGCACGGATGCTGGTGCTTTAGGTTGGTCTTCAGCGGGAGGGTAGTACTGCCCCGGTCGAACCGACCCGTTCGTGCTGGAATTAGCGTGGCTCTAGTGTGTAAGATGTTGCCAGTTGACAAGAAAGTTAAGTTACTGAGAGCTGAACAATTTTGTAATAATTAATTCAGAGTATATTAGATTAAACCACCGCGTCTAAGAAATACATTTTAAAAGTACCCTCCTATAACAACTATTTGAGTGAAAGAAAAAAAAATTGTGAATAAAATCTATAACGAATAGCCACGTATGCCTATTGGTGCAGGGATGACAGTTGTCGTGATAAATGTGTGTAATACAATGCTATGAGGCGTAAAAAAGCATCTTAATAGGCCGCCATAGTGTGGGTCACCATACTGCATTGTCAGCATTCGCCATGAGTATGGTGATTACAATTTTTGGATTCTATTCATGTTTTTCATCAGGCAGAGTAGAGTCACTTTGACAGGCTCTTAAAAAAAAAGTATAGATGAAGATGATTTAACTAAGAGATCGTTTGTATACAAAGTAAAAAAGTCACTTGAATCGATGCAAGTATGCTGTGGCGGCTTCTACATTACAACAAAGAAAAATATACAACAACGCCATCTAGCGAAGATAAATCGAACTACGACGAAGTATGAACGCAACGTATGAATGTAATAAACTACGATGCAACAACTAATTCTGTATCGCGATATAGAGATTCGCTTGGCAATTAGCATATATGATGAGCCGCCAGGGATGATCACCTCGCCTGGTCGGAGGATCCTCCCTTTGTTTCGGAGGGACATATGACACACGTCCCTCTACAGTGGTGACCCCGTTAACACTATTAGAAGCACGATTCTATAACAATCCTATATATGCATAACATGATGAAAGAACTTATCTATAGTATTTTAATGAATTTAAATTGTAATGGATTGGAATATTTGTATTTAATAGAGTTAAATGCCATTGTATTACATTACTGGTTACATATAATGTAATTGTGTGTAAACAAGGTGATGTAGAAAGGAGTCTGCATCTGTCAACAAACTGTCATACACTTTGACAGAAGTTTGTAACCTATACAAATGTAACATAAATTTCTGTAAATAAATATTCAAATAAAAAGCTCGTGCTAGGATTACAAATTCATATATTGTCTTCTTGACACGTCAGTGATGACAGATTAAAAATACTGGCCTCATCACCTCTACTCGTCCCGAAGGTATCTGTCAGACAAGGAAAACTTGACATATTCTATACCTACCCATCTGACCAGAGTGGTAGAGTAAAACGAAACTCCTTTCTAAGGAGAGACCTAGGTCCAGAAGTGGTGATGTGAATCGCCCTAATTTGTCGGTTTACGATTTCTGTCGATTGTATTTCAGGGGTCACAGCCGTGCCGGTACCGGTACGGAGGCGACAGCGCCGGCTGTGGTCGTGCAGGCCTCTTCGCCGGGCCTGGCCGCGTCGGGTCTAACCGCGTCAGGTCTGGCCGCGTCGGGCCTCGCCGCTCCCTGGGCCGCCCGTAACGGTAGCTCTCATGAGCGCCGCCGCAACGGTACTCGCCCACAACTCGACTCCTACGCCGCGCTCGTAAACAGAATGCCTCCCGCTGGTGCCAAAAAGGTAACTGTCACTATTTTAACTACCCAATATCCCTTTTTTACTGTTTTTATCGTTAAAGTTAATTTCGATTCTTAATTAAATAAAAGAATAGTTATGGTAACCCGCAATGTAGTTCAACTTTTTTTACTGAAAATGAGAACATTAAAGTAATGTAATGTTTCACAGGTGAAAACGACGAAGGAGCTATTAGAGCAGATCCAATCCCGGGGCAGCGTGGCTCCTTCGTCTCCGGGGTCGACGGGGTCGCCCCGTTCCCCCGCCTCGCCCGACGTCATGCTCATCGAACCCGACGGTACGTACTGCCCCACATCGTTGGCATCTTTTTTTTTCATTTTCCATTTTAACATTAACAGATTAACTTAGCGTCGTTCTTCACGATCTTAATTCCGATTCCTGTTTTAAAATCTATATTTGTCATTAGACGACCGTCCAAAACGTTATTCTTATACTGCGACGCGGTAAACGATAACCTTTAATCGACCCCGTAAACATCCAACGCGAATTCGTCAACTTGCAGCTCCGCCAATCGTAAAAGCGGAGTCACCTCTCCGCAACGGTGGCAAGTCTCCTCCGGTCGAAGCGCCCGAGCGGACGTACGAGCCCCTGGAGGACGAGTGCGAGTACTCGGAGTGCACGTGCGGCGAGGGCGAGGAGGCCGACGACTGTCCCGCGGCCGCGAAGCGCGCCGTGCGGCCGGCCGTCGTCCACGCCCTGCACAACGGGCTCATCCCGGGCGTCAACGGCACCCGCGCCCCGGTCGACCCGCACCGCTTCGCCGTCCGGCCGGTCGAGGCGCCCGACCGCCCCGGCCTGTTCGCGAGCGTCGTGCCCCTCTACAAGTACTCGGACTACGCGGACGACTACTGCGCGAAGAACCTCGCGCGCGTGCCCGTGTGCGAGCGCCTGCCCTGGACCGAGTTCGCGCCGCCGCCGCCGTCGCCGCCGCCGCCGCCCTCGCCGCCGCCCGCGCGGCCCTACCCGCTCGCCTCGCCGGGGCCGGACGAGCCCGCGGCCGCCGCGCCGCCCGCCGAGCCGCGGCCCGAGGCGCCCGGCCCGCCGCCGCACCGCACGGTGGAGCGCACGAAAGCGCCGGACGGCGCGGTGGGCGGCGCGGCGCTGCTGGCGGCGCTGGCGACGGCGCGGCGCGCCATCCGCTACGACTACGCGCAGCTGGGCCCCGCGCCGCAGCTGTCGCGCGCCGCGCTGCGCGCCGACGCGGGCGTGGCGGCGGCGCTGCGCGCGGAGGCGGCGGGCGCGCGCGACGCGCTGGGCCGGCCGCCGCGGCCCGAGCGCTTCGCCGAGTGGCACGAGTGCGCGCGGCTCGGCGAGCTGGTGGCGCTGCCGTACGTGGTGATCGACTGACGGCGCCGCGCCGCTCGACGGTTCGAGCGCTCGCGCCGCGCGTCGCGGAACATGTGCCTCGTGTAAATAACGTTACGCCCGTTAGAAAGTTTGAGATATTTTTGATAATATAGACGAATTGTTAGTCGATGCGTTCGCTCGTTTCGAATCGTTCGACGTGCGACCGTCGTTGAGGTGCACCGAGCCGGTCTCCCGTGGACGGTCGAACGCTACCGCGCCCTCTCCGCTCGGTCGGTTCCGTACCTTCGAACGTTACCGACTTCGGATACCGTTATCGTTCGTAAATCTGAACCCGTTTTGTGTGCGATCACCGCGTAATAAAATTCTTGCCTTATCGAAACCGCGCTCGTCGACGTTCGGCTCGAAGGACCAAAATTTTAGGGTGCTCGTCCGCCGCCTCTACGAGCCGACGTCTCGACCGATACTCACGATAAAGATAAGCATAATTTTATGTTAAGAGTTCCATCTGTAAAGTTTTAATTGATCGACGCGCGACTTAATCTGCCTATCGTTTTAAACGCCCTCGATTTCTAGTTCACCGATTTAAATGGCTAATAAAAAAGTTATATATCTCAAGTGACCGACCGAATTGGATCTAAAGACCGAAACGATGTCCAAATTGAAACAGTTCACGTATGTTATCTCTCTCGCTCCTATTGTGATAAAAAGAGACAGCGCTAAAAGCTAGCTAGTGTAAAATCTATTTTGAGTTGTTATTGTTTTGGTAACTTTCGTTAAGTTTTGTTAGAAAATTGGGTTTCTTGATATTTCTTTTAAGTATTCGATAGCGGATAGTGATGCCGAGCGGTAAACGCAGTACATAAATACATACATAACTAATTATAATACTTTTAAGTTAAACGTCCACTGCGTAGTCGCTGACTGTCGCTAATGCTGAGAATCTGACCAAGAAAAATGAAAAATACACTTATATTTCGAAAAGGGTTACCAAAAGTGTCTTAAACGTGTATATTTTGTTTTATAATTTGAGAACTACTCACTTGAGAGGGCAATCTTATTGACCTCTAGTTAAATAGTAAAAATAAAATGAGAATGCAATAGTACAGAAATAATATAGCTATCAATTTAAACAATTGTTTCCACGATAGTACAGTTTTATATATTAGCGACAGCAAGTGCTTATAAGCTCTTAATACCACAGATAAATAAGTCTAATGGACGCTTTGCTATCTATATTATAATCCATTCACTATAAATAGTGACGTATCAATCGCCTGACCAATCAGGTGTCAAAAAAATATCGTCTCGTACGAATTTGGCACCCGATTGGTCAGTTAGCGTGTCTTGAGCAATGTGTCACTATTTTCTTAACGCGAATTGACTATTATTTTTTTTTGCATTGAAGCTTTACTACGCGTTTAATTGTAATATGTTACCAAGCGATTATTAAATCTTTAGGGATGTGATTTGATAAGTCGGGGGTTGTAATCAAATATTTTTCTGTATATTATGGTTAATTTATTGTTGTACATTGAATTCTTTCCTGCCTTTCATAGTTTGTAAACCGTGCCTTAACATTGGGATAGCCATACTTCAGCTTATGTGGGATGTCTTGACCAGAGTGATGTCAAAGCTTCACAGAAACCTGAAAATCCTTTCAATTTAAGCCGGCATATCGAATCATAATCCCGTAGCTTGCGTTTCTTAAGTCGACCTATATTATTTTCTCTATATATTTAGTAAAGTGACTTCCCGACTCATTTGTCTATGGTCAGCGTCTGCGCTTGAGGCTCTGTGCACTAACACGAACATCTGGTCCGCTACAATTGTGTAGTCCAAGTGATCCCAAATAAAATTTAAAACAATCTGTCGTCGACTGTTCGTTTGTCGTTACCGTATGTGATTTATAAAATGAAATAAAGAAAAAAAATTAGGTTATAAATAGGAGTTCCAATTGTATATTATATATATAAATATTGCATCTAGCGTGCATCAAGATATCAAATTGAAAAATAAAAAGAAACTGTGTTGAATTTATAAATATTAAACGTGATTAATTATATGAAAAGTTGTACCAAATTGTTTATGGCGATGTCTATGGCGTGTTTTATTGTCTATGATTACTGTTAATATGTTTTATGAGTGCATATCATTGTGTTATACACATGGAGAGTTGTGTACCGTCCTTAGCTTTTGTATGTATGTATGTGTAAAGATAGTTAGTTAAAAATTGTAAATATGTTACACACAAATATTTGTGTAAATTCTCTTGTGTCCACCGAGCTTTTAATAGATATTATACTTGAATATACAAGTCATCTCAGTTTCTCAGTTTTGTCTAGTGATGCATTTTTAACACTTAATCTAAATAAAATTCCATTTCAGACCAATATAAGAATACAAAATTAGTATTATTTCCAGGCTTTCTGTATTTGGAACAATATCTTGGTTATTTCACGTGAAAATGCAACATTTTAACTAATAGCCACCGTAATCTGGAACATTTTAATCCTACAACCGCTCTCATGCGGATCATCATTACAAAAAGTCTTAAACAGGTTTGAGCAGCTGAAAAAACTACTCGTCATAATACTAGATCCTTAAATGTATTACACAGCATATCAAAAGAATATATATTATAAATACTTAGCTCTCACAATAGATTTTCTATAAGATTAATTAATCAGCTAATTTTATTAACAGATTAAATTAAAAAAAAAATATAGGATTGTCATATAGGTAACCCATTCTGAGTGGCACGTGAAAAGTCAAACTCTGTTCAAGTAGTTTTTGTTAAGCAAAAATGACATGCACGACGGTCTATATGCCCTTGATATGAAAAGTACAAATCTATATAATTAATGGACAATAATACACGCCTGAAAATATATAAGATACATATAAATGCGTAAAAAAAGTATAAAAAAAAAATCCAAATGATATTTTTACCAAAGGAGTAGTCACCTGGATAGGGCTTGCTTTCAATTACAGTTCCTAATTTGTACATTTTATTGGGTGCAATAATTGTCTACAGGTATGCGAGGTTATCTATGACAAAGTTCAACTGTAAACTTAGGACTTAAGGTTGATTGTTCTTTAACAATTGATGAACTTTTTAATTATTATAATTCAAAATTTATCGTGTAAACTGCAACAAGGTAGGAGTTACAAATCACAACCTTATTTTAAAACCATTAAAGCTGATTATAACTTTGTCATCGATAAATCTTCCGCTCCCAAAATAGAAGTTGACCCTGAAGGAACTTATGTAAATGTTGACAATTTGGTAAATTTTTCACTTTAAATATCTGATGTATCTATCGTGGAATACTGAAATTGTACCTACTTGTGCAAACAGGAACGAAACCACCCCAAAGTAGAGTTTAATGTACAGAAATCTTTCAAAATGAACTATTTGTCGACTCTGTAAAGTTCAAAATCATTTAAAATTGCTGGTTGACGAAAATATTTTGTGTTAAAAATTTACCAACTCGCACACTTATTTTGTTTTCAATACTATTTTGTGGGTAGAATCCGTTTTGCAAAAGTAAATGCAACTAATCTAGTTATAACGTACTGTTGTAATACTTACTTCACTGCTACAAATAAAAAAATTCTTCAGTTCTGAAATAACCTAACTTCTAACTCAGTTTGTGCTACCCCCTTCACCTTATAAAATCTGTTTTTAAAGGTTTCTTATAAACTACGTAACACCCACTGAGATGCATATGAGCTGAGTAGCGTTCGGCATAACTAAAACTGCCTGGTATATGTTTCTATGCGAAACTAACTTGAGTAGTGAAACGGTCATTGTAATTTATTTATGTTGTCTTTTTAAAGTATTTAGAATCTGAAAGACTAAATTTCGAGCTTATTATATCATTGAATATAAATATATATTGGCACAATAACTTATATAGATACATCAGATAAACTGCAATTTATTCTAGCATAGCAAGCATTCGGAGAGCTCTGAAATACATATGATATTAACTAGCATGCTTAGTTACTACCACAGTGTTAATTTGTATAATTTTTCTACCAATCTGAAATAAATGTGAGATTTTTGCCGTTCATAGTAAAATAGTCTTTGTTATTATTATGACACACAGCTTGTATAGCTATTGACACAAGTTGCTAGTAAGTAGCATGTGTATTGCAGAACACAACGATTTGTAACGCTACATGTGTAAGCTAATATGAATGTTACAACCCGTCCGTCTGTTGCATCAATGTCTGTTACGAATTAAACAAAATTATTATTTGTATGAACATTTTGTGTTACACAATGAGTTTTTATACTTACAACTGATGGTTTGTTGCTGTTTTAATTATATTTATATTGTAAAACTTTTTAAGTATATATTGCTTATTTCCTCGTAAAATAGGGCTTGGGTCAGCTGTTATAATCTTGGTCACCAGAAATGTAACTATAGTTTTTAAAATTTCTTAAAAGAAGGTGATTTGTTTTGGTAAAAATTTTGGTATAAAAAGAAACAAAGATTAAATAGAATTTAAGCCCTATTTGACACGTTTCTTTTGTAACTTTGTATTCCAATTTCAAAATAGCCGCGATATTATAACACAATTTAAACAGCAATAAGTCATGAGTTTATATGAAATAGTTACAAAATTGAACTCATGGTGTATTTAGTTACTCTTTAGTTATAATGTAGATGCCTGAAAAGGGTAATCAATGAAATTAATCCAAGACTTTTTTTGTATTTAAAAGTCCATTTATGTGTCTCTTTGCACAGGTATAAACAACTCGTGTTTTTTTTTTAATCGTCAAGAATCCACGAAAAGAGGTTTATACTTTGATAAATGTTTTAATGAACGAATTTGTATAGAGATATTGGGCGATGTAACCTTTTTTAAATTCCTAGTCAGGTTGTGTGGAAGAGTTTTTTTTGTAAATAGTATATTATAGTCAACCGCAATGCCTAAATGACTAAATATTAGATAAATTCAGGTTACATACGAGCCACTCAGTGTTGAAAATGTGCGTCAGTGTAGGTCCCAATTGTTGTGTTTAGATCTTAAGTTATTTTTTCCTATTTCATCTTTAGTTTTCACTTTAAGATGTGTCATATCGATCTTGTAAATAGAATTGCGTTAAGTTTTGATAAACTAGTTAACCAAATGTTTTTTTCTTCTGTTATATTGAGTGTATGTTTTTTTATTTGCTGAGAGATTTTACCAAATATTGTCAAATTTTGACATTACACAAGCTTGTTTGGACATTTGTCAGTCATAGCAAAAGTGTTTAAAATATCTACTAAAAAGTCTATTAATTACATTCTCAACTGAGACAAATAGTTTGAGTTATTTGTTCTGTACGGGAATAATTGATTTATAATATGTTTGTAAATTATGAGTGTGTTTCTCAGCTGTCTAGTTACCATAGTATAGGCACTTCAACTCTGTGAGAAGGCTGTGCTTGAGATTCATCTATTTATTATTAGTAATGTTTAGGTATTTTAGACTTGAACATCAATTTCTTGACATTATTACATAAAATACCAACTGAATGATTGATTTATCTCAATATCTAAGTAAAATAGTAGATATTTTGAATACTTTTCTTGTCTGAATAAATATGAAATCGTATACCAATTAGACACGACACATATGAAAAACTGAAGTCGATTGATTCTACTGTGTCCGTCATATCTTTCAGCAAATTGAGTTATAAGTGATTTATTTATAGTAAATACCCTCAGATAAGTAAAAATCTTGTGCAGAAATAAAACGCTGCAGCAAACGGACGGTACGAGTATATTTTGTAATAGTTAAGAGACTCCGTCGTGTGAATTACCTTTGAATGTGTTGGGTCTGTTGTTGCGCAGAGAGTTGCTTATCTATCTATTGTTAATGATTGGGATTGTTGTTTGTCGCGGGTCGCTAGCGGCTTTATCTTGTCCTATAATATTAATTATTTATTATCATTAATGTTATTTGATCTCATAAATATTGTGTGCATATATGGTCTCTTTTTCTTTGTGAACTGAATAAAAAGGAATATGGTTTTCATAACTGCGAGGTCCAAATTTAAGTGTATATAGACATTCTAGAATAATATTTTTTCTCAAGTAGGAGTTTCTGTCGAATAAGACGCTATTTCCTTTAAATGTTATGAGACAAGACAGAGGTGTCTAGATAAGCCAGAACCAAAAAGGACGAGTGATAGTTCAGAGCTTGTATTACAGATGAGTTGCTCTCTGCACCAGGAACAGACCCAGTGGTAGTGGCGCACTGCTATACCAACATACAATATTAAAAACGACTAATATATATACACACACAACGTGTTTTTATTACGAACTGAAGTTTTATTTATTCCCTGAAACTTGAAGAAAACGATGTGGATTTAGAGAATAACCAAGCTCGTTGGTCTAATACTGAGCTGAAATACTTGCAAAATGAGCGTGATTGTTTTGATAAGCGTCTAAATCCATTACTATTTGATAAGTATAATCGCTGATAACTAGTTAACTACATAAAGTAAAGGTTGGGCTCCACTGGGAAGCTATGTGTTAGGAATATAAGAAAATGATCGTTGTGAGAGAGCCGCACTTCGTCTATATTCTATTACATTCTAGTCAAATCTTATTTCGATTGTAAGTGGGTAATGATGGTTCTATTTAAGAGTTTTGTTTTTGTATGTTTATTCTCTTGATGCTGGGCTCACCAGAGCTAAAACAGTATTGAAACTGAAAAGCGAATATAATGAAACGCATAAATTTTTTCAAATTTTTATTAAGATGTCCATTTTGATGTGTACAACTGAAAATTAACACACGCTATTATAAACCCGTAGCAAAGCTAAATTTTCTTGTAATTATTGGCTATTTCGAGGTTTTCTATCCTAAACTTACTGGGCAGGGCTTGTTCACACAACAGAAACAAAAACCATTTTTGTGCGAAAACAATAAACATTTATAGGAACTTACACAAACAAATAACATTGATAAACAATGTGGACTTCAAAAGTAAGCTTTGATTCCATAACATCAAGTTAAATTAACAGAAATATTTTCCACTTATCAGATTTATTTTACTTACGGTACCTACATATAATTTCTAGATTATAATAAGATGGTTTTCGAGCTTAGAGTCAAGTCTCATTGTCAGAAATATTGGTTTTAGTATTGCCGCGCATATTTCTGTCATTAATTCGTTTGTCTCTGCCTTCCGAAGGGAATGTTTTATACGATTGTCTATTTTTATGGCATAGAGAATAAAGAAATTCAGCACAAGCTTCATCGTTGGATTCTTAAAAATTACGTATTTTACTAAATTTTGAGCTACAATTTGCCCCATTGAATATCGTATGCCTACAGTTTCTGCAGTATTTAGACTTGACTATAAGCGCGAGTTTAAAAAGCTTTAAAAAATAACCACATTTTTGTAAACAAACTATTTTATGGAAGGATGCGAGAATGGACTTCGATAGGAACTAAACATATTTAATTATATAGCTCTACACAATTATACAGAATACATGGTACTTCATACAAAAAATGTTATTTTTTCTACATTCCCATACAAATACATACAATACATGAGCTACATACAAAATAAATATCAAACTTTTACCAAAATCATTTCTATTGTCAAAGCTGTATAGCAACTTTATGCCAAAAATAGCAAAATTTCTTCTTTTATTTATTAAATTTACGATTTAAGTATATACATACCATGTGTGTTGATGACTCATAGAAGTTTTTGATCAGTAACTGGAGCCCACTGATTAAATGTAAATCAATTCAATCAGGTCAATTTCTGACCAGGCCCCCTTAGCCAAGATGCAAGTGGTTCACGTCGATTTTCTTTCTATAATCAATAACGCTATTCTCTTGTATTATTGTCTCATATTTTGTTTAGACCACGTGACAGCGTTGAGAGACGTCTTTCCCATACATTTGTTAGTTTTACAATAAAGTTTATGTTTGTAGAATGTCAACTTTGCTATAGAGGCCGGTCAGTAGCATTTTCATCAGTTCAGAATTCCATCTGACCATTCTGAGTTTTTTCTTTATTGTGTCACATAGTAACCAGGGCTTTTGGGTGGTTGTTATTTTAGGCTGTTCAAGGTATGCATATACCCAAATCTTGAATATCAGACAGCTATTTCCTGCCAATCAGCCAAGACAATATATCACAAACAGGTTTTTAATAAGCCCACTACATTTATAAAACCAATCACTTAGTACCCTGTTCCTAAGGAAATTTACTAAAATTAAATTTTGTCTAAAAATATAAAAAAATTAATAAATCAACAATATATTTATAAAATATTAAATTAAACAACAAATTACAGCGCATAACTGTTCTCATATTACAACAAATTAATCATTTACAGAAGAGACAGATAATGAAGTGTATTTATATTTTATACCGCTAAGGTGCCATAAAAGCACTCCTTCAGAAGTGGTAACCTAGCTTATGGGGCCTTCTTAGGCAAGGACTTATGCTTTTTTAAAACAAAGTTCGAGCTGATGTATTTTTGCATTGCTTTTTAGGATTGGCAAATTTTTCATTTAGCAAACGGTATGTGCATAATGTTGTAAATTTCACATCTCAATTAGTCACCAAATTTCATTTTTAGGCTTTTAATATTTTTTTAGAATGGACTAATTTAAAACCTATTTATAACTTAAAGCCAATCAGTAATGTTGTTACTTCTCTCTGTCTATATAAATATTTTATTGTAAAAATAGCTATGACAGGATATGAAGTGCTACAATTGGGATTTATTCTTTAAAATTAAACTTAAATATGTACTTTTACTGTTACAGTGATTAAAATCAAATGCGCTTTCAATTAAATCTTTAAAGATTAAAATTAAGTAAATCACCAAGTTACCAAAAAGTTTAACACAAAAGATACTTAGAACTCAGACGGTCCAAAACATTTCTCCCTAACCCTTTTTATAACATTATCATCTGGTGTTAATTTCCAGTCTATTGTTCTAAGGTCAGATTCATCTATATCTTGTGATTGTGACTCGAATAGATCTCTAGAATGCTGCCGTGACCTTTCAGACCCGTGAGGTCTTTTTATCTTCCTATCAGGCCGTAATTCCGGTTTAATTATGTCTTCGCGACGAGAGTTCGGTGTTTTCCAAACAGAATCCTCCACAGATCGTTTAATCAACATGTCTGGAGGCGAAAAATATGAAAAAAATGGGCTCGACAGTTTCGGCTCCTTCTTTTCTTCATTATTAGGCATATCAAGAAACGAGAACGTGTAATCTGCGTCGTAAATTTTTTCATGAACGTATGATGATATGAATCGGCGATTGACAGAATTTTCCAATTTACGCTGCGGTTCGGCGAGTTTCGTCTGTGTTTTTTTTATAAACATAATAAAATCATAATATCTCTCGACATTTTCAGCGCATCTGTGACATATCGTGTTTATATAATCGTTCTGCTCAATTACTAATTTCAAACACACTAAAATTTTGTCCATTAGATTTGTTTTTTGGCTATAACTGCCAAATAATGACACATTAAAATTTGTCTCCGATAAACACAGACGGCAAGACTTTCTGGATATTTCCATTTTATATCAGAATAAAATATTATAGAAAAATTGTAACTATGAAATTTGATTTTTTGACTTAGTTTCCCGCCAAATTCATTTGACACGTGTAAGATGCGACGTGATTGGATAAGCGGGAGGTACGTTCGAAACATATTATTTATTTAGAAAACTGAAACAATTTTTCGCCACAAAACACTATAATGGACGGCTTTCAATTATGTTATGTATACTTTGCCCTTGTTTATTGTTATGTCTAAGAGAATCACATTTCACTTACGTAGACAAAAAAATGTAGTGTACTTGACAACTATTTTATTTTTGAACGAATATTTTGTTTTATTGTTCAATATCATCAAAGTAATCGTTGGAGCTAAGATTCGCATAAAAAGCTGAATTAAGAAAAACGTAAAGGCCGTAAAACACAACTTCCGTAAGTATATAGACACAATGTAACATTCATTAATAATTAATATTTTCAATAAAACATTTTAAGTAAATTAGAAAAAAAAAGTGTATGTACATAAATACCTACCGATTAATTTTCAACAATATCATTTTCAATCCTATTTAATAAATATCTAAGTAGATCGACAATTTGTCATACGTGGTAATAATCATTTAAAATAAATTAATTAAATAATTCATGAATTGTACACGTAAATAAACATATGATTAACTGCTAGTCGTCATTACTACTATCACAAGCCACCACACTCCTATTTATTAGACAGTGATTTTATGATAATATAAATATCAAATAAATGTAAATACATAATACAGTCATTCTTATAAAGCGAAGCTTTTTTTCATATTTTTTATCCGTTTTAAACATTGCGTTTAATTTTCCCTACTTTTATTGATTTTTATAACTTTTCGTATACCATGTACATTGTGACTATTGTACAAACAATGGACATAACAGCAACAGTTTGCCATTGCTAAACAATACATAGTTGTTTTTAATTCTTTGTTAGATTGAACTAAAAAAATAAAACTTCTACAAGAAGTCACAATGCACATTGAAAAGTGGGACTAACTTTGATGAAACTAAACGTTGTCTTCCTCCTTTTTCCCCCAGAACTTATCAAATCTAGTACGAGCCCTATCTAATATCTCCGCGGCAGTTAGACCACCAGTGGCAGGTGTTTCATTTACCACATTAGTATCAACAACTCCAGGTGCGATCTGAGTTGCTTCAGTCGGCTTTTTGATCACCCCTTTCTCTTTCAGCGGTTCTTGGGTAGGAGTTTCAGGAGTCAACTCATTGCTGTTGATGCCATTGACTCCATTAACGCCGTTAATATTATTCATGTCTAGAGCCTTGGTCTCATCGATCGGGGTAAGGCTAGTCGGTGTGGTAGGTGTCTTGTCAGTACGCTTGCTCAAGCTTGTAGGTGATTCGCTCTTTTTCAGCGAGCGTATTGGTGACATTTGCTGGTGATGAATTGGAGCAATTTCTGAAACAGTATTTTAAAACTTTATAAATTTGTTCAGGAATCTTCAAAAAAAAATTTGGGAGTTTCAATTTCTTGGTAATATACATATATTTAAAAGCTGAACGATCTAGAGTTATATTGTAAAGGCATTGTTTCAGGCTTTGAAACTCCCAACACACCAAATAAGCACATTTAAGATCTTTCCTGGTCCTTTAGATTGAATGAAAAATTTAGAAATTAAATCTAATATATCCAAAAATTGTAAACAGTATTCAAGAACCACCAAAGAATACAGGTCGAGTAACTTCCTAGCCTGTAGGTATTGTAGGGTGCTCAATTTTCTATTACTGTCGGTATCTATTGAATTACTTACCTACTATTTCCAAAAAGACAGCAATTTTAACACCTAATTCTTTGAATGGTTTATTTATTTAGCTAATAGCTTTATTTTATAAATTTCACTTAAACATGCTACCTATTTGAGAACCCTGGTTAGATTTCATGCTAAATGGTAAACTATAACTTGTAACACTAATAAATAACTCGACTATTTCTTTAACTTATGAAGGAGACATGCAAAACTATACTCAGGAATCAAAATATTCCATGGAATATGACAGTTCTGATGATGCTTAGAATATATGTCAATACAACCTACTGTTCCTAATCTAGCTAGCTCTGTCGACGCATTTGACAAGAGGCCATATGATACTAACTTCTAATGAATTGAAGCGCACACCGTAACATCTTCCTATTAATAGAATATTTCAGGCAGCATGCAGAAGTGATACGATTAGAATGACTTGAGGAAACAATAAGAATTCGGGTGCCATACTGTGACAGTGTACGCAAACATCGAAACAGACACACACAGACAAGTGAATACATACGTGGTCGACGCCTCAGCGGAGTACGGTCAAAATAAATAAAAGCATCTCAATTATTGGAGTAACACAATTTAATCATGAATTATTCAATAGGTATAATATAAAACAGATTATATATTTTTTTCTGGTGTCGATCGTGTGTCGTGCTTATGAGATAGTGAGCTCTATTTGTTGTGGAATAGAGCTCACTGTCACATCGTTTGTCACACTCATTAAAACGTGTGTATGGCCGATGGTCTAGGCGGTGGCGGTGTTCGTCGTACCTGCCGGCTTCACGGAGGCTTCTTCGGCTACGGAGCCACCCTTAAACTCAGAGCTAGGGCGCTTAATGCTCTCATCTGAAATGGTGAGCGAGTTGTATGGTTTGATGAAGTGAGCTAACGTCATGTTCTATCTCCACGGAAAATTCTATCATCTGTTCAATATAAAGTTGTCGGAGCCGACCGAGAGGTAGCGCTATTAACAGTATTTTTTTTCTGTGGATTTAGAACGATTTAAATAAAACACTGGTTGTGTACGAACAAAAGTGTGAAATGTATAATGATCATAAATTAATGAGTGTTTTTGATAATCATTTCATTGATGCATATGATTTTATTGTGTTTGTTTTGTGAAAGTGTTGCAAGCTCTACTTGTCCGTACTATGTTGGCACATGTTCCTGAATGATCATGAGTATTCTGACTACGAGTGTAATGAAATGACAGTGTGATGGCTTACAAATCGATCTTCAAAATCATTTCCTATTCGTACACCTTACCTACGTTATTTTAACAAGTCAATGATCTTATATTATTTAAAATACTGTTAATTTGAAGAGTATCTTATTCGAAAATATTTCTAGATTTCAAAAGAAAGTGCGGTATTTTACATGGCAACACCACCACCATGATTAAATTACCAACTATGACATCAGAGAGAAAAAGATACTCCTTATTACATTTCAAATGTAGTGAAACTAATTTTACGAAGTTATTTCAAAGAAAAATAATATTAATGTTTAAATGTTGTTTACTTTCGCGCTTAATAGTAACTATTTATTTTAAAGCAATTAACTCGTAACGCACTCTAGTTGATATTGGTCTCCTTAGATAAAATTATTATCAAAAAAATGTACTGTAAGTAATAATGTCTCTAACTCCGATTTATAAATTTAAATAGTAAAGACCCATACAGAAATTCTGATTTTTCGAAAATACACGTAAAATCAGTCCCACATTCTTCTTCTTAGTTAGTCTAGCTATATTTTCCGCCCAGTCTGAGTAAGGTCCGGCACTCACCGCTTTTCACGTTCTGTGTGACGGTGAAGGTCTTCCCAGTGTCTAGAGGAACCGTCCAATTGACAGGATCCGGAGACCTCATGTTCATCTGCTCGGGAGACTTGACCCTAGTCGGTTCCGGTGGCGACTTTACCACGGGCGAGTCATCGAAGAAGTGATCCTTGGCTACCGAAGCGCTGCGGTGTGATGGGATCTCGTTGTCTGAAAGAGTCTCATTTGTTAGTGTTTTTTGGTACTAACAATTGGTAGTATAGTTACAGATGTGTTGTAATATTAAAATATTTTTTAAAAAGACAAGACTCGCTTTTTTGACATATTTTAAAATTGGCAAGACACATTGAAAGCATAGATTATATGATATATTATAGATTTTGTTCAGGTAGAGATAGCAATTTTATGCGATAGCATTTATCGATTAATTGATGATTATACATTATCACATCTGTAATTATACATACCAGTACACATATACAACTATGTGCCTATTTTTGCAGTGGAAACATTTCTATGCACTTTTCACAAACGGAAAAATAATCCAAGTGTTAAGTTTTCTTATAGTTTAGAGTTGCCATTAAATTAAACTAAAACTTTTGTATTGTAATTCAGTCTGGCTAGGTAAAAAGCAGTTTTCATAAATAGCACACAATGGTGTAAAATCCTTTTTGTAAAAATTTAAATAATATAATTAAATAAATAATTTTGAATATTTTAGCACAGCTCATTACAGCAGTCAAATAATAAAAACAAATAGCAAAATGAAACATTGTTTTTTGATCATCTACATATTAATTTTGATCTAGATACCTACCTAACTTACGCAAGTTAATAACTTGGTTGAGATAAAACGGTATCGGACTTATCTTAGTGTGGGATACAGTTTGTTTTCAAACTATTGGAACTACTATTGGATTTGAAATTAATCTAAATAAACATTCACACTAATTGACAATCTGCTATATCTAATTTAAATTAAAACATCCATCGCATGCAATTCCAAACATGTTTCTAATCACAGAGTAAGGAATATGGTGCACAACGCATGTCCTACCGCGCTGTAAGGGATTCAATACTCTATGTTATTTACAATAAACACCAACAATTTGCAACTCTCTAACACACAATTAGTTAAATTTACTACATAATCATGTTAAGTATTTTCTAGTAGTAGAAGTATTTTTCTTTCTCTTTATGGCAATACCAATCTAAAATAAGTCTACTAATAACAAATTCCTAAATCTTAACTCTCGGCAACAGAGACATTACATATTAATTACTGGGTTAGTCCTATTTAAGGGATGGTATTTCTACTACAGTCCTTTTTAACAAATACCCGAATAAGTTATTTAGAACAATAGAAAACGTATTATCACAGTATAACCCGTAATAGGTTTATGACAACAACTTTTCGTTCGTAAAAATATCGGTCGATCGTAAAAATATCGAAATAGACGGATGGACTACGTAATTCTAGTTAAAAGTCTACTGTTACGATCATCTTATATTCTACCATCAAGTAAAGAAAATCATACAACTTTAATCCTACCACATAAAGCCAGTGTTGCCAGCAATCTTTTTAAGACTAAGAAATACTTTTACGCTTTGGTAGTTTACTTGCCACATCTAAGACACGATTACTTTCATTTTATTGTAGCAATCGAACAGTCCAGACTTTAGTAAACATTTTCCATTCTAGTTTGTGAGCGAATGTGCTCAGTTGCACGATAGTGAATACCCGTAAAGATCCAGACTGTCACAACTACTAGTGGGGTGTGCAATGTGTTCACACAGACAATACGGATGTACAATCACACCTGTGTCGTGTCAAGCCATCTCAGTCGGTGCCATTGCGTTCTTCAGTGACCAACGTTGCGTAGACGCACTAACCGAAGTAATAATACAACATAAAGCTCACATAAACCACGAAAAAGCTATAGAATGTTAAAAACTTTTTCCATATGTCGGTTAACTTTGGCCCAGCGATTTATTAGTGAAAATTATTGGACTAAAGTTGCCATAATAACAATTTCATTGGAACGAGTTTAAAACATTATTAGTCAAAAAAATATGTTCTTTTTTATTATCTCTTATCAAGTATTGAATAAAAATGATGGTAGAAAGAGACAACAAAATAGTACAACAATTTGAAAGCCACACAGGACATTACCAATTGTAACAGTACAGTCAAAAGCATCACGGACTAGAAGCTTCAAGAACATAGAGCGTCGACGCAACTGCAACAGTCACCTGGTAGAGTTACGCACCCAACTTTATTCCGACTTTGGACACGCTGCGACTGCGGCGGCCTCTCCCCGGGGCCCCATTAGTCATCGTCGCCCCAGGAGTCCCAACAGTCCCAGGGACCCCAGTGCCCATTTTGCTCGGCGCTGATGGTGATCGCCCGCCCCGTGATGTCGACCTAACTCTATTACTACTCCCTCTACTCAACGGCAAACCTACAGAAGAAAGTTTTGTTGTCTACTATTTTTGGGCTATTGAGAAATGGCTCTTTGGGTATTATTTCTATGCAAGATTCTTTGGTAGAATCTATATTTTTTAGTTATGAAGCGTTTATTTCCATTGGAGTTTAATTTCATCATACGGATTTAGCAAAAACTAAAGATGCATATAGAACTCCACGGCGCCATGTTGCTTTCGATATTGTTTGCTTATGCGTTATTAATTAAGTTTAAATTTTTTTTAAAAATGTGTTATTTTCTAGTAGTAAGTTTTTATATAGTTAGTTTATTATGTGCCAAATTTTTTTTGCTTTTTTGTATGACTTAGAGCCATGTTCTCAGAATTTAGCCACAAAGGAGGGGACAAGCACCAGGCAGGATAACAACAGTTAATATTAGTACACACATCGATTAGCTTAAATCTAGGCTAGACACAGAATCTAGTAGAATTTAGAAGAAAAAGAAGCAAGTTCTTCACTACTTCGTAGAACTGCTACGTTATCGTAGAGGTTTTGTAGCGAGATATAATTAGTAGCATAATTGGCTTTGGAAAGACTAAAATGTCTAACTATAAATTTTCCAAAAATGTGATTTAATACTAACAATCTCTGTTATTTTTCTTTTTAAAGGCGTTATTTTTTATATTCACGTCTGGTTATATATTTTTTTGTTGATAGAATATTTTCAGAGTTTAAAACTACTAAATAAATCTTTCTTAACTGGTTAGGTTTTTGTCTTGTGTATAGTTTTGCAAAACCTGATATGAAAAAATCAGAATTCTGACCCTGCATTTCAAACTGTGACACTAGGTTCTTCAAAGTTTGAAATCATGAATAAGTTATTTGAATCTTCAAGGCTTACAAGATGTTAAATTCAAACCCTTTCTTAAGCAAGTCGATGGATTTTATTTTACTAGTCTTCAACGAAAGCAGTATCTACAAGCAACTCACCAGTTGGTTTGATGGGAGCTGGGTGCGGTTCATGTCCGTTGACAAGATGTTTAGCATGAGCAGCGGCTGGTGCGGGGTCAGCAGAGCGTGGTCGCCGTCGGGGAGACCGGAACGCAGCGTTGTCACCAGTTTTCGCTCCTGGAATGCAAATTATTGATGATCAGATGAGGAAACTTCAGATTGGAATTTTGATGATAAATTATTTAGAATGCGAGCAATTCCATTAAATAGCGAATTGGATATGTGGAAGTCTGTCTGTTGATATTATAATTCAGTCCTGCTGAAAATTCTTTTTACTCTTTGTACGTGAGATCATTAAACTTTAGATTTCTACTTTAAATCCCTCCTTATATCCTATGACCGAGTTTAAAATGAAGGGCACAATGGGTAGTGTTATTAGGTAATCATTTTTAGACAAAAAATTACAAAATATATAACATTATACTGGGGAGCGAGGAAAGTTTCACGAATATGGACAACTATGCAGTATGTCAAATACAGGGGTCGCAGTAAAAAACTATGAAATTCATGTGACTTAGACCGCGAGTCAAAAAGAAGTTATAGGCACGTACCATCATGAGTAGCACCTTCATCAAAGCTGTGTCCCTGCAGCTTCTTCCTTTGCTTCTGTGGCGAGGTCTTGTGAGGGGAACGTTCTAGGGCCTTCGTCTCCTGCAGCTTAGCATGGATCGATTGGTGGGGCGCTGACCGGAACGACCGGTATTTCTTTGGTGAATGTCCCTTAGATTCTTTATCGTCTTTCTCATCACGTGGCAGTGCCCTGGGAAAGGAAAAGGTATTTTCATGTTTTTTCATTCAAATTGCATACTTGAATTATATTCGTATATACATACGAACTTTTAAAGCAGTATATTCAAATGCAAAGTAACATTTGACATTTCAGAACTCACCAAATAGGTTTTTTGTTCTGTGCAATAGCAGCTAAATATTTCAGTAAAGTATTTATTAGACTTCCCAAATCCTATAAATTGCATATTTCAATCAAAAATTCTGAGAAAGGCTGATGACGTCTAGTCTACTGTGGGGTAGCGGATACATGTCTCTTTCCGCCATTTAAGCGGTTTCTGCTTCAGCGTCATTGCTTCTAAATCAACTTAGGATAACATAAAGCGGCTGGAGTCTTCAGCTTGAGGAACTCGTTGCATATAAATCTTAAGCGTAATTTCTTGTCTGCGTCTAACAAATTTCATCACATTTGGTTTTAGATTTTTACCTCATTTACCAATAATTGTAGCAGACGTATGTTCAGCAGTGATTTTGAAGTGCTTTCAATGAAAAAAACTAATGAAGGTCGAAGTGTTCCTCAAGCTATAGAAGCCATCGCCTGGTGCATCACTTACTTGTGATTGGTGGAAGCTAGTGATAATGCCGACAGCGAGGATCGGCGGGACACTTGGTACCAGAGCTCGATCTGCTTATTGTAAAGCTGTGTGATGTGTTCTGGCGCCATTTCAGTCCCCCAGCCGCGGTACTGTCGAAATATTGCCAATATTGAATACTAAGCATGATTATGGAAAAGCGAACTGTTTGATGTGTGTCTGATAGGGCCTACCTAACTTTTCTATTATTAGTTTTATATAATATAACAATATTTTATTTCTATTAAATATATAAAGAGAATTAACAATTTCGAGACAGGACAGAAAAGTTTTGAAGAACCGAGAAGATGTTAAACATAAAATTAACAATGATGATGTAAATGATCACGTGTAAATTTAAATCCAAACCAATATTCCTTAAACACGAAAGTCTTCATTAATTAGATTTGGTCCCAAAGCTTGTCCGTCCCTTTGACATTTACAGTTTTATAGCTTGCTATTCAATTTTGGGAGCTGTCCATGTGTTAGTAGTTTACATGTAGTATGTAACAGACGCAGACCTTATATTCGCCGGCGCGCTTACGCAGGTCCAGCACTTCACGATACCAGGAGTCGCCTTGGGCCAGGCTGAGTGGTTGCAGGCCCGCCGCGCGGAGCGTAGTGGCACTGTCCTCCCCGCCGTCAATCCCTGCACCCCCTACCGCCCCTGTCCCTGTGTCCCCTCGCCCAGAATCCCCCAGCATCCTCTCGCTCGCCTCCTCATTCGACTTCCCTTTTCCCCTGCATTTCGTAAATGTCCCTTTAGACGCCTCGTACACGTATTGAGAGAACGGTCTAAATTTCTTTTTGTACTCGCTTTTGTAACGTTTCCTATTATCTTTGGAACGATCCTCCCCGTTGGATATGAGGGCCGATAGCGCGTTACGGAACGTCGATTTTCTGGAAAATTCCATTTAAGTCTTAGACGCCTGGTGGTTGTCGTCTGGGATGATGATGTTGCAACAGAAACGACTCGCGCCGAGCCGGGTTAGTAGTACAGACATGCTTCAAATAATTGTCAAGCTCGCAATGGTGAGGTTAGAATGTCGAAACCTAGAAGAGTCTAAAAGGACCGACAGACAGTGCAGGCTGCCGCCCCGTGCCCTCTCTCTCTAACTCCAGTGTTCAAATGTGGTGATACATCGACATACAGGTTCTAATAAAACATTATCAATGAACGTTCACATCGACATATATAAGTGCAGGACACATTGAATAATTAAAAATCTAGCTGTCATTCCGTACTAATGTTTTTGTTTATCTAAATCTACTTCGGCCTAGACACCGTCACCGTGAGGAGTTAACATGTTAAGCAAATATCAAAAACGAAATTTAGACTTTGTTCTGCTTTAAAAAAGGCTTTAGTAAAGAGTTGGGGGCAGAACACTGCTGTGGAGGAACCTTTGTCGATTGCCAGTTAACGTGTTAAAGTTAAAATTTATTGTAAAACATTGGGCTTTTACAGATACACTTAACTGTGAGATCTATAATAAAGATAATATCTATTGTCAATGGTTACTCTAATTTATTTTTATGCTACATTACGAAAATTTGATTATTAAGCCATTTGAAATTTGAATAGTATTCAAATTTATAAGCAATACCGAACATTTACCAACTTTACAAAACCTCATTTCATTAAACTGGATTTTAATGTGACAACGAATTCTAGGATTTCAAAACAAGTACGAATTATACAGCTTGATCGTGAGTACAAAATTAAACAGAAATGAAACATCTTGGATATAGAAATTGATTCTGTGTTAGTGTGAGCCCAAACTGAAGATAAAGAAAGTGATTCAAGAGAAAAAGTTTCCTCCACAACCAGGTTAGTACATAAAGCTAAACACACAGAAATTTGAAAGCTATAGCAATCTTAGAAAAAAATATCAAATATCTTCACCTGAAAAAGTCTGGGATTATTTTTTACATCTTATATAGATATGTACAAGATGATATTAGATTATATCCGAACACAGTGTAAAGTCCGGCATTTTACGGATTTTAATTTAGAAACATGTTTTCTTGTGTGATTATGTGTTTCCAGTGTATTGAATGTCATCGGTGAAGATGTGTTGGTTTCTAAACTCATTGATGATACAACTTACTAAAAAGCTGCAGCTTCAGCATTAAGCAAAGCTTTTTGTGACAATGACTAAATTAATAATAGATTAATGATTATAGACTGTTTCTCTTTGATGATTACTGTTCAGTGTTATAAGATTAAGAAAGGCATGCTGGTAAGACTATAAAAGATATAAATAATAAAATATGAAACAATCTATAAGAAGAAATAGAAGATTTGGGAAGCTTTGGTCTTATGAAAATGTGATAAGCTGAAGCTGATTAAGATTAAATTACGAGTATAATACAGAATTTTGTAATGTAAGGAATATTACAAAATTTTGCGTTTCTTCCTGTAACTGTGCATATTATATCAGACTAAGATTAGTTGGTCGTCTACTCAAGTGTTAGTTTTATTAAATGATGTTTTATAGTATTTGGAGATGCAGTTAATGTTTTGTTTAACTCCTTATCAATATCATAGCATCATCTAGTTAAACACACCCACTCCATAGTAGACGAACCATTTATGTGTAAGGCTTAATATGATTACATGGGGACCCACCTCTGGACTCCAGGTTTCTGCCCATTCCACAGATAGTCTTCGATGTACCTCTTGTGATCGTCATGGTCTCCATCGACGTGGTTCATCAAGGGTTCTGCTTCTACTAACCCTGAAATTGTTAAGTAGGAAACATGTTTATTTTGCTTGGCAACATCTTAAATTGTAACTGGGTTTTTTGTTTTTTTTCGGATCGCCAGCTTCTCAGGGACGCAGGAGCCAGCTAGGAGGCCTAGTGGCCTAGTGATTAGTGCTAAATCAGAAACTGTCAGTTCGATTCGATAATTATGTGATAGGCATTATCATTTGTTCTGTATCAAGGTGTAATTTGTATCTAAAAATAAATAAGTATGTATATCAACTGTCTGGTTTGGGATCAGATGGCCGTGTGTGAGATATATGATGCATAACAATTTCTGATCTCTTGTACTATTTGATGGTTTTGTCTGATTCGATGTGAACTGTATTTTTAGTTCATTTATGCGAAACGACCTTGTCCAGACAATGTCTTAGAATGTCGTAAGTTTTGTTTTGCAATGGTCTTTGACATTGACGTGTTGCGTAAATTTAAATTCGAGACCAAAAGCCGTGCTGATTTTTTTTATTTTATCACCGGATGCATATTAAAACCCTTATTATAACGAGTATAATTTCAGTTGCATTCAAGTAATAGGGGCAAGAATACTAGTGTTAACTGGGCATATATATTTCAAAAGAAACTTATCTAAATATGTACATTAGTGTGTCCCTTAAATTTCAAGTTCGATATTTTTTTACGCATACCTTCTTAAAAGTTTCGTAATAACCCTATATTGTCTAGAAAAAAATATTAGTTCGATATATAAACGATAACCCGTGCCGACTTGCTATTTAAACTTGTCCATACAAGTTGCTTAAGTACTGCCCAGTGACCTGTTACGACATGTTTTATTTGCCATTTCGTACGTGATTTTTGAGACTATTAGTGCTTCATTGTTTAGTGCGTAAACATGTCGGTGGAATTACGGAGTGATAAACAAAATATTTCACTTATCGGATTGACTAGCTACCAAATAAATGGTGCAAAATTACCATCTAATCGACAAGTTCTCTCAGTCCTATTTTACAATATTCGTGAGGTTAAATTGACTGTTAGTGAAAGTGCAAATCTTGTGATTAGGGAGTGCATCATATATTGGGAAAAAGCAAGAATTCCAACAAGGGCATTTCCTAACTGCGTGAAGAAACTTATTGATTTATATCATGTTTGGAGAGAGTTGCAAAAAAATTGTAAGAAAACTCAGATTACGTTTAAGAGTCGTGAGAACAATTTTATAATTAATCTTGATAATTTGTTTGATATTGCACATGCTGATGCTTTTGAGAGATTGAAAATAGAGGAAGATAAATTATTTTTAATGAAACAGAGAGAGCCAGGTCGACCGGGATGCTTATGTGGTGTAGATAAAAAATTGGCAGAAAAAGAACAAAGATCTAGACAACGACGATTGGAAGAAGAGGAAAGGATTGTAAGACAAAGAGAATCACTAGCTGTTGCATCTACTTCCACCACAAATAACTTAAACAGTGTAGAAGATTCAGACGAAGAACAGATCTTGAATTCTGAACTCAGCTTGCCGGACGTTCCCTGCCATGAACAAAGTTCAAAAAGAGGTAGAAAGAATCTTATAACACCTAAACTAGTTGCAGCTTTAGATCGATGCCAGTTAAGCATTAGAGATACCGTTTACATTCTTAATGCGGTGGTAGAAGCGCTTGGTCTGAGCAGCGATGATTTCTGTATTAACAAATCCTCGACTCAGCGAATTCGTACTGAAACTAGAAAATCAAGGGCAGAAGCAATAAAATCTAACTTCTAAAACAATGTACCCGACATAGTCACAGTCCATTGGGATGGAAAACTATTACTGGGGTTGGATGTACGGAGTTCAAAAGAAGAACGCTTGCCAGTTATAGCTTCATTTGACGATAGAGAGCAGCTTCTTGCAGTGCCGAAACTAGAAAATTCTTCTGGAAAACATCAAGCGAAGGCTGTATCAGCAGCTCTCTTTGACTGGAACCTTTATGATAAAGTGCAAATAATGTGCTGCGACACAACAGCTTCCAATATGGGCCGTTTCAATGGAGCTTGTGCTATTTTGGAGCAAACTTTAGGAAGAGAATTGTTGCTTTTCGCCTGTCGTCATCATGTTTATGAATTAGTCCTAAAAGCTGTCTTTGAAACCAAGATTAAGCAAATTACTAGTAGCCCAGATATTCCGATGTTCAAAAAGTTCCAAGAAAATTGGAAAAACATTGATTGTACTAAAATTGAACCATCTCTTAATTTCGTAAAAGCACGGGTTGCCGAGACAGACATTCAAGCGTTGTTACTATTTTATAAGGCAGAATTAGATAAAGGTTTTGTAAGAGATGATTACCGCGAATTAGTCCAACTGTGCGTAATATTTTTAGGAGGAGACACAGAGGAAAAATTAAAACTAAGGCCCCCCGGAGCTATACATCAGGCACGCTGGATGGCGAGAGCGATCTATTCTTTAAAAATATGTTTACTTCAGTCACAATGCAGAGTAACTGCGAAGGACAAAAAGGCTCTACAAGATGTTTGCTTATTTCTCGTAATATTGTATGTTAAACCTTGGCTCAAATGTAGCACCCAATCAAGATTTGCGCTTCTTGAAGATGTTAAAAGAGTATGAAAAAGTTGACGCAACAATTTCTAAAGCTTCTAGAAGCAAGTTCAGGCATCACTTGTGGTATTTATGTGAAGAGACAGTCATTCTATCACTATTTGATGATGAAGTTGACAACCAAACTAAGAAGAAGATGATTGCCAACTTCAACAGGGACAAAATCTCGGATTTTAGCAAACGCTATGACCCGTCGAAGGAAGAACTGACTCAAAAGTTGTTTGGTAAGTTAAATTGACTTTTTGTTGGATTTCAATTTCAATGTCCAATACTTATTTATTTATTTTCAAAATTGTTGTTGATTTTTATTTGTTATTTAACTTATTTTTCTTTTTTTTTAGACAAAGCACTGGATGATTTCGTATCGGAAAAGAGCAAACAATTTTTATCACGACTGCAGATCGACGACAGTTTTCTAAAGGAAGATGTATCTTCTTGGTAACAATAAACATAATATAAACAAATAACAATGCTGCTTTTCTGGAGGCTAAAAGAAGAATAAGTTATTTGAGAGTTGTAAATGATACTGCTGAAAGGGCTGTTAAATTAATGCAAGATTTTAACGGACTTATCACGGCTGAAGAAGAACAAAAACAGTTCTTGCTGCGCTGTGTCCAGGAACATCTAAAACTGTATCCAGACTGTAAAATAACTACTCTAAAAAGAAGTTACCCTGAATGATTCTTACTTCTTTATGTTTTTAATTAAAGATTAATGTTCATCTAATTTATTATTTAATTTTGTTTACTTAATTCATTGCATTTATAGTGAAATTATAGCAGACTGAAATTTTAGGACAAAACACGTTTTTTACTAAACTTTGAAGCTCGGTCGGCACTGGTTACAATTATGCTAGATTGATAAAATTTTATATTTAAGTATCTTATAGCATTAGTAAAAATTATAGAGGGTATGCATTTCGAAATTCGAAAAAAAAATTTTTTTTGTCATGTAAGGGACACCCTAATGTACATACATGACAGCTAAATTACAATAAGACGCTGGTTAATCACGCAACTATTTACCATAGATTTCAATTGAAACCATCACGTCTGACTCAGCAGGCAAGATCGCTAACTGTCGCTAGTTATTTTATTTATATTCTAATGTAAAATCTATTACAACAATAACCCTTAGTAAATGTATTAATGAACATGGGCGTTGCCAGAATCATTTTTAGAGGGTGCGTCTGTATCTACACATACTATTAATATAATATAATACAATATACAGACTGACTGGTGAGATACCTTCAATATTTGAGGACGTGATAGTATGTGAACATATATCATGAAATAAAATAACATAAAAACGAAATATTAAATAACTTCTTAGTAAAGTTCGTACACAGTACACCGAGAGCCCAGTATTTAACTGCGGAATACTTGGACACCGCGCGGACTTATTTTTGAGAGACATTTCGATAAAAAATAAGCACCTATTTTTTTTATATCAAGTTAACGAGAATCGAGTACCGAGTACTCTCCATAAGTATTGAAGGTATCTCACCAGTCACAGTGTATATAATAATACTGGATTTTAAACTATGAAATTGACGTTTTAATAATAAACAAGTTAACATTTTTTTATATGTTTTCAACCTACGCATCTTTTGCCAATATAGTGGCTATTGATACCCTTCTCGAAGGAATCAGCTGGACGAGAGGCAACAAATTCTTCAAAGGTATTTTGTACTGCCTCTCGGCTAACATTACACATCCGCTGATGCAGTCGAGTAAAAAAAAACGTATTTATTGTATGTATTTTCTTTGCTATCAGAGAATTGCAAATCTACCACCTTGCACCTCCCTCACGGTACCCATGTAGTGTAATATCTATTAATATAGTATGCATATGGTATTAATATAGTATTTTAACTGCTTCTGATGACCTGCAAATATTTGTTTCAAAGTTTGGATGTGTTCTATGTATAATATGTATGTATTTACAAAAAAAAGTATATAGGTATTTTATCAGTAGACTAGTTATCATAGCATAAGCTCTGCTTAGTTTGAAACTAGATGACGTTGTGTGAATATCCGAAATATTTATTTACATATCTAGAATAATCATAAAATTATTGAAATCAATTTTTAAATACGTAAGGCGCAGACGCAAACAAATGCTGAAATTATTGAAGTAACGAAAAGCATTCTTTGTGCTAAAAAATACGTTGCGGTGTTTTTGCAAGATAAAAGAATAGAAAACCGTACCAATTTATCTTTATATCTTATATGTAAAACAATATTAAAATAACAATGTTATTCCATTCCAAATTGCACGTGAAAGTAACATCTTAATATTTAAATATGCTTCAAATATTTTCTGGAAAGTTCTCCGTTCCTAACGTATATAAAAATATGAATAATTAGCATCACTTACTAAGAGTTCAGTCACCTCAAAGCTTTTTAGATATTATAAAACGGTTCAAGATTTTTGATTTAAATATCAGTTGAGTGTTTGTCAATGCATTAAAAGTAGCCTAAAATACCGCCAATCAATAAAAAATTGGGAACTAGCATGTTATCCTGAAACATATGGTGCAAAGACATGAGCGAATGTGGTAGAAAAGTTTTATGTACCATCATCATTAAGAAAAAGATGGAGGGATTACGGCTAGGAATATATTTCTAGAAAGGCTTGCATATTCGATAACCTAGCCTGATTCAATACAAAATTAAAGAATTGTATAGTATTTATGTACATATGTAATTTAATATCTATGTGTATTATGTATATATTTGTCCTATTGTTTCGATCCGACTTTTCAATTATTTTCCAATTATTTAGTGCACCTAGCCAGAGATTTCCGCACCATCCTGAAGTAGATTGGCACTAAATGCATGAGGCATTAAGTTAGTATATAATAATCCTGCAAGATAGAATTCAGAACATGCGTCAGAAAGAGATTACGCAGAGCGAGAGGAGGCTTTCCTGCAAAGAGAAGGAAAACTTGACAAAAATCGTGTGTCCAGCGTGGCCAAAACCGCCTTTCTAAGGAGAGGTTTTAATCCAGTAGTGGACTATCCAAGATTCTTGATGAGGATGATGAATACTATAAGATAGGTATACCTTCCGCAGCCGCAGCCTTTTTGAGCGCTCCCATTGAGATGCTCTTCCTAGGCACGGAGTCAGTGCTGTCCTTCGGCCACGCGAACTGGTTGCGGTACTCCGTGCTCGCGATCTCCGGCTCCTTGATTGTCATCACGTCGCCTAACGCGGTTGTTGCCTGTGGAAGTAATGACAATACATGAAGCTTTCAGTTCAAAAGTAATTGTGATAAATTTACTAATACTTGCTCTGCATGTAAAATTACGAGTAAATTAAACTGAATCCCAACAGCAAAAGCAACTAATAAATTGCTTAGTACCGGTTTTCTGCGATACCGTGATATTGTTCCGGTTGAATAGAAGGAGACAGAAGATGCTGCAGTATTAGATAGTATAATGGGACTGAAACTGCAGTAGCTGAAATAGATTAGTCCTGGAACTGGATACGCCATTGCGACAAGGACTTTAACTGGTTTGATCAAATTTTATTTATTATTTTAAATAAAATTTAAACGTTTACGACATGTATGACTTTTTATTTACATATTTATAAATATAATCAAGATTAAGTCTCAGGTGAAAAGCTCAGAACTCCAGAAGAAGTTTCCAGCTACAGTAACTGCGTGATTAAGTTATATTTGCTATTTAGTAAATTGAATTTAAATAAAACTCTTAAAAGAAGATAAGACAATTATCCAACAACGTTAATTTCATAACAATCAATTGACTTATTCAGTTGAAGCGCACGCGAGACATTTGTTTTTCTACCCACTGTGTTCGTGCAATTACAGACACGGGCTAACGGACGCCATTTGTAATTAATTTCTGAACCAGTGATAGATAATAGCAGAAAGGTTTAATAGTAGTAACTATTTATTCAAGTTTACAATATCTGTGTGGTGATAGATTAAAAATATAGAGTGTCAGCACAGTATCACGTGGATGTCCAGGACCATGTACAAACAGAAAAAAAAAGGTGTCTATGATATATTATATTGTCCGCAATTTGATAATGATACACAAGACTCAGGGCCAATATCTACGTGACTCATTTACATATTCAATACCATGTCACACTTTCACCGCATTGTCTTAACTGAGTATCACCGCTCGTGCAAATGTCACTGTCCTCGAACGATTGTCCAATCGCGAGAGGGCCATGACGCGGCAGCCAGGCTGGCTCGATCATAATGATGCTATGGTCTCACAGAAAACAAGTACTATATGCGATAGGAAGTAGGAATACACGAGAGGATTCCCTTAGAAAAGAGATTTTGAAATTTATCTTTTCTTAAAAGTGATGTTGGACTGTGCAGTTTGGTCCCTTCTTATGACATTCACGTGATGAATATGAGTGTTGACACTACGTATTCTTAATGCGTTCCCACACGGATTCTGGAACCTACAATTATTACGCGGATAATAGGCTAGATGACACCTTAGCCAAATTAATTACTTTTTGTCATCTGTCAAAACGACAATTTTGTATGAAAAATGTACTGAATACAAAATTGTGACATCACTGTTTTAGGTTACTCAATTGAACAATATATTTTACTGCACATTTGATTGAAATTCGTAATAACAATAAAAAGCTATGTTAATTATATTTTCTGAAATGTTTCGCGATATTAGTTTTAATGAAGTGGACATTGGTATTTATTTACGATACAGTCATCTACCCAATTTTTTACGTTATTACAAAAAGATAAATTATAGGTGTGAAACTAAAGCTGGCTAAATAAATGAAAGCTAAGTATTAAAATTATTTGAAGGAGAATATAAATGTAATCAATACTTATATTATTGATACATTTTGACAGGTTTAGAGTGTTTTTTGTAACACGACAGTACCTAGAAATATGAGACGAAATAGAAATCTTTTTGAAATGTTTACGGATGAAGACTTAATATAAGATATCAATATCATAGTGCTATGACATTGAAAATGGATTTTGTTAGTCTGTACGTGGTTTTTTTCTTAATTGGTTGGTAGAAATTGGAAGCGAAAAGCCCATAATCGATCAAAGTGGCGTGCAATGGAAGAGGTCTATGTCCAGCAGTGAACTGCGACAAGTTGATGATGATGGTGATAATTTAACTACCATGAATTTAGTGTATCTGCTGTTGAAGTGAAAACTAGTTCTGACGGCGATTTTTTTTTTAACATGTGGAATCCACCTCGGGGCGTCATCACATCGGGGTTTGCGGCGAGGTGGTGTTCCGACACATCATATCGGATCACCTAAAACCACATAATGTGTCACTTTGAACCCGACATATGAGGAATCCGGGAACAGTTGTTATTACACGACATCCAGACAGGGACCCTCAATCCTCGTCACCGTTGCCCATAAATCTACTGTGGGAGAGTAATGTTCATCTAATCTCAGTAAGTGAGTAAGGTTATTGGAGGCCTAATCCATTCGTTCATTTATATCTCTTAAAGCCTTTGCCCACGGGCGGTGGTACTCACTTACTATCATGATCCGTCTGCTCGTTAACTTTCTATTACATAAGAAACCAGTAATGTATGCCGTCAAGTTTGTTATTTAACATCTCATCATCATCAACAGCTTTTAATTGTCCACTTCTGGACAAAAGCCTCCACTTCAAAGGGAGGTTTTGGTCTACCACGCTAGCGAGACGGGTTGGTATACGATTTGTTTCAAGTTTTCCTTCTTTTCCAATGACGTTGTCTTGTGTTATAACACTCATGGGATGAATAGGGAATAACACAAATAACAAAATCGATTTGATATTAAAAAAAGTCATTATCATATCTGTCCTAAGCTCTCCCAAGTTCTTTATCGATGTAAAAAATATTCCAAACACTGTTATGACGTCATCCACCTGTATTTGATGAAGGCTAAATGACATACCATGTTTTATTGACACCGATCACCGCCGTCCGCCAGCCATGCATATTACATTTCGTCCAATTAATTGGGTTCCGATCGATATTGGACCGTAACTAGTTCACGGCTCAGTTCGACGAAATGTAACTGGGTTTTGTTATTTCGATCTGAAATATCGGAATTACTGGAATCGCGTTTCTTTTACGATCACACGGTAAGTGATTGGTTAGAAGTTTTGAGAATTTGATTCTGAATTTGAGAATTTTGAACAAGAAGGTGATTCTTTATTTAATTTTATTTTTTTATTGGCTGTATCAGAACTCCGTTGTTTGCATATGAATCTTATTGGAGTTTTTTTATTGATCCCATTCGATTTGACGGAAAAATATTGTCTCTAAGGGTTAAAGGTTAAAGATAACAATACAGTTAATTACTATTTAATATAATATAGTCGCTTTAAATCATTTTTTTCTTCAATCACATTATTATCGAACAAAAAGTTCGATACTTGTAACTTGATTGGAGTTACTATGGTTATGTTACTCCACAATATATTTTTATCCGATGCATCTACCACTTGAATGGTCTAATTAAACACAGAATATACTTAATATGGATTTACTGTTCAGGTGGTACCAATATTCACAGTCATTGTCTCCAAGAGCTTGAATTACACGTTTTCTTAATCAGAGTGGCCATTTAACATTTTTGTGTGCCCAACTCTGTGTATAAAAAGTAGCGTCGTCTAAAGCAGTGTTGCCACATGAACGCTACAATGAGTTCGATCATAGTCGTACATGTCTTTATATTTCTACATACCTACGTGTTGTAGATAAATTACACGCAGATTCAGAACAAAATAATGATCAAATACATCACACGATATTTGTCTTATGTAGACAATTTTTCAGTTCTTTAAATTAGTAGTAAGGATCACTAGCTTATGGACTAACAAATCAGTCAATGTGATTATGAATAAAATAACGAACTACACTGATATACAAAACATATGATTTTTCAGATTTTTTTTTTCACCAAAGTGAATCTACTCTGCCTGATGCAAAGCATAAATATAATCCAAGAGTCGCCATACTCATTGCGAATGAAGGCAATGCAGTATGGCGACTCACGCTATGACGGCCTAGAAATCGTTCTCGTATACGCAAAATACCCAATGAAATACTGAAAATTTATAAAGTTTAATCTCATTCACAAGTCCGTAGCTGAAAATCCAGGTCAATATTCCGGGGCAGATCAGTTCAATGGTTTATGGTCGAGGTGTTCTATTCAAAGCCTTCACGTCGTTACTAGTAGAGTGTATGGTTTCATAATAGAATGAAATTGAATTTAAAGCATTAACCTGTATATAGTGGTGGTCGTAAGTATTTATATGTCAAAATTTGATTAGGTAATGTGTACTACATATACTTATAATTGGGTCGATGACTGTATCGTAAATAAATACCAATGTTCACTTCATTAAAACTAATATCGCGAAACATCTCGGCAAATACAATTAAAAGAGTATTTTATTATTATTACGAATTTTAATCAAATATACAGTGAAATATATTGTTCAATTGAGTAGTCTAAAACACTGACGTCACAATTTGGTATTTAGTACATTTTTCATACAAAATTGTCGTTTTGACAGATGATAAAAAGTAACTAATTTGACTAAGGTGTCATCTAGCCTATTAAGGCTTTATCCCCGGAGGGTTAGACAAAGGCATATTGAATCCACACTTTAGGGACTACATTATAAATGTGATAGTAATTGTCTTTCTGTTTGTAATGCTTTCGCAGTTGATACAAAATGACTCTAACAAGCCCCTGCATGCTGTCTGGAATGAGCTAGGTTTACTCACCTAATCTATCCTACCAACAAGGATAAAGGACCATTCTTGGGTTTAAATGTGGAAACCAAAGTCTACCAGCAATACCAAATACGCTTTGTAAAACCAATTGTGATGAAATTTGGTACAGAGGTAGACTAGAGCTTGTCGAGGGGCATAAATTGTGTTGGGATGTTGTGTATATGTATACACAACATCCCAACATAAATCATTGATACAGGATTAGTAGTTGTTCCGTAGTTCGATGTATCTTCGGTAGATGGTGCTGTAGTATGTCTTTTTGTTTTGTACTGTATGTGGAAGTCGCCACATGCAGAAATACGAGTATATAAGTATGTTTATGGTCTGGTTGTTACAGTATGGCCTAGTCTGAGAGTAAACGGCCGTGTCTGAAATGTGCGAGGTTACTACTATCAATAATACTTGACTGTAGTTAGTTTACTTAACCTCGAATAATTTATTGTCATTTCTTTTTTAATACACGTCGCAATCTTACCTTGAAATGCGAAAAATATGTTTATATAATTTATCATTATTTGAATGAATTGTGTTTATTTTGAGAATATTACAATACAAAGGCTATGAGTGTCTGAGAATTTTGAGGTTAGATATACGTTTGTTTGTTACCTAATTAGCATGAAAACGAGATTGAAACGATATGAAGTAGGACAAGGTTATGTTTACACTAATATCAAGTTGAAGAGTTTGTTCGATTGAATGCGTTTATCTCAAAAACTTCTGGTTCGAGTTAAAAAATATTTTAGTGTTGGATAGTCCATGTATCGAGGAAGGCTAAAAAACATAACGTTACGACCAATAGGAGCTAACCATGAATACATACTATTGCAAAAACGGTAAAAAAATATTCCTTTTGAGAGACGCAGACGAAGTTGTGTGAGTTAGTTAGTCGTATAGAAAATAGTGATTATTTTTGTTTATGATCATTTTCATCATTATCCTCATCATCAGCTTTTACGGTCTACTGCTGGACATAAGCCTCTCCTTAGCAAGGAGGTTTTGCCCTGCTGTGTCACGCTAGCCAGACGGGAAGGTATAGGATTTGTTTCAAGTTTTCCTTCCCTTAGCAGTGATGTTGTCCTGTTTACTCACTTAGTCGAATGGGGATGGTGACTCCGTATTCTTAATTTGTCACCACACTGATTGAAGTTTCATTAAGATCCAACAGACGCCACCACATTCAATGCAACAAAATTAAATATATTTCAGTGCCATCTAACGAAAACACACCGAACTACGAAGTAATCAACGAATCCTTGATCGCACAATGAAAGATCTCGCGCGGAATAGTGGTCATGGCTCGTTGGGTTTGATCACTTATCTTATCTATTTAGTCTTATCTATTTTATCTATTTATTTTATTATTTTACTATTTATCTTACTGTATGTACATAACACATACATATATATATAGAGGTGGGAAAATAACATGAAAATGTTCTTCATTTTGAACATTTTCTTGTTGTTTTCGCAGCAGTTGTACTTAGGTGACCATTCTGAAGTGCAGGAGAACCCTGTAGTCTTAAGGAGTGTAGTGATCTTCTACGTTTTCTCATAAATTGATATTGAGTTTGACAAATGCTTAAGTTATATATACTTATAAATACCTTAGGTTCCACAGTGTCGGTCCAGCGTGGTTGGCGGGGTCCCTCCGACTTGCTGCGACGCCCAGCGCGATCATTGTCGTTCCTTTGAGCGCTCTGCACAACAAGACAGTTTAAATACATAACTAATGCGCAGCCTCATTTTTGTCTCGGGTTCGATTCCCGGGTCGGTTCAAAATACTTAATAACAACGCGGGGTTTCGAACTTAAGGTCTTAATCCCAAAGCTTCGGAGAATACGTAAAACCGTCGGTCTTCTAACACCCCGGTCGTGTCGGATAACCGTCCTATTGGATTTTGAGTGTGAGGGAACAGAGAATGCACCTGTGTTTGTGCACACACTTGCGTACTATTATTATTGCTTCTTCTATAGATTTGTACTACGTACATCATAGTACAACGGCTGTTTGGTCACTTTATATTGGTTATATATTTGGTATATATTTATTAAAAACCATTATACAGAAATGTTAACAACTGATAGATAGAAAAATACACTCGATCACTTTTCAAATAAATAAACAAAACCATATTAAAATCGATACATCTGTTAATACCATAGACAATCTCATGTTCAATTTAAAGCATAGACGAGATATTAATATTCCTCTATGACTCATTTTTACAACTGCTCATTCCATTTCTTAGCTTAAAAAACATGAATGAATTAAATCAGATTGCTATTTTTCACCATGAGTTCATCGTTAACCATAATAAAGAAATAAGAAGATAGGATTCCCTTACCCTCGCGCGGTCAAAAGCAGAAGCCTGTTGCGGCCTGATGTCATCAGCGGGGGCGGGATCGAACAATTCATTCGTTTTATACGCCACACCGGGATACTTTTTGCGACGAGGAATCGCTGGCTCCATCGGCCCTGCACACCAAAACACATACCGATTGTAATGACATATCTATAGACAGACCTTTGAGGTCCACAAATAAATGACATTAATTTAAAGGTATTTGTCACAGTTGGTCATATTTCTGATACTCCCCTCTCTCCTGTAGGCCACGAGTCACAGTGACATCAACCCTATTTATTCCATGGTTGTCATAAGAGTCGACTAAGGAGGCAAATGGCACAGGACAACAGCGCTGCAAGTGCAAAAGTTACATCTACCCGTCTGGCCAACGTGGTATACAAGATCAAACCTGTTTTCTAAGGGGAGGTCTATGAGGCGATGATACGTGCCCAGCTTCAATAGTTTTTCTCCTGGCATTAAGATTTTAGTTGGGCAAGTGTGGAGCTTTAATAAGCCCCTATTTTTGGCTCTGGAAATAGGGCCATGAATGTATGTTTTGATCAACTCCCTTATACAGTCTGAACATAGGCCTCTTCTTAGGAAGGAGGTTTTGGCCTACTATATCACGCTGATCAGACGAGTGGCTAGTGTATGTTTGATGTACTTAAAAACATGCTACATTCTAAATCTTGTCTGGTATTAAGTGATAATTATTATTATAGTATGTCCGTGTGGTGACGGATTAAGAATACATTGTGTTACCACTCCTATTCATCCCGGGGGTGTAAAAGGCGACTAAAGGACTAAGTATACAAGACAAAGAGAAGGAAAACTTGAAACAAACTCTTTTCCAACCCGTCTGGTCAGCGTGGAATTGTAGGCCAAAACCTCTTTGCTAAGGAGAGGCTTATGTCCAGCAGTGGACTGTAAAAGGCTGTTGATGATATTATAGTACACTCCAGTGGTGAAACTTACCCCTCTGTATAGGCAGCACAGATGGTGGGGTGGGAGCAGGGGCCGGCTGCTTCACCACGCCTTGCTGTTGCTGCTGCTCTTTGTACTCGTGCCATTTGTAAGTGCTGCGGTATTCCGAGTGCAGCTGTAACAAGAGAAAAGCACTTTTGACAAAGGTGGACCACGAAATCTACATAGAGAGTATGCTCAATGAATATAGGAGGGGAATATCATCCTAGCCTATGGATACCTACATCTCGAGAGTTATAAATGTATTTACGTCTTTTGAGCCTCTCCCTTCAAAATCAAGAAGAGAGTTTGAGATTCGATAACTTTTTTGTTTTTAAGCCAACCTAAGTGACTAGAAACTAAACTAAGCTAACTAAACTTTACTCACTCGATGAAAAGTAACAAAAGAATAATTTAATGTGGCTTTTTTGAGGTTGTTTTATTATTCCTATTGAGTCGGTTCATCTGTAGCAAAGTAGAGCTCTCCGGATGAATAGGGTAGTGACACTGCATTCTTATCCGTCGACACACGGATCCCGTGGGTGTCGTAACTGGTGACTAAGGGAACTACGCAAGAAAAAAGCACTGCGAAGCGAAGAACTTAAAACTAACCCGATTCCGCCCCTTCTGGCCAGCATGATGGTTCTCCGGCATTCAGTACTACTCATTACCTCATAAAAAATAAGTAAAATAATCGATTTTTAATGTGTGACGGTCGCCACGCCGTTTTCTACTACACTGAGTGTTATGAGTTCATATCCTACATGGGACAACACTATGTGTGATCTACAATTTGTTGTTCTATGTCTGGATGTTTTTGTATTATGTATAATGTGTAAAGTTCCCCGCGAAGCAAGACTTATTCCTAATGGAGAAATTGTCTTTTAATAATAGCGAAGTAACAATCTATTTTGTCAAATATGTACTAAAACGAAGTAAATCCATTATATTCCCGTGACTTTCTACAACCGTCCAAAAAGTAAACATTATAAATACATACATATAAACACTAAAAGCCAGAACAAAACTATTCAAACCACCCTCTTTTCTAAACACATACTCGAGTTCATTTCATCCAAATTCTCTCTTAAAATAAAAGTTTTTCAATACGGTCCCGTTTCAAAGAAAAATGTTTCTTGCTTCAACTACATCGTGCCAATAAAGGCTTAGATAAATAAACCTCGCAAGTACATCAATACACAAAGAAAAACAAGCTCAGCATCGAGGGTTAGGTGAAGTTGATCAATATAGGTTTGCAACATTCATTATAACATACGTTTTCAAACGAGTTAACATTTCAACTGATATTTAATGAAAACTGCTGTTTTAGTTTCTGGTTGAGCAGTCAGAATTACTCAAGTTCAGTATGGAAAATAATAACAATGGAGAAAAAAGTTATGTGTCGTAAGAGTCGAAGGCAGCAAATTATGACAACAGCTCTGTGAAAAGAAGGAATACTTGATACAGACTTTTTTAACCTGTGAAAACCACCTCGGACTGCCACCCCACCGGGTTTTACAGTGGGGTTGCGTGTCGGAATCGGACCGACTAAAACCGCACGGTGTGCCACTTTGTGCCTGAGATAGAAGGGATCCGAGAACAGCTGTTATTACAATACCCAGATCCCTCCTAGCGCCTGCCCACTAGCGCGGGCACCATCTCTATACCAATCCGTTTGGCCAGCGTGGTATAGTAGGCTGAAACATGCTTTTAAGGCAAGACCTATGTCCAGCAGTGGACTATAAAAGGTTGTTGATATGATATTATTAAAAAAAATATCTTGTGCCATTCCATACCAAATAAGTATATAAATTTAAAAATATCATACAATTTGCATGTCTCTGTGGAATACATTTACAATCCGAATTAATCATTTTCTTGTCTCAACCACTAAGGACCTGAAAACCTAAAAAATCTTAGGGGTACTAAAATGCTACTTGATTCTTTTAGACTATTAAAGGGTGATGATGAACCCCTAAGACGTAAATACTATTATATTCGTATAATATGATGAAGTACTCCTATCCGATTTCGGCCATGGCGGCCAGTCACAACGTAGACCAGATGCAAAAGATATTTTAGTACACAAGTGTGTGCATAACACAGACGCACACTCTGTTCCCTCACACACACAATCCAAAGGAATGGCTATTTAGTATATGTAGTGTATGTATGAAGTATGAAGTAGAATTTTCCCCCTCTATCCACTGCGACAGTGCTTATCACTAGTTCAATAAAATTCGACACATCAAAGTACTGAAAATAGTATCTGACGCCTAATAAAATCGATTTGTGTACATTAACACACATGTATACATTATGTGTACACAAACACACGTCTATGTATAAATATAAATACACAGTGGTGGTAGTCATCAAAGCTGTGACGTCACCGCGTCTCGTCCATTATTCTGAACACGGCTGCTTGTGCAGTAGGGAGACAACGACACGTATGGAATTGGGATAACGGTATGTTTGATTGTGTGGAGAAATGTATACTGGAATGTAAAAGTAGGATAATAGGCTAATGGCTTACTAGTTAGAGTAGGATATCTTCAGAGGAGGATCTAATCTAATCAAAAGTCTTCGTCTTACAGTTGAGTGACACAAAAGTTGTGCGCATTAACGTCCGCAGGGAATACACTTTTGTGTTATCACGTGATGTCTGTCGGTGGATGTCGCATGCAACGTCATGCGACATCGCGTGTGACGTGACACGACATATTTGGGTAACAAGGTGGACACGGACTGAAGAAATGAGTGAATGGGGCAATTTTAAAAGACACATCTGAAACTTATATCAGTTTTATTGATAAATTGAGTTAAATTATCATCAAAGACGATTTCAACTAATTTAGCTAAAGCATTATCGGGTATATGTTATTATAACCATGTTATTTTTAGGTAAACATACAAGGTATAGGTAAACATTGACAACAGTAACAATAACATAATGATATTTCGGACATCTGACATACAACGTCATCTAGTCCCAAACTAAGCAGCGCCTGTACTCTTCGTACTAGACAAGTGATATAAATACATATAATATATACTTTTTTGTAAATACATACATATTATACACGGAAAACACCGAAACTCCGAAACAAATATTTGTAGATCATATAAACATTTGTTCCACCTCGAGGCCAGCACTCGTATACGCTGCTACTGCGCCACCGAGGCAGTCTGTAAGATTACTTGATCACCAGATGCTTAATTATTGAGTTGCTGGTTGCTGCCTTATGAGTGTCCGTCTTCCTCACCCGTTCATATATGTGAATTTACTGGAGTTACCACGTAAAAAAAACAAACGTCACATATTTTTTTTTCATATTAAGTTATTAGCAGTAAAAGCCATTCCACTTTGAATCCGGTGTGGACTACCGATTTCGATAAATGAAACTATAGAAATCACCAGTAAATCATGAGCTGCAATTCTCTTAAACCTTAAATACCATCACGATTTTCATTTAACAACATTAAATTGCCATTCTCGTCCAAGAATATCTTCCATCCTGGTCACTTTATGCATAATGGAATACACACACACACAATTACGGTATTATTTGCAACGGCATGGCACACTGAGCTAAAAACCCCTTTCACGTGGTTCTAATAAAATGATCGAATTTGCTACGAATTAAGGAAAAATAAATTACTAATAAAATCTATTTTGACAAACTAGAATGTATCAGTTCTAGTGTATTACAATTCTTTCGATAACAACACGATGTTTAGCGGTTCGAAAGCCAGAATATCAAAAAAGAAACTCTTATAGTTTTGCCATGTCTGTCTGTCACAATATCGAACCCTGACATTTCACAAGAACATACACAATAATCATGTCGACTAAGTGGCTAAAAAAATCTTGTAAAATACGGCAACCTTTTATATTGAGGACCAGCTGCATGCGAGTTCGTCCGCGTGGCATTCTATTATAATTCCAAAATTCTAAAATGTAAGTAGCCTAAGTCTTTTCCAATAACATCAACTATCTGTCAGTGAAAGTCCCATCGAAATCGGTCCAGCCGTATCAGAGATAAGCCGAAACAGACAGACAGATAAAAATTGTAAAAAATGTTATTTTGGTGTATGTATCGTATGTATATTCATTTGCATGTAGTAAAAATCGGTTATTTCAATATTACAAACATACACTCCAATTTCATTTATATGTATAAATGTTTTTTTTTATATTCATCAACCCCATACTGTGGGGTGTCATTGAGTAGGAATTTTAAAAATAATACGGGTTTGTGTGGACAATATTTTGATTGAGGTATCATTTATTGAGTTATTAAGGTCACTTAATGCAAAATGATTGACTTGAGTGTTTGGATGGCGTGGTGGCTTAACCGATCGCTTCGGTTTTAACACTCGTTATTAGTAAGTCAGTGTCCCCTGATATAATTCGCCCTCAGGGTCGCGAAGGTCCGATGCCAGTTGCCAGTAGCCCACTCCAAATAATCTTGGGAATAATAAGTCTAGGAAGATGATATGTGTTTATCTAGATAGCGAAGTATAAAAATGACAGAATGCTATTATTTATAAATAACTAAATAACCAGTTGTACCCTGCGTGCGTTGCTACGCCACTAACTAAAATGAATTTGAAGGAGACATAAAACAATATATTCAGTTCGGAAACCTTCGTCGGTTCATACAGAACAACTTTGCTAAAGAAAATCACTTGATTAAATGCATAGTTTACGATTCTACAAAGGACATACAGACAGACATACAAACATTCATTTTTATATATCTAATGTTTGTTATTAAATCATGACTTGAATTTATGTCTTGTTGTTTACATTTTGTTAAATCAACAGCCAAGGAAGTAATTTTGCGGAATACATTTTAAAAATTCACGACGCTGGAAGAAATATTGCTTTTCAGATATTATTTAAATGATGAAGTCGGTTACTGTACTTTTTTATTTGTTGGCGTAATGTATTCTTTACTTTTTTTGGCACTAGCTACACGTCCCGGCTTCGTATAGACACAATGTTTTATACATTTAATAATATCAATAAAATTAAAATCCGTTGCATAGTTTCAAAATTTTTTTCTATGTTAAGAACCTGCCACAGTGACTCTACTCTGCCTGATGCAAAAGCATGAATAGAATCAAAGAGTTGTGGTCATGTCACTCGTTGCAAACGAAGACAATACAGTATGGTGACCTACACTATAGCGGCCCAGCGAGATACATTTTCACGCCCCACGGACGACAGTTAACACGATAACTATCACCCCTGCATCAATGGGCTTCCGGGCTCGCACTCACCAATAACACACGACACGGATGCTTTTGCTTTAGGTTGGTCTTTTGTAAGAGGGTAGCACTACCCCGGTCGAGCCGGCCCGTTTGTGCTGAAATGAGCGTGGCTCTAGAACCTACAAAATCTAAGCATAACAACGGAAAGTAACCTTATTTTATACTATGTCACAGCAGCCTTTAATAGTCTACTGCTGACCATAGACCACTTCTTAGAAAGGAAGTTTTGGCCTTCTAGAACACTCTGTCTGTCTGTACGTTTATGCCGATTTTCATTCTCTCTGCAGTTCCCTTGTCCTGAATAATTTTCACCTTAGTTGGCTCTTACGAGACTGACACAGTGAATTTTTTTTATTTCAAGAGCCTACCAAAGTGACTCTACTCTGCCTGATGGAAGGAATAGAATCCAAAAGTTGTAGTCGCCATACTCATTGCAAATGCTGACAATTCTGTATGGTGACACACACTATGGCGGCCTATTAAGATGCTTTTTACTCTTAATCCGTCACCACACGGACAATGATTATATTCAGAAATATATTATACAATTATGTTAACCAAGAGTCCATCCACTATGAAAACACAAAAAGTCTTCGACTGTACAAGTACTGAGGCGTCCATTTTCCGTTGGTTATTTAGAGTGACTTTTTAGCCGACTTTTTAAAACTGCAAAATAGTCGAAGACGAGTGCCAAATACGAGCTAGCGTTTAGTATTATATCTGGAACTGTTCCAGAACACTCCAGTGAACTACTTTTAGGCACAAAAATATTGTTTGAATAAATAGGTCTTTGTTCTATGAGGAAATATTCTTAGTATGTGACATGAAGAAAACGGGTTGAGGCGTCACCTGGTGGTAAGTGACTATCGCCTACCACGCAGACCTGAAACTCAAGAGTTAAATTGTCACACTAAGCGTGTCTTCTCCCCAGAATCATAAAGTGGGGGAAGGTTTAAAAAAATTAATGATTCACTTGATATCGGTTTTCTGTAAGGCCTTGGTATACGTGGCCAAAAATGACTCAAAATCTGATCGGAACTACGTCTGGTTTATATTTTAAGAAACTACTATTTATAATCAATAACCAACACGTTGTTTCCATTATATGATTATATTAAGCAAAAGTGACAACTGTCCGACCTTTCCCGGTAAAGTTAGTTTAGTTAGCCGTCAACTGAACATAAACGACAGTTGAAGTGTTCAAATGACAGCTAACTTTGACAGCTGTCATTTGAGACGGAATTATTAAACACGAAATGTTGTTTATTTATAAGAGGATGTATTGACTGCCATTGAGGTTACCCATCGGTTGTTTAAACAGAGACAGGCGGTACTTAAACACTATACTTCAACTGTTTCCACAACTATATCTTACAGTTAAGCCTAGCTAGTCAATAATGTTTTAAGTGACCTTGACATGGGGATTTAAACACGAATTAAATAAATAAATTATTAGAATATATTCTAAGTTTATTATGATTCCAAATATGATAAGTATGCTCATTTTTTTATATATTAGTGCACCTACCATGTTCCTTACTGCATCGTTTAAAAGTTGACAGAAAAACACTCAAGACTCTTGTGACTCTTGCGTTAAGATGGCCATGAGTAGTGAAAGTCTTACCATTAGTTGATCCGCCTTGTCATTTACTACACACCAAATAGTTTTTATGGTTTATGATACAAAGATATATTTAATAAAAATGTTTATTAAGTTATCCATGTACCCGTGTGGTGGCGGATTAAGAATACATAGTGTTACCACCCCTATTCATCCAAAGAGAAGGAAAATTTGAAACAAACCCCATTCCAACCCGTCTGGCCAGCGTGGAATAGTAGGTCAAAACCTCCTTGCTAAGGAGAGGCCTATGTCCAGCAGTGGATTGTAAAAGGTTGTTGATTGATAGCATAAATTCTATCGCAGCAAATGAATCTAGTTCAAAAACCTTCCACTTCATTTAATCAACATACAACGCAACCTCTACACATAAGATATAAAACTATTCAGTAGTTGTGTGCCCATTACGTAAGGCCTTATATCCAGCGCGTTGACGTCGGAACCATTCGTTTTATTGTCTCATATATATACGTAGATACGTACCTACGTTATGAAGAAATATGAAAGTAGCTATTCGAGATATATACAGACGTTTTTACTTTGAAATAAAATCGTGGTAGAGCCATGTTTCTGCAGATAGTTAAAGACTGTATTAATAAACCTTTCGAAGTGATTAACGTTACCAAAACGGTCAAACTTAATGTTGATGGAAGGAGAGGGCGCTACAACAGCGTGCCTTTTTTTTTATTTTTTTTTTAACGTGTGGAAACCCCCTCGGGCCGTCACCCCACCGGGGCTTACGGCGGGGTGGTGTGTCGGAATCGGACCGACTAATACAACAGCGTGCCTAGTCACTTTTGTCTCTTGCTTATAATGACTAGATAGCGTGCCTAGTCACTTTTGTCCCTTGCTTATAACGACTAGATTCTCAATTCAATTCTCAATTCTTTGACGCATTAGTGTAAGTTATTTGGGCTTCCCGTTATGAACTGCACGGTTGACCTTGTGGTTTAAGTGGTCAGCACGCTGCTCTCCACTACGCTGAGTGTTGTGGGGTCAAACCCCCATATGGGACAACATTTTGTGTGATCCATAAATTGTTATTCTAAGTCTGGGTGCTCTTTGTGTCCGTTTCATGTATGTTTGCAAAGTCTCCTGTAACACAGGATTTATACTTGGTGCGGGCGGTGTCTCTATTAAAAAAAAATGCTCGTTAAGAATACAACAGTCCAACGCTAAATTGAGAATCTTGTTTTTTCTTTGATAGAAGAATATATAGATATGACTATACTGATGGTGTACTAATTTAAACTTTCATCACGTTCTTCCTACTAGGCTATGTGTTGTGAGTTCGATATCTCATGGGATAATACTGTGTGTGTTCCATAAATTGTTGTTCCGAGTCTGAGTGTTCATTGTATCCGTTTCATGAATGCTTGAAACATCCCCCGTGACACGGTATATACCTATTTATTATAGTGTGGAAGTTATTTTTTAAAACATAAAAAAAGATTTGAATGAGACGAGTTGTAGGGTTGTGAATTTGACACTCCAGCAGCTCTTTCTTCTTACATGATTATCCATATTTACCCTCTATTATTCTTGATAGATAGAGAGAACTTTTTTAAATATTAAAGTTTGATAAAGAATGAATTTAACAAAAAATCGTGTCAAGATATCGATATTTCAAGTTTTTGCGTATCCCGTCACTAGTGACTTATGTCTGCGACGGCAATTTTCGCAGCAGACCGACCGTAATAACCAGATGCGGTCGTATCTTTATGCAAATTTGCCTACGTCTGTGCTTTCCATATTCTACGATGTAATATGTGATGTAAAATAAGAGGCGGGACCACTTATAATATAAGTTAAGAAAGGAGACACATTTTTAACTAAATTATAAGAGGTATTTTTTTAGCAAGAATTTAGCATTTTGTATGAAAAACTGTGTGTGCTCTTATGTACGCACGTAAGAAATTATACTTCTTTGGTGTAACAAGATAAAGTCTTTCTAAAAATTTTGCTCTTCACATTATCCTGTTTCTAGAGAAAACGACACTAATAATAGAAAAAAAGGTATTTAATACTTTAAAGGAACGTTTTATTATAATGAATTTATTTGGTTTACTAAGTTTTTAATTATGTGTACATAGTAAAAAACTAATATGTTGACTAGCTAATTTTATGGTGTCGATTTTTCGTGACGGTTGTGTGCGCGCATCGTAAAAATTTACTCCCATAGTTTTTTCGTAACGCACCAAAAGAAGTATAACATTAAAAATATTTTCAAAAAATATTTTTCGGGTAGTTTATTGCAGTTTAAGTAAAACTATAACATTTATTAACCGAGTTCAAAAAAGGGGAGGTTCTCAAGTCGATTGTATTTTTTTTGTGAGATAATTTTGAAAATTTTACTTTGGCATTGCTAACACTGTGGTAACCACCACTACAGAAGTGACGGCACTACGTGGTAATGGGAGTAGTGACTTTCTACGTAGTATATCTAACAAATTTCATATATTTTACGTGTTTGTTTCAATCCTAAATCAATAGTCTCATGTTATATGTATGAATGTTCGCCTAGCCGATTGCGGCCACGGCGGTCAGTCTCAACGGAGACACTACCCAGGAGCTTAAGACAAGGTAAGGTGTACAAGTGTGTGCGTAAATATAGGTGCACTCTCTGTTCCCTCGCTCTTACAATCCGATGGGGTGGCTATCTGACACGACGGGGAGATGTGAAGTGTAGGATCGATGACGGCTTTGTGTGCACTGCTAGGTAAGGGGTTAAAACCTCAACTTTCAAACTCCAGTCTGTTATTAACATAATGGGAAAAATTCAATAACTTGTTTTGGCCTGAACTGGGAATCGGACTCAAAATCTCTTGATCAGCGGTCGTATACGCTAGCCGCTAGACCAACGAGGCGTGTTATAAACATACATACCTGTAGGTATACGTATATATGTATAATTATAGTAAGCACATAAAATATATACAGAGAAACAGAACCATTTTTTCACTGCCACGTGTACACTTAAAAACTAACTTATTACATTTCAATACCATCACAATTTAGATGGCTTCATTTGCTCCTTAACGGTGCGTAATTAATTAAACCATTCATTTTATGCTAATTAATTCACTACGGTATCTATTACATGAACATGATGTCACGTAGGCATAACTATGGTCAATATATGGCCAGTTTATTTAGGCAATCGAACGCGTAAATCGGGTTGGAATAGGCAATTCAGTAATTGCAAAAGCCAGTCAAGCATGTGATGAGTTCTGAACATGTTTAATTTTAATTGAGTAGAAACAGCATTATTTTATTTTCTTTTTTTATTATGGGCCCAACAAAGAGACTCTAGTCTGCCTGATGGAAAGCATCAATAGAATCCAAGAGTGGTGGTCGCCATACTTATTGCGAGTGCAGATAATTCAGTATAACGGTCCACACTATGGCGGCCTAGAATCGTAATCTTTGTCAGTGTGGTGATGGATTAAGAGTACAGAGTGTTACCACCCCTATTCATACCACGAGTTTCGTAAGAGGCGACTAAAGAAACAAACTGTGGAGGACAACATCCCCAACATTTTCTATACCAACTCCTCTGGCCAGGGTGGTATAGCAGGCCAAACTTCCTTTGGATGGAGAGGCTTATGTCCAGGAGTGGACCGTTAAAAGTAGTTAAGTGCGCAAGTGTTGTGTGTTCAAACCCCACATGGGACAACACTGTGTGATCTACAAATTGTTGTTCTAAGTCTGGGTATTCTTTGTGTTCGTTTCTTATATGTTTGTAAAGTTCCTCGCGACACAGGATTTATTCCTAATGTGGCCGTTGTCTCTTTAAAAGGAATGGAAAACTTTCTTTTTCATTCCTTTATATATAATGATGAATCTTCTGAATCTGAATCTTGATGAATCTTATAAATGGATGTTTGTAAGCATAAAGAAAAAATTAAAAGTCCGTTTAAATGGAGAGTAGAATTTTTCCATGAGAAATTTTTAAGATTTATATTTATTAGTTATTTACAAATAAACTTATCTTATCTTATTTATGTTCTGTATAATCTTACAAAAATAGTCAATAAAGATTCCGGAAAAAAGGCAACCATTGCGCCAAGTAAACCAACAGTTTTACAAAAATGTAACCCAGTATAAATATGAAATAAATGACTGCACGTAAATATAACGGTTTCAGCGGCCATCTTGCCGCTATTTACAACCTTGAGTGTTGTAGATTCGATCCCCTTTATTGTCTTAAGTCTAGGTATTCTTTGTGTCCATTTTATGTAACTATGTTTCTTAAATCTATTGCGACACAGGATATGTTTCTAGTACGGGAGTAACCTTATATAAAAATTAAAGGAAGAACCACTCCAGTATTTCTAAAGTGTTGCTAAGGTGTCTTGTTTTTTTTTAATAAAGAGAACGCCCGCATTCGGAACATATCCTATGTTGCGGGGGACTTTCCAGTCGTATATAAAACGGACACAAAGAACACTCAGACTCAGAATAACAATTTGAGGATCCCACAAAATGTTGTCGCTTGTGGGATTTGAACCCACAATACTCAGCGCAGTAGAGAGCGACGTAGCACTTAAGCCATTAGGCCAACCGTGCGGTCAAGTCTACGAAGTCAGTATTACGTAAATATAACTAAAACCATAAGTATCAGCGTGTGTACGTATTTAAAAATGTATTTATATCAATACTCTGAAAAAGACTGGTTAAGTATTTTACTCTCCATGCGGAGCTGAGGCAGGTTTTGTTAGTTTATAAGCGAGCAATGACTCATGATTTACGACTATATATAAATCCGTACTCACCAAGTCTAGATCTCTAGAGAATCAGAACTGGTTGGGTAATCTAGAATATGAAGTCAGACGGACAACACACAACGCCATCTAGTTTCAGATTAAGCAATGCCTGTACTATGACACCCAAATTCATTATTTAACATTAAGTTTGGACACATTCAATTCCTTACAAAACCTTTGCAATTTCTCTAGATAACTAACATAAATAATTATAAAAATATTTAGCAACAGGTTATAATATTGCTTGTCCCAGGGCCTAGTGTGAGTTTATTTCATATCAAGTTGACCGTCACGTTCGGCGTTTTGTTTGGTGAAGATCTCAGTACGAGCCAATCGCAGCGCCGAACGTGGTTACCGTGATGATCGAATTGACGTAAAAAGATTTTTACAAAAAAAAACCGACTCCAAACAGAAAATATTCTAAAACAAAAAATGCACAGAAAAGTAAAAAAATAATTACATATTCTTGTGTGTACAATTATTATTATTTTTGGAGTCGATGTCGACCAAGGAAATACGTTAACATACGGAGCAATAGTAATATATTCGTAACATCTGAATTATGAAGGCAACGCAACAAACAAAACGCAAAAAAAAGATCGTCAAATTGAGAACCTCCTTCTCTTTAAAATCTGTTAATAAATTTACACTAGGCCTAAGTTTGTAACCAAGGCTTTTGCGAATCGGTCGAAATGTCAGTCAATTCAAACGTGTGTAATATTTATTATGCTTCTAGTAGCTAATATCCCTGTATTGTGATATTTCATGCAACACGAGGGTCTAAGTACGCTTGAATTAGATTAGTATCTATCCCTGTGATGAAAAAAATAATTTCGGTAAAAGTCTTCCACTTGTGGTAAGAGGTATTGAAAGTTAGCGAAACTGGAAAGTTTCTTGGAAAATTTTCTTGAATCATTAATAACGGTTTTTTGTGGTCGTTAATTTATTTTAACTTTGTATTGCTAACGGAGAAGAAAATGTGAATAAGATATTTATTTAACTTTCTTTTATCGCTTATTATTACTTTTTGAAAATTAAAGCAGATTTATTCTGTTTTCTTAATGCGTAAGGCATAAACCATTTGCTTCGATTTTACCTGCCGAAAAGCAACTACCATAGCCGCTCATGGACATCTAGAACTCAAGTGACACAAGTGCTTTGCTGCCCTTTGAACGTTCCTTAAACGAACTTGAACGGGAGGGGTGGGAGATAGTTTGTTTTTTTTTGCTTTCGAATCGGATATTGTTCACTATTTCATTGGTTTTAATTTACATAACCTCATTTTTTTCTAATATACAGGTAGCTTAAGTTACTCCTTATAATATTAGCTATCTATCAGTAAAATTCCCGTCAAAATCGGTCCAGCTGTTTCAGAGATTAGATGGAACAAACAGCGAGCTAAACATTTTAAACATTGTTTCTTTGATATATGTAGCTGTACTCTTATATGTATTTAGTGGTTTAAATGGTTTTCTGTGAGGCTGTGGTTACACTCCATTCAACCGACCCATTTGTATCGAAGCAAGAGTCTTACTTACCTTTTGAATATCTCCTCGATTACACCTTTAAAATATAACACAGTGTTGTACAATTCGTTAGTTAATTAATAATTATGTCAGCTATGCGATATGAGTTATGGCGCCACTCCTTTTTGGGTCAATTTGATAGCATCATTAATTTAGTTGTTGCTTTGTGTTAGGGTTATTGGCTTTTGACAATTGTAGTCATCTGAAGGTCGAGCATTCTTATTTAGATATCTTTATCTGTGGAGCTACTAGATTTTTTGTAACAGGCTGATTTTTCTTTTTTTATAAAAGGCAACGTCCGCAATAAGAATAAATCCTGTGTCGCGGTTGACTTTACAAACATACAAAAAAATAGACACAAAGAACACCCAGACTTAGAACCACAATTTGTGGATCACACAATGTGTTTTCCCATGTGGGGTTTAAGCCCACAACACTCAGCGCAGTAGGGAGCAGCGTGGCGAACGCTTAAACCACGAGGTCAACCGTGCAGTTTAAGGGACAGGTGGTAAATGAATTACTTGGGCAGGGTACGAATTGAAACTGATAACATAACGCATAAACCTGGAGTGATGAATTAACCCTAGAGTGTCATCATACCTGTTCATCCCGTGAGTGTCGTCAGGGAGCAATCAATACATGACAACAGTGCTGCAAAGAGAAGGAAAATTTGACATGAATAATACACCAATCCGTCTGACCAGTAGCATAATTAGCCAAAAACCTCCTTTCTAAGAAGAAGTTTATGTCCAACAGTGGACTATTAAAGACTAATGATAATTACAGGATATGTTTACAAAGTTGCCAATCTTTACTAATCAGAGAGGTATTCAAAGAAAAAAAAAGTCATGCTCATGCAAAGAGGCCGCATAAGCATGTTTTGTATAAAAATAAAGAAATAGAAAACATTATGTCACACATTTGTTTTCCTCTTGACAACCCTAATCACAATTCAACTTCGATAAGCCGATGTGATTTATCAATAACACCATTTCACAATTCTTTCAGGGTTGCCACGTTTCAGGCTGTCTTTATTTTTTCCCCACCTTGCTTACCGCTAATGTGTTTAAAACAAACCGGCGGTAGAGGCGTTCATTTGCTCACTCTTGCGAAATTAGGTCAAAATGACGTTAGTATCTTGGAGCGGCTGCTAGATCTCTCAAGTGACGTTACTTGGTGTCATAAGACCCTTAATGGCATTTGTGTACTTTTGAATTTCTACACACGTGTTTTCTTTTTTTAAATTTAATTCGACTTTTAAATATATGTGAACTTGACGATTATTCAAACTATAATTTACCAGAGACAAAATTTTAACATTAAAAAAATGAATGAATCATTTATATTGATATCATAGCTTCATAGGAGACTATAGCTAAGCAATTCTTTCGCTGTTTCCCTCACCGCCTCTGTAGCGTGGAATCTCTAGGGCTCGGAATTAGTATGGTATTGATTCCAGTGGCAAAAGGAAGTATATCTCTCGAGCTTTCCATGGGTTTTCTTTGAAAAGCTCGAGAGATATACTTCCTTTTGACCTCGTTTTTGGAGAGGTTTCCATGGGTGGCGGTAGACACTTACCATCAAGTGATCCGTCCGTTCATGTATGTCCTATTACATAAAGAAAGACTAGAAAAGTATCTCAAAAACTAACGGATCACTGTACAGTATTACGAACTCCTTTCACCAAGTGGGTAAGATCGCGTGACCGTGGCAAATCTGGCCTTTTTAGAAATCGGTCAGATTCGGCTCAGCCATCGTTTTAGTGTATTCGACTATAGAGGTCGCTGTATAATAACGGTATTAGATAGTTCTATGACAAATGTAGTGTTTAAGATGTTAGTTATGCTGTGTTAAGTTTTGTAATCACTGTGTGTAATGCTTCTATGTGGCGACGGACGAAATATCACGACCAATATCTATCTTTTTTTTTTTCTGTGCGGAAATTCCCTCGGATACTACCTACTGGTGGTTATGTCGGACTCGAACTGACCAAAAACCGCACACCGTCTCAGGTACCAGTAGTCGGGGAACCAGGTGTACCCTAGAAAGGAAATCCCTGGAACCCCGACGTACCAATATCTATCCTATGGGTGTTGTAGAGTCGACTGGAGTGAAAGGAGAACTTGGCACAATATATCAATCTGTGTCGCCAACGGAAGTATAGGACTGGTGACAATCTGTATTCTTAATTAATAAAGACAATTGATGTTGATGATAATAATGATTGCGAGGTTAGGTCTGACATACGACGCGCAATAGGCAGTTTGTCGATGCTTTTCTCTTAATTTTTTTTTTCAGATGCAAGAAAGCATGAATAGAATCCAAGAGTTGTGGTCACCATACTCATTGCAAATGTAGACAATGCAGTATGGTGACCCACACTATGGTGGCCTTGTGAGATGCTTTTTCACACCTGGCTTGGGGGTGTAAAAGGCATGACAGTCATCGTGACAGTGTAAGGCTTACGCAATTACCACGATAACTGTCACCCCTGCATCAATGCCTCCGATCTTACACTCACTAACGAAACAGTAATGCTGTGATATCACTAGTCGAGTTAGCCAATAGGAATGCAGAGAACTCGCACCTTACTGCGGTAGCAACTTTATTTTTGTTGTACCCGCACCGAGATATATTAATGTTTGTTATTTATTTGTTTAATATCGTTTTCATGTAAGTGACAATTATCTTAATGGGAAATAAAGATCGTTAAACTGAATAGAACTCATTTATTAAAAACTGAGCTCTCTAACTACTCGTATATATATACGAGTATATTTAACTTTGGTTTAAAAAAAGATAACATACGCACTAAAGTTCTTAAAATATATCTTCATCTCTGTGACAGATGGCTACAAAATCAATAAACTAACTTTGAACAAGGAATTTTATTTTGTATCACATATATTTTCATTCTTTATGTGCTAGTCTTATCCCAAACAAATATCTAATATATAAAATTCTCGTGTCTCAGTTTTCGTTGCCATACTCCTCCGAAACGGCTTGACCGATTTTGATGAAATTTTTTGTGCTTATCCGGTATCTATGAGAATCGGCCAACATCTATTTTTCATCCCCCTAAATGTTAGGGGTAGTACAACCCTAAATTTTTTTTTTTATTTTTTAGACAAAATTTTTCATTTCTATTTTTTTATGATATAACATACAAAAATACATACAATTCTCAATTTTCACCCTTCTACGATCATCCTTTAGTTTTTAATAGCCATTTTAGTAATTAAATCATTTTTCATCCCGCTCAAATTACTTAGAAATAATTTATATGGCAAAGCAACGTTTGCCGGGTCAGCTGGTTAGGTATAAATATAAAAATTTACATCTAAAATATGCGTTATAAGTTCTAACATGTCGCTAGTGACAATTGTATATTTTAAGGACAATACGAAGACGTCATGTGTCAGGGCAAACTTTATATACATACATGAAACGGACACAAAGACCACCTAGATTCGGAACAACACTTTGACACACACAGATCACATAAAATCTTGTCTCTGTTACAGAGATAAAACTGTGTTGTTCCACGTGGGTATCGAATCCATAACGCTTAGCGCAGTAGAAAGCGGCGGGATGACAATTTAAATCACTGCGCCATACACACAGTTCGTCATTTGTATCGTGGTCGCTACATGCACTTGAAATATATTAATATCTAGGAATTTAATCTTATCAAGTAACAATTTACAATGTCAATATTAAAGATTACACGCAGTGATTCAGATTTGTTAGAATTCTACCTACCTCCTGTCTGTTTGAGTACTTATATTATCAGTAGCGCATCCGGGCAACTCTCCATTCACCTTCACAGGCTAAGTATATAGACAGCAATACAATCAGACTCCTCTTTCTCTCTAGATATCTGATCACAGGACTCAGGTGCCCAAGGCCACTTCGATCCATTTAATTCCTGCCGTATCAGTAATCGTACCGAGAAAATATATTTATTTAAAAAAAAACTAGACATGATGAATAACTGAACTCTTCCAACTGCTCTCACCTTCTCCCTTCCTCTATAGAACAACACGTGTGAACCTCGGAAGTCACCGTTTTAGAATGACAGATATACGCTCCCGGACTAAACGGTGTGGCTCTTCCTTCCTATGTACATTGGTTAAAACCTGGAACTCTACCGCCGTACGTGCCCTCCCACCATGACCCCGGGTCCTTTAAGCGTAAGAAAGTATCTCACTATGCCGCCAAAGTGTGAGTCGCCATACTCAATTATCTGCATTCGCAATGACTATGGGGATCACTCTTGAATTCCATTCATGCTTTCATCAGGCAGATTAAATTCACTTTGGTAGGCCAAGCATAAAAAAAACTACTATATTTCTTTCAGCCAACAAAGTACTGTCTCCTATTACCCTAATATACTCAAGGCCTTCTAAAGGCTATAGAGAGGCTTGAATACAAGTCATTTTCCTCTCACAACAAGGAGAAAGGGGAGGACAGGCGATCTTAGCAGACCGTAGACCACCGGTTGAAGTCGGAAAGTTATCTATGTGTCCGTAACGGTAATTTTGTGGTTGGATTTTGAACAGATCTTCTACGTAATTATACTTTATTACACTTATGAAATATTAATTTTCATTAATTTAATATTTAAATATAGTATGATATAGTGAATTATTAATATTATTAACAGTTAATCTTTGCATAATGAGATTAAAAGGATTTCTCTTCAAAACTGCCATTAAACTGTTTGTTTGGGTGACTAAAAAAACCAAGACACTAGAATTGCAGAGATGGAAGAAGCTTAACGACCCCAAGTGAATGATCATCACAGTTACATGAACACACTTAGATATATCCCTATTGCAGTACTTAACATAGACCAATTTAGCGCTCACTAAACCACCTTTTAACTAAAGCTATGCAGGCTTGCGACGGGACCCATTAAAAACTATTGCAAGAAATCCTTAAGGTCCTAATTAAGATTCTGCATGCGTGCGAGGTGTGATTCTAGAAGCCGCCAATCCATTCCTGGAGCTAGACCAGATTTCGGGGAGTCCCAGCCCAGTCCCAGAGAGGGTATGTTGCGAAAAGCATTTTACGCGTTAAAAAAGAAGGTATACCATCTGTCCTACTCTAATGCTTCCTCTACACTACTCGCGAAGTTGGACGAAGTTCTTCGGCGAAGTATTCTAGAGAGTCGCCCGAGGTGAGTTAAAATTTAAAGAGGTAAGCCGAAGTGTCTCTACACTATTGTGTGTTCGTCTAACATCGTCCAACTTCGCGAGTAGTGTAGAGGAGGCATAATATTTGCTTGAGAAAAATAAAATCTTCAAAACGTTAGTAAGTATAGTGTTATTTTAAGTTTTTAATTTCAACAAAAATTACTACATAAAACATGTACTCACAAGTAATTACTGGTTTTTTCTATAGAGTGTAAATTTGGTGTCTACTTATTGTGTATCTGTTTTTATGTAAACAGCATTTCCCATAGCTTTCACCCACCATTGTGCGTTCAACTTTCCCACGAATAATCTCTGTGTCTGATGTTTTTGTTTGTTTTTAAGTTTCACTTTCGTTTTTAACAACTTTACTTAACCTAACTATCGTGTTTCTTAATAAATAATTACGTTTATGGATATTCCACGCAGCGTTGGCATTCCCCCACAAGGTGGTCCGACGACCTGGTGAAGGTCGCGAGAAGCCATTGAATGCGGGCGACACGGGACCGGTTGTTGTGGAGAACCTTGGGGAAGGCTAGCAGTGGATGACTTTTGGCTGATATGATGATGATAGGTCGCCATACTGAATTGTCTGCATGCTGAATGAGTTCGGCGACTACCACTTTGGATTCTATTCATGTTTTCCTTCAGACAGAGTAGTCGCTTTGGTATAGATGGAATAAGAAAATATTAACGCGCTCACTATAAGTATTAAATACATATTGGAACGATAAAAAAAGTATTGAAAATAAAAATACTACTTTTTAAGATAACCAACAACATTCAAACATAAAATTCCGAAAATATGAAACCTAATTTCTAAGAAAAGGCCTATGTCCAGCAGTGGACTGTTAAGGGCTGTTGATGTGATTCAAAAACGTACAGAGAGTGTATAAAAAAACAGACTGAAACAGAATTATAAAATCTGAAATTATTAAATATTAAGGGAAACTCGTAATATTACTGAAAACTCGTAGCCGTGAAACTGTAAACATAGACGGAATGTCAACATTCGAAGGTCTTACAAATATTTGTGTTGGCTTAGCTGGTGCCTACCGCCCCTTTCGACAATATTACTTCAAAATTTAGCTCAAAATTCAAACAAGCATATCAGCCCCTTAAACCAAGATGTGTGTTCCGCATCGATTCCTTTTCCACAATCACTAACACCTCTATTCTATAATATTATTGCCTAATATTTTACATACTTCAGTTTTCTAATAACATTTGTAAAATGTCCACTTAGCTAGGCGGCAGATCAGATTCTGACTAGATTATTATCTTAAGAGAGTCAAACTCCGGCACAAATCTGGACCTGAGTGATGCCACAGCTTCCTAGAAAACCAGTGTTAAGGAGTTTCGCCTGATTCTAGGGGAGATGAATCAAAATTGCGCCAATGTATTTGTGAACCTTGAGTTGCAGATAGTCATGGGTGGCGGTAGTGTCTTAATACCAGGTGACTCGGCTGTTAATTTGACTCTAGTACCATAAAAAACTCGGCAAAAGCTAGATATAACATACAGTTTGTTATAAGACAGTAGTTGACTTATGTACTATGAGACAAAATGGCGGACAATTAAGTGAAGCCAGACCTGCCTTATTTATAGAACGTACCCTCATTTTAGGGATACCGTGTGTGTTTAAGGGACTCTGACCTATGTGCGACCTGACTGATTAGGTACTCATGTAGATTTAGGTAAAAAATATCTGGTTTATTTTGTGGATAATTGGCTTCCTTATATTCTTATTGGACATACGTAATCCAAAAGATTAGAGAGCGTCAATTGACAGTTTCGGTTTTTAATTTGCAACACTCAATGACAATGGAGGATCGTTATGTCTTTACGTAATATTTAGTTGTTATTGATAAAGACCTGTTGGTTTGTTGTTGTGGTTTTAAGAATATAATATTCGATTAATAACTAAAAGTAGTTATAATATTAAAATTAGCCAGACTACATTAATACCGGCGTCACACAAAACTAGTGTTAAGCAATCCTTGTTTTGCTTTCCAACAAGTCAGTAAGGTTACCGTAATAATACAATAAACTGAGAAATAAATCGTCTGGCAACACGTAAAAATGATTGACTAATAAATTTGCTAATAGACCCGTAAAATTACATTATGAATATACTATAGGTACTTTCTTAAGACGCCGTAAAGAGTAATTTATTATCATAATTATTAAAATATAAAACGTATATCATATTTACACTAAATGTTACTTTTTTTTTTTAATTTTAGTAAACGCCACAAGCCAGACGTCTAATTTAATTTCGACGTAAAGGAAAATTTTCAGACACTCCATCTTAATATTGTTAAATAATTTATGAGACTCAACTCAACGTAAGCTGCAGTTATAAAAGTAATTATGCCATTATAATGCTAATTAAACATCATTAAAATACATTCATTAAGAACTACTATTGATGCTGTTGCAAGAATTAAACGTCATCTCTTTATATTTATTTTTAAAATTTGAATATGGAATCTGATTATTTTAAACTTAAACTGTAATATTAGCCATATCCAATTTAATTTAGATATAAAGCGAATTCGATTTTGGAACGTTTTAAAAACAAAATTTTATTTGTGGTTATATTTCTGGCAATCTATGACACAATATAAAAAAAAACGATGCTTGTTTACGTGACGCGTTATATCTACATAGTTTAAATAAAACTCCAAAGTAGCTAAGAAAATACTAAATTGTCTGTAATTAGCGCAGGTAGCATTTAAATTAGCATAATACGAGTATAACGTGTAGGTACTGGCAGAATATTTCAAGAAACCACGCTAAAGTTTAAAAGGGAAATTAGCATATCTTTATGCCTACAGTTCTTGTTAAGAGTTGTGTATACTATTACCTACCTATTTCTTTTGTTTTGTTGTGGATTTTTTTCGAATTTAAATCAAATTCTACTAAGAAACTCAACGCGACACATGGTATTTAAAGTGGTTATTACGATATTTATGGTTGTACAAATAGGTTGGTTCGACCAGAGTTATAACACGACCTCACGAAGAAGTGGTGTCAAGCAATTGTTTCGTTGTTTTCCACCAAGTACAGTGAACAAACGCCCAACACCCACTCCGTCTTTTTCTAAGATAGCGTCCAACGTGTGGCAACACTGTAGTGTCTCTTGAGTTATGGTGGTATGCCATAAAATATGAATTAAATTTTTTTTATGATATTTTAGGTAAACTAAAATTTGCCTTGGTTGCGGTGTAGCATCTACAAAAACAATGGTATAAAATCTAAGTGAGGATAATATAATTGTCTAAAGATTACATTTTAGTCCGGTATATGGCGTAACAACGATTTGAAACAATAATGTACCATAAGACAATACATTGCGCGGTTGTAACGACACACACATAATTACTATTACACAAGAACAGTATTAATTGGTAACGTAATGCAAGACAAAATGAATTGTCGCATTGCAAAACTATGGTCTTTATTGCTTGTAGAAGTTTCTTTAAATTGTTTCGTTTGTATTTTGAGAGAAGATTTTACGATTTATTTGAAGGTTTATAAAATCTATATCTATGTTTTAATAGTTTTTTTTAAGAAGAAGAAGCTCTGATATTAGGCACATATTCTCGTGTCACGGGGGACTTTACAAGCATACGTAAAACAGACACAAAGAACACATACACTTACAACAACATTGTGGATCATACAAAGTGTTGTCCAACGTGGTGTTAGAACCGACAACACAATACAATAGAAAAAGGTGAGGTGATCGCTTAAACCACTACGTTATCCGTGCAATTATTAAAAAATAATGAACAACAAGTAGGCAAAATTATCAAAAATCATTTTGATGATTAAATTTGTGTTAAGAAATGATGATGATGATGATGATAATGATGTAGTAACGCATAACAATAAATCAAATGTATAACTTATACGTATATTACTTTTGACGCAAGCATCATTCATAACAGTATAGGTAGATACTGTTATGCAGTCGGTGTTATTTATTAAGAGTTATTTCTACCATATATTATATATTTTTTAGGATGGCAACATCACAAGTATACTTCAAATTATTAGCGGGAAACAATAAAATAATGATAACTTGAGACATCTCTGACAGACAACTAACATCCCGCGCAAATATTTACAAACGCGCGGGGAGCGAGGAGACGTCTGACCACTAGGTCGTTTTGCCAAATAAATGCCAAGTTATTAACTTTCTTGAAAACAAACAATTTTTGTAAGTAGGTTTTTTATACGACTTTTTTTTCAAATGTTAACTAATTCACAGCCCATCCTGCACCATGATAACTAGACCGAACTACAAATATGATTTAATAAAACTAGGAAATAAATTAAAAATAGATACAATGAGATTGCATGCCCGTTTAATGTAGGTGTTTAAAATATATTGATAACTTCACTTAATATTTAAGTGCTTCGATCGTATGTCTTTCATGTAACAACATCTAACAGTATATTTTTACGGTTGCTTGCATCTATTTTTAAAAATGCTGTGTTAATTTTAATGGTAGCCGTAATCTTTAGAGCAGAGTGAAGATAGAAGACAATGTTCTAAGACTTTTTAAATAATCTATGGTTATAAAATTACAGAGCCTAAACTGCCAGGGTTGCAAGCTTCAAATTTTGACAAGTTATAATTTTTATGTTGACAGCATCTGCTCAAAAAAGATAGCCACGGCGACCAATCTCAACGTAGACCAGCTAACGACACAGGAGATATTATGGTGCACAAGTTTGTTCGCAACATAGGTGCACTCTCTGTTTCCTCACTCTCACTGTCTGACGTATATCCGACACGACCGGAAAGAAATCACCCCTTTAATAGATAAAATATGGGGTGATGGGGATGGGCTGTTGTACAGTTTTCAAAATTAGGAAAAAGAAATAAGATATAATCACGCGTGCGAAGTCGCGGACAATAGCTAGTATACTAAGAACCTTAAACTGATTTAGTTAAACTAAACTTCAATTTAGCCGTCAGAGATTCAAGTAATATATAACAATAGAGAATACATAACAATATTTAAACCTCTCGACCTCTCTATATCTATCGAGGCTCCAACCCCGGGCAGTCAGAATTTCTCTGGCTTCCTATTATCACTTTAGGCTGTTATACGTCTAGACAAACACTAATGCAAAGCTTTTATAATTACAGCTAAGTAACTGTGAGGGTGAATGGCCGGCCTTGGTGTGATGTTCGTGAAATTTTTATAATATAACGCAGTATAGAGAAAGGCAATTACTTCGTTTTTTTGGCAACATTTAACTGAATGAATTTTCGGGTGAATTTTAATTTTATGTATGGTAACCCTTGTGGAAGAGGAAAGCCATAAACGAATGTACCTAATTCAAAAAAATAAACTGAGGTGTTAAGGATATAAATTTTATAAATAAATACTTTTTTCGTATGTAATGCAGGTATACCGTTGGTTTATTTAAAAATATGCATTTTAAAGACAATACTTATTATCAAACTAATTTATTTGGTAAGATCTGTGTCTGGGATGAAAATCTGTGTTATTTTAATATTTTTAATTTATTTTTAATCTTAATTCATATTATGTATCCATTGTGTTAACAATTTATTTTTAAAAAACCTTTACTACGTTACAAGCATATATGCCAATTAGTGTCCAAAATTAAAAATATCTTACCTTTAAGTTTTTAATACTAAATAATTGAATTGACCTCTAAACTTAGAACTGAAAGTAAAATTTACAAAAAAAAAACAACTTAATATCCACAAAAATTGACGAAAAAAACAAAACACAAACCAAAGATTCTGCCATTGTTCTACAGATTACGAAAACAATGCACCATAGATAACCATTTCATACTAGCATCTGTGTGGCTGCGCGCGCTAATAAAAATCCTATTCACACGTATTATTCACACTGAAAAGCTACTGTTTCACACACGAAGGAAAGACAAAGATTGCATCCATACAGCCAAAATAGAAAAAAACGCAAAATTTACGTAGCTTACTTTTCAATTAAAATGTTAGAATTTTTATGGCGGCAAACTTGCGGGTCACCTGATCGTAAGTAGACGCTCATGGTAGAACTTAAAAGACTAAACTGTTTCATCGTCCTAACAGTGTCTCTCAGAAAGCAACAAAAAAAGGCATCAAACCGGCCCTTTTGTGTCGAAGTATTTTCAAAATAAGAATTATAAGTTAAAGTTTTATGAAAACATTATTGTTTGGCAAAATGGCGGCCGACGTTCTTTTTTTAAAAAGGTAATTCCTGTGTAATTGTTACAATTAAGTACAATGAGTTACGTGTACGTCAGTGACAAACATTGTATGTTACAGATATATTTTGCCATAAAAGAATGAACAAAATACATGGCCTGTCATTTTATATTAAACAATGACGAGTGACTAATTTTATATCCGTGTGGTGACGGATTAAGAATGTGGAGAGTGTCCACTTCTATTTATCCTGTGGGTGCCACACGATCTGACTAAGAGAGCAAACTGCGCAGGGCAAAAACTTGAAAAGAAAACTCTTCGTTTTTAACCTTTTTGTTTTTTTTTAACGCGTGGAAACCCCCTCGAGCCGCCACCCCACCGGGGTTTACGGCGGGGTGGTGTGTCGGAATCGGACCGACTAAAACCACACGGTGTGCCACTCTGCACCCGACATAGGAGGGATCCTGAAACAGCTGTTATTACGACATCCAGATCCCTCCTAGCGCTACGTTTTTAACCTGTGGTAAACCCCTTAGGTTGTCACTCCACCGAAGTTTGCTGCGGGTTGGTATGTCGGAACCGACACCAACCCTTGGGCTAGTTTTGAAAACTTCAATCTTTCGGTAGAGTTTAAATTGTTGATCAAGATACGTGTCACTTATTACATGAACGACTTTTAGAAAGTCACACCGAGGCCATTTTGAAAATAAAGTTTTTATAATATTTCTCAATCAAATAGTATAAATAAACACTCTTATATTATCTACCGTGTATCACATCTCACACACGGCCGTCTGATCGAAATCTAGGCAGCCTCTACTATGGTAACCAGACTGCTGATAACCATACTTAAATACCTCTAAGTACATACATATTATAGATAAATTACACCCAAACACAGAACAAATGATCGTGTTCATCACACAATAATTTGTCCTGGGTGGGAGTCGAACCCAAGACCTTTGGCTAAATAGTCAAGAGCACTAACCGCTAGAACAACAGACCCGTCGATGCTATATTTCTCTAAAATAAATCTGTCAGTAATAGAGAGTGAATCAAGTGTAACGAATAATTGCAGATATTAGCGCTATTTAATGAATAAAAATTTGTTCAGCCTTCTTTGTGTTGATATAAATAAAAATTGATATTGTTATCTACGAAGTAAGTAGTCCGTAAAGAAGCAAACTTATGTATGACAGTAGCACTTGCAAAGAGAAGAAAGAAACTGACCCTGTACTAAACCCAATATCTTATACAACCCATCTGACCAGCGTGACGTAATAGGCATAAATGTCCTTTCTTTCTGAGCCTATATCCAACAGAAGAATAGTAAAAATCTTTTTTTTTAAAGACCACGGCTGCACTAGGCATAAATCCTGTGTCGCGGGGACTTAACAAACATATAAAAAACGGACACAAAAAACACACAGACTCAGAACAACACTTTGTGTGATCCACAAATTGTTGTTCTGAGTGTGGGTGTGGGGTTTGAACCCACAACACTCAGCACAGTAGAAAGCGGCGTGGCGACCGCCTAAACCACTAGGCCAACCGTGCAATCATTGATGATTGTCATCAACAGCTTTCAAATTTTATAACAGAGTACAATAAAATGTATTAAATTAACAAAAGGGGTCAAAATAATGTATTTGATGTAATAGAGACTTTACAAAGGGACTACGAAGACTTACGAAGAGACTATACATTTAAATGCAGTCATGCGAGGGTATGCTAACGAACATGATATCACTAACAGTCTCGTGGGGATTCCCGTTTTTAAAAGTTCTTAGGGTTTTTCATCGCAGGGGTGAATTATTAATTCGTGTTACAACCGCGCCAACAATGAGACTATCGTATTATCCAGTAACTTTAAACTATACATAGTTTAATCACATCACATAAACAACCTCCAAGAGTCCACTGCTGGACATAGGTCTCTCCTTAGAAAGATTTTGGCCACACTGACCGGACGAGTCGGCAAAGAGTTTATATCAGGTTTTCCTCCTCTTACTTAGTTAAATAAATAATATTTAATGTTATTAAAATACGGTTCTTATATTTTACAAATTTAATTTTCAAAATAAAGTATGAAAATTTATAATTTTAAAAATCCCTCCTATTTGCCACCTTATGATAAATTTACTCTAATACAAGTTTATTATTATTTATAATCTAAATACTTACTTCAGAAGCCCACTGAACGTGCCTCGGTTCCGCCAAAACACTTCTTTCCATTATAAAAAAAAATACAAAAAAGTCGAATCACATCTCACAAGGCACAGCACTATAAAAAACACCACACAAAAACGGTCAATTCACTCGAAATTCGAAAATAGAATCGATAAAAAATCACTGCGTTTCGTTTTCTAGACACAGGCGCGGTTTTCTGATTTAGAAAATTGTTCGTATAAAAAAAGTAATTGTTGCTGTCCGCGCTCACGTTACTGGTGCCTGTCTGACTTACTATATATACAAACTACCTCTATGACGCGATATTATGCAAATTTTTATGCATTTCCCTCGTACAGTGAAAAACATGTACTATCTGACGCGGCCGGACGCTAACAACAGCTGATAGATAGGTGGATACAAGAAAAATCTGTTATTACGCTCGATCGGGTTAGTGTGCCAGACGAGATGAGGATACTTCTGTCTCTCTCTATCTAGAAGGGGTCTATAAGCGGCGTGATAATTTGCATCTGATAGACGGTTGATAATAATTTCCTTTTTTGCGTACTATAGTTGCAGCGGTATATTGAGAAAGCAATTAATTTTACTATTTATTCCTTAGTATACTTGTTAATTAACACGTCAGTCACTTCATGAAAGATAATGATGTTATGTGAAGTTCAGCACAATTTAGCTGTAACAGTACCGGTAAACAGGCGCAATAACGCTATTAACGCTTAAATGAGATAATGGCTGACTACTAACATCCAGGTCAACGTGAGTCACTTCATTGTTAGCACAATTACGCTTACTAAGTATTAACAACACTTTTTATCACTAACAACTCGACATCTCAAACACGTGATTATAAAAAAAAAATAATTGACTGAATCTAATCTGTCACTAGACTAAAAAAATTCGCGGCACTATTTGAAATTCGAACACGAAAACGCGCCAAAATAAGTAATTTATTTTTAAATGGCGTCTTTATTGTATTTTATTTAATGTGGTATCGTGTCGCGGGGCGATGGCCGACTAGAAGAAGTAAGTGGAGCGAATGGGAGTGGTGGCGAGTAAGCAGGTGGTGGGATCAATACCACAGTCTGGGGCGCACGCACTGACCGGTCGTGTGGCGCTCGGTCGCTTCGTTATATTTAGATAGACAGGGTGTGTTATTAATGTCAATAAAATTTGGGTTTGTCTATTTATGGATATTATTTGAACATCTATGTCGTTATTATAATTATATATATATATATATATATATAACTTAAAATCAATTTAAGTAAAATATACAATTTTCCTAAGATTATCATTATGACAATAAAAATATGCAAACGATGTTGCCAACTTGAAATAAACAGGGTAATAAAAACAACATTTTATTACGTTTACTTTTTGCTCATTATGAAATTTAATACCGGCTATATTTGATCTGAAATGAAACTAGCAAAAATAGTACAGTTTTAACGTAAATCGATGGATGGTAGCTGGCAAAGGAAATTCAGCTGTAAAAAGTCATTTAATGTCACTAAGCGTCGCCAGATGTTCGCTCAACGGAAAAATACCTCATTCGTGCAATTAAACAATGTATATTTTTCTCTTTATGACTTTACCATATATACTGTTGAGTAGGTCCATATTTTTGGTTGCCTAGTAGGTTTTTTTTTTTTTTATTTTAAGAGGCTGCCAAATTGACTCTACTTTGCCTGATGGAAAGCATGAATAGAATCCAAGATATGTGGTCACCGTACCTATTGCGAATGCAGACAATAAAGTATGGTGACCCACACTATGGTGCCCTAGTAAAATGCTTTTTAACACCTCGCTTGGGGACGTAAAAGGTATGACAGTCATCGTGGCATTGTATTATACTTACCACGACAACTGTCACCCCTGCAACAATGGGCCTCCGGTCTCGCACTCACCAACGAAACACAACAGCACGTATGCTGTCGCTTCAGGTTGATCTTCTGTAAGTTATTTGTATATTTTTTCACGCGTATTTGACTACTCTATCACGAAGACGAATTACAATTGTGAGGCTATTGAAGAAAACGTCAAATGTACGGTTTTGCTATTTTGTCATAATTATGTGTAAACATACATATCACCCTTTCTCTTTCTCACTCTCTTTCTTTTTCGTAGAAAACCTGTGATAGTGTGGTGTAGTGATGTAAGGTGATACTTAAGATTATCTGCCAAACTTGCTAATACTCGTAGATCTATGTATGGTTGTTTTTTTTTGTAAGCTAGAACCTCCGTGATGAAATTATCAAAAGGTGGAACCTGAACTTTTGTAGGTGATGATAAGAGAAAAAGTTGTAATTGTTTTTAGGGTTATCCTTTTTATATGAGAATTGCATATGATTTTATGTGCTTAGATAGATGGGATATAGTTTTGGATATATTCTGACAGTGTCCTCGTCCTGTTGAGTCAATCAGGCGTCATCATGATTATAGTTATGAGTGATAATAACCTTTTTGGTTTAACATCAAATAGTAAAAATATGACTTTGAATGATTCTGAAACCTTCTATCTATCTTAAAAGCCTGCCAAAGTGACTCTACTCTGTTTTATTTGCCTCATTTAATATAAAAAAAGATTTCAATAATAATGCATAAAAAGTACATTAAATCAATAAATAAAACATTACACAAACCAGCATGCATTTGACACACGCATACACAAGTATTTGTACACGTATACATACTCTGTGGTCAAATTGTCTCTTGTTTATTATAGACATTGTTGAATGTCAAACAGAAAAGTTTTATTTGATGAATCCTACGTGAAATACTGAGCGCTTATACAAATTTATGTAATATATACATATATATAAGTTGTGTAGCAATAAGATACATTTAAATGTACACGGACTTTCATTATATGCATAAAGAAAGTTCTGTAGCAGCAATCTGCAATGACAACATTCAGGTACAAAAAAATATAATTTGCTATTGCTGGTTCAAAGCAATTATTAGTAGTTGTACTATGTAGTTTACGATTTTAGTAATTGTATATACTTCAGGATAAATATGTGATTTTGAGAGATACGTACATTTAAATGTGCTCTAAATGTCATTCCAAATGTGTTTTTAAGTTATGATTGTGGATTAATGGATTTAGAGTGCATGTTTTGCAATGCGAAACGTTTGAATCTGAAGTGACTTTAGGCGACCGAACTGCCTTCACTTCATGTTGTCACAAGGGTAAAGCAATATTACCATCCTTAAGTCAAAATGAATATTTTAAATCATTGTACTCATTGACTTACTTCAAATGAACTTTCAATAAAAAGTAAATCAAAAAATTATTTAGAATATATTAGAAAATATAATTCATGTTTTGCTATGGTTAGCTCAGAAGCCAAAGTTGCTGAGGTAGGTACAAGTGGAGTGTATTATTTCAAAATATATGATATTTTTTAACACAGATCAGGCCTAATGACTGCTGCATGTGGTCGCTCACCATGTTATGCACAATTATATTTTTATGATGTTGACACTGCTATTAATTATAGATTACAAGAACGTATTAGTCAAACATGTAACAACAACATAATGCGTAAAATTATACTGGAATTGAACAAAACAGTCCAAAAAATTGGAGTTTTATTAAATCGGCCAGTTTTTACACATGGGCAATTGTATGTCGCAGCAAGTAGAGTTCGTTCATTCGCTGGTTTAAGGTTTTATATATCCGAATATAATGGCCAAAGAAATTTATCAAACGATGAAAGAGTTTTTACAAAAAACATTGTTTTCAGAGAAGTTTTAAATCATTAATTATATTATTGCAATATGCGATAAAAAATGTTTTTTTGTTTTGCATCCTCTTATAGCATGTTTTGTTTTAATAAACATTTTTTAAATAGGTATTCTTTATTTTACTTCTTTTTAATTTTATATAATTTGTTCAAAAAAGAAATTGGCAAATAACAGTCTTGGTCAAATCTGTGGTTATAGTAGTTTAGTTTTGGACAGTAGAACCTTAATAATGTTTGAATATTATATTTTAATAATGTATATTAAATCACTTACAATTTAAATTGATTATGGTCGAATTTAGACCAATGGGCGACCACTAGTAGACATAAGTAGTCATTACGAGTACATTGTTTAGAATAAATCTAACAATGTCATAATATGCCCGGTTGTAAGAAAGGGAATTAGACTGCCACCTACGAGTACAAGTTGCCACATTAGGTCACATTACGCAACTGCCTCGTTGGTCCATCGGTTAGCGTTTGTGATTGCAAATCAAGAGGTCTCGAGTTCGATTCCATGGTCGGGTCAGAAAATATAATTGAGTTTTTGCTGGTTACAGAAATACTTAACATCCTGGAGATTAGAAGGCGTCGGTATATAAGGCCGTCGGTCCTCTACCTAATCTCTCTCCGGTCGTATCGGATGATCACCTCATCGGATTGTGAAGCAACAAAGAGTGCATCTTGCGCCGTGTTTTCGCACACACTTGTTCCTCCGTTGAGATTATTCCATGAGTGCTATTGTCTTATGTAATTAGGTCCCTCTATATCCCTACGGGATAAATAAAGGTCCAGAACCTTCGTATTCTTAATCCGTCACCACAGGGACCAGTAAACACAATCATCTGTTCCTACAAATACTATCAGAGATGATGCTGAGAATGACACTGTATTACAGGAATATGCACGACCCAGTTCTTTAAACTAGTTGACTCGTAAAAGATTGTGATCTATCTAGCTCCACTGACAAGGCTATTGTTGTCAATACGTCTGGTGTTAAACGGATGACAGCGATACGCACTGAATGCCGTTCCTCATGACTCATCATTGATTGGCAGAATCTGATTAAGAGATGTATTGGTAGGCAACAGCTTTGACTGACATCTTAAAAGGTTACAGTCGAAGGTTTAGGTAGATAGTTAATATTAAAGTATACACAGTTAAGAATACACAGTGTTACCATCCCCATTTATTTTATGGGTGTAGTAAGAGTTGACTGAAGAAGTAAATTACACAGAACAACATCAACGCAAAGAGAAGGGAAACTTGACAAAACCTCTTTTCTAAGAAGAGGTCTTTATCTAGCAGTGGATTGTCATAGGTTGTTTATCAAAGGGTTTGTCACCATAATGAAGGGTCTGTCTACTTTGGGATTAGATTGCCATTACCATCATCTTCTTAACTTTTGTTATTCCCAAGATTATTTGGAGTCCGCTAATAGTTTAACCAGTTTTAGCTGAATATAGGTTTTTTGAACAGAGAGACTGGCATCGGATCTTTACAACCCAAAGGGTGAACTGAATCTGAATTCTAGTTGCTGGAATATTTGAGAGCACTGATTTTCAAATAACGATTGCCTGAACTGCCGAACGTGTTGTCTGAGGTACGGGTGGGATTAGATTGCCATATGTAAAAATACTTTATTATATTATTACCATGTGGTAAATACTTTATTATATTATTACCACATGTATTCTCATTAGTTATACCAGCCTTTTCTGAGAAAGCACTAATCCAAGATCCAATTATTATTAATGTCTAGCAATAAGCAATTTTATATAATCTACAAAAAATAACAACAAAACTTCTTATCGTATCCATTATCTAATAATTACCAGTTCAAAATTCATTAGAATTAAAAAAAAAACTAACTGAACCTACCTTTAATGTTAAGATGGCGGAAGAGAATGTAGATTGTTTATCGCCAGCACCACAGTAACCCACATACGTCGTCATGGTGATCATACCCATCAACATGGAACATGAAACCAGTATGTCTTCATTAATTTAAGGGATGGTTTCATTATTAATAACAATATTTATTCTGAGGCATCTTACGTGGCTCTTTTTTGAGCAAAAATTAAACATACCTTGTTCGATGGGTTCTAGATAATGGGTAAGCAAAAGGAGATGTGTATTTCTTTATAAATATGATTGCCTCGGTGGCGTAATGATTATGTAAGCGATTGCAGTTTTGAGGTCTCGGGTTCAATTCCCGGGTCGGATCTAATGCTTGTATGATCTGCAAATAATTGTTTCAGAATTTGGGTGTTTTCTATGTACCTATGTATTTAAAAAATGTGTGTATGTATTCTATTAGTCAATCTAGCTTTCATTGTGTTCTGTACTCTGCTACTTCTGTACTTATTTGAGGCTAGATGGCGTCGTGTCAGGTGTTCAAAACTTTAAAACTACATTATCCTAAAGGTAGATAGGCAGTACATGCCTTTAGCATTAAGTCCGACGTCCCCACATATTCTTATTAATATTACAAATACAAAAATGTGTTTGTTTGTTTGTCTTTCTTTCCCGTCACAATGAGAAAAATTGATGGTATAATTTTTATGTCTGGTGATAGTTAGGAGACTAGAAAGTGACATAGACTCCTTTTTACCACGGTAAAATTTCTTATTTCCATGGGAAGATCCATTATGATGAAAACCTTTATAAAAATGGCCGCAGTTTTTGATAGGTGGCGCTATATTGAATAAGGTATTTAGACTCGTCAACAGCCTTTTATAGTCCACTGCTGGACACAGGCCTCTCCTTAGCAAGGAGATTTTGGCCTACTATACCACGCTGGCCAGGCGGGTTGGAATAGGGTTTGTTTCAAGTTTTCCTTCTCTTTGTAATGATGTTGTCTTGCATATTTGGTTCCCTTAGTCGCCTTTTACGACACCCACGGGATGAATAGGGATGGTAACACTATATATTCTTAATCCGTCACCACACGGACTTATTTAGACTCATTATCAATAAACTTTATACTTTTTTTTTACTTTAAATATTATAAATGCAAAAGTTTGTAACGATATATGGATGTTTATTACTCTTTCACGCAAAACGCATTACACATTTATATGAAACTTTACAGAAATAAAGTTTTTACATTAGAAAGACACATAGACTATTATTTACCACGATAACTGACATAAACACGGGCGGAGCAGCGGGCAAAAGCTAGTTGTGTGTGAAGTCATACACAAATAATAACAATATCTTAACACTCTGATCTCAAACAACACTGAGGCTGAATTTAAGTATTTTTTAATATTGTATTCAAGATCACCATCCCTTATTCTTTTCATGGGTGTCGTAAGAGGCGGCTAAGGAAACAAAATATGCAAGTCAACATCAGTACAAAGAGAAGAAAAACTTGAAACAAGCCCTATACACTAAATAGGTCAAAACCTTCTTGCTAAGGAGCGATCTACGTCCAGCAAAGGCTTTAGAAGATGATAACAATTGATGATTCAAGGTATGGATCAAATGTTTGAACTGAACGTGAAAAAATATCATAGTCTCAAAAAGTAAAACCAAAAATATCCCATAAACTACAGAGACTATGACCATGGCACAATTTCGCTCACTTAATAGATTCACTGCTATATAATAATTATACAAAGGAGTGAGAGCACAGATAAAATAGATAATTAAATGCATGTTTAGTATCAGCACAATCAGTGTTAGTTAAGTATAGACCCTGCGTTTTCCTGGGTAACTTTCATAGCGGTAGTTAGAATGTTAGAGTAACGTTACAATAGTTTCTATCAAGTAGAAGACGCTTGTAGATCTGACGTAAGCATCTTAACAAGCCGCCATAATGTGGGTCACCATACTACATTGTCAGCATTCGCAATGACTATGGTGACTACAACTTTTGGATTCTATTTATGCTCTCCATCAGGCAGAGTATAGTAGAGTCACTTTGGCAGGCTCTCAAATAAAAAATAAATAAAATATTAACTGTAATATCTTATTCATCTTAGACATCCCTAATGTCCATCCGTGTGGTCACAGATTAATAATACAGAGTGTCACCACATCAATTAAGTCCGTGGATGTAGGAAGAGGTGGCTTCAAAAGCAGACTAGGTAGGTTAACATCATGCAAAGAGAAGGAAAATTTGATACAAACCCAGGATGGTTTGTATCAAGGTTGCCAGTGTAGTATAGTAGACCAAAACCTCCTTTCTAAGGAGAGGCCTTTTTTTTTTGTTGACGGGGTGGAAAATTCCTTCGGATCTCCGGCTCCTCAGGGACGCAGGAGACAGGAGTATGGGGTGTTTCCACTAAAAACCACTCCGGCGGCCGGTCTCAGGCGTCTTACTCTGAAGGGGACCCGGGCCACGTTATTTCAGGACCCCTCCAGAATCAACGCCGCATCGAGTCAGACCCTATCCTGTGGAGGCCACGCCTGAGACTGGCAGCAGGGGTGGCTTTTAGTGGAAACACCACATACTCTTAGTTTCTGCATCCCTGAGGAGCCGGAGATCCGAAGGGATTTTCCACCCCGTCAACAAAAACAAAAAAAAAGGCCTCTCCTTGGAAAGGAGGTTTTGGTCTACTATATCACACTGGCAAACTTGATACAAACCAATTTATTTTTCATGGATTTTCCACCACAACAAAAAAAAAGAAAATAGGTCGAAAATGACTTAAATTATCCATGGCCGCCTAGAATTAAGGAGACACAAGAGCGTTATCATTTGGCGTACAAGCAAGAAATAACTGTTTTAAATTGTTTTTCTGTAGGGATTTTGGTACCACTCTTGTCAAGTACGTAATACGTAAACGGTAATACATTGATAGATAAAAATGCCTTTTTCACGTGTAAATGTTAATAGTAAATAGATACAAAATTCTTTATTTGTACACCATATTACGGAATTGCAAGAGAGTACATAAAATATCAGATATACTCGTATATATGGAGTAGCCTCATTGTAATCTTTTCCAGGCAACCTTCAGATCAAAATATTTCGGATGGACCGTAGTGGTTGAAGATGCAAAGAATTTTGAAGAAGTATTTGCTAATGAATATCATTAGAAATCTGTATATATCTATGCATACACTAATATATGTACATTTATAAATATAAAACACATACTTATACATATCAATAAATACAATTAATATTATTTCAAAACGGAAAAAGTAATAGAAACGCTTTCAGAAACGTCAAAACTTTTTTAACTCCAACAAGGAGTTTCACCTTCAAAACATCTGTTATGAAGTTGCCAAGTAAATAAATATTTCTTTTTCTCTGTGGCAACATTGGTAGCAGCTAAAACTTTTGCGCAATGTTGGCATGGATACAAAAGCTTCTTATCGGTATACTTACGAGTTACTTTGCTGATTTATCACCTCCTTTGAAGGGCAACATTGATCAATACAAAAGTAATAATATCAATAAATTAGGTTATTATAAGCTGGGAGTAAATTGTAGGGTGTATAAAATGTAGGAACTGTGAGACAAGATTAGAATGTTAAAAGATTTTATCAGAGATTAGCCTTCGTCCGCAGTTTAACTCCTTTTTATGGTGACAACTTCACGTTTTAGTCTTACAGCTGTAATTAGCTATATTGGGCTATCAGAGATTCTGTTCCATTAAATAACATATTGTGGTACATGATGCCATTCTCGAAGTTGTACAAAAATATATTAGGTAGTTCAAATTTAAAGAGGTGAATAGAGGAATTCATTTAAGATGGCCAGTATTTGGGAAGCCACGTCGGATCTGTCATGGTCGATACCACAGTGCCTGAAGACAAAAGACTTCAATCAGCGCATCCTACTTGCTTTGACCTACGGAACCGATATGTGGACACTTACGGTAAGGCTGATCCACAAGTTCAAAGTCACTCATTGTGCTATGGAGAGGGCTATGCCCGATTTTTCTCTAAAAGATCGTATGAGGTGATGCGGAAGAGAATCAATTTCATTGACATAGGCCACAGGATCAGCAAGCAGAAGTGACGCTGGGCTGGGTATATTAGCCGCAGAAACGAAAACCGATGGAGTAAACGTGTTCTTGAACAGAGATCCTGTCTCAGTAAATATAGTGTTGGACGTCCATAATTGATAATTTGTGCAAGGTAGTGCGAGAAGCCGAGGATAGAACCAAGTCTTTCTTTTTTTTTTTCTATATTAAGAGCCTGCCAAAAATGACTCTACTCTGCCTGATGGAAAGCGTGAATAGAATCCAAGAGTTGTGGTCACTATACTCATTACAAATGCAGACAATGGAGTATGGTGACTCACACTATAGCGGCCTTGTGAGATGCTTTTTTACACCCCGCTTAGGGACGTAAAAGGCATGACAGTCATCGTGACAGTGTAAGGCTTACACAGTTACCACGATAACTGTCACCCCTGTATCAATGGGCCTCCGGTGTCGCACTCACCAACGAAACAGGACAACACGGATGCTGGCGCTTTAGGTTGGTCTTCTGTGGGAGTGTAGTACTGCCCCGGTCGAGCCAGCCCGCTCGTGCTGAAATCAGCGTGGCTCTACTACCTAGTATAGTGGCGTGGAATTGGAGAGGCCTATATCCAGCAGTGGATTGCGACAGGCTAATGATGATGATTAGGATGTTGTAATAGTAGTTGTTCCCGGATCCCTCCTATGTCAGGCGCAGACTGGCACTCTGTGTGGTTTTAGTCGGTCCGATTCTGACATACCACCCTGCCGTAAACTCTGGTGGGGTGACAGTCCGAGGGAGTTTCCATACGTTAACAAAAAAAGGCTAATGATGATGACGAGGAAAAAACAAAAGCTTTATGCTATGTAGAAGTAAGAAGACGTACTTGGACTCTTACAATTGCAGGAATAGTAGTTTAAGAAGGGTAATCAGATGCCCAGTATCACTACAGCTACAAGAGCAGCAAATCGTGTTTGAATGTTTCCAAAAAGTTTTATTTTCTATTTAAATTGGAACTCAAAAACCTTACTGTTCTTAGCGTTTCATAAAGAACAAAGTATTGTAGTTACTAGACGACTTGCTAAGAATGTTAAATAAACCGTTTTTGAAGCTGCAACTAGCTTAATGAGAAGTAAATAAAACGAAGATGCTAAATCAGTATCGAATCAACAAAGCCTTTTGTATTAATAGGTTTCTGAATACGTGAATAGCAGAAACTGTCTTGACATCACAAGGAGTTCTATGTTTATATTCCAAGGCCTACCTTTTTAGCAGTTTGTCCTCCGTTATCTTATGGAGGTCGGAATTGCTGAAGCATTCTACACCATGTGGTTTCTCTTTGCCGTAATTGAGCTCTTAATTGCCACAAAAAATTCTAATGTCAACAGTTGATATATGCGAAGTCTTAAAATCCATCCTTTCATCTCCAGTATAGAAGGTAATGGTTTTAAAGCCTCAAAGAACAGAGTCCTTAAAGGACCAATAGATGAATAGAATCCAAGAGTTGTGGTCACCATACTAATACACCATACTATGAGCCTTTTTTTTTTTTTAACGTGTGGAAACCCCCTCTGGCCGTCACCCCACCGGGGCTTACGGCGGGATGGTGTGTCGGAATCGGACCGACTAAAACCACACGGTGTGCCACTCTGCGCTTGAGATAGGAGGGATCCGGGAACCGCTGCTATTACGACATCCAGATCCCTCCTAGCGCCTGCCCGCTACCTCGGGCACCATCTGCGGATAAACTCTCTATTTCAGGCGACGCACGGCACACGCGGACGTCGCCTCCTCGCGGCTGGCCATTGTAGCGGATGGAGGGGAAAACCCGTCCCGTCTACCCGCAGCCACACTCAAGGCGGCATGAGGCGCTGGTATGCGCGCCTCCGCCGCCCGGCTCGCCGGCGGCGAATTGGGTCCGAGTGGTTATCGTCCTCCCGGGCCTTCTCCGCCGCCTCCTTCCGCGAAATTACGTCTTCACAGAAGGTTGCGACCGCGGTAAAACAACTGTCGCTACCGACCATGGAGCGTATTACGGCCGGTAGCGAGAGATTTCCTCCAATAACTGCAGTCCTCCCCCACGCTGCGCCGCCCAGGCGGAACAAACCGCTAGCGTGTGTTGAGCCGAGTCCTCACTGCAGTCGCAGTGGTGACAGGCGGGACTCAATTCCCTCCTGGCGACCGAGTGCAGATACTTCCCGAAGCAACCGTGCCCGGAAAGGACCTGCGTCAGTCGGAAGGAAAGGGTCCCGTGCTGCCGCCCTGCCCACTCGGCGATGACCGGTTGGAGAGCCTCCACGGCGGCAAAGCCAGCACGTGGAGCCTCCAGCCGGGACGACCAACGAGCCATCGTGGCTCGACGAGCGGCCTCTCGCCACTCGCGTATCTCTTCGGGCGGGGGCCGTATGCCACTACCCGCCCGGAAGTCAGCCGTCCGCCGATAAACTTCGGCGAGCACTTCCGCCTCCAAATCCCACGGGGGAGTTCCGACCAGGGCGCACGCCGCCTCTGTCGATACGGTGCGGTAACCGCGTATGGCTCTAACCGCCAATATCCTCTGAGGGCGCCAGAGGCGAGTCCTATTCTGGGCGGTCAGAGCCGCCGCCCACACCGGTGCACCATACAGCGCCATTGACCGAACAACCCCCGTGTATAGCCGTCTCGTCGCGACGCTAGCTCCATCCAAATTGGGCAAAAGTCGCCCAAGAGCAGAAGCAGCGCCGACCAGCTTTGGAGTAAGCTGTCGGAAGTGCTCGTCGAAGAGCCACCTCCCGTCGAGGATCAGGCCCAGATACCTCATCTGGGCCTTAATCGGTATGAGGACCGAATTGACAACGATAGAGGCACCGCGGGGTGGACCACGACGGGGTCCATGAAACAAAATGGCTTCCGTCTTATCTAGGGCCACCCGTAAACCCAGCGCCTCAATGCGCCCGACCACCAAAGAGACTCCCACGGTGGCCAGGCGCGCCGCCTCTTGAAAGTTCGCCCCCCGGGCTGTGACCAATGTGTCATCGGCGTAACAAATTACGCCCAGCCCGGGGGGAAGACGACCTCGAAGGGCCCAGTCGTATCCCATATTCCACAGGAGTGGTCCGAGGACGGGCCCCTGTGGGACACCGCACGACATGGGCCGCCACCTCAGAATACCATCTCAGTCCTCATACACGACGGTACGCTCCTCAAGATAGTCTGCCACAAGCCGTCTCAGGTACTCTAGCACCCCGTGGTAGTGGAGTGCTTCCCTGATGCAGCTAAATGGCAGACTATTAAATGCGTTGGCGATGTCCAACGACACCGCCAACAGCACGCCGCCACAGCTCACCGCCTCCTCGGTAACGGCCCTCAGGCGCAGCACAGCATCGACCGTCGAACGCCCCGCCCGAAAACCAAATTGGGCATCCGACAGATCGGGGCCCACCTCGCAGAGGTGCCGCACGATGCGGGCAGAGAGTATCCTCTCAAACAGTTTACCCGTCTCGTCCAGCAACACAATGGGCCTATAGGCCGCCACCGAATCGGTAGGCCGTCCCGGCTTCCTTAATAGGACCAGCTTCCCGCTTTTCCAGAACTCAGGGAAGCGTCCGGACGACAAGCTAGCGTCTAAGACCTCCCTGAGGCGGTCCGACATGTGGTCGAGGGTTGGTGCCAATACTCGGGGAGGTATCCCGTCTGGCCCGGGGGCGGTGTTCTTAGAGCGGATCCGTAGAACAACCGCCCCTACCTCCGATTCCCTGACGGGCGGAACACTGTCCTCGTTCGCCCCGTCGTCTCCGACCGTGAAGGCCATCGACGGGGTGTGTGCTCCACCCGTTGCGGGAAAAGGCCCTCGACCACTTCCCGCTGGAAGCTGGGCTGGAGGGTCTCTGTAAGGGGGGGGGCCCGATGTGCGGAGCTTTTGTCGCGCCGCACGATAAGGGTGACCCCAGGGGTCACGATCGAGACCCTCCAGCATTTCCTTTCGCTTAATTTCTTTGGCGCGGCTGATGGCCAGCTTCAGAGTTTTCCGCGCCTCTCGGTACTCTTCATGAAGCTGGTCCTCCTCACTATCTTCACGGTGTCGCCGCCGACTACGGGTGTAAGACCTCTGGGCACGAGTACAGGCCGCGTGGAGGTCCGCCAACTCCTGGGACCACCAGTAAACCTCCTTCCGTGGAGGCCGACAACCTCGGATGCGGGGCATGGCCGCATCGTAGATCTGCGTAATCGCATCGCGGAAACGACCAGCCCCCATGTCGACCTCCTCGGCCGGAGCCTGCGGAGACAGCCAAGAGTGAATAATGGCTGCCTCCTCTAGTAGGTCCCTATTCAGTTTGGCTACAGCCCACCGCGGAAAGTGAGAAGAACGCCACGCCGCGTGACCCCTACTGGGGTCCTTGGTACGGGAGAGCTCAAATCGAATGTAGAGGTGATCCGAGAGCGTCTCAACCTCTTCCAGGACACACCAGTTCCTTACTCGTGCGGCGAGGGCAGGGGTAGCGAACGAAAGGTCCACTATCGACCCTCCCTGCTGTCGCACGCACGTGTTTGTGGAGCCCCTGTTCAATAAACAGAGGCCCACCGAGGCCGCCCACTCCTCTACGGCCTCGCCCCTGGCGTCCGTCCTGGGGGAACCCCACGCAATGGACTACCCATACTATGAGCCTAGCATAATGCTTTTTCACACCTCGCTTGGAGGGGTTAAGGGCATGACAGTCATCGTGGTATTATACCTAGTCTTGCCATAAATATTGTAATAAAGAAAAAAGAAAATTGTTAACTGCAAATAACATTTATTACTTTTACAGTGTGTCAGTTTAATACATAAATATAAAACAATTAAAAATATAAAAAGCTTATTCGAAGTGGTCTCCATTGGCTGCAATACAGTCCTTTAAACGATGAGGCCAGTTATCAATAGAAGCACGCACTCTTTCCATGGGAAAATTCTTCACTGCCAATCGTATAGATTGTTTTAGGGACTCCAAATTATCATGGCGTTTAGAGCAAGCTGTACTCTCTAAAACTGACCACAAATCATAATCCAGCGGATTAAGATCGGGACTAGACGACGGCCAGTCTTCAGCTCTGATGAAGTCCGAAACGTTCGATTCCAACCAAGACTGCGTGGACCGAGCTTTATGACCCGGCGCCGAGTCTTGCTGGAAGGACCATACTTGGTTATTGAACATGGTGATGTTAAGGGGCTTAACTACCTTCTCAAGAATGGTATCTTGATACACTTGTGCCGATGTTTTGATACCTTTTTCACAAAAATATGGCTCAGTCACTCCTTCATAGCTAACACCCCACCAAACCATCACTGAAGTCGGATAATGTCCACGTTGCACTCTGTCGACTAATTGGGAAGCTTCCTTAGAGCTTTGAGCATAAATACGGTCATTTTGTTTGTTAAAATGTTGCTCAATTGTAAAAATTTTCTCATCCGTAAACAAAATTTTTCTGTGACCTCCCTTTGCGTACCGCTTCAGTAGTTGTTTCGATTTTACCACCCTATTCTTCTTTAAATTATCAGTTAAGAAATGGCCAGTGCGTCTCTTATAGGCTGCAAGTCCTAAGTCATCTTTTAAAATACGCGACATGGTTCTAGGTGCTATCTTCATTTCCCGAGATAAAATCTTTTGCTTTCGGACAGGATTTCTTCGAATTCTTTCCCTTACTGCTTTGACCACCTTTTTCGTACGAACACTACGTGGACGGCCAGATCTTTTTCTGTCACAAACAGAGGAGGTCTCATTGTACCTATTAATAGCCCGGTACACAAACATTTTACTAATACCAAGTGTATGGAGAGTTTTAAAAATTGCATTTGGCTCCATACCTACTTTGTGTAATGCTATCACAGCGATTCGGTTCTCTTTATCACCCCACACCATTTTAATATCGCAAAATATTTTACAATGTATTGGCGCCAAAATGAGAAAACACAATGAACAATCGTATAAAAATGACAGATTCGAAATTCAAATGTAATATTTTTTTATAATTAAGTGTAACAGTATTTATGGCCAGACTAAGTATAGACCATATGTTATCAACAAATGAATCGTGTAAGATGTTTAAATATTTCAGTTTATATATTGGATTTATATAATTTATATAATAAAAAAATGCAGACTGTCTTGCGTTTAGACTTGTTTGAGCAAAAGTTCACCTAGGTTTGGTCCGTGGTATGCTGTCGCCTTTGAATGTGGAGTGTTTTTGTTTTTACTGCTTTTAATGTATTTTTGATATAGTTTTTACATAACAATTTTTTATCGTACAAAATATTGTTTTATTTTCGTGTCGAATTAAAATGGTACAAGTTCCAATTGTGTTAGCTGTGATTATCTATAATTGGATGAGCACAAAACATATATTTTGTATTTTTGTATTTATGTAAGATGTGTGTATTATCTGTTAGTGATCCAAAATAAATAAAATAAATAAATAAAGATTAACATAGAGTCATAACCCTGTATAGCCGCAGTCCTCTGTTGGATAAAACTAATTTATTACCAATATGGCCCAAGTTCTAGCTAAGTTCGAGATAAAATCAACTTAAATAGAAAAATACAGAAGGTTACTACAATATCAATACAAAACTTTATTCCACAAGCAATAAATTACTACGAAACAAACCATTGAAAGCCCTAGGGAGCCTGTAGAAAAGCTTTTCTAAACCATTAAACCTATGTGTCATAATTCCTTACAAATTGGTACAATGGGTCTCCATGTAACTATTAGAAAATAGGTCAGGGTGTGTCTTTGTACGTTTGACAAATACAACTACAATTATAGCCTTCGTTTCAACCACAATTTTTTTTACTATATTAAGACCCTGCCAAAGTGACTCTACTCTGCCTGATGGAAAGCATGAACAGAATCCAAGAGTTGTGGTCACCATACTCATTGCAAATGCTGACAACGCAGTATGGTGACCCACACTATGGCAGTCTTGTGAGATGCTTTTTACACCCCACTTGGGGACGTAACAGACAGTCATCGTGACAGTGTAAGGCTTACACAGTTACCACGATAACTATCACCCCTGCATCAATGGGCCTCCGGTCTCACACTCACCAACGAAACACGACAACACGGATGCTGGCGCTTTAGGTTGGTCTTCTGTGGGAGGGTAGTACTGCCCCGGTCGAGCCGGCCTGTTCGTGCTAAAATCAGCGTGGCTCTACTACCTAGGAAACTAATATGTTTATAAATTAACAAGAATTATTGCGTTTGCTTTTCCTACAGTTCAAGTTAAACTGACTTGCTGTAAAGTACACTTACAAAGTAAATTATATTGTTCGGAAATCCGTAACACGCAGTAACGGTCAAGACTCTTTAATAGGTACCTTGAATGGATCTTTTAAATATTGTAGGTAGGTATTATACGTAGCGATTATAAATATCTTCGCGTTTCATAATTGTCTTTAAATTTGGTTAACTAGACATGTTCTTTTGTTGGTGAGTTCTGCAAACAACGGAAAACATACTTCAGCACCATCTAACGAAGACACAACGTACTACGGAGTGGCTATTAATCCTACATTGCGCAATAAGTTCTAACGACGTTAAGTTTATTTAAATGCAACTTATATACATTAATCGTTGAGGCCTGGTTCTCAGGCCTCTAGCCCTGAAATAATAATCTTACTAATGTTATAAATGTGAAAGTTTGTGAGTATGGATGTTTGTTACTCTTTCACGAAAAACTACTGGACGGATTTGGATGAAACTACAGTATATAGGTTATACATCGGAATAACATATAGGCTACATTTTGTAATGATTTAATGTAATTTTGGTCATAATATAACGATTCATGTCAATTAAGTCAGAAAAAAATCTGACCTCTGAGAGTTATCTTGGCGTACGCTGCCTAAACCATTGAAGTTACACGAAAATGACGTACCGTAGGATTGTTTATATGTTAAAAAAAATATATTTATTTAAGATGATCTGTTACGAAACGTAATGTGGCAGACTAAATTCCGCACCAGCGAAATTTCAGGCCTTTGCTATATTCGAAGGAACTTTAGTATTAAATCATAGATCGTGTATATTTAATCGAGTAAATACTTTAACGAGTTATGTTAAGAACTATTGTTGGATTCATGCACATTGAATGACAACACTGCTAATGTCATTTATGAATCGTTTTTATTTTTTTTATTGGTTGTCGTTTTTTACGGATAGTTTCGTGTTGTTTAGTGTTCGAAAACCTTTGTTAGCTTAGGTAATATGAAACGATTCGTGAAGCCCGTTATTGACTTGATTTTGTGTATGAAGTTGCCAGTCATTTTTTTGTATCTTTTGGCTTTCCACATAAATAAACATATTACTAGAGTATCCTAGATTTCTAGCCACTTATTTTGAAGTGCATACTTTTGTCCTCAACAATTTATTTCACTAAGTGAACAATAGTTCTAGGTAGTAGAGCCACGCTGATTTCAGCACGAGCGGGCCGGCTCGACCGGGGCAGTACTACACTCCCACAGAAGACCAACCTAAAGCGCTAGCATTCGTGTTGTCATGTTTCGTTGGTGAGTGTGAGACCGGAGGCTCATTGATGCAGGGGTGACAGTTATCGGGGTAACTGTGTAAACCTTATACTGTTACAATGACTGTCATGTCTTTTACGTCCCCAAGCGGGGTGTGAAAAAGCATTTTACAAGGCCGCCATAGTGTCGGTAACCATACTGCATTGTATGTATTTGCAATGAGTATGGTGACCACAACTCTTGGATTCTATTCATGCTTTCCATCAGGCAGAGTAGAGTCATTTTGCCAGGAGTACACTCCTATTTGTTGTTGGTCTAGTGGTTATCGTATGCGACTGCCGGTTAAGAGGTCTCGGGTTCGATTCCTGGGTCAGGATCAAAATGTCTTGCTGAGTTTTTCTGGTTAAAGAAATAACTAATAACAGCCCGGAGTTTGGATATTGGAGTCTTAACCCTTCGAAGAGCACGTAAAGCCGTCGACCCTGCGAGTGATCTCTTCCCGGTCGTGTCCGATAACCGTCTAATCGTATTGTGAGAGTGAGATAACAGAGAGACAGAGAGTGCACCTGTGTTCGCGCACATACTTGTGAACTGTACCATTTTCTATGCAGTTAGCTGGTCTCCGTTGAGATTGGTTGAGACTGGCCGCTGTGGCCGAAATCGGCTAGGAGTATGTTAATATCATTAAAGAAAATAGAATAGCAGAATAGTAAGAAGTAAATGTTTTATAGGAAAGTGTCGACTAGTGCGTAATTTACGACATGTGTTAGAGTGACAAAATAATTGGTGGCAAACCAGCAAACAGATCACCTGATGATGATCAACCACTGCTTATGGACACTTGAAACTTTAGAGTCACGAGTCCACCCTTTAAATCGTCTCTTAGAGAAGGTTTTTGCTTCTGGTAGTTACAATTACTCGCCTCGGTATTGGTTAACAGCAGTTTGAGTGTTCAGCCGTGTGCTAAAGGACAGCTGTCCCTCGATTAAAACTTATAACAACTCGTATAATAACAGCCCCTACAATTCTAATATATTGTCCAGCATTCGTTGATCAATATTACTCATATTTACATCAACAATCTTTAATAGTCCATCGCTGGACATATGCTTCTTCTTAGAAAGGAGGTTTTGGTCTACCATATCATGCTGACCAGACGAGTTGGGTTTACGTAGAGTTTTCCTTCCCTTGGCAGTGTAGTTCTGCGTAGATGATTCCCTTAGCTCTTACGATACCCATGGGATAAATAAGGATGTGACTGACATATTAAAAGCCTACCAAAGTGACTCTACTCTGCCTGATGGAAGGCATGAATAAAATCCAAGAGTTGTGTTCACCATACTCATTGCAAATGCAGACAATGCGGTATGGTGACCCATACTATGGCGGCTTAGTGAGATGCTTTTTCACACCCCGCTTGGGGACGTAAAAGGCATGACAGTCATCGTGACAGTGTAAGGCTTACACGGTTACTACGATAACTATCACCCCTGCATCAATGGGCCTCCGGTCTCACACTCACCAACGAAACACGACAACACGGATGCTGGTGCTTTAGGTTGGTCTTTTGTGGGAGTGTAGTACTGCCTCGGTCGAGCCGGCCCGTTCGTGCTGAAATCAGCGTGGCTCTACTACCTATTAAAAAATTATACTATGATATGATATTCTTAATCCGTCACCATAGGGACAGTCATATTTGATGCTAGTATAATGAAAATCAACCATGGTAGTAACCCATAACATGCCGAGCAGTTAAGCAGAGTTCGCTTAATGTTCGACTAAAAGCTGAGCCAAATACGAATAATAAAGCTAAAGTCCTTGTGCCATCCATTTAACATGTAATCCTATAAAATATCTTCGCTTTTGTTTAAATATTCACAACGAACTAAACCCCAAATCTGGGGTTTTCGTTAATTTAGCTTAAAGTTTTGTGGTGGCTTGGTGTAGCTATTTCTCGAATAACATTGTGTACTTTGAAGTTTGTGAGTCTCATTTTGTATCAAGTATTACGGCTATTTATGGTTAATTATTTTTTGAAGTGAAAACTTCTTTAGGCGCGTTGAGCGTTTTGGTAGAGGGTAAAATCCTCGGTTCGCGTCACCGACATGCTAGTGATAATAGTATATCTATAGCTATGGAGAATATGATATTATATATTATATATGAAATTTATTATTATTTTACATTATATATGATGTTATATATTATATATAGCTATATATGAAACATAAAAAATTTCATATAATTTTTGCATATAGTTTTAATTACTCTCAACTTAATAGTTCCGTTTTCACTTCTATCGGCAGTCCCACGACTGCTACTGTTTTAATTTATCAAAGACTGAAAATAAGATACTCGTATGTAACTGTTTCAAAACGATTTTAACAATTTGAATCTTGTGTTTTTTATGTAAATTACACAGTCGTTATCGTTTAAGTTTGATGGAATTGTTTAGTCCCAATCACCTATTTTAGACCCATCTAAGAATGACTGAAAATTGATTGGTAGACAGTACTGCTCATTATAATTTAAATTTATTTTAGCGTATTGAAGTCAATGATTTTTTGTTTAAATAATCAGGGTAAGTGTGTGAGCCTTACACTACCACGATGACGTCATGACTTTTACGTCCTCAAGTGGGGTGTGAAACAACATCTCGCTAGGCCGCTGTGGGTCACCATACTGAATTATTTGCATTCGCAATGAGGATAGTGACTTCAACTTTCCATCACTCAGAGTAGACTCTATTTAGCAAGTTCTTTAGAATGCAACAAGAAAACAAACTAAGGAACGATTTTGCTTAATTTGTACTGTTGATTTATGGTAAACTAACAAATATTGTGGTTATATGTAAGATTAACAATACACATATACATAAAATATACACGATAATGTTTTTAGGTCGCCAGCGAATATCATTTCCAAATTGGATACAGCGTGACGTAGCATCGGACGTGCTCAGAGATGAATCTTCTCGTGTTTACTTATTTGTTACGTGGTTAAATAAGGCTTTCAATATTTACGAATTAAACAGCCTTCGTTTTAGTAATAAAAGAATCCTTGTCCGTGGGGTGATGGATTAGTAATAAGTAGTTTATCACCCCAGTTTCATTATCACCACCGTATGGGTGTCGTTAGAGTCGTCTCAGGTATCAAACTAGACAGGAGATCAAAGAGAAGGAAACATTGTCACAAGCCCTATATTATTTTTTTTCATACCACGACGGTGGCAAACAAGCATACGGCCCGCCTGATGGTAAGCGGTTACCGCAGCCTATGGACGCCTGCGACACCAGGGGCATCACGTGTGCGTTGCCGACCCTTTAAAGACCTAAAACCTCAACTCGTCTCATCTCGCCTATAAAAAAAGTACTGCTTCCGTATTACATATTGAATGATGTAGGAGACCTATTATAATCATAGACAACTTTTTTATTTTTAACACGAAGCTACAAGCATTTTCATCTAAGCATATAAAATTGAAAGTATAGAGTGGACCAGAAATTCGTTAACATTTGAATCTAGCATCCCACGCAAACATGTTACGGTTCTTGGGACCGATGCTACTGGAATTTTCTGGTTACAATCGTAACACATGGGTTTCAACAAGATAGAGCCACTTGTTACACATCCAATGAGTCCATGCCGGTGTTTAAAGACATGTTTCCGAAAAAGCTGATTTCCAGACGAGGCGACATTCCATTGCCATCCAGCAGTCTATACCCAACAGACTTCTATCTATTTGAAGAATTGTGTCTACATCAATAAACCAAATACACTATGTTAATTAAAAGAAAAAAATCAGCGAAGAGATGTCGGTAATCTCGCGGTCTCTTTGCCGACGGTGTATTAGAAAATTTCGGTAATCGCTCAGAAGAGTTCAAACGTCGAAACGGTGGTCATTTAGAAAATATAATTTAAAAAAATAAATTCAAACTAATGAGCTTTCTTGTAAATAAACATTTTTTATAATATATTAAACGGTTTTTTAATTAATTCGTGGCCCACCCTATACTAGGGTATGAGAACGATAATTCCCTATCAAACATTCTTTAATGGCACATTTATCGGTAAACGATATTCAAAGGTTCCCGAAGAAATAAAATATAATGTGTGCCGAAGTTCAATAGCATAACAGTCCCTATCACTTCCAAATTATGTACGGATCAACGCCGGTATGCGGGTGATCACACCTGTGCCTTAATGACGCCGAGTTGCGGTCTGACGTCGTTTAAGCCAATGGGCTATGCTTTTATTGGACTTATGATTAAATTTTGCTCAGGTAGTGTGTTTTTCCTGTCATGTTAGTTTTAATATAGAGAAAGCTGAAAACTCCATGCGTTAAGACTTATCTCCGAAGATTTTACCGTAATACTTAAACTTATTTCCATAAAACCTTAATGCGCTGAAGCCTTCGCCGTGAATTAGTCTATCTATTGTTAAAAATTACATTAATATCCGTTCTGTTTTGAGTGATTTGTACTATCTGTTCAACTAAATCGAAATAGGTCTGAATAATCATTTTCAATAATGAAACTACACAAAATGATTTATGCTCACTACTAATAAATCAGGGAAACTGTCAATACCATAATTGAAAATAATAAAATTAAGGTAAACAAATTATATTGCGTCCATTTTGTGTTACAGTACAGAAATGTAATTCAACAATTTTTCTAGCACTGGTATTGTATTTTACGACTGACTAATAAAAACTTTTCGACGTATGTGTAGGCCGTATGTACAGCTGCCAGTGCCTGTTTTTATGGTAGAACGTGATCTAACTTCAATTTTATACAGTTTTTTGTTTGTTTTGGCGGCGTATGAGGTTTGGATTTACAAGCTAGTTTTTTGATATTGGCTACAGTGAAATTAATTTTTCTTCGGATTCTTTTCTGCCAGTCACTTTAACATATTAGTGACATGACGTTCTCGTGATATTACCTTAAATTAGCTTTTCGATTGGCTTAATTTTTTTTTTAATTATATCGCCTTTTAAAATTGCTTAGAAGAGAAGAAAAGAGGTTTGTATACGACCAAACTTTGTCTAACACAGTTTAATATAAGTCTCTATTCATTGGTGGCAACGTATTATCTATGTCTACTTATGGATCTAACGAGTAAGCAAATTTTCAAATCAATTTTTTGTACATCCCTTATGTAGAAACACTCAACTTATTTCGTTTAATTCTTTCTTTATTACATCACAAAATAGAATCTTTAAAGACAGGATGCACACAGATGTAGGCGTACTCTGGTATCAGCAATTATTTATTTTATTTACCCAGCAATAAAAACTTTATTTTATTGTTCCAAGAACCGGGCAAATAAAAAAAGAACTGAACCAAAACTCATTTGAAAAAAGAATTAATACCTACAAACTCATTCTACAGTTCCATTTTCAAAGTGCTACCGACATGTTTAAGCCAAGACCCTCTTCAACTTGTGATCTCGAGAAAGACGAAATCCTTGCATCATTTGAAATTGGAACACTAAACTAGAGTGATCGATGAAAGCCGAACGTTTCCGAGTGTCAGGACACGAGGTGTGGCGACGCACGGCTCTTGAACCCGTACATAAATCTAAAGAATAAAAGGCGAAGAACTCTAGGCACACAAAGAGAAAATATAAATTATCTGTGTGCCCACTTTATAAAGAGAGAACAAAGCAAAAGAAATAAGTGCTACTCCTTTGATAATGAAATAAGTTTTGAATTTGGAATTATTCAGTTTTAAGCAAAGATTATGTTGAGCTGGATTAAAAATGTTTGATTAAATGGCATTTTTTTTTAATTCAAGCGGCGCTGGTGTAATTTTTACGAGAGGTCTTTGGATAGATTGTCCTTTGAGGATCTAAATAATGACTAATATTGTTGATTGGCCCAGTAAGGCTATTGGTAAAATGATACACATTTACATTTTTTATTACTTTGAACTTTACAAACATATAAGAAACGGACACAAAGAACACCCAGACTGAGAACAACAATTAGCGGATCACACAAAGTGTTGTCCCATGTGGGGTTTGAATCAACACCCAGCGCAGTAGAGAGCGGCATGACGACCGTTTAAACCACTAAACCAACCGTGCCGTCAATAACTATTGATAATATGATACTCATTTACATTTGAAATTAGTTTACTAAAACATGATGTTGTTAACTGGGATACCATTTATAGTAAAAATGATATTTATTAGGTACTACATTGACTTTTAATCTTTCGGGTGAAAACCCCTAAACATCTTTTGAGAAGAAGTGTTTCATGTAGAACCTGTTGGAGCACGAAAGAGATGCCTATGTAACTATTTTGAAAAAAAAGTTAAATGCTTTTTTTTTGGCTGCCAGTTTTTTTTTATTGGAGGTTAGGAAACCTAAGCGAGGTAAGGAGTGTGTAAATCAAAGTACACATGGCTACAGGCTCAAATAAATTATTTGTATTGATTGTACGACAAATATTTGCAAGGGAAATCTTTTCTACTTCGCTGAACAAACCACTGAAATCACTGAGTAACTCATCAAACGAAAGCGGGCGAAAACCCATTGAGAGACGTTTTGATATACAGTTCAAAAGTTCAAGGTAATTTTTCGCTCTAGAGGTCATTGCCCGTACTGATCGACCAATTGGAGCGCGGCTCGCACCGGCGCGGCAAAATCGACCAATGACGAGGCTAACCGCGGGTTAATAGGTCGCCATTACTAAAACGCGCGAAAAATGTGAGAGGTTATTAAAATTGGTGAGTAAAGTTATTTACTTTTACTGTAGAAAGCGTAAAGTTAAATGATGAATATGTAAAAATAAATGGTTAGGTAACACATTAATACTCTTTTGTTACAAGAAATACTTAAATAGTCTTTCATTTTGCATTTCTAAGGCGTGAACCATAAATAAGTTTTGTAAGATAATATAGAAAATACTGTTCAAACTTTTAGTAAAATGGTAACCTTTCTAAGGAGAGGCCTATATTCTGGAATAGATTATTAAAAGCTGTTGAATGATAAAATATGGTATTCAATTGTAAAGCAACAAGCATTTCTTGTACAATTACGGTTATGTCATAAAATAAAATGGCGGACACGGCTTAGTACGATTTTAAGACACACTGCAGTAATAAATTACGTATAAAGTTATATTGTTGCGAATAAATAATGGCGGCCGTTCACCTGAGCTCTAAAAACAGTTACTTCAGTAAATGGATTTTACTTTTTTTTAGTTTTGAAGGAGTACATTGGCTATGCTATGTTTTTATTTTTAGTATTCTGTAATGTATTGGAATAAACTAGAAAGAAAACGGTTTATTATTACGCCAGTGAGTACGCAATATGTAGAAAAGAGATCTCTTGAAATGATTTAAATTTAATAATTCAAGTAATAATTTGAAATATCTCTTAGTGCACATATACATTAAAATAGACTTTCCGTGTCATTTTTTTTTAACGTGTATAAACACTCAGGCCGTCACCTCACCGGGATTTGTGGCGGGGTGGTGTGTCGGAATCGGACCGACTATAACCACATGGTGTGCCACTCTGCGCTTGAGATAGGAGGGATCTGGGAACAGCTATTATTGCGACATCCGGACCCCTCCTAGCGTCTGCCCGCTTGCGCGGGTACCATCCTCAGACAAAACTCTCTATTTAGGCGTCGTACGGCACACGCAGATGTCGCCTCCTCGCGGCTGGCCACTGTAGCGGATGGATATAAAAACCCGTCCGGTCCACTAGCGGTCACTCCAGACCTTTCGTGTCCTTAGACATCTTACACATCGCCGACTCATCTCTAACTAGAAAGAGCCAGCACTATGGTAACCAGACTCAAAGTCAAAACCCTTTACAATCATAAAAAACAATATAATAATTATTTAAAATTGTCTTTTATGCATATTCTGAAGTCAACGTACCAATTACAATAATCCATTTTGTAGCAAAGTAGTAAAATAAATTCAATCCATTCTATTATCTGCACCGATTTACCACCGGGTGGTTTCCATGATTGAGCCTTTTGAGACGAAAGGGCAAACAAATTCACGTTTTTTACGCATAAGTCAAATTAACTAACTTTTTTTTAGGACTTTCACCAACTCCTAAAGAGGCCCCTTTTTACTATTTGAACCTTAAAACAATCACATTAAGGTACACAAATCCTTGGTAACAAAATTTCTAATTCAGTTCAACCTCACGGATGACAAAATTGATCAAACGACAGGCTGAAACTAAATATAACAGAAAAGGAAGGGTTATTATAATCCATTAGTACGAAAATATATAGACAAGTACATTAGGGACACCGGATACTGCTGCGAAGGTTCTCAAACATTTTGCAAGAATATTTTTCGCAAGAATACTCGTGGCTCAGTGACTTGGAATATTCCCGTCAAACGATATTATTATATATAAAAAAACCAATATATATTATATATAAATTTGTGATGCTTGATTGAGTCTTTTGAGGCTTTTGCCCAATCCGACACTACTTACAAGCTTCAGTAAAAGGACAAAAATGGAATATTGGATATTTTATCTCAATTCTATTAATTTTAACTGTGGTAATGTTGGTAATTCTGCGAATATTGAATATGTGATGGAGAATTTTTTTTTAAATCTTGTTTTAAGAAGCAAGGAGGTGACTATTAAATTTAATCACTCTATACTCTCTGCTCTATATTTTTCAGTACCTGTTTAAGTTTTATGAGTGTTACCATATGTGGAGACCTCGTCAAACGGGTTGAGCTTTTTTACCGCTGTTTTTATGACAATTTAGCTTTATGAACTCGTTTTTACACAATTTAACTTTACGGTAAGCATTATTTAATAGAGTATGGTAGTGGTTAATTTTAGCCTTGTCTGTAGGTTTTGTTTAAAACTTTAGTAGATATATTCCTTTTTGTTTTATTGACATAGCCATTAAATTCGATTTTAGCGGCACATCAGCCACCTCTCTAATGAGAGTTAAGGAAAAACCGTTTTCGTCTCCTTTTAAGTAATTTAGTCTAGTAACTAGTAATCTAGTCTAATTTTAAGTAATTTAAGTATTTATTTGTTGAATTTATATCCACAATATAAAGTATTTTACTTTTGTAAGATACAAGTCAGATACTATATCTTTTTTTTTCTTTAGTATCATAGTTCTTAAGTACAAATCGAATAAATGTTTAAGTATTTTACGTTATAAACATTAAAATATAAAGACATAACCAGTAAAAAATAATCTCTCATGATCAATGAAGAAAATAATACACTCATTGTCTACTCGTAATTATATTTAGCGCAAAATTTTGTGATAGATATTAATTTTTAAGAAAATCGTTTGCCTTGTAAGTAAAAGTATCTCATTGTTTTTACTCACTGACGTATAACAATGGCCGACATTAGCGTCAGCCTCTAACGTCACATCAGACAATGGTGCTCAAACTTTTCTTGCGAGCTTTATTCCTAGAGTGTTATTTTCTTGCTACAATGGAAGCAATGGTGCATTGTTTTATTATCTTTCTTGTTTGTTATTCTGTTTAATGTTACTTTTAATTTAAGTAAGTAAGGCTTTTTAATTGTTACTGTGGATCGTTTTGTTGTGTGAGTTATTTAGTTGTTTTTACGATCTATGTTTACAAGATGGCGGATAGGTTCTGTCTTGAAAGAGAAATTAATCAATTAGAGAAGCAAACTACAACGTAGTTGTTAGGTGACACAGATATTTATTTAAACAGATAATCAGCAGCATCATTAACTCTCTTTACAAAGGAGATATTGGCTTTGGATACCAAGTTGGCCAGCTGGATTGGGATAGGGGTTGTTTCAAGTTTTTCTTCTCTTAAAACAGTGATGTTGTCCTGCGCAATTTGCTTGATCAGTCAGCTTTTACGACTTCCACGGGATGAACAGGGATAATGACTCTTAATCTGTGACCACACAAATGAAAAACAATGGTAAAGTTTTTTAATAATGTGTTGTTGTGGGAGATCCTTGCTTCGAGGTGATTAACTCCATCTAGGGTGATGAGTGATATCAGAGAAAGCTATTGCTAAGCAATTTTTTTGCTGCTTTCCATTGAGTGGTGAGTTTTTTGGAACTCTTTCCATATCGGTCTAGTAATGCGGGCGAAAATGTGTTTTCCAGGTTGTTTCTATCGAGTCTGATGGGAAGTGACTACCGCCGCTTATGGGCACCTGCATCCCAAGATTAAAAATACGTTGTTCTACATTGAACAGGAGCCCAAGCCGCCCTAGGTAGAGGTGGTTTGGAGTTCGGTAACATCACTCAGTTGGGAAAAGGGTTCTTTGTGACAACGGGGTATTACTCCAGTTGAGCCTGGTTCATACGTGTCGAAGCATAACTCCTTCACGGTAAATGAATGATTTTATCTGAAATAAACAGAAAATATTGCATAGGGTTTCCCACCTAAGAACTTAGGGCTCCAAGTCAACCTCACCTGCAACGTACTAGCTGAGCGACGGATGAGGCTCTGGCACACAAAATATCCCGATTGGTTGCAATAAGTTCGTCATCTATTACGCCTCTTCCTACTCCTCTGAAGAAATAGGCATATTTTATGTAAATAAAAAGAAAACTAGTGGCTCGTTATAGCGATAGGTGGATAATAATTCCTCTATGAAAAGATTTTTTTTTTCTACTTCCTCCAACGATTTCTAACAAAGGAAGCGCTTTCTTTGTTTTATCTTAATTGGAATATGCCAACATTATAAATGACCGCTGACGTCAGCGTATTTTAGTAATTGGGTTCTAAGCTTTACTGTATGGAAGTGGGGTGGATTTTAGATTATAATAGGACAGAGTGAGGATTGAGGGCATTTATAATATACATTTTCTAGGTAGAAGAGCCACGCTGATTTTAGCACGAGCGAGCCGGCTCGACCGAGGTAGTACTACCTTCCCACAGAAAACAAACCTAAAGCGCCAGCATCCGTGTTATCACGTTTCGTTGGTGAGTGTGAGACCGGAGGCCCATTGATACAGGGGTGACAGTTATCGTGGTAACTGTGTAAGCCTTATACTGTCACGATGACTGTCATGCCTTTTACATTCCCAAGCGGGGTGTGACAAAGCATGTCACGAGGCCGCCACAGTGTGGGTCACCATACTGCATTGTCTGCATTTGCGATGAGTATGGCGATCACAACTCTTGGATTCTATTCATGCTTTCCATCAGGCAGAGTAGAGTCACTTTGGCAGGCTCTTAATATTTATATAGAAAACATATGTGAGGTGACGCGTGTTATGTTAGATTACTGTCAAGAAAAATAATCGTATCGCTTTATTTTACATATTATATATTGAAGTATGACGTCATATCTTGTTGACCATTCTCAATATTGATTAGCCGACTATTAAATGAACTGTTTATGTTATGAGCATCGTATTTGTTTTGGTGACGGAGTGGCAAATTTTTCCGAAATCTGTGGTTCAAGAAATATGTGAGGTTGCTACTAAAAACCACGCGATCGACTTTTGGAAGTGTGGGCACTTTTCCAAAAGTCGTTTAACATATTATGTTAATTTCCAATGCGACATCAGTTATATTAAAACTTTGTATTTTTTTAATAAATTGTTATGTTTTTTACTGCACAATGTCATTGTTAAAACTCTGTGTCTTTGGAGTAATACAAGTCTTAGCATCATCATCATCATCATCAACAGCCTTTTACAGTCCACTGTTGGACATAGGCCTCTCCTTAGCAAGGAGGTTTTGGTCTACTATATCAAGCTGGCCAGACGGGTTGGAATAGGGTTTGTTTTAAGTTTTCATTCTCTTTCTAATGATATTTTCCTGAATAGTTTCTTCCCTTAGTCGCTTCTTACGATGCCCACAGGAAGAAGAGGAGTGGTAACACTATGTATTCTTAAACAGTTTAGCATCCCTAAATTAAATTTGAAAGAAAAACGCAAACTTAAAGCAATATGTTTACGCATTCTTTTTAATTATATTCTGAACGTTTTAGTCAAATTGTTAGAACCAGAAACGAAAGGTTTTTCAGTGTTTTTAACGAAGTAAAAACTTGGCTACAATCGATAACGACAGAAAATCGATTTATCGACCTCTACATAATTAATGCGCATCAGAAGAGGATTATAGAAAGTAGCAAACAGTATTCGACGATATACGAAAGGCAAACGAGCAAAAATGTCACCGAATGATAAGTGACCACCGCCACCCACATGTGTGGACAGTCCCTCCTCTTAAAATTAGGGCCAGAATGAGGGACGAATGCGTTAGGTCGTTTGTGCTTTGCTAGGAGGGATCTGGATGTCGTAATAACAGCTGTTCCCAGATCCTTCTTATTTCAGGCGGTCCGATTCGGTCTCTGGGTCCGATTCTGACACACCACCCCGCCGTAAACCCCGGTGGGTTGACGGCCCGAGGAGGTTTCCACACGTTAAAAAAAAAACAGAAGGGTCGTTTGTGCTCTGGCAACTTCACTCACTTGGTAGTTATATTAGTTTTCTTAATTTTGCCCCACCCCTCAGTAAATGATAAGTACGTCCATAATGCCGAGGTCTAATTTGCTACTGCAAGTCTCTACTTACTGACATCTCGCGGCCCTGTGTTACGAGCACCTGTATTTTACTTTATAAAAATGTTTTTACATAACACCGTTCTACTAAATTACTTTATATCAATATAAAAATAAAAAGCTTTCGAAAATACATAAAATAAAGCAGTTTATGACTCTAATATAGAGTTTTTTCTCGATGTAACGTGATCGTCTCTTGTTTCTTAGAGACGTTTCTGGAACAATAGATCTTCTTTGTCATTAGGTGTGTATTATTTGGCGTCCCTTAACTGAAATATCAGGTTATTTCTGTATTTTTACTCTTTTATATAAATCACTTGGGTTAGAACTAAGAAATTCGTGAATGGTGTAAATATTTTATAAAGAACCTTTTTATTTTTATATTAAGAGTCTGCCAAAGTGACTCTACTCTGCCTGATGGAAAGCATAAATAGAATTCAAGAGTTGTGGTCACCATACTCATTGCAAATGCAGCAATGCAGTATGGTAACCCACACTATGGCGGCCTTGTAAGATGCTTTTTTACACCCCGCTTGGAGACATAAAAGGCATGACATCGTGACAGTGTAGGGCTTATACAGTTACCACAATAACTATCACCCCTGCATCAATGGGCCTCCGGTCTCACACTCACCAACAAAACACGACAACACGGATACTGGAGGTTAAGGTTGGTCGTCTGTGGGAGGGTAGTACTGTCCCGGTCGAGCCGGCCCGTTCGTGCTGAAATCAGCGTGGCTCTACTACCTATCAAATCACTATTTTATAATTTATGCATTTTGGTGGTACATTTTACTGAGAAACCATTTTTTCTCAGTAAAATGAAAGAAAGAAAGAATCTCTTTCATATTCTCAAGTAAGCGTATCACCACATATTTGGACTTTGATTTGATAATTTCAAGTCATGTCTAAATGTGTTCTACATGGGGGTCGCCCGAATTATATTCAAGGGAGTGCATCTACATTCACAAATACTAATAACTACCATGTAATATAGAATTATACTAGGGTATAATCTATAAAATCGACTTCTTTTATGAAATAAATTAAAAATATGTGTATTTCTGTGCATTTTCTTTTCTGCTAGGGAGGTGCAAGTGCACCCTCTTGCACCCCCCTCCCGGCGTCCATGGAGTTGTATTATAAATATTTCATTAAAAATGTTATCAACGAGACTGTTACTACTAGCGCCATCTGCTGAAAAACTAAAGAACTAATATAGATGTAAACAAAATGTTTACTTAAGTTCTGTTTTGTTTGCTAATTTTAAAATACCTCTTATAATATAATTAATTTTATATACATGTATGTTTATTTATTGTTTATGTACTGTTTATGTAAAATAATATTTTATTAGTAATGTATGTCAACTTCATTATTTTACCTTTGTACCTACCGGATCGTGTTTCTACATCACCTGAAGGTTGACTGGGAAAGAATGCCCCATGGCATTAAGTCTGCCTTTGTAGAACATGTGCATCAAGAATAAATAAATAAATAAATATTGTGAAGCTGAAGAGTGTGTTAGTTCGGTTGAAAGCACTAATAGCTAGGTAGTAGAACTACGCTGATTTCAGCACGAGCGGGCCGGCTCGACCGGTGCAGTACTACCCTCCCACAAAAAACCAACCTAAGGCGCCAGCATCCGTGTTGTCGTGTTTCGTTGATGAGTGTGAGACCGGAGGCCCATTGATGTAGGGGTGACAGTTATCGTGGTAACTGTGTAAGACTTAGACTGTCACGATGACTGTCATACCTTTTACGTATCCAAGTGGGGTGTGTAAAGGCATTTCACAAGGCCACCACAGTGTGGGTCACCATACTGCATTGTCTGCATTTGCGATGAGTATGTTGATCATAACTCTTGGATTCTATTCATGTTTTCCATCAGGCAGAGTAGAGTCACTTTGGCAGGCTCTTAATATATATATGTTTATAAAAAAAAATCTGGAATTACTGGGTTCGAATTGAAAACTTACTCCTTTTAGAAGCCAAGCCAAAGAATGAAAAACGTTGCCAAAACTGAGATACTCTATTCCTTTTTAGAGGATATACAATACAACTCCCGCATTAGAAACAAAGCTTGTGTCGGGGGGATTTTTCGGCACCATAATTTGTGAATCACACAAAGTGTTGTCCTATATGGGGTTTGAATTTGACCGCTTGACCTATCATATCCGTGCAGTCAAGTTTTTTATTGAATGAGTGAGCTTACTTGAGCCTAAACGAGCTACCCTCGCTCTTAAACGGCGTAATCCGCTTGTGGCTCTCGAGTTACAGGTGTCTATGGTGGGCAGGTGAATTTACTACTTGGTATTTGCCCCCCCCCATCCATAACCCGACAAAAAATCGACGACGGTACAGATTTACCCGCTTCTTTGTCTATATATCTGATTGTCAACCTGTATCCTAAAAAAAATACGTTTACGCCATATTTTCGCGTGATGACGGATTAAGAATTCAGAATGTTACCAGGGGTACCTTATTCATCAGGGGGGTAAGAGGTGACTGAAAGAGCAAACCACGTAGGACAACGTTACTGCAAGAAGCAGGAAAACTTGATGCAAATTCTGGTGAACCACACTCGCCAGACCAAAACCTCCTTTGTGAAGAGAGGCCTATGTCCAGCAGTGGATTATAAAAGGCTATTGATGTGATGATGTGATACCAACAGCTTCAACCATATAATGTGAATCAGTATTAAATTAAAACACAGTGTAATCAAGCGTAAAGTAAATACTCATTTTTACAGGTGTATTACACTGTCGAGATTAAAAACGGCAAAAAATTGGTGCATTTTTCTTACAAACCATTTTTCAGAATGAAATATTACTGCCACAAGTTAAATAAAAATTTATTTATGCATACATCATGCACTTTATGTACATAGGCGAACTTAATCCCTAAGGCATTCTCTACCAGTCGACCTTTGGGTGACGCAGAGAAAATAGAAAGTAGGTGCGTTTCAGGTGATGTTGAATAAAAGAAGTAAACATGTACAAACTTATCGTGTACTAAAATTGATACAAATACATAAATACGTACATATACATACTTAAGTTGATATAAATCTATGTACATACATACATACTCGTACACAAATAAATATCATAACAAGTATAATGATGATAATTATGTAAGAAGAGCCTTATGCCCAATAGTAGACTATGAAAAGCTGTTGATGATAATTTTTTTCAGCTGTCTTAGGTATTTTTTTTTTAAAAAGACAACACCCGAATTAGGAGTAAATCCTGTATCGCGGGGGACTTTACAAACAGACAAGAAACGGACACAAAGAACACCCAGACTCAGAACGAGAATTTGTGGATCACACAAAGTGTTGTCCCATGTGGGGTTTGAACCCACAACACTTAGCACAGTAGTGAGCGGCGTGGTGACCGCTTAAACCACTAGGCCAACCGTGCAGTCCGTGCTTGTTTCAATAAAATGTTAGTTTGTTCCAATAAAAATTGTAAAAAGTTTTCGTAAGCTAACAGGTAAATAATATCTGCGATCTTATTTTACAGAGTAATTCTAGCTATAGCCAAACTAAACAGAGCTTGTGGGTCTGGAACATGATGAACATTCTGCATATAACATATTACTTATTCTTAAAAACTACTAACACAAGTTTAAAAACAAATCTAGGACTCCAGTTGTAGCAGTAACCACCTTGCCACCGCTCTATATCTGTTATATGTGTATAACAGTAAGACATTGTTTTATATTATCACACATCTCATATACGTCAGTGTATATACATATACATTTGTAAGTTGATTTTCTATCTTAGCTACAATAAAGGATTTATCATTTAACTGACCGTAGTCTATGGTAGGCAAAAATAAAATTTTGCAGATGTTTTCGAAAACACATTTGGTAGAGAATTAAATACCTATTAACGTTTTTTATATGGTTTCTTTCTTCGAATGGCACTTAAAACTAAATTATGGCAATCGGAAGTACTAAGTGTCAGTCGAACGTCTTTGGCGTGTGGTGTACTTAATTATAACTCTGGCGATAATCATTAAGTGATTATTTTATTTGTTATTTCATTTCAATTGTCCCACAGGATTATTTTTTTTTTGTCTATATGAAGATCCTGTCAAAGTGACTCTACTCTATCTGGTAGAAAGCATGAATAGAATCCAAGGGTTGTCATCACCATACTCATTACAAATGCAGACAATGTAGTATGGCACATCATGGCGGCCTAGTGAGATACCGCCCGTTTGTGGACGTAAAAGGCATGACAGTCATCGTGGCAGTGTAAGGCTCACACACAACGTTAACTGTCACCCCTGCATTAATGAACCGCTGTCGCGCTCTCCCCACCGGAACACGACAGCACGGATACTGTCGCTTTTAGTTGGTGTTCTGCGAGAGGGCAGTACTGTTCTGGTCGAGCCAGCTCATTCATACTGAAATCAGCGTGGCTCTAATACCTACACTATCTACTTAAAGCTTGTCCATCTGTGTGTGTGTGTGTCTACTCCATCTGTTCCTAACACTCCCTAACCACATTAATATTATAAAGTTGTAAGTTTATTATTATCTTTGTTTGTTTGTTACTTGTTCATACTTAAATAGCTGAACCAATTTTGTTAAAATTTTGTATGGAGGTAGCTGGCACTTTGGGTTACTACATGGTCTACTTTCATCGGTGCTGGTGCCTTCTAGCTGTAAACATATCTGTAAAAGATTTACTTGCAGAAGTAGATATCATTTATCGCGTAAAAACGTAGTGTGCGCATGGGATGAGTAAGGTGCTTCAACATCCATGGGTAACACTGCGAGGCGAAGTTAGTCCACCCATATTCTATATAAGAAAGAAAGAGCATAAAGCATAAACCATAAAGAAAGAGAGAGAGAGCATAAAGAGCTTATCCATACAAGCTATATTCGTATTTTTAAACTGATTATCAAACTCCTAAATGTCTCATTTACTAAATTGCATTGTTGCTGGGAGTTGCCCCCTATTAAATGAGATCTAAGTGTCTCAGTAGTGTTTAATTCCGCCTATCCCTACTGGGACAGGTCTAACGTAGGGCTGTATTTTAGCCAATAATCTAGTTCAACTCACGTAATTTTAGGTCAGTCTATTGCCGTCGACGGTGTACTTTGGGAAAATTAATTGGAAAAACTGGGCGTGGCGTGGAAAAACTTGGAAAAACTATTAAAAATGGAACATTCACTACACTCCTAATCTATCCATACATTGAAATACTTGCCGTCATGTTTTTATTGTTTTTTTTTTACTGGTAAACATAACACTGAAAGTATATAGTCAAATAACTTAATACGTCACATTACCGATGTTTTTAAATACGGAACTTTTGAGTAAAAATCCTTATTTTTGGTTTCTTCATATCTTCTTCTGTATATGAAAAATAACAAATACAACAAAGAAATAATTGAAAAAAAACTCGACTTCCAATATGTTTAAATAACCAATGTATCATCGAGGCTCTTTTCCAAATTAGATTGGGGTCAACTTCAAGTCTACCACGATACGACTGAGCTTCTACTTGCCGAGTGAGTGTTATCAGCCACAACCTGGCTAATACTGCTTAACCTTGCAATGTTTTATCTTAGTTACCACTGAGCCAATAGCTCCTTTACATAATTAGTTTTAGTTTCGCAATTAAACGAATCTAACGACACTACGCAAAACAAAACCCATCGGGCTTTTCGAAGGACGTATAATCCAAATTTGAAAACTTTACAAAAAATATTAGCATTATTCGGACATACAAACACTCAAACGTGTGTGTAAACTGGTAAAAATAAAACCACCATTTTGTAAGTCTGTTCATAAACGGTCTTAGTCGCCTTCATTTTAAATTTACATACAATTAATATTACCTAAGACTTTCTTTAAAGGCTTCCTTGAATAGACAGGGTGGGCCAAGAATTCGTTAACATTTGAATCTAATATCCCGCGCAAACATGTTAGGGACCGATGCTCGACGCTACTGGAATTTGCTGACTACAATCGTAACGCATGTTTTCAACAGGATGGAGCTACTTGTCACACATCCAATAAGTCCCTGCCAGGGGTCAAAGAGATGTTTCCGAAAAAGCTGATTTCCAGACGAAGTGACATTCCATGGCGATCCAGAAGTCTAAATCTATCCCCAGCAGACTTATTTTTAAGGATTTATTTGAAAAATCGTGTCTATATCAATAAACCAAATACACTACGTCAATTAAAAGAAACAATCAGAGAACAGATGTTGGTGATCTCACGGTCTCCTTGCCGACGAGTATTCGAAAATTTCGGTGTTCGCTTAGAAGAATGCTAACGTCGAAATGGTGGTAATATAGACGATGTAATTTTTAAAAAATAAAGAACTACTAATTAGCTTTCTAGTAAATAAATAATTTCGATAACATATCAAATGTTTTGTTTGACGATTTTTTCAAATGTTAACAAATTCGTGGCCCATCCTATATAACACGATTTCTCGTATGATATAAGCATTACCTTTATGACAAGTCTATTGATCCGGTCAAATGTCCGGTAATTTTTTTATTACCTTGTACGGCTTCCGACTTTACAATGCTACGGGTGGTTTAGCTTGTGTTTAATCCCCGACATCATTATATTAGGGTAGTCACTACCCGAAGTTTTAATGCTCCATTATTGGGGCTGTAGTTTGATACTATTTAACCTGTCGTCTGTCTTAAGATTTCTATTAAAATAGTGCTATCGAATAGTACAGACATATATACATTCTAGGTAGTAGAGCCACTCGGCTCGACCGGGGCAGTACTACCCTCTCACAGAAGACCAACCTAAAGCGACAGCATCCGTGTTGTTGTGTTTCGTTGGTGAGTGTGAGACCGGAGGCCCATTGATGCAGGGGTGACAGTTATCGTGGTTACTGTGTAAGTCTTACACTGTCACGATGACTGTCATACCTTTTACGTCCCCAAGCGGGGTGTGAAAAAGCATCTCACAAGGCCGCCATAGTGTGGGTCACCATACTGCATTGTCTTTTCTCTCTTCTCTTCTCTCTCTGTCTCTTTGCCTGATGAAAAGTATAATAAATAGCATCTAAGAGTGGTGGTTACCGTACTTGTTGCAAATTCAGTCAATGTAGTATGGTGACCCATTTTATGCTAGCCTAGTGAGATGCTTTTTCACGTCCCGCTTGGGGACGTAAAAGTTAACATGACATGACGGTCCTCGTGGCAGTGTAAGGCTCACACACTTACTACGATAACTGTCGCCTAGCATCAATGAGTCTACGATTTTACACTCACCAACGAAACACGACAGCACAGATGCTATCGCTTTAGGTTAGGTCTTCTGTGAGAGAGTAGTACTGCTCCGGTCGAGCCAGTCCGTTCGCGCTAAAATCAGCGTGGCTCTACTGCTGTACATAAATACATACTTTGAACACAGACTAAAATACGAAATTGTTAAGAACGCACCTCCAATTATCTCACTAACAACTGCTTACTGTATCCTGATTTAAATGCCCTTAATTATAAACTTAATAAAGGGATAAGGCATTCCAATGTCTACAATGGCGTTCTATTGTTTCTGTATACCTCGGACGGGTAACAAGCATGAGTGTAGGATATACATGGTTATTAATAAACTAACCCAATTTTACACATGGTTACCGATCCTAAGATAAGTACCATATATCACAGGCATTCTCTAATTTGGGTTTACGGTCCTTCGCTATAAATATCTTTGCAGATTTGGTAACAGTGGACTTAAAATAAACAATTACTGAAACGAACATCTGAGACGTTTGCCGTGACAGAACCATGCAGAAAACCGTTTCTAAGCATTTTTTTCTTGCTTATCATTGAGCGAGAATATTCATAGTCAGTATAATTTTAACTTATTTTTTATTCTAGGCCTATGAAAGTGACTATACTCTGCCAGATGGAAAGCATGAACATAATCAACAGTGGTGGTCAACACTATGGTGGCCTAGGCACACTATGGCGGCCTAGACTCTTCGTTCGTTGTATAAACTCTATCGTTGAATGACGGGTCAAGTTACGCTAACGCGTTTTATTAAAGATAAAGAATAAGATGATCAAATTTTACTTTCATTAGTTTGAATGAAATATGAAGAATACGTTACTGAAATATTAACAAAATTGGTTCGTTACCTTTTAAGGAAACTGGAGATGCAACAAAGCTTTTCAAGTTCCTTAATAAACTTTTTTAATTAGGTATTAATAGTGTTATATTGTTATTGGGACGTCACCAGCCTAAAATGTACTGGTAGTAGTTCAACTTTCGAATTTAGACTACTTTTAGAGTTGCAGTGGTCTGATATATGTTCATCATCATCATCAGCCCATCGCAGTCCACTGCTGGACATAAGCCTCTCCCATTGCACGCCACTCTGATCGATTTTGGGCTCGTTGCATTCAATACCTGACAGCCATCTTGTGCATATCGTCATGATGTACTCGTATATAACTCGGCGGAAAAAACTGTCATTCAGATAAAACCAATTGAACTAATAGCCGACGGCAATGAATCTTGGGATTAATAAAGGCTGAGCTAATGAGGTCCATCAGACTTTAAGGAAATAGCAGATGTAGAAGTTGAGCTTATCGATGTCCGTTTAAGAACATTCATTATTGGGCGTTACTCGTGTAGTTCGTTCAAAATAGATTAAACTTTATAAACAAATTAGTACAAAAAATCGTTATAAATTCAAAAATTCGTTATAAAATGAAAGTGTCGTGTCTATGGTCTAGTAACGTACCTTATCGACGGGCATAGAAGGGCACGCTCGGCACAGGTTCCAGAATGAGCCGATCATCTGGGTACGCCGCTGGGCCGTGTCTTGGAGGCGGGGAGGGCACTACTTTACGCCCTACTGCTCAAGGGCTGATGGGGCATTCGCTGCTGGAATAGAAAAATAATGAGTTAGATTGTATTTGGTCTGAGTGACGTAATTTTTTTTTATATTAGAAACCTACCAAAGTAACTCTACTCTGTCTGATGGAAAGCATGAATAGAATCCAAGTGGTGTTGTCACCACACTCATCGCAAGATTATGGCGGCCTAGTGAGTTTTCACGTCCCCATTTAAAGGACCCGAGATCATAATACTTGTCGAGCCTTCCAGCTAAGCTAGGGGAGTCACCCAGAATAATACTCGTTCGAAAATCATTTATTCATTTGCTTGGATTCGTTACTGTTTCAGTTAATGATTAAATTGCCATCTAATAATATTATACACAGGTATGTATGTGATTCTGAACCTAAGTCTGAAGATGATTGGTCTTTAAGCAAACAATAAGCTTGTGAGATTCTAAAGTAAAATCTAATATATAAAATTCCCGTGTCACAGTTTTCGTTGCCATACTCCTCCGAAACGGCTTGACCGATTTTGATGAAATTTTTTGTGCTTATCCGGTATCTATGAGAATCGGCCAACATTTATTTTTCATCCCCCTAAATGTTAGGGGTAGTACAACTCTAAATATTTTTTTTAATTTTTTGACAAAATTTTTAATTTCTTTTTTTTTATGATACAACATACAAAAATACATACAATCCTCAATTTTCACCCTTCTACGATCAACCCTTATTTTTTAATATTTTAGTAAAAATGGCAAAACAACGTTTGCCGGGTCAGCTAGTAACTAATATATGTGTGTATCTTATTTAGAGTTGAATGGGTTTGAACCATTCAATTACTTTTTAAACTCAACCCTTGATAAAGGTACGGCGTAGAAGGATTCATATCTTCTTTTATTATAGTATCTAAATATGTTCCTTTAAAATTGATTTGATTTGTTTGGTATTTGTTTGTTAAGCCTTAGAACAATATTGTTGAGTTCGAAATGTTTTTTTTTGATAATAGTTATTGTAATCTATTGTTGTCCAAGCTGTGTCCTACCTGTGAGTGATGAGATGCTTAGTTTTAAGATATATGTAAAATTACACTGTAATAGTGTATGAGCGGTTGATGGCCTAATTAATAAATATAATTGAAATCATTCAGAGCTTCTTCGTCTTCCTAAAATCTTCCAGAGCGCTGCTAAAATTAAATCACAGTATTAGTCATTGCTATCCATTGCCCTAAGTTGACGTCTTCCGATTCTAATCAACTTTTTTAACCGTTTCCTAACAGGTAAGGTATTAAAGGTATTATTAATTCGAGTAATAGATTGTCAATGATTTTAATACACTTAATAAATATATAAAAAATTCGGGCATTTGACACACAACGTCATCTAGTTTTTCAAACTAAGCAGAGCTTGTGCTATGATAACTAGACTGACTGATAGAATACTTATATACTTTTTTTTTGTAAATACATACATATTATACATAGAAGACACTCAAACTTCAAAACAAATATTTGCAGATCCTACAAATATTTGGTCCTACCTAGGTATCAAACCTGAGACCTCAAGCACAGCAGTCACATTCACTATCGCTGCGTCACCGAGGCAGTTAATAATGTACAAATATTATAATATTAATTGATAATAATAGCTAATTAACTAATTATAATTAATTATAATTAGTAGTGTATGTTTAATAATGTATTAAGCGCATATTTTTTTGATATCCCTACTAATGTTATAAATGCGAATGTATGTTTGTAACGGTTTCACACGAACTCTACTAAACCGATCATCATGAAATTTTGTACACATGTTCTTGGAAGTATTAGAAGTAACGTAGGATACTTTTTATTAAAAAGAAAATATTTATTTAAAATGATCTGTTACGAAACTTAATGTGGCAGACCAAATTCCACGCGAGCGAAGTCGCAGGTAAAAGCTAGTAAGAAATACGTTAGGTATAAGACAGAATCTTAATTAGACCTTGTTCTCAATGGAAAGTTGAAATAGCCGCTCTCTACTGCACTGAGTGCTCTGGGTTCAGACCCCACATAGGACAACACTAATCTACAAATTATTTTCTGAGTCTGGGTGTTTTTTGTGTACGTTTATTTAATGTTTATAAAGGCCCCTGTGTCAGATCAATCAGATGTTGTCTTCAAAAAATATAAAAAGAAAAAAAAGCGTATGTACTTATGCTATGTTTGCAGAGAAAACGACAAATACAGTAGAGCATAGATAGTAGAGCCACGCTGATTTCAGCAGGCTCGACCGAGGCAGTACTACCCTCTCACAGAAGACCAACCTAAAGCGCCAGCATCCGTGTTGTCGTGTTTCGTTGGTGAGTGAGAGACCGGAGGCCCATTGATGCTGGGATGACAGTTATCATGGTAACTGTGTAAGCCTTACACTGTCACGATGACTGTCCTGCCTTTTACGTCCCCAAGCAGGGTGTGAAAAAGCATCTCACAAGGCCGCCAAAGTGTGGGTCACCATACTGCATTGTCTGCATTTGCAATGAGTATGGTGATTACAACTCTTGGATTCTATTCATGCTTTCCAGACAGAGTAGAGCTTTGGCAGGTTCTTAATATAGAAAAAAAAATACTAATAGAAAAAAGGATTTTAATACATTAAAAGAAGGTTCAATAAACTTTATTTAAATATTATCAAATAATTATTTATACGTAACAAAAAACTAAAATGTTGACTAGCCAATATAATGGTGTCGGTTTTTCGTGACGGTGAGCGCACACGTCGTAAAAATTTACTCTCATCATTTTTCACTAACGCGCCAGATAAAGTATAACATCAAAAAGTTTTCTGAAATTGGCATCATCTCTCCTAGTATTTCCTTTACTGATTTTATCGTAAAAACCTTTACAAAAACCAAGCACTCTACAAAAAATTATACGTCGACTATTATGGTGCGGAAATATGTGAAGGAGCGGGTGTAATGTTCCTCCAATCCAAAGGGAGGTTCGGACCAGGCGAGGTGATCATACTTGGTGGGCCACAACCCCAGTATTGATGTTGGGATGTTGTGTATATGCTAATCGTCGCAAGAATCTCTATATCACGATTCAGGATAGTTTATCACTCCGTCGTTCATTGTGTCTTTGCTAGATGGCGCAGTAGTGTGTATTTTTAAATTGCGCTGTATGTGCAAGTCGCCACAACTGTATAAATAGATATTTTTTCCATGCGTTATATATTAAGGATATCTTTCCCATGGCAGCAAAATTACGTTCAAAAATTCCTTTAAATAACCTGGCGAGTCTCCAAGTCGTCTAGCCACTGCAATCACATGAGAATTTTATTACTAGCGCCGAAATGGACGGTCAAAACAAATGCGTATGCAGTCTATGAGAACATTGAGTCACAAACTTTGTTTTCGTCTGAAACATTTGAAATGTGTTGTTGTACATAATATAGCGAAGTCTTCATAAAATCAACCCGTCGATTGAAGTGAGATATTAAGATCCAGTTTTACCACTTACTGATAATGTCTTTGTTAGACTATTTTAAACTTATCTACCTGATAATTATAGATTTCGTGTTACAAGTCTCGGATGTATCTAATATATAAAATTCTCGTGTCACAGTTTTCGTTGCCATACTCCTCCGAAACGGCTTGACCGATTTTGATGAAATTTTTTGTGCTTATCCGGTATCTATGAGAATCGGCCAACATCTATTTTTCATCCCCCTAAATGTTAGGGGTAGTACAACCCTAAATTTTTTTTTTAATTTTTTAGATAAAATTTTTAATTTCTATTTTTTTATGATACAACATACAAAAATACATACAATCCTCAATTTTCACCCTTCTACGATCAACCCTTATTTTTTAATAGCCATTTTAGTAATTTAATCATTTTTCCTCTCCGGTCGAAAACTGATCAATCGTCATTTTTATATGGCAAAATAACGTTTGCCGGGTCAGCTAGTGTATATATATATATATATATATCATGAAATATATATCAAATCAAACTATCGCCGTCCACTGCTGAATGACGGAGCGCCTATAACAATTATCCTGATTTTGGGCATTTCTCATCCATCCACATTTTCCATTAATCCATCATTTCGTGTATATCATATGTCAAATATGACTGCCTCGGTGGCGCAGTGGTAGCGTATACGACTGCGGTGCTTGAGGTCTCGGATTCTATCCTGGGTCGAACTGAATGTTTGCATCTGCAAATATTTGTTCCGGAGTTTGGGTGTTTTTTATGTATAAAATGTATGTGTTTACAAAAAAAAAATATGTCAATAGTCTAGTACCCATAGTACAAGCTTTGCTTAGTTTGGGACTAGATGGCGTTGTGTGTCAGATATCCGAAATATTTATTAATTTATTTTATTATTTATTTAAAAAAAGGTGTTATATGTTAGGAAACCATCTGAAATTTTATCAGGAATTAGAAAAACTGATCCTCATCCTCAACTGTTCATATATTTTTATTTTTTTCACTTTACTAGTTAACGGACGAATTTTTTTCGAGTCTTTCAAAAGAAATAAGTTTATGCTGTTTCAGCCATATTTTCATTAATGTTCGACTTCTATTGGCCGCAGCGTGAAGTTATATAGACTAAAGCCTACCTACATAAATGAGATATCCAACTTCAAGATTTTTTTATTTATTTCTCTTTATTGTATTCATTAAATAAAACAAAAGAAGAATTGAGTTACAAAATATGTTAATGTAACCATCGGCGATCTTATCGCTCACGGTGATTTCCTCCAGACAACCTTAACACGGACACCAGTTGTTTGAATATTTTAATATCAATTTTAATATCATCATACACAAATACACATCCACTTATGTTACACGTATACCAATACACATACATACATCTATACAAACTCATATACACACATATATATATATATATATATATATACTGTATATAGCATTCACAATGACAAATAGCAATCCTTTACAAGCTTTTTAAAAACACTCAAGGTGTTTTTTTGTCGGATTATTTCAGACAAATTATTCCAAAGCCTTACTGCCTGCACGGTAATAGAGTTATCTGCAAACTGAGTGGAATGTTTCGGCATTTTTAGTTTTAAATTCTCAGATGACCTCAGGTCCCTGCAATGTGTGTTCTAAGAATTATGTAATTGGATCTGCTAGTTAATAAAGTTAACACGTACTAAGCTCTAACTTTATCGTATTAACATTTAGATTTATATATATTATTTTGACAAAAATGGAGCCGAATTAAACGGTTCGGTTCTTCCTTCCTGTGCGAATCAGTTAAAGTCTGGAACTCATTACTAGCGCACGTGTTGCCCTCCCACTACGATCCCGGGTCCTTTAAGCGAGGCGTGAAGAAGCAACTCACTAGGCCTCCATAGCGTGGGTCGCCATACTGCATTGTCTTCATTCGCAGTATGGCGACCACCGCTTTTGGATTCTATTCATGCTTTTCATCAAGCAAAATAGAGTCACTTTGGTAGGTTTCTATTAAAAGAAAAAACGATTGATGATAGTTTAAGTTAAATAATGTACTTCTAGTCGACGTCGGCCGCGGTTTCCAGAAGCAGAAAATATTAAAGTGCACAAGTGTGTGCGTAAACACAGGTTGCACTCTCTGTTCCCTCACTCTCACAATCCGACACGATCAGGGAGAGATCAGGCACAGCACCGACGGCTTTACGTGCTCTCCGAGGTTCCAAACTCCGGGATGTTATTCAGTATTTCTATAACCAGGAAAATTCAGTAGCATTTTATGACCCGACCCGGACATATGACACAAACAGGGAGGATACTCCGACTACGTGAGGTGGTCATGCCTGGCTGGCCACGGTCCAACAGTTGATGTTGAGATGTTGTATATATGCTAATTGCCGCGCGAATCTCTATTTCGCGATACAGAATTAGTAGTTGCTCCGTTGTTCTTTATACTCCGTAGTTCGATTTGTCTTCGCTAGATGGCGCTGTAGTATATCTTGCCTTGAAGTTGCCACATTATTATTTTAGAGATAGAAATGGGTAAATTAAATGTTATTAATAATTAACTCAATGACACCTCTTGATCGGTAGTCGCTAACTGCTAGACTAACGAGGCAGTTAAGCACGTAAAGTATGAAGCTAATATCTTGTACTAAAGTTGGGTGTAGTAAGAAAACGTTTCATGTATCTATTAAGTATGTTATAATAACACAAGTTCGCTCACGTGCTCAGAAAGCCTCGGATTTTATGGGTAGGTTATGAAGTAGGGTTAATGGGGTAACTTCCAAAGTCTATTGAGTTAGAATGAGGTAAATGTACTTTCTTATAGTCCTTATATGTATTTAGATACTACTTTATTATAAGCAGAATATGCCTAACTTCTAAAATAGGAATAAGGTTTGCCTAAACCGAAGTCTTTTGGGCGCTAATTACTGTAGGGAGGTCTCTCCTTAGAAGTGCTTTGTGGTGTTGTTGTCTTGTATTATTTGCTTCCTTTGTCAGACCTTTCGACTCCAACAGAATGAATAGGGGTGGTAATATAGAATATACATATAACATACATATACAACTATGGTATCTTCAGGTCTTGGTTGACTAAAACTAAACTAAATACTAACAAACCGAAGACGTTTTATTTCTATTGACTGCCTTAATTCCGGTAGAAAGAATTATTCTAAACAGCCACGTATTGTAACGTGTAAATTTATAGTTTTTTTCTGAATAGTAGAATACGTCGGCAGTTAACAAAAGACATCTGCTTTGTTACCCATTTCTATCTCTAATATAATAATGTGGCGACTTCCACATACAGTGCGAATAGAAAAATGTACTACAGCGCCATCTAGCGAAGACACATCGAACTACGGAGTATAATGAAAAACGGAGCAATTACTAATTCTGTATCGCGAAATAGAGATTCGCGTGGCAATTAGCACATACAACATCTCAACATTAACCGTTGAACCGCGGCCCGCCAGACATGATCACCTCGTCTAGTCGTAGGATCCTGCCTTTGTGTCGGAGGGACATGACATCCCATCCGTCCACAATATTAATTCCTCGTCTTGACATTCACGAGCGGCTGTCTGATTTGAAATTAGACAGAGCCTGTACTATGGTAACTACACTAGGAACTGATAGACATACTTATAAAATGTACCGTAGATAAATTACACTTAAACATGAAAGAACATGCTCATCACACAATTATTTTGTCCATTTTCCTAGCTTTTTAGCCGACTTTTGACTCAAAGAGAATCACTCATCCCAAGATTAATACACCAGTCAAACCAATTACATATGTAAGAATGAAATCACTTTATATTGCAAATATGTACTTTAAATTCCAAACACAAAGAGCTGTCTCGTTTGAACGATTCTCGATCGTCATATAAAACCATCTCAATCAGGGTTGTCAATATTCTTTTGAGCTGAATTACAGCATTTTCTGGGAAGGGAAAAATATGGTCTAATTAATGAGAATTTAACTAGAATACAGATTAAGAGCCTTAGATGATAAGAACAATAATCACATCACTAGTTAACACAGGAGGAAACACATCACCTGACGGTAAATGATTAACGCCGTCCATGGACACCTACAGGAATCACAAATGCGATGTTTACAGCCCTTTTGCTCTCGATACGCCACTATTTTCTCGATACACGAATGGACGTATTCTTGATGATGCCTCTAGCTAATTGATTCTCACAGGATTTACTTCTCGAGGTAGCGCATGATATAGGTTTCAAGATTGACAAGTTAGTTGCAAATTGAAAGCTTTAATTAATATGCTGTCGTCATTTTATTTAACCATATATTTAGTACGGTTGGCAACCCTATTCTTAACGGTTTGCTCTAACATCGTATCTCCACAGCAAACTGTATAGAAACGTCCAAAATGTTTATGGACTGTAGACAAATTGTAGTCGATCGCTGACTGTATAATGACGCACTGAAATTAGATTGGAGGTAGCGTTAACAAAAAAGCAATTGTTGATTTCGTTATGGTTTTGTAGCCAAAAGGAATCGTTTTGTTGTAATACTTTTGTAGTTCATTTAAACTAATTCTTAAAGTGTTTTTACGTACTGGTTTTTAAGTCAGATGTTTTTAGGAACGATAGGTTTTGAGGCACTTGGCTGGTTAAGTATTTTCTGATCTATTACAGAAGACTGTTACATCAGTTCGATAGACAGAAATTTGTTTTTTTTTATATTAAAAATAAGTAGTAATTAACTAATGACTGCATTGATGGCGTCGGACCAAATGTTTGTATGATTTGCAAATATTTGTTTTGGAGTTTGGGTGTTTTCTATGTATGTTATTTATATATATACAGAGAAAAAGTATATAAGTATTCTATCAGTCAGTCTAGTTATCACAGTACAAGTTCTGCTTAGTTTGAAACTAGAGGATTTTGCGTGTCAAACGTCCGAAATATCTATTTTTATATCTTACTAGCTGACCCGGCAAACGTTGCTTTGCCATATAAATTATTTCTAAGTAATTTGAGCGGGATGAAAAATGATTGAATTACTAAAATGGCTATTAAAAAATAAGGGTTGATCGTAGAAGGGTGAAAATTGAAGATTGTATGTATTTTTGTATGTTGTATCATAAAAAAATAGAAATTAAAAATTTTGTCTGAAAAATTAAAAAAAAATTTAGGGTTGTACTACCCCTAACATTTAGGGGGATGAAAAATAGCTATTGGCCGATTCTCATAGATACCGGATAAGCACAAAAAATTTCATCAAAATCGGTCAAGCCGTTTCGGAGGAGTGTGGCAACGAAAACTGTGACACGAGAATTTTATATATTAGATTATTATTAAATTAACAGTGTTTTCATTACACAATATAAAAACTAATCAAAAGTAACTACGTATTGAGTAATACAGTAAAGAAATCGTAGGAGAGCCATCATCATCATCATGAACTGCTTTTAACAATGCAGTGACATAGGTCTTTGTTTAGAGAGATTTTTTTTCAAGGGTTTCCCTCCCGCTATGATCCAGAGTCCTTTAAGCGGTGCGTGGAAAAGCATCTCACTAGGTTCCCATGGCGTGAGTCACCATACTGCATTGTCTGCATTCCCACTCTTATGACGCTGTGACGACAACTCTTGCATTCTATTCATGCTTTCAATCAGGCAGAGTAGAGTCACTTTGGTACCCCTTAAAAAAATCTATACCACGCTTACCAGACGTATTGGTATAGGATTTGCTTTAAGTTTTCCTTCTCTTAGGAGAGCTATCCGCATAAATGGGTCTGCTCTACAGCATTGACATCACGATCTTACAGAAGACTTGAGAAGAGTCTATTAAGCCAATCTTCTCTTGCTTATCACTGAGTGAGCGAGGTTACCTCAACCTAAAACTTTTTCTAGCTTTTATTAATACTAAGATTATTTGAGATGTACTGTTAGTTTTATTTTTAAGATCCTGACATGTTTCAACTGGTTTTAGGAGAATATCAGTTTTTCCTGGAGTGACTGATATTGGGCCTTCACCATCTTAAAATAACTTTATAAAAAACAAGATCTAACTTCTTCCATCGTGGATGATGAACTACGAGTATCTACCAAGGTTTAAGTTTCTAAATGTGAAAGTGTGCTTGAAGGAAGAGCCTGTAAGTATTTTGTGCTTAATATCTTAATGAGCCTTTTTCCTGGGAAGATTAAAAAAAGATCCGCTAGGGGCAGCACCGGTGGGGGGTACATATGTTTTGAATTCTCTATTGACAACAACGTTAAACGTACGTTTTATTACTATAAGAATAAATAAATATTGTGGTTAAAAAAATTAAAAAACAAAATTTATCATGCCTACTAAACATTGTGCGTTTGCTAATTGTACATCTGATAGTCGTTACAAGCAGGATGGTGTTAAATTCGTGCCTTTTATAAAACCACAAGTTGACAAAAAAAAATGTTTGGAGTGGATTCACTTATCACGAAGAGCGGATTTAATAGTTGAAAAAATTAAAAAACATACTTATGAGTGAGTAATACATTACTTATACATGTGAGTGCATCATAACCATAACGTACAGTATAATCCTCAAGTTTATAAAGTAAAGCAACAATATGAGAACAGTTCTTTGAAGAAGATGCTGGACACTGACACTGAGCATCTATAATTTTGCTACTATTCTTATCCAAAGCTATACTTATTTTATACTTTACAGTGACTCGAAAAGAAGATTGTACATCTGCTCTTAAGTAATATACCAAATCATTAGCATTATCTTCCAGATTTAACACAAAGTCACTCAGACAATATTGTCTTCCTCTTTGAAGTGCTTTCGAGTTTCCACAATTTGGAAGTTGTTCATCATCGTCTGATAAAGTTGCATTCAAATCTAAAGTATCAATAGGACCGGTAGTGATATAATTATACATGATAGCATAGCCAAAAGAACGAGGGATAGCTTGGGATGGAAAATTTGCCCAGTTTGTAATAGGAAAAGTGCAGGATGTTGAATTTGGTAGAGTTGGATTGGATAATTTCATGCGTTGCTGTTTTTCCGCTAAACATTTACCACCATCAATTCCAATGAAAATTTTTTTATCATTACCATTCGCAATGCATTCTTCAATTCTTAAATAGATAAAGAAAAAAAAACAACAACAAAATTTATTTAAAATTAAATAAATTTATACAACACAATGACATATACGATAACATTTATAAACCAACTAACCTTTCAACTAGGACATTTTTATTACCAGACACGGTTAAGCCACGACATGCCAACCATCGTTTTAAGTCTCGGACAAGATGATCTTGCACTTTTGCAAATTTAAATTTCGCCACAGGTACATCATCTTCCGTTAATTCCATAATAATTCTAGATATTTAACGTTGTTGTCAATAGAGAATTCAAAACATATGTACCCCCCACCGGTGCTGCCCCTAGCGGATCTTTTTTTAATCTTCCCAGGAAAAAGGCTCATTTACTAATATTATAAAAGCAAAAGTTTGTGAGGATCGATGTATGGATTATAAGTCTTTCAGGTAAAAACTACTGAACAGATTAAGAGGCAATTTAACAGTAATATAGCTTCATTCAGAATAGCACATAGTTTTATTTTATTCTTGGCATACCAAAGACTGCCTGATAGAAAGCATAAATAGAATCCAAGAGGTCACCATACTCAGACAAATCAGTATGACGACCCATACTATGGCGGCCTAGGTTACTATTTAATAACCGACATATATGCGGGCGGAGCCATGGACAAAAACTAGAATTAAATAAACTATTAATGTCCATTAATTTGTTTCTTAAGGTAATAAAAACAGGTAACAAATAAGATAGGATGATTACAAAGACATCACAGGTTTAGTTTTAGTTAAAATAAGTACATACAATAACTCTTATTTCACACAACATAATATACAAAGGTTAATTAAACTTAATTTCCAATGAGGTTCAGACTACACAATGAAAGTGGTCAAGTACGAAATATCCTGAAACAACACTGAACACACTAGGTATGATCAAAAGACATTGGTCAGCGTGGTATAGTAGGCCAAAACCTCCTTGCCAAAGAGAGGCTTATGTCCAGCAGTGGACTATTAAAGACCACACAACAACTTCTTAACTAAAAATCTTACTATCGATTAAGAAGATTTTTTTTTCACACGTCTCACACGCGTCTGTCGGATCCCAAAGTAAGTAGGGCCTATACCATGGTAACCAGCTACTCGGCTGGAGAAGGTCTGGGTTCTGCATGTCGTAATAAAAGCTGTTCCAGGATCCCTACTATCTCAGGTGCAGAGTGTCACCGCGCCGCAAACAGTGCAGTGGGTTTGTAGACTTTAAAAAAAATGGTAACCAGGCTGCTTATAAATATACTTATACATTACTAAACAAATATATAATATTAATAAGTTCCACCCAGACACAGAATTATTTGTCATGGGCAGGAATCGAACTCACAACCGCTGGCTTAGCAGTCAGGTTTACTAACCATTAGACCCACAGCCCCGTCAATTATAATAACATTATTTTCGAGAACCCAGTCTAGCATTTTAGAATTCTAACCACGCATAACTGAACAGGCAGAATATATGTGAGTCGATATGTATCAAATTGTTAGGTAAGTATTCCAAGTTTGACCTTTAGGTTATTCTTTAGGATTAGCCTTGAGAACTGCGCAGGCCATGAAGGCTAATCGCCATTTAAATAGCTTGAAATATTCACGTAATACCGTATTACGGAATGGATAGCGTAGTCCAAAGATGGATGACCAAAATAATGTAAAGGAGAAAAATTAACGCAAACCCTATTAAGTTATGATATATATATATATATATATATATATATATATATATATATATATATATATATATATATATATATATATATATATATATATATATCATAACTTAATAGGGTTTGCGTTAATTTATATATATATACTAGCTTACCCCGCGAACTCTGTTCCGCCTTAGAGGCAATAAATAAGCAGATTCTTGATTTTTCACTGAAACACGGTCGAACGGGATGAAAGGTATCCTATGTCCGGCTCCCGGTTCCAAGCTACCTCCTCACCAATTGTCAGCTAAATCCGTCCAGCCGTTCTTGAGTTATAAGTGGTGTAACTAACACCACTTTCTTTTATATATATAGATATATATATATATATATATATATATATATATGATATACAGTCCGTGTGGTGACGGATTAAGAATACATAGTGTTACCACCCCTATTCATCCCGTGGGTGTCGTAAAAGGCGACTAAGGAACCAAATATGCAAGACAACATCATTACAAAGACTATTCCAACCCATCTGGCCAGCGTGGTATAGTAGGCCAAAACCTCCTTGTCTATGTCCAGCAGTGGACTGTAAAAGGCTGTTGACGATTGATGATTGATGATGATAATATGATATATAACAATTACTAAATACACGCTGTTGTCGCTAGCCAGTTGGCGTCTTTATTCACAGTATAGACAGACACCAATGTGCCTCCGGCTTCTCTGAACTATTTCATTTTCAGCTCCGTTTCTTTATCTAATAGACTGGAAGATGATTTACCTGATAGTAAGTCACTACCGCCGCTTTTGCAACTCAAGAGTAAAAGGAAGGAATTGGTTTCCCTTCGCATCACCTCACTCAATTGATGAAAAGCAACGAAGAAGTTGCTTAACACCTTTCTGTGAGTCTTTAGTGCCACTCTCCTAGATCCAAATGTGAAGAAGAATGGCTCTACCACGGTATCTCTTGCGCTCTGTCCGGTTTTCTTACCCCTTTTAACTTTTTTCTTTGTCTGGTCTAAAAGTTATTACGTGTCCAAGAAGGATGATCATCAAACAGGCGGTTAGTCTTTATATAGTTAAAATCTTCGTAATTTTACAGATTAACAATAAAATTAGACAAATTGCATGATAATGACGTTGAAGAGAAAATATTTTAGATTATTTGTCTATGTCAGTTTATCACAACTCTATTATTATATTTATATTCAAATATGAAGAACAGTATCAGTCCTGGGGATGGAAAATTAAGGTCATGACACCCAGTTTACGGCCGTGTGGTGACAGATTAAGAATACATAGTGTTACAACTCCTATTCATCCCGTGGGTGTCGTAAGAGGCGACTAAGGGAAGAAACTATTCAGGAAAATATCATTACAAAGAGAAGGAAAACTTGAAACAAATGCTATTCCAACCCATCCACCAGCCAGATGGAGATTTTGGCCTACTATAATAGGCCAAAATCTCCTCCTAAGGAGAGGCCTATGCCCAGGAGTGGACTGTAAAAGGCTATTGAAGACCCAGTTTATTACAATTCATCATGGTGTAGGTGTATTATAGTCCGTAACCTAATAATATTCCCTCGATTTAGGGTGTTTTTATCATTAATTATCTATTGCATGAATAAGTTTCAGTGGCTTTAATACCTGAAGCATTTATTAGTCAACCAATTAGACGGCAAGAATCAGAAAATTTTGACGGAAATTACTCTTCACAATTTCTGATCTGGACATAGCCCTCAAAGTTCTCCACAATAACCGTCCTGTGCTACCTGCATCCAACAGCTTACCACGACCTTCACTAGTTCGTCGGAACACCTTGTAGAGGGTCTATCCATGCTCCGTCTTGCGGTACGTGGACGCTACTCCAGAAATTTTCGCCCTGGACTTCTTTCAGCTGATGTGATGATGATGATTCCTTCTCTATTGTATTGTTGCTAATGATCACCACTCCATATAGAATTACGATCGATTTTAAACTTAATGTTATCCACATACAATATGCAAGGCCCAATCGTGGACAATGATCTCTAACAGACAACCTTGGGATGAATATGGTATTAAGGTTAAATGGTCAGTACATAAACACATATACATATATATGTGTACATGTAAATATATACAAATACAATATTAAAAGTAATAAATACCTGGCTAGATGCCCAGAGGTCGTAGGTTAGGTTTCCGATTAGAACAAATAGTTGAGTGTGGGCCACAATCATTATATGTGTGTATCTTTAGAAATGTCCAAACATTATCATTGAGAGATATGCCCGGCGTTTGGAGTTCGGGGTGTTACACCCGTGCCTCGGTGAAATGTAAAGCCGTCGGTCTTGCCTCTAATCTCTCCCTGGTCGTGTTGGATAACCGTCCCATTGGATTGTGAGAGTGAGGGAACAGAGAGTGCACTTTTGTTTGCGTATACACTTGTGCACTCCTGCGCAGTTGGCTGGACTACATTGAGACTAGCCGCCGGCTAGTAGTACATTATTTAGAAATATATAAAGTTTGTGAGACGTGTGAAAATTAATTATATGTGTAGTACTACAAAAATAGAGGTAAAATTTTAAATTAATCCTATACCAACTCGTCTGGCCATCGTAGTACGTAGACCATAACCTCATTTCTGAGAGGTCTATGTCCAGCAGTGATCTGCGATAGGCTTTTGATGACGATGTATGAATAGCAAATAAACACGACAATGTTAATAATCATCAATAGCCTTTTACAGTCCACTGTTGGACATAGGCCTCTCCTTAGCAAGGAGGTTTTGGCCTACTATACCACGCTGGCCAGACGGGCTGGAATACGGTTTGTTCAAGTTTTCCTTCTCTTTGTAATGATGTTGTCTTGCATATTTGGTTCCCTTAGTCGTCTTTTACGACACCCACGGGATGAATAGGGGTGGTAACACTATGTATTCTTAATCCGTCACCACACGGACTGTTGATGTTGATAAAGTGTAGAAAGGTAACTATGGTGCCTGAAACTCACCTAAATTTTATCATCAACACTGATGCACTAATGACGCTGGTACAAGAAATTACTCAAGTGACTTGAAAGTCCGAAGGTATCAAACTGTGGAAACTCCCATACCTAAGGATCAATAATCTGGATGGTGATGTCACTTTACCCATAAACGTTGGTTAGTCCCCACCATTAATATTCCTATTACGATCTAATCCAACCTTAATAGTGTATTAAAACTAATGAGTTTTAGACTATGCCGTTGAAGGAAGATGACGTCACCGCCATGGTGTAACTAACGATTTGTGACGTCATACATCTCCATCTCACTAAGATTTGCCCCATGCTCCCCATACATTACCACTATTGATTCGCTTAAGGATATTACGTTTAGTATACAACCGATATATATGCATCATTGAGATGAACCCAGTGGGCAGTTGACGTCGGAGTGATTTGAACGTGCCATTATTATTAAAAAAAAAACATGAATGTGCATCATATCGTAATACGAAATAGGCTGAAGCCTATTTTGGCATTGGATAAATTGGTAAGTAATTTTTTTTATTTCGGTAACACAGACCAATGTTGACATCACTTTTTTTTGACTCGATGACGTTCAATTATCCACGGGTGTGCCTAACAGCTGATGGCGATTAACATTATGTGGATACAATATGGAAAATTACCGTCTAAACAATCCAATAGATTAAATAAAACATTAAAAAAGTAATAAGCATGCTTTGAATGTCATTAACACAGAATTAAAATGGTGTCCATTTATAAAAAAAGTAATAGATAAGAGGTACACTTACGAAATGAGTTTTCCAGCACTAAAATCTCCACACAACGAACAGGTTTCAGAACGTATATTACGGAAATCTAAATATTTGACTTTAAAATTTGAATTTAAAACAAATAAATGTATTTTTTGATAAAAACGCGAGCGCGATTCGGATGTGTTTTTCGCGCTGGGCACCGGCGTGTTAGGCGACTGCCGCAAACTCTTGAAAAATCAATAACTACCCCCCGACAGTGCCCGCATGCGGAACTCGGTACAAAACTTAACACTGCTCACCCGTTTCCGTATTATGTAACGGAGTTAGACAGAGATGGATGTATATCTAACCGTTCGTCGTATAAACAACCCTACTCGACGCGCCAATAAGCTCGCGCAAGATGTCCGCCTGACGTTTGACGTTTACGCGCCAAATGTGACATTTCTGCGTGTTAATTCGATTCTCAATTGTCTTTTCATCGATTCTATTGCTTCATTTGCGTCGTAAAATTGCAAAATAATGACTATTGATTTAGGGAGGCCGTTCTACGTGTGTAGCAATTCTTTTGAATACGTTTTTTAACAATGTGATGTTTTGTTCTGGAATGTTAAGACTGTCAAAATCAAATCGAGAGAAAAATGACGATTAAAATTTTTGACAGATAATACATAAGGTGTAGGTCGTGAAACGTAACCGTAGCCGGTAAGGTGAACGACTTGTAGAGTATTTTCGCAGCCAGTTCTTGTTCCACTTTGAATGTTGCGCATTGCAGCTGATTTTAAGCTATAAGCTGCAATGCTGAGTATTTCAAGCAGTAGTATAAAAGAAAGAACCAATAGTAAGCTACTTCATTTTTTCCCTTTTTAGTACCTGACTAACCGTACCTTTTCTCCTGTTAGAATAAGTTTCTATTCAGAAATTTTTCCTTATTTTCTGAGACCTAGAATCCTATTTAACCTCTTAGATTAAAAAGGTTGGGTGCGCAAATCTTAAGTGAAATAAAGCATACTTCGTTGACACGTATAGTAGACCAACGCATTTAAGAGTTAAGATGAAAATTAAATTGATGTTGTAGTGTGTCTTACGTCTTTTCAGTTCTGAATTCAGACTTAATTGCTGCTTCAACAGTGTTTTAAGTACTGAGGACCCTTTAATATAATATAATAAAGTTTTCAATGAGTGACAGAGGTCCCATAACTCGTTTTATGTAATGCTTAATCGTGCTTACATTAAAAGTAAGATTTTGTGTTTATTAGATTTAATGGAGCACCATTCAAATATATTAAATAAAGTTTTTGTAGGTATATCCATTACATTGTGTGTGCGTGTTTACATTTATTTGAATGTGTGTGTGTGTGTGTGTGTGTGTGTATTAATAAAATTATCTTTAATCTCTCTCTAATATCTAGTATTCAAGGTTATAAAATATTTTATTTCAGTATTGTTATCATGAAAGAGTCCTATTTCAGTCCAAATAGGGGAGTTCGTCAGGAGTGGTTCCACAGTCTCATTCATTGAGTTTGTGAGGTTTCAGAACCAAAACTCTCCGCCCTACTTTTTTTTTTACTGTTATAAAAACCGACCAAAAACCGCACGCCATCTCAGGTACTAGTAGCCAGGAGACCAGGTGCACCCTAGTAAGGAAGTCCCTGGAAACTGTCCCAAAGTCATTAGGGTCTTAAAGAGTGGCAACGCACACAACATGTTAGTATTGAGTTGCAGTAGCTCATGAGCAGCGGCAGTTCCTTGCCAACAAGTGAACTGTCTGCGTACCCGTTGTAAAGTCATCTCAACTTTGAATCAAGTTTATATTTTTTCACATTTTCAATTGAAGATTATTTTTAAGCCATGCACTTCCCCTACTCATCTTAAGGGTGTCGTAAGAGGTGACTAAGGGAAAAACTCCGCAAGACATCACTGCAAGAAGAAAGAAAACTTGAAACAAACCCCTTTTTTAACGAGTGGACATCCCCTCGGGCCGTCACCCCACCGGAGTTTACGGTGGGGTGGTGTGTCAGAATGTACCGATTAAAACCACACGGTGTGCCACTCTGCGCCTGGGATAGGAGGGATCCGGGAACAGCTCTCATTACTACATCCGGACCTCTCAATATATATTACCGTGTGGTGATATATTAAGAATATAGAGTGTAATTACCCCTACTCTTCCCATGGGTATCGTAAGAGGCGACTAAGTGAACAAGTTTGAAGAAAGAAAACTTGAAACAAACCTTGTACCAACCCGACTGGCCAGCGTGGTATAGTAGGCCAAAATCTTCTTGCTAAGGAGAGGCCGATGTCCAGCAGTGGACTGTTAACGGCTGTTGATGATGATGTACTTTTATGACCACAAGTCTTTTGGACATAGTTATAACAATAACTTGAATCGTTTTACACATGGCTGTCAGGACCTATAGTCAGATCCTGTGCTATGGTAACCAGACTGCTGATTAACGTATGTTTTACGAAATACACATACACTACAGATAAACTTATGAGCACACTTGCACGTACGCACTTGCGCACAAATACAAACCTGGGTCAGAATCGAATCCACAACCTTTTGTTTAGCAGTTAGAGTCATTTACCATTAGACCAAAATACCAGTCGTTCAATCATTATAATGTTTTTATTACTTTTTTTTGTTACGTCCATCTCAAACCAGTTTAATGTTACTAGCATATTATAAAATTTTTTCTTCTTCATTATCTAAGATTCTCCATTATCTCCTCGCCTCTTTTTAAAAAGAAAATAATAATAAATATTATATATTGGTGAAGATTCTATACAATAATATAGTATAGTATATTGCTTGCACAGTTGTAAGTAATGCAATAAGAAATAAGAAACGTGCTGTCGTGTTTCGTTGGTGAGTGCGAAACCGGAGGCCCATTGATGCAGGGGTGACAGTTATCGTGGTAACTGTGTAAGCCTTACACTGTCACGATGACTGTCATGCCTTTTACGTTCCCAAGCGGGGCGTGAAAAAGCATCTTACTAGGCCGCCATAATGAGTATGGTGGCCTCAACTCTTGGATTCTATTCATGCTTTCTATAAAGTAGAGTCACTTTGGCAAGCTGTTGAGAGAAAAACTATATTAAAAATGACTACAGTCAGTTAAAACTTGATAATTTATGTTTCCTTTGTTTGAAAAGGCACATTTAGACAATATTCTGTGTCGTGAGAAACGTGGCAAACATACATCAAACAGACACAAAGAACCCAGAGTTAGAACAACAATTTGTGGGGATTGCAACACTTAACATAAGACGATGCGGCGAAGTTTGTCCGATCGAACATTGTATTAAGGATTTTGATGAATTTGTCTCTACATCATTATCATCATCATCTTAGGTTTAAGACGTAAATTGCTGGATGTAGGCCTCTCCCAAGGTTTACCACTACGAGCAGTTTTGTACTAGCCACATTCGTTATATTTTTTTTTTAATAGCCTGCCAAAGTGACTCTACTCTGCTTGATGGAAAGCATGAATAGAATCCAAAAGTTGTAGTCACCGTACTCATTGCGAATGCTGACAAGGCCGTATGCTATGACGGCCTATTACAATTTTTTCGCTCCACTTGGGGACTTAAAAGACATGACAGTCATCGTAGCATTGTATTACACACATTTAACACGACAACTGTCACCCTTGCATCAATGGATCTCCGGTCTCGCACTCACCGACGAAACACGACAGTACGGATGCTGTCGCTTTAGGTTGGTCTTCTGTGGGAGGGTAGTACTGCCCCGGATGAGTCGGCCCGTTCATGCTGAAATCAGCGTGGCTCTACTACCTGGTGTAGAATAAAATATATGTTATAGTATGCTCGTAAGAATAATTTTTTTTAGCCGCAACTAGTTACTTCATGCGTGATTTTGGTGATTTCAGAAAATAAACGTGAATAAAACCATATCTAAGACAAAATCACTTGCTTTTTAAAATTAATTTTTTATGTGTCGCCGACATCAAAGTGACATCAATGTTATTAGTAACCAGCTGCACCCGCAACTTCGTCCGCGTGAAATTTTTTTAATAATTTAAAAATTCTAAAATCTAAGTAGCCTAAGTTTTTTCCCTATAACATCAGCTATCTGTCAGTGAAAGTCCCGTCAAAATCGGTCCAGCCGTTTCAGAGATTAACCGGAAGAAACAGACCGACAGACAAAAAATGTAAAAAATGTTAATTGGTGTATGTATCGGTAAGTACTTAGTCTGGCCATAAATACTGTTACACTTAATTATAAAAAAATATTACATTTGAATTTCGAATCTGTCATTTTTATACGATTGTTCATTGTGTTTTCTCATTTTGGCGCCAATACATTGTAAAATATTTTGCGATATTAAAATGGTGTGGGGTGATAAAGAGAACCGAATCGGTGTGATAGCATTACACAAAGTAGGTATGGAGCCAAATGCAATTTTTAAAACTCTCCATACACTTGGTATTAGTAAAATGTTTGTGTACCGGGCTATTAATAGGTACAATGAGACCTCCTCTGTTTGTGACAGAAAAAGATCTGGCCGTCCACGTAGTGTTCGTACGAAAAAGGTGGTCAAAGCAGTAAGGGAAAGAATTCGAAGAAATCCTGTCCGAAAGCAAAAGATTTTATCTCGGGAAATGAAGATAGCACCTAGAACCATGTCGCGTATTTTAAAAGATGACTTAGGACTTGCAGCCTATAAGAGACGCACTGGCCATTTCTTAACTGATAATTTAAAGAAGAATAGGGTGGTAAAATCGAAACAACTACTGAAGCGGTACGCAAAGGGAGGTCACAGAAAAATTTTGTTTACGGATGAGAAAATTTTTACAATTGAGCAACATTTTAACAAACAAAATGACCGTATTTATGCTCAAAGCTCTAAGGAAGCTTCCCAATTAGTCGACAGAGTGCAACGTGGACATTATCCGACTTCAGTGATGGTTTGGTGGGGTGTTAGCTATGAAGGAGTGACTGAGCCATATTTTTGTGAAAAAGGTATCAAAACATCGGCACAAGTGTATCAAGATACCATTCTTGAGAAGGTAGTTAAGCCCCTTAACATCACCATGTTCAATAACCAAGTATGGTCCTTCCAGCAAGACTCGGCGCCGGGTCATAAAGCTCGGTCCACGCAGTCTTGGTTGGAATCGAACGTTTCGGACTTCATCAGAGCTGAAGACTGGCCGTCGTCTAGTCCCGATCTTAATCCGCTGGATTATGATTTGTGGTCAGTTTTAGAGAGTACAGCTTGCTCTAAACGCCATGATAATTTGGAGTCCCTAAAACAATCTATACGATTGGCAGTGAAGAATTTTCCCATGGAAAGAGTGCGTGCTTCTATTGATAACTGGCCTCATCGTTTAAAGGACTGTATTGCAGCCAATGGAGACCACTTCGAATAAGCTTTTTATATTTTTAATTGTTTTATATTTATGTATTAAACTGACACACTGTAAAAGTAATAAATGTTATTTGCAGTTAACAATTTTCTTTTTTCTTTATTACAATATTTATGGCAAGACTAGGTATATTCATTTCATATGCATGTAGTAAAAAGTTGTTATTTCAATATTACAAGCAGACACTCCAATTTTATTTATATGTATAGATGTTTAGATAATAATGTAAAGTTCGTCCGCTCGTTGCGACGGCGTCTCCGTCAGATGTCGCCAACATTATAACATTGTCATCGACAGTTGAACGACTCATGCAAATAGTTTTTATTCGGATTCGCAATTATTTTATTTTATTTATTTCGATTTGAATTTGTATTTCTGTATTTTTGTCCTTTTTATATTTTTAAACGACTTAAATGCCGTGTCCGTCTGTCCGTGTCAATTGTTATTTGAATTTTCGTCATAAGTAAGGTTACACTGTTATGATATAAAATAATATATTTATTTTATCGTTGGCGTTCCTTGGGGGAGATCTTCGTTCAGAAGTCGACGGCGATAGGTTGATTGATTGATGTTTATTTTGCCTAAATATATATTCATAACATAAAAAAATAAAAATTATGTTTGTTACGTACTTCAATGATTGTCTTTTTATTTTATTTGACATTATTTAAATAAATTTCCATTGCATTTAAATGCAAAAAAAATGTAATACGAGAATTCAGTAAACAACAGAAATTTTAAATAAGTTTGAGCAAGCTTCGGTTTTAGTTTCGACCGAAACGAGTAGGTTTCGGCTGAAAAACCAGTTTCAGTTGGACTCTAATAATAATAAAAAATACAAAGAAATCATGCTTCAACTTTTATGGAGTATGTGAAACTGGATTAAAATTTGCGACATCTATTGTCAGTAACATGTACTAATTTGTCAAACAAAAATACTGAAAATTGTTATATTGGTTAACTAGATGGCGTTGTGTAATTGCTTTCAAAAATGTATTTTGTCTTCAGAATTTAATTTTATAACATATTGTTTAGTGATATCTACATAAAGTAAGGACTCTTATAGTAGAACTTAAATATCAGCCGAAGTATGTTGTGCATTAGTTAGTACAAAAATAGCTAGATGGCGCTAGTTAAATGGTATCCATTACGGTATTCTTATTGAAGGTAATTGGGTATTTGCATGAAAATGATTTTTCAAATAAAGTTCAGTTAATAAATTCTTTGATACACATAAAATACCTACGTAAGATTTAATTTTTACAAATAATTTTTAAATAAATAAAAGTGGTCAAATATGATGTAAAAATCACGTGATGTGAAACGTGATGTGATTGGTCGACGTCATTGTGCATATTATTGGCGCGTCATTTGAATGCATGATAAACGACGAATGATAAATTATTGAAAAAAATTTTAAGTTGGTTTTTATTTAAAGTGAGTTTAATTATATTTTATCATTAAGATTAAAATTTACTGAAAGTAGCGTAAATAACAAATAACAAATTTAAATAGAATATGCACAATGACGTCACATACGCAAGAGGGAGCTACCTATACGTTTAAATTTTAACAATTTTTTTATTTTTAAATAGTTTAAATGTTTATAAATAAAAAAAAAAATTTTTTTCAAAAATTTTAAAATTTTTTTAAAAATAATAAGACATAACTATTTAATGGATTGGAAAATCATGCAAATACCCAATTGACAGTGATGTGGAGCAAAATTATATTAAAGCTGTAGGGGTCCAGTATATATGTCGATCTATCATAGAACAAAGCTCTATTAAATAACAATTCAGAGTAAGATAAGCAAAGAATTGAAACAAACAAAATTTTTGCCGTGAGAGAGCCATACCGACAGGAGTATTACCACGACCTCACAGAAGACTACCAACGAGTGAGTGGTGTTGCCTGTGGGGAGGAGGGATTGTTAGTCCTTCTCCCACTGATTCTCGGAGCCTCTCAAAGGAAGATCATGCACTTGTGACTTTCAAGCTGTAGGTGCGTCCTTGCTCGTCTTGCTCGTTTGCTCCTTGTTCAACAAAAAAATAAAATAAAACAGGGTGGGTATTCGATCGCAAGGTAGTTTTTCTAAATACCGCTAATACTAAAGCACAATAATGTACTACCACACATTAAATAATTCAACAAAATCTTCAAAACACAGAACAATTTACATATTACTGACATGTAATGTTATGATAATGTTGCCAACTCGTTCAACCATGAATAGTGTTGCTACAGTAAAAAAGTATGTCTAGAAATTATCGTAAAGCCAGTTTTAAACTTCAACCTTATAAAGTCAATGTAGTGTATTTTATTCTCTGCTGCCTTGACAATAAGATAAATTTTATGTTTTTTTTTTCGTACAATGCTAGCTGTGTTTAACTACGCATCGGTATGGTACTTGCAGTTGCAGTGATGAGAAACAAGAAACTTCGCGATTGTAAATCATGAAATTTTTTTTTAAGTCAATGCAGATCTTTTTGCGTTTTTGAGACACAAATCAACTTAACATTTTTAATATATATATAATTTGGTTTGGAATTCAACATTTTATTTGTTTCTTAGCCTAGCTGTCAGTTGATCGAATAAATACTTATTACCGCTATTATTTTATGGCACATATAGAGGGGAAAATAAGCAAGTGAGACATCTTGTAGATAAGTTAATACTGACGCCAATGTACATCAGCAAATCACGACATATAAGTCCATCGCTGTCCTTTCAGACCCTCTCGTTTCCTTACCGAGGGAGAGAATTTACACGAGGCTTAAAAATTTAGATTATACTACTAACTTTGTTTTTTTTAATAGTAATAATATTTCCGTGTATTGACTCCGTGTAGTGACGGATTAAGAATACATGGTGTTACCAACCCTATTCATCAGGCAAATATCATTACAAAGAGAAGGAATACTTTTTTTTTTTTTTAATTCTTTGTTTACTACAATCTATCTCCTTCGTGGGACATTCAGAAGTATGTTGGTTGGTGCTATCGCTGACTCGTTCAGTATGTGACCTGTGTCACATCCTCATTGTTTAAACAGTTGCATTTACTGTGATTGGATTAGGTCTTGGGGTATTTTGCGCTTTAATCGACGCACTTTGTTGTGATTCTCCATTAGTGGCCGAGCCAGAATGTATGGATGTTGTTGGATTCGTTCTTTATAGGACTTGGTATGGCGTATGATTTCCTGCATCACGGTGGGCATTCGTAGGTCATGGTGTAGTAGTTCGTTGGGTACAAACCAGGGCGCATTGGTTATCATACGCAGAGTTTTATTTCGAAACCTCTGCATGATTTCTATGTTTGAGTGAGATGCGGTGCCCCATAATTGGATCCCGTACGTCCAGATGGGCTTCAGTATTGCCTTGTACAAGAGTATTTTGTTTTCGAGAGATAACTGAGACTTTCGCTCTATGAGCCAGTAAAGTCTTCGTGTTTGGATACCAAGTTGCTTCCTCTTAGTGAAAATATGTTTTTGCCATGTAAGTCTCTTGTCCAAATACAATCCAAGATATCTCACATGATCTGCTTGTGGGACTTCAATGTTGTTTAGTGTGACTGGAGGACAGAATCCTCTTCTTAAAGTAAACGTAACATTGACTGATTTGGTTTCATTGGCTTTTATCCTCCACTTTTTAAGCCAGCCCGATATATCGTTTAGTCCTTCTTGGAGTATTTGTGAGGCAATTTTCGGGTCACTATGTGCAGCTAGTATGGCGGTATCGTCAGCAAAGGTCCCAGTAGTTAGTGAGTCGGATGTCGGCAAGTCTGCAGTGAATAGTAAGTAGAGTATGGGACCCAGTACGCTACCCTGTGGCACTCCTGCCCGTATGGGACAAAGATCAGATAGTGCCTCCCCGCTTTGTACTATGAAGTGTCGTTGTCGTAAAAACGATTTTAATATTCCGTACAGGTGATTTGGTAGGGCGTTTTTAATTTAAAAAGTAGACCTGTATGCCAAACGCGGTCAGACGCTTGCGATATGTCCAAAAATGCACTGGTACAGTAATACTTTGCTTCCAGTGATTCCATGATCTTTTTTGCTAGTCTGTGTACCTGGTCGACAGTCGAATGCTTATTGTGGAACCCAAACTGATGGTCAGGAATTAATCCTTTTTCTTTGAGTATAAGTAGAATTTGCTGCAGTACTAGAGCCTCAAATATTTTAGATAGGATGGGTAGTAGGCTTATGGGTCTATATGATTTTGCTTCTTCTGGTTGTTTGTCTGGTTTCAGCAGCATTATAATTCGCACAACTTTCCACTCCAGGGGAATGAACTGTAGTCTTGTCATGGCGTTAAATAATCACGTCAGAAAAGTTATGCCAGATTCTGGTAGTTCTTGTAATATCCGGTTTGTAATAAGGTCATATCCTGGTGACTTTTTTGGATCAGATTTTTTTATGATTCGGGCAACTTCCGTCTTTGTAAATTTTAAGGGCTTTTCCTCCGTATTTTTAGGAGTGTTCAAATATTCAGTAATTTCTGTGGCATCTTCTGGAGAATCTTCATATGGATGAGGAATAAAGACTTTTGAGAGATGTTCTGAGAATGCTTCGGCTTTTTCTTGGTCCGTCCGTGCCCAGGAACCATCAGTTTTTCTTATAGGAGGAGAAACACTAACAGGCCCTTTCAGTCTTCTGGTGGCTTTCCATAATGAATAATCTGAGGAAGCGGTAGCATCCAGGCCAGCGAGATAGTTATGAAATCCGTCGTTACGATCTCTGTTTAAAATGTGTTTCAGCTGTCTGTTGATGTGATTGAGTTGTTTTTTCATACCAGGGTCTCTGCTTTGCTGCCAATGCTTTCTCATTCTCCTCTTTTGGATTATTTTATCTAATATATGTTTCGCTACATAGTTATCTGTGCTTCTATGTGGTAGTGGTAGGGTTGAAGACCAGGCTGCATCCTACACACTGTTGTTAAAGTACAGAACAGCTTCTGTTATTTCGCTTTCAGTTTTTAGACTAACTAGTTCCTGGAATGCTTTGTCGATGAGCTCTTAAAATAGGGGCCAGTTAGTTTTTTTGTTATGCAGAACGCATTTTTTGGCACGTACTTGGGCGGTAGTATGTAGTTCTACTATGATTGGAGAGTGGTCTGAGGACAGATCCCAGCAATTTCAACACGATATATTGACATTTATGATTCCTTTGCTGACACAAAAATCGATAACATCCGGGATTTTTCTTTTGTCTGTTGGCCAGTAAGTGGGTTGACCAGACGAAATCACGTTCATATTTCTTGTTTGGATGCATTTAAAGAGTTCACGCCCTCTGGGTAGAACAAGCCTAGAACCCCAAAACGTGTATTTGGCATTATAGTCACCTCCTGCAATGAATCTGTTTCCAAGAGATTGAAAAAAGTCATTAAACTTCGTTTCCTTAATAGTAAATCTCGGCGGACAGTAGAGGGCCGATACTGTAATGTCACTGAGCCAGTCCGTTATTACAACGTTTGTTACTTGGATGTAGTTTTTACAGTAGTCTGGTAGTACATGATGCTTAATGTTTGACCTGATGAGTACGGCAGATCCTCCATGTGCCCTGTTATCAGGGTGGTTAGTGTGATACATATTGTATCCAGATATCCTAAAGTAGCTTTTGGATGTGAAGTGAGTTTCCGAGATTAATAAAACGTCTATGTGGTGAACTTTAAGAAATATTTTTAACTCTTCCGAGTGATTTGACAAGCCATTAGCATTCCATACACCTAATTTTAGTGCTGTGAATGTAATGACATTTTTGAGATTAGATCGGTTAACGTTTGGGTCATAATTAGCATCTGGTTCATCAAGGCAACAAGTGTCTCGGTGATGGCTTTGAGATTGTTTGTTTTTTGGCTATCATCTTCGACGTTAACTATTTGCGTTGTAGGTTGTTTGGGGAGTGCTTTTGTGGCTGATGCAAACGATTTTCCATTATTTGTTGTTTTATTTGTAGGTGCTTGTTTAACACTCGTAAGTCTTCTTTTGTGTTGGGTGGTTGGGGGAGGAAATCGGACTTTCAACAGCTCCTTGTAGACTGTACAGCCTTTGTAGTTAGCTGGATGGTTTCCCTCGCATAGGACGCATTTTACCTGGTTTGATTTTTCTTTCCGTAAACAATGTGAAGTGTGATGCGAACCTGCACATTTGATACATCTGGGCTTTCTATTGCAGAACTTTTGAGTGTGATTGCAATCTTGACAATTACTGCATTGAGGGATTACTCGCTTAGGTCTGGGTGCTTCAAACAATATGCGACAGTGTAATAGAGATTTTACGCTATATATGTCTTTATTATTTTCACGAGGTTCTAGTTCGATGTTCCACATTGGTAACGCCTGTTTTGTTCTTGAGTTTTGAATGTTCCAGATATTTGATACTTTATGGCAAATATCATTACAAAGAGAAGGAATACTTGAAACTAACCTTATTCAAACCCGTTTGGCCAGCGTGGTATAGTAGGCCAAAATCTCCTTGGCAAGGAGAGGGCTCTGTCCAGCAGTGTATAAAATAATAATTTCATACAATTCACACACGGCCGTCTGGCCTCAAACTAGATTGAGCTAGTACTATGGTAACCAAACATACTTATATACTTACAAAAACATAAATACCACAGATAAATTACACGTAGACACAGAACAAATGAAGGTGATTATCGCGCAAACATTTGTCCTGGGTGGGAATCGAACACACGACCTCTACATCAGTAAGGATCACTAAACACTAGGCCAACAGGCGAGTCCAATCCTCTACGATAAAATAATAATTTCTAATAGAATACAAATTACAATTCTTCTAATAATATATTCGTAGTTCCATGATCTCAAACTACTAGATACTTGACTTTTATAAATAAAAAAAAAAATAAACCAAAAAAAATAAAAATCTAAACTCATAAATGAGAGTCGCATTACACACGCGACTTAGAGCACTGAATACAAGCTAATGATAATTCTTATCATTACCATTAAATGTATTCGTTAAAGGGAGTCGACTCTGTGATAATCCTTTGATAGAGATGTGCGGCGGTCAAGGTTAAGAGTCAATGACTTCACAATATTATAAGTAGTGTAGGTTGTTGCTTAACCGACTAAAAAAATAAGAGATTTTCTCTCTTGCTTTTGTTATATTTTTAGAGTCAGTTAGATTTTTTTATTTTTTTTTTTAAAAAGACAACGCCCTCATTAGAAGTAAATCCTGTGTTACAAGAGACTTTACAAACATACGAGACGCGGGCACAAAGAACACCCAGACTCAGAACAACAATTTATGGATACACAAAGTGTTGTCCCATGTGAATTTTGAAGTCAACACTCAGCGCAGTAGCGAGCTGCGTGGCGACCGCTTTAACCACTAGGCCAACGGTGTATTCTCTTAAATTCGAAAGAAAAAGATGTCTGTCAAGTCAGTCAATACCTTCTAATTAAACGTCAAAACGATAGGTTATACTTTTTAAGAAATACTAAGGCGTGACCTTAGACTAAGCCTTGCAGCGCTCGTATGAAGATATTTCAAAAAAAAAAAAAAAAATTGTATCGCATGGTGACGGGTTTTGTGTGGTGACGGATTAAAAATACAAAGCGTCACCACCCCTACTTATCCCAATGGTGTCGTAAGAGGCGACTAAGGCAGCAAATTATGCAGGACTAGAGCACTGTGAAGAGGAAGAATGCTTGATACAAATCCTATACCAACTCGTCTGGCCAGCGTGGTGTAGTAGGACAAAACTTCTTTGCTAAGGAGAGGCCTATGTCCAGCCGTGGACTATAATAGGCTGTTGATGTGAGGACGATGTGATGATAATATAAAATTGATTGTATTCTTGCCCTATTCCTCTGTCTTATCTAAAAATGATAACATTTTCAAGGGAATCATCATTTCGTCCTAGATCTTTAAAATTTTATATTTGGGTGAACTATTTTTTGTATTTTTTTTTTAATAGCTTGTTAAAGTGACTCTACTCTGCTTGATGGAAAGCATGAATAGAATCCAAAAGTTGTAGTCACAGTCATTGCGAATACTGACAATGCAGTATGGTGACCCACACTATGACGGTCTATTACGATTTTTACACCTCACTTGGGGACGTAAAAGACATGACAGTCACCGTATCATTGTATTGCACACACCTACTACGACAACTGTCACTCCTGCATCAATGGGCCTCCGGTCTCGCACTGACCAACGAAACACAACAGCACGGACGCTGTCGTTTTAGGTTGGTCTTCTCTGGGAGGGTAGTACGGCCCCGGACGAGCCGGCCCATTCACGCTGAAATCAGCGATGCTCTACTACCAGATAAAAACTAGAACTATAGAACATTACAATATGATAATTTGCTGCTCAAGGATATGCAGCAGCGTATGTAATGTAATATTGTTCTACTGGATCTAGCTTACTGGCATACACATTTTGAGTCTATCCCATGGTGTTGGCCCATGATAAAAAAATTGGCACTTTATCGTCTCAATTTTCCCATGGGACAAGTGAAACCAGTATTTCAGTTCTAGAAGTCCCATTGCCGTCCTCACCATGATACTTGTGGTACAGACGCCAAATTTTACATCAGTTCCATCTCGCATCATCTCGTCATACATCATCAAATTTCAAATAAAATATTATTAGTATGCATGTATATCATGAAGTCTCGGGTTCAATTCTCAGGTCGGGTCAGAAAATGTTATTAAGTTTAGTTGGTTACAGAAATACTTATAGCCCGGAGTTTGGAAGTTGGGGTTTTAACCCCCAAACCTTGGCGACCACGTAAAGTTGTCCATGTTGCGCCTGATCTCTTGCAGTCGCGTTGGATAACCGTCCCATCGGATTGTGAGATTGAGGGAACAGAAAGTGGACCTGTGTTTGTGCACACACTTTCAGACTGGCCGCCGTGGCCGATATAGTCTAGAATATATTATCATCATCATGGCATACAAAATACTCTGACGTCTAGTTTAGGATCTGACGGCCATTGGTGAAGAGTCAAATTATTACTATTTTCTTTCCTTTTTTTTTAATAAAAACACCACCAACTCAAACTACTCACGGAATTCAAATTCTGTTGCTTTTTTCATTAATGGTCACCCATCCAAATTTAAAATCGACACCGTGTAACTTACCCTATTTCTCCCTATTACGGCGTTAACAGGTCGCCGCTGAAACAAAAACACATTAAGTAATACCCTGTCGTCAGGCAGCTGGTGAGTATGGAATACTGACACTATATTATGTGCCGTGGCTATGTCTGTCAGCGTGTCTCACGTGTTCACTGAATCACTCTTTGGACGTCACTGGATAAGATGCTACTGTCGGTTCTCACTCGATTTTCACTGATTTTAGTGAGTTACAACTAATAAAAATAATAATAGTTTGTTTTCTCTTCACAAAAATGGTTCTTTTATTACAGTTGAGTCAAAAGTCATATTTTGTGAGAGACTGGAGACTATGATAGATGTAAAATACCTGTGTTACTGGTCACCAGGTCCCTATACATTTTAGACAGCGATATACATGCTGGAAAAGAAGAAAATTTAAAATTAAGCCTTAATTACTAACTCCTACTAACTGCAGTTACTCAGCCTGAAGAACTTATGTCAACAATACTTGAAATAAGAATTTTTAATGTCATACGTTAATAATATAATAAGTTTTTAAAGAGTTTCACTGACTACAAAGCATCTACATCATAATAAAGATCATTAATCAACTTCAAATGCCACTACTAGTCCACTGTTGGACATAAAACTCTCCTCGAAAATCAGGTTTGGCCTACTATACCACGCTGGCCAAAATCAATACAACTTTTTGGTACAGAACAGGTATCGAACCGTAGGCGTGGCAGTTGAATGCATTGCCACAGGACCATAGATGCAATATATGTCAATAAATCCCTGTTGTTCTTTCGGGGAGGGTGGCAAGAGACATCAATTCCTCATAAAAATCTGTTAAGTGTCACTTTTATAGTCAATAAGTCGTAAGTACTGGCGTAAGTTACAGTTTCACGAAGAAATAAGGAGGGAAAGATCCAAATTTCATAGATACACAAAGGTGTATCTATGAAATTGTGGAACTTCGTATGCGACTCTCAAAAGGAATATTCATTCTTGTTTTCACAAGATTATTTGTTAAACTATCTCGGTGGTACAGCGGTAGTGAATGCGACTGATTTGCTTGAGGTCTTGGGTTCGGTCCCGGGTCGAACCAAATATTTGTATGATCTGCAAACATTTGTTTCGAAATTTGGGTGTTTTCTGTGTCTAATATGTATGTATTTACAAAAAAGTATGTAAATATTCTATCAGTCAGTCTAGTTATCATAGCACAAGCTCTGTTTAGTTTGAAACTTGATGACGTTGTGTGCCAAATGTCCAAAATATTTATTTAAGTATATTATTTAGTTAATGTTAGGTTTCTGTTGGTCGTAGTATGATGTTATGTGGCTCATATTCTTATTTATTTATATATTATTTATTTATTAAAGTTTGGAAAACCAACAGCTACAAAAAACCGATGGGCAGTTTTATACACAACATCAAGCCAGTTATAGGTTTTCACGAATAGTGATATTACAAGCTAACAGAGGTTCTGGAACACTAAATAACACGAAGCTACAATCACATAAATGTGTCAATGAATAAAGGGAAACAAAAACAATAAACAAAAGCAAAAAGAAAACAAGAAGTACCTACGTGCAGAAAAAAAAAATATGATGATATATTTACATTATTTGTATGTAATAATATGTCCTATTTCTTACGGCTTTGTTTGTTTTAAAGGCTTTTTCGACCTTCAAAAAATAGTACCTTTTTTTCTGAATGAAAGGTCATTCAATCTAAGAATTTTCTGTATCAGTTGAGCCGTTGAGTCGTTAAAACATTACAGACAAACTCACATTTCAATTTATAATTTCGGTCAGGATTATCGCGTTGGAACACAGTGAGTTCCAAACCGTTAGTATGGGACGTTCTGACGGACTGAAGGCGAGTATTTTCAGTAACGTTTGCGAGTGCTGCTAGCTACGTAAACGCCGCTGAGTCTGCCAGAAGATCTGTCACGGTGTGTGTTCTGAGCCACAGAGTAGTATATTTTAGTAGAAGTCAATGTAGGCATTAAACATTGTAGGAAATAGGTGACGTCAGAGTAACAATTTCTTTTCTTAATCGAGTTCCGAAAAGAAGAAGATTCTCTATTCTATTGTTTTTTTTTTATTTAAGAGTCTAGTAAAGTGATTCTACTCTGCCTCATGGTAATTATAAATATAATTTAAGACTACAGGTCACTATACTTGTTGCGAATAAAGACAATGCAACATGGTGACCCAACGGCGGCCTAATGAGATGCTGTTTCACATCGCGTTTGTCATTAGTCATTTTACATTTTATGGTTTACAAAGACACATTTTACATTATATTACGTAATTTAGCTATTGGTAAAATGGTTTCTTTTTCATTTTATTGGGTATAATTGTAAGATTCATTGTGTTTTAGTTCATAAAAATTTTGGACTCTCGAAGTGGAACTGGAAAAAGTTTTAAATGATAAAGAGTACAGTTTATTCAACTTATCATAATGAAAGGGCATTTTAGTTAAGGTTTGTTTCTTCTTGTAAGAAATACGAGGGCAAACGTTGTCACTGGTCTGTTAGGTGAGAGTACACTCTTATTTGATGGTGTCAAGGTACGAAAAAATCACTTTAGACATGATATTGTTCCATAAATTGGTTGTGGGAATCAAAAGTTTATCCAAAAGTGCATAGTGGTAGAGTTCTAATTATGTAGAATGGGGATAGTTTTGTGGTGTTTAATAATGTTAGATAGTTACAGTTGCAAAAGTCCGATCACTTACTCATTACTTTTTTTAAACACAGTAATTAATTTTATAGATCACGCTTCAACAACAGTTGATTTGTTACACTATATACTTTATCTAATTTTTGCCCTACTAAATGTTTTCTACGTGTGATATTTGCGATTAGATCAACTTTTATATGTTCATAGGAACTGCTGTTTTAAATTGTACCGTATAATTATGTTATTGATCCCGTCTGTCCATAGGGTGCATAGGGGTGCAGAGGGTTCTAATCAAGAATGTAGAGTCCTAAGGCAACTTCACTTGCAAGTGGTGCATCTGCTGAACAACGGGCGAGTCTTTGGCAAACAAAAAAATCCGATTAGCGGCAATAGGCTCGCCACCTATTACGTGGGACCAAAGCACTGACGAAAAGTGGACGTTCAATATTCCTCTGCCTAACCCTCCGCGGAAATTGGTTTGCTTTTATGTATGCACATATATCCCCGTCTGTTCACTTCATAATCGTTGGCAGTGTCTGTATAGCACTGCGCATGTGTGTGTGGCGCCATAACCCGCCGATTCTAACCTAAATACGAATTCTGAGCCAGCGGCCGAGCGCCCGGCCGTCCGCTGAAAAAATATAAATACTTTCATACAAATATTAACGAAAAACATCGAAAAATATAACAATTAATACGTAAATTTGACCAAAAAATAGTCTTTGCGTATTTTTTTTAGTGTATAATGTGTCAAAATAGTGTTTGGTTGTGTACAAGTGTGTTGAAGTGAGAAGAGCTTGAAATCTGTAGTGTTTTTGTGATTGTAATGAAGCGAAGAAAGTGGTGATATACATAGCTGGATTTCTTTCAGTTCAGCAGCCCTGATTATTAGTTTGTAAGGTAATGGATTGCATTTTATTAAAACAAGTTTTTATTTACGTTATTATATTACGTTGCAAATGTTGCCGCGTATTTTGGTCCTATACTTTTAAAATAGCAAATCGTTTGAAGGATATTGTCTAAAATCGTGTTTATTTTCGTCAATATCGTATTTTCTCGAAAACATTTATATAAACAATTGTTTTTGACGTTGATTAAAGTGCGTAAAGTGTGTACCTTGACGAATCTAATTATTGATTACTGTAATTCTTATCTGGCACAGCTTACAGAGTATTAAAGCTTTGTACCAAACTGATAGTAAGTTTTTATGTCCCACGCGTGATAAAAAAGCTACCATAGATTATGAAGATAATAGCCAGATTAATTTCATGGTGATCGTGCCTACTTCCATTAGTTTCTGATGTATTTTTGGTAGATGACAATAGCGTTGTCATCGCCAGACTACTGAACGTCATGAATGTTTTTTTAAAACGGTAATAAATATCAAACAGAGCTTCCATTTTGATGTCTATTTACTCGATTGCGACAGAAAGAGGATTGTTTTCTTACTGTCTTCTAAAAAAGAAAGTTCTTGATTGGATTTTTTTTTGTTGTGTGTGATATCTATAAACAATTTTAGCAGATAAAAGTTTCACCGTTATATAATATGCAAGTAAAATAGAATAATAAACAAAACAAAATAAGTAAATAAAAAAAACAGAGCTAACTGTATTAGGGATAAGTAATTATTATAGATAAATTATGTCCAAATACAACAGATTTTACGTGTTTACTACACAATTATTTAGCGTCGGTCGAAACTAAAGCAACAACCACATCAGACAGGATCTCGAACCATTAGATACAAGATAGTTTAAATCTTTACTAACATTTTAAAACTGAAGAGTTTGTTTGTTTGTTTGGATGCACTAAACTCAGGTACTACTGACGTGATTGAAAAAATCTTTCAGCGTTAGATAGTCCATTTATTGAGTCAGGCTATGGGCTATGTATCATTACGCTATGACTAATAGGAGCGGCGTATTAATGAAAAGTATTGCAAAAACGGGGAAAAATCATTTCTTTTGAGAGACTTCATTGGGTACGTTGAGTTAATGGTTAAAGTTTTGTAAAAATAATATATGAAATGTCTAATTTTTAAGGTTGACTCATTGTTACATTTTTTAAGATTTACAAATTTGTTTCGTGGGTCAGCTAGTAAAATAAACACGACCTATTAAAGTAAATTAAGGAGAGACTTATGTCCAGTAGTGGACTGTCAAAAGCTATTGATGAAAAATGATAAGTAATGATAAAGTTAAAGATAATGATAATAAATATTTCTGACATTTGACACACAACGCCATCTAGTTTCAAACTAAGCAGAGCTTGTGCTATGATAACTAGACTGACTGATAGAATACTTATATACTTTATTTTTTTAAATACATACATATTGTACATAGAAAACACCCAAATTTCGAAACAAATATTTGTAGATCATACAAAGAGACCTCAAGAACAGCAGTCGCATTCACTACCGCTGCGCCACCCAAATTATTTAAATATCAATTTGTCTCCTGTATAAATATACACATTATATACGTTTTCCTAGAGCTTTATTCATTGAAGAAGCACCATGACCTTACAGAAAATTGGCGAAAGCAATACCTTCACCACTTTTCACCAAACAAGTGAAGTTACCTCTAAATTTTGGAGATAGGCATTCAAAAGGCGATAATGTAATCTGCTAGTGTGTGTCATCCCAAAGACTATTTATCACGGTGAGATATGAAGACAGAAGGATTATAAATGTATCAATAATACCATGGTATTGCAAACGGATTGCTCCACGGATGACGTCGTGATATAAGTGGTCTGTTGTTGCTGATACTGTGTTGTTTGTTGTGGGTTTGAACAACACATCAAACAACACATAGTGTGATAAACAAATGATTGTTCTTAGTCTGAGAATTCTTTCTCTTCGTTAGAGTATACGTTTATAGACTCCCCCGTGACATAGATAATATTTCGAGAGTGGAAATGCCTTTACAAAAAATCCATGCTACTTTATGGTTAAAAATCGTTTATATGTTATTTTTTTTTTGCCATGACATACTTTTTCTTACCCAACTTTCTGTATACAAACAAACATGAACTGTTTTGAACTTGGGAATCAAGTTCAAGTTACAGTTGAAAAGTTACGACACCCGTGGTATGAGGATTTGTGTATTTCTGCCCATTTCTGTTGCTTAACTAAATGTAGGAGTTATAAAATGTACTCATACGTTTAGTTGTCCCTTTCAAGGCCCTTCGGAATCTAGTCTTGGTGACAGGGATTTTAACACGGAGAAAATACCTAATATAAATACCTATAAATACCTAATACGAGTAATACGATAATAACAATACTAGGCCGCCATAGTGTTGGTCACCATACTGCATTGTTGTGATCATAACTCTTGGATTCTATTCATGCTTTCCATCAGGCAAAGTAAAGTCACTTAGTTACGTTCTTAATACAGAAAAAAAATAAATTGTCATATAACGCAAGCGCAACAGACGATTAAGACACCATTTTTTTTTATTTTTTTGTAATTTTACAAAAAAATGTTTATGACCTTACTTATGAAATCTACGTAAAAACTAAAGCGATAGGAGGGTCTTGGCATATATTATAGGTGGGAAGGAGGAAGAATAAATTTTGAAAAAAATCGGTCAAGTGGTAGGGATATATTCCAATGTTATAGTAGTGTGTACGAATCTACAAACACTTGATCAGAAGTTCGACGCCCTACCCATTACACTATCTTTGGTTGAGTATACACGATCTCCATGGTTTCCACCGGAAGATCTATTTGAATGACTCACGCGCCGTCGTATATTTGTATCAAAAAAGTTGGCCGCAGGTAACCTCGCCAACGTCATTGGCCAGACGACTATTGATCGCGCTCGTCATGAAGGGTTAGATTACGAAGTGTGTATCAATGTAACCATTAGAAAAACTACATAAAATCAATTTCTATAAAGTCTAAAATCCAACGTACTTGATTGAAACATTTCAGGCTCATTGACATGGTAGTAAGTAGCCGTCCGTGTGGTGATGGATTGCGAATATAGAGCCACCACCCCGTTTCGTCCCGTGGGAGTCGTAAGAGGTGATTTATTGAGCAAACTAAAAAGGACAACATCATTGCAAACAGAAGGAAAACTTAATATAAACTTGTTTTTTTAACGTGTGAAAACCCCCACGAGCTGTAACCACACAGAGGTTTGGCCGAGGCCTCACCCCTTGCGTCCGTCCTGGGCGACCCCATGCAATAGACTTTGCATTGAAGTGTCTCAGCACAAGGAGGTGCCCAGACGCTAGTCGCAGCATCGAGGCCTCCAAATCAAACTTTGATACAAACACACGAACCCGTCTGGCCAACATTGTATAGAAGGTCAAAGCTTGTTTTCTCCTCCTTCCTTATCCTTTCTTCTCTCTTCTCTCCTTCCTCTAAAGAAGAACTCTGATAATGTGTTTCCAAAACCTCTTGATAATTGGACGAGTAGTTATGGCGTAAAATTTTAAAAGTGAGGTAGACAGAGTTACTTTCGTGTTGATAATATCAATACATGTATAATTACTGATGAAATTTATGATTCAGTTTTTCCATATTAAGTCAGACTGACAATCTGATACCAAACTACGAAGAGTGCGTCTCGTTATTTCTAATTTCTTATTTATAAAAGTATGAGCTTCCATGAGCATTCATTTCTTATTTTATTTCCTTAGTGCCTAAAGTAAAAATGATTTTTTGAAGTCGCCCACGACAAAAGAAGGCAGTTCAACCGTGTTATAATAGACTGCAAGGCGATCTTGTTAAGGTAAAATTATAATAATGCAATCGAAAATTGTTCCAATATACTCCCTGGGATTTTGCCTTTAGTGTTGAACGGGATCATGTATCTAACACACATGTAAAAAACAATTAGCTTGTAGACACACTCATAGATCGAATGAAAAGTGAGTGCTCGGCAAACAGCCACCACTCAAGACGTCTCGTACGAATACTGAACTATATTAAAACAGGCAGTTCAGTTCTGTTCTATATATGCTTACCGTAGTAATAATCATTCTCCAATACATGCATGACGTTCATCCAATCAACGCGCGAGCGTACTTCGTCACATGCCATACCAAAATCTGACGGTTTAATTCCAACAGATTATGATCTACCGATACGTTCAATTGTAGTACTTGAAAATATATATATGTGTTATGTACATATTTTCAAGGTAGTAGCGCCACACTGATTTCAGCACGAATGGGCCGTCTCGATCGGGGCAATACAACTCTCTCACAGAAGACCAACCTAAAGCGACAGCAACTGTGCAGTTGTTGCGTTGTTGGATGCGAAACCGAGGCCCATTGGTGCAAGGGTGACAGTTATTATCATAAGTGTGTGAGACTTACACAGCCACGATGGTTGTCTTGTCTTTTACGATCGTAAGCAGGGTGTAAAAAAGCACGTCACTAGGCCACCACAGCATGAATCACCATACTGCATTACCTGCATTCGCAATGAGCTTGGTGACTCTTGCATTCAGATTCAAGAGTAGAGTCACTTTGGTAGGCTTTTAAAACAAAAGCTGTATGTTATGGTTCACAATCTTTCTGCAGTGTATAACCTTGCAAGATAGATTATAATAGATTATACATAATATCAGCAATTTTAGAATAACATGTAAAAGGAAAGAAAACTTTACTCAAATCCTGTACCACTTTGTCTGAGCAGCGTGGTATGATAAGCCAAAACCTCCTTTCTAAGGATAGGTCTATGTCCAGCAGTGTAATATTAAATGCCTTTGGTATGATGATGTCAAATATACTATTGGTACTTTGAACGCTGACATAAGAGTAGTTTTTAATTTAATCTTCCTAAACTGTTTCATTACTACAAATTAGTTTAAGCGTCAAACTTCCATCTATCAGATTTCAACTAGTTGTCCTAATGATAATCATCATCCCATCCTATCTGTGGCGACTTTCACATACGGCACAAAACATACTACAGCACCATCTACCGAAAACACACTGAACTATGAAGTTACTGTCTCGCGAGTAATCCTGTAACGCGATATAGAAAATTTCGCCTCAATGAACATATATACAGCGTCTCAAAATCAATCGTTAGGCCGTGATACACCAGACATTATCACCCTGCCTGGTCGGAGGATCCTCCCTTTGTGTTAGACGGATATGACACCCGTTCCTCCACACTATCTCATGCTACTAATATTATACTTAATACTTAGTTTGTAAGGATGTATTAATGTTTGTTACACTTTTACGCAAAACAACTGAAAAAAGTAATCCAGAACTTTACAGTAATGCAGTCAAAATAACACATAGCCCATAATTTGATAAGATTTTGTGTAGTTTGGCCCTAACACAACGATAAGTATCAAATAAGTCGGCAAAAATACCTGCCCTTTACGAAATATCTCGACGTACGCTGCCTAAACGATTGGAATTACGCGACAATAATATATTATATAATATTATTATAATACCGTGGGATTGGTTTCTTAACAAGTTTTAAATAAAAGTCCACGACAACATATATTCATATTTAATGTGGAAGTTAGTGTATTTTTAATAGTAAGCCATAAACACAATTAAACTGGACAGTTTTTTACAAGGCATATTTTAGAGTATTTATCATTTTTTTCTCAAAGTTGATACAACTGTTGCTTTAAGAATTTAATGTAGATAAACTTTGTAGTTTGCACTAAATACTTTGGACGAATAGTTTAAAAGTTATCGCAATAAGATTGACCTTAATGAAACACCTCTAAGTGCCTACTATGGAGCAGCGCGGCGCGGGGTTGGAGGGGCATTTCGTGTAATGTTTACGTATGCAAAAGTAAAGTCTGTCTGTTACACTTTCACGGCTAAACTACAGCACCAATTTTAATGAACTGGCATGGAGATTCCTGAGGAAGAATATAGCGCAGAGCCGCGGGCATAAACTAGTCATTGATATTACGACTTCACAAGAAACAGATGTTGCGTAATATTTTCGATGCTTTTCTTTGTAAATAAATTACCGAAGCTAAAACTCCCCTAATCTCTGTGGGAGAGGCCTTAAAAGGCAGGAATGCACTTGTGCCTGTTTATTTGTAATTGCCGATTATGGTTTTTCGTCTGCACAAGATATAAATAAGAATTTAATTTTATTTATTTATTTATTCAAACTTAATGCACATGTTGTACAAAGACGGACTTAATACCATGGGGCATTTTCTCCCAGTCAACCTTTAGTTGATGTAGAAATATGACGCGGTAGGTGCAAAGGTAAAATAAACAAGTTGATATGGTACATTAAAAACACATCTCTCTCGTGTATATAAGGCCATTAGACATTAATAATAAAATATTATTTTTATTTAAATAATATATACACAATACATAAACATACATGTATATAAAATAATATAATCTAAATATATATAACTCAAAGGTACTGACATAGTGATCTATCAACGCACAGCCCAAACCACTGGACGGATGAGGCTGAAATTTGGTATGTAGGTAGATGTTATGACGTAGGTATCCGCTAAGAAAGGATTTTAATCAATTCTACCCCCAAGGGGATAAAATAGGGGATAAAAGTTTGCATTAAACTTTGTCAATGTTAAGCCGATCGGGCTGAGACTTTGCATGCATAAAGCTACTATGACGTACGCATCCCCTAAGAAAAGATTTTGATAAATTCCACCCCTACGGGGATATAATAGGGGATGAAAGCTTGTATTCTTTATAAATACTTATTCGAGTACTATCGTTGCGACGATTCTACCAATTTATTTCGACGTAGATGACGTACTTTCATCTTAAATGTGTGGCGATTTGTGGACATCTTGATTTCGGGGTGAAGTGTATTCCACAGTAGAACTCCCTGCACAAAGAAGGAGGAATTGATAAATTTGCAAGTGTGAGGGGGGCATAGAAGAAGCATGTTATTTCTTGACCGAAGGTTTCGATCACGATTGGAGCATAAGAGGCGGAAGTGGGGAAAAAGGTATTCAAGTAGCGATGGAGAGTCGAGAAAAGAAAAAAGAGAAGTGAGTGCATGCAAATTACGGCCCTGACGAATTGTTTTTTTTTTATGTAAACCTACCAAAGTGACTCTATTCTGCCTGATGGAAAGCATGAATAGAATCCAAGAGCGGTGGTCGCCGTACTCGCTGCGAAGGAAGAAAGTGCAGTATGGCGACCCACGCTATGGCGGCCTAGTGAGATACTTTTTCACGTCCCGCTTAAAGGACCCGGGATCGTAGTGGAAGGGAAACGCGTGCGCTGTTAATGAATTTTAGGCTTTAACTGATTTGCACAAGAAGGAAGAGCCGAACCGTTTAGTTCGGGGGCGTATGTCTACCATTCTGAAACGGTGACTTCCAAGGCCAGCACGAGTTGTCCTGTAGAGGAAGCCATAGCAGCTGCCGAATCTTATAGTCAGCTAGGTAGACTTCCTAATTAACTAAGAAAATAAACTCATTGAAATTATACTTCTCAGGCTCTGATTTACCAACAATCTCGTTGGCTTGAGTAAGCCGAGTGGGCAATTTGATGCTGCAAATTCTGGCAAGGTGCACTTACGAAAAAGCTATGCCAATTTATCTGTATAAAAATAGTGAAAAATGGACAAGAGGCCTTCAAGCGCGAGAATAATGGATATGTTAATTGCTTACGCTCAGAGTCTAAGAATACATACGATTTAAACACGAAATTGCCGTCAATGAAACTTTGACCGAGTTCCAAACGTTCGAGTTCTCAGTGTATTTATATTAAGCTCAGATTAATAAGGTGACACATTTTCTGACGTGGATTCAGTTTGTCGTTGACTGATGACATAATTATGTCAATGGCGTTGTAAAAATAGCGGGAAAATGCACCTAGAATGTTATAACTCAGTGTTTATGAGAGCAACTTTGTAAATAAGAATTTATAGCCACATTCGTGTTTTTTTCCGTGTAATTATGTTGGAAAGACAGATTGCTGGTTTACTAAGGCGCAAATAAAAACTCTACTATCACAATTGTCCGTGGACTGTTGAGAATATTTGTTGGCTTCCATCAAATTTCTGTTATTGTTGACTGACTGAAAGAAAGAGCTGTCTCTGAAGCCACTGCACTGGTTAAAACCGGTACAAAATATCACATGATGCTTAAAAACAAAAGGAAAGCTACTAAAATGGTTCATGAAACCAAATTCTCCTCTAAGGCAGTAAACTGGAGTGTCCTATCTCACTTGGTTCATCAAACCCTTATAACGGTAATACTGGAATAAAAAATTTGGAGTATTAAATGTCTCGGTGGCGCAGCGGTAGTGAATGCGACTGCTGTGTTTGAGGTCTCGAGTTCGATTCCTGTTTCAGACCAAATGTTTGTATGATCTGCAAATATTTGTTTCGAAGTTTGGGCATTTTCTATGTATAATATGTATGTATTTACAAATAAAAAGAGTATATAAGTTTTCTGTCAGTCCGTTTAGTTATCATAGTACAAGCTCTGCTTAGTTTGAAACTAGATGACGTTGTGTGTCAAATGTCTGAAATATAAAAAATAAAATGGACCTCAATGGCATGCTATTCAGACACTTTCTAGACTGTTATTGGATTTACTTATCTGAAGTAGTTTTTGAATCCTAGATTGTTCAATCTCTGAAATCTTTATTTTCGCATCAGTTTTTTTTTATATTTCCAGAGGAATAGGAAACTGCAAGATATTTATTCAGATTCTATAGATATTTTTGGATGCTGGTTCGTACATTGTGCATAGACTCGCGTGACTCAATAGTACAGAACTGGGTTTCAATAACAGAATTGTCAGCCAAAAAACAGTATTTATGAGGGTGTGAGGAATTATTTGGCAATGGCCGTCTGAAGGACCTTCTAGAGAGTGAAAAGGTAATCACATTATAAGAAGATATTCCAAACTGATGTCCGATTCTTGACTTTGAAATATGATGATGAGATATGTTTGTTTTGTTACGATTATGAGCAAAATTTTTTTTAATTAAATACGAGGTAAATGAGCATATGTTCACCTGTTGGTTGTCCATGAACACCTGGAACTCGAGAGTCACGATAGCGTTGAGTCACGTCCCTCAGGGTAAGGAGTGGGGGTTTGTGCTCCGACGACCTCACTCACTCAGAGAACAGCAGTGAAAAATAATTTGACACCGATTTTCTGTGGTGTCCAGTCACAATGGATGAGCTGGCCCCGTATGTGCTGAAGTGTTCCTCTTCGTAGTTCAGGTTACTAAATTAGTGGCATTCTTGTATTATTATTATTAATTACAAACTGACCTCCTGCGTCTTCAAAAAGGAATATATTTTCTTTGTCTTTGCAAAAAAAGTACATATTTTCTCATAAAGTTAACTTTCTCTGGTATTCCACAAATATTTCAAGATCAATATTAACTAATGCCGACTAGTTTATAATGGATTTTAGTAAAGTCATTTTTTTATATTTAAGGTTATAGTGCATAGAGTTCCCACCAAAAATTTAGGACCCCTAGTTAACCTCACCTGCTAGTGACGTACCTGCTAATGGTCGGACGAGGCTCTGGCAAATAACACATTCCGATTAGCGGTAATATGTTCGCTACCAAAACACTGGCGAAAAGTGAGCGTTATTCTGCTTCTGTGTACCCTTCTGAGAAACAAGCGTGATTATATATACGTATGATAGTGAAAGAATTTTAGAAATAAATTGTTTTACCGTGTGTGGTACTTTTCACCCTTAGTTGGAGGGAAATGATTAGACAGTCTGCGTTTCTCTCAACAAAAAAAAAATCAATTCAAAATAAGTGTTTTAAAAGTAATAAATTATTTTTCATTTGCGTGTATTCTTTTCATTGATGTGATCAAAGAGTAAGTCTTAAATTATGGAAAAATAAACTTGAGAAAGAAAATATCTCGCAGTAAAAGAATTCCTTCAAATAAACACGATTCATTTGTTGTTTCAATCGTGATTGTGTGTTTACGTTATATATTACATTAGAGATTAAAAACTAACCTTAATAATAAAACATCCTTGTGTGAAAGTCGAAATATTAAAGAAAATCTTCTAATACAACGAGTTTTCAACTGAATAGTTTGCGCGAGAGACACTTCCAAAGTGGTAAAATGTCACCGCCTCTGTAACTTCTAAAATAAGAAAATGATAAAACTAAAAAATATATGTCTATGATGTACATTACAATGTAAACTTCGACCGAAAATTGGTTTGAACGAGATCTTGTAACTAGTTTTTTCTTCATGGGCGAGACCAACTCGCACTTGGCCACTTTTTAATTTTTACTTTTTTTGTATTGTAGTGAATGTAATCTAGATTTTTTTTTATTTTATGAGCCTGTCAAAGTTTTTCTACTCTGCCTGGTGGAAAGCATGCATATAATTCAAGAGTTGTGATTCCCATACTCATTGCGACTGTATGCAATGCGAGATGGCGACACACTATGACGGCCTATTAAGATGCTTTTTCACGCCTCGTTTGCACGTAAGAGGCATGACAGTCATCGTGGCAGTTGTATTGCAAACACTTACCACGACAACTGTTAGCTCTGCGTCATTAGGCCTCCGATATCGCGCTCACCAATGAAACACGACAACACGGATGCTGTCGCTTTAGGTTGGTCTTCTGTGGGAGGGTAATACTACCCTGGTCGAACCGACCCGTTCGTGCATTAATGTAGTACTTAGTTTCATTCGTGTCTTTTTGTTTTGTCCTTACTATTTTACTAATAATATTGTATTGTTAAGTGTTGTCTTTTATAATGAATGTTGTGTGTATCTGTAATGGGTAGGCATACCAGTTATTACTTTTTTTCAAATTTTCTTTAAGAGTTTCTTGTATTTATGTTGTTGATATGCAAAAAAATAAATAAATAATAAATATAAAGAGCTTATATAAATATTTATCGATGAGATTTCCCCTTTTGAAGTGTGGCGACTTCCACATTACAGCACAAAGAAAAATATACAACAGCGCTATCTAGCGAAGATACATCGAACTACGAAGTATGAATGAAACGTATGAATGTAATGAACTACAATGCAACTACTAATCCTGTATCGCGATATAGAGATTTAACATCCCAACATCTACCGTCGGGTCATGGCCCGACAGGCATGATCACCTGGCCTGGTCGGAGGCTCCTCCCTTTGTGCCGGGAGAGACATATGACACACGTCCCCCCTCTCAGAAGTATAACCGTTGGCACTTAACCCACAACTTTGCGTACTTTACTATATATAATATTGATTGTATGACATCGTTTTCTTCTGTGCTGAGTGCGGCGTGAACCCCACATGGGACAACGTTTTTGGTAATCCACAACTTGTTGTTGGAACTCTGGGTGTTCTTTGTGTTAGTTTTATGTATGTTTATAAAATCCCCGCGACGTGGGATATATTCCTAATGTGGGAAACTGTTTCTATTATCTCAGACTATTTCTTTTGTATGCGAAAGGGTATACGGTGGTATTTTAAGTTGTACTGACTCTTACTTTAGATATATATGACATCTAGCTTCTAAACGGTAAAAGATTAGTAGTTAGGAGCCTTTTCTTACACATGACACAACGCTATCTAGTTTTAAACTAAACAGGGCTGGTACTACGAATGCAAGATTAGCTGATAGAATACTTACTTATTTTTTGTTTGTAAATACATACATGTTATACATAGAAAACTCCAAAACTCTGAAGCAAATATTTGTAAATAAAAAAAACATTCCATCTGACCCAGGATTCGAGCCCGAGACCTCAGCACCGCATTCGCATACCATACCACTGCGCCACTTATCGTAGGATGAGCTCAACCTTTATTGAATTTTAGAATATCACTTACTTAAATATTTAGTACTATGTAGATGTTGCGTGTTTTTTTTTTTAATTTTTTTTTTATACCACGACGGTGGCAAACAAGCATACGGCCCGCCTGATGGTAAGCGGTTTCTTACTTGACCAAAATAACATGACATGATGAATGAATAAAAATGAATTGTTTGAGATTCCATATAATCGTTCATCCCTTATTTTACTCCCTCAAGGATGACATCTATAAATTCATTTTTTATTGGTGCTTACAATAAAAAAGTATCGGTTGGCAAAATTTCAAGTGTGGACTTTAAACGATGGTTTTTAAATCATACACTTTAAATTTTCGCCAATAGCCTTTAATGTAAATATCTTCGAAAGGAGGTTATGGCCTGCTGTGGTACGCTGGCCAGGAGGTTTTGGCCTACTATACCACGCTGGCCAGACGAGTTGAGTTTTCCTTCTTTTTGCAATGACGTTGTCTAGCGTAGATTTTTTTTTGCCAAAGTGACCCTAATCTGCCTAATGGAAAGCATGAATAGAATCCAAGAGTTGCGGTCACCATACTCATTGCAAATTCAGACACTGCAGTATGGTGACCCACACTATGGCGGCCTTGTGAGATGCTTTTTCACACCCCGCTTGAGGACGTAAGAGGTATGACAGTCATCGTGACAGTGTAAGGCTTACACAGTTACCACGATAACTGTCACTTCTGCATCAATGGGCCTCCGGTCTCACACTCACCAAAGAAACACGACAACACGGATGCTGGCGCTTTAAGTTGGGTTTCTGTGGGAGGGTAATACTGCCCCGGTAGAGCTGGCCCGCTCATGCTGAAATCAGCGTGGCTCTACTACTTAGCTAATTTGTTCCTATAGTCGCCTCTTACGACATCCATAGGATAAATAGGGATGGTAACACTTTGTATACTTAATCCCGCACCACATAGACTTTAACTATTATCTAGTTTTATATTATTTTGAAAGTGTGTGTTCAGAAGCGGAACAGCTAGATAAAAAGTAATAAAAAAGTTATAAACACACAAAGATCCGTATTTTAACATCAATTTATCGCAATTCCGTGTTATGAGCACTTGGAACAATAAATTAAATGTTAAATCTCAAAATTTTATCACATTTATAGCCTCTCTCAATAAATAGTTTATCCAACACTAAAATATTCTCCATTCGGATCAGTAGTTCTTGAGATAAGCGCCTCCAATAAAACAAACTCTTCCTTGTAATGTTAACATAGATTACAAGTTGGTTTATGTTTGACATCTGACGCACAACGTCATCTAGTTTTAACCTAAGCAGAACTTGTACTATCAAAGGTAGTGATAAAATAATAATGTTATAACAACAGTGACATCAATACAAATAAATAATATAATATAAAAGTTCTAACACTGCGAGATGTTTTCTTTTTCAAGTTTATTTTTCCATAATTTCAGACCTACTCTTCTAAAATATTCTACTTATCTACTTAATAATGAAATACATAAATGTTATACATTAAAAATTCAAACACCAAAACATACATTTGCCGATTATACAACCTTTAATCGAACCCGAGACCTTAACACAACAGGTGTGTACGCTATCACTGCGCCAGCTAGACTGTATACTTTACATAGGTACATATATACTTTTCATTGGTTGATAATCATTGCTTTCCATCACACCACTTGTGCGATGACGTCAGTCTTGATTACACACTGCTGTTGTTCTGACGATTAATATCTTGTAAATATATACATTTTGTTTTCAACAATTCGATTAGTAGTCGATTAGTCACATACGGATCGATTAAAAATAACAATCGAAGCTGTTTAAGAGAGGCTTAATCGATTTAAGTTAATGTAAAACAGTTTAATCTTACAATTCCATGCATCCATTACACCCAAAAAACGATGACAACGTGATTGTGGCTCTTGAGAAGCGTGGGTAGTCACTTACCACCAGTTGACCCGTTTCGTACCACTAAAAAGGACTTCCAGACATCCAAGGAACGTATCACCTCAAAGGAAAGCAACGTCCTGGTCGTTCCAGAGTTACAGATTGTGGTTTCTCCTTATTACGTCTTTAATAACAATTTCTACCGAACAGCTCGTATCGGTATAAATTTTACAACCGAATGCGACTGCGGTGCTTGAGGTCTAGGGTTCAACGCCCATACTTCGAAACAAATATTTATTTCGAAGTTTGAATGTTGTCACAACCACAAAAACCATTATTTATTTTATTAATTATTTACAAAAAAAGTATATAAGTATTCTATCAGTCAGTCTAGTGATTACAGCACAAGCTTTGCTTAGTTTGAAACTAGATGACATTATGTGTCAAATGTCTGAAATATTTATTTATTATTTACGTATTTATATTAACAAGTTCAACTACGATCACATGTCACGCAAAGAGCACCCGGACGCGCGAAGAGCCAAACTACTGTACACGGTTGTTAATATAGACCTTAAATACAGCGTATAGGATTGACTATCGTTTAAGGATTGTAAAATTCGTGCCGATGTGAACCGTTCGGCGGAGATCGTCCTTTCAGCAATAAAATAACCAACTGTTAGAAAGTTGTTAGTTTATCTCGTGAGTTCATTCTTGAAGAAACATCATTGGCATTTTGCCATTAGGAACTTAAATCTAATTGGCTAGTACCATCAATCATTTTTAAATAACACCATTTTATGTGGCTATGATTTTAGCGCTTATTTCAAAAGTGGCCTTCGTTGCTTTAGAGATTTACGCCTTCAATAATAAGGAAGCTTTTTAATGTACATACTATATTATAAAACTAGCTGCACCCGCGACTTCGTCTTCGTCAGAATTCTAAAATGTAAGTAACCTAAATTTTTCCCTATAACATTAGCTATCTGTCAGTGAAAGTCCTGGCGAAATCGGTCCAGCCGTTTCAGAGATTAGCCGGAACAAACAGACAGACAGACAAAAATTGTAAAAATATTATTTTAGTGTATATATCGTAAGTATATTCATATGTATGTAGTAAAAAACGGTTATTTGAATATTACAAATAGACACTCCAATTTTACTTATATGTATAGATGTAATATATGAGGCTTTTGGCTAAGTGGTAACCAAGTAGATCAACACATGGTAAAGTTATACAATCTATGGTCAGCCCACGGATGGGTGATCGTTACTAAACGCATTAAGAATATATCTGTCGCAGGGACCTTGCAACCATAATGAAACGGATACACAGAACACCGACAGGCTCAGAACAACAATATGTGTGATATTGTTTGTATGATCTGGGTTCTTTGCACTTTCTTGTGCTCAAGAAATATTCTAAAAACGTTCAAAACCACATTTTAATGAAATATATGTTAACTTTATATGAAAATGATATGTTTCTATATATATATTCATATTCTGTTTTATGTATGAATGATATGTACATCAACATCAACAGCCTTTTACAGTCCACTGCTGGACATAGGCCTCTCCTTAGCAAGGAGGTTTTGGCTTACTATTTCACGCTGGTCAAACGGGTTGGAATAGTGTTTGTTCCAAGTTTTCCTTCTCTTTGTAATGATGTTGTCATGAAACATATGCTTTGCATGAATAAGACTCTTGTATGCCTCGGAGGTTATGTTAAGCCGTTGGTTCTATTTGCGAGAGTCTTTCGTAGTTGTAGTCCTAAAAAGCCGACTGCAGTCTTTCTAAAGAACCTTAAAGTCGCTAAGAATCTGTCTGTATATGTGACGAGATTGGTCGAAAGCGAAACCGAACTTTTGGTCGGTTAATAGTCCAAAGTAATCTCTTTTTAATTAGACGGATTATAACTAGCCGCCGTAGCGTGGTTCGCCATACTGCATTGTCTGCATTTGCAATGAGAATGGCGACCACCACTTTTGGATTCTATTCATGCTTTCGATTAGTAGTCTTAACCTACCATTTATGTTCCAAACTATAATAATTAGTAACTATATATCGGATAGACTAATGGCACTAGACATATTATTACTTGTACGTTAGTGAAAGCTATAACGGTAATAAATAGTGTTAGGTTACAAGATAATATCAATTTATTTCACGGTAGCTGATATTAGTGACAATTAGCGCCGGTGTTTATAACCTACTAACTATTGAACGGGGTACGATGAAATTGTGTAATATACTCGTAGATAGAGTTTAAATGGTATCCACCTAGCTATCTAGCCCCAAAGAAGCAGAGCTTGTACTACTATTGGTACCAGACGTCGCCTAAATAGAGATTTTATCCACAGATGGTGCCCACGATAGTGGCCAGGCGCTAGGAGGGATCTGGATGTCGTAATAACAGCTCGGATCCCTCCTATGTCAGGTGCAGAGTGAGACACCGTGTGGTTTTAGTCGGTCCGATTCCGACACACCACCCTACCGTAAACCCAGGTGGGGTGACGGCCCGAGGGGGTTTCCACACATTAAAAAAAAAAAAATGGTATTAGACAACTGATATTAATATATACATACTATTTTTGTGAAAATATACATATAATATGTGAACAATACATAGAAAACACTCAAACTTCGAAATAAATGTTTGCAGATCATACAAAGGCCTCTAGCACAGCAGCCGCATACGCTACCACTGCGACATCGAGGCAGTCAAACAAATATATAATATATTGCCAGAATTCGGTTATAAACTTAAAGGGGCTGCAACTTCGCCTGCGTTTCTCAAGAGGAACAAATATGACCTGGTTTTACAATATTTCTATTTGTTGTTCGGGTCCGATTGGTTGTAGCGTAATGTTATACAACACACTACAATCAATCGTGTTTCCACCAATCCTGGTTATCGAGAAAGGTTGTAGGCTATAGAATATAACCTTCCTCGACGAACGGGTTTTCCAACACGGGTTTTCCTGTTTATTCGAACCAGTAATTTTTAAGGTTACGTTAACCTTCAACCAAACAAAACAGACATTACAAAACAAACAAAACATTAAGGAACCATATGAATATTTTTTGGAAAATTATACTCTTATATTCTTTTACTCAATATGTCGTCCCAAAACAACTGTTCAACTTTTGTCTGAGAAAATTATCCTTTCAGAAAATTATATCATTTCCAACACGTCTACATAGTATTTAACTAATATTAGATTATATTAGTCATTTCTTGATTATTCACTCTTAGGGATGACATTATTCTTTAATTTACAATGCCACTAAATTGGTAGTATACTCTCTCAAATAAATAAGAAATTTGTCATACTATACATACAAGAGTACTTCAAATTAATGACCTAAATATGGCGGCCTTATAGTTAAAAACAATTTCTTACAGGCAACTATTGAACGAATAAGTCGATAGTAAAAAGACGAATTCCGGGGTGAAACGATAACGGAGTTTTGGAATAAAAACATAAAAAGTACAATTAAATTCAGAACCTACTTACTATTAGTAATTTACCTCAAAGTTATCACTGCTATTAAATCATGAAATAGTTATAACAATAATTAACAAAATACATAAATAAGGCAGCTAAATGCGGTGAACTCCTAGCCGACTTCAGCCATGGCAACCAGTCTCAACAGAGACCAGACGCAGGAGACGTTATAGCAGACAAGTTTATGTGCAAACACAGATGAAATCTTTGTTACCTCACTCTTATAACCCAATGGAACGGCTATTCGAGAGATCTGGTGCAGGATCGATGGTTTTACGTGCTCTCCGAGGCATGGGGGTTAAGACAAACTCCGGGTTGTCATTAAGCGTTACTATAATCAAAACGATGGATGTGATGGATACGAATTGCCCAAGACCGAGATGGTTGGTGTTCCTTGGAAAAAAACTTCGTTCAGCAGTGGACGGCGATAGGTTGATTGATGCTGATTGATAATCAAAAAACTATACCGACCCAGCAGGAAGATGAATATTAATTGCGATATCTTAAGCAGCAGTCACCAATGTTAACCGTTAGACCAACGAGGTAGTTTGTAGACTTATTTAAAAACTATCCACACAAATAAATACATATGTATATAGTGAACCATCATATTAGAACAGCAAAGGACCTCTGGACTCCTGTGGAGCGCCACGGGGTGTATTTAGTGGAGATTGATTTACATGTCTCGACAGGCTTTTAAGAGATAACATTCCCATTATAAAAAAAAAGTTTTATGGCGAAGTGCAGAAAAGCCTTCTAATAGCTTCAGTTCTAATCGAGGTTATACTTATGTATGTACGGAATAGATCGTACTTTACTTGTATAGTAAGTAAGATAATCTAAACATGGTTATAAGAACTATCATTCTATTATTTACGCAATGGACTTTAATGGGCCGGTTCGACAGTATTACCCTCCCACAAGCGACAGTATAAGTACTGTCGTGTTTCGTTGGTGAGCGCGACACCGGAGGCCCATTGTCGTGGCAAGTGTGTGAGCATTACAATGCCACGATGACTGTCATGCCTTTACGTCCTCAAGCGGGGCGTGGAGAAGCATCTCACTAAGGCGCCATAGTGTGTCGCCATATGGTATTGTCTGCATTCGCAATGAGTATGGTGACGACAACTCTTGGATTCGCACACTTTGGCAGGCTTCTAAAATAAAAGTATATGTCACTGCTGTTTTTGAGGTCTCGGGTTTGATTTATTTATTTATTTATTTATTTATACATCATGCACTTTAGGTATATAGGCGGACTTAATGCCTAAGGCATTCTCTATCAGTCGACCTTTGGGTGATGCAGAGAAAATAGGAAGTAGGTGCGTTTCAGGTGTTGAATAAAAGAAGCAGACATATACAAACTTTCATATACTAAAATTAATACAAATACATAAATGCATACATATACATTCTTAAGTTGATGTAAGTCTGTATACATACATACACAAGTAAATATCATAACAAGTATAAGATGATAATCATGTATTGGTTGATTCTGCCAGCTGTTTCAGTAAATACTGGGTCGGACCAAATGTTTGTATGATCTGCGAATATTTATTTCGAAGTTTGGGTGTTTTCTATGTATAATATGTATGTATTTATAGGAAAACGGTATATATATATTTACAGCAGTTGTCTAGTACCCGTAGTACAAGCTCTGCTTAGTTTGGGACTAGATGGCGTTGTGTGTCAGATGTACGAATTATTATACACATATATATATATATAATGAAACGTTATTTCATTAGTTCATTCATTGGCTGCGCTTCGCGCGTTTTTAGGTTATCTGTGGCGCATAGAGAGATTGACACGTCATTTTTAATGGTGGATAATATTTTAGATTGTTTCGTGAACATTGGTTGTTATAAAAACTTTTAGAGTGATAAACGAAAGGATATAGTTAAGGAATCGATATTAGTAAACTTTAAATGTCGTTTCTTTGTATTTTCAGAGAAGCAATTTATGGTTTTACATATATGTATATATATATATTTTGGGTGTGAATTTATATGTTTATGTTGTGTTAAGCTTGAGTTATGAAAAACTGACACGTAAAGCATAAAAATACAGGTGATATGAAATAAAATCGCTTGTTCAAAGTTACTCCGTTGGTTTCATAGCCATCAGAGAGTTAAAAGTTCGATTTTAAAGCCTGTAATAAAAGTTGACGGCATGGACCGATAGCGTACTGTACAACGTACAACTGTGTACCGAGTGTTGTGAGTTCGAATATCGTTCCGGTGCCATATACGTTTGTAAAATTTCCTACGAAACAATATGCTTCTAGTGCAGTTGTCTTTTTAAACAATAGTGACTACCACCACACAAGTAGATACGGTCAGTGACTATTCTATTTTTTATAACATAGCTTAGTCTATGATCTAAATAAACTCAAACGTCTTTCGAGTACCATGAACGAACACGTGTTTGGAAGAACCCAATGCAGTATTGCATTTAAACCATGTGTGTATTTATAGGCAAACACTTGTACTGAATGCGGCCGTACGAAGTAGTCTATAGGAATTAATGGGAGGTATGGAGTATGTAAAATTATTCTAACGACTTCAACTTCAACAGCCTTTTACAGTCCATTGCTGAACATAGGCCTCTCCTTAGCAACGAGGTTTTGGCCTACTATACCACGCTGGCCAGACGGGTTAGAATAGGGTTTGTTTCAAGTTTTCCCTCTCTTTATAATGATACTTTCCTGAATAATTTCTTAATTTATTCTAACAATATCGTTCTAATACTTATCAACTAAAATATCATCCGTAGCACTCCGTGTGGTGTGTCCGTTCTTCTCATGAGTGTTGTAAAAGGCGACTAAGGGAACAAAATATCGAAGATATCTCTGCAAAGAGAAGGAAAACTCGAAACAAACTATATCAACTCGTCTGGCCAGCGTGGTATAGTAGGCCAAAACCTTCTTGCTAAGGAGAGGCCTATGTCCAGCTGTGGACTATAAAGACTGTAGATAAGATCATATGTAATTTTCCAACTCTAACAAGTGAGTCTGTTGTACAAAACCGCGTGGCCAGCGAGGTATATTAGGCCAAAACCTCCTTGCTAAGGAGAGGCTTATGTTTAGCAGTGAATTGTAAAAGGTAGTTGATGAAGATGATGATGAAATGTAGCAAAACAGGTAACCCAGAAGCTCAATTATATATAACATAATCTACTCTTGATTACAAAAACGTTATTAAAGGTATTCTCTTAGTAAAATAGTAAAATAATACTAAAATTAGCGGATGACCAATACGATATCTTCTAGACTAACTTTCATGACAGTTGTGAGATAAAGCATAGATCAGAACTATATTTAGGTCAAATTCTTATAACCTTCAGGGAACTGCCCGCACTAGGTGTAAATCCCGTGTCACGAGGGACTTTACAAACATACAAGAAACGGGCACAAAGAACACCCAAACTCAGAACAACAATTATGGATCACACAAAGTGTTGTCCCATGTGAGATTTGAACCACAACACTCAGCGCAGTATAGAGCGGCGTGGCGATATCTTAAACCACTTGGCCAACCATGTAGTATTTTAATTTATCTGTGATGTATAGGTATTTAAGAATATTCACGTGTGTCTTTTTAGGAATATATGAGCCCAGTGGGGGACAATAGGTATGCTTTTTTTTACGTAAGTGGACACTAAAATTACATCCAGAAAAACGTAGGGCTTGATACACCTCTACCTACCCTCGGACTAAAAGACGTTATTGTTTGTACCTATATACGTATGTATAGTGTATAGCTTCAGTCTTTGCTCCCCCTCGTAAAGGCAATATTCCACAAGAATATAACAAAGTCAGTTTAAGAGACTTTTGATCGCTAGGAGAATCGTTTTTCATAAAATGTGAGTTTCAACGACTATTAATAGCCTGCCACAGTGACTCTACTCGGCCTGATGGAAAGCACGAATAGAATCCAAGAGTTGTGGTCACCATACTCATTGCAAACGAAAACAATGCAGTATGGTGACCCACACAATGGCGGCCTAGTGAGATGTTTTTTCACACCCCGCTTGGGGACGTAAAAGGCATGACAGTCATTGTGACAGTGTAAGGCTTACACAATTACCACGATAACTGTCACCCCTGCTGTCATATGTATGTGTAATATCATCATCACCAGTTTTAATAGTCCACTGATAGACATAGGCCTCTCCTTATAAAGGTTTTGGCTTCCTTTTTTCTATTTTAAGAACCTGACAAAGTGACTCTACCCTTTGACGGAAGGCATGAATAGAATCCAAAATTTGTGGTCACCATACTCATTGCAAATACAGACAATTAAGTATGGTGACCCACACTATGGCAGTCTAGTGAGATGCTTCTTCACGCCCTGCTTGGAGGTGTAAAGACATAACTCACACATTTACCACGATAACAATGCCACGTTCTTTCTATACCACGCTGGCCACACAGGTTCATATAACGTTTGTGACTTTTCCTTGTCTTCGTATCACTGTTGGCCTACGTAGTTTGCACCCTTAGCTGGCTATTACAACACCCACGCGATGAATAACGGTGATGGCTCTTCTCATGGACTGAAATAATATGTATTATATGAACACAAAACAGTAATATGTGTGTTTTATGAAGATCATAATGTTATCCCGACCCCATACACGTTTCTAATTTGTATGTGAACCATACATCTCATAGAAAGAATGGTTTTATGAATTTTCTTATTAATTTGGAATATCATGACAAGATTTGGCCGCAAAGTGAGTTGGAGCCGAATGTTGGTAATATATAGTCAAATGTGTAGATGCCATGCATATTAAGATACGAGATGTTTTCATATTGAATTCTTAATCAAATATTATATTATAATTTTTATAAATAAAGCATACAGCATGCACTATATACAAATCTTATTAAGAATGTAACCAGCTTTTAGTCAGATGAGGAAAAAGAGATCAAGGCTATTGTTTCTAGAAAATAGTTCTTCTTCTTCTTCTCAGCCAAAAGACGTCCATTAGTGGACATAGGCCTCCCCCAAGGTTCTCCACAACAGTCGGTACCGTGTCGCCTGCATCCAGCAGTCGCCCGCGACCTTCATTAGGTCGTCGGATCAGCTTGTGGGAGGCCCACCAACGCTGCGTTTCCCAGTACGCGCTCGTCACTCCAGAACTTTATGCCAGAAAATACATTATCATAGAATAGGGGACAGATCAACTGACAGTAAATGATTACCTTCAGGTGCTTTTTTTGTTTCACGTAAATTAGGGGATGCGTGGTTTTGAGTTTCGCTAGTTTGACATACTTGATAAAAACCAATGGAAGAATACCTTAATATGGCACTGGTCTACTACAGGGTGGGCCAAGAGTTAGTTAACATTTGAATCTAACATTCCACGCAAACATGTTACGGGAGTAACCACTACGGGATACTACTGTAATTTGCTGGCTATAATCGTAGCACATGGTTTCAACAAGATGGTGCCACTCGTCACACATCCAATGAAGCCCTGTTGGTGGTCAAAGATATATTTCCGGAGCCACTTTCTTTCCTTTTTTTAATGTTTAATTTTACTTTATTTTAATAGTGGCCCACCTATAAATCACACTGGCGAGACGTGTCTAGAAATTGTTACAAATTTTGTTTCTCTTTTGCAGTAATTGTTACCCGTTTATTGCGGTCAACACATAGTCACAGGATGATGGGTTACATCCGAAATTTGTGTTGGAATCCATTCTTCTTGACATGCGACGTAATTAAAGGATAACCCCTTATAATTTACAAGTGCTACACAAATCTTTTGAACGATATTTCCCTCGTATAAATCATTTATTAAACAGTCACTGTTCTAAGAAACGAAAGGTGAATGGTTAGGAACTGAGATTCTAAATATATGAATCCAACGTTGCAACTACTCGAGCGAAAACACGTAGATCATTAAATAAAATGCTCACGTATTTTATAGGGATAGGCCAAATTTAGAACGATACAGATGGACAGAATTGTGTTGTTTATATTGTGCCTAACGTATGGTTGTGTTAGCAATAAACCATTTTCGTTTCAACACATCGCGGTATACACAAAAATGGTGAAAGAATTTCCATTTAATATTATAGATTTTGATCGTGTTTTCTTCAATTCTATGTATGTTGATTAAAAATGTGGCGTGTCTCCGCCCTTATAATAGACGTGGGGACACTTAATGTTTTTTAATATGTACAAACATATAGTGTCCTAAGAACCGACTAACGAAGGAAACTATACAGACAACAGTTCTGCAAACAGAAGGAAAACTTGAAACAAACTGGCCAGCGTTGTATAGAAGAGTAAAACCTTCCTTTGTGACCTACTTAGGACTGCGAAAGGCTGTTTATGGCGATATATGATAGTGATGTCTTTGCAGACTAGTTATATAGTGTGGTAAACAATACCCATCCGATTTTCAATTCTATTTCCATTGATATTCGAGCTTTCGAGACAAATTACAAAGCCGGATTTGATTGTCTTGTATCATAGTATGATTCATGTTTAAAGAGTAAACAGCACCTGTGTAACGCCTACAGTTACAGGGAATAACAATAAAAAGCATATTTAGAAGTGTACTATAGAGGGGCTCGTGACTAAGTTGTGTTGACGCATTATAAAGGTAAGCAATCCTAGTCAGGTCAGTTTATAGATGAGTGACCAGCCCTTAACACATTGAGACTCCTTTGTGCTTCAGAGAGCTCGTGAAGCCGTCGGTTGTCGGTTAGTTGTCGCTTTAAAAAGTTTGACGATAATATTTCCACAGAACTTCAATATCCCCTAGTTCTTGGTGTGTGAAAGTTTGACGGCAGCCTGAAATCAAAGTTCAGCTGTTTTGTAAAAGACTTGGGAAGAAAGGTTCGTGAGAAGAGATTGTCTTTGTAGCATTGTGTATGTTTGTTAAGTAGGTCTTATAGGTAGTAGAGTTACGCTGATTTTAGCACGAATAAGCCGGCTTGACCGGGGCAGTACTACCCTCTCAAAGATCAGCCTAAAGTGACAGCATCTGTGCTGTGTTTCTTTGGTGAGTACGAGACCGGAGGTCCATTGATGCAGGGGTGACAATTATCGTGTCTATCACGAATTTTATGTCCCCAAACGGGGCGTGAAAAAGCATCTCATAGGAGCACCATAGTGTATATCACCATATCGCATTGTCTGCGTTCGCAATAGGTATGGTTACCACAACTTTTCGATTCTATCCAGCCTTTCTACAGGCGACTTAACAAACATACAAGAAACAGACACAAAATGTGAAAGGTTTGAACCCACAAAACTCAGCGCGGTAATGAGCGAAAGGTTAAAACACTACGCTATCCGTGCAGTCGATCGGTATATAGAGAGCAAGTCATGGTGTCGAAATATACGTATGTGAGTACGTGTCTGATTCAGCGTCAATACGTCACGTACGTAAATAAAATCATACCATTGACTTATGAATTGGCAATCAATCAATTTCTAGTCCTCGATGAACATCCTCGATGCTCTCTCTGTGGTAGTTTAATTGCGGCACGTCTGGTTGGATCTGTTACTAAATACACGATGATTTCTTAACACATTGAGGGAAATTGAGGAAATGGGGAAAGGCTATGACAAGAATTTATTACTAGTTGACTCGAACAACTTCGTTTGTATCTTGAAATAAATAATTTTTGTCCATTTCTATAACATATTTCATTGATGTTCAGTTTCCATTGGTTGTAGTGTGAAGTTGTATAGTTTCTTTTTGTTTGTAGTGAATGCGACTGCTGCGCTTGAGGTCTCGAGTTCGCTTTCAGGGTCGGACCAAATGTTTGTATGATCTATAAATATTTGTTTCGAATTTTGAGTGTTTTCTATGTATAATATGTATGTATTTACAAAAAAAGTATACAAGTATTCTATCAGTCAGTCTAGTTATCATAGCACAAGCTCTGCTTAGTTTGAAGCTAGATGACGTTGTGTGTCAAATGTCCGGAAAATATTTATTTATAGTGTTTCTCGATAAATAGGCTATCCAACACTACAATTTCTTTTAAATAGATCTAATAACTCCTTAGATTAGTGTGTTTTAAAAATAAATTCTTTAGCTATATAATATTGATATAGATTTCTATTACGCTAGTAATGCAATATCATTCAACTCGTACCATTTTAAAAAGTATAACTCGTAAGCACATAGCTCTAAGAAGCATATTGAAATAACCGTAATAAATTGCGTGAATGCTTTCTATAAATTCAGTTAACTATTTCACAACACACGATCTGTACGAGAACGATAACTATGAACGACCTCGCCTCGACTATTTATGGTGAAAATGTGGTGGAACGTAAAGTCGACCCCGTTTTGTTTGATATTATAAATAACTACAGAATGTCTATACTACGATAGATATTAGATGGTAATCTTTTAATGGTAAAGGGGTAATCGTACTGTCGAGTCATTTATGGTAAATGACACATGCTACTCAAAAGACTCAACTCTGTTGGCATATTTCTAGTATCGTACCTGTAGAATGATTGAGGAGGGATTTTTTTACGAGAAATAATTGTTTTAATATCATCAATAGCCTTTGATAGTCCACTTCTGGACATAAGCCTCTCCTTAGCTAGAAAGTTTTGGCTTATCACACTGGCCATACAAGTTAATATCTTCTCGTTGCAGTGATGTTGTCCTGCATGGATTGTTCCCTAAGTCAGCTCTTACAACAGCAATGAGATGAGTACAGGTGATGACACATCGTATTCTTAATTCGTAACCACAGGAATTTGTTTGTCTCCACATTTCTATGGGCGTCACCCCGATGAAGTCGACACACAATGTGCATAAGCATGGTTTTCCCAGTTAACATTATGAAATTATTACACTCAGTAATGATATTTTCCTGAATAGTTTCTTCCCTTAGTCGCCTCTCACGACACCAACGGGATGAATAGGGGTGGTAACACTATGTATTCTTAATCCGTCACCACACGGACTAAGGGAAGAAACTATTCAGGAAAATATCATTATAAAGAGAAGGCAAACTTGAAACAAACAATATTCTAACCCATCTGGCCAGCGTGGTATAGCAGGCCGGGCCAGGCAGGTCTCCTTGCTAAGGAGAGGCCTATGTCCAGCAGTGGACTGTAAAAGGCTATTGACGATTGATGACACTCAGTGATTAAAACCACTAGTAAAAGTTCCCTGATTATCAAATTTTAGTTTACGTATTTCTAGACGATCTTAGCCACGGCGTCCAGTCTCAACGGATGCCAGCTAACTACACAACAGATACCATTCATCCACACGTTGTTGACATACCCAAAAGTCGAACTAAACGATTTGACAGTTCTTTTTTGGTGAGAGTCGCCAAGACTTGGAACGACCTGCCTGGGTTTATTTTTCCTGATGACATGAACTCTGGAGCCTGTAAGAGTAGAGTGAACAGGTATCTTTTGGATGGGCGTGTACCACCTTCGTCTTCATCTGCACTTTCCATCAGGTGAGATAGAGGACAAACGCCTATTCCATTACAGACGTAAAAAAAAAAAAACAAAAAAAAAATACCATAGTGTGCCCTTACTCTCACAATCCGATGGGACGGTTAGCCAGCCGACACGACCAGGTACAGATCAGGCTCAGGACTGATGGCCGTTTGATGTTTACGTTGCTACGTTTTCCGAGACACGATTAGTTTATCCGTGATAACATATCTTGATTTCTATCCGGTAATGGATTAGAATTACCATCGCTAGCATCGCGAGCAGACTGCGCCAGATTAGAAGATTGTGAGGAGCGAAAACTTGACACAAACGCTAAACTAATTCTTGTGGACAGCGTAAAGTAAACAAACCTTGTTAAGGAAAGGCCTGTGTCCAGCAGTGGACTATTTTAAGCTGTCAATGATGCTGATTAATGAAGTACGTCATATTTATTAGAAGGCGTACACAAAGAATTTTCTTCACGAATTAATATATAGATTACTATTTAACAACTCCAGTAAACAGTAGCGTTTTAATAATCTACTCGAGTAATTGGAAAAGTTACTCGACAAACAAAAGGGGCGTCGTAGAACTGTTCTGTTGTATAGATAATTTGAGTAAGTTATCGATTACCTTTGTCGATATTCGATACTGCCGTGAGATAAGATAATATATTATAAGTAACGCTACAATTCTCTGATACTATTTTAATAATTAAATACAAAAAATGCAATATTTAATTTAAAAATAGGCTAGAATGAAATTTTTAAGTTTCTCCTCTGTGTCGATTTTTTAATTTTTTGTTGCGACTTCTTTTCGTCTACTGTTGATTATAGACGTCTTTTTTATGGTATGGGGGTATGGGGGTAATGGAGCAGTCTCTTGCAATGACTCTTAGAATTCAATATGGACGGTTCATCCGTGTTGGTCCTGTGGTTAGTGACTCTAACTCTCGTTAGTTCGAATCTCGTCTGTCGTGTAATGAGCTGATTTCCAGACGAGGCGACATTCCATGACCCCAGCGGACTTCTTTTTAATGGGTTATTTGTACAATCGGGTTTACATCAATAAACCAAATACACTACGTCAACTAAAAGAAAAAATCAGCGAAGAGATGTCGGCGATCTCGCGGTCTCTTTGCCGACGAGTATTCGAAAATTTCGGTGCTCGCTTAGAAGAGTGCAATCGTCGAAACGGTGGTCATTTAGGCGATGTAATTTTTAAAAAATAAATACCAACTAAATAGCTTTTTTTTAAATAAATAATGTTTATAATATATATCAATATAAAAAAATTGACGACAGTGTTTCGGCATAACTTTGATATCACGGTTGTGAAGGTTTGATGGCAGTACTTGAAATCAAAGTTCATCGTAAAAGACTTGAGGAAAATGAGCTCGGATGAAGAAGAGATTATTTTTGTATCAACATCTGTGTAACTCCTACAGTTACAGGAAATAACAATAAAAAACGTATTTAAAGGTGTGTGATAAACTCGTTCATTTACTCTGTGTCGGTGTAATTTGTATGTATTTAGAAATATGCATATCATCATCATCATCATTATAATCTCAGCCAAAAGACATCCACTGCTGGACATACACCTCCTCCAAGGTTCTTATATATTATATAGGTTATTATATATACGTTTATTAGCAATCTCGTTACCATAGTACAGGCTCTACCTAGCCTGTAATCAAACAGCCGTGTGAAATATGTGAGGTTATTATTTTCATCTTAATTCTTATTTATTCCTATTTAAAATAAAAACAACGCCCGCATTAAGAATAAATCCTGTGTCGCGGGGGACTTTATAAACATACAAGAAACGGACACAAAGAACACCCAGCATCAGAACAACAACTTGTGGATCACATAAAGTGTTGTCTCATGTAGGATTTGAACCCACAACACTTAGCGACCGCTGAAACCACTAGGCCAATCGTCCAGTCACTCATGAGATGAACATCAGTCATGAACAGACAGACAGATGAGAGGGTGAGGGGGCCCTGATTACTTCTTTGTTTATCTCATTCTCAGAAAACAAAGGAAGGAATGCTTAACATCGAGTATTTTTGAGGTAACTTTCTGCTCTTTCACGGCAGAATCAATTATGAAATCCACTAAAATACACTACAAGAGATAACCTATAAAACAAAATTAATCGCCAAATTTAATCGTAACTTCGAGAACAGTGCCTTTATTATTTCTTTCATATTTTTGCTAACAAAGAAGAGAAAAAAGTAAACAACACGAGAGAAATAATAAAAACAAAAATTTTCATTCCTCATACAAACCATAGAGTAAATTAAAACAGCTGTCTATAGCTGTCAAACATTTGACGTCAATAACAACAAAACAAAGTCTCGTTGTCTTTGGTAACAACGCCTTCAGGATAATTAAGTTGAATGGATAATATTCTATACCTGTCTAATATGACGTTCCAAGAAAAAGTAACAAAGGAATTACTTGTATAGTGACAAATTAATTATATAAAGTAAATATAAATAAATAATTCGGACGTCTGACACACAACGCCATCTAGTCCCAAACTAAGCAGACCTTATACTATGGATACTAGACAACTGATATTAATACATAAATATTTTTGTTAAAACATACATATTGTACATAGAAAACACCCAAACTCCGAAACAAATATTTACAGATCATACAAACATTTGGTTCGACCCGGGAATTAAACCCGAGACCTCAAGTACAGCAATCGCATACGCTATCACTGCGCCACCGAGGCAGTCGAAGTGTCGACTGTTTAATTCAGCACGAGTGTCATAAGAGTCGACTAAGAGAACAAACTGCGCAGGACAATAACATTACAAAGAGAAAGAAAACTTGACACAAACTCTATACCAACCCGTCTGGTCAGCATGGTATAACATTTCGGTCATTGCAGACATTTGACACACAACGCCATCTAGTTTCAAACTAAGCAGAGCTTGTGCTATGATAACTAGACTGACTGATAGAATACTTATATACTTTTTTTTTGTAAATGCATACATATACATAGACAACACCTTAATTCCAATATATAATAGGCCAAAACCTCCTTTCTAAGGCTCTTTCAGTGACAATTTCAGTCGGTGAAGGTTACAAAAGCATTGCTTAGAGAGGCGCCGTACGAGATACAAAATTGAGTTTTAGTTAAACTAAACGTGGAAAAGTAAAAGCAAAAAAAAATATATTAACTCTTTAGTCAAAACGATTTCTAGTGTAATAGGTAATTTTTTAGTTAAATTATTTAAATAAAATAGATACACACAATAGTATTAATCTGCAAGTATTGTGTGTGAACCAAATATTTGGCACGAAATGGTTATGCTGAGAGCCAAATGATTAGAGTTATTTAGAATTAAGACGTTTACGTGATTTGGCCTCTTTAATATAAATAACTTGGATATTATACTCTTACGTAGAAATCTCTGATGTTAAGTGTATTCACCCTTGAGTTTTTTATTTAGTACAACCTGCCCCCACAGACTTTGTTCTGTCAAAAGTTATTAGACAATTGTATTTAAATCACATCACAGACTTTAAAAGTCCAATGCTGGACATATATTTGCCTTTAAAAATGAAGTTTTAGTATACTTCATTGGCCAGACGGGTTGGTAAGTCTCCACTCGGACCCAATTCGCCGCCGGCGACCCGGGCGGCGGAGGCGCGCATATCAGCGCCTCATACCGCCTTGAGTGTGGCCTCGGGCGGATGGGACAGGTTTTCCCCGCGCTACAGTGGCCAGTCGCGAAGAGATGACGTGCGTGTGTGCCATATGTCTCCTAAATAGAGAGTTTACCTGCAGATGGTGTCCGCGGCAGCGGGCAGGCCCTGAGAGGGTTCTGGATGTCGTAATAGCAGCTGTTCCCGGATGCCTCCACAGAGTGGCATAGTTTTGATCGGTCCCATTCCGACATACTACCCCGCCGTAAACCTCGGTGGGGTGACGGCCCAAAGGGGTGTGCATTCGTTAAAAAAAAGGATAGTTTAAGTCCGGTTGGTTTAATAACAGCAGTTGCCGGATTCTTCCTATTCCAGCCACAGACAGACATATTCAGTGACACACCGCATAGTTTTGATCGGCCCGATTCCGACATACTACCCCGCTGCAAAACCCAATGGGGCGACGGCCAGAGGGTGTTTCAGTATAGTATGTACGGTAGAAATTTCAACAAAGTTAATAATATTGACCGTCCCACATCTCGACTCGATGGAGTTCAATCTCTTGGAGAGGACGTTTAGTTTTAGATTGATTTGGATACCTGACACATTACCACCAGGAGTATACGTGAAGCAAAGATAAGCAATCATAAAGTCAAGGTCGAATTCAGTACCACAAACTAATTGAATTAGAAGTGAAGTGACAGTTTCGGATCGTTAAATACTAATTAAGGAGAGTATTGCTCCCAAAGCATGCCTGAAACTGCCTGACTGAAACTACATTAACATGTGTCATTATATGACATTATGACAGTAGACAACTGTAAATTGCATGTTTCTTACTTGGGTACTGTTGTGTTTGTGGGTTACAATAGGGTATTTGACATAGTTATCAAATAAATAAGTTTTCAATTGAATATTATAGAATTAAAGGTCCGAATTAAGAATATTTGACTTAAATTACGAATAAAAATTATTTAATATTTTATTTTCCTAAATAAAAATAAGAATTTTTCAATCTGTACATCATTGAAACGAAACGTCTCAACGACCAATCAGGGCCCGTGACGTCACGATATAATAAGCAAAATGTATTGTCATTCAGACAGTTATACGACGACGAGATTTGCGTGTTTATTTTCAGGTTTCATTATTATTTTATTTGATTATTTCGTGTCGCAAGTGCAGTTAGCCTAAGAAAATATGGATCTTGGTTTCTCAAAAGCTGATAGTGCGAATTTGCCAAAAATTGATTCTTTTATGATTGCAAATTTCTTCGCATCAAATCCGGACTTCTGTTCTGCAGAATTTAGGAACGTGAAAACTTCACTGTAAGTAGAAAAACTATCCCTATCCGATAATTTATTGAATTCGTAAAAAAATTACAGTTTGATTTATGTACTTAGTTTTTTTTTTTGCTTTATTATTATTAACTTAAGTATGTGACAGGTACATGTTGTTTGGATTGTATAGGCTATAAACAAAATATTATAATCTAAGTTATTATGAGTCTTACACAAATTAGGTACCGTTCTTATGAACAGTTTAAGCTTAAGAGATTTTGAGATTACGGCACGTGGATAAACAATTTAGGAGTTTTAATACTTGTGTTTCGACACAAAGGAACGGCACATATTCTATAAGACTTAGAATTCATTTTTACATAAATCTTGAACAAAGAAGGTAACGAAATAATAAAATAAATAATATAAATATTTATAACCAAATAACCAATACCTATCTACGCGTAGCCCTATCGTATTGTTTTATTTGTTTTTTACATCGTGACGTCACGCCTCTGAGTTATCACGTGACTTAGCGTTTTAGCGGGAAATACGAAATGTATTTGTTAATACTGTCATTTGGTTATTTAAATGGCTCAAAATTTAAGAAAAACAGTCGTCAAGCGTTTCTTTTAGTGACTTAGAACATTTTGGAGTAGTTTACGTAAATTTGTCAAATACCCTATTACACAACATTTTGTACAATTAACTTTATTACTTTATTCATTGAATTTACAGAGCTTGATACCAGCTGACATAATGCATATTGAGTACTTATTCTCGTTGCCCCCCAGCGTCCGCTAGACGCGCCCGCGAGCCACACGTTCAGAAATTATTAACAACACACGGGCCTAACAGGTACCTTTTTGTCTCATCGTCTGAGTGCTCCTCAGGGTCTGAGACTGGCAATCGGATTGACTTTCAGTGGAAACGTCAAGACTTTTAGTTCCCACGCCATGGGCCGTGATCCACTAGGCATGATTACTTTACCTGACCGAGTTTTCTTTCCATTTCGTTAGAGGGTCATAAAACCCATTCTTCCACATGCCAATTGTTTTGGGTTACGATTGTGTCTGCTGTTTACTTTACTTACACACTAGCCTAGGCCGGAATAGCGAGGGTCGCTATACTGCCTTGTCTGTATTTGTAATGAGTATGACGACCACCACTCTTGGATTTTGTTCATGCTTTCCATCAGCCAGAGTAGAGTCACTTTGGTAGGCTTCATCTGCGTTTCCAAAAGAAATAGTTTGACCATTTTTGAAAAAAAAACATTCACAGCTATTCAGTTTTTATTTTTCGTTTCGAACCAGCAGTTCTTGAGACGCGTACAACAAAACAAACTTTTCAGTTATAATATATTACTATAGATATAAAATTACTTGCCCTAATTGATTAACTGGTACATCAACGCAGAGTTTAATCGACCACCGTCACCAGAACACGCATTTTATGTTTTGAATCGACGTAACATTGACATGGCGCCAATTCCTGCGTTGTTGACGTGCTTTTCGAGATTTATCTGATATCCATTACATAATATTAAAGACTAAGGAAACATTTATTTATACATAAGTTCTAATAGTAATTTTGACTTATAATAAATAAGGTACTGTACTTGCTTTTAAACAGTTATGGTTCGCGCAACGAAAACATGCTTCCGAGATGTTTTTATGACTTTGATGCTTTAATGTTAACTAGTGGTCGCCCATTGGTCGAAATTCGACCATAATAAATTAAATTGTAGGTAACTTAATATACATTACTAAAATATAGTATTCAAACATTATTAATGTTCTACTGTCCCAAACTAAACTACACAGATTTGACCAAGACTGTTATTTGCCAATTTCTTTTTTGAACAAATTATATGAAATTAAAAAGAAGTAAAATAAAGAATACCTATTTAAAAAATGTTTATTAAAACAAAACATGCTATAAGAGGATGCAAACAAAAAAACATTTTTTATCGCATATTGTAATAATATAATTAATGATTTAAAACTTCTCTGAAAACAATGTTTTTTGTAAAAACTCTTTCATCGTTTGCTAAATGTCCTTGGCCATTATATTCGGATATATAAAACCTTAAACCAGCGAATGAACGAACTCTACTTGCTGCGACATACAATTGCCCATGTGTAAAAACTGGCCGATTTAATAAAACACCAATTTTTTGGACTGTTTTGTCCAATTCCAGTGAAATTTTACGCATTATGTTGTTGTTACATGTTTGACTAATACGTTCTTGTAATCTATAATTAATAGCAGTGTCAACATCATAAAAATATAATTGTGCATAACATGGTGAGCGACCATATGCAGCAGTCATTGGGCCTGATCTGTGATAAAAAACATCATATATTTTGAAATAATACACTCCAGTTGTACCTACCTCAGCAACTTTGGCTTCTGAGCTAACCATAGCAAAACATGAATTTCCTAATTTATTATAAATAATTTTTTGATTTACTTTTTATTGAAGGTTCATTTGAAGTAAGTCAATGAGTACAATGATTTAAAATATTCATTTTGACTTAAGGGTGGTAATATTGCTTTACCCTTGTGACAACATGAAGTGAATGCAGTTCGGTCGCCTAAAGTCACTTCAGATTTAAAATGTTTCGCATTGCAAAACCTGCACTCTAAATCCATTAATCCACAATCATAACTTAAAAACACATTTGGAATGACATTTAGAGCACATTTAAATGTACGTATCTCTCAAAATCACTTATTTATCCTGAAGTATATACAATTACTGAAATCGTAAACTACATACTACAACTACTAATAATTGCTTTAAACCAGCAATAACAAATTATATTTTTTTTGTACCTGAATGTTGTCATTCCAGATTGCTGCTACAGAACTTTCTTTATGCATATAATGAAAGTCCGTGTACATTTAAATGTATCTTACTGCTACACAACTTATATATATGTATATATTACATAAATTTGTATAAGCGCTCAGTATTTCACGTAGGATTCGTCAAATAAAACTTTTCTGTTTGACATTCAACAATGTCTATAATAAACAAAAGAGATAATTTGACCACAGAGTATGTATACGTGTACAAATACTTGTGTATCCGTGTGTCAAATGATTTAATGTACTTTATAAGCATTATTATTGAAAAATATTAGCGTTCTGCACTTCTCCTACACATAAACTATAAGTGTGCCAAATTTTATGCTCCTGCGTCCTCGCAATTTTCGTAAAAGGGTGTAGGAAGTTTTTGCATCACGTGTTAATATATAGATTAAAGCTTTTACTATACCCCTTGATGCAGAGGTGATAGTTATCGTGGTAACTGTGTCAGCTTTACACTACCACGATGACTGTCATGCCTTTTTACGCCCCCAGCGCGGCGTGAGTAAACATCTCACTAGGCCGCCATAGTGTGAGCGGCCATATTGTATTGTCTGCATTCACAATGAGTATGGTGACCACGGCTCTTGGATTCTATTCATGCTTTCCACCAGGCAAAGTAGAGTCACTATACCAGGCACTTAAATAATAAAAAAGGTGTATACCTTTCGGGGATTTATCACCCAAAGGAACAGTCTAAAGATAAAAATGGTTTTTAACATGTGTGATGACCTCTCTCGAAGTCTGTCTTATGACTTGTCTACTAAAATACAATATAATAAGAATAATTTGCGAGGCTTTGTCTCCCTTTGTTGATCACAACATTTTTTAGCAATATTAAAAACCTGCCAAAGTGACTACTCTGCCTGATGGAAAGCATGAATAGAATTGAAGACTTGTGGTCACCATACTCAAGTAGTATGGTGAACAACACTACGGCGTTCTGGTGAGATGCCTTCTCACGCCCCGCTTGGGGACGTGAAAAGCATGACAGTCATCGTGGCAGTGTAAGGCTCACACACTTACACGATAATTGTCACCCCTGTATCAATGAGCCTCAGGTTTCGCACTCACCAACAAAAGATGAGAGCACGCATGCTGTCGCTTTAGGTTGGTTTTCCGTGAGAGAGTGTACTGCCCCGGTCGAGCTGGCCCGTTCATGCTGAAAAGTAGTGTGGTGTTATTAAATCGGCTAGAAGCACATTGTTATCATTATCATAGCTTAATAAACTGCTAGTCATAATATTTAACCACTTTTACGAAAGTAGTAACTAATTAGTAATGTGTAAGATAAACACGGTGTATCCTACTTTAACTGGTTTACTATGGGGGATACGTTGGAGGCGCCCACAGCGGTGGATACTGCCTCTGTTCTAAAGGTTGTAGCCTTACTATCGTAGGATGTGTACCTGGATGTATCCTAACAGGTCCTTGCTGCGGTTTATCGTGCTAATCCTCAGAGTGGGGACTTCTTATCTAACACCCTCATAATGAAGAACAACATGCATGCATATTTACCTAACCTTGTTTTATTATTTGATCATATTTATAATTTTTTATTGTTTAATAGCATATACCATCACAATACATTTTTTCGCACTTTATTCAATTACTTTCTAAAAGCAAATTGACCAAGTATTGAGGACGAAGTGCGTGTTCAGTAAATTGATGAATTACGAAATTGCCACACGCTATGTATCGCTTAAAGATATTAAACCCTTTTAGCTTGGGTAGTTGTAGTTCTAAGAAATTACCTTTGAGTTAACTGATCATAGCCATAACTGACTGACCGGTAAATAATGGGACGATACCGTAAAATCTATATATTAACACGTGAAGCAAAAACTTTAGACCCCTTTTTACGAATCTTACGTGGACGAAGGAGTATGAAATCTCGCACACTTATTGTTTATATGTAGGAGAAGTGCAGAACGCTAATATTTGTCAATAATAATGCTTATAAAGTATATTAAATCCATAAATAAAACATTACACACACTACCATGCATTTGACACGCACATACATACTCTGTAGTCAAACTGTTTCTTTTGTTTATCATTTTGTCTATAAACATAGAGTACTGACATACACATAGATTACTGTTTTATATGTTTATTGTGGTCTTACTAAATGTCGAACAGAAAAGTCTTATTTGCTACATTTAATGGAAAAAATACCACGTGAAATACGCATCTCTTATACAAATTGACATAATGTATATAAGTTGTGTTTTATGGTCGAATTTCGACCACTAGGCGACCACTAGTATCAATAAATATCTAATACTTTAAACGAGTAATATATGTCATCTGAATCTCGGAAACGGCTCCAACGATTTTCATGAAATTCAGTATGCAGAGGGTTTCAGAGGCGATAAATCGATCTACCTAGGTTTCATTTTTAGAAAATGTTGTTTTATCCGTGTTTTCAAGTAATGAAATGTTTGTCTAATAGAACCGTTTTGACAAATATGTGATGAAATTAGAGATGAGAACAAAATTAGTTGGTAAATTGCAAATCGACTATCATACTATAATATCGGGCAAAGCTCGGTTTGCACCTGCAAACCATGTCATATTATAAAACAGATATTCCTTAACTAATGAATGTAGATTTCGTTTAAAATATTTTTCTTCATTTCATTTAATTCAGTAAAATAATCTAAAAATGAGTGTGAGTACATATAAGTATAATTATGAATAGTTAATGATAAACTAGTTTGGTACAATCACTTCATCCTTTCTCCTACTCTGCCGTGCCCAAAAGGGTCCATACGTACTAGCAAAACATAATGTAAGATCTCTGTAACGACATTGTGTGCAATAAAGTATTTAGTACTGAGTATCTATTATATTTACTCTCGACAAAGTGTAGGACGTTAGGCCAGGTGAGCAATGTTTTGCGCAAAATGTCTGGCAGGTGCTGCGAGACGTCTAGGATCGAATCAAGGGTGCAATTGGAAAGTTTATTATGTGTGACATATGAGTATATTTCACTAGCTGGACCCTATTACGCTTCCCTGTGACACGTTGCGTGGTTGCATAGAAATGAAGAAAAAAACCAACGCAAAAAAAAGATAGAAGCATTTAGTTGTCAATATTTAAGATTTAAGCAAGCAGAATATTTAGCATACGTATTTTTTTAACATCCCACGTATATTAACTGATATTATATAGCAAAAATACACATATGTATGTATATGTTGTTGAAAGCCTGCGCCATCATTTTGCTAAGAGCTAAATTGTGTTGACTCAATAATATTAGATGTTGTTCACTGAAACAATGTCTAAAAGCTATATTCCGTGTTTTTTATTTATTAAAGAACTGTGTAGTAATGGATACTTCACTTTAGTATTCTTGTCACCCCTCCAACTGAGCTAAGAGGTTCACGTTATTGGTACATTTGACTAGAATAGAATCTTCGGGAAGTTATTTAGAACTTCGTCGCCATTTCTGTTTGAAATGACAGTTTTGTGTACTGTTAATTGGTTGCTGGCTTTGGTTTACTGTTCCATTCTTTATAATCCCAATTTTTGTGTTATACTTGAGCCCCTTTAATAGTGGGTGTTCTACTTTGTGGTCGAGTAGTACACAGCAGAAATATGTATAGGGTGAGCCACGAATAAGTTAACATTTAAAAAAATCGTATAAAAAAACCATTTGATATATTATAAAAATTGTTTATTTGCAAGAATTTTGATTAGTAGAAATTTATTTTTTAAAAATTACATCGTTTAAATGACCAACGTTTCGATGTTTGCACTCTTCTAAGCGAGCACCGAAATTTTCGAATACTCGTCGGCAAAGAGACCGCGAGATCACCGACATCTCTTCGCTGATTTTTCTTTTACTTAATGTAGTGTATTTGGTATATCAATGTAGACACGATTTTTCAAATAACTCTGTAAAAAGAAGTCTGCTGAGGATAGATCTGGGCTTCTGGGTGGCTATAGAATGTCGCCTCGTCTGGAAATCAGCTTTCCAGAAATATGTCTTTGACTACCGGCAGAGACTCATTGGATGTGTGAAAAATGGCTCCATCTTGTTGAAACCATGTGAAAGCCATCAAATTCCAGTGCATCGGTCCCAAGAACTCTCATAACATGTTTGCGCGGGATTTTAGATTCAAATGTTAACGAATACTTGGCCCACTTGCATTACAGTATGGCATGCCGTGATATTTTTTTTTTATTTTAAGAGTCTGCTAAAGTGACTCTACTCTGTCTGATGGAAAGCATGAATAGAATCCAAGAATTGTGATCACCACACCCATCGCCAATGCAGAGAATGCAGTATGGTGACCCACACTATGGCGGCCTTGTGAGATGCTTTTTTACACCCCGCTTAGGGACGTAAAAGGCATGACAGTCCTCGTGACAGTGTAAGGCTTATACAGTTACCACGATAACTGTCACCTTTGCATCAATGGGTCTCCGATCTAAATATCCTCCGGTTTAAATTATCTCTCATAGACTGCCTTTCATAGTATCGTAGGTAACTCCCGTATTTATTTAATCCATCTGTTTGTTTGTACAATTCAAATAATGAATAACAATAGACGAAAGCAATAGATAAACTGTAATGTAGGCATGATGTCTGTAATACATAACAGGAAATGCCGATTCTCTTAGCACGACTATTTACGATTATGTTTCATCAACTTTATCGTACTGCAGACATAACTGTTGAAATCTAAAATATGGCTCCAACTTCTTTGCGATGTAGGAAAAAAAAATAAACATACTGCATTGTCTGCATTCACAATGAATATGGCTGCCACTGCTCTTGGATTCTATTCATGCTTTCCATCAGGAGTAGTCACTTTGGTAGGCTCCCTAAAAGATAAATTTGGATCTACTAAAATTGAAATTATATGAGGTATTTATCAGTTTCACGAATGTTTTTTTTCTAGTGATTAGAAATTCTGACTGCTAAGGTTGTTATTTTCCATTTCCAACCAGATTGTCCACGTGGTAACGGATTAAGAATACATAGTGTTACCACCCCTATTCATCCCGTGGGTGTCGTAAAAGGCGACTAAGGGAACAAAGTATGCAAAACAACATCATTACAAAGAGAAGGAAAACTTGAAACAAACCCTATTCCGACCCGTCTGGCAAGGGTGGTATAGTAGGCCAAAACCTCCTTGCTAAGGAGAGGCCTATGTCCAGTAGTGGACTGTAAAAGGCTGTTGATGATTTCCAACTAGAACAAATATTGTATGGTGAGCATCTTCATTACGATTTACAGTGTTTGGGTGATGTTTATCTATAGTATACATCTATTTATAAATATTCGAGCTATTCCCCAATTCATCTATGTCACTAATACAAGGAGTATTCGTCTTACTTATTACTTACGCATCCTACCAACTTTTCCTTTGATATTGAAATTCCCATTTTCCTTAAGACTTGGCCTCGCTAAGAATCAGAGTGGAATTAAAATTATACTTGGTAAAATTAAGTAGTCTAACACACCTCTACTCACCCCTTTAGATATATAGGCGTGAGTATTTATGTAATACATCTCTTAGTTTAATTACAACACATGTTTCTCAATTTTCTACATCCTTGATCTTTTCCACAAACTATAAATTGCTTACTTTATGATCTATGTGTGTTTTACGTTACGTTTTACGGGAGCAACTGTCATAAACTATGCATCGTTCGGTTGGAATAAGAATATTAATATCGATTTTATTTAAATTAATGTTTTCTTCTTTTTATAACTTTTAAATTATTACATTCCGTTGTACGTAATTATTTTAAAGAAAATAAATATTAAAAGTAGTAAAGAAATTGTTAATTTTTATGGTACAGAGGTTAAATGCATGATTAAGAATAAGGAATGTCACCATTCCCATGCATACCATTGGTGTCGTAAAAGGCGACTAAGGGAGCAATAATGCAGAACTCTTTCTCTTTGCAGTGATGTTCTGAAAGGTGGCCTGGAAGAGATTGTTTTTAGCATTAAGCCTGCCCAATGTACATATCTTCTTGTATTATTCAAATGTTTTGTATTTAATGTATAATATAGGATATTCTTTTCTTAATCTGTACACCGTAAAAAGACCTAAATACCTAAAATATAGCTAGATCTCTGTCACAGTGTGAATTTTTATACTTGTAATGTTGTCAGGTCGGTGTGGTATGGTAGGCTAAAACCTCTGTTCTAAGGCAATTTCTATGTTCATGTCACGCAAAGGATACAAGAGCCTTACTGGCCTTTAAGTATCTCTCTTCAATAGTTCATTTGACCATAGGTCACCCCTTTCTTTTTTTTTTAACGTGTGGAAACCCTCTTGGGCCGTCACCCCACCGGGGTTTACGGCGGGTGGTGTGTCGGAATCGGACTGACTAAAACCACACGGTGTGCCACTCTACGCCTGACATAGGAGGGATCCGAAAAGGAACAGCTGTTATTGCGACATCCAGATCCCTCCTAGGGTCTGCCCGCTATCACGGGCACCATTTGCGGATAAACTCTCTATTTAGGCGACGTACGGCACACGCGGATGTCGCCTCCTCGCGGCTGGCCACTATAGCGGATGGAGGGGAAAACTCGTCCACTCGGCGACGACCGGCTGGAGAGGTTCCACGGTGGCAAAGCCAGTACGTGGAGCCTCCAGTGGAAACTTGGAACGAACTCTATAGCAACTAGTCTGGTTGGTATGGTATAGTAGGCTAAAACCTCTTTTCTAAGGCAAGGCCTATGTCCATGTCACGCAAGAGTTACAAGAGTATTACTGGCCTGTGTCTCTCTTTGATTAGTAGTTCATTTGACCATAGGTCACCCCTATTACAAACCAATTGATAGGGGTAAACCTGCTTACGAATCACCTGACTGTAAGTGACTACCATCGCCCATGCAACATACATAATCCTTTTTTTTCTTTCGCTTTGTTTTATATACATTATTGAAAATTACTTTTGACTGATGTAGATAAAATTTAAAATCAAAGAAATCGTATTTTTAGCCTTTGGCCTAGCTGTTAGCGTATGTGACTGCCGATCAAGAGAAGAGGTCTCGGGTACAATTCTCGAATCGTGTCAAAAAGTGTTATTGAGTTTTTTTAGTAACAGAAATAATCGGATTGTGAGAGTGACAGACCAGAGAGTGCACATGTGTTTGTGCACAATAATATCTCCTCCGTAGTTGGTTGACTTTAAATCGACTAGGACTACATCATCATTTCTTCTTATATATATACATATATATATTTGTATTTGAAGAGCCTGCCAAAGTGACTCTGCTCTGCCTGATGAAAAGCATGAATAGAATCCAAAGAGTTGTGGTCACCATACTCATCACAAATGCAGACAACGCAGTATGGTGACCCACACTATGGCGGCCTAGTGAGATGCTTTTTCACGCCACGCTTGGGGACGTAAAAGGCATGTCACTCACCGTGGCAGTGTAAGGCTCACATAGTTACCACGACAACTGTCACCCCTGCATCAATGGGCCTCCGGCTTCACCAACGAAACACGACAGCACGGATGCTGGCGTTTTAGGTTGGTCTTCTGTGGGAGGGTAGTACTGCTCCGGTCGAGCCGGGGCGTTCGTGCTGAAATCAGCGTGGCTCTACTACCTATTATATCTATTTCTTAGGAGAGACCTATGTCCAGCTGGAGACCATGAAAAGCTGTGGATGTATCACATATTAAAGTATTCTAAATTTTACATTACGCACGAAGTTTGTTTTAAAGGCGGAAAAATGTGGGTATTTAGTCAATAAAAATTTGAACTACCTATCAAACGGTTATTAAAAGACGCATTGTATCAACATATAACAATAAAACGCATATTCTATAAATACCTTTATAACACCCATGTGCTGTGGTCACCGTTTAGTTATCACGTTATAAACGCCAGTAGTTATTGTAAAATTCACAACTAGGTTAACTCATAGATACGAGATTGAAAGTTTGGTAAATAAAAGTTTCTACTTGATGTATTGTTCTCATCTTTGCGATGGATTCAGTATTTGCTTGACGCTCTTGATCGCTCGCAGCGGCGTATAGTTCGCATATTAACAGTCCTGAAGCCATCGAGTACCTGAAGCCTCTGCAGTTGCTAGGAAATTTCGCCTCTATCACAGTTCTCTATTGCCTTTACTTTTGCTCGCCTTGGAAGCCACAGTTTTATCGTTGAAAACATACGCTCGAACTAAACGGCTCTACCTTCCTGTGTCAAAACCTGGAACTTACTACCAGTACACGTGTTTCCCTACCACTACGATCCCGGATCCCTTAAAGTGAGACGTGAAAAAACATCTCACTAGGCCACCATTGTGTGGGTCACCATACTGTATTGTTCGCATTCGCAATGATTATAATGACCACAACGTTTGGACTTATTCATGTTTCCCATCAGACAGAGTAGAGCCTCTTTGGCAGGCTTCTAACATTTATAAAAAAAAAAGATACTTATTTAAATAGTCTGTTGGTTAAGTGAGAAGTGATCCTGAAACCAAAGCAAAAGGTTCTAGATTCGATTGCCACAGAAGGCATACCTACATAGTGTGATGAACACTACCATTGCTTATGTACCTAAGTTTAACTAATATACATTGAAATAGATGTATTTGTAACTGCTAGACATAATCTGTTAAATATTTTAAGGCTTCTGAGCTTTATAACAGAATAAAGTCATAAGTCTGTGTATTCAACATTGTATGTTGTATAAATCGTGCATAGTATCTATATAATAATAATAATATAATAATATTTCAACACACATCTCACACAACGCCATCTAGTCCCAAAACTAAGCAGAGCTTATACTATGGGTACTAAACAACTGATATAAATACGAATATACTTTTTTTGTAAATACATACATATTATACATAGGAAACACCTAAACTCCGAAACAAATATTTACAGTTCATACAAAGTAGTAATTCAACTAGTAATTCTGAGAGAAGATGTTCTTACAGTCTTTAAAAAGAGCTTGATATCTGGTACAGATGGCTACAAAACCGACGAAGTAACTTTGAATAAGCTATTTTATTATGTATCAACTGTATTTTCATTCTTTACGTGACAGTTTTATCACAAATGAACTCCAAAACATTTGAAATATAAAAATTCACGCTTAAAATGTACCTAGAAGTTCTAAAATGACACTTATGACAGGTCTTTGTGTATTGACTGCACAGTTGGCCTAGTGGTTTAAGCAGTCGCGACGTCACTCTCTGCTGTGCTGAGTGTTGTGGGTTCCAACACCACATGGGACAATACTTTGTGTGATCCACAAATTGTTGTTCTGAGTCTGAGTGTTCTTTGCGTCCGTTTCTTGTATGTTTGTAAAGTCCCCCGCGACACAGGATTTATTCCTAGTGCGGACGTTGTTTCAAAAAAAATAAAGAAAGAACAAGAACCTTTGCATAGATAAAACGATAGGTGATAAGTATAAATAAAAGTTGTTGTAAACAGGATTTTAATAGGTTCCAATAGAAGTCACGTAGGAACCCTTAAAAACATCTGCATTGTACAGCGGGAACGTACGTGAATCCATCGTCCGGCGCCTGATCTCTCCCCGGTCGTGTAGGATAACCATCCCATCAGATTATGAGATTAAGGGAACAGAAAGTGTAGCTGTATTTACGCACACACTTATGCACTAATGACTGAACTTATGAATGAAAGATTGATGCTGACTGCTTTGGTGGGACAGTGGTAGCGTATGCGACTGCTGTACTTGAGGTCTCAGGTTCGATTCCTGGGTCGAACCAAATATAAATGTAAATACTTATTTCGAAGTTTGAGTATTTTTATGTATTTACAAAGAAAAAGTATATAAGTATTTGTATCAGTACCTATAGTACAAGCTCTGCTTAGCTTGAGACTAGATGGCGTTGGGTATCGAATGTCTGAAATATTTATTTATTTATTTATCTCCTGCATAGTCGGCTGGTCTCCGTCGAGACTGGCCGCCTACCCGAAACAGACTAGGAGTACATCCTCATTGTACAATGATCAATAGTGGAATGAGCCCTCATAATAATGTTACAATTGTTTTTATACGTCACTATTCAAACTACATTATAAAAAAAGGGTCTCTTTAATATTTAAAAATGTTGCATAAATCATATAATTTATACTAATATTATAAACCGAAGAGTTTGATTGTTTGTTTGTTTGGACACGCTAATCTCAGTTACTACTGGTTCGATTTAAAAAATTCTATCAGTGTTAAATAGCCCAGTTATCGAGGAAGACTATAGGTTACATATCATTACAAAACGAGCGGAGTATCAATGAAAAATAGTACAAAAACTTTTGACAGCTTCAAACACTTAATCATCAATCATCAACAGCCTTTTACAGTCCACTGTTGGACATAGGCCTCTCCTTAGCAAGGAGGTTTTGGCCTACTATTCCACGTTGGCCAGACGGGTTGACAGCTGCTCCCGGATCCCTCCTATGTCAGGTGCAGAGTGGCACACCGTGTGGTTTTAGTCGGTCCGATTTCGACACACCACCTCGCCGTAAACCCCGGTGGGGTGACGGCCCGAGGAGGTTTCCAAATGTTAACAAAAAAAAAAGGGTTTGTTTCAAGTTTTCCTTCTCTTTGTAATGATGTTGTCTTGTATATTTGGTCCCTTAGTCGCCTTTTACGACACCCACGGGATGAATAGGGGTGGTAACACTATGTATTCTTAATCCGTCACCACACGGACGTTTAAAGGTTCGAGGATATAATATATTCATTAATATTTTCCCGTGAAAATTCTAAAAAGACATTACATACATAATACAAGTACATATATAATATCTCTTTCTTTTCTCTTTTTAAAAGGCAACGTCTGCATTAGAATTATACCTTGTGTTGCGGGGACTTTACAAACATACAAGCAACGAACACGAAGAACACATGGACCCACAACAACAATTTGTAGATCACACAAAGTGTTGTTCTATGTGGGGTTTGTACCCACAACACTCAGTGCAGTAGAGAGCGGCTTAGCAACCGTTTAAACCACTACGCCATCCGTACAATCGATATCTTAACATATATACATAAATTACGTGTGTTTGTCCGCGATGGATTCCTAAACTACTTAACCGATTTTAATCAAATTACGCACACCGTGTGCAGTTTGATCCAACTTCAAAGATAGGATAGCTTACATCTCAATTTAATAGTTTACTACAATATAAAATAAAAAAAAATTTAGGCATAGCAACGCGTGGCCGGGTCTACTAGGATATTATATATTAATAACCATGAAATTTTTAGTCTTGTACAATCGTTGACGGTAATTGATACCTGTGGACTTAGATAGTGATCTTTGACCATGTTTTTAAATGCTGTCAGTGTTTGGGTACAACTTCTATCTACAGGCAAGATTTGACGTAGCCCGACAGCCCGCATGGTAAAATATTTATCATTGAATATGGTAGTGTGCCTAGGTACATTTAGCTGCAAGGATCTTAGATGTGTGTCACTGAGGAACACAAATTTTCTTTAAGTAAGGCGGGGTGATTTGTCTCTTAACTATGCAGATGGTTCAGTTTGTTAACCATCTATGCCGTAAAATAAAGTACTCATGATTTATACACGTCGTCAGATTAATAAAAACAAATTGAGTCTATGTTATCATCATGATTTCCACCAATAGACCATAACAATCGGTCCAGTGCACCGCCTTATGGTACTGGATAGTTTCTGAACACATATATACAAAATACATACTATCCCTGAAGACTCATGATTAACAACACTTTTATGAATGAGAACAAGAGATATTAATTTTGATTTTATTGTTTCAGATAAAAATGTCGACTGAACAACCACTGTCTACGGGGGCACAGACCCCTGGGGCAGACAGTGTAGTCGACCCAAACGCCATCGCACCCACCCCAAGAAAACAAGCCAGACCGCGAGGCAAACCACAGCCTGAGAAACCCAAAAGAAGTTTATTTTGTCTAGGATTGAAGAACCCTATAAGAAAATTATGCTATGACATAGTGGAGTGGAAGTATCCTTTACAAATTAATATGTGTTATTACGGTTTTCGCTTTTGTACATGGATAATTTACAAAAGTCTTAAATCTCGTCTGTGTCTCTGTCGATCTAAACCATTGATAAAATAACCATTGCTGATGACAGTTGTCATGATAAGAGTGTGAGCTTTACACCGCTACGATGACTGACCTCCGTGATCTTTTGCGTCCCAAAGTGGGGCGTTAAAAAGTATCTCACTAGAACACCATAGTGTGGCGAACGCCATATTGTATTACCTGCATTAGCAATGAGTATGACCAAAACTCTTGGATTATCATCTTGAATTATATTCGTGCCTTCCATCAGGCAGAGTAGAGTCACTTTTACAAGCTCTTAAAATAGAAAAAAAAATTATGAACTCAAAATGTAGCATACATTTTCACATCATATCGATTCCTAGATGCTTGATACGACAATTAGATGCAGGTCAAAGCGGTGTCAATTAAAACGGTTAAAAATCGGGGTTCAGATATAATACAGTATATCTTGACTGTGTTTGTGAGTTTTATAAAAGTCATGGTTATTTTCGACTGAACGGATTAAACAGTTTCTGCTGTAACTTTGACCCTCCTTAGCTAAGATCCAAGTGTTTCATGTCGAGTCTCTTTCTACAATCGCTAACGCTATACACTCCTATTGTTGGCTAATATCTTGTTCTGACTACGTGACTTAGCGTTGAGAGACGTCATTCCTATACATTTGTTAGTTTTCTAATAACGTTAACGTTTTTAGAATGTCATTACTCCACTACCACGGGGTGCTGAAGTAACTAAGGCGGCTGGTGATAGACTATTTAGAGGAGTATATTTTCTCATATTGCTCTTTATCCACTACAGTGGCCAGTCTGCCAGTAAGTCGCCTAACAAGAGAGTTTACCAGTAGTTGGTATATCAGTGTGAGTTGGCGCTAGGAGTGGCTTAATAACAGCAGTGCCCAGATCCCTCCTATTCCAGACACACCGTGTGGTTTTAGTCAGTCCGATTCCGACACCACTCTGCCGGGTGACAGACCGAGGGGGTTTCCACAAGCAATAATGAAAAAAGAAATGGTTCACGACACCCACGGGATGATTAGAGGTGATGACACTCCATACTCTTAATCTTGCGCCACATAGAAATCAGCACAGACTTATTACTTTAAAATTTATGAGAGTATTGCAATGAGTCTGTGGATTGGATATGATTATAATTCATGTGTAATTATCTTGTACGTAGAAATAACCTCTTTCAATTTCTGTTATATATTGAGTTATAAAACTATGTATAAATATACTTAAGTATGTCATCTACGTCCCATAAAATCAATGGCGTATTTAATGACTATCCTCGTGTCCAATAAATATTTATAAACAGGAAATGTTTGTTATGTCAGCTTGGGAATGGTGTGATGTAGCCAAAATAAATTTGTTTTATTTGAACTTTGATATAAAATAAAATAAAGACCACATGAATTTTGATGGCTTCGTTGGCGCAGTGGTTGCGTATGATTGTGGCGGCGTGCTGTTGGAGGTGTCGTTGGACATCGCCAACGCATTTAATAGTCTGCCATTTAGCTGCATCAAGGAAGCGCTCCGCTACCATGGAGTGCCAGAGTACTTGAGGCGGCTTGTGGCAGACTATCTTAAGGAGCGTACCGTCATGTACGAGGACCGAGACGGTGTTCTGAGGCGGCGGCTCATGTTGTGCGGTGTTCCACAGGGGTCTGTCCTCGGACCACTCCTGTGGAATATGGGATACGACTGGGCCCTTCGAGGTCGCCTCTCCCCTGGGCTGGGCGTAATTTGTTACGCCGATGACACATTGGTCACGGCCCGGGGAGCGAACTTTTAAGAGGTGGCGCGCCTAGCCACCACGGGAGTCTATCTGGTGGTCGGGTGGTGAGGCGCTGGGTTTACGGGTGGCCCTGGACAAGACGGAGGCCCTTTTGTTTCATGGGCCCCGTCGTGGTCCACCCTCCGGCGCCTCCATCGTGGTCAATACAGTCCTCGTACCGGTTCAGGCCCAGATGAAGTATTTGGGCCTGATCCTTGACGGCAGGTGGCTCTTCGACAAGCACTTCCGACAGCTTTCTCCAAAGCTGGTCGGCACTGCTTCTGCCCTTGGGCGACTTTTGCCCAATGTGGGTGGTGCCAGCGTCGCGACGAGACGGCTATACACGGGGGTTGTCCGGTCAATGGCGCTGTATGGTGCACCGGTGTGGGCGGTGGCTCTGACCGTCCAGAATAGGGCTCGCCTCTGACGGTTAGAGCCATACGCGGTTACCGCACTGCATCGACGGAGGCGGCGTGCGCCTTAGCCGGAACTTCCCCTTGGGATTTAGAGGCGGAAGTGCTCGCCGAAGTTTATTGGCGAACGGCAGACTTCCGGGTGGGTAGCGGCATCCGGCCTCCGTCCGAAGAGATACGCGAGTAACGAGAGGCCGCTCGTCGAGCCACGATGGCTCGTTGGTCGTCCCGGCTGGAGGCTCCACGTGCTGGCGTCGCTGCCGTGGAGGCTCTCCAGCCGGTCATAGCCGAGTGGGCAGGGCGACAGCACGGGACTCTTTCCTTCCGACTGACGCAGATCCTTTCCGGGCACGTTTGCTTCGGGAAGTATCTGCACTCGGTCGCCTGGTGGGAATTGAGTCCCGCCTGTCACCACTGTGACTGCAGTGGGGACTCGGCTCAGCACACGCTGGCGATTTGTTCCGCCTGGGCGGCACAGCGTGGGGTCCTCACTGCAGTTATTGGAGGAGATCTCTCGCTACCGGCCGTCATACGCTCCATGGTCGGTAGCGACAGTTGTTTTAACGCGGTCACAACCTTCTGTGAAGACGTAATTTCGCGGAAGGAGGCGGCGGAGAGGGCCCGGGAGGACGACCTCCACTCGGACCCAATTCGCCGCCGGTGAATCGGGCGGCGGAGGCGCGCGTACCAGCGCCTCATGCCGCCTTGAGTGTGGCCGCGGGTGGACGGGCCGGGTTTTCCCCTCCATCCGCTGTAGCGGCCAGCCGCGAGGAGGCAACGTCCGCGTGTGCCGTACGTCGCCTAAATGGAGAGGTTTTCCGGAGAAGGTGCCCGCGCTAGCGGGCAGGTGCTAGGAGGGATCTGGATGTCGTAATAACAGCTGTGCCTAGATCCCTCCTATGTCAGGCGCAGAGTGGCACACCGTGTGGTTTTAGTCGGTATGATTGCTATACTTAAGGTCTAGGATTGGATTCCCGGGTCGGATCAAACGACCTGCAAATATTTATTTCGGAATTTGGGTGCTTTCTATACTTTACAAAAAAAAAGTATATATGTATTAATATCAGTTTTCTAGTGCATGTCCTGTTTAGTTTGGGACTAGATGGCTTTGTGTGTCAGATATCCGAATAATTACACTGTTAACAGTATTTTTGCTAAAGAAAATCAAGTCGGTTTTTTAAACACTACTAGCTACTCAAAATATTCCCTATATTTGTAGGACCACAAATAAGAGATCGACTGTCTGACAAAAAATTTGAACAAAAACTTAATCCGATCCAAAAATCTGCATGAACATGTTTTCGAAATATTGTTTCTAATTTTCTTGGAAACCACAAGGCCGAAAACTATGAAGAGTTGGTCAACAACCTCTTACCAGCTTACAAGAATATGGGATGCAATATGTCGCTCAAAAAACACTTCTTACACTCTCATTTGGATTTGTTTCCTCAAAATTTGGAAGCCATTAGCGATGAACACGGTGAGCGATTCCATCAGGATATATCCAACATGGAAAAACGGTACCAAGGCAAGTGGAGTCCGAACATGTTGGCTGATTACTGTTGAACACTCAAAAGAGATGTATTCCCGAAAATCCTGAATAAAAGTCAAATGTCAGTTGTTTTTCTTGATTTAAATCAATTTTTAACCATATTTACTTAAAAAAAGGGCATTGCAGTTGCAAGAAAACTGAGGGTGACTGAAACTGTTTAAAAATGCAGATTATTAACAGGCTAGTTGTAGATACAAAATATCCCATTCAAATTAATTTAACTTTCATTAATGTTATTTTTGTCTATCAGTGTTATAATTATTATTTTACAAATTTTTGAAACGCAGTCCAGCATTTTCAGAAATTGTAAATAAAATCATTTGAATTGTATTATTTTGAGTCAAATTATTAAATATAATGTTTAATTGGCAATAGTTTATTAAATGTATTGAATTTAAGAATTAATGACAATCTCTAATAATATTATAAATGCGAATGTCAGTTTGTTTGTTACGGTTTCACGCGAAAACTTCTCAACCGATCATCAGGAAATTTTGTACACATATTCTTGGAGGTGTCAGAAGTAACCTACGAGGTATTTAGTAGTTTTACAGAGTGGACCAAAAGTCTTTTTTAGATTTCAAAGGATGTTAAAAAAGAAAATATGTAGTTGTATTATATAAAAACTGTGTATTTATTATGATAGTACACAAATATATCTATCGTTTAAATGTGATTCTTGATTATTTTGACACTGCTGCACCTTGGTTGGAAATATTCAATGACGGCCCGGCAAGTGTTTCATGAAATGTTTTTAATTTCCTCGCGAATACATCCCTTTAATTCTTGCAGAGATACTGGGCTATGAACAAAAACTTTACTTTTAAGGTATCCCCAAAGAAAAATCCATCAGGGACAAATCAGTATTGTTATATATAATAATAGATTAAAGTCCGTGTCGATATGTTATTAAGAGTTCGGTTTCATACCATGCCATACCATATTTTTACTTACAAAATTAATAAATGGATTTGTGTACGCTTCAAAAACTCGAAAAGTTCCGCATCAGTTCAGCTCAAATTTTGACATGGTGTACCAAGTACATTAAAGTCTCATTTCTTATTAACACAACCATAATATGTCACAGTAAAGCGTGGCAGGGTTTTTATTGCTTTTACATCGAAATACTACTACAATAGTTTCCTAAGAGTACCTACAGACCATTCGAATACATGATATTGACGACTATTTTCGCCAACTGTATCGCGTTAGCCATCTTCACACCTTATCCATGTAGTGACACGAATTATACAAATCAAATCTTGGTGAGTATACTCAAAACTTTCTGATAAATAATAAGTTAATGCATAGAGGTCGTCGGAAAGTATGTGAATACCACCACCAAAGTACGTTACCGACATTTGTGTGACCCCACGAGAACTTTACTTACTTGATGAAATACAATGAAAGATTGCCACGCTTCCATTTAGAATATGTATATAATATATAATGGGGCCATAAATTTCTGGAAAAGCTGCATTGGTAAGCCCCCCACAAGTAGGTCCAACGACCGGACGAAGGTCGCAGTAATCCGCTGGATGCGGGCGGTGCGGGACTGGCCGTTGTGGAGAACCTTGGAGGAGGCCTATATCCAGCAGTAAACGACCTTTGGCTGAGATGATGATGATGATATAATGTTAGCAATTAAGTTTAAAGTGGATTTAGAATATAATGTCCATTTTTGTTTGAAGTTTTTTTGAGAGATTATGAGACTTCATAGGTCTTATTACTTATGAAACCAATGGTTCTGGTAACGGTCGAAGATTCCTTCATTCTAACTATATAAATAAGTTTCTTGTACGTAACCATGGTTTTGTAAAAATATAAATTAAATAGTTCGGAGCTGGTTTCGTGCAAAGATCATTTTTACTATTTCGGAACTGGTTATGAACCATCCAACCATCAAACTACTACCTGCTTTCTGTTTAACCGTGGTATTACTTTCGTCAAGCCCTCCCATATGTGCCTAAGCATTGTTGAATTGGTTTGCTTTTTACTAAATAAGTAACCTTATTCAATGAATTTCTGCGAGGGAGTTATGGGCTCCTATAACGTTACCAAAGAAAAAAAGGGGTAGAACTGTGTAAACATATAAATTGCACCAACGTCAAGAATGATGTGGCTTACATCATCAATTTCATTGACCAGCACATTACAATCTACTCCAATTGTGTAACCATTCCACCCCTCTATCTGCCCCAGTATAAGGCCCTTTATTCCACACGTAAAAGAAAGCAAAAAATCGACTTATATCATAAAAATGTCTTGCGTTTTCAGGAAAAAGTAGAATGGATATTCATGGGTATATTTTCTGCGGAGTGTGTGATGAAGATCATAGCTTACGGCTTCCTCTTCCACCCTGGAGCCTACCTGAGGAACACATGGAACAGTTTGGATTTCACTATTGTTACAATAGGGTAAGTTATTTCTTATAGTATTATTATTATAGAATAAAGTACTCCCTATCGTATTTAGTTACTTTATGGTACTGTGGCGACTTCCACATACAGTGCAAGCAGAAAAACACTACAGCGCCATCTATCGAAGATACATCGAACTACAGAGCAACTACTAATCCTGTATCGCGAAATAGAGATTCTCGTTTCGATTAGCATATGTACAACATCCCAATATCAACTGTTTGGCCGCGGCCCGCCGGGCATGATCACCTCGCCCAGACGGAAGATTTTTCCTTTGTGTCGGAGGGAAATGACAAGCGTCCCCCCACAGTACTACGATTAAACAAATTCAAGGGTCCTCGTACTAAAGAAATGAAACTTCAAAAAACTCAGCAAACCAATCTGAAAATGGTTCTCTATACACAAGTGTCATCATTTTAACAATAATATAGACCCAATTTTAGAAGAATTTCTGAACAGTGCCATCTATCGATCGATTTTACGAAACTAAAGAGTGACAAAAAATATCAGTATAAAACGGATTTAAATACGGTTTTCACCATCGTATAGATTATATTTCAAGAAAGGTGTATACATATAATACGCTGGTGTTGTTTTAATAGAATTAATATAATAAAATTGCCAATATTTCATGAAAACATGGAATTATTAAACACTTTATTGCTAATACTAACAAAATTACTAGATATGCCAAACTGATTTACTACGGAATTGTATATGTCTATGTTATATGGATAACCCACAAAACCATTCTTATATTTAAAGATTTAATTTATTTGGGCCTTATCTTTTTTAAGTAATTTTAACTAATATGATATTAATCTTTATCCAATTAAATACGTTAGATAGTTGTACACTTTATGTATACCAGAATTGCCTTTCACTGCATATCCTTAAAATGAATATCTTAGAAGATATAAGAGGAAAAATGTATGGCCAGAGCGACCAACGCCGCCGATTGCACCCGTGTGAAACTTGCGCGGGTCGCTACTATATTATTACTATATTATATATTTACTAGGCCACCATAACGTAACCAGAACAGGGGGTACCTTTGTAGCGTCCCCCAGGAGAGGGTCTTACCAGACACGGTATTGATCCTAGAGGGGATTTGAAATAACATGGCCCGGATCCCCTTCGGATTATGACGCCTGAGACTGGCCACCGGGATGGTTTTTAAGTGTAAGCACTACATACTCCTGGCTCCTACGTCCCTGGGGAGCCGGAGATCCGAAGGGATTTTTCACCCCGTCAACAAAAAAAAGGCCGTCATAGCGTGAGTCGCCATACTGCATTGTCTTCATTCGTAGTGAGTGTGGCGGCCACCGCTCTTCGATTCTATTCAAACTATCAGGCAGATTAGAGTTTCTTTGGTAGGCTCATATTAAAAAAATGTAATTAGTATAGTAACTAGTAGTTCTTGAAGAACTTGTGAAGGTGTAAGGCAGAGCTCTGAGCTCTTCATCCAATTTCATGTACAATACATGAGAAAATAAATTTCCTTTATAACTTTTTTGTTGTGAATTTTTATAATATTCAAATAGTCATTCTGATATTTAAAAAATAAAACATTATAAAATTCGGTCGAGCCGTTATTGAGTTAAAAATGGTATAATTAACCGAATAATTCCTGTGTCACTCGGGACTTTGGAAACATGTATGTTTGCAAACAAGAAATGGACACAAAGAATACTCAGACTCAGAACAAAAGTTTGTGAATCATATAAAGTGTGGTCCTGTATGGAGTTTAAATCAAAACACAAAGGCAGTAGAAAGTAATGAGGTGACCGCTTAAGCCATTACGCAACCCGTGCAGTCTTTCTAAGATAAGTGAAGATGCACAGTCCCCCATTCGTAATATACGCCTTTTACAGTCCACTGCTGGAGATAGGCCTCTCCTTAGCAAGGAGGTTTTGGCCTACTATTCCACACTCGCCAGACGGGTTGGAATAGAGTTTGTACCAAGTTTTCCTTCTCTTTGTAATGATGTTGTCTTGTATACTTTGTTCCCTTAGTCGCCTCTTACGACACCCACGGAATGAATAGACGTGGTAACACTATGTATTCTTAATCCGTCACCACACGGTTTTGAATCTACTATCGTTTGCTGAATATACTATCGTTTATAATTATTTTATTATTTTACAGTGTAGTAAGCATGGCATTACAGTATATCTCAAAAGAAGCATTCGACGTGAAAGCCTTGAGAGCATTCCGTGTACTAAGACCTTTGCGACTCGTCTCAGGAGTGCCGAGTGAGTTTTACATTATTTTCTAATCTTCAGTTTTAGTTTACTATACAGAATATTACAAGAAATTACTGTTACGTTTCATCCTTACCAAAACAGCCTATAGCAGTCCACTACTGGACTTAGGTCTCTCCTTAGCAAGGTTTTGGCCTACTATAGACGGGTTTGTTTCAAGTTTTTCTTCTCTTTGGAATGATGTTGTCTTGCTTATTTTGTTCCCTTAGCCATCTCTTACAACATCCATGGGAAGAGTAGGGGTGATGACATTTTGTATTCTTAATCCATCACCACATGGAGAACTGTTACTTTTAAATTTCACAAATATCCTAATAATAATGTGATCATTTTTTTAACGAAGCTTTTTGGTTTTTAATAATTTTATAAGGGGATAAACGACCAGCTGATTAGGAAACTAGCTGATGGGTTATTTAATTGTTAGTCAGTGCCGACATCCATAGAAACCTGCAATTTAAGGGTCAAGAGAACAAGTGCGTTGCCGCCTTTAGAGTTCCTTAGAGGAAACCCTTACTGGTCCAGTGAAAAGTTTTCTGTGAGACCGTGATATCATTGGTACCACTCTGGTTGCACTAGTTCTCTTACTTCTTTGCTTCCCAACCTCTAACGACAGATCTCCAGCAATACATTAAAGTCATTTGAGGCGGGGTGCTGTTCTGCATCTTACTGTGTAGAACAGTGAGTAGTGCGATGTAAAAACGATAATGTCCTGGGGCATGAGGGTTCCGGGATGTACCTCAATCGTGAGGTACGGCAGGGAGGACTTCAGAAACCGCTAAAACGTTCCTGGAACTCTTTCCGATTGCCGAAGTAGCCTACCGCAGAGTTTAGTGGGTAGATCGGTTCTCCGGGAGTTCAATACACGCCTTATGACTCCTTGCGGAGGGCATGGTGCGAAAAGTATTCCCCAAGTAAAAAAAAAGAAATGTTAAAGGCACTGTTGGCTGTCGCTAGATCAGCAGTTGCGCCATGTTTGGTTTCTCGTGAAATATCGACACTATTTTTGTTCTCTTTAGTTAATTGTACAATATTTTATTTCCTGCTTTCCAGGTCTACAGATCGTGTTAAACTCAATATTAAAAGCAATGGTGCCGTTATTCCACATAGCATTTCTGGTGCTTTTTGTGATCATCATCTACGCTATCATAGGGCTGGAACTATTCTCAGGGATCCTCCACGACACTTGTTATAAGAATGGCACAGGTAATGTATATATGTTTCTTTATGATTTATAATTGACAGAGAGAGTATCAAATTTATTAAGAGATAGAAAGAGATAGGGGAAAGTTGGTAACGAAGACACAAATGATAATACAGACCTAGTTATGTGATTAGTATTCTTTAATAGCATCAGCGTTGAGGTATCGTCCCAGCTGCATCATAGACATCGCTTTGTCCTTAAATTGCGGCATACTATGTCTTTCTTCTTTCATAAAGTAAGTACAGTAAACTTACATATTCCTATAAACTTACCTGCATTAAAACCAGGTTACACAAGTTGTCTCTTAGACCCATTTGAGATGCTCCTGTAAACCTATGTGCATCAAAGTCAAGTTACAGCGTCCTCTTAGACTAGACGTCAAGTGTTTCATTGCTGTATTTTTCCTGTTTCTCCAATTTCTCGGTACAATAAGTTTTTTTGTTCCACTCTCCTCTACACATCATGCTCTTTCTCACACAAGTAGTGCTGCACTAAGTTCATAGTGAAATGGTTTAGAATTTTTCTTTTATACCTGTATGCCTACCTGCCTTTTGGAAAATATGGTCGTTATTTATGTATAGTGTGCAAATGCGAAATACTGTTAACCACATGTTCAATTTCTTGCTTTACGTATCAAGTAATTCCTCAATGATCATTTGAATTTCTATATTTTTCAGATGACAAGATGGATGTGCCATCTCCGTGTAGTATTGAAGGGGATGATACTGGTTGTCCGCCTGGGTATGTTTGCAAAACTGGATGGGAAGGTCCTAACTTTGGGATCACCAACTTTGATAATATTGGCTACGCCATGTTAACTGTGTTTCAGTGCATCACGCTTGAGGGGTGGACTGATATTATGTATGCTGTAAGTTGTAGTCAAAATTCTATTAGAAACCAAATAACATAATATTTTGCTTATTTCTTATTGTTCAAGTAATTTTTAAATATATTTTGCATGTACAGATTTGAACAGTTCTATTCCGAAGGTATGAAAATTTAGTTATAAAATGTAACGTAAATTGCTGGGGGTCAACATCCAAAATAAATTGCTGGGGGTCAACCTCTCCCGCAAACCTGGAAGGAAATTGCCCAAAAGACGGCTACACACTTACGTCTCTTGAGTTGCCGATGTTCACTCAGTGTGGATACTGGTACTCATGACTCAACTGTTCTTATTTGTCCTTAAACATATAGACAATTCTATATGACAGATTAACTTTTGCTATCACGATAAATAGTACCCCATATAAGCTATTTTACTGTAAGTGTCATCTCAATCCATTTAACAGTTTTTGTAAGTAAGAGTGAAGAGTAACTAACATTCATACATCCTCACAAATTTTCGTATATATAATATTATTATTAGTAGAAAGTAGAACAGGTATTGAATAAATAGTAATATAGTAAACAAATATTTTTTCCAGATTGCCGATGTAAAGGGGAACACGTGGCCTTGGATTTATTTTGTTACCCTTGTCATATTTGGCAATTTTTTCGTCATGAACCTGATTCTTGGTGTGTTGTCTGGGTAAGTGGTAATTTATGAATATGTTGGTCCTGCGATGACAGATGAAGGATATGGAGTGTCACCACAGCTAGTTATTACATGACAAAAGTGCTGCAAAGAGAAGGAAAACATGAAATAAACCAAATATCTTTCTCTCTGGCCAGCGTGACAGAAACCTCCTTCCTGAGGAGAAGTCTATATGTTGTTGATGAAGATGATGATGATGAGTATAAGACTTCACGATTCCCTTTGCCACGTAGTGTCGTAGAAGCTGAATATTTGCTTCCCTGTTGATATGTAGCTTCCTCACAACTGCATTGAAAGGTTTATAGCTTGTAATATTTGTAAGCTTTTGCCCACAACTTCGCTCGCGTGTATATTGGTCTGTCACATTAAGTTTCGTAACAGATCATTTTAAACAAATATTTTTTTATAACAAACAATCCTACAGTACATCATCTTTGTGTAACTTCAATGGTTTAGGTAGCGTACGCCAAGATAACTCTCAGGGGCCAGATTTTTGCCGACTTAATCGATTACGACCAAAATTACATAAAATCATTACAAATTATAGCCTATATGTTATTTTGATGATGATGATGATGATAATTAACCTATATTACTGTCAGGTTTCATCCTAATCTGTCCAGTAGTTTTTTCGTGTAAGAGTAACAAACATCCATACTTACAAGCTTTCGCATTTATAACGCTTAAGGATTAGTAATATATCGTTTTCTTTGAATATTTCAGTGAGTTCTCCAAGGAAAGAGAGAAAGCAAAGAATCGGGGTGACTTTCAAAAGTCTAGAGAACGACAACAATTTGAAGAGGATTTAAAGGGTTATCTGAATTGGATAACAGTTGCTGAAGAGTTAGATTTAGAGAATGATCAGGGACAGAAAGAAGAGGATCAAGATTCACAAGGTGAGAGATCAGACACGTCAATTACTGAATATTTGTCTGAGTATACGCATTTAATTCTTCCGTGTGGTACTGGATTAAAAATACAGTGTTCAGCACCCCTATTCATCCTGTAGGTGTCGTAAGAGGCGACTAAGAGAGCAAATTACGCAGGATACCATCACTATCAGGAGACAGAAAAATTATTTAAACCCTATAGCAACCCGACTGGCCAGCGTGGCGTGAAACAGCATCTCACTAAACCGCCATAGTGTGGGTCACCATACTGCATTGTTTGCATTCGCAATGAATATGGTAGATGAGTGGTTTCTATTCATACTATAGTAGTAGGCCAAAACCTTTTTTTAAGTAGACGTGTATGTCTAGCAGTGGACCATCATAAGCTGTTGATTTAATGTATTTTAAATTTTGAAATACTTTTGGTATTTTAACAACACTTTTACTGTCACATCGGACCTGCGTGGTATAGTAGGCCAAAACCTTCTTTATAAGGAAATACCTATGTCTAGCAGTGGAGTATTAAAAGTCGTTGATGATGATAATGTTGTGCACGCTGTTGTGGTTGCTTTATTTGTTTATGTTCGATATCTGACACACAACGCCATCTAGCTTCAAACTAAGCAAAGTGACTCACCAACGAAACATGACAGCACGAATGCTGTCACCTTAGATTGTGACTATTATTTGTTAATATTATTTAATTGATTGCAGGCAAAAAAGACAGGAAAAGTAATGACGGATCCCAGAGTAATATAAATGGAGGTCCAGATCAAATGCAAACGACTACTTGTAAAATGTATTGTAGGAGGTTTGACAAGGTAAAGTTATTTTAATATGTTAGTCTTTTATTAGAGACCGGAGGCCCATTGATGCAGGGGTGACAGTTATCATGATAAATATGTGAGGCTTACACTGCCACGATGACTGTCATGCCTTTTACATGCCCAAGCGTGGCGTAAAAAAGCATCGCACTAGGCCGCCATAGTGTGGGTCACCACACTACATTGTCTGCATTTGCAATGAGAATGGTGACCACAACTCTTTGGATTCTATTCATGCTTTCCATCAGGCAGAGTAGAGTCACCTTGGCAGGCTCTTCATAAAAAAATATGATTATTTAACTGCGAAAGCGAATGTTGCAAATTAACGGCACAATGCTTGTCAATAAGATTCTGCGACACAGGGTTAACGGTGCTCATAAGCCTAGAAGGTTATAAAGATATAGATACCAAAAGCGTTATTTTTAGATTTATTTTAGCTCAAAAGTTTTTCGTCAATCGTTTTGACGAATCCGAATGAATGGACGACAATTTTCCCTCCATCGATGATTACCATCTCAGTGCAGTAACATCCATTGCCTGTGCTGCTATCATTAATTTCCCATTATCGCCATAAAACTTAATTAATGTTCTTATAAAGATTATTGTTAAAAGAATTAGCACAGTAGTTAGTAGACAATGAATAGTCTAATGAAAAAGAAGACAGTGGATTGGCTAATTAGAACGTACTCTGATTAAATACCTGCTGACGAAATGTTCATTAATTTCAGGATTAAGGCACTCCAAAATAGTATCGTACGTTTAGACTACACTGATCTTTTTTATACCTCATATAACTCACAAATTAATCATCTTTTTAGGTAAACAGACGAATGAGAAGAGCGTGTAGGAGAGCCGTGAAGTCAAAAACATTCTACTGGGCCATTATAGTGCTTGTGTTTTTGAACACTTTAGTTTTAGCAACTGAACATCATCGGTAAGTAGCTTTTCTATATGTCAATCAAATCTAATCAACCTATTGCCGTCCACTGCTGAATGAAGACCTCACCCAAGGAGCACCAACCATCCCGGTCTTGGGCAATTCGCTTCCATCCGCTGCCAGCTACCTTTTTCAAGTAGTCGGTCCATCGCGCTGCAGGGCACCCTACGCTGCGTTTGCGCAATCATGGTCTACACTTCGGCTCCAGCGACCATCGGTTCGTCTGGAAACATGGCCGGTCCATTTCCACTTCAGCGTACTGATTTTCCGTGTGATATCAGTTACTCCCGTTCTCTGTCGAATAACCTCGTTACGCCCAGCATCGTACGCTGAGCTACTTTTTAACTTTTTCTATACCTGAAATCTTTAAATAAGTAGAATACCCAGAAAAAACTAATTTTAAAACTAAAATTCTCACACTAACGGGTGAGCTTGGCTGTGGGAAGTGGTCATGCCTATAAAATTTCTTACTCTACATGTTGACTCTACATTGATACTTTATTCAATATCTCTCATCTTTATCAATATATGTCACTTCTAAAATTCCGATCACCAAATAAACCAGTTTCGATGGAGAATAGCCACCCATACTACCACAGAAGAAGCCCAAATATAACGTTTATCATAACGCTGACCACGTAGTTCCCAATTTTAGGACCATATAATTTTTAAGTACTTGTATTATATAGGTATTTATATTCACTAAATATTAATACTTTGTAACCTTGAATTTCAGACAGCCAGAGTGGCTGGATTACTTCCAGAATTACGCCAACTATTTGTTTGTGGTGCTGTTCACCATAGAGATGTTGGTGAAGATGTATGCGTTGGGGTTACAAGTAAGTTCTTTTAACTATCGTTCAGCTTACAGGCATAAAGGTGAAGATGTGTTTATTTGTGACACACGTCTTTATTTCTTAATCAATTGCTATGAAATTGTACTTATGTTGTGAGATCGTACTTCATCCAAAAAGTGATCTCTTAATGGCGGATGATTAAACTAATGGACAAAATTTACATAACCAGCAGCAAAAACGGTTTTATAATAAAATTTTGAAAAATTTAAAAAATCACGAATTACGATTAAGAAATGTGACTATACACATATGTATACACGCGTTTTAACTACCCACTTTTTATTATTGTACTCCAAACAAAAGAGCGCTCTAAAGATGGTTTTTATTTGTATATGTATGTCTTTATATAGTATTTCAGTATTATTTGTATAAGTTTTAGTATAAGATACGTTTATATATGTACGTATACTTCATTTATTCTAAGTCAGCGTAACTTGAAACACATCTACTTCCTATTTTCTCTGTATCACCTAAAGGTTGACTGGTAGAGAATGCCTTAGGCATTAAGTCCGCCTATGTATATAAAGTGTTTGATGTACAAAAACTAAATGAATAAAGAAGGGTAATATGAAAGCTTGTGAGTACTTAATATACGTTGTGTTATTTTCACTATAACTTCTATTTTACTAGCTTTCATTACACTCAATATTTTAATTGCAGGGTTACTTCGTCTCTCTGTTCAACCGCTTCGACTGCTTCGTGATGTTCTGTTCTATCCTGGAATTGGCATTGACTATATCAGATACGATCCCGCAGTTGGGTATTTCTGTGTTGCGTTGCGTTCGTTTGCTGAGAGTGTTCAAGGTCACTAAGTAAGTTTCTAAATTTTTATCTTATAAATGAGTTGATAATCACCAATGATTATTTTAAAATTGGTCACAAGAGACCAGTGTAAAGTTTTCAATTTCCTATAGAAGGTTTATGTTCGACCTTTACCAAATGAGGATTGCATTTCTATGCCTTTCTTTCCAAACTCTAGTCTCGCTTCTAGAAAGAGTCAGGTATCCAGCTTATGATACATTACAGGCTGGATACTTGACTGTGCAAGTCAACACTAATGTAAATATTGATGCTGGCAGACACTGGAGGTTACGTTTCTGTCAATACGTTGGTGCTGGAGGTGAAGTAATTTAGTAGCTATAATGTAATAGGATATAATGTAATGTCAAGGGATCACATATTCTTTTAACAGAGTTTGAAGACATTTTCTGATTGGTAGGCGAATTATGTTGGGCATCTATGGATGATTTGTCTAGGCCATGCCTTAAATGATTGAGTTTGCTATAACCTCGTCAAGATTATTATCTGGATGAAATTCTATTTGATTCTACTTGTTAAAATAAATGGGAAACGTTAAGAAATGGGTAAAAATAATTCTTTGCTATTACATCATCATCATCTCAGCCAAAAGACGTCCACTGCTGGATATGGCCTCTCCAAGGTTCTCCACAACAGCCGGTCCCGTGCCGCCCGCGAACTTCACCAGGTCGTTGGACTACCTTTATCCTTTACCAAAGCAATAAGTAGGCCACTACTGAGAAATAAGAGTTTTAGATTGTTTAAAAAACTAGAGTTAATCTAACATGAAATTGCTATCTTTTCAGGTATTGGCGATCGCTCTCGAACCTGGTAGCGTCGCTTCTGAACTCCATTCAATCAATTTTCTCTCTGCTACTTCTTCTCTTCTTGTTTATCATGATATTCGCTCTACTTGGTATGCAAGTATTCGGTGGAAGATTCGATTACGATCCAGAAGCTCAAAAAGAGAGACATAATTTTGACTCTTTCTGGCAAGCGGTACTTACCATGTTTCAGGTGTGTTAAAAAGTCTCCTGTCAATTTTTTGTTAAATATTCTGAATTTAACTTTCAACAAACAATTTGGAAATATAGCGTGGTATATACATTTTTATGAGGGTATAAATAACATTCTCATATGTTTTTATAGTTTACTTTTTATAGTATGCGAATATTTCTATTAATATTATAACAACGAAAGTAACTCCATCTGTTAAGCTATTGCATAGCTTTTATCGCAGACTTCGAGCGCGCGACTGAATCTAGAAATTCCGTAACAAAAATAAACCTAACACCCTCCACTCCGACCGGCACAGTGGTGTCGTGTTGAAAGCCGTGCATCGTCTAATGTCGTTTCAGTTCGGCAGACTTCGGCACAGTGTTTCTGTGCGTGTGACTAGACGTGTGCGTGTAGACTGTACGAAGCTCGCACGGATCGAGACGAGCTGCTCCGAAATGTTATAATTGCATAAGTTGATAAAAAATGTTATGCAATAACTTTACCGCGGCAGTCCCCGAGTGCCACGGTAAACCGCTTCACCGATCGTAATGAACCTCGCATGGGATAGCACTTTGTGTGATCCACAAATTGTTGTTTTAAGTCTGGATGTTATTTGTGTCCGTTTCTTGTATTTTTGTAGAGATCTCCGCGACACAGGATTTATTCATAGTGCGGGCGTTGTTTTTTAAAAAAGAATGAAACTTGGCATTACTTTGAAGAGTGAGAAACTTTGAGAAAGAATATATGCTATTTAACAGACATAAACGTGGTGTAGTCACGAATGAAAGCTAGTGATAAATAAAATTATTGATATTGTGTGTTGTTTTTATCAATGTGTATATTATTCTTATTTCAGATCTTGACTGGTGAGGATTGGAACATAGTCATGTATCACGGAATTAACGCTTTCGGTGGATACGGCACGCCCGGGATGTTTGCTTCCGTCTATTTTATTGTCATCTTCATTTGTGGTAACTGTATCCTTTGTCAAATTAAACTGACATTTTATCACATTTAATTCATATATAATCAGCTGTGTACAGTCCACTGCTAGACCTAGGCCTCTCCTTAGAGAGAAGAATTAAATTCATATTCTTTAAAAATATTGTTATTGCATGGGTTTTATTTAGGTACTAAATTTCAGCAAAACTTGACTAGTTCTATAGACCTGTCACTTGAGTGTCAGGCCTCACTATATAAGCAACACACTCAGTACTGGGTCAGTTGTTTCTGGATACACACAAGCCAAGCTAAAGCAAATGTAATTTTTGTAATCTGCTTCAAGCATTAGCAAATTCAATATCAATCTTATGATGTATTTATATTATGATATCGAAAATAGAAACTTCTTGTAAAATTTTCAACAAAAGACCCTTGTATTCGCTATACCCTTCACTTAGTAATCTAAACTCATATTAGATCGACAATACATTTTTTTAGATTATTGATATTTGAAATATTCCTTAATTAGAGTACAGATATTTTGCTAAACGTGTTCTTGGCTATTGCCGTTGACAATTTAGGAGATGCTGAAGAAATGGACGAAATTCAGAAGGAGAAAGAGGTGGGTATATTTTGTATATTTACATTTGTCTATGTATACAAACACTTAAGAAATAGATGTACTAGTCACTTACTTGAAGTTAATTTCATAAATAGCTACTACATTCATTCACACTAACTGATATAAAGCAGTTGAAAATAGACAAATATGAGACAGTGCAGATATTAATGACAATATTATTTTAAAATATTTTTGAATAAATTAGGAAGCAGAAAATAATGCAGAAGCTGGCAACCCACAACTGGACGAAGAGAGGGGTGAAACTGATTATGAATACGTCAATGAGGAAGAAATATATTCAAGTGAAGGGTATGTTGAAGATTAAAATCCATCCTTTGGAAAACAAGTAAAATAATAGAATCTTCATAGCATCATTTTAGTATTTGTTTAATCATCTATCATAACTAATTTGTACCAAATTTACTGGCATGTTCCTTCTAGACCTTATCCCATTTACTAGGAGTCCACCTTCTTTGTCCACATTTTCCATTTGACACGACATTTCATGCTACGTCTAAGTCAAAATGAGCCTCTTGCAATTTTTTTCGATCGTCCCGATTGAGTCGAAATATATTTGAAGTTATATTCCATCATAATATGATAATAACACTACGGTTGTTTGTGTATTCTTAAACTATAGTTAATTTTAAAATATTTTGCAAACAGCCAGCCTTATAAAAAATACAAGAGAGTGCCGAGGTAAGTATGAATTAGATTATATACAGATTTTCTAATTTAATACAGTAAATAGAGGTATCCTATATATAGTACTTGTATTGTGATCTATCAAAGCAACTTCGTCAATCGTCAATATTTAAAAACTAATTAAAGTGTTATTAACAGGTCAGATCACGAATACGAAGAAACAGGATCGGAAGAAGAAGTGGATGAACAAGAGCAAGAAGGAAGAGATAACGCAGATGAGACGCTCGTGAGCATAGAAAAGAAACAGAACGGTAAGTTAAAATATTTTAAGATATAATGGGAATATTTAATATCATTATGGCAAAATATATCAATTACTGACTGATTGATCTGACTGGCTGTCATAATCGCTGGGTCTAGAAGCATGAAATTGTTCATACATGTGTCTTAGATGACAGGGTCGAAGAAAATCTTCACCTACGTTAGTGTAGCTTTCATAATAGCCATTACAGTGTACACTCTTATGTTAGCACTTCTTACAATTATCGAAGTGTTTCTCAAACTAGATCCTTAGTTACTTATTTTCAGCGATGTGCTCGTTTATTGCCTGAGCTATGATAGTATTTTATTCTAATGCGATCTCCTATTGATTGTCATCTACAGGAGACGTCAAGAAAGAAGACTCTGCGAAAGTTGGAATAACTGCACGTCCACGACGGTTGTCTGAAGTAGAGATCAAAGCTGAGGACAAACCTATACCTAATGCCAGTAGTTTCTTCATATTTTCCAGTACCAATTGGTAGGTATTGTGATATGATATTTCGAGTTAGTTAAAATAATAACTTGGAGAGCGTATTAGTCTAAATTGGTTATTACGCTTTTGCCTTTTCCAAACGTTCGAAGCTGCCAAATGTATTTATAAAAAAATAAATAAGTACACATTTTATTTGTTGCAAAATTCTATGGTTTCTTGTGAAATTTACATGACCAATTGTTCATATTTTTTATGCCTTTCGACTGCGACCTAACGATTGAGAAGTTGTGTGTATACAATTCTATGTGAGGATGTTTGCATGTCTTTGGCAGTTAGATGAAGTGTGTGTTTTCATTGAATGCGAAAATCGCCATATCATAGGTATACATGGAAATTAACAAACTGCATCTACATAGTCGACTGCTTTATAGGAAATAAATGACCGCTGATCATCTTAGTATTATTTAAAAAAAAGGGCTTGTCAAAAGTATCTCATGAGGGCTTGAGACAAGTATTTTCTGTCATGCTAAAGGTTAATGAAATTTTCAGGTTCCGTGTAACATGTTACAATACACAGAAAAACTCCTGGTTCAAGAACTTGATTTTAGCTTGTATATTGGCATCATCACTCATGTTGGCTATCGAGGACCCTGTCGGTAGTAAGGACAGCGAAGAACAGACTGAGGTAGGTAGAAAATACATCATTGGAGGTCTAGGGGATAGTGATCTTACTGAGCTATCCACTCGGATCATTTGGTTAGGGTCTGCGTGTTATTAATCCAAGATGATGATGATAATGATGATTTACGGCGCGCAAAGATGTTTAAATCATCTTGAAATAGCCGTAGATTATGTGATTATGTATTATCTGGTAACTAAAAGCTCCAGAGGTTTGTAGCCCTAGACAAGAGCAGATATTTTGGTAAGCGTTGGATAACGTTCGAGTTATCATAATATTTATTTATTTGCTAAACTTTATATTCTACAAATTATTTTTTGCAGATTCTACGCAAAATAGATTACTTCTTTACTGCGGTATTTACCCTTGAATTGCTGCTGAAAGTGATCTCGTATGGTTTTATCTTCCACAAAGATGCCTTCTGCAGATCCGCCTTCAATATACTGGATTTAGTGGTTGTAATTGTGTCTCTAATCTCTTTGGATGGGTGAGTATGATGATTTTCTTGTTATCTACTTATTTCTCGTCCTGCACTTCAAAGAATGGCATCATATGAGGTGGTACAATCTAAATTCTGGACCACTGCTACTTAAATTATGATGTTCAGGTCTACTCATGTCCTTGAAAACAACTGGGTCTCTTATTTTCATGATACATGTGAAAATAGGCTTTAATAATCCACTGTAAACCTGTTATTCACTGTATAATTTTAAGTCTGTTTCAAATGTAAAGACAAAATTAATGTTCATATATGGGTCTACTAGTTTATTAAATATTGTCCGTGTGGTAACGGATTAAGAATACATAGTGTTACCACCTCTATTCATCCCGTGGGTGTCGTAAAAGGCGACTAAGGGAACAAAGTACAAAAGACAATATCATTATAAAGAGAAGGAAAACTTGGAACATACCCTATTCCAACCCGTCTGGCCAGCGTGGTATAGTAGGCCAAAACCTCTTTGCTGAGGAGAGGTCTATTTCCAGCAGTAGATTGTAAAAGGCTGTTGATGATGATGATTTATTAAATTAGATAGGTAATAACAATTGTATTTTTGCTAATGAATCTGGTTACCGGGTAACAAGATGAAAATAAATTGATTAGTATTGGAGTAACTGCAGCCAGTGTTCACAAGTTTTATCACAAGAAAATAGAGCAATTAAGAACCTTCTGGAGTTCATAGTGTAATCTTTTGTTTTATCCACAACAGGGCGAACAGTGTATCTTTCATAAAGATTTTGAGAGTATTCCGTGTATTGCGACCTTTGAGAGCTATCAACAGAGCGAAAGGATTAAAGGTCAGTATATTTTATATCACCATTTTTTTAAATATTTTTACCGGTTTAATTTCTATAAAGACGTATAAAGTAAATTTTATCAATTTCTAGCACGTAGTACAATGTGTGATCGTCGCTATTAAGACGATTGGCAACATTTTGTTGGTGACAAACCTTCTTCAGTTCATGTTTGCCGTCATGGGGGTGCAAATGTTCAAGGTAGGGTTGTTTTACCTGTCGACCGACACCTTTGGGTAAATTTATTTCTTGTCACATAAGTTTGTGGAAGTAAGTATTTGTAAGCACTCGGAAACCCATCACGCACTTATATAATTTTTTCAAAAAATAAAAATCATCTGGTTTCGTTTTTTTTCTACGTGTGAGGCTTTTTAACGTGCACATCAAAAAAGTAATTATACTAACCAATTTTCGCTTGCTCATGGGTCCAAAAAATTTCTTGTTTCCTAACCAGGAGGTCGCATGCTTCATTTTTTTTTAAATTAGCCCAAAGGTGTTGTGTGACATATCTTTCGTATATTTTTTCCCGATTTGGTGATTTTTTGGACTCAAAATTATGTGCTTCGGTGTGTTTCTGTTGCACAGTATGCCCTACCTTGACATTTCACTCGAAAACTAGGAGTGAGGTACTTGGTCCATTACTGTGTTTTCGTTTGTTTGTCCGATGATCACAGTCAGAACAGGACACTGGCGTGTCTGTGTAAAAGTGATGATTTTTTTTTTGTTTCTATAATTCCAAGGACTAACGCGATGTAAGTAGGTGATGACCGAAGTTTTTTGTGATATTTTTTTAACGTTTGTTTGTTTGTAATTTTATTTTTTGCATTTTTTACATTGTGGTTCACATACACCTACACAATCGTTCATTGGGACAATATGGGCGAAAAAAAAACAATAAAAACACTGAAATTCGGTAACGTTATTGTTTTGGTGCTTTTAACATTTTGTGTTTTTGCATTATTGGCTTTGTTCAGTATGTTGTGAAATGTGTGTACGCTTCTGTCAAATCTATTGGAAATATATTTATTATAAACCATATATTGCAATTTATGTTTGCTGTTATTGGTATACAACTTTTCAAGGTAATATTTCAATAGTGTAGACGTATATTGTTGTAGTTAGATATATTTGTTAGTATTTTTCACCGAGCTCTTTGCCGTCATAATTATAATTTCTCAAATTTTGCTTCCTTGAGATTCCTGTATCAAAACTGTTAGATTTTTTAGATCAGCTCAGTTACGAAATCATATGAAATACAAATTCAAATACTAAAAGAAACAGAAAAATAGTATATGTTAAGAATAAAGTAAGTTACTAGTTTAACAAAAAAGATTATTTTAATATTATGTAATTAGTAGTTCATAGAGCTTTAAATAGCGAGGTAAAGAATAAAGATTTATAAAGATATAAAAAGAAAGAAATGTAGCATTTCTTTTGGTTACTTGAATTTTTATTACGACTTTAATGTTGTATGGAAACTGATTTTTCTTTGCTATGCGATGTGAGAAATGTTATCGCTGCCTAAACTCTATATTGAAATAAGGAAAACCCAACCTATTGGTGGAAAAGAGAACGGTGAATTTTTTTCAATATTTGCCCTTACTATAGCAGCGACGCTTAACGTAAGTGTACTAATTTGTGTTTCAGCTTCAGATGCTTTTAGAAAGCGAGGTCAGGTGATCAATATTAAGTTTCATGAATAAATTGTACTCATACTCTAAGGGAATCGAACTTTAATGAGACATACATGAAAAGAGAGTTTTAAAATGACACAGTAAATATAAATAGAACCATAAGGACCATCGTATAATCGAAAATGATATTTGCAGTTCAGTCATAAAGTAGACTTTGCAACGCATGAAAAATGATATTGAACTTTGGTCCCTTCAGTGTCTGTAATATGACGTATTTATGAATTCTTTTCAATTTACTAATGTCTCCAAGTCTGTTTGTCTTAGGTTTACAGTTATTTCTTACTTTCTTTAAGAAAATGATCGTTTTGAAAATTAAATTACAATTTATCAAGCCTCTATTAATTTGCTCATCTTTTAGATCATCCAGATATCACAATACAACAAAAGAATAATCTCTTTTAGGTGCCCGATCTTTACTTACTCCATACGTTGGTAAAGAAATGACGTCATCATTTTGTAAATAAATTTCTCTAACATTACTCTCATTCCAGGGTAAATTTTATAGATGCACAGACATCACTAAGGTGACAGAAGATGCCTGCCAGTAAGTGTTTTTTTTTATTTTATTATTATCATTTCTTGCAGTACTATCTTCTTTGGTAGTCAATTAGTTTTGCTCTTAAAAATCATAAAATTAAGATTATGATTAAATTAAAAAAAACTGCTAATGCGAAGGATTCCATCACACAATACCAATTTTTAGCTTGCTAGCATGCTTAAGTGTTAAATGCTAATTTATTTTATCTTTAGAAATAATAGTGTTATATATATTCCAGTGGTACATATTTGATATTCGAGAATGGTAAACCTAAACAACTGGAAAGAGAATGGATTCTGAATAAATGGAATTTCAACGATGTGCTCAGTGGAATGCTGACGCTGTTTACTGTCTCTACTTTTGAAGGATGGCCAGGGTAAGGTCACTGTTGCTTTTAAATATAGTTAAAGATCATTTTCATCAAAATTAAACGTATTTATAAACAGACGATATTTATTGGTATAGTAAATTGTCCTCACATTTCTGTCTGCTATCTTATCTAGATGATGATTTCTTATTTTCCAACACGTAAAGTCGTCGGTCCTGCGCCTGATTTCTCCCCCAGGCGTGTTGGATAACTGTCTGTCTCTCTGGTGTCTGTGTGTAACTGTGTAAATTCTAGTGATTTTTTGGATTATTCGACATCAATATTATTATTATATTCTAGACAGTTACGGTTAATGTGTTTTGAGAAGTGATTTAGTGATTTGGCTGTCTGGAAAAAGAACTATAGAACATTAACTTTAAGTATGAGGGGTACAGCAGATTTTCACTTGTATCAAAGGGTCTGAATTTGAAAATTAATTTCAATATTGGTACACAAAAGACCGTGACTAATTAAGTATTAATTAAAGAGGCAGTTGGTCTTATTGTTGTAAGTTGGCAGTTGTAATTAGTAACCCTCTCCGTAGTATTTTAGTGATTCTACTAAAGTATAGTTTAAGATCATCTTCATCAAAATTAAATATAGTTATAAACAGACAATATTTATTGATGAAGTAAATTATCTTCACATTTCTGTCAACTATCTTATCTACACGATGATTTCTTATTTCTCAACACCTAAAGTCGTTGGTCCTGCGCCTGATGCCTCCCCAGGTGTGTTGGATAACTGTTCTGGATTGTGAGAGTGAGGGAACAGAGAGTGCACTTGTGTTTGTGGACATACTTGTGCAGTATAACATCTCCGTTGGCTTGTCTCCGTTGAGACTGGGTGTCGTGGCCAAAATTGGCTACATCATCATCATTTCTTAGGTCTACATCTACAATTTTTCGAATGCCACGTAGCTAAAATGCAATTTTGATAAATACCTGAAGATAAAGATCATAATTCCTTACTGAATTCTATTTATTATATCTTTTATCTACTTTTTCAATACAGTATGCAATGACTTTATTGCATTTTCTCTTTTTTTCCACAAGATTTTGAAGATTAATTAAACATCACACATTATTACAGGTTACTCTCAACGTCAATGGATTCCAACGAGGAAGCTCATGGTCCTATAGAAAATTCAAGACCCCTCGTCGCCTTCTTCTATATCAGTTATATCATCGTTATAGCATTCTTCATGGTAATTTATACAAATATTAAGAGCTAGCAGCAATATCTTCTGTCTAGAATTACTCGTATAAAGTTCCAATAGTCTCTAAAGAAAAATAGACAGAATTACCTCGTTATTTAAAATTCTAGTGACTTTTTGGATTATTGAGCATTAATATCCTCATTATTATGGATAGTTACGGTTAATGTGTTTTGAGAAGTGATTTAGTGATTTGACTGTCTGGAAAAAGAACTTTATAAAATTAACTTTAATTATGAGGGGTATAGTAGATTTCCACTTGTGTCAAAGGCCTTAAATTTGAAAATTAGTTACAATATTAGTACACAAAAGACCGTGACTAATTAAGTATTGATTAAAGAGGTAGTTAGTCTTGTTGTTGTACGTTGGCGGTTGTAATTAGTAACCCTCTCCGTAGTATTTTAGTGACTACTAAAATGCTACGAAGAGTGTTACTAATTAATCAGTATAGTTTCTAAATTCATTAAAAAATCTTACTTCTAGTGATAAGAAAATCCAGGTCTAGAAAAATAATTTTCTCTATCGGGAATATAACAGTTACTGAAGTAGATGGCGGCATATTTCAACAACTAATCTGGTTCCAGGTAAACATCTTCGTAGGTTTTGTCATAGTAACATTCCAGAAGGAGGGAGAGCAGGAGTTCAAAGATTGTGAGTTGGATAAAAATCAAAGAAATTGTATCGAGTTTGCTTTGAAAGCGAAGCCGGTGCGAAGGTAAATTTAATCAACTTGGTTATTTAGATGAGCCATTTTAATACCAGCATTTCGGTCGAAAACATTCACTGCTGTATATGGACCTTCCCCAAGCTTTGTCACAACGTTTCCTGTGGTGCCTGCATCCAACGGCTTCTCGCGAATTTTATAATTACTCACGTCATGGTAAAATCTCTACGAATATTTTTTGTTTGTATTATTGAGTCATGTAAATTAACAAAGTGAAATAAAAGACTGTTTGTGCAGAAACGGGCAATGATATGAGTTTTTGGAACTATAACAATACGTCCCACGCGAAACCACAAGAGGGATGGGCGAGTATTAAATATAAAGAATTTATTATACTCGTATATTATTTATGTTTCTTTACCATTAGATTTTACTTTTTTATCAGAAATTTGAAATTACATCTAGAGGTGATTTTAGTTGATTCGACCTAACATACCGACCAAAAACTCGCAAACTCGTGTAGCAGCAAACGTTTGAATGATGATAAATAAATAATGACTAATTATATTGAAACGATTCACTCCATTTTCTATGTAGTGATGGATTAAGAATACTGAGTGTCATCACCCCTATTCATCTCATGGGAAGCGTAGGAGGTGACTAAAGGAATAAGTTATACAGAACAGCATTGCTGCAAAGAAGGAAAGCCTGACAAACTCTATACCAATCTGTCTGGTCTGTGTGTTATAGTAGGCCAAAACCTCCTTTCTAAGGAGAATCTTAGCAGCGGACGGGGGGTTTTTGATGATGGTGATGATGATGATGATGATGATGATGATGATAATGATGATGATGATGAGGACGATGATATTGATGAATTCTCTCCATTGACTTCAGTTTAGACAAAGTAAAAATACATTGAAATTATAATTAACATACAAAAGGAGCGTTTTATTTCTATTTCAGATACATTCCAAAGCGTCGTATCCAGTATAAAACGTGGTGGTTTGTGACGTCACAGCAATTTGAATACGTCATCTTCTTTTTTATTGTGATCAACACGGTGGCACTCATGATGAAGTTCCACGGCTCCAGTCCTGAGTACAAGAAGGTAACATGATGAAATAGTTACATTTTTAACAACACCTGGATGTTTGCTCCTGACTCCTGACTATGCCAGTAGTAAAAAGAAACAGTAGATGTACAAATACTTGTTTTATGTCTGGATGGACTTTATATCTTTTTATATTAAGAAATCCTTATCAGACAGCCGTGTGTCAGACGTGTGTGGTTACTATTAGGAGAAAATGAGCACATTGTTTCCTGACTACACTTCAACCAATCAACCTATCGCCGTCCACTGCTGAACGCTGCTTTTTTTTAACGTTTGGAAACCCCCTCGGGCCGTCACCCCACCGGGGTTTACTACGGGGTGGTGTGTCGGAATCGGACCGACTAAAACCACACGGTGTGCCACTCTGCGCCTGATATAGGAGGGATCCGGGAACAGTTGTTATTGCGACATCCAGATCCCTTCTAGCGGCTTTGGGTAAACTCCCCCAAGGAACGCCAACCAACCCGGTCTTGGACAATTCACAATTCTGGCCTATGCTATATAATTTTTAGATTCCTCCTCCTTAAGGTTAAAAGATTCAAACGACAGATAAGTAAGTGATTTGCCAATTCAGTTTGTTTAGGAATAAAAGTTTTTATTATTTACGCTAACTGCAATCGTCAATATTTCCATTTAGCTAATATTGTTTGGGTGTGAATGTTAGTTAAGCTTATATGTCAGATGTACAGTTAGCATCGAAATAAATACTGCTATTTGACTGTATAGTTGGTTAAAGCGATCACCACGCCGCTCTCTACTGCGCTGAGTGTTGTCGGTTCAAACCCCTACATGAGACAACACTTTGTGTGATCTACAAATTGTTATTCTGAGTTTGAGTGTTCTTTGTGTCCGTTTCATATATGTTTTTAAAGTCCACGCGACACAGGATTTATTCCTAGTGCTAGCGTTGTCATTTAAAAAAGAAAAACAAGAAAAGAAATAATTTCAAAAATTAAAATTGTATGCATATATGAAAGAATGTAAGAACCTTTAAACTTAAGATTTAAACTGTTAAGCACCATTTTAAGTACGTATTGTATGTAGACACAGACAATGAATGGGTAATAAGCGTATTGTTTTCTGTGCATGTTATAATTGTTTTTTTTTCGATTTTAATTTAACAACTTTGTGCACAAAAAGTCCAATAGCGGACTTATGCCGTAAGCACTCTCTACCAGTCTACCGTCGGCTGGTGTGGAAAAGACTGAGATGAGAAGGTGCACTACACTTTAGTTATTAATTCCAAAACAAACAAGAAAGAATTAAAAGTTAAGAAATAAATGAGAACGAAAAACAAAACAATTAAATGTAATGTATCTACGCGTTGATACAAAATACATATATATATATATACTATAATATATAAAGTATCACATTGTGACGATTCTGCTTTGCTTTGTGTAAGGAGAGTTCGTGTCTTAAACTTGAATGAATTACTCAACTCGTGCTGGCCTTGGAAGTCACCGTTTCAGAATAGTAGACATACGCTCCCGCACTAAACAGTTAGGCTCTTCCTTCCTGTGTAAATCAGTTAAAACCTGGAATTCAGTATCAGCGTACGTGTTTCCCTTCCACTGCGATCCCTGGTCCTTTAAGCGGGGCGTGAAAAAGCATCTCACTAGGCCACCATAGTGTGGGTCGCCATACTGCACTGTCTTCATTCGCAGTGAGTGGGGCGACCACCGCTCTTGGATTCTATTCATGCTTTCCATCAGACAGAGTAGTCACTTTGGCAGGTTGCAATAAAAAAAAAATACACGACTCGTGCCTTTCCGATTTCCTTGGGAAGGAAGGTTGAATGAGGAAGGAAGCATGAACGAAAGTGTTGGAGGATCATGACAAAAAGAGCTTATTTGTAAAGCGAAGCGTTCTGTCATGATCGTAACATAGAAACTGGTAGGAGGAAGACAGATAAGTAGGCGAGTTAGGAAAATTGAAAATTGTGTGTAGTCATTAGGGCGCAGGTCACGACACTGACAAATACGACGTTACGTGAATTTAAAAGTGTTGTTAAATACACTTAATAATGTATTTACGAACATAAAAATATATGTCAAGTTTAAGTTATGATAGTATAACTGCCTCGGTGGCGCAGCGGTAGTGAATGCGACTGCTATGCTTGAGGTCTCGGATTCGATTCGTGGGTCGGACCAAATGTTTGTATAATCTGCAAATATTTGTTTCGAAGTTTGGGTGTTTTCTTTGGACAATATGTAAGTATTTACAAAAAAAAGTATAAAAGTATTCTATCAGTCAGTCTAGTTATCATAGCACAAGCTCTGCTTAGTTTGAAACTAGATGACGTTGTGTGTCAAATGTCCGAAATATTTATTTATTTATGTTTAAGCTTACAGAGGATTTTGTAATATATCAGAGATTAATACTAAGGATATTTTTTTATACAGGTCCTGGATTTTATCAATATGATGTTGACAACAGTTTTTATGATGGAGTTTGTCTTCAAATTGGCAGCATTTAGATTCAAGGTAAGTAAATGAATTCGTTTTCACTTTTACCTTTACAATTATTTTATTAATGTCAATTTTCTAGCAGCACACTATGGGCACTTGATGCTCTTGGACACAAAATGGCGAGACTAAACGTGGATAATGTTATAATTTTTAGATAACCTTAGTAGATGATGTACTTATAGACTTCTATATTTCTCTCTCTGGAGCGGGAGGAGGGCACTCTATGGTCAGAAGCGTACTTACATCTCATTGTCCAAGGGTTATCTCGTTACCCATCCGTCCACATTTTAAAAATATTATTTATTTTTTTAATTTAAGAGCCTGCCGAAATGACTATTCTGCCTGATGGAAAGCATAAATAGAATCCAAAACTTGTGGTCACCATACTCATTGCGAATGCAGACAATGCAGTATGGTAACCCACATTATGGCGGCGTAGTAAAATGCTTTTAAACATATACTGATGTTACTTTTGCTCCTTATTTTACAGAATTATTTTGGAGATGCCTGGAATACTACAGATTTTATTTTAGTGGTGGGTAGTATCATAGATATTGTGGTCACACAAGTACAAGAAATAGCTCCACCTGAGCCTAACGTGATGGGCGTAAGTTTTGTATTGTTTCTTTCTCAATTAAATTATTATATATAAATTAATATGTGATTCAAAATTAATGTTTATTCTTGTTTTTACAGATGGCAAGAACGACTAAAGAGGTAAGATATTTCAATTTAAATGTTTAAAACTTAAATGACTAGCTGTAAGTATCCCATATAAAAAGTCAAGATTGTAACTGTATGACACCTAAAAAAGTAGTATAACCACGCTGATTACACGGGCTGGCTCAACCGGGCCAGTACTACCGTCTCACAGAAAATCAACCTAAAGCGACAGCATGCTGTCGTGCTGTCGTGTTTCGTTAGTGAGTGCGAGACCGGAGGCCCATTGATGCAGAGGTGACAGTTATCGTGATAAGTAGGTGTACTTTACACTGCCACGATGATTGTCATGCCTTTTACGTCCTCGCTTGGGCGAGGCGTGAAAAAGCATCTAACTAGGCCGCTATAGTGTGGGTCACCGTACTGCATTGACCACTACTCTTGGACTCTATTCATGCTTTCCATCAGGCAGATTAGAGTCGCTTTGGCAAACTCTTAAAATAGACCAGAAAAAAAAACCTAGGTCTTGATAATTTTAAGGTAATCTATTTAATTATTCTTATCAGTATCCTAAGTACTAAGTGGTTCCTGACTAACGATGTATCCTGCGTGAACGACGAATATGATGCCATGTGACGATGCGAATATGAACGATCGCGATCAATGCAATGGCATACCCTGCTTCCGGCATAAATAGCAGTCTACCATAGGGCCTAAATTGCAACCAGTCACGAGGTGATGGTTGATTCAGAAGCGTTGATCGTCGCATTGCGTGAGCAAAGATTGTTTTATGACAAAAAGAAACTAGACAATTTTGTTGGTACATTTTAAAACCATTTTTTAATTTTTGATAAAGAAAAATGGAACTCGCCAAATACGTTTTTTATAAAAATATTATATTTATCTTTTTTTGTGTTACATGTTATATTAAGTAGAAACTTCCAAGCAAAATTATACATATTTCTCCAGGATTCAAGAAGTAATGACTTAAATCACATAGGAGATTTATCGCGTGTAACATCGCGTAGCGTTCCATTGCATCGTGTCGTATCATCGTCGTATTCGTCGCTCACTTAGGACACTCTATAAGACAAATGGTAACTGAGTAGTTCAACACACCACAAAGTTAAGTAATCCTAGCCAAGTCACCCTATAGATGGGTGACTATTTCTTAACAAATTAAGACCTCTCCGTGCCTCGTTAAGTCATCGGTCCCGGTTGCCATGTGAACGTCTTTGGCAATCTTTCTCAGATCTTCAGAACTTCAATATCACCTAGTACTTGAGTAGCGGAGGTCTGATAGGAGTGGATCTGTGTAATATAAATATCGTAGTAACTTTAAAACTCTTCCCAATTTAATTTGGAAAACAGTCTCGGAAGAAGAAAGTATTCTAAATATCCATTAAAATACCAAGGTACTTTTAAATACATCAATCAATTATATCATTAATTTTTCTTCTCCAGGGCTCACTGCTTTCACTGAAGTACATTACTTTCTTTCGTCTCTTTCGTGCCTTGCGTCTGATCAAGCTGCTATCCAGAGGCGAGCGTATCAGGACCTTACTTTGGACGTTCATCAAATCTTTTCAAGCTCTTCCATACGTCGCCTTGCTCATCGTGTTACTCTTCTTTATCTATGCTGTTGTTGGGATGCAGGTGGGTACACTTATTTTTTTTCATTTTAGCACTTAGTTTTAAAAGATCTTACAAAGTCCAATATTAGAATTCATTTAAGAACAACATTATCATCAGCCTATTGTAGTCTAATGCTGATCATAGACCTCTCCAATTGTACGTCAGTTTGATTAATTTTGGGCTGCTCGCATTCAGCTCCTGCCAGCTATCTTGCGCAAATTATCACTTCATTTGGTCTATGGACGTTTTACACTACGTTTGTCTACATGCAGTCTTCACTCTAGAGCTCATTTAATCTAACAGAAATAGAAACTTTTCAATTGTTGGTTAAAAAAGTCAGATTAGATTTTTAACAGAATCTATGGTAAATGGTTGATAGCAGAAGCGACTTTATTGGAAACATTAGTTATTCCTTTCTAATATATTAAATTTATTTCTCATGAATGATTCTTCTTAACGTCCAATATTATTACAATATATATAATTATTATAATATATATAATTATTACAAGGATACACTTGTTATGATGAAGGTCAAAGCACCTGTGGAAGTAATGTTTTTGTATTTTCCAGCTCTTCGGAAAAGTTTATCCAGATGATGAAGTTATTACGGCTAACAATAACTTTAAAACCTTCGGCGGTGCTTTAATGGTACTCTTCAGATCAGCCACGGGTAACACTTACTTATACTTATGGTAAATTAGTAAATGAGCTTAATTTAAAGAGTTGCCATACAAACAAGCTCTAGCAGAAATCACTCATACAATTATAAAAAACAGCTTGAATAAAACTGGTCTTTTTGGAACTGCAAATATTTTTAATTGATATTTTATGTTTTAGTATCGTGTAAAGAGCCACAAGCACTTGAGAAAACACCTTTTTTTTTAAATCACAGACAAAAAAATCGATTTTATTTAAACGTGTTGATTTCTAGGCCGCCATAGCGTGGATCGCCATACTGCATTGTCTTCATTCACAATGAGTATAGCGGCCACCACTCTTAGATTCGATTCATATTTTTAATCAAGCAGAGTAGAATTACTTTGGCGGGCTTCTATAAAAAAAAATATAAGAGTTTTAAAACAATATATAACATATATAGCACCGCTCTTAAGTAACTAAAAGAAAAAAACTCTTCAATTTATAATTCAGCTTATCACAATTTATTGTGCTTTTGAATTGGTGTGAGAGACACTTTCGTAAAAGTGAAAATTGTAACTTTTTTGAATAGGTGAAGCTTGGCAAGAAATCATGATGGCCTTATCGACAAACAATGACGAACGCCCAAACGCACCAATTCACTGTATCAAACCGAATATGAAAGAGAAAGACATGCAGCCAGATAATGAGAAATGTGGTAACTGGATGGCGTTCCCCTATTTTATATCCTTCTCTCTACTCTGTACTTTCTTGGTGAGTTTACTTTATCCACTAGTCTACCTAATTGCCTCACAATTACATTTCTTCAGGGCTCAGATTTTATCTTAATAAGTAGATTTCTAGAACTCAACAGAACTGGAACTGCTGCATCCTTATCTATGGCTATTTTAAGCTCTTGCATATTTTATTTTACATATTTTTAAACTTGATGAGTTTGATGTTATTGTAACTGGTGTTATAATTGTGAACCACCGATCCTTGGTGTCAAATTTACCCAGTTCTTTATCTATTTTTTGGACAAGTATTACTATAATAAAATAGTTTTTCATCAATAAAAACACAGAAACTATACTTAACAAATAATTCAGAAGCTACGAATTTTAATTCTTTTTTAGTTTTTGATGTGCAGTAAATAAGTAAACACTTCGGACATTTAACATACAACGGCATCTAGTTTCAAACGAAGCCGAGCTTGTACTGTGATTATTAGATTGACTGATAAAATACTATACTTTTTTTTGTAAATATATACACAGCATTTATGTATAATTCAGAGATAAACGATGAAGAATAGTGCTTCCTAATTGAATTTGGTGTTTGGCAAAGTATACGTTACTAATTTTTTTTTCAGATCATCAACTTATTCGTGGCTGTCATCATGGACAATTTTGATTATTTAACCAGGGATTGGTCAATTTTAGGACCACATCATCTTGATGAGTTTGTAAGGTATACAATTCAATTATTATTTTTAGTAGAATTTTCGATAGTAGCAGCAGTTTGATGGCTGGAACTCATTTTCTTTGCATGATGTCAGGCATCACAAAGCTCGGAGAAGCTTAGAGTTTTAAGTGCTCTGTTGGAATCTGTTTATAATCCTATTAGACTTTAAATATTCTTAGACAAGAAAATATGTTTAAAAAAAGAGTTATTGTATATTCGTTTGTGTTAAGACATAATCGTTTATATTTTGTAGCTATCGCATGATTAGAATCTGTATCAAGACGAATATCTTAAAGTTTCATTTCATCATCATCTGAGCCAAATACATCCACTGCTGGACATAGGCCTCCCCCAAGGTTCTCCACAACAGCCAATCCCGTGTCGCCCGCATCCAGTAGCTGCCCGCGACCTTCATCAGGTCATATGATATGTCTTAATACATTTTAATATTCTCCCATTTCCAGATTATGGAGTGAATACGATCCAGACGCAAAGGGTCAAATCAAGCATTTGGATGTTGTAACATTATTAAGAAAAATTAGTCCACCACTAGGTATGATCAAAGTGATTTTTTTAAATAATTAAGCGTAAATTGTATTAATATTTAAAGTAGTAGTACAACTGTTAATTTTTATACATACTTAGATTTTTCTTGAATTCACATTTTCCTCACTTATACTCCATTCTCTGCATCTTTCATTGAGACTGTTTCCAGCAACGGTTTTTAAAAATTCATTGCTTAACACCCATGGGAAAAATTGGGGCGGTGACACTCTCTATTCTTAATCCGTCACCACGCAGAGTATTGTACTAAGAACACAATTTTAATTTTGTGCAAAATTTGCCAAGTTATTAGGTTCACATAAGAATCTTGTACTTTCAGGTTTTGGCAAACTCTGTCCACATCGAACCGCATGTAAACGTCTAGTGTCAATGAATATGCCTTTGAACTCTGATGGAACTGTCAACTTTAATGCGACATTATTTGCCGTAGTAAGGACACAGTTGCAGATTAAAACAGCAGGTGAGTCATTCATCAAAATCACTAGTTATTAGTGGATGCAGACCGCTCTCAATTAGTTTTTTCTCAATTGATGGTGAAAATGGTGAGAATAAAGACAAAAATGTGAAAAGTCGAAAAGAAACTTAAAAAACTTACTTAAAACTGAAAACGTCACGTTGGAGGATATATTTCAGGTGTTCGATAAGAATGTAAATTCTGTAGTTTTGTGCAAATTCTTAATATTGAAAAACCTCTATTTTTAAATATAGGGGTAATCGACGAATGCAATACGGAACTTCGTGCTATAATCAAAAAGGTTTGGAAGAGGACTTCTCCAAAGCTGTTGGACCAAGTCGTTCCTCCTCCAGGTGACCCTAACGAGATTACTGTAGGAAAATTCTACGCAACGTTCCTTATACAGGATTACTTTAGAAGGTAAGTTGAGTTGCTTGACACACAAGTTAAGAGGTAAATAAAATAAAAGGTCATCTAGATGAATAAAATGCACTTAAGTAAAAAAAATCTGTAAATGTTATTTATATAAAACTTATAATCACATAGACGTCTACCTTAGTGCTTTTTCATGAGAAAATATAAAAATTATTACATTTCACATGTCCAATATTGAAAATAAGTAGGTATTTACCAGTCTTATTAATTTGTTGGTGACCGTGAGACACATCCTTAATTGCAAAATATCACGTGTTTTATTGTTATCATTGTGAGTAAATATGTTCAGCCAATTTTGTTCATCATCGTTACTATTTTATTTAAACAGAGTCATTAACAGCAAAATTTCTATTTTTATAGGAACCATGCGTAAGTCAATTCACGAGTACTAAGCAACAATTGAAGATTTTTACGCTGTATTTACGCTTGCAATCTTGGCGAAATATTCTATTTGACCCAAGAATGTTGCTTGACAGATTTACCCCTTTGAATTTTTGATTGTGAATGATATTCCCTTTTTATAAAGTTTGGAATTATATAATCATCTGTCCGAAAACTATTTGCGTTGCAAATATTAAAAGTTACATTTAAATTAACATTACTGTATAGGTGATTGTATAATTTGCGAACTTAATTTATTTCAGCTTCCCTGCCTACCAAGGTTTTGTTTACCGCCAAGTCCATTGCATTTCCAAAAAGGATTGAGTTTACAGCATGTTAAATTTTTACAACGAATTCTCCGGCAGTTCCAAAGCATGTTTCCTCAATCTATGTGTTTACAATCACTTGCTTAGAGACCTGCACATGTATAGGATTCGTCAACTGTATCATCGATCTAAATAACTGACATACCGTTATGTACACAACCAAGTTTTTCTAGGTTAGCTCATTGTGGTAAGGTTCTATATAGGTTATATGTACCCCTGAGTTTCCCGGGATGGCTGCTGACCGTGACGTTATGATATGCAAAGTGTCTTCCCATTTCTTTCTTTGAGTGTTAAGAGTTGATTGAAATCCTTTTGTGTTTTGTCTCTGCATGACGACCAATGTCCTGGTTAACACAAAGTTCCTATTCCCAATTGTGATTTAAATTGAAGTTTAGGCAAATGGTTGTAAGTCAAAACATAGAGACTTATTTGGAAAACAAATGGTTGAAACCTTAGAGTATAAATAAGATGAAACCAATTATTTTTAGTTTTTTGTTTACATGCATTTTTATCAGTTAATTCCAGCTTTTTGTACTGCTGTGAAATGATAATATAATAGATTTATTTTTCAATAGTTCTTCCCATAAATTTTATTAGTTTCATTTATATATTACAATAAGAGCTTACTTAAAAAAATGTGAATATTAACGACATAACTCACCTTTGTTTCTCTCAAATAGAATTTCCCATCCAATAATTTAAGTGTTGTGAAATTCTAAAATATCCACACCATACAACGACATTTAACATTTCCCTCTCTTCCATCCACAATACTTAAACAGATTCAGAAAACGTAAGGAGCAAGAGGCAGCTGCTTCCGAGAAGAATAACCAGATGACATTGCAAGCTGGACTCCGAACATTACATGAAGCCGGACCGGAGCTTAAGCGAGCGATTTCTGGTAACTTGGACGAGCTCGTCGGGGAGGTTGTAGAACCCATGCACAGGGTAAGAAATGTTGTCGAAATAAATGAAAAGGTAGTCCACACGGCCGTGTGAGCTAGTTTGTTAAAATGTGATTTTGTAGTGGCAAGAAATGTGCGTAATTTTGAAGGGTACAGTTGCAAAAGGCAATGGACGTCGTTCATTCGCCATTAAAGATCAGATGAGTCCTGCGTTTGCACCAAGCCTGGTTCTATTTCGGATTACAAAAACGTATTCTTGTTCTTTGTTCTTTTTGTTACCATAGATATGTATGAGAGCTCTACTAAGGCGACATTTGGATCGACACTTTAGATGAGTAAGATTTTTTTCAGAGAAATGTGATACTTTAATTAAACTTAAAAATACTTTTGTTTTTAACAGCGAAATCACACATTATTTGGTGCTGTGTGGACCAGCATCAAGAAACATGGCAAAGAGAGTTTCTATGGACGGGACAAAAGAGTGGCCATCCAAACTTCTATAAATGGCAGTAAGTAAATAACTAATATGATTTTTTTTAAGTTTTCTATCATATTATTAGCTGTGTCTCTTTTTACTGGGCAAATAGACAATGATACACGTATCCTCGAGAGAATCTAATTTCTTTGAGAGAGATTTTATCTTCTCAATGGTGTAATTAAAAAGAGATCAATTCTAAGTGTAGCTAGAAGTAGAATTATACTTTTTTTTTATATTTGTTTTAGATGGCAAGGATGGTCCAACGCTTGGTAATATGATGAGAAGAGAACTCGGCATGGATGGCCAAATACCAGAAGAAGAAATGTAAGTGTTTATTTGAACATGACAAATATTTTAGATATCATTTTATTGACTCCAATAGAGAAAAAGCGTAAAGATAAAAATGACCACATGTTAGCAAATATAATTTATGAAGCTGTTTCAATTAATTTTGGTCTAAATGATTCGTCTGAAGCAAAAAAAGACTATTTTAAAGTTGTTTCTTTAGCATTCTCCCTCTCTGTCTCTCGACTAAATTAGTCGTTGTGTTTTAATATTTTAGGAAAATTGAATATGCAAATCAAAGTGACGAAGAAATTCAAATGCAGCCTTTACTTCACGGAAAAGACTCCGAAAAGATATTTAAAGTAATCGAGTGAGTATTTTAACATTTTTTATTATTTGTCGTAAACATAGCTGAAGTAACTTATGACTATTTTTTATTTATATTTTGTGTCGTGAACAATGTATCTATTTTTAAATAAATCATGGCACATTAAAATTGTTAAAATATTATACAGATGCAACAATATTAGAACGGAGTTCGAAATTCCTAGTAAAGCGCCATCTATTTACTGTTTACTGCAACTCTTTAAAACGCCATCTATATTATTTGAGTGGTATTATTTACTGATACAAAACACTATCAGCTTACACTTTGCGGCTCATAGATGTCGTAGCGATAAAAACTCATGCAAACTGTATAGTATTTTCGAACAAAAAAATGACTAAAAATAATATTCGCAGAAAAACCTCCAACGATTTAATGCTGACTATGAAAAGGAACTGTAAGTCCGTTTTAGTGTGTTGTGATTGTGAATAATTATATATTTATTATATCTTTACTAACACTAAAATGTATTTCTTACAGGCCGTTTAATAATGCTTGATCTCTGTGACAGATAGCTACGAAACCAAAGAAATGACAAGCGTTTTATTTCCTATCACATATATTTTTATTCTTTACGCGCTAGTTTTGTCACAAATACATTACAACATAAAAATTCACACCTAAAACGTACTTCATAAGTTTTAAAATGACACTAGTGACAGCTGTCACAGAAATCAAGCTTAATTTTAAGGATAGCACTCGTTTATTTGCTATTATTATGGTAACCAATCTAACTACATTATTCTATACAAAATAACCGCATCTGGCAACTATTTAACACAATATTGTGACCCAGGATTGATCCCATAAACCTAACCTAAAATATTTTAAACTATTCTAACTGTACCGTCTTAATTTATTGCTTTCGTTGTTAATTTGCATTAGTGTACAAAGTAATAATGTTTGACCTGATAACTGTCTGTATTAACATTGAAACGTTTGAAAAATGGGCACTTCATTATGTTATCTTGTTTCATTGTTTGATTTCTAGTGCATTATTACGAGTATTGTAAAAACATAACTTGTTCGTCTTGAGATTCAGTACCAATTATATAATTATACTGCCTACACATTGGATTGCACTGTAGTATTGTCTTTTAATGGTGTACGACATATAACGTAAAGTACCTTGACATCGAACTTTGTTCGTTACTATTGTGTGATAGTCGACTCGCAATTTACCAACTTCTTTTGTTCCCATCCCTAATTTTGACACATAGATAAGTGTCAAAACGGTTCTATTAGACAAACATTTCATTACTTGAAAACACGGATGAAATAACGTTTTCTACAAATGAAACCTAGATAGATCGATTTATCGCTCCCGAAACCCTCTGCTTACGAAATTCCGTGAAAATCGTTGGAGCCATTTCCGAGATACAGATTATATATATATATGTACAAGAATTGCTCGTTTAAAGATGGTGTATGCAATAAATTATTGATTTTGATTGATCAATAAGAACTTAAATAAGGTAAAACCTACACAAAAGGTACTCGCTTTAATCATTTACATTTGATACCTTTGGTCATTGTCAACCTTTCCACATATTAAGAGCCTACCAAATGACTCTACTCTGTCTGATAGCAAACATGAATAGAATCCTCTACTAATAGCTGATCCCAAATAATCTTGGAATTAATAAAGGCTAGAAAAGTCTTCTCAAGTCTTCTGTAAGTCATGGCTCTTCTAAACTAGCTTATATGAGCACGCTTGGTAAGCGTGGTATAGTTTTTTTTTAATTAAGAGTGCCAAAGTGTCTTTACTCTGCCTGATGGAAAGCCTGTATAGAATCCAAGAGTTTTGGTCACCATACTCAGTGCGAATGCAGACAGTGTAGTATGGTGACCCACATTATCACGAAACATACAACCCCACATATGGGTCGGTTGTAGTAACCATGTCTTAAGTCAAGCAATGCTTTCATTCTTTTAGCGATTTTTGATTGAAGGACAATCACTTTTTTAACTCTTGAGTAGCAGATGTGCCTGAGTAACGGTAGCCACTTACCATCAGTGACTCGTCTGCTTTTTTACGGATTTTTTCAATGTCTCTCTCTTTCAATTCATGACTCCTATCATTTTCACACTATATTTTTATAAACTCTTGGTCACATGTGTAGCAAACATCTATTTCTCCTCTTAAGTTTTCACACTTAGGTTTATTAATAATAGTAATCGACTGCCTCGTTGGTCTAGCGGTTAGTGTAAGCGTATGCAACTGCCAATCAAGTAGTCTTGAGTTCGATTGCCAGGTCGTACTTAAAAGTTTTATTGAGTTTTTCTGATTGTTGAAATGCGCAGCAGCAGTCTGGAGTTTTAAAGTTGGGGTTTTAACCCCTATGCCTCGGAAAGCTCGTAAATTCTTTAGTCCTGCGTCTGATTTCTACCCGGTTGTGTCGGATAGCCGTCCCATCGGATTTCCTCCCATTCTCTTTTTGAATAGCCTGCCAAAGTGACTCTACTCTGCCTATTGAAAAGCATGAATAGAATCCAAAGAGTTGTGGTCACCAAGCTCATTGCAAATGTAGACAATGGAAAAGAGAGAGACACATAATTGTGCAGTATAATATCTCCTGCATGGTACTCTGGTCTCCGTTTAGACTGGCCGCCATGGCCAAAATCGGTTAGGAGTACATCAATGGTAATGTGAATAGAATTGGTAAACAACTATAATTTTCTGAGACAGGCATCTTTATCGTAGAGTTAAGTTCAGGGCTGAAAAAATGTTCCAAAGAGAGAATGTTCCTTATCATAGAGAAGTTACTGACTAAAATTCTCTGTAATAAGGAATATACTACAGAACTCTTTGGAACTCTCGCTAATCGCGTAAGTATCTAGTTTCTATCAGAGAAAATACAAACTGTAGCAGTAATTTAGAAAAGACATGCTCATGTCGGGAGCATCTGCATCATATGTATGGTTTTCAGTTATGCAGTAGAATAAGGAGAAACAATATACACTAATGATAATTCCATTGTCATTTCAGATCGTGACAAATCGCAGAGACAGAGCAACAACGTGCCTTATTGCATAGAGAATCCAGCGGAGAATCTTATTACTCGAGTAAGTTTTGCTTTTCAATGTTATTGTGATGCAATTCTTATTTTTATTTCTCTTGTAATAAACAATTCCACTAGGACTATTGTTTGTGTGATGACGGATTAAGGATATAGAGTATCACCACTCCTATTCATCCCGTGGGTGTCGTAAGAGCCGACTATGGAAGTAAAGTATTCAGGACAACATCACTGCAAAGACAAGGAAATCTTGAAAAACCCCAATCAGTCTGGTGTGGTATAGTAGGCCAAAATCTTCTTTCTAAAGAGAGGTCTATCTCCAGCAGTAGACGTGAAAGACTGTAATATGCAATAATAATATATCCTGTGTCGTAGGAGACTTTTCAAGCCTACATGAAAGGGAAATACAGAACACACACACTCAAGACAACACAACCGCTTCAGACTCTCATTCTGGGATTTACAGTATCTATTTCCTGTTAAATCTACGGTAGATATCATCCCAAATCATTTGACCACTTTTCTCAAATTATGAAGCAATAATTCCAGGTACTGATGGAACAGGGGCTCGGCAAGTACTGTGACAAAGACTTTATTCAGAGCACCTCGCGAGAGATGCAGGAGGCGCTCGACCTCACGCAAGAGGAGATGGACACGTGAGATAATTTATTTCTCATCCTTGACTTTTGAATAGTTTCCTTTATACATATATTTTTATGAGAAGCTGGTGTCTCAATGAAGTTAAGCGACTCGGTCCGACTTGGCTCGGTTGCAATCGACGGTGAATTCCACTCGGCTCATATATTTTAATTCTCTGATATCTTTTAAGATATTCATTTTAATAATATGCTGTGAAAGGCAATATTGATCTACATTAAGTCCCCAATATTTCTTTTGTATTTAATTGGATAGAAATTAATATTATATTAGTAACAATTACTTTGAAGCTGTAACTCTTTTTTCTTGTGCAAATCAGTTAAAACCTAGAACTTACTACCAGCGCACGTGTTTTCCTTCCACTATGATCTCGGGTGCTTTAAGCGAGGCGTGAAAAAGCATCTCAGTAGACCGCCGTAGTGTGGATCGATATACTGAATTGTCTAAGTGCTCAGTGACACAGCGGTAGTGAATTCGACTGCTGTACTTGAGGTTTCGGGTTCGACTCCCGGGTTGGGCCAAATGTTTGTATGATCTGCAAATATTTGTTTCGAAGTTTAGGTGTTTCTTATGTATTTACAAAAAAAAGTATTCTATCAGTCAGTTTAGTTATCATAGCACAAGCTCCGCTTAGTTTGAAACTAGATGACGTTGTGTGTCAAATGTCCGAAATATTTATTTATTTTTATTAGTATGATGATTACTACCCATTGCATTCTATTCATACTTTTCATCAGGCAGAGTAGAGTCACTTTGGTAGGCCAAGAACAAAAAAAAATTGAGACATGAAAATGGTTACTGTAGGCTATCTGTACGAAATAGTCATTTAATATCTTGGACTTCTTTGTAGATATTTTTATGATGATATTCTGTAGAACATCATTTATATATTTCTAGTAAATTATTCCTGAATATCAGCAATAAAGCGTCTCAAAATTTTGTGTTTTTACGAAGTCTTCCTAGAAATATAATCTACATGATGGTGAATCTTCGTATTGACATACTACCAATTGAAATTCAATTAAAACGTGAACTAATATAAATGCCTGCTTACAGCGCTGCTAATCAAATTATTTTACAAGAGAGAAGATTGGGAGCTGCCCAAACCAGGCCGACTGATGTGGTAAGTGATTTACAATAATCGCCTGACGATTTCTTATTTTTACTTTTTTGAAGTTATACCCATGGGGGGATTGTGGGCCGGCTATGTTATCAGACGAATCGATAGTCGCTGGAGCCGAAGTGTACTAGAGTGGATACCACGATTGGGCAAACGTAGTGTAGGGCGCCCTGCAGCGTGATGGGCCGACGACTTGAAGAAGGTGGCTGGGAGCGGATGGATGTGAATTGCCTAAGACCGGAATGGTTGGCATTCCTCTCTAGATGCGTAATAACAGCTGTTCCCGGATCCCTTCTATGTGAGGCGCAGAGTGGCATACCGTGTGGTTTTAGTCGGTCTGATTCCGACACACCACCTCGCCGTAAACCCCGGTGGGGTGAAAGCCCGGGGGGGGGTGCCGCACGTTAAAAAAAAAGTCCTTCGTTCAGCAGTGGCGGTAGGTTGACTGATAATACCTACCTACTACCTACCTAGCTCTTTTGGCGCGTTAGGGAAAAATGATGAGAGTAAATTTTTAGGATACGCGCGCACACTTCACTCGGAAAGCCGACACAATGTAATTAGCTAGTCAACATTTTAGTTTTTTATTATATACAGACTGACTGGTGAGATACCTTCAATATTTGAGGACGTGATAGTATGCGAACATATATCATGAAATAAAATAACATAAAAACGAAATATTAAATAGCTTCTTAGTAAAGTTCGTACACAGTACACCGAGAGCCCAGTATTTAACTGCGGAATACTTGGACACCGCGCGGCCGCACGTGTCTATCAACACAGAATACATAGGTACCTACACTGTACAGCTGTTGCCTATGTAGCGGGATGGAGGGCGGGGGTGGGTGCCGCCGTGCCGCTCGTGACTAGATCAACGTAAACAGTGCGGCGAGCTTAGGGAGTATAATATCCAAATTTCACTTATTTTTTAGAGACATTTCGATAAAAAATAAGCACCTATTTTTTTTATATCAAGTTAACGAGAATCGAGTACCGAGTACTCTCCATAAGTATTGAAGGTATCTCACCAGTCACGCTGTATAAATAATTCTTTTATGATATTTAAATAAAATTTATTTAACTAGACAACGTGTTATAATAAAACTTTCTTTCAATATGTTAAATACCTTTCTTTTCTTCTATCATTTTCTTTACAAACAGGATAATGCGAACCATAAAATTTTTAGATAGATTTTTATCTTATTCCCCCAAAGAAGCATAACTTCTTACGTGCATACTTACACACACACATTTTGTGACTGTACAGTCGATCTAGTGGTTAATGTGGTGTTATGAGTTCAAATCCTACATGGGACAACACTTTGTGTGATCCACAAATCGTTGTTCTGAATCTGGGTGTTCTTTGTGTCTGTTTCTTGTATGTTTGTAAGCTACTCCGCGACACAGAATTAATTCCTAGTGCGGGCGTTGTCTTTATAAAAATAATCATATAAAGCCATAAGGAATGAACGCCATAGAAAGTACTTTATTTCCTATTGAGAACACTTAAGATATATTCCATAAAGTAAGTCTGATTAGAGTCGAATTTCCGTCGTCATATCGTCATTTCGTCATCAAAACTGGGTATTTTATAACAGGACTAGAACCGAGAGAATTTCAAATAGATCTAGGTTTAATTTATAAATAGTTAGTGTATATTTTGAAATAGATATGTATGTTTATCAACCGACTAGTTCCCATAGTATAGGTTTTTCTTAGTTCTGAGTGGTTACGTGGAACTGCAGTTAGCCTAGTGGTTTAAACCCTACAGCCAGACTCGGCACAACAATTTGTGGATCACACAAAGTGTTGTTTGACTGATCACACAAACTGAGTCAGGGTGTTCTTTGTGTCCGTTTCTTGTATGTTTGTAAAATCCCCCGCGACACAGGATTTATTCTTAGTGCAGACGTTGTTTAAAGAAAACACTAAAACACACTAAACTCTGTTTTTTTTTGCAGGAGAGCATATTGTCAAGGCAATATCATCCCTTCCATCAGCCTCCGATGCAGCCTCCACCGAGGACGAAATAACACAAATGGAAATTTAATTTGGTTTTATTGATACTCTTATGGTTGACTACCATATTAGTTTGTTTTCTCCGTGGCCTTCAAGATGGCTATCGAGGAGAAAAAAAATAGATTTTTTGATGAATATTTTGTAAAGCGAAAGAGATGCTTTTAGCTTTTGTAAAATTGGTCCCATTTTTTCTAGATTCCTCCCCCATGGGGCCTTAAATTGTAAGTTTTTTGTGGTACAGAGTGAATTTTTAAATAAAATTTTAAATATATATTTATACAAATAAATGTAACCCTATGGCTATGTGCCTTATTTAGTCATGATATGTGAAGAATATTGTGCCAAAATATTTACTTGCCTTCAATTGAATAGTGTTGCTAATTTTCTGCTGTATAAATGAATTTATTTATTGATATAGCCTTATTTTAAATGGATATAAATGAAATTATTATATATAGTTATATGGGTATTACCTTGAGTAATTCTAGTCATAAATGCTTGCTTAGATTTTATGTGAATGTTAAATTAGAATGAAAATGATATAAAATATTTTAAATGATGTATTTTGTATGGGAATATACCTGTTTATGTGAATAAATTGTTAAAAATGACTTTTATTTTCAACTTATGATTTGATACTGAGGTGAAATCATTGATAATGAGCAAGCGGTCTGACATCGAGTTCGTGGGCTAAGTGGTGCAGTAGAATGCAAATTAACGCAAAGGTACAAGGTGAGTTACAAATTAATTAATTTTCGAAAAATAGTGTAAAAACCAATATGATATATTAATAAAATTTGTTTATTTACAAGAAAACTAATTAGTTGCGAGTTTATATTTTAAAAATTACATCGTCTAAATGATTACCATTTCGACTCTTGTACTCTTCTAAGCGAGCACCGAAATTTTCAAATACTCTTCGGCAAAGAGACCGCGAGAAGACGGACATCTCTTCGTCGATTTTTCTTTTAGTTGACCTAGTGTATTTGGTTTATTTATGTCGACACGATTCTTCAAATAACTGCATAAAAAGAAGTCTGCTAGGAATAGATGTCGCCTGTTGGGTGGCCATGGAATGTCGCCTCGTCTGGAAATCAGCTTTCCCGGAAACATGTCTTTGACCACCAGCCACCTCATTGGATGTGTGAAAAGTGGCTCCATCTTGTGGAAACCATGTGTTACGATTATAGCCAGCAAATTCCAGTAGCACTGGTCCGAAGAACTCTCGTAATATGTTGGCGCAGGATGTTAGATTCAAATGTTAACGAATTCTGCGTCCACCTTATACATATGGGATAGCGATGTTCACACGACAGTGAATTTTGTACTTACAAAACCCTACTGCTTAAGCAGAATTAACCCAATATCGTTTACACTCAACCAAATAATCAAACTTCTGACTTTACATTATATAGGTATAAGTTCATGTCATTAAAAGTCTAAAAACGTCCGTGTGGTAACGGATTAAGAATAATAGTGTTACCACCACTACTCATCTCGTGAGTGTCGTAAGCGGCGACTAAGGGAAAAAACTATTCAAGAAAATATCAAAACAAAGAGAAGGAAAGCTTGAAACAAATGTTATACTTGAAACAATCCGTCTGGCCAGCGTGGCCAAAACCTCCGTGCTAAGGAGAGGCCTATGTCCAGCTGTGGAGCAAAGAATAAAACCATCATACAGACAAAAGAAAACAAGTAGATGGGAACGGACTTAACAAATAAAATGAATTTTACAAGAAATCAAGTTTTTTTATTAATTTTGTAATGTAGTAATTGCTTGTTTTCTTATTAGTGTCTTTAGAGGCCAATGGTATTTTCTTATGAGTTATTTTCTTTACTTATTTACTTCTTTTTTAATTTCTTTGGGTCCACTGGCAGAGCCTCACCTGTGAAATCTTGAGAGTCCTCGAACACATCGCTTTGGTTATCGCCATTATTGATTGTGATGTGAGTATTATTTATGATAATTGGATAATTAGTGTGGAAACTGTCTTCGAAAAGGGACTCATTTCCATCATCATCCGCTAGACTTTCATACTCATCAGTTAAATCTTCATTCTCATAGCTCACATTTTCAACACTCTCATTTTCATTTGTTTGGTTATGATCAGTGGAAAACGAGTTATCTTGTACTGTGTTCTCCTCCGTTGCCTCTTCCGTTTGATTTTTAGATAGATAGACAGATGAGGCATCTTTTTCAGGTTCAATTATTGTAAGACTAACTGTTTTAATGAGTTTTCTTTCATCGTTATTAATATTTGGAGACACAAATTTGGCTATGTTAGCATTATTCTCCAAATTTTCTGCTACTTGATTAACCTCTACTGTTAAAATTGGTCTTTCACTAGACGATGTTCTTTTACTAATGTCCATATCTAGGTTAGGAAGATTATTATTATGATCATTAACATGACAATCACTATTTTGACCGAGAGCGTTTGATAAACATCTCTCTTCATTACATACAATAGTTTTAGTATCTGTAGAAAACTTGGTTAAATCGTTTAGTGGTGGCACTGAAGTATTTAAAAAACTTTTTGAATTTTTTCTACGATCTGGTTCGATGTTTAGATCTTTAATATTATCACTATTCAAAAATCTGGAGGCCATATCAAATATTGTGTTGCTCTCTTTGATTTCTTGACATTTGAGTCCATTTACTTCATTTAGCTTGATTCCCTTTTGAGAAATATCAGAATTATTAGTTTCAGATGACTTTTTATTACTGTCTAGATCTTGTTTTATTAGAATGAACTGTTTTGGACTTCCTAGTTTTGTAGAAGGCATAGACGTATTACTTTTTGGTGGTTTTAAAACTGTTTTGGTAGGATCTCCTTGTTTTCCATTTTGTTTGGTGTTATCTTGTTTTGGTAAATCAATATATATATTAATAATACTTACTTTTTGAGGAACAACTATTTCGGAATCCTCGGTTTTGTTTACCATACTTAAGTTACCCATACTATCTGAATTTACGTTTATATGCATAGAACTACTTTCATTTTTAATTATGTTTGAATGTTGAGGTTTTTGTAAATTCTTAATATCAGTCACTTTTGTAGAGTTTAAATTATTTTTCGATTTATCAAGATCACAATTAGTGTTATCCTCTCCATAAACCTTACTTATTATGTTTTCTGATATATATGGTTTAACTGTAGGAATAAGGGATATTGTATTTATTAAAGAGTCACCAAGAGAAGATGTATCAGACTTTTTACTGCTCATACTAATTGAGGGCTCACTTTTTGTCTTAGTAATATGTAGGACTTTAAGAAGTTTTTGACCAATACCTCCCGCATTTGATGATTCAAGACCAATTTTTTGATCAGACGTGCTTGTATTACCAAATACACGCATAAGTATACCAAATTTCGTATTGTTGTCTGGTTTCTGGTCTGATAATTTCTCGTTTCTGATTTGTGTTTTTGGTTGATTTTGCTCATCATTAAGTGATTTAGATTCACTTTCATCTTTATTTTTTGGTAAGCTATTATTCTTAATTTCCAACTGTTGAAAATCATTTTTGTTGGCGTCTATGTAATCTTTAAGTATATTGATATTGTAATTAAAGTTAAAATCGTCATCAAAGTATTTGTTACCAGTTTTGCTTTGTAACTCTTTTTTTGGATCATTTTTAACATTTTGTTCTACTGCATTACTGGTCGTAGCTGAACTTGAATCATTCCATAGCTTTTTAAAAGTCCCTTTTATGCTATCAAAGGAATTAAGCACTTGATCAGTTTTATTAAACATATCTTCTCTTGTGTCGCTGGGTGTATCATAGTATTCTTCAAAATTTGGTATGTAGTCATCTAAAGGTTTACTTACACTTTGACTCATTTCAAATATTTCAGTCTGGAGTTTTCTTATTAGATTTTCTAAATCTGTTATTTCTTTATCTATATCATGTGATGGATCCTTTATGTCTGTACTTATAGCCGCTATAGGTTCCATCGTTAATGTACTTTGGTTGCTTTCGTCTTTGGAGGGAATTTGAAATATTAATCTCTGTAGTAGAGAACTAGAACTCTGTGAACTATCGTGTAAATCCATTAGTCGTAGTAGCGTTTCATTCTCTCTTTGCATCGAGCTATTCTTTTTCGTCTTTCTAGTTCTTGACAAGGGTCACGTTTTGGTGGTTCTGGAGCTGGTGGTGGAACTGGGCAACTTGGCCAAGGTAGATCTGGTTTCACAGCTGTGGCCCATTTAATTGCGTTACATCTGTCTTCTGTTGTAATTTCCCTTGCTACAGTGCAAACTATTGGAAACTCTTGCGTTTTCGGTGGCAATGGGGGATTTTTAATCTTTTCTATACAAACCCCAAAGCAGGAAGGCGGTTGAACCGGCTTTGGAGGTGGTGGCTTGGGACATATTTTAACACCAGCTTTTATTTTTTTTCTTATGCGCTGGAGTTTGCATGGGTCAGGTGGAGGAGGGTCTGGTACTTTTTCGACTGTGCATTTTTTCATAAACATATCCTAAATGTTGTTTTACTAAACCATTGTACCTCAGTATATTTTTATTGACAATTACTTTTGTTCTAATATATTAATGTCAAATATTGTATTTAAAAACAATAAAATGAAGAACTATAAAAGAAGTTTGAATTGAAATTAAAAAAAACGTGTTTCATTATTTAATTTGTTAAGGCGAGAACACTGCATAGGCTTCTTCCATAGGTTAATGTATTACATTTAAGTCCTTTCAAAAGAACGGTAATTAATTCTCTTAATTTTTTTTGTCAATATGTTACCTACCGACGAGAATGCATTCAGAAAGAAACTGAAGAATATGGACGAAGCCAAAGAGGTGTGTCAGGACCGTAGAAAGTTGATACAAAATTTAAAAAAATCCATACTTACTTACTTTTATATTTCTAACATTAATGTAGTGGTCTGGTGTCCGAAGTCCAACAATGCGGAATCGGACAATGAGATATAGAAAATGAATGCCGCCGTTCACGAATAACTGTTGCCGTGAATAAAGAGTACATTCTTTTCTATGTTCGAAGGTCGTTTGAGTAGTTATGTAGAATGCCAGAGGCCGGCCATTGAGGCGGTTTTTAGCGGGTACACCACATACTTTTGACTCCTGCACCCCAAGGAGCAGGAGATCCGAAAGAATTTTCCGCCTCGTCAAAAAAGAAGGTTTGAAGGTCGTATCGGTCCAGGATTGCTGTAGGGGAAAATTAGTACCACAAAATGATTTTGCAAGGCAAAGTGTCTTGGAAAAGCACACAGTAGTAGAATGTCAATTATCCAAGTGATAAGATTATTATTATTATTTTTAAAGAAGCCTACCAAAGTGACTCTACTCTGCCTGATGAAAAGCATGAATAGAATCCAACTCATTGCGAATGCCGACAATGCAGTATGGTGACTAACGCTATTGCTATCTGGTTACGAAACCCAAAAAGAGAAATTCGCTTTGTACTTTTTTCTCTCTTCTCATTGGTAAGAATATGTTGAGTTTACGACAGCTCTGTATGTTATCAGTGTTATATGAATTGTGAAATAAAAATGTCCGCTTGAAGTTAGTAATTTATTGAAGAGGTACTATAAGATGCCAATTTATTTACTGGGATCGCAATCGTTAGTGATAGGTTACTTTGGAATTTCAGGGTTCTTGATCTTATGATGACAATGTTGAATCTTGGCTATTTCTGGTATTATTTTTAATGCTGCATGGGACAGGCGGGTCACATGGATGGTCAGGGTCCGGTACGAAATAACTTTTCACATTTATGAAGTATCCGGGTAGGCAGCGAGCTGAAATTGATTAATTTTTATTTAAAGTCCTACCCACGTCCCGCGAATCCCCCAGGAGAGCCAAACTTACGGTGATTCGACTATAACTTATCAGTCTTATAAATATTAATCTTAGGAGTCTTAGAGTCTTATACATATATATAGAAGAGCGTATACGTCATAATACTTATTATGAAGTATACACTCTTCTATGCGTTCTTCTATCTTCTAGTGCGTTTTTATAATTTTTGTCATATTGTATCCTGTTGATAAGTGAAAGTACATTTTAACAAGGTCTACCTCAAGAGTATTTGAGTGTCAGTTTAAGCTTATAGTTCATTGTTTATTTAATTCTGGTTACTAGCAATTATCAAATTAGGCAAAGCTCGATTGTAAATTCTTGCAAATGTATGGCATTGGACACTCTCCTTCCAGTTCCTCCAATGGGTCACAAGGAATATTGTTGCATGAATGTGGAGCCTCTGACCGCATGAAGTGTTTTACTAACAGCGAAAATTTTATTATGCAAGAAGAAAGAATATGTAGAAATTTTTTCACGGAACTACTGAGATCGATTTCAGCAAAAAACCTTTCTGTGGGATGACGTTGAAGATTAGTTTCTTTTGTGCTTTTGTGGGGGGCAATTGAGCGAAGGACACACCTATTGGTAAGAGATTATCGTCGCTCACGGAAACCTGGAAGTCAAGAGACACTAAGTTGGTTACGTCATTTGAGTCCTGCGGATCATAGCAAGAGGTCTTGAAAGGTAAGGGTTCTAGGGAACTACACCCATTCGTTTATTAGCAACGAAAGGATTACTCAACACTGTTTTTCTCCGAAAACGCGGCATTCTATCGAGTCTTCCCATATGCTCTGAAGTTTTGCTCAATAGATCACAAGCAAAGATCACATCATCATTATAAATTATTTAAGCTCAAGTTAGTACTAGAGTTAGTCGACCAGGCTTTGCTGGAGTAAGAGAAAACGTAAATACATTATACTAACATACAGCTGGAGTTAATACAAAGTAAATTTTTATTGTTGACTTTAATCAGTTGTTGGTTCAAAATAGGTGCAGTTTGTCTAAAAGGCCATCTAGTTGTACTGAACGGTTGTCTGGCTATAATGGCTGAAGTCATGGTGAGTTATGTATAGTTTTCTTCATTTTGACAACCCCTTTTACCAGGACATTGGCAGTCGGGTCCATTTTTTTTATTTTTCTCTTCTTTTATCATTTTGTTTTCTGTACTTGGAATAACACACGGCACACAATTGTTTCCTGTTTTGCACTTTTTAGTACAGGGGTTCTGTTCAGACATTTTGTGTTCTATTTATTTTAATTTTGAAATCATATTTTGCTTAGCTTTTTTGGTGACAGTTATTTGACTGGCATGTTAAGCTGTATTGGTTGAAATGGAGAAGAATACTTTTTTTTTATTGTGTATATGATGCTAGAAGACAGTTTTCAGCCTGTACGTTGTGATTTTTGAGATGTATTAGATGCAGGGTATAAATATTTCTAAATTAATTTATAAAGAGGTTTTATAAAAGTGAAGAGCATAATATCACTTATAGAAGTCCATAAAGCTAAAAAAATTCAATATTGTTTACTGTAAATTAAAAAATAGGTGAAAATAGCACATATGACTAAAATGGCAATGTATATTTTTACTCGTCATGATGTCAAAGTCTATTTATGCTATTTTCTGACCAATTTAACTTTAACTGTGATTTACAGGTCAAAATATGTTCATGCTCCAGAAGGAGACCGCAGAGCGAGATCGGGAAAGGGCCGATCCCGGTCGAAGGACGCGGCGAAGGGGACGCGGTAGAGGTCGCTAGCTCCCTAATCGCCACCTAAGGGTCGCTGCGGCCACATCTTGGGGCGATGTGACCGCTGCATACGACCCGAGACAGGTGACACTCCGGTGCGGCCGAGGGGTGTCGTCTGAGGCGGGGTGCTGTTCTGCCTCTTACTGTGTAGAGCAGTGAAAGGTGCGGTAGCGTCTCGCTCCTGGGGCATGAGGTGCCCGGGATGTATCTCAGTTGTGAGGTACGGCAGGGAGGACTCCAGAAGCCGCTAATGCGTTCCTGGAACTTCTCCTGACTACCGAGGTAGGCCGCCGTGGGGTTTAGTGGGTAGACCGGTTTTCCGGGAGTCCCACACACACCCTTCGTCCCTCCGGAGGGTATGGTGGGAAAAGCGTTCCCCGCGAAAAAAAGGATTGAAATATGTAGTTATTATTGGTTTTTATGTATGTATATATTTTCAGATTTATTTTCTTTGTAACCTGTATAATTATACTTATGACCGTTGAGTTGCAGGTGCATTTGTATGGCAGTTACTTGTCATCATGAGACCCGTCTATTCGGTTAAATTAGTGTGATCCCTCAATCCTCCCAGACCAACAGCCAGATCTTGTAAAATAGTAGTAAGTATTTACTGAATGCTGAACAAAGCAGCAAAGATATTTAATTAAAAGTGACTTAGTGTTAAAAAAAACCTTGGCATGCAAACATTTATTAAAACATGGCGTGCAGGTAGTTTCTTTAATCATTAGTAATTTCAATGTACCAGGCTGACCAGGGTGAAACCGTGGTCTCACAAACCAGTTATTCAGCCATCTTTTGGTGTTTTTTATCGAGTGAGTAAGTCTAGCGAAGCCTAAAACCTTCTTTCCTATTTCTGGGGAAAAAGCTCGTGTTTTTTATTTTAAATCCTATAATTAAAGTTTTCCGTCATGTTGTGCAGTACAAATACAATTTGCCAACTGAATCCTTGATTAGAAGATCTTGATAGCAGACTACAACTTAGACTACACGGACGACAATTTGGTAATGGTTTAAGCAGTCACCTCATCGTTTGACGACGCGGGACAACACTGCTTGATCCATAAACTGTTGTTATGAGTCTGTGTGTTCTTTGTGTTCGTTTCATAATGATGATAAATGATAATCTGCCGCGAAACAGGATAGATTCCTGGTACGTCAGTTCTTTTTAAAAACAAATAAAATTTTTAAAAAGCCTCTCAATTTTGAAAAAAGAAACTCGGTACGAAATAGTTCCGTAATTTTATTTTACACCCGTTTTCCATTTCTTTACATTGTTTATTCAACTAAACTAATCTACATATTCCTCACTTTCTGTATCGCTTTCACTCAAATTACTACAAACTGATGTCTCAGATGCTTTGAAGATAACGTTTTCTTCACATTTCTCTGTATTAGTGAACGCAGTCCAAAATTTAGCTTTTATAGTTGCGAACATGTCAGTCAAAGGATTAGTGTTAACTGCATGAGCTATGTCTTGCACCTTACTACATTTATCATCTATAGTGGAATCTGGTACATCATAAGCAGAACTTTCATCATTAAAATTTGGAAGTCTAATTTTTCCTAAGGCTGAATCGCTAACATGTAACATTGCAGATTTGAGTACTTCATTAGCTTTTACATATATTTTTTCATAAAATGGAAGTTCAGATTCATTCTCTCCATTAATTTTTCTCATAATTATTTTCAGTTTGTTTTCAGTGTTTTCGTCGATATATTTTTTAATTTGTGATGTAGCCTCACTCTGCTTATAATTTTTTATGATTTCTATCGGTTTTGCGGTCTCAGATTGGATGCGTGTGACAGCACTTAGGGCTACTTCTGAAGTATTTTTATAAATTGTGTCTGCTAAATCTTGCATTGCATATTTTATGGTAGCCATAGTATGATCATGTGCGTCGGCAAAGGTTTTAAAAGTTTCCTTATCCAAAGAACTAATTTTGGGTGACAAAATAGTCGATCGCTCTTTTATTGATTTGTCTTTGTAAAGAGATAATTTATGATCTCTTTCTTCTATTGCATTAAATCTATTATTGGTGACTTTACATGTTGCATCTTCTTTTTTACAACAAAATGCCGTTGAACCAGAAGGTGCAGTGTTATTGTTCTCTTTCGAAAGAGATTGGAGTTTGATTGGATTTGTGAAACACTTTTTTGTGCCTGTTTCAGATTCCATAGTAGATTGGGATGATTCCGGTGTGCAAATTTTATTATCGCTGTTATTAGTGTTACCAGACCCTAAAGGCATTGATAAGCAATTGTTCCATATTTTAATTTCATTTTTAATCGATTTAAGCGGACCTTCACCTGTAACTGGGATAGAAGATGGTAGCTTTTCCGCTTCTATTTTCAAAGGTATTGTTTTTATAGATTCAATAGAAGTATTAGGGGAATTCATATCAAAAAGGTAGTCAGATTTAGGTGAACTCATGCATTGACCTGATGAGGTGTTATATTTTGCTTTTTTGTATTCTTCTTCTTGCCTTAAGTATTCGTCATACCGCCTGCAAAGCTCTTCATCAGATTCATTTTGTATTTGTATGAGGTATTGACTCCATTTACCAGAAAGTTTAGTTTCAAATGTATTATTTTCTTGAAAGTTTTCGATTGATGCTTGCTTGATGCTATCTTTATCAAGTTTCTTAGCAATGCATTTGATATTATTGTCGCTATAAAAACTCTTCTGAAATGGTTGTGGAAACTTTATTTCTGCTGAAACACTAGATTGCGAGCAGACATGACTGATACTTGTTGGAGATAAATTGCTAACTGAGAAATTCAAGTCAGAGTCACTCTCAATATTTTCTAAGTCCACGTGAAGGTGCGAATTCCGAATTTTAAACAGCAGAATTGATGCATTCAGGTTTATTGTACTTGATGAAGAATCAGTTTCTAACTCGAAGTCCCTTATACGCTTTATAAGATCTTCCTCGTTTTGTAAATGGTAGACAGCCTTACTATTTCCATGATTTGATAAACTCACATTAAATTCTAAGTCAGTATACCCAAATTTATTTTGAAAACTTTGTTTGTTTTCTACGTCTTGAGGCTTCTTATCATAATGCATCTGTCTTTTTCCTTTACAGCATATTTCACCTGTAAGTTCACTTAATCTTTGTTTTTCTTTGCAAAAATCTTCAAATGATTGTTTCTTTCTTGGACACTCTTGAAATATTTTTTTACCACATAAATCTGTGACACATGCAGCATTTGAATTAATATCTGGAGGTTTTTCTGTGCAATATTTTTTTTCTTGATTGTTACTATTTTTGCAGCAACATTTCTTGTTTTCAATCTGCTTGTTTGAAGTTACTTCACACAATTTTTGTAAGTCTTTGTTCTCGTTAGCTCTTCTACAGGTACATTTTTTCTTTTTTAAAGACTCACTTAATGGTTTCTCATTTATCTCTTCACGTTTTACTGTGTTTTCCTTTGTATTTGATGGATTCAACTTACACTCCAATTTATTATTGTTAACGTTCTTTTCGGAATAATTTCTATTTTTTTCAAGTTGTTGCAATTTTTTATTCTCTTCACATAAGTCTTCAAAAGACTGTTTCCATGTTGGGCAGTTTAAAATTGGCTTACTGGCACTTGTACTAATATCAGACTTATCACTTGAGTCTCCTACTTTATCATAGCAAGTCTCATCCTCTGGATCTATTTTACAAATTTTTCTATCTTTGCAATCGCATTTCTTCTTTGCAACAGGTTTTCTTGACTGTTTGTCACTAAAGTCTTCTGTTGAACCTTGCACTTTAGAGGAATCATCACTGTAACTTTTAAGTCTGTTAATTGATTCATTTTCGTTAAGTAAATCATTTTCCAAGTCTTTATTTTTGCTAGAATCATTCCAGACTCTTTCATTTATTTTGGTCTGACTTGACAATTTTGCGTCAAAATTATCACAAGTGTTTTCTATTGTTGGGCATTTTTCATAAGACTTTCCTGGCGTTACTTCTTCATAAGATACTCTGCGTTCCTCAACTTCAAATTGACTTGACTGGTCACTTTCCACATCATGACCTACTTTCTTTTTGTAATCTTCTAAAGGTTGTTTATTTTTATTACAGTTTTTTTTAATTGATTTTTCTTGTAAAGAGTTGATGCTAGATAAAATATTTTCATAAAATTTTCGACAGCTACTACAACATCTTGGTAAACAGGATTTTTTTGTATTCGTGGAATAGGGACAAACACTTGAACAAGAATTAGAACAACCAGAAGAATAGTTTCTTGAACATTTAACTTTAACTTTTTTATCTTTTAAATCATCGCCGTTTATGTTATCAGAATTATCAGATTTCGGTTTTTGGAGCAGTAGAGTTTTACAAGTACGTTCTAAAATCTCTGTTTTACTTTTGAGACATATTTTAGATTTCTTTTTGTAAATTCTTTCGCGACAGTTTTTTTCTTTTACAGCAAGGCTCCCTGCACTAGGAGTAGAGTTAGTAGAATTATTATCTCTGTTATTGTGAGGATGTCTATCTTTACACTCTTTTACATTACTCTCTGAATTACAGCTTTCTGTCATTGAAACATTTTCAGACGAACATCTCTGCGATGAAGATGAATGAGGATTGTATCCTTTGGAGGTAGATTTACTCTCTAATGATGACTTAAATTCCTTGCAGCTTTTTGATTTTCGATGAGTCTCTTTTTGAAGATCATGTTCTGTTTTATTGTTAGAATTAGTTTTGTCTACTCGTTCATCTATGTCTAAATCTCGCGGAATTGGTAACTTACTTGTCTTTTCTAGATTCCTATCACAATTTTGAGAGTCACATTGGGTGTTAGATTCTGAGATTCGACAGTATGGGATAATGTCACAATCTTCAAATCCCAGGTTTTCAGGCCGCATAATAAAACTAATTACGGAATTGTAAAAGTTGTTGTGGTAATTAATATGTTACATTTCGATGATATACACCATTTAAATGTTATACATAATTACTGAAGGTTTTATATGGTCAATTGCTTATAAACGCCATGTTTGGAACATATTGTGGAGAGCGATCAAGTATTGTTTAATATAAAAACACGTTAGAATTTTTTACTTTTTTTGACATTTCTGACGTATAAATTTTAACTTCTATAAAATCTGCAAGGAATTCTTCTTCTTATAATAACCATAGAGAAATAGAAATATGTTAATAACTTTACTCCAAATTCTATTTTGATGGGCATATTGTTGAATATTTGTTCTCATTTGAAGCAGAATGGCTCAATGCATCTTAATGAAGTTTGGACCAGAATAGTCTCGGATACTACTCATTTTTATCATGAAGTGTTCATTGCAAAATTAAAACAGTGTAGGTGAAGTTACTTGCTCAAATTTAATTATATATTTATGAACAACTGTACTAAGCTTAAGATTTATTCATACTTACACGGGAATCTTACAAAGAGGCTACTCCATAAACTTATTTTACACGTTTTTTTCTGTAGTACTACTAATAATTTTAGTTATACATTAAATTTGAATTCACTATTTGGTTTATTGAGGTTGATACGATTCTTCAAATAACCCCATAAAAAGAAGTCTTCTGGGGATAGATCTGGACTTCTACGTGGCCATGGAATGCCACTGTGGATCACCGGCAGGGCGTGTGTTAACTAAGTAAATTCATGTAGCATCAGTCCCAAGAGCTCCCATAACTTGATTGCGCGGGATTTTAGATTCAAATGTTGAGGAATTCTTGGCCCCCCCCTAAAAAGTTCAATAGTTCGTGCATTTCAATACTTCTGTTTGAAAAACAGAATCAAAGGTAATTTGCTGCAAACCATTGTTCACTTACAAACTATTAGTATTTATTTATTTATATGAACGGGATTATACTATTTATTATAAGTTGGGCTTTAAATGTTTATTAAAATCAACAGTCTAAAAATGAAATAATCAGTTATTTGTAACAGTTCGATACTTTAACTACAGCTGAAGAGCAAAGAATGTGAATTACTTTTCTATCAACAAACAAGATTAGATTAGATTAGATTAAACAGCACGTAAAGTCGTCAGTCCTTTACCTGATCTCTCCCCGGCTGTGTTGGATAGCCTTCTCATCGGATTGTGAGAGTGAGGGAACAGAGAGTGCACCTTTTTTTTGCACACACATGTGCACTATAATATCGCGTGCGAAGGCTGATCTACGTTGAGACTGGCCACTGTGGCCGAAACCAGCTAGGTATCATTAGTCCAAACGTCCGTCCGTGTGTCCGTTGTCCGTGTGGTGACGGATTAAGAATACATAGTGTTACCACCCCTATTCATCCCGTAGGTGTCGTAATAGGCGACTAAGGGACAAAGTATACAAGACAACATTATTACAAAGAGAAGCAAAACTTGAAACAAACCCTATTCCAATCCGTCTGGCCAACGCGGAATAGTAGGCTAAAACCTCCTTGCTAAGGAGAGGCTTATGTCCAGCAGTGGACTATAAAAGGCTGTTGATGTTGATGAAACAAAGTTAAGTGGTACATTTATTTAAACCAAATCCGCAAAATATAAAATGACTTTCTGGTAAACTTATTAACAATACAGTTGACTTCATTTTTTTATTTTCGTTGTATCCTTCTCTTTGTACCCTTGAACAGATTTACTATCATCAGTCTTTAGCATGTACTCCTCGCCCCCCTCATCATAAGCCAGATTGTCGAAATATATACTCTTTTTCTTATGTGTTTTATTAGAAGAGTCACTTTTAGCATTATCTTCTGTGCTAGCTTTTGTATCTTCTGATTCACTTACATCGTTTATAGATTTTACCGTATCAGAGCTTGGCGAATCACTTTTTATTTCATTTTTGTCTGTCATTATTTTTAGCTTTAATATTTAAAAGTTCTGTTTTAATATCTGCTTTTAGTTTATTTTTAGTATTTATTTAATATACTGCTTACATTTGCTTGTTTATTTATTTGCCCATTTTTTCAAATTGGTATTACAAGAATCGTAAATACATTTTTGACTTGTCTGACAGTTTAGACCATAGACTTTTACTTAATGTTCAATAAGAGATCATAGTCTCATCTATAATCTTGTCTATGAATGTGGAAAATAAATTGATAGATGTGTTGTGTAACACCTAGTAATTGCCGTGACGCAATGAGTACGTTAAGGCACTGGTCATCGGTTCGTAAATTCGCGAAATAAACATACATAACTTTTGTTTAATGTTTCTAAAAATATGTTACTGTTAAATAATGGATTCCTTGAAGGGTCAACAATATTTCTAGTAAATAATGATATTAAATGGGTACTTGTATTTTTTTTATTGCTTAGTTGAAGACACTTGAAAAAGGGGTTTTGTAACAATTTATTAGCCAAAAATGTGAAAAAATGTATTTTAAGATATGTATGGATGCATTTACAGTAACTTGGGTCATAATATTGATGCAAGAGGATCACAGTTAGCTTACTGTGAGTTTCAAGGTTTTGAGTTTTCGAAACGTTTGAAACTTGTACCAGGCAAAGAGCAGTGTCACCAGATGTCATAACTCAGGAAGAGTTTGAGTCACAGCAGTTCAAGATCGATATATCCATTTAACTGTACATAAAGAGCGAATACCCACCACACTAACCTTATATAGTGCGTTACGGCAACCTACAGGTACTTATGTAAGCGACTAAATCTTCAGAAATCATCTTTATGAAGACCAGTATACTCAAGAAGACGTTTGGTTCGTATTCCGTTAACTGCGGCAGATTGTGCAAGTCGTTTAATATTTGCTAAGCGATACCAGGATTGGAGCCTTCAGGATGGGCTACAGAACTTTTTACACATGAGCGCAAAATAAAGTTTTCAAGTGACGATGAACGCTTTAGAGGGTGGAGAAGATCTGAATAAAAGGTTTCAGATCCTGCATGTACGAAACGATCGTTTCAGTTTACCCAGTGCTATGTTTTGGGGTAAGATAACCCTGGGTCAGCAAACTGAGCCATCAGTATCAGCTCAAAGTTACGTGGACAATACGGTACAGTTCCGTATTACTTTTTTTACCATTTGCACAACAAAATAGGCTGGGATTCATCTGTATGCATCATTTTCTAACACTTAAGACTGCACTTAAAATCTCCGCATTAGCTGAAGCTGAAACCCAAGTGTAACAGTGGCCAGCCAGGAGTTCAGATCTAAACTAATCTTAGCACTTGTGGACCAATTAAAAAGAAGTGTCAGAGAGAAAGTGACAATCGAAAAATCGCAACAGGATCTCATAAATGCTTTAAAAGCATTTTGGCAGAGGATGTCTGAAGGTAAGGTCAGCCATTTACTTGAAAGCATACTCTTGAGGATAAGGGAATGCATAATTAAAGAGGTAGTCATGTCTGATACTAAACAAAAAAAAAATTAGCTTTAACTTGTTATTTAAGAAAATGTATCCGTTTTTAAAGTTTTTTTTAAAGAGTCAGTAAATGTTTAGTTTCAATTTATTAAATGAATGATAGTCAATTAAACTTTTTATTTAACTAGTTTTCGCCCGCGGCTTCGCTCACGTCGAATTTGGTCTGCCATATTAAGTTTCATAACAGATCATTTTAAATAAATATACATTTTTTAACATACAAACAAACCTACGGTACATTATCTTTCTGTAACTTCAATGGTTTTGGCAGCGTGCCCCAAGATATGTAGCTTTCAGAGGCCAGTTTTCTTTCCGACTTAACTGACATTTACCGTTATATTACGACAAAAAATCATTATAAATTATAGCGTATATATTATTCCGATGATGATCTATATTACTGTAAAGTTTCATCCAAATCCATCCAGTAGTTTGTTCGTGAAAGAATAACAAAGATCCATACAAACTTTCGTATTTATAACATTAGTAGGATTCATTAAACTTATAATTATTCATTTCAATGGTCTGAATTAAAATTAGTGAAAATACTAGACTGGTCCTTAAAAATTAACAAAATTCAGGTGGCTCTAACTTTGTTTTGAGTAGGTAAGAATCTATAAACGTAGGGAAAGGATGGAGATATATATTTTATAATATACTCGTAAAAGGAAAACTAGCAAACGAGTAACCAGATAGAAATTAATATTCTTGCATGTGCCCCCTTATCCTACAACTTTGTTTTGAAGACCATACCATATCTGACGGGTATTGAGGATTGGAGAATTGAATTAAGCAAAATTTTAATATGTTAAAAGCTGTGCTTGGCATCCGATTGCCAGAAAGATTGCCTACCAAAAATTAAATACTACGCAAAATATTATGGTGATGGACAAAACATTTTCTGATATAAAATAAAAGTACTCGTATAGTTTTCAAGAATGAAAAAAAATAGTTAAGTTTCACAATATTGTATTTAATTTATTTACAGTTTCTTAATAAATTAAGATTTTGTCCATGTGGTGACGGATTAAGAATACATAGTGTTACCACACCTATTCATCCCGTAGGTGTCGTAAAAGGTGACTAAGGGAACAAGGTATGCAAGGCAACATCATTACAAAGAGAAGGAAAACTTGGAACAAACTCTATTCCAAACCGTCTGGCCAACGTGGTATAGTAGGCCAAAACCTCCTCGCTAAGGAGGAGCCTATGTCCAGCAGTGGACTGTAAAAGGCTGTTGATGATGATGATGATGAATAATAAGATTTAAGGTTAATATCGTTTTATTTACTCGTTTTGCTTCTTAAGGCTATGTTCATTGTCTAGATCACTACCACCATGACTTTTTACTGTTTGTGTAATCACTACTAGAGTCACTACTGTCTTTTCTAGTCACAGGAGATTTATTTTTGTTAAGAGATTTTTTTTGTTGAGCTATTGAAGAACTGCTGTCCTTTTTTGCTTCTGGATGTTTCTTTTCAAACTCGTAAAATTTTTGTTGAGCCCGTGAAAGAATGATTACCTCATTGACTGATTTTGGTGATTTTTTTAAAACTGGATTACCTGATTTATTACTTGTGTCTGATTCTAAAGGTTTAGATTTGAATGATGTAAATTTCATTTGGGATCCAGTACTTAAGTTTGAACTGCTCCCAGAAGATGTTGGCAAATTACTTTTATCGATGTCTGTAGTCATACTTTTTCTGATATCTTTAAATTTTTTACCAACTTTTAAACATACATTGCCGATATAAGCTCTAAAACTGCTTGAGTTAGGTACCGTCGTAACATTTTTCTGCGATGTAAGTTTTTCTTCATCATTACAGTCTTTGTCCGTGGATAAGACTGATGTCTTAGAACTTTTTTTGCTTTCAGCACTTGAGTTTGCACTAACCTCGGAAGACGTCGACAAATCATTTTTATTTTTATCTGAAGTAAAAATTTTGTCGATGTCCTTAAATGTTTCCCCAATTTTGGAATATATATTTCCGATATATCCTTTTAAACTGCTACTGCTCGATTCAGGTAGTGGCGCAGTACTCGTTTTCGGTAATTCCATGTTTTTTTGATCATCACCTTTTACGCTCGCCATGATGAGGGGTTTTGCTGTCTACGTAGTGAATTTTACAGGATATTAAGAGCCTCTATTTTGTTAGTTCTTTATTATTACTAACTTATCCTGTTCTAATCATGCTTATATTTAAGTAATTTTGGACAGATAAAGCCCACGACTGTCTATTTGGAATACATTCACTGTATTCTGCGGCTAGGTGGTTTTTGTTGTGGTTTTCATTTCATAGAACACAGTTATTGTAGTTTGTATAGCGTTTTAAGTTTTAATCGCTTTATTTAGGAATAACACAAACATTATCGTCATATTTATAGTTTTGGTCATGTTAAGCTGCAATGACTTATTTGTGTATTTTATGAGTAGGTTCTGAGTTAATCTCGTTCAGTTACATCGTTCATACGTGGGTCTATCGGAGCAGGCGTTGGAAACTTACTCTATGTACCACTTTGTCAGACATTTTACATTATTTCTGCTTTAAAGATTTGGACTTCTGTTTTGTTATGTAGCTTAAGTGTATTTGAGTATATATTAAATATACTTCACACTTTTCTTCGTTGATTATCAGCCCATTTTGAAATTGGTTTCGCGGGAATTGTTAATGTATTTTTGACTTTTACTGTCAATTTAACCCACATATTTAATTATCGTTTGTTTTGTGGTTTATGGTCTGAAATATGAACTCAGAACATAGATGCATAGATATATTGTGAAATGCATCACACTTGATAATTTATAGATAAACTGCTCAATGAGATCAGATATGTTGGTGGGAAGTGCTTGAAGACCGTAATATGGTAAAGAATATAAACAGGAGACAGATTAATATAGCGGTCACACATGTGATGATGATGATGATGTGCTAACCAAGAAGGAGATATTATGGTACACGAGTGTGTGTGTACAGTGTCAGGTGCACTTTCAGTTCCTCATTTTCACAATCCGATGAGACGGTTATCCGACGCGACGAGGGAAGGATCAGGCGTAGAACCGACGTCTTTACGTGCTATCCAAGGTTTGGGAGTTAAGACCCCAACTTCCAAACTTCGTGCTTTTAAGAATTTCTATATTCAGTAAAATTCAATAATACATTTAAGACCGATCCGAGAATTGAATTCAAGACCTCTTGATCGGAAGTAACATACACTAACCGCTAGACCATTGAAGCAGTAAGTACTGTAATATATATGTGATCATATGTGTAATGCGTGATCTTTTTTATAACATAAAGGAAAAACGAGTAGATAAGTCTCTTGATGGAAAGTTATTACTACCACCCAAAAATACCTGAAATCAAAAGTCAGAAGTACGTACCCGGCCTTTAAAGACACGCTTCTTTCCTGAAGGATGGTCAGTTGAGCAATGCCACAGGCAACAATTGGTTTTCACACAGATATGTAGTGCAGGGTTACATTCAATCATCGATTTCTTTATGTTTAAACTGACTAAATCCATAAATATGATTACACATTAATTTATTTATCAGTACTACAAAATTCCATGTCCATGCGGTGTCACATTAAGGATATAGAAGAATGTCACCAACCCTATACATCCCATGGGTGTCGTAACAAACTACGTAGGACAAAGTCACTGCTAAAAGAAGAAAAACTTGAAAAAACCATATACCAACCAAATAACAACAAACCAACCAGACGGTGGTTACGTGGTATAGTTTCCCAAAACTTCCTTTCGAAATAAACACTCGTATTACGAATGTACAACACGGAGAATCGACGTGTTCCGCGCGCACCTCTGAAATTATAATTTTCCATAATGGTAAAAAAAGAGTTTTATAATCAACAAAATATTTTATTTAGGTTATTCCAGCTCTTAACCAAGTTATTCTTGTTTAGGGTCAATATCAAATTTCATTTACTGGTATTGTTTATTAAGATGTGGTCTATATTATTTGTTTTTATCGTCTAGATCACCATTATGACTTTTTACAGCTAGTACAATTACTATTACAATCACTGCTTCTTGCTTTGATATTTTTTGATGATCCTTCTAACGAACACGCTTTGGAAGGTTTCCTTTCAAATTCGTAAAATTTTTGTTGAGCTCGTGAAAGAATAACTACCTCTGATGGTTCTGGCGATATTTTGGGAACAGAATTAGTTGATTTATTACTTTTGTATGATTTTGTAGATTTAGATTTAACTGATGACTTAGAATTATCATGGCTCTCAGTATTTAAGCTTGAACTAAGCCCAGAAGACTCAGACAAATTACTTTTATCTATGTCCGAAGCAAAAGTTTTTTCCATGTTTTTAAACTTTTTACAAATTGTCGAACATACACGGTCAACACATTTCTTTAGATTATTACTACTCGATTTAGGCGGTGTTGTAGGCTCTTCGTGCAATTCATTTTTCTCTTGATCATCATATTTTATGCTCGGCAAAGTTAGTGGTGAGAGATCATGTTGAATTTTCCATTGATCTTCCTCATAACATTTTATGGTTGGGAACGTTAATGGTGAGAGATTATACTGAATCTTTAATTTATCCTCTGTGCATATAATTTGGCTTTTCTTTTTAGTTTCTGGTTTTTCCTGTTCTAAACTTGTCTTTTTTTTTAAGTAGTTTTGATCAGACAAAGCATACAACTGTGCATTTTTTTCTTGTAGCTCTTTCAAACACTTTTCGTTTTCATGTATTGAATTTTGACCTTCTTTTTGGTTAATCACTGATTTCGTTTCAGAAATATTTTCATCAGTTTTAAGCCTATTTTCATACTCCTTTAGTTTACTTAAACATTCTTGATAATCACTTTCGACTTTGGATGTTGCCTCACTTTGTTTAGTAGAAATGCAATCATTCGCGTCCTGTGGGGTTTTATCGTAGTTTTCAATAAAAAAATCGCGTTTGTTGTCGCCTGTTTTGTATTTTAGGTTTTGATTACTTTGTTTTTGAGCAAGACAAACATTGTCGTCGCATTTAAGTCCTTGACCACTTTGGCTAGAAGGCATACCTTCATTATCATCAGTAACATGATTATTAATATGATGGTTTTCACATTTATCGTTATTCGTGTAGTCTTCGCACTTTAGGTCATCTTGGGAAGTAGAAGTACATTCTCTATTCTCAATAAGGAGTTTGTAATTTTCATAGTTTTGCTTATCAATAATACTTGCGGGGCAATCACAAGGGCATTTCATTGGATTGGACATTTGGAAGTATTCAATTTTATTGCACGCCTTGCATTACGTTTGTAGTTTGTAGGAGTTTTCCTAAACAACAAAAGAGGATCAAATACAAGTGCTATATTTTGCTTGCATTTTCTGAGATTAGATGGTTTACTGTAGTTTTTTATAAAGTCATTTTTATTTAGGTCTTCACCTTTTTTCCTTATACTTGTTTTCTAGTTTCTCAGTAACTTTTAATTTTGGTTTGATGTTTTTTATTGTGTCACGAACATCAATGTTTGATATGTGATACTTCACATATTTTTTTAATTAACCGACTCTATCGTTTGGGTACCAATGATTCAGTCAGCCATCATTACAGTCTACACAGGCCACTGCCAAATTTAGGCAATAAGACAACACTTTCTTTTAAAGAGATTTAAAGGAAAGTGATGTCCTATTATACCACGTTACGACTGAATAATAATAATAATTTGCCCAACCTGCTTCTCGAAAATGGTTGTCTTACATACGTAATGTCACAGAGATGTCATCATTCTCCTTAGCCCAGTTGGCTTAATAACAGCAGTTCCTGGATTTCTCTTATTCTAGGCGCTGATTGGCACAGCGCGCGGTTTTAGTCGGTCCTATTCCGACACACCATCTTAACGCAAGATCTAGTGGGTGATGACCCGAAGGGTTTTACACTCGTAAGATAAAAGGCTTGTGCGCTTAGAAATCAAGTTTTCGCTCACTATATCGTGCTGTCTAGACGGGTTTTTACATACAGGGTTTGTTTCAATTTTTTTCTCTTGTGTGTCATACATACATACAAAAAATTACACCTGTTTCCCCGGAGGGGTAGGCAAAGACAAATTAAATGCTTATATTTTTCCAGTGGTTTGGTCCCACGTAATAGGTGATAGCCTCGTCCGTTGATCAGTAGGTACAACATTTGAAGGTGAGGTTGGTTGGTGGACCTAAGTTCTTAATGGAAACCCTAGGCACATATTTTGTCGTGAGGAGACGGCACACTGTCACCACTGCGCAGCTGACTGGGACTCCGCCCAGCATACGCTGGAGGGCTGCCCTGTGTGGCCATCTGAACGTGGAGCCCTAGTCGATGAAATAGGACAAGACCTATCTCCACCAGCAATCGTTGCTGCCATGCTGGCGGGTGAGGAAAGCTGAGGCACAGTGGTCTCTTTCTGCGAAACTGTTATGCTCCAGAAAGTGACCGCTGAACGGGATCGGGAGAGGGCCGATCCCGAGCAAAGAAGACATCGGCAGCGTTATGAGCCGTCGACGGGACAGCGAGCCGTCAGAGAGTGGGGACCTCTGGTGTCGGATTAGTTGCTGCGGTCTGCGATAGGATAATTTGTTGCGGCCTGGTAGCACAAATGTGATCGAGTCGCAACAAATTATAACAACCGGACTGATAGGTGGGGTTGCCTTAGTGGCGTCTCCAGGATAGGGTCTGACTAGGCGCGGCGTTGATTCTGGAGGGGACCTGAAATAACATGGTCCGGGTCCCCTTCAGAAAAGGACGCCTGAGACCGGCCGCCGGGGTGGTTTTTAGTGGCAACACCACATACTCCTGGCTCCTGCGTCCCCGAGGAATCGGAGATCCGAAGGGATTTTCCACCCCGACAGCAAAAAAAAAATGAAAAGGCACATATTTTGTGAGATATGTGAGTTTATTACATTACCAAATAATAATATCCTCACACATCTTACACACGGCCATCTGATCATAAACTAGGCAAAACCTGTACTTTGGCAACCAGACTGTTGATAAACAAACTTATAGATTTCAAATTTATATTCGTATATATATTATGGATATACAGAACAAGCGAGTCGAGTATCAAACCCACGACCTCCGCTAAGCAGTCAAGGTTTCTAACTTCTAGACCAATAGGTCAATCACAGTGACGTTATCTCTATCACATCCAGACACACAACAAGAAATTACAAAATTATTTCCCAGAACAATATTGTCTCTGGACTGTTTTTAACATTAATTTCAACTTGTCTTTTCAAATCACGTCACGTCCTTGAGTGTGTGTCAGTGACTTGTAAGAATAGAGCTATTTAAAAAACGGCCGAAGCCGGGCCCATATGTGGGAAGGCAAGGCTCTAACATAATTACAATCAATTCATACGAATAACAAGAGTGTTCTATTTTGGTATCTCCTTTCTAAGGAGAGGCCTATGTGCAGTAGTATACTGTTAAAAGCTGTTGATGTGATATTCCAAATATCACATCTAATTTCTTAATATTGTGTTGTTACCTTTGTTTCTATTTTATTGTTTCTGTTATTAATTTAACACAATATTCATTTGGCTAAAGGCAAGAGATTTTGGCTATCGTATTACGTCAAGAAAAGTTTCAAATTAAAATTGTGATCTCACAGAAAAGCTTGTTAAACAAACTTATTTCAGAATAAACAAATTTACTATATCCAAAGAATCAAAAACAAATCAATATGTAAATGTTGAGAGTTTCCAACAAGTTGTAAAACACAAATTTAGCATCAAAACTGCGAATGGGATGCATTGCTTAATGACTAGTCATCCTTCTACTCTAGTCCAGCTAAGAGCATTAAAAACAAATAGATAACAACCAAGTGACCCTTTACTCGTTGAAATAACATAATGCATATCTAAATCGATATAAAATATAACAAAGAAGAATCCCTGTAAGGATCTATCTCATGTGAAGAAATGAATTGAGCCATTGAATCGAAGATTAGAGACTTCACTTCTCGTTCACTTAAACCTGGGTTTTCATTAGATGTCACCGTTCTCTCGTTTTGGATTTCAGTTGGAGTTCTTTCTAGTCTACTACCAAATTCGTGATTATATTTTTGTTCTGAATACGTTGGAATTTCAATCGGTACATCTGACAATGGTTTGAGATCGTCACTTTGTCGATTACAGTAATTGCTATGCAGTTTTGGCGGGCATTGATTGATGAGTTTTTTAGAATAGTTTTCAGATATTGGTGATGCGTTAGACTGTTTGTTTACTCCAAAATCTAATGGTTCACTTTCTATTGCAACAGGTTTCTTAATTTCTTCTTCACAAAGGTCTTTCTGTAACCATTGAGTTGGTGCCTTGTTTGGGCACTCCATCTTTTCGAGGCCTGGATTAAAAACCTTAGTATCTCTTACCATGGTTGAATATGATAGCACACCCTAAGTTACTTGTTATAATATTATTACAATTTTTTTTTATATTTTTTTGTGATTTTTCAATTTTTTATTTGTATTTTTCTGTCATTTCTTTGACAGTTACGATATACTGTTCTTAACGAATAAAATACTGAAAGAGGCTGGCAACATATGTTTTAATACCTCATTACAATCAAAAAAACAGTAGCAGTCGTGGGACTGCCGATAGAAGTGAAAACGGAACTATTAAGTTGAGAGTAATTAAAACTATATGCAAAAATTATATGAAATTTTTTATGTTTCATATATAGCTATATATATTATATATATATAATATATAATATCATATATAATATATAATAATAATAAATTTCATATATAATATATAATATCATATTCTCCATAGCTATAGATATACTATTATCATTAGCATGTCGGTGACGCGAACCGAGGATTTTACCCTCTACCAAAACGCTCAACGCGCCTAAAGAAGTTTTCACTTCAAAAAAATTATTTGTAGCCCTTCGTGCTAAAGTTTTTTCGCTTACTTCTATAGATTATGTAAAATTGTTACATATACGTTTTACTACGACAACTCTTCTAGTGCCTCGGAGAATATGTAAAACTGTCGGTCCTGTATCTGAACTCTCCCTAACCCTGAGGGTAACGGTCCTATCAAATTGTTAGAGTGAAGAAACGGGCAGTGCAGTGGTGTTTACGTACACACGTGCACTATAATATCTACTGTGCAGTTGACTGGTTTCTGTTGAGACTCGTTGTCGTGGTCGAGGTCTGCTAGGAGTACAACATTGTTATGACACCGGGATAAATAATATTGGGGGCAGGAAGAAAAGGAAATATGGAGGTTTCCACTCAGGGGGGCATCTACAAGCCGTAGTTGGCCCGGGGTACGTCAGAGTTCCAGGGATTTCTTTACTAGGGTGCACACCTGGTTCCTTGGTTACTGGTACCTGAGATGGCGTGTTGTTTTTGGTCGTTCGAGACCGACATAACCACCTTTCGGTGTTATCCGTGAGGATTTACGCACAAAACAAAAAAAGAGGACTACAAGGGTAGTCTGATTTAAGCGGTCACCTCACTGATGTCTACTGTGCTGACTGTTGGAAAACCCATTGTGTGATCCACAAATTGTTGTTCTGTCTGAATGATCTTTGTTTTCGTTTCATATATGTTTGTAAAGTCTCCTACAACAGAGAAATATTCCCAGTGTGAGTGTTGTCTTTACTACAAAAAATGATTCATTATCATTTTGTTAGAGCTTCTGCAGTGTCTATGTTGACTGCCCTTTGATCAACTTTGGGCAACTGATAACCCTAGGATTGAGGAGAAGAGTGGACAGTGGTTTGACCCTTACGTAATCATATCATATTATATCTGTGGACTTCTTTTTTGGTATTTCTGGTATGTTTTGAAAGTATATAGAAGATGAGATGATTTTCTGGACCACCCATCAGATTTGTGATTGGCTTCGTGACCTTCGACAGCTATGATTTATTTATTCATACTCTTATCAAATCTCCACACAGTGTGACTTCCTACAACATGTTGATATCCTACTCTCTTGTCTCTTCCTTTATCTTCAGGTGTGAGATGGTCGACATTATCGTTATTTCATTTAGTAAAAAATGTACATCTTAAGACTTCGTATTTCTTTTAACAACGTCTAATAAGTTTATTAACAATATTTGCCGAGTCATGAGGTGATACAAACTTATGGCTACACCACCACCAACTAAGTACTTATAATAGTTATATTTATATGACTATAAACAGTCGGTATTAATGTGAATTGTGGTCATTCTGAAATGTTAACTTCATTTTCAGTGCCATGAATCGGCAACTTTAAGCATCTTTCATAAGTTTGTTAGGGTGCATATGAATGGAACCCTTTTAAATTTAAATAAAATAGTACAGACAGTATAGTAATCGGATTTTGTTTAAAAACTTACTTTTTATTGACTATAGCAGTGACGAGAAAAATTGCTAACAAAGCACGAAGCCAAGTTGACTAACTCGTAATAGACATCAAATTTAAAATAGACATTCTCAACTTAAAGGAAATATAATAGTGCATGTTATGACATGTCATCAATAGCCTTTGCGATTAAGAAAGAAGCTTATGGCCCTCCTTAGAAAGGAGTTTATGACCCACCACACTAGTCAGACTGATTGGTATAGGGCTTACTTCAAGTATACCTTCTCTTTGCAGCTTTGTCCTGCGTAATTTGTTGTCTTAAAGCGGTACTAAAAGTGGCATAGACACATAAAAATGTAGTTGTAATGATGTGGTGATGAAGACCACGTGTTTCTGTTACTTTTAGTGTTTTATTATTACGATTTCTGTGTTTCACAGATTAGGATCGGGTTCAAACGGGCGTGGTTTCTAACCGCTCTTACTCGGCTCTTACGACTCCCACGGGATGAATAGGGATGTTGACATTAATCTGTCATCAGTACACAGTTTGTAGTGTAATAAATTTACTTCAACGACCAGGTTATGTATTAAATTGATGTTAATAATATAAAAATTAAAGATTAGATTACTTAAATCATTTCTTCCTCACTGCTCTCCGTTCCACAATACATTTGACTAAATGCAACTGTGCAGACACTATTTCGTCCGTACCTCTACAATTTGGTATCGTGTTTTCAAATATTTCAGTAGATGCCGTTTTTCAAACAAAGAAATGAAAAACTATTATACTAACAAGAATGTAACCGATAGCCTATCGCCTAACGATTATAATGAAATTGATACCCAAACATGATCAAGCAATTCTCTATCATGGCAATCTTATGATTGAGTAATCGAAGTGGTAAAAAATATCCTAAGGCGTTTTTTCTCCCAAAACTATCAACTGAAATATCAAATAAACAGTTTAAGAAGATTCAATATTATTTTTTGTACCTACCTTGTTGAAATGATACTACGTTCAGACTGCCTCGTTGGTCTAACGCTTATCGTATGCGACTGCCAATTAAAAGGTCTCGGGTCCGATTACCGAAAGGGTTATTCGAATTTTTCTGATTACTGGTTTTAACCTCATGTCTCGGAAGCACGTAAAACGCCGTTCCGCGCCTGATCTCTCCCTGGCTGCGTCAGATAGGCGTCTCATCGCTAGGAGTACTTCATGTTATTTACGAATTAATCTTTTTTTTTCTAGTTATGACTTGTTGTCTTTAGAAATAATACTACACAACATAATTGTTTCCATCGAGCGAGTCAAGTTATGGGCTTTTTAACCCTTCCAAGAGATTGGTAGTCAACCCATGAGTGGTTCAGAGTTGCAGGTGATCATAAGGTGATGTATTTTGTTTTTTTTAAACAACACCCGCGTCATTTTTACCCAGTGTTGCGAGGGACTTTACAAACAAACAAGAAACGGACACAAAGAATACTCAGACTCGATTATGAAGATCTCGATCACACAAAGTGTTGTCCTATGTGGTGTTTGACCCACAACACTCAGTGCAGTAGACAGTTGTTTCAGTTATAAATCTTCTTGTGAAGGAATTTATCCTTTTAATTGTATCGCTACTTCACATTAAAAATTAGGCGGTCTGATAAATAATTATGTAAAGAGCACAAGAGTTTGTGCCGTGTAAAAGGCATGACAGTCATCGTGGCAGTGTAAGGTTCACACACTTACCACATTGATATCGATTCTGTCTAGCTTAGAATCAGAATTTTTTTCTATATTAAGAGACTGCCAAAGTGACTCTACTCTGCCTGATGAAAAGCATGAATAGAATCCAAAAGTTGTGGTCACCATACTCATTGCAAATGCAGACAATGTAGTATGGTGACCCACACTATGGCGGCCTTGTGAGTTGCTTTTTCACACCCCGCTTGGGGATGTAAAAGGCATGGCAGTCATCGTGACAGTGTAAGGTTTACACAGTTATCACGATAGCTGTCACCTCTGCATCAATGGGCCTCCGGTCTCACACTCATCAACGAAACACGACAACACGGATACTGACGCTTTAGGTTGGTCTTCTGTGGGAGGGTAGTACTGCCCCGGTCGAGCCGGCCCGCACGTGCTGAAATCAGCATGGCTCTACTACCTAGAAAATGATGAAGAATGCAGCAATATATTAATTATATCTTACCGAAACTACAAAGGTACCAATGAAAGACAACTAAGATTCACTGAAGGTTTTTAATATTGTTCTACTTACTACTTATGTAATACATGTATGTATTTAGTAATATATAAGTATGTTTATCAGCAGTTTGGTTAACATAGTACGGGTTTTACCTAGTTTGGGATGAGACAGCCGCATGTGAGATGTGTGAGAGTATTATTATTGCTCTAATCATCATGTTCGTTTTATGGTGCTTCATTGGTCTCGTCTTTTGATGAGCATGGATCATCTTCTTCTTCTTCTACCACTTTCTCTTTTATTCTACATTTCTGTATTGGTGGTTTTGTGAAGCTATAAAATTTTTTTACTGACCGCGATACTGGAGATTTCCATCTTGCCTTTTCGTAGCACATAGCCTTTTCTGCTGGGGTCAAACCTGATTCGAGGCAGATGTCTGGAGGCGGAGGACATGGAGGTAAGGGTTCAGGGATACAAACCCTTTCTTTCTTCTTTTTCTTTGGCATAGGCATTTTAAGTTTTTTACTTCTTCGGTTTATGCCACAATGAAGTCAATTTTAGAATGATTAGTTTATCCGAAGCTGCTTAGAATTCGTTTCTTTTTATTATTTCAATGATAATTGAGGTTATTGACTTATGTGTAGTATATCATGGTGATATTTGATTACGCATCGGGTTGATTATAAAAATTAACAGTTATTTAGTAAATTCATATGGAAATCATTGTTTTTATATTGTTTGGATTATTTTTAAATCCATTTTTACACTTCAATTTCACTAGTTGGAGATGTCGCTTTTAATTTTGTTTTTCATCCATATTGTTGTGTCGAGAAGATATTTGACAAATGATCATAAAGAACTTGGTTTATATTGATTATAATTTAGAAGTAAAGAGTTTGCTAATGAAGAGGTTGAATTATTAAACGTACACTAAAAAGAATGAAAAAACTCACATATGTCACATGTACTTCCAAACCGAGCAGAGTTCATACCAGAAACCATACTCTCCATTCAGTTCAAGACACAGGTCCAAATTTAGTTTCAATTTACTCTCTTCTAAACACACTTATATATTTCCATATACTTGTGTTATAGATAAAATACACACAATGGCAGAGCCAATGATCGTGCTTTGTATTCTAGGTGGGAATCGAACCCACAACTTCTCGCTTAGACGTCAGGGTCATTTTGTTGTAGGGAGCTGTTCTTCTCGTAATCTTAATTTCTTGGTAATATGCTCCAAAAGAATTTATTAATATCGATTTTCTTTGAGACCGTGCTATTGTTTTAATCGAACTGCATATATTAGATGCTGAAGTATTCTGTTTCTGGCAATTGCCTCGTCGATCAAGCAGTTAGCGTACGTGATTGCCGATGAAGCGGTCTCGGGTACGATCCTAGGGTCGGGTCTAAAAGTGTTATTGAGAGTTTTTGGTTATAAATATACTTAAAAACAACCCCGAGTTTCTAAGCTGGGGTCTTAACCTTCGTGTTTTGGAGTTAGGTCTCTCCACGATTGTGTTACAAAACCTTCCCATTGGATATTGAGAGTACACCAGTGTTTATACATACACTCATGCGTTGTAATATCTCCAGAGTAATTGACTAGTCTCTGGCTAGGAGTCCTTCACGGCTCTCTCATAAATAACAAAATTAAATTAAACGACGAAATGAATAGTTAGAGAAAATGAAATAACTAAATATATAAACTCATATGTTTTATTTCGTAATGGTGCGTTTGCCTTACAAATATACTTATTACAAATTAACCAAGAAAAGAATTCATTTTATTATTTAGCTATCATGACGACCTCTTAACGATATGCTTCCAGAAAATAAAAGCAACACCAAATCATTTAATAAATAAGTAGATATTACAATGCAAAATATAATTATTATATAATGAGTAAAATACTTTATACAGACCAGACCTTTTTCTAAATACAAACAAATGAAAAATACAAATACAAAAAAAAATACATTTTTTTTAACATTAATTATAGAAATCTATTGAGTTCGGTTATTTTAAGTTGCAGAATTACTATTTCGTCAGAAAAAGGTCAGCTATTTGTATCTTTGGTGAAAAATTATTGCTTTTTCATTTAAAATATAAGCTATTATTATACGGGGCTGTATTCTAGATGTTACAATGTTTTTCATTAAGTCTTTGGCCTTTATCTAAACTGTATGATGTTCATTTAAAGAAAAAATAACAATGTTTAAACATGCTACTTGAATTTCAGAAAAAAAAATATTTACATTTAAAAAATCTCAATATTTTGAGAAAATTAAACAATAATAATATTAATAAATGGACGGAAACGATAAGATTTGCAACTAATCTTTTCTTTATAATAAAACAATTATTTTGAACTTATTTTTTTTTATATAATTATGGCATACAGCGTGCTATATTCAACATGCTGTACACATATATTCAAAACCTAACCTTTTATATAAAAGTACAAAAAAAAAAACACGAATAATCTCATAGTAATTTCAAAAATAATCTAAAAGTTACTAATCAGCTGACTTGCGTATTTGTTCTGAAGCTTCTCACGAAGCGATTATATCATTAAAAAGTAACAATACATGAAAATAAATTAGATAACTTATATAAATGATAACATTTTTAAATGTATAAAAATTAATAATTGTATAATCTTTTCATTGTGCACACAGGACAGCTTATCAAAATAAATGGAAGTTTAAAAACATAAATATTACACAAAATTATTTCCTACTTTGTAACTAAGCTGAGGTAAAAAGAAAACGAGAATAAATCTTAACTCTAATAATGACATTAAATGAATTACACGTAGTTTTCATTAAAATACATTATTTACATCTTAATAGTATTGAAGATACTTTGGCTCTCTCAACTTTCCTTTAATTAAGTAATTATAATGAGTATAAATGATTTTAATTTTTCCGAGAAAGCAAAAATAGCTGTACTGACCTGAGTTAAATTAACATTTAGAAATAAAAATTATTATTACTTTAAAAAATTGATTGTACAAATATATTAATTTATCTACACAAAGAAGATTTTTTATAGTTGTATTAAAACTAAACGTCTCACATTATTGATCGATATACATTAGTTTTAGTGTCTTTTATCACTTATTTTGTTTGTTCGTTGTTTTCCGCCGACACCTACTACTCGCACGGCGTACGTTGATATCTGTAAGATAAAAGTGTCATCAATTCAAATGTTGCAACATTAAGATGAATGCCAAGGAACTTTCGTTTTTCAATTTCTTAACTTAATATACAATCCATATTTGTCACAGGAGAATTGCAGATCCTGTACCGCTAGTTGCCTATACGTAATGGATAGTTATGATATTTATAATAGTTATAAAGTGAATCATCCAAACTACTATCATGTTATTATTATATTTTTAAAACTTTGCTAAAATAATTTAAGTTCTTCTCAAAAACTTGTTATAACAACAGTAAGAAAACGCGTTCTATGTTTTCTAAACTTTCATACTTAAAATTTGTTGTGATGACAACTAGATAGCGTTGTCTGTCAAATGTACGAAAATATTTTTATATTATTATTAAATATAAATTGTATAAAAACGTTAAAATATTTAAATCGATATTTAAGAATGAGCTTACTAGTGTATTTAGCAACATTCTATTGGAAAATCAAGAAAATCATAAACGAATGACATTGATTTTAAAAATAGAGTACTACGCCATCTAGTTGACAACAATAACAACTCATTTCTTTAAGCCATGGTAGCCCTGTCATGTCTGTCAGCTTTGCATTGTAAACTGCAAACTGAAACAACTTATTAACCCAAAGTTCTAAAATTAAAATTGATATTATCAGTCAATACAAAAATAATTCCTACCATGAGATACGCAAGATGGAACAAAAGTCCCTTATACGAGTATGCCTGCCTAGTTTTTTTTTTGAACGGAATCTATTAAAAAGCAATATGTATATATATGTAAAGAATAAAAAGAATATATATATAAAAAATAACCTATATCTCTATTACAAAAATTTCTAAATCACTTCATAAATTTTTGAGTTTTGAGATAAGAAACAGAAAAAATAACAGATGTTTGAGGACCTCTTCCTTTTTTTAGATCAGGTAAAAAGAAAAGTTTACTGTCTTATCAAATTAAAAAAAAAAAACATCTTTAAAAAGTATTTCTACACGACAATATTAAATTTAAATCTTCCTTTTTCGTACACAAATCTTTATCTAATACATATTCCTTTAATTCGTAACATCCATTCTCTTAATATACCATATTGAATCAGTTTCCCCTATCGCAAAGTTTAAAAGTGTTCGCAGTGAAATCACTTAAATTTAATGCCCTGTAAGTTATCCAGGGTCCCTAGGGATATCGGATGCCCTTTGTAAAGGCCCATTGGGACGAATACAGGGACAGGACAACAAATGCGTTGAACGTAACCCTATTGTGTCCCTTTGTTGAACTTCTGATTTTTTTTTTGTCGATTAATTTATATGTTATTAGTTAATACGCTATATTTTATGTTGACAAGTTTTGTAATTGAATGGGTATTATTTTTAGTAATTTTTATTCCTATTTTGTTTTTAAAAGTTTCTGAATTGTCTGTCTCTGTATTGGTTCTTTTTTTATTTGTTTTGTTGACTGATACACTGGTCGATTTGTACCAAAGTTTTAGTGAAATACAATAAGCTAAGCTACTTTAGTATAAAACACAATTACATTGCATTCTATTTGTATTTTCGATAAGTAGATAATAATTCATATAGTAGTAAAACACATCAAGTTAAAAATTTCTTGAAAATTACACATTTTCAAAGGATCTCCAGATTTTCAATAGCTTTCATTGAAATTATTTCTCAGTCTTTCAACTGTGTGTCATGTGTGTATCATTATCGAGAGAATAATAGTTTTCTAACTGACAACACGTGAAATCCTTGTGGAATTGACTGGATCCGACTCGGTCCCTATGAGTGAATGTAGCAAAGATATTACAGCAGTCGATAAAAGTAATAATGGTCTTTATGATGAAGAGAATAGGTGTAATTTTCATGAAATATTAGATTTTGTAGATTATATATTAAATTTGTTTGAAACAGTAGCTTTGATATATCACCTACGGGATTGGGAATTTGTACATAATTTGACGGTCGAATCAAAACAGTGTATTGTAAGAGTGATTCTTTATATCACATCTAGACGTAGAGGTAAGGGATTTTGGAACTTATATATGGTTGGATTGTGTTATTTTATTTGGAAATACGTATACTTGAATAACTAACTGGTGAGGCGTTTTGGTATATATTTATATTCAGTATTCATTTAAGATTATAGGAGTATATACAATATCCTTAATAACTGAAGAGATAAAAGAGAAAAAGAGAGAGCAGAAAAGACCAAGAAAAGCTGAGATAATATGACTATTAACTAACTTTGAAAGAACAAAAACAAATAAATGACTAATCTGTTATTTCTGTGTTATCTGGTCTGTTTTACAATTATCATCACAATTTTGTAATAAATAGTACTTATGTTAGGTCTACATTGTCTTAATCTTCTCAATGACCATAATTATTATCACTAGTGCTTAGAATACGAGTACCTGATTAGTGTGGATCTAGATATCGAAGTCTAAGAGTAAAATCTTAATCTTAAAAGTAAAATCTTAATCTTAAAAGTAAAATCTTAAGTCAACTATTAGACAATGACATTTAGTAGCAAAGATATAGCAAATTTAAACTATTCCCTCACTTAAAATAAAACTAGAATTTGGATCATTAGTACTTTTTCTGATATTCTCATAATAACTGTTATAGTATTTTATTTTCTTAGTAAATATTCGCTTAAACGAATTAAATACACACGGGATTTGCGTAAGCGTTCGACCGCACTGCACATTAACTTATCCCATGGATTTTACTACCTTTAAACCGTTGGTCGTTTAACAGGCCCCGAATAACAAATGGGTATGTGTTGAGTATAAATCTGTTGCGTTTATCACTTAAAACCGCTCATTCGGTCAGTTTTTAGGTAGGTGTGCCTAAGGGAGGTATTTTAGCACCTGTGTCTTGTTAATATATGGAGATTTACTTTTTGCGTGGTTAAATACACTTTCTTCTGTATTTTGGTAGGTATATGTGCAGGTATATTAAACACCTAAATTTTGTTGCATAATAGTCCCACAGTCCCACAACCGGGTCCTTTAGAAAATAAAGGCAAATGAGTTGAGAGATTGAAATAAATACTTACATTAGAAAAAGTAATAGAAATTATGCATATTTTGTATAAATTGAGAAATACAATTAAAAGCTGTTGTATATCTAGATCAATTAAATTGTCTGTTGCCAGGAAATCTTATTCTGCTGACTACAATAATAATTTAAAGAGAGCTTTATATTATTTTTAATGGTCTAGCTAGAGAAAGTAACTAGGAGATGTTGAAAAACTGAGACTGGCGAGAAGTGTGATAAAACTTTAATATAATATAAAAGTAGATTTAATAATAGACTTTATCAATATAAATAATAATATAGTCAAATTCAATATAAAGCTATATTAGTGAAATAAATAAACAATAAAATGTTAAAAAAAACATTATGTTTATAGACATATATAAATAATACATACATAAATATTATAAAAAGAATTTCTAGCTCTTACTCTCATTGATACTGTTTTCAACAGGGTCTATAATTGATACTTATCATTCGTTTTTACCAAATGTACAATTTGCATTATGGAAGCAATAAAGTATCGAGTAATGAGTGTATTGAAAGCTGAACGGTTTAAATTGTATTGAACTCGGCTCCACCTACGTTTGCGTCAATAATTGCAGTAAAAACAGTCTATATCTCTCAAGAATCAAAATATCTCCGTACCAAATTTCATATAGCATGAAATTCTGATAGCCTACACAAGCTGTTATGACGGAAATTATGCTTTAAGAGGTGGAAAAGGGGATTCTCCTTTTAACCTCCTTTAAGCATGATTTCAGGCATAAAAACTAATCTATGTACTTCCCCGAGACTTGAAAAATCTGAATACGAAATTTTATCTAAATTGGTCCAGCAGTTTAAGTGTAGATATAACAGATAGAAAGACACAATTTTACATTTATTGAATTAGTATAGATTAATATATATTTCAATATAAGCCACATACATTGAATAAATACTCACCACTTGGATAGCAAGCCTGTGGCAGCAGAGTGTGAGTAGGGTCCCCCGTACGGCGAATACTGCGAGTATGGAGCCGCGTACGCATACTCACTGGCTAGTGTTGTGGTACCTGAAATGAAAAATAATAAATTAAAATCATTACGAAAATTGCTTCCATATTATGAAAATAATAAATTCTGAAGCTGGAAAAAACCTGGCAGCTGAAAAACTTTGAACGAAAATATTTCTGTAGTCCAATAGTACATTGACCAAATTATACTCTTCAAATCTAATTTTAAATCAACTAAAATGTATATCAAGTAATAATAAGCTTCTCATATTAATGTTAGTTATCATTAACACTTTAGTAAACTCATTATTAAAAGCTATTAATGAAACTAATTATTACTAACTAAATTCTTAAATTAAATATTTACTATTTATAAATGTAAACTTGGATTGTGTACGCTTCAAAAACTAAAAAAAATGCTGGACAACACACAATCCCATTCAAAGATGGTTTATGGTATATCTATTTTCAGTGTGTACATATAATTTATCTATAACAATTATGTATTTAGAAATATATAAGAATGTTTATCAACAATTTGGTTGCTATAGTACAGGCTTTGTATTTCTATCTTAAGACCCTGCTAAAGTGACTCTACTCTGCCTGATGGAAAGCATGAATAGAATCCAAGAGTTGTGGTCACCATACTCATTGCAAATGCAGACAATGGAGTATGGTGACCCACACTATGGAGGCCTTTGAGATGTCTTTTTCACACCCCGCTTGGGGACGTAAAAGGCATGACAGTCATCGTGACAGTGTAAGGCTTACACAGTTACCATGATAACTGTCACCCCTGCATCATGGTGGTGCTGGTGCTTTAGGTTGGTCTGGGAGGGTAGTACTGCCCCGGTCGAGCCGGGCCGCTCGTGATGAAATCAGCGTGGTTCTACTACCTAAGAAAGCTCTGCCTAGCTTGGCATCATAGTACAAACTCTGCCTAGTTTGGGACCAAACGACCGTGTGTGAAACGTGTGAGGATATTATTATTATTTACTATAATGTGAAACGATAACCGAAGGCCATACATAAAGCTCTGGAGTGGCGACCGCGTCTCGGAATACGTAGTGTTAGTAGGGTAAGGCCCTATAAGGTGGTCCGATGGTCGCGGGAAGCTGTTGGATGCGATCGGCTTGGGACTGGCTATTATGAAGAACCTTGAGATGTCGTTCGGCTAAGATGATGATGATGGTGATGATGATGATGATGATGATGATGATGATGATAACGTGTAGGACGTAACGGCAATAGGTTATTAGTAAAACAAGTAGCTATTAAAGTTACATTAAATGTTAAACGAAACTTTAAATTAATGGTTTCCTTCTCCAATTACACGTACGTCCTGCTTCGAAGGCAGTCCAAGAAAAAACCCTAAACAATGTTCTTTGACTTGAACTTGAATGTCTAGATTAATGTTTTGTTTGAAGGCCCTTCTAACTCACTTCCTTCTTCCTTCATCAACTTATAAATGCCAGTCATCTAATGGTTTATGTTTGAAAACTATTGTTCTTTGAAACTTGGTTCCTTTGAGATAATTACTGTAACGATTTAATGGAAATTGAATGTGTATCACGCTTATAATATATGCAATAATTGTATTGTTGTAGTTTCTTCACTGTCCACAGTAAATATACGTATAACAGTATCGCTTTCTGTATTGTTAAGGTGTATTCGAAATTTAATGATGATAAGTTGAGCAAACAGTTTTAAAAGCGTAACAAACATAACTAACCAAACTAACTGTGTCATTAATAATATAATTTTGAATTAGAATTAGATGAGATGACAAGTTCTGATGCAGTATCAGTTATAATAAAAAGGTATATAAGAAAATACCTTTAATAAAAATCGGGCTTTATTTCAGTGCATCAAAAATCCATTATTTATTACCGACGTTATAGGATTATATCACTCAGAAACACCACTCAACATTAATAGGCATCACCCACACCACGCCTCAAACAAATTTAACACTAACACGCCCCCTGGAAACGAGCTTATGCGTAACCATTGCACCCCACCCACCCTCGGTTTAATATTTATAAACGTGGGCCTAAACCCGTTTGTGCTAGAAGCACTTCTGTTACGCAGCCTCTTGTCCCGGTTCGTTAGCCCAGACAAAGCCCGTATGATCCCCCTTCACCCCCTCTAAAATTATTTGCATAGAGCCCCGAATGAGCCATTAAAGATGTCTGCGAAACACCCTCGCCACCCCCGACCAAGATAAGCAGATTGCGGCAGATTAAAGACCAAAAGCATAAAGAGCAACCCCTCCACAAATCCCTGTGGCACTCAATTTTAGAATCTCTCTTTAATATGCATAAGTGCTAAAACTGTGGGCTCTGTATGAAATTTTATGATGTTATAACATTGTGAGCGCGGGGTCCAAGGAGAAAATTAGATTTCCGACGAAGTGCCTCAGAGTGGCACACTCGACTTTGTCGAAAGCTTTTCGCGGTTTTTTTTTCGCTTTTGTTTTCTGTACTGTGATTCTCGATGTTTATCTGTTTGGCTACTTTTGTTTTAGCTCTCATTGTTTTATTTCTGTGCGTGAGTCTTTATTGAGGGGAAGTTAGAATTTAATTTTGCTTTTCTTTTTTGCTTTCACTTAAACGGAAAGAGGATGCTAACATATTTTTGTGCAAATGCCTGTCATTTGCGTAATTGTTTCAATAAACTTCTTTATTAGGAGCTTTGATGGTATAAAATAACTTTCATTTATAGCATAAATATAATGTGTTTGTCTAAGTTTATTTTAATTAAAATGTACTTTATTTTACTGGTAATAATATCGTGAATTAGTGTCATAATACTCATTGACGAAACTCCTCAACAGCTTTTATAATCCATTGCTAGACATAAGCCTCTCCTTCGAAATGAGGTTTTGGCCTACTGGCCACGCTGGCCAGATGAGTTGGTACATGGTTTGTTCAAGTTTTCTGTTGTCCTGCGGAGTATTTTCCTTTAATAGTCTCTTACGACATCCATTTGATTAATAGCGGTGGTGAGACTCTGTGTTCTTAATCCGTCACCAAACGGACTGACTTATACAACACTTATTTCAAGTTTACTTACCTTCATAATGTGCGTAAGGAGGGTATGGAGGTGCGGGAGGCTGAAGCACGACCAGCGCAGCAGCATCAGGACTCGCAGCCGCTGACGGAGGTTCACCGCCAGCACCGCCGTTGGAGCCCGTCGAATCATTCGTTGCTGAAACAAATTAATAAGTTTAAATAGAGTTAAAATATTCCAATCTATGGCAGACTTGCAGAACATGTTAAAAACTAAAATTGAGTCGTAACAAGCAAGCTGCACGGTTTACAAAGTTGGCAATTTTCGGAGAAGCAAGATTTTCAAATTCCCTGTGTAGGTCATCAAAATTTACTAGTATACTATCATAAACTATCATAAAATATTGAACAAGATTCACTTGATTAAGTAGTACAAGACTTGACAAAATATAGCAGAGTTTAACTTTGATTCGAATAGACTTTTCCCATTGTACCTTTTATATATAACGATAGATCCCGTAGCATCCAAATTCATCTGAATGGGATGACAAAACGTCGAATGACAAACCAAATGCTTTTAGCTATCCAGTTTTTTTCCAATTCATTTTGAATGGTTGACATTCAGCTTAAATAAATAGTTTTTACTGAATCCTCAAAAAGGCTAACTCGCAGTGAGTTATGGTACAGGCGGTCTGATACAATTAATATGCACGCGTTTTTATCATAGTTTAAAATGTTATCAGTATTTTATTGTAATAGCATAATAGGCTTTTGACGGGTCTATTGGTCCAGTGTTTAGTGATCCTGACTGCTAAGCCAGAGGTCGTGGGTTCGATTCCTATCTAGGAAAAATTATGATGTGATAAGTATGATGATTTGTTCTGGGTCTGGGTATAATTTATCTATAACATATATGTATTTAGAAATATATAAGTATGTTTTTCAGCAGTCTGTTTACCGGTTCTACCTAATTTAAATTTGTTATACAAAATAATAATTATTATTATGCAACTATTGTATATGGTAAATTTTTATTTTAAAGGAATGCTAGTTTATGTCCTTAACGCATCTATCAACTTATATGCAAGATTAGCGGGTGAACTAAGCTTCAACACAGATCGATCGCAGTGTACCATAGAGGTGATAAGAAATTTCTTGATGCTCATAGAGTGAGCTCATCCTTCAGATTTAAAGAGAGCATCGACTGCAAGTATCTTCACCCATCCGATAAAAAGTAACAAGGAAATTTTTTATCACGGCATTTTGTAGCCATGATTCCAAGCGGTAGTTAACAACCTTAAATTCTAGTTTCACTACTTCTATTTCTTGTAAAGAATTCCTGAGCAAACCTACAATCCTATTAACCTAGCCATAACCCACAAAACTGAATGTCAGCATAGGAACAGTTATGGTATGCTATGAAGGATTACACCGCAGACAATTTTCAGGGCGTGACAAATTATGGGGTAATCGCATAGCATGGTGGAATTATGGTGTCGCAAAATAGTAAGTCATTTCCGTTAGTTTAGTCAATTTGATTGTTTGTAACTGTATATCAATATTATTATACGGAACTATCTTTTTATTTCGGCTTTGTTAGTATTCTTAAAGATTGTCTTTAACATTTCATGTGACCGTTTGGTAGTTTTATCGGATATAACTATACCTTATACCCTTATATTTGTATTGGTACACCACGGAATATATATATAACATTACACTACATTACATCGCATTACATTACATTACATTACATTACATTGCATTACATTACATTACATTACGTTACGTTACAATTTCAGTTATTATTATAAATCCTATTATGTATTGGATCATCTCTGTTACCTACTATATCAATATAATTGAACAGATTTTATTGTATGTTACTCTTAGTAAGCTCGTTACGACAGTAATGATTTCTTTGATTTTATCAGCAGTCAGATTTAAAAAAAAGTTAATCTACAATCAAGTATTATCTACTATTTGTTTTTTAATAATCTGCCAAAGTGACTCTACTCTGCCTAATGAAAAGCATGAATCCAAGAGTTGTGGTCACTACCAGACTTATGGCGAATGCAGCCTAGTGAGATGCTGTTTCACGTCTCGCTTGGAGATGTAAAAGGCATGTAAGTTATCATGGCAGCGTAAGGCTCACCACACTTACCACAATGATATATTACATATTTAATACTTAAGATTTAACAGATGAATTTATCTAAAAATAAATTAATTTCTGTTATTTTTTTATACAATAAAACCACACCTTTAATGAAACAACTAAGCGACTCTTGCGCATCATATTACAAGCACACCTCGTGTTATGTTACTGAGAGGGACAAACGAGGTCCATTCACATCGGAGGATGTGGTCAGACAAGTAGTCTACATTGTGAGAGATTTTGTTTACTGTAGCTTTGTAATCCAATGATAAAACAATAGATACCGCATTCGTAATATAAGTCGTAATAAAGGAATATCAAACGGAAATCATTCAACAATCTGTTTTGTTGATGGTTATATTTGCCTATGAAATAATGAGTTGTAACCAATAATAATCCTGTCTTTCATAATAATGGAATAAATAAACAACATCTCATATTTCACCCACGACTGGCTGATTTCAAATTAGGTAGATCCTGTACCATGGTAACCAGGCTGCTGATAAACATACTTAAATATCTCTAAATACATACATATTATAGATAAATTACACACAGACACAAACCAATTATCGTGCACATCAAACAAATATTGGTCCTGAGTGAGAATCGAACGTAGCATCTAGCGATTAAAAACTAACCAATACCCCGTCAGCAGAAAAATCTCGGCAGTTCAATTGACACAAAAAATCATCATTATCAAGAAGTCCCAACTGGACATAAGCATCCTCCAAGGCTATAAAGACCTGATGCTGTCCGTGACCTTCACAGAAATAACAATAGTGCAAAATAAAATTAACATTCCCAATAATTCCCCTGTGATCGTGTCAATTGGATAAATCGATTCCAGTACCATGAGAAACGCAACCGCATTTTGCGGTTAAGACGTGATGGGAAATACTAACATTCATTCATTCATCATTCATTCACAAACATGTTCACTTGTTTTGTGAGGTGATAATGTGATATAGAACATGGAAGTGACGTCATAGTGGAATTTGATACTCGTTACCTGCTAGCTTATTTATTATAGTAAGTAAAGCTTTGAAGCGAAAGGTGAGCTTAAAAATATATGGACCGCAAAAAATACGTAAAAAGCTCTGAAATCAGAATCAATATAACTTGTTTTATTGAAACATTTCGACAAAGCAAATTGACAATGCGAGGTGATAATTGTTGGTGATAATGTAAGAAGATACAAAGTAACTGCCTCAGTGGCGCAACGGTAGTGAATGCGACTGTTGTACTTGAGGTCTCAATTTCGATTCCCTGGTTGGACCAAACGTATCTATGACCTGCAAATATTTGTTTCGAAGTTTGGGTGTTTTCTATGTATAATATGTATGTTTACAAAAGAAATAGTTTATAAGTATTCTATCAGTCAGTCTAGTTATGCACAAGCTCTGCTTATTTTGAAACTAGATGACGTTGTGTGTCAAATGTCCGAAATATTTATTTATTTATTTACGTATTTAGGTATATTTAATTTATGTCCGGTGGTTTCAGCTGAAGCTCTGCCTAGTTCAGGATCTGGCTGTTATGCGTATGAAAGAATTAGGATGATAAGATTTCTTTTTTTTAGTATTTGACATCTCCTTGTCGTAGTTTTAGTCTATTTAAACGTTTTTATCACTGATTTTTTAATGAAGTTGAATGCAAATAATTTTAAGATTTTCGCTTTTGGTTGGTAGCACATTTATAACGAATGGGTATTTTTTTTAACTTACTCCGGTCACCCATCCTTCTGCCATTATTATGTCCAGTGGAAGCATGTTCTGTGGACATTTTAAACTTTTAAATAGGATATAGGGGCATATAACACGTGTCAAAGGCTTTACTAAAATCTTTTTTTCGTCTTGTCTTAATAATTTGTTCATTAATAAAAAAATACACTCTAAAATAGCTTATTTGTTTTCTGTTATACTTGTTGTTGACAAAGCCAGAGTTATTTGTGGGTTTTCCGATATTATTAATACTTGATTTAGGTTGATACCAAAGAAATTAAACGGTAATTTTTATATATTAGGTGTGAAATAACATACAGTAATTACAGCTATTGTCATAGTACATGTGTACTTACCAGAATGCGGTGTATAATGTGGATGAGCCGCATGCTCGTAAGGTGCGTCGAAGAGTTCTCCATAATATCCAGTTGCTCCACCAGCTGCTCCGCCAAGCTCTGACAGTAGCTTATACTCGTCCTTTAGGCTCCATTTCGACGAGGACCAGAGCTAAAAGAAAAAGAAAAGGTTGACAAAAAAATTATGTATGGTCCCCTAAATTCATGTGAACAGTGTCTGATTTAAAATCAAAGTGTTTCTCGGTAATAGGTGACTAGAAACTAAGAAGTTTTTACTTTTCATTTCTAATTCAATTTTCACCTATATAACTTAATTTTATAGTAAAACAGTAGTACTAAACAGGAAATATAGTAATGTACAAGCGTGTGCGCAAACACAGGTGTATTCTCTGTTCCTTCACTTGTCGCGACGGTTATCTGATACGACCAGGGAGAGATTAACCGCAGGATCGACGGCTTTTCTCCAAAGCAACTTTACTATGAAAGGTAGATATAAAAATAAACTTGTTTAATTTCACTGAATATTTGCATTAGTCATTTTTAATTCATACGTTTAACAGAATAAAAGAAAAGGAATAATTGAAATTGGGCTTATGAAATGTTTTTGGTTTTATTTTTCTAATAGCAGTCTAAGAAAAAAACTTTTTAAATTTGTCGTAGGTTTAAGAAAATTCAAATATTTTAGGTTTTAAGTCGAAATATGGAATAAAGATCCTCGTAATTAACAAACTTCGAAAGGAGGAAGTTATTAATGTAAGGTTGTCAGGTATCTTTCCGAGCAAGACTTTTGCTTTCTTAAAACTTTTTGTTTTTTTTGTTGAGCTTTCACCATTCTTTAATTTATTACAGGTTCTTCATTTTCAATTTATAGCAAAATGCTTGAAATCCATTAATAAGTACGAGCCAGAGTATTTGAAACCTTATGACCATAAAGACAATAGATTAGCAAACAGATTAACGCTCATCGTTTACGGCCGTCGGCGCGAATTGGCGCGTAAATTCCGTCGGCCATCTTGTGCGGTGACGAATGGCGTCGGGTGCGCGCTAATGGCGCCGCTTCCGCCCGCCATTACGCGTTACATGAATAAAAATAGTATTTAATCGTGTGTGATTCGTTTTTTAGTTGTATTGGTTGTCATTAAGGCCGTTGAGAGCCGGTGATAGATTGGTCAAGTGTTTCCATTCGTTAAATAAATGAATTTTACTATTGACTTGACATTTAATTTATCACATCTTAAACAATGTTACTATTTAAAATAATTATCAAAATCGATAGAGAATTTTAAACACTGCGGTGATGTATGCATAGACTGTTAAAAGAATTGAAAAGACTTACGTTGGAATATATTTGGTCACCATTGTAGTGACTTCTTTGTCTCTTGACATCGTCCTCCGAATGACTGTTGAAGTCTCGATTTTCGTCTGTAAAGAAAATTGTTTTTAGTACAAGGTCATGTTTGAGTTTATGGTCCAACTCTAAGCAATCAGTATAAAGAAGATCATCGCCATAGACATCATAGAACTACTAAAGTTTCTTATATTTTGATATAAGGAGGAAATACCACTGCCCATGTACCCGCATCACCAAGTCAACAGTTACAAGCGCGTTCTGTCTTTGAAATACACGCGCTCTTCTTGAAGATTTGATAGTTTTTTTTCTTTATTAAGAGCCCGCCAAAGTGACTCTACTCTGCTTGATGGAAAGCATGAATAGAATCCAAGAGCTGTGGTCACCATACTAATTGCAAATGCAGACAATGTGGTTTGGTGACCCACACTATGGCGGCCTAGCTTTTTCAAGCTTCGCTTGGGGACGTAAAAGGCATGACACTCATCGTGGCAGTGTAAGGCTCACACTGTTACCACGATAACTGTCATCCCTGCATCAATGGGCCTCCAGTCTCGCACTCACCAACGAAACACGACAGCACGGATGCTGTCGCTTTAGATTGGTCTTCTGTGGGAGGGTAGTATTGCCCCGGTCGAGACGGCCCGTTCGCGCTGAAATCAGCGTGGCTCTACTACCTAAACTAACTAACTAAAGTTGTATAGTTTTGAAAATACCACAGACGATAATTTGTTGTGTAAAGTAAAAGTATTAAAAAAGCACACTATGGCAGAGTGACAATTACTTAAGTTGCTCTTATTCACACAAAACCATCTGGATTCAAACTAAGCCGAGCTTGTACTGTAGGTACTAGGGCATTGGTATAAATAAATACATTCTAGGTTTTGTTTTTGTAAATGTATACATATAATATGTGTGTGGAGGTGAGAGTGTCACGTTTCTCTAACACTAAGAGAAGACCAGGTTAAATGATCATGTCTGGCGAGTCGTGGTGCGAATAAATAAAATGATACTTTAACTAGAACAATAGAACCTTATTATACAACGATTTCAGCTACATTTTTAATTTCAGTAAACGTAATAAGTATTTTGTTTGTCATAAGAAGGGAGGCAATTAAAACTTAATGTATAATCTTCTATTGTCTATAGTAAGTCAGCCTTTAAAATTAATCTCTGTTCGAAACCCTTCATCATACAAGCCACTAGGGCGCAATAGAGCCTCCACATAGAGCAAGGAAAAGTTGTAAGTGATGTTAGCTGAATATAGGCAGTGAAATACTCGTGGCCTCCCCCGATGCGCCTCGTTTTATGCTCCCTAAAGTTAAATAGAGATGGGATATAGTCGATAGCAATTATCGATACTTGAAATTTATAGAACACACTGCAATGAGGAAAGCATAAAATCTGATTCGGCAAAGCAATTATTAAATGGAAAGCACGCTACTTGATTATATTTTACTTCTTGTTATAATTTTATGTAATTACACGAGTTGAGAAACAAAACCTGTCATTATAATTAGTCTCATTATTTTTGAGTAGGATAATTGAGTGGCGCGCAACAGAAAATTCTATTTCTGTTACATGAAATACTTTCACAAATAGTAACAAAAATACCATATTTGTTAATTACTTGCAAGCCATGTTAGTTTGAAGTTTTCTAGATTACATTACAGTACTCCTCATATGGTCAATCATATTCTTTTTGAGGAGAGATCTATGTCCAGCAATAGACTATTAAACGCTGTTGATGTAATGGTGTGATATAAAAAATACTTAAACTAATATAATTAGAATAGTATTGTATTTATTGGAAGTTATCTGTCTCTTTAAAATACCAAGTATAATGAATTTTTGACAAAATTGTTTTACTTGTCAATCTTTCAACGATATTTCTACATTCATAACTTATTATGATTATAGTTGGCTTTCGATCTATTCGATCATCGGTAATCAACACGGCAGATAAAAAATATTGTCAAAGAAACAAACAGAAACTAGAGAATATCGATAACAATATTCAGCACGGTACATCCCTATCATGCTTTCAGACGTAGTGGTGAGCACGAACCGAGACCGCCAAGATTTACTGAGCTATTACGTTTACTGCACAAATGGTGACCTTATTATTAGAACTTCTATTAAATTCAACTCTTGACTTATGCTTGAGTCATTTGAGAACTCGCCGGGGAGCACTCTTCATAATTTATAATGAGAATTTAAAAAGATTTTCACAGTTACTTGTGAAGTATGAGAATATTAATTCATTTATAAACTAACGGAAAGGCCTTTCGGAGCACTGTCTTCCTAGTTCTAATTTAAACCTTAAGACAATAAACATAAAGTGCTAATTAGAATTAATCTCATTCAATTCCAAAATCCTCTTCAAATAAAACTATTTCTGTTTTGAATACGTCGATATCATTTAAATTACTAATTTCCTCATCTCAGCTCTAAAGTCTTATATCTCATTGATTAATGTATTTTTTAATTTAAAATGGACTCTTTAAAACCTCGCACTATTGACAATATTATCTTTATAATGAATGGAAAATTTACTCTTATTTCCGTGGTTTCTGGAAAAAAGACAGCGATAGGTCTCCTACCTTGGTCTTCATGTCTCTTCCTTTTCAGGCCTGTTGCGTTCCCGTTGTGCAGACCTTCCACTTGCTCGATGCCAAGGATCCCGTTGATGCTGTAACTTCCCGTATTGGTTACATGTTGGTCATTCGTCGGCGAAAGAACTGCCGTCGTGCCAGGTGCGTTGCCTGCATGGGTTATTACCTGCAGAAGACAGAAAATTTAATTCTTTCCTAAATTATGGCGACTTGTGCTCATGATAAGCAAAGTGATGTCACAATTTTGGTTTCAGTTCCCTGTAATTTAAACTGTACTTGTAAACTGTAAACAATACAATGCTATGATGACTGTCATGCCTTTTACGTCCCCAAGTGAGGCGTAAAAAGCATCTTAATAGGTCCCCATAGTGTGGGTCACTATACTGCATTGTCAGCATTCGCAATGACTATGGTGACTACAACTTTTGGATTCTATTCATGCTTTCCATCAGGCAGAGTAGAGTCACTTTGGCAGGCTCTTTCTTTTTCTTATGGTTCAGGTGATAAGTGACCAGCCTGGTCAATTAGTGGTATCTGACTATCAATATGGTACCTGCAACTCCAGAGTTAAGTGCTCACCGCCTCTTAAGTCATCTTCTCCCAGAATATCTTTATAACACTTTAATATCCTAATGTGTTCACACGTCACTTTACACTATCCGATCCTAAAGTAAACAGAGTCTGTACTATGGCATCCAGACAGCTGATAAACATACTTATATATATTTCTAAATACATACATAATATAGACAAATGACACCCGGGCACAGAACACATCACCAAACTCTTCGTACTGTCATTTGTTCTGGATGGGAGTTGAACCCACGATCTCTCGCTTGAGTTCGAAAATCCCTGATTGAGTTTCGTCACAGAAGACCAACGTAAAGCGACAGCATCCGTGCTGTCGGCGAGTAGTGGGTACGAGACCACAAGCCAATAGATGCAGGGGTGACAGTTATCGTGGTAAGTGTGCGAGCTAGCACTAGCACGGTGATTGTCGTGTCTTTTATGTCTCCAAGCCGGGCATGAAAAAGCATCACACTAGGCCGCCATAGTGTGGGTCGTCACATTACAGTGTCGTCATTAGTAGTGAGTATGGTGACCGCCATCAGACAGAGTAGTCACTTTGGCAGGATCCTAAATTAGATGACAATACTTACAGAAACAACACTGCCTTGCGCGGAACTAATTTCCTGTTCTTGTTGTTGTTGTTGTTGATTGTGCGCGTGTTTCGCCTTCTCTGCTGCTTTGTTACGGACGATCCTGTTGACAACATAACCTCTTTAATTCTTTATTATAAATTTCGCAACTCCTAGATCTCAGTTAAAAACACACAATATTATAGATATCGGAGTAGAGTTCTAGTAAAAACGTGGAAATTGCAGTAATGTTACGAATTCGATTCCTGCCGAGCGTAACCTAATTATAAATGTACCCAACATTCGCACAGGACTACATAACTTATTAAAAAAAGTAAAAAAAAACCATTTAACATAAAAAAATCTTATACGCTTAATTACGAATTTAAAATAAAGAAACAAAATTAAAAATCAAAAAATCTATGACAATAGTATTTAAACTTAAAAAAAAGCATAATTATTCTGATTGCTATGCTTCTCAACGATGACAAATCCGTAGTAATTTCTATAAATTACATTTTATAACTTAACAATTTGCCAAAGGGCTTTTTTTTATAACAATAAAATCGGAAGCGCGACTAATCGCGGCGACCGCTCTGTATATTGCGAAAGGATGTTGTGTCGCGTGCCGTAACTATTGCGGTCTGCGGGAACACACTGCGACTTTTTAGTAGTTGCGATTTTTGAGGGGCCTTCTAATGGATTATTCTTGTCATGAAGAATAATTAGGAAAGTTTTTTTTTAATAAGTAGTTTTATTGTCTGTGGGAATATTGGTGGATATTTAGAAGTAGCAAAATTGGTAATATCATTTAACATGTTTTCAAGAGTACGGGATACTTGTTCCATAATTTTAAAAAGTAAGGTATAAGTACAGACTGCTTTTTGAATCTAAAACATTGTACTATACAGTTGTGTTTTTGACTGATTGTGTTATATTGTCATCTAAATAAAACTTAGTTATAAAAATCAAAGCACCACCTTTTTTGTAACATTTCCAATATACAAAATCATGCCACAAAATTAAAACAAGCTCACAACGGCGGCCATTTTATCCCGCTTTACTGCTTGACAGTTAATTCCCGCCATGATAGATAGCACGCGCGCGTGAATTATTGCCAGCCTCTACTGAGTTGACATATGCAAAAATTGTTTAGGAACATAGAGGTTTTATTAGACTTTTGTAATAGAGTCATTTGAATTGGGGTTTAGGTAAGAAATATGATATGATTGATGGTGTTTTAGTGTGTGATGATAGGTGATATGTTTTGTTGATTTAGTGGTTGATATTAAGATGGATTTAGAAGATTTTTATTTTAAATTATATAAAGAGATTTTTACGTGAAGGAAGATGCATATTGTGTCAAAAATAATGTGACAGCTGTCACAAATATCATTTTAGAACTTATGAGATGTATATTAATTGTGAATTTTTCAATTTATAAACTATTGCAGTTAATTTGTGATCAATCTGGCATGTAAAGAATGAAAATATAGGTGATATAAATTTAAAACCGATTGTTCAAATTTATTTCGTCGATTTCGAAGTCATTTGTCACAGAGATCAAACTAAATTTTAAGGACTGTTAGAAACCAGTATTTGTTGCCTACTAATTTATAAGTGGTTAACCAGACTACAAGTTCCTTAATTAAAAACTGTAAATACTGTGAATGATATCATTATTTTTTAAATAACTTGTCACAGAGTTAATCAGACACGGCCAGCTGATTCCAGCTAAGGTAGAACTTTTATCATGATAACCACACTTTAGAGTACTCCTGGATATCCTACATAATTTATATTCAGATAATTGACTCTATGAGGAAATTAAATTAATAATCTCTGAATCACCGGAGATTACTAGCCACTAAGTTAAAGGGCCAGATTTTTTTTTGATATTTCTGAAAAAGAAAATTTTGTTGTAACTGTCTACGAATTTAAATAGTATAAGATTTAAAGAGAACAAAGTCGCAATTCGGCTGATATCCAAAATTTATATTTTTTAATAAAATAAAGTACCGAATAAATTCGCGAAAAATGGGAGAATGTTGACAATTGTGACCGCAAAGCAAGGTTATGATATCCGCTTCCGGTGGGAAGGGTTACCAGCTACGGTCATGTTTTACCCTTTAATATTTTATTACCCTCTTTTCATAATGCGGTTTGCTCGCGAATATTTTTGATTTATTTTTCCCTTTTCCTGTAATACGCTTTACATAATGATGATTTGGGAAATTAAGTGAATGAATTTCCGGGTGTTCCAGGTTTTTATGTTTCCAGGGAGTGGAGTATGATTAAGAATGGACACTCAAGTCATACCGGAAGGTAAAAGTGTGTTGAATTAAAACTTCAAATTATGTTTTTAGGTATAGCATAAAAGCAATGAAAAGTCTAGCAACCTGACAAAGATACCCATTACATGCACATGCACTTTTAACTTGGATTTCTGTTACTGTATTTATCCTGAGTGAGGCTCTAACTCGTGAACTCTGACTTAGCAGTCAAGTTTATTAGCGTCTACACCAACATGGCCGCCAAATTGGTCAAATTAGTATTTGTATGAGACACACCCATAATGCTAGCTATATCAACTACCTCTAACACATGGTATGTACATCTATAACATATGTCTATAGTTGATGTACCTTAAAAATAAATAAATAGATAGAAAACCTAACAAAACTTATCCAGAAATCCAACCTGAGATATAACAATTGTACGGAATTCTAAGTGCCTAATGGAACTTAGACACTTACAGCAGTTAATTTGATTCTCAAAATAAATAAAAAGTGCCAAAGAATCCCCCTCTAACGCAAATTATACTATATCAGCTACTTATTCATTTTGCGCGGCAAAAAATCTAAATGTCAAACTGGGGTTGCCAGAGTTATGGCTTCAATTACCCACCCGTCCCTCGATTAGCGTGTCTTAGTGCTGCCACGTAAGCATTTCTTGTGTTTTTTATTTTTTTACAAAGGGCGCTTTTATATTGACGACTTTTGCTTAAGTTTTGAATACGTAATAATTTAATTTGTTATCTTTAATCATTACTGGCCTTTATTAACTATCAAAACAATATTCAGACGGCTGCAGTCTGAGATTATTATTAGTGTATAACTTTCTCTGGTTTCTTGTTTTTCTTCTGTTTTAAATGACAATTCTCGCACTAGGCATAAATCTTGTAACACAAGGATATTTCTGAAACGGAGAAAACTAAAACTCAGATTCTGAACAATAATTAGAGTGTCACACAGTGTTGGCCCATGTGACAATCTTACTTGCAACACTCAGCGTACTACATTGAGGCAAGGTAACCGTTGAAAGTAATAAGGCATCCGTAGTCAAATATATCGTCTGGCATGTTGGAATAGTGGTTAGTTCAACTTGACTGTTAAGTGAGAAGTCATGTGTTCAATCCCACTTAAGTCAAATACGTGTTTTAGTAACGTAAAAAGTTCAAGGGCGAAAGTAAACATTACATTAAGTTACCGGTCGGATCATTGCCTCCTATATCCCATATATAAAAATAAAATTTGAGTGTTACAACATTCTACTAATATTGTATATGCGAAAGTATGCGAGTATGGATGTTTGTTACTCTTTGACGAAAAAACTACTGGACGAATTTTGATGGAACTTTACAGTAATGTAGGCACATCAGAATAACATATAGGCTACAATTTTTAATGATTTTATGTAACGATTTTAGTCGTAATATAACAAGTCAATTAAATCGGAAAAAAATCTGGCCTCTAAGAGTTATCTTGGCGTACGCTGCCTAAACCATTGAAGTTACACAAAGATGATGTACCCCAGGACTGTTTATATGTCAAAAAAATATATTTATTTAAAATGATCTGTTAAGAACCTTAATGTGACAGACCAAATTCCACGCGAGCGAAGCCGTGGGCAAAAGGGTAGTTAATAAAATAATGTACTTAAATGAATAAAACTATATATTATAATGTAAGTGTAGACAAACAGATGTTATTATCTAACCTGCAAAGAAGCCATAATTCATTTTAACAAAATAATCAAATAAACATTAAGAAATTTCATTACACACCCGATATAATCTGATGAGAAAAATACCCAAACACAAGAGTCGATTTTAAAGCCATACAAGGGTGATTCTCACCCTCTGATGGGCCGACACGCGTCCGACACGTGTACAGCACGGTACAGACTCGGCACGTGTATAGTCCAGTGACGGAACTTGGCTGCAATAGTGACGGTTTGACTGGAAGTGAGAGAACTGGGAAGAATGTTTATGGGCAATTTAGGGCAATGTGTTGAAATAATATTGTTAAGTTATATTATCGAAAGATTGCTGTAGACTACAGGCACTGTTTATTGGACTACATAGGAAGGGGATTTGGGATATTTGGGTTATTTTAAACCCAATCCCCCACACCTGTAATATGTTCTGTGTAGCGGCGGACTTTACAAACATTCGGAAAACGTGCAAAAAGAACATCCAGACTTTAAACAACTCACGGGGCTGAAATCACAACACCCAGTGCAGTAGGAAGTGATGAGTTGACCGCTTAAACCATAACAATATTTGTGCTGGTTCGCAAATAAAACCAATCGTGGCAATTTAAATATATTAGCGCAGGCAATACCTCAAAAATAGTTTATGTCCCATTGCCTGCCTACAGTGTTTCAACGGCTTACGTCTTAAAGTTATATAATGAGTCAAATATAGAGGCATTTACAGCACAGAGTTTAAGAAATCTCAATGGTACTATTGCTTTTACTGGACGATAGGTCTTTAGAGCGAGATTTGTCCTATAGCACATTTCAAACTGGGGCGACTTCCACATTATAGCACAAAGAAAAATATACAACAGCGTCATCTAGCGAAGATACATCGAACTACGAAGTATGAACGAAACGTATGAATATAATGAACTATAATGCAGTTACTAATCCTGTATCGCGATATAGAGATTCGCGTGGCAATTGGCATATGTACAGCATCCCAACATCAACCATCGGGCCGTGGCCCGCCAGGCATGATCACCTCGCCTGGTCGGTGAATCCTCCCTCTGTGTCGGAGGGACATATGACCCTCGTCCCTCCACAAAATTATTTGTCGTATTTTCCTAATGCCTAAATATTTGCGTCCAACTAATAATCTTAAGGAAATAGATTTCTTTTCTATTTTTTTTTCACATTGCCTAAATGTTAGAAAAGTCAGCTGTTTACATATGACAGTTATTATAATATAATACTATTTTATAGCATTCAACAATAGAAAAATAAAATCAATTGTATATTGGACTGTCTTCTTTTGGGTGAGCCATGTTTTCGTACGGGCTAGTTCGATGAGAGTGGTACCATGGCCTCACAGAAAATCGATATTAAGCAGTTCGTTCTTTTTTTTTATTATAAAGCTGTCAAAATGACTCCATTCTTGTTGATTAAAAGGATGAACAAAATCCAAGAGTGGTGGTCACCAATACTCAGTGCAGTAAATAAAGAAATAACCTCACACATCTTACACACGGCTGTCTGATTGCAAGTAAGGCAGAGCGTATGCTACGATAACCAGACCGCTGATAATCAAACTTGAATATTTTTAAATACATACATATTATAGATAATTACTCTGACATAGGAAAAAGATAGAATTGTATTGATTGTGAATTGAACCTATGACATCTGACTTAGCAACCAGGGTCACTTATCACTAGCCCAACAGGCCCGCCCATATTTTTTTCTATTCTGCTTGATGGAAGGCATGAACAGAATCCACAAATTGTATTCACCATACTCATTGCAAATGCTAACAATGTAGTATAGTGACCCACACTATGGTGGCCTATTACGACACTATAACACTTCACTCCAAATTTTTTCTCTTTTATCAATAAAGCTAGTAAAAATCCATTTAAAACAAACTCTTGACCGATCACATAACGAAATAAATTCGCATTGAATAAATGGGATTTAATACACCCCTTCGAGTATATTCATAGCCAATAAAGCTAGTTTATTGTTCAATAATGGACATGGCAACCCTGCACTTAAAACGAGTGCATTTTGATACACTTTAATATGGGGTTGTGAACTAGAAGGGTAGCTTTTGCTGATTTTTGAGTTTTGGTAGATACAGTAGTGTTTTATAGATGTTCTTGAATTTTCTTGACAGTAATCTGGATATGTGGCGAAAATACAGCTCTTGGTTTTCACTGCAGATTCACTTATGTAAACATTTTACAAAAAATTGTATTTTACTTCTGGATAAAAGATTGGAATGTATGTCGTGTGCTAATTGTCATGAAAGCTCTATGTAGGGTTGGTTCTTAACATTGGCTTTGACACAAATATGTTACATATAACGAGTAAAGATCTCATTGAGAGAAGAAACAAGTTACAATCGTAACGCATTATGTATTTAAACATAAAATGTGATGTATTTAAAAATATATAGATGGAAATTCTTATAATTAGAAAAATGTGGGCGTTTAATAACCCTCTGTACATCGTTTCAGGGATTAAAGATAAAATTGGATGTATTTGTACTTACTGTTATTTAATCATTCCTTTATTTTATCAGTTACAATAATGTAATACAAAAAACAATCAATTCAATTTAAAATTAGAAATAAACTAGGCATATCGTTATTAAAAATATTTTCTATAAACCACTTCAGTTGAAGTGTTGCCAGCTTAAATCCGCGACTAATTGCGTGTTGCCAGATAAGATTAAACTCCCCGGAAAGTGGGACTTATCTGTACTTTGGTATGTTATTAGCATGTCAACTGTTGTCGTTATCGTGGGTTTCGCTACCGTTTATTAATTTGGGGTAGGATTATCTTTATTTAATCTGTGATGATTAGTGAAGTGGGGAAATTTATTGGATGTAAATGTCATAACTTTTATCAAAGTAATTCTAATGTTATATTTCAATTGGGGAATAATTTCAGCTACGGATGTAATTTAACCGTTATACTTGGAAACAATATACTTAAACACACTGTTTTGGTTCCAGTATCCATGCTAACATCATAAATTCGAAAGTAACTCTGTCTGTCTGCCTGTAAAGTTTTTATATTTAAACCGCTGCACCAATTTGAATGAAATTTGACACGGACTTAGGCTACTCTTTACCGCGATAACTGACATATACGCGGGCAGAACCACGGGCAAAAGACAGTTTTATTATATGATAGGGAGCAACCGAAGAGACATGATCTGATGGTAAGCGAATACCACCCATTGAAATCTGTAACTTAAGTATCATAAGTCTATTGTTGCTCTTGGAATTACAGACAAATATGAAAGGAGTGGATTTGAATCGGTTACCTTACTCACTCGCTGAAAATTGCCATAGTGTGGGTCACCATACTGCATTGTCTGCATTTGCAATAAGTATGGTGACTACAACTCTTGGATTCTATTCATACTTTCCATCAGGCAGAGTAGAGTCATTTTGACAGGCTCTTAATTTAGAAAACAAAAACTCCAGTTATTCGGTCAAGTCAGTTCAGAGATGCCTAAATAAGGTTCTCCACGACTCGATAATGAAAAATTGAGTATTGGAGTATTCCCAATACTCTGCGGCATTATCCGATATTTATTGATATCATATATGAACCGATAACCTTAATCGAAATATCTTGTACCGGATGTAGAAACCAATCATACTTGAGAGGAAAAATTCTATCTCAATTTATGGTTTCTAAGGTTTATATATGAATAATAACTCAATAGATGTGAGCTCGGGACATCCGGTGCGCACGGAGCACGTGTCTCAACTTCCGGTAGAGCCATCTTTGCGCCCCCATCCCAGTCGTTTCCGGTTGTGATCATGCAACCCCTTGACGGGCCACGAGAACTTCGATTAAAGATGAACCATTATGTTGTAAAGTCTTTGTTGAAATTTATTTTCAAATGACTGGTAATAAATGTTAATTTTTTTAATAATGATTTGATATGTATTTTGAAGGTGTTTGTTAATGTTTTAAAAATGTTATAATTCTGTATACTTAATGTAATAAAAAAAATCATAATAATAGGAAAAAAAACTAAAGAAATAACAAATACAGATACCGTAAATAATGAGTTGTGATAGCAACACATTGTGCGCATTTATTTTTGTATTCCATACGTAAAGTGTTCAGAAACGGATCATCTCGTTTTGAACAAACTTGTTTGTAATGTTATGTAATAAAACTTCTTTAAGCTAACCTTTATTATCACTGAATTCTCACAGCCCGGCTAGCTCAGTCGGTAGAGCATGAGACTCTTAATCTCAGGGTCGTGGGTTCGAGCCCCACGTTGGGCGATCTCTTTTTAAGCTACATTTCTCTAAGATACTTTCCATGGTTCTATATTTTTGTGTATATTTAAAACAAACAACAACAAATTTATACAGAAATAGTAATTTCTCATCAATTTAACGTCTGAATTCGTGGTCCTAATCTCTTTCCTAACCAGACTAAACAAAATTATACCTTATTAACGAACAACAAAGTCGAAATTAAAATAAAAATTGTAATTCACAAGTTTTCCCAAAAGGGATCCGTGAGTATTCTAAGTAACTGGTTTCATTGTTTCACTTGAATTAAATACAATTTTAAGAATTGTGTTAAGTAAATTATAATATATTTAATTGATATATTATCTTACTTTATTTTAATTTGTCTGTGTGTGTATTTCACCCAAATCCTTCTAAACGGCTGGACAAATTTTTTCGTTTGTTTTATGTACCTCAATGGTGACATCCCGAATTGAACCCGAAAGGTGGCGCTACGATCGCTTTTTCTATTTGGACAAAACATTTATGACCACAAATGGATTAGTTTCGTAAATAGGCCCGGTAGGTGCCGCTGTCAGCCAATTATTTTTTTTATATCCTAGCTGTTACTTGTTATAGATTTTAATGTATTTATTATAATAGAAAAAATGAAACGAGACCAAAATGAAATAGTTTGTGTAGGATGACCGGACTCCTGGCTGATTTTGGCCACGGCTGCCAGTCTCAACGGAGGCCAGTCAACTATCCAAAAGATATTTTTTACAAGTGTGTGCGCAAACACAGGTGCACACTCTGTTTCATCGCTCTCATAACCTGATGGGACGTTTATTCAACACGACCGGGTAGACATCAGGTGTAGGCCTGACGGCTTTACATGCTCTCCGAGACACGGGGTTAAGACTCCCTTCAAATACTTTTTGACCCGACCCGGGAATCGAATCTGAGACCTCTTGATCGGTAGTTGCATACGCTTACCGCTAGACCAACAAGGCAGCTGAATCTATCGGGCTCGGTAATTTTAAGCGGTTAGAAATAAAGTGACGGAATAAAAGAAATCAATGTTTACTTTTTAAAAATTAATAGTATATTTCAGTAAGAGGCGACTACGAGAACAAATTATACAGAAAAATATCATTACAAAGAGAAGGAAAACTTGAAACAAACCCTATTCCAACTCGTCTGGCCAGCGTGGTATAGTAGGCCAAAACCTCCTTGCTAAGGAGAGGCCTATGTCCAGCTGTGGACTGTTAAAGACTGTTGACGATGAATATATTACAAAAAATAACTTACCTATTAATACTCGAAACTGAAGGCACATTATCCTGGCTACAGATACCCTCACTGAGCAGTCTGTCCCTAATCTCCCACGCGAACATCGTGGGATTTTCCCTCTTGTACGCTGCTATCGCGTCCACCACTGGAGGGGTGGCAACCTTGGGCTTCGAACCACCAATAACACCAGCCTTGAAGCTGCCAGTCTCGTAGTACCTGGAGGAAGAAAAGTAAGCACTAAATTGGAGGTTTTGCTGTCTTTTTATCAGTTCATATAATCATCAAATTAATCAAATATATTGCTAGAGTCATGCTACAGTATAAATGGACGCGCCGAAGCTGAGTGTTACCATGACCTTACAGAAAACCGGTGTCACGCATTCCTTCATTCTCTGTCACTGAGTGAGGTTATCCATGTGGTGATGGATTAAAGGCACCAAGTATCATCACCCCTATTCATCCTGTAGGTGTCGTAAGAGTCAACTAGAGGAACAAACTATGTAAGACGATATCATTGCAAAAACAAGTAAAATTTGAAAATTCTACCTGATGGAAAGCATGAATAGAATCCATGAGCGGTGGTCACCATACTCACTCTTTTCTAAGGAGATCCTTATCTTTATTTAAAGTAGAGGACTGTTTAAAGCTGTTGATGTGATCATGAGTGAGGTTAACAACGCTTTCCCTAATTTTGGAGGGAGAGGGGACTGAAATTGCGGTAACAGTCTTGCTACTCTTAGTTTTTTAAGGTCTCCATGAGCGGTAATAGCCATAATCTGCGTGATACGTCTACTCCTTTGCCCCAAACATAACAAAAAAAAAATTAGGATACATTAAACTATAGGTACAAAAGACTCACTCCGCAAAGCATTTAAACAAATAGCGACTCTTACGCACTCATTATAAGGTGCTATTTGGGTAGCACAAAGTTAGGTAATAATTTGTGGAGCAGTTCTGATCTAGTAATGTCAGAATTATAAATATTAAAAAAAAAATTAAAACAGTACATTACTACTAATAATCTAAAATCCAACACGTTGCAATTTAAATGACATTCAGCAATACAAAAAAGGGTTGGTCGACCCTTCTACTTGTTATAATCGAATTCTCACAGGGTAGTTATTTTATTGTAGAAATTTAATTATCTTTTCTTAATACCAGGTCCCATGAGGGCGTGATGATGTTGGTTATGGCTGAATTTAGGAGTTGCCCATATGGACTGATTGTTTGGTCTTCAAAACCTTGGAGAGTAATAATAAATTCACACATTCCTCCCACGACAGTCTGATGCCAAACCGGGCAGGACCTTTACAATGAAATCAAGAGGTCTCGAGTTCGATTCTCGGGTTGCACCAAAAAGTGTAATTGAATTTTTCTGGCTTATAACAGCCCGAAGTTCGGAAGTTGAGTCTTAACCCACGGTCATGCACCTGTCGGTCGTGTCGGATAACCATCTCATCGGATTACGAGAGTGAGGGAACAGAGAGTGTACCTGTCTTTGCACACACAGTTGTACATTATAATATCTCCTGTGTAATTCGCTGGTCTCCGTTGATATTGATCGCCATGGCCAAAATCGGCTAGGAGTACATTATTGTCATTTTAGAATCTTTCTATGTGATGTAAGTGATTATTACAGGACACATTACCATATGTGGGACCATGGGGCTGGCATAACCGTATTTGATTAAAAACCTCTACATTTTATATGTTATCAATAAAGATTAAAAAAATAATAATAATGTGACACATCGCACACACAGTCGTCAGCTGCTATTACGGTATGATAGTGCTTATATCACTATCGTGATCATCATCATCACAATAGTTATATAGAGATAGTTAGATAGTGTAAGAAAATTTTAAGTTAATAAAGAATTTTGACCTTAAATTGTTATTAGGTAGAACAATAAATCTGACTCGGTGGCGCAGTGTTAGCATTTGTGACTGTTGTGCTTGAGGTCTCAGGTTCGATTCAAGATCGGGCCAAATGTTTACATGATCTGCAAATGCTTGTTTCGGAGTTTGGGTGTTTTTTATGTGTATGTATTTACGCTTATTTACTGCTTAGTTTGGGCCTTATCATATTGATAATATTTATTTATTTAACAAGAGAATAACTTGACACATCTTACTCCTGGCCGTTTGACCTCACACTAGGCCCAACCTGTGCGATAATAACTGCACTGCTAATAAACATACGTAAACATTTCCAAACACATATCTATATGTATAAAAGAAAGTAGTCTTATTTACACCACTTATAACTCAAGAACGGCTGAACGGATTTAGCTGAAAATTGGTGGGGAGGTAGCTTAGAACCAGGAGACGGACATAGGATACTTTTTATCCCGTTAGAACGGGTTTCAATAAAAAAAATCTGCTTATTTATTACCTCTAAGGTGGAACAGAGTTCACGGGGTAAGCTAATATATTATAAATAAATTACACCCAGGTATAGCCAAAATTTGAGCGAGCAGCCGTTGGGTGAGGGCAGCACAGGATCAATTCTTGTGGAGAGGCTTGTGGTAGGTCCAGCAATGGACGTCTTTCCGTTGAGATGATAATGACAGAAAAAAATATTATGCTCCTCATAAAATTACGTGTCCTGTGTGGGAGTCGAATTCACGAACTTCGTCTCGTCTATCACGTTATTATTAAACTATCTATATTATCAAAATTATCCAAATTTTCAAAGATAAGATTAACTAAACAGCATTATGGAGAAGTACCACACTTAACCAATTTGTGTTAGGGTGCATACATAGAGCTGCCAAGCTTTGTGGAGTTTTACAAACGTCGTGATAAGTCAATTACCAGTGTGATCACACCCTAAGTGAGCGGCTCTTTGATGTACAGTTGACACCAAAAGTGTTACGATGAATATTTACTTATAACTTTTCTAGATTATATTAAAAATGTGTATATAACTATTTATTGAAGACAATATGTATGAAACTACTATCAACATATGGGTAGAAGAGCGTCGGAGTCTTCTGTCATGGCTTAGGTGAATGATATTAAGGGCAGTTCCATCGTCATGTTTTACGAGGGTTTCAAAAAACTTTTCTCCGTGATCTCATTTGTAGGGAGAGGTCCATCTCTAGCTGTAGATTTGCAAAGGCTCTTGATGTTGGTAAATGACGATTCTCTATTGTATATCAAATAATATAAGAAATTAGTAGAATGTGAAGTCTCGAGGCATTGAGTACCGTGTTTCTATGAGTTAATAGAAAAACAAAACTGCTTGCGATGTACTTAGGAGAGTGTTAAAATTATTATTAAACAAAATAATAAAACTTATCTACTCGACTGTCCTGTATTGCCAAAAACAAGGGCGCTAGTCCCTAAGGGATCGGTGACATTATAGCAACTCCACCCTTGATATAGGGTAGTTAGGGTTGGAGGTAGTGACAAAAAATAAATGTAAGCACTCGGAAGATTGCTCACTTGTAATATTTTACTCAACTGCGCAAATAGAAGGGTCATGTTTGTTTGAAGCGATAACTTCTTATGTAAAGGTAAACTGCTTCGTTACGTAACGCGTTACGACGTCAGTCTATCTAGCTTCCCTTCCTCTCACACATGCGGCAGCTGCAGGCAGGGGCATCCTCTCTCACTCTAACCCATAGTGCTAACATTAGTTTGGGCCGACGCCGCTGTCTTCAAATAAGCTTCTCTTACGTTATCATATTAATATACATAAAATTTTCTGAGTGGTGACGGAACCACCCCTATTCATCCCGTGGGTGTCGTAAGAAGCGACTAAGGGGACGAACTATTCAGGAAAATATCATTACAAAGAGAAGGAAAACTTGAAACAAAGTCTATTCCAACCCGTCTGGCCAGCGTGGTATAGTAGGCCAAAACCTTGCTAAGGAGAGACCTATGTCCAGCAGTGGTGATGGTGATGATGATACATTTTAAGTAATAACCTAATTTTTTTTCATATAACACAGTTTCAGTATTAATAGTTCAACTTAGATTAGTTTTGTTTATCCTTTCTATCGGCCGTCTTGAGAAGTACACGTTATTTTTCACTTTTAGGGGTGTTAATTCTGGATAAAGAACCATTTGAAGATAAGAAATATTTATCTTGCTTTGAAGCATATGATGCCCCTGTGTTTATATTTAAAACACAATTAATTAACGTTTAGTGTTATTTGGTGGCTAGTTCAAATTGACCTTACACTGTATAAACCTTCGAAGACGGTTCAATGTATATATTATGATATACTGGATGCCTTTATATTAGTATAGAATCATTCATACATAAAACTTTTTAAGAATAACAAAAATAGATTCAATAATTGAGTCGGAATCGAACCTGCAGCTATTGAGTAACACAATTTTTACTCACACAAGTTTACGCTCTCAAATACAAATACAAATTAATATCTAACGAATTAATACGTCAATTTAAATTTATTAAAATACACCACAAAAATAACACTTAAACAAACCACAACGGCATTAAGCCGCTGTGAGGCACTCAAAGCCACAGTAAGCCGCTATAAGCCCCCGATAAGCCTATTAGCCTCCCCTTCGCGCCAGTATCTTGATTGTCAATATGTTCAACGTTGTAACAACGACAAATTGCTTGTGAATATCGATATACGTAATACAACTATGTATATATACACTTTTGTATGTAGGTATATACATATGTAATACTAGTTCTTACTTGTGGTTTCTCTCGCTTTAATCACATCACATCAACAGCCTTTAGTAGGACTGCTGGACAGAGGCTGCTCCTCAGCAAAGGTTTTGGTCTACTATGCCACGCTGGCCAGATGGGTTGATATAAGGTTTATTTAATGTTACCGTCTCATCCCGCCGTAAACCCGGGTGAGGTGATGGTCCGAGCAGGTTTCCACACGTTAAAAAATAAGGTTTTACTTCTTCTTGCTCCTTAGTCGCCTCTTACGACACCCATGGGATGAATAGGAGTGGCAACACTCTGTATGTCTAATCCAACACCACACAGAAGACGTAATACTATTTATCAATTTATTTTACAAGGAAATCTGTTGGCTATGTCATCAGTGCGACGCCGCGACGGATTGCTTATACATTATAACTATTTTAAACAATTATTTGGTTGCTTTCTACCGAGAGGGTCAGTTATCGAGGGTACCTGAAGAGGACTCACAGGATAGAATAACAAATGTGACTCCTAAACTGAAAGTTCTTAACCTATCTTCGTCTGCTACTGAATAAATATCTCTGTCCAACGAACGCCAACCATTCCGACATTGGTCAAAACGTTGGCCCATCGTGGCGTAGGTCGCCTTAGACTACATTTGTTAAATCGCGGCCGCTCTCATCTCTTCTGGAGTCTATTTCTATTTCAAAGCCCTAATTCTCAGCACGATGTCAGTTAAAAACGTAAGTATCATCAGTATAACCCACCCGTTTGCACCTTTATTTCATAAAAAGAACATGTCTCAATGTTGCCAACACAAAAATGGAGGAAATAAAATGTTAAAGTAGTAGTTTTATGAAATGAAAGTAGTGTACGGTCCTGTGTCTGTTTAGTAATTAGACTGTTTTTCCGTCGGCCGGTGTACGCAGAAAGCGTGACGGCAACACTTCCGCCCGATGTGATTTATTTAATGAAATAATTGTAATTTGTGGTTTTAGGTCGTCATTGGTTACTAGTTTTTGGTAGCCAGACGAAACAGTGACTTTACTTTGATAACATAATGTCTTTAAATGAATATTATAACTGTCTTCAATGCATCAGCATTATGATAACTGTACTGGACTATATTTTTCAATGCTTAATTTGTTTTCTTTTTAATATTTTTCGTCCTAAATAAACTACGGATTTGAAATAAGCGCGTTAAAAAAACAATATAATCCGTCAGTAGTCGAAATCAGTCTGTATTTAAAACAAATCTGAAATATATTTTATTGAAACTCAACTCATACAACCCCCACGGGGAGGATCGGTCAATTTATACAAACACAAGGATGTATACAACAAAGCGACATGATTGTCATTAAGAACAAAAATGAAGTGGAGGGTACAAAACAAAACATAGGGTTGAAATGGCACCGGGATAAATTGAAAAGCGAACTCGGCCGATTGAACATCCCGCGGGAATAGGGCGGGGCGATGGCGGCATATCGATTGAAAATATGTTATTTTTTTATTGACTTGTCATCGTGTCGTGAATGTAGAATACATTGATATTTATTTGTATTAGAGTTCACTTAATACACGATAAGTACAGGCTATATTTCTTTGACACTGTATTTGACTGGCTTGTTGGTCTAATGTGGACAGTAATTCTGAGTGCCAAGCCAGAACTCGTGGACTAGATTTCTCAGAAAAAATTACGTTATTGCTAAAACCATTTATTCCGTATCTAGATGTTTTTTTATCTATATTAAAAATTATATAAGTGTATTACGGTATTTAGAAAATATAAGTACACAGTTGACGGAAAAGGGATTGTCTTCTGTTGCGTTAGTGATACTAAAATTACTTTTGGTAAAATGAGGGCATTTAAATACATCTCTGACGACCCTTTGAGCAGAAAAGACATGAAAGTATGCATGAGATATATATAATAGTTTATATTAATGACTTAATAATTTTCTGTTAACGAATAATGGCATTTGAGTAAAATCTCTAGGTTTATGTGGTTAAGTTTATTACTTTTGCCTTACGCTTTCTATCAGGTAGAGTACCAGTCGCTTTGTCAAGCTCTAAATAAGAACAAACTGGAGTGATGTGTACATATCAATGAAGCGAAGAAGAAGTGAAGAAGAGGAGTCACTTTTAAAATGTTTACTTGTTGTACAAATTTTGGTTACATTACAATGAGCACAAAAAACAGGAGCTATATCAAACAAATATCATTCTTACGATAATACATTAAAATTCATAATACTCTAAAAATAATATTGTTAATATATTCTGTCGTAAGCAATCTTAGAATCAATTAAAATATGAGAGTTTTCAAACTTTGACATTTTAAAAAATAGTGTGCCAAACAGATTCCCGGAACTGATTTCACGTACTGTCCCAACACTATCCAGTTTTCAATTTAAATCGGACAATGGTCAGCAACGTCCCCACACAATTCATATCGTTGTTTTGAAAGTAATATCGTCAAATCCATAGCCTGAGACTAACAATGAACTTATTGTGACACAATTCTGACACAAGTGACAATACACTAGTTGACTGACATGTCAAATCAGTTTCCTTTTGTTAAACGTCATAAATGTCAAAAAAGGTATTCTGTAGAAATTAAACTAATAACATATGCCGTCATACGTTTCTATAATTTAGTCCTATCGCTTGAATTTCGATTTACAAACGATCGGTGGCCATTGGAACCAAGAACCTTCCTTTCAAGGTGGAAACCTTAGATCAGAAAATAAAAGGCCCTTTAGTCAGGTTGGATAATAAGCAGAAGTGGGAGGACCATGTGCAATATTGGACATTGAGAGAGTGGTTGAGCGACATTTGTCCAGTAGTAGACTGCTATAGACGAATTGATTAATTAATTTATATTATGTACTCTACTTTATATATGTATATTATTATAGATTAATTACACTCCAACACTGATCAAATGTCAGCTCTCAACATACAACTGTAATATATAATATAATGTATAATATTTCTGACATCTGACATACAACGTCATCTTGTCCCAAACTAAGCGAAGCTTGTACATACAACGAAAACTTACAAATTCCGAAGCAAATATTTGCAGATCATACAAACACTCAGCATCATACAAACACAAGCACAGCAGTCACATACGCTACTGCTGCGCCAACACGGCAGACAATATTTTTACTGAGCGGGCATCGAAGCCTAAAGGTCACTAACCACTAGACCAATAGGTCAAAGCATGACTCACTCACGTATAGACACAACACTATTTATAAAAACAACACTTATAATTAATAGTGAGCAATTATTTTCTCTCATTAATTTATCTTTCTCTAGTTAAAATAATTATGTTGTGTACATTCACACTAACTGTCTAACAACGCGCTCATCATTTGCGGTTAACCGAGGTTAAACTAAGATACTTAGTTAACCGGTTGTTAAACTACGATTAGTATTAAATTTAACACAATTGTGGTTTTATAAGAATTATCATTTACGTTCGATTATAGTAACTTAGAGTTTATTAACATATAAGTAATGACGTGGAAAACATGAAAATTTGAAGTTTCTTTGCTTGAATACGCTAATCTCAAAAACGGCTGGTCCATATTGGATAATTCTTTGAGTGATGATTAATCCTTTTACCAAAGAATGTGATAGACAATGCACGCTGTGATAAAAAGGAGCCGTATCAATGAATTTTTTTGCAGGAACAGAAAGAAATATCCCTTTGAAGAAAAATCTAGGTGAAATTGCGAAGGTCAGCTAGTCACATATTAAAGACAGTAATAAATTATCCAATAATTCCCTGACTACATTTCTCAGGTCACAAACTGTGTGTAAAGAAAGATAGTCACGGCTCATGGCACTGTGGTAATCACGTAGATTAACACACTGCAAGGCAACCCCAGCCAGGTCAGGTTATTCTTAGCGTATTTAGCTATCTCGTAATGCACCAGACCTGGTTGCTCTACCAACACCTTTAACATCGCTATAAGTTGTTGGAGCCCTAAAGAGTCCAACAACAGTCTTTTTAGTGATGTAACGGAGACCAGCCCATTACGCAGGAGGTGTCATAGTAAACACTCTGTTCCCTCACTCTCACAATCTGAAGGGACGGTTATCCGACACGACTGGGACGAGATGAGGCTCAGGACAGACGGTTTTACGTGCTCCTCGAGGCATGGAGGTTAAGACCCCAACGTCCAAAACCCGAGCTGTTATCAAGCATTTCTATAATCAGAAAAATTAGTACTAGTGGCTGTGAAGGTCTGATGATAGTCACTTCACGTAAAAATCGGAGTTCAGCCGTTTCATAGAAAGCCGACTGCACCCTCGTTCGGAAAAAGAAAGATTTAAAGAAAGAAAATCCAATGAAAAATATAGAAGAATAAATTACTGAATAGTTTTATTTCTGCTCATTTATTCACAGTTATAAATACTCTAATTACATGCTTGTTGAAAACTTTGAACAGTACCGCATTGTATGGTTGAATGGTTCCGTACGGTATAAACTAAATATCATTTATTTACCGGCATATATCAACAGAACAATAAGTGATTATGATGATTTGAAAGATAGTAGAGCCACGCTGGTCTCAGCAAGAACGGGCCGGCAAGAGCGGGCTCTCACAGAAGAATAATATAAAGTAACAGCATCTCTACTGTCGTATTTCGTTGGTGAGTGTGAGACCGAAGGTGAGTTAAGACAGGGGTAACAGTTATCGTGGTAAGTGTGTGAGTTTTACACTGCCACGATGACTATCATGTTATGCCTAAAAACATCTCACTAGGCCACCATAGTATGGGTCACCATACTGCGTTGTCTGCATTCGTAATGAACATGGTGACCACGACTCTTGGATTTTTTGGTTTTGCACCATACAGAGTAAAGTCACTTTGGCAGGCTCTTAAAATAGAGAGAAATATAGCGATGAACTTGCAGTCTGATCATTATATTTGTGTGAGAAGGCTTTGAGGGTTTGAAGGGCTGAAAAAGTCTTGTGCGCACGAATACTAGGTCCTTCGACCAGGCCCCTTCCAGGCCTTTGACCTGTCTGTTAGTTTAGTGGTTAGTTCTGGTTTCCATCAAGCTCTTTCTAGTATTGTATCAGACTGCGAGTGTGGGATAATCGAATTTATTATTATTACAACTGTTAGATTGTACCATAGCTTTTCTGGTTTTTCTCTTGCGTTATAACGTTTCTTGGGTTTGAGAATGTTTTTTTAACATATACTGCTAGTGGTATATTAGATGGCTAAGCCATCATTACAGAAATCTAAGTTGTAACTACTTGATTTCAAGTCTGGCATCTTCGTCCATCTTGTTTGGATAATGAACTCTCTAATACAATAATGAAGAAATCTCTGAAGTTTTTAACCTACATTTAGTTGTCAAATTTGAATGAAACTTTATACGTTAGAATAGGAAGTTCTGAATAGTATATCAAATTGGGCTCTTTCTAACGTAAAAATAATTGTTTGCCATTTAAATTTTCAAAAACAGTTTTACGATCAACCAACGGTACCCATATTAACCAGTTACAACAAAACGAAACAAAAGAAAATGACATAAGCGTATTGTCTATCTGCGCACGCGCCGGACGCAGCCTATGGAACGGGGGCATACACACACAAGCACATATTGTGTTCGTATAGAAGCTTACGAAGCTGGCGTCTGCTTTCTGACGGAGGACATTAGGGTTGTCACAGATGCTATAGTATATCATATCGGGCTATATTTATTACTATGCCAAATACTGTACAATAATAACATAGTATGAAAAATAATAGTCCATTTCGATGATTCATCTTAAACACTTTAGTAACCTTAAAAACGGCAAACAACTGTAGTGCATTTGTAGTGAAATAATTTTCTTCAAACAAGTTTTGTTTCAACCCTAGTATACACACACAAGTGTGAGTCTATATACAGTGTTTGAAATAAAGTATGTAGGTGAGAGTGTGTGTACCAGTGAGTGTATGTGTGTAGGTGGGGTTAACAGCATCGTATCAAAGTTGTAATTAAAGGAGTATAGGAATAAAATCATTTTTATTGTTGCTAAACATTGCTCAAGTTTCATTAGTCTTGCTAGTTTTGAAATTCGTTCTGATGCGATGTTTTACAGAGATGTTATCTTCTGAATACTCAAAATGGACCTTAAAGCAATGCATGAAGTCTCATTGTTGAGAATATGGAGTATTATTAGTTTCGGTCATTATGGTTATTCGTAACTCGAGAGACGGCTGAATTCGTAGACATTACTAAAACTTCTAGGATTAAATATTTGAGATTTATCTATGAGTGTCTTCACACCACCTTTTCGAGTGGCTTGGCAGTGTACATAGTGAGGTACCGGTGTACATTACGCAAGTGGCTTTTGTTTTTTTCCTTTTTTTTTGATAGTAACCTACCAAAGTGACTCTACTCTGCCTGATGAAAAGCATGAATAGAGTCCAAGAGCGGCGGTCGCCGTACTCACTGCGAATGAAGACAGTGCAGTATGGCGACCTACGCTATGGCGAGTGAGATGCGTTTTCACGCCCCGCTTGGCTATTCTATTGTATCTATTATTTACTCGTAAACAGGCATTGTTATTCTGTATTGAAGTTAAGACCTATAAAATTTTGTCTTTAGTTTTATATATCATCGATCATCCTTTGATAGTCCACTGCTGGACATAGGCTTCTCTCTAGAAAGGAGGTTTTGGCTACTATACCACGCTGGCCGGACGGATTTTGCTGTCAATTTTTCCTTCGCTTTGCAATAGTATTGGCCTGCGTAATGTGTTCCCTTAGTTAGATCTTACGACTTCCACAGCATAAATGAGAGTGGTGACACTCTGTATTCTTAATCATCACAGAGAACATTCTGTATGTAGTGGTGTTTAAATTAGGAAAACTGTTTAGTGACGGATTAAGAATGTGGAATGTCTCCATCCCTGTTTATCTCGTGGGTGTCGTAAGAGGTGACTAAATGAGTAATCTGTGCAGGACAGCATGTAAAGAGAAGGAGAATTTAAAACAAATCCTATCTGAACCCGTTAGGTCGTCGTGGTATAGTAGGCCAAAACCTCCGTGCAAAGGCGAGACCTATATTCAGCAGTGGACCTCTAAAGGCTGTTGACGTGATGTGATGTGATAGACGCGGTACCAAGACAAAGAAAACGAATGCTAGACGTCTCTATAAGTGTTTGCTCCTCAAAGTTTTGTTTCAAAACCAAGAATTGGCAAAGCATGACTTACTTCAGATTTTTCATGACTAATATTTTTATAACTAATAGCTTAGTAGAAAAATGTACTTGTTTCTCTTTAATCTTTCTTCTTCCTCGCGCTTTACGAGACATACAGTTGACTTTACATAACTCATTCTGTGCAAGAGTATAATTATCATAATCTTTTTTTTTTTTTTTTAACGTGTGGAAACCCCTTCGGGCCGTCACCCCACCGGGATTTGCGGGGAGTGGTGTGTGAGAATCGAACCGGCTAAAACCACACGGTGTGCCACTCTGCGCCTGACATAGGAGGGATCCGGGAACAGCTGCTATTACGACATCCAAATCATAATTATCATAATCTAATTCAACGTCTTTTGGTAGATGCCAGAACCTATGTTAAGAATAATCAGAAATAACTAGAAGATAATACGTCATCTACATTATTTTAAAAATAATAATGACTTCTGACCTTATCTTTACACCATTTCAGAGGTGTAGGGAAATTCAAAATATTTTCCTCCTAATAATAATGTCAGGTGTCTGTTTGAACCGGATTGGCGATGCGAGCGCTACGGACGGCGTGCGCCTTTTTTGCAGGCAGTAAAGGAACCTCGTGGACACGGGAGTGAGCTGTCTACAGCCACAGGTGACTCGAGGTACGTCAGCGTTCCACGGACTTCCTTACTAGGGTTTAGGGTGCTGGTTCCCCGGCTGCTGGTATCCGAAACGGCGTGTGGTTTTTGGTTGGTACGAGTTCGACATAACCGTGGTACCTGTGGGGATTTCCGCACAGGAAAAAAAGTCTGTTTGGATTTCTCATAACAAAAGCTATTTATGTTGGTTTGGGTTTTACACTTTAGAGTTTTCTTGTAAAGTTTTAAAACAATGATTCACTGTACGGATAGTGTAGTAACCGCTTCCTATTGCGCTATGCGTTGTGGGTTCGATTCGATCCCCATGACTCTTCATGTGGTCCACAAATTGTTATTTCTTGGTGCTCTTTCTGATTATCGTGACAGGATATAACCCTAAAGCAAGAGTTTTCTTTTTACCAAAAAAAGATATCACTCACCTCGACAGTATCTTGGAGACGCAACCATGTGAGACGCGAAGCTGTCGACTGATATCACATGGCCGTACTCCACTATGAGCGAGTTCCACTATCCGTTGGCGTACCACATCAGGCAGCGGTCTACCGTTGACGAACACACCTCCTAATTGATTAACTCCACCGTGACCTGGAAATAAAAATGTTTATTAATTATAGATTATACCATAAATTAGAAGATAAAATTCTTTCACTGATAAGCAGTGTATTACTTATCCCTAAAATTCTATTTCTTTTTGATTTGGGGACATATAAACACTCAGTTCACCTGATAGTAAGTAGTTCACCTTCATACTAATCACTGCAGTGTTAACTTACATCTAAAAATATAAGATAAGTCTTAAAAATGCTTTGGTGGCGCAACGGTAGCGAATTCGACTGCTCTGCCTGAAGTTTCAGGTTCGATTATCATATCAGATCAAATATTGGTATGATCTGCTAATATTGCTTCAGTTTTGTTGTTTTATATGTATAATATGTATTTATTTATAATAAAAACGTATCTACAAAAAAAGTATGTACAAGCTCTGCTTAGTTAGAAGTTAGATGGCGTTGTGTTTGATGTCCCAAATAATGTTAAACAGTCATACTATAACTACCAATTAAAACACTTAACGATCTCTCTACAGATTTAACAATAACAGATGAATTTCTAAACATATTTTCTGAAATAATAGCTCAGATATACAAATTCTCATACAAACCACCTTTCTTAACAAAATCCAAATCTATTCAGTCGTTTAGGAGTTATTATTACATACACATACACCTTAAGCTTATAAAACAATCTTAAATTAGAAATGTAGAATATGATATTGATGCTAGTCAAAACACACCCAACAACAAATCAAATAGGGCCACAATATCTTCAGAAAGCTATTTTTTACTAGCGCCAATACAACATACGAATACATTATTAATGAAGCACGCCATGAATCGCGTATCGACCGGTTATCCAGCCGGATCGACCGGTTACCGAGCCGTATCAGGACGTACACGATCGATGGACGCGCTCGAATGCCCGGGTATTAACCGGGATTTAGTGGAGTAGTAAAATAACTGGAGTGTTGTATTGTGTAGGTTCTGTCTGAAAGGAAGATTGAAATTCGTGTGGTATGTTTTATGTTGGGTTTTTTATTTGAGATATAACGTTTTGAGAAACTGTTTTAGATAGGTTTGAAGTATGTTTGGTGAAAATAAAATGAATAGAACTAATATGTATTTAAATGTGACATTTAAATGACACAATCATGTTAAAAGAGATATCGTTTTAATCGTTTCTGGGTATCTTTCAGAGCACTTGGCCTTTTGGCATAGTAGTTAGTGATACTGAAAACTAAACCAGTGTTTATGGTTGTGATGAGCACGATTGTCTATGCCGTGTCTATGGGTAACTTATTTATAATGATAATGATATTCTCTTAACCGATTTCAGCTAGTCTTTGACGCAATTACGCAGGAGGTATTATGGTACAATACAATACAATACAATGATACAATACAATGGTGTGTATACAGTTGCAATCCCTGTTTCCTCACCGTCACAATCCGATGGGGCGATCAAGTACAGGACTGATGTGTTTACGAGTTATTGTAAACACATTAGTCAAAATTATTAGGAGGTGTGTTCGTCAACGGTAGTCAGCTACCTGATAAGGTACGCCAACGGATAGTGGAACTCGCTCATGGTGGAGTACGGCCTTGTGATATCAGTCGACAGCTTCGCGTCTCACATAGTTGCGTCTCCAAGATACTGTCGAGGTGAGTGTATATTTTCTTATTATACATTAGTCTTCCTTTGTATGGAGAGGCTCATGTCCAGCAGTGGACTGTCAAAAGGTGTTGATGATGTAAGTATTCAGCAATATATAATTATCTTTAACAGTTACTTGGTTACCAGACTCAACTTAGTTTGAAAATAAGCGGTGTGTGAGATGTTTGAGGTTATTAAAGTTATGAAGATACGGTCTAAAATTGATATTCATTTTTGGATTTGGACTTGAGACCTTTGTGTTAAATAGACATAGGTAATATAGCAGAGAGAGAATAAGAGTTTTATTTCTTAGTTTCATAGTTAATATTTCTTCTGTCTGTAGGAGATTACTCATAGTTATTTGGTTACAAATGTAAATTCCTACTAATATTATAAATGTGAGTGTAAGTTTGTTTGTTACAGTTTCACGCGAGAACTACTCAACCGATCATGATGAAATTTTGTATACATATTCTTGGAGGTATTAGAAGTAACATAGAATACTATTATTATAAAAAAAATGTTATAAATGATCTATTACGAAACGTCATGTGGCAAAGCAAATTCTACGCGCTAGCTAGTAAGTCATAAATGTTTAGTTACTCTTTACTAAAGCTATGATATAAGATGTTTCACGTAAACTGATACACTCAATAGCTGACAGTTTTTCATCTCAATATTCTCTATTCTTGAACTATTATCTTAACGCTACAGCTCTCAACGTTACACTTTCATACCCGGGCGGGGTGCCCACAAGGCGTGACGATCGACCCGTCACGCCCCCGGTCGATAACCGGGTGTACCCGGTTGTGCCGGCTGTTTGTGTTCGATGTTTCAATGCTATCGAGTGTGTTGATGTCACTTGTATATTGGTTTTAGGTTTACAAATACTAGATTTGGTTGTATGTGCTAGTTGTTGACCATGTCGGATTTGTGTTTCGATAAATCTATTGATAAGGAAAAACTTTTGAGGAAAATGTTATTTTTATTAATTTTTAGTTAAGGTTTGAGAAGTAGAAGAGATTTTTTTTTTTACTATACAATAACTGCTTTGTTCGTACTTATTTAAAAGTAATTATATACCTGAGTGGCTTAAATCACTTCTCTTAACTTACCAACCTCATAGGTAAAATAATGTCATCAACATCAACAGCCTCCCACAGTCCACTGCTGGACATAGGCCTCTCCTTAGCGAGGAGGTTTTAGACTACACCACGCTGGCCAGACGGGTTGGTATAGGATTCGTTTCAAGTTTTCCTTCTCTTCACACTGATGTTGTCACAGGACAACTGTTGGTTTGATTGCTTAGTCGCCTCTTACGACACCCACAGGATAAAAAGAGTGGTGACGTTCTGTGTTCTTAATCCGTCATCAAATGGACCATGAAATAAAGTCATGTGCCTCATGAAATATGTTTCAATTCATATTTATTAATTACAGTTTAGTAAGTCTGACGGATGCGAGCAGCACATTACTGGTTGTTCTGAAGAGGTCTATGTCCAGCAGTGGACATCTTTCGGTTAAGATGATGATGATGACGTAACAATGACTGTTTTATAAGTACCTATCTGTTAATGTGTTATATTATGAATCATCATGATTGGAATCACCATGGAAAATAGTAAAGCAAAATAAAGGGTCTTGTCGTAACATGTTTCTTCATGTTATTTGTTTTCGTTAGCTGTGAATAATTTATTTGTTTGTGCCATTTGAATGTACGTTACAAATAAAGGTGTATTCCGTAATACAAAGATTTATTATGAACCTTACATAGAAGTAGATACTTCCATACAAGAATGTTGGTGGGTAGAGGCCATGCAGGTAGACTTGCTATCAAATTTAACTTTAACGGTAGGGTGTGCCTGACAGGTTTGCCTGTACACTTGAATGATACAGGTACCGGATCACGTATGTTGCACAACCTTGTTTTCACACCTGTTCAGGCAACCGAAAAAATATGAATTTGAATACTTTTTTCCCATTGGTATATCAGTCTCTTTAGTAGAGTCACGTTTCACGTTTATTCTCTTTCTATAATCGCTAGCGCCGCTTGTATCTAATGTGTTATTTTGCCTACGCGACTTAGCGTTGAAAGACGTAATTCCCATAAATTTGTTAGTTTTCTAATAAATTCAACGGTTGCAGAATTTCAACTTGACTAACGGGACTGTGCAGTCTAACTGCACAGGCTTCAGTTGTATGGAGATTGCAAGGAAATACAATAAACCGATTAGCACTACATCATCGAGATCTGATTTTATTTTCTATATTAAGAGCCTACCAAAGTGACTCTACTCTGCCTGATGGAAAGCATGGATAGAATTCAAGAGTTGTGGTCACCATACTCATTGTAAATGCAGACAATGCTGTATCGTGACCCATACTAGGTATGGCAGCCTAGTGAGATGCTTTTTCACACCTCGCTTGGGGATATAAAAGGCATGACAGTCATCGTGACAGTGCAAAACTTACACACCTACCACGATAACCGTCACCCCGGCATTAATGGGCCTCCGGTCTCACACTCACCAACGAAACACGACAACACGGATGCTGGCGCTTTAGGTTAGTCTTCTGTGGGAAGATAGTACTGGTCCGGTCGAGCCGGCCCGCTTGTGCTGAAATTAGCGTGGCTCTACTACCTACCAAAAGTTCATCTGGGTCATGGCTTTAAAGGTTCATCATCAGAGAGTTTGTACAGACTTATCGCTACGTACATGTTTACTCAATTCTATTTTATCTAACGGGTGAAAATGTGCAAATAAACCTACCAAACATGTTCTACCATGTATGTCTACCTTTCACGGTAGCAATGCACTTGTTCTTTGGAGTTCTGTCCATGGGTAGTGGTAATCACTTACCGGTCTATAACCCGTCTATTTATTTTATTACTTTTACAGTATTATACGAATTAAAAAAATAGTAATGAGTAATTGTTTCATAATTACCTTTCCACAAACATTTAATCTTATTTAATATATTTATCTGTGGAAACCGAAGTACAAATGAGGCCTTGTTGGAGGTAGTAATTAGGGTTAATAGCAAACAAGATGGCCGACGGGAAGCTGGGGACTCAGAGCAGTACAGACAGCATAAAATCTTCCTGATTTTTTTAATTGGGGTCTTCATGACAAACGTGCAGGCAAATCATGAGATGGTAAAAAACTACATCGTATTATGAACTAAGGAGTCTATGGGTAGCGGCAGTCATTTATAATTCTTTAAATACGTGGACTTCTTTGGAATTAATTGGTAGTCATGACCCAAGTACCCATAACTGCCTCGGTGGTGCAGCGGTAATGAATACGAGTGCTATGCTTGAGGTCTCGGGTTCGATTCCCGGGTCGGACCAAATATTTGTTTCGAAGTTTGGGTGTTTTCTATGTATAATATGTATGTATTTACAAAAAAAAAATGTATTCTATCAGTCAGTCTAGTTATCATAGCACGAGCTCTGCTTAGTTTGAAACTAGACGATGTTGGTTTTAAATGTTCGAAATATTAAATATTAAAAAAAAAAAAACAAAAACAAAAATTTAAAAAAAGAGTACCCGATTGTGTCTTATACGTATAATAAGAAATATATGTGTGTAATATTCGTATACATTGTGCATTCATTAATATATATAGTAGTAAATGTAAGATTATCTGTATGTTTATCTCATTTAACAAACCATTATTTGCTATGACATTTTTTAAAGACAACGCCCGCTTTCCAATATACCCAGTATCGCAAGAGACTACAAATATACAAGAAACAGACACAAAGAACACACAGACTCAGAACAATAATTTGTGGATCACAAGTGTTGTCTTATGTGAGGTTTGAACACACAACACTCAACGCAGTAGAGAGTGGTGCGGCGACTGTTCAAACGACTGCATCATCCATGCAGTCCATCTTTGCACCTGCTGCATCAAATTTCCACATTACCTGAAGGTTGACTTGGAGAGAATGCCTTATGGCATTTAGTCCGCCTTTGTATGACATGTGCAATAGGTTTTTTTACAAAAAATATAGTATTACTATATCACTGTGACAGATGGCTACGAATCCGAAGTTCGAGCAAACAATTTTTCTTTTGTATCAAACATATTTTCGTTATTTACGTGCCAGTTTCATCACAAATGAAATCCAATACATTATAAATATAGAAATTCACACCTAAAGTGTACTTTGTAAGTTCTAAAATGACAGTTATGACAACTGTCACAGAGATCAAGCCATGTCTAAAGGATTATAGGTAGACGGTCCATGGTACAAGTGTCCTTAAAGAAAGCCGTTACGATCTTTTGACTGCCTGGATTGGGCTTTCTCTAATCAAGAAATGACACAAATCTCGCACAGATTTTTTCAGATCAATTACTAGTCTTTTTTATGTATCGTGGTCAGGACAAATGAGTTGAAAGAAATCATTTTTACAAATGTTTACAATAATAAATGAGATAAAATCGTGTGTCCTTTAAGCGGGGCGTGAAAAAATAGGCCGCCATAGTGTGGGTCACCATACTGCATTATCTATCTATAACCACCACTCTTGGATTCTATTCATGCTTTCCATTAAGCTGAGTTTAGTAGGATCCGAAAAAAAAGGGCTAAAATACTTAAGTCAAGTTTGCCGCAAATGAATTTAAACTTAAGCATAGTTTAAAAGATAATCAGAACCATAAAGTCTTGATTACTTTTTAACAGTGATTCATTTTGGTTCTTGTTGTAAATCAAATCAACCTACCACCATCTACTGTTGAACGAAGATCTCCCCCAAGGGGTGCGAACCATCTCGGTCATTTGAAGTAAATGTAAGTTATCAATAAACAGTAAAGTCATTGTCAGTGTATGTGTAACTTACGTGTTCGAAACCATTGATCTGATAGCGATAAAACTTTTTTAGAGTTTCTCGGACATCTTGGCCCAAACAAATCTATGTTTAATTTTTTTTTTTTCATCTTTAACCAAACTTATTTGTTGCCCTTTTTTATATCTTAAGTTACATTGGAAAGCTTACCATGAGCATGTACTTCAGTTGAAGAAAAAAGCAATTAACTTTTCTTGCGAACCATACCACTCTGAAACACTCGGCAGGTGATTTTCTCCCTAACTTCTTTCAGACCCTCAGTGCAGCTTGTTGTCTTATAATTTATTATTTTTCACAACAAAAAATTAAGAACTCTGTTTCATTTTAGGACAAGCTGCTCTACATTTTTCAAACGGAATATTTTTCCTCGTTTTTGTAACATTTTTCTTTGTTACTCGGTTCCTATTGGTCGTAGCGAGATGTTATATACTTTATATTTTTGCCCGATAAATGTGCTATCTAATACACAAACGTTTTTAAACTCGAACCAGTAGTTTCTGAGGTTATCGCGTTCAACCAAACAAACAAACTGTTTAGATATCGGTACTGTTAGGTAACTCGGCGTTATATTACTTTACCTGCTATAATTTAAACAAGAAAACTAAAAATCATACGTTGTATATATTAAATAAAAATACCTAAAGTCTTATTCTAGGGATACACAACTCGTTTCTGACCCAGCAGGGGTCTTTAAGGGTCCTCAAGAAAAAAAACGTCGCGCCCTAAAGATGTCATTGTATCAGTTGTGATCCTTGACCATTCATAATCGTTATGAATGATCAAGGACGTACTCCTAACCAATTTCTACCACGATGACCAGTATCAACGAAGATCAGTCAACTACGTATGAGTTGTTATAGTGCAAAAGTGTGTGCACGAACACAGGTGCACTCACTGTTCCTTCACTCTCACAATGCGATGGGACGGTTATCCGACACGATCGGGGTAGAGATAAGGCGCGGACCAACGAGAGTTAAGACCGCTTCTACCAAACTCTAGGTTGTTATTAAGAATTTCTCATAACACTCTTTGACCTGACCCGGGAATCGAACCTGAGACTTCTGGATCGGCAGTCGCATACACTAACAGCTTGACCAACGAAGTAGTAATATAATAAACAAATATAACTAATAATATATATGTTAATGTGAGTTTGTTTGTTTGTTACGCTTTTACACCGAAACCACTAAACTAATTCAACATTGCCAGTGAGAAACATAGACTAAAACAGAGTGCAGCTAGTTAGATATAAATTAAAAATCTGATGTTACTTCAACCCTACAGGCATAAATCAAAAACCATAAATATAATTATGTATAATACATATTGTACAAAAAATATACTTATATACAATCCCATACATCACAATACCATGGTTTATGCCCACAAAAGCCCATGAATACATACCATGACATAAAACTGGACGGCGCGTCCAATTTTGTTGAGAGGGGAACACGTCCGGCCCCATTTCCTCTGAATTTGATTTGAAATATCTGATGCATTGATTTAAATAATGATGGGTTACCGTATATTGTAACAGAGGGGATTTTACAGAATCGAGAAATGGCGAGAGTAAATGTGAGCTTTATTACTTGTCACTCTACAATAATAATGGCGTCAACAGATTTATATCTAATAAAAATTACATTATTATTTCTTGTTTACGAAAATGGACTCATATATTTATGATATGGTAAGTGCCTACCATCGTCCGTGGGTGGAGACTTACCACTCAAAAGTCAGTTGACAACCGTTTCAATTCCAATATACCCACGTCCCCCTCCCCTCCCCCCCACATAAGAAGATAAGAACGATTTTAGGTTAGATAACTTCACTGACTTGGTAAAGAAAGAAAGATTTGCTGAACACCATTTTTCTGTAATGCTTTGGTATCAGTCCGATCAAGCCTTCCTCTTCGCCTGATTCTGGGTCAAGGTGCTAAAAAAGCAGTAATGCGATGTGATGCTCAAGTTGCAGGTGTCAGGAGGCAGTAGTGACTGACCATCAGGTGACGTGCGTGCCTGTTAGTTTCCCCTATACAATAAAAACGTATAAAGTGATGGTATGCTGTTCATGAGGGTGCCCTCAGGTGCAAGGTCATCGTCATGCACGGGCAGTTCCCCTACCATAACCTGTGACTTTTGCCCGCTAATTGGTGCTTTTTAGGTTAATGTGTAAGTATGTGTAATTTGAAAGTTCTGGAGTAATTTATATTAATTTGAATGATCATGAGAGAAAGTAAAAGGAGTAGAAAAGATGGGAAGTTATTATTTTTTTCATCTTTCTTCTTTTTTACTGATAATATCTTATCACATCTCACACATGTTAGTCTAAAGCAAAACTAGACAGAGTCTGTGCTATGATAATTGGGTAGATGACTGTATCGTAAATAAATACCAATGTCCACTTCATTACAACTAATACCGCGAAACATCTCGGCAAATACAATTAACATAGCTTTTTATTATTATTACGAATTTTAATGAAATCTACAGTGAAATATATTGTTCAATTGAGTAGTCTAAAACAGTGACGTCACAATTTTGTATTTAGTACATTTTTCATACATAATTGTCGTTTTGACAGATGATAAAAAGTAACTAATTTGACTAAGTTGTCATCTAGACTATTAGTCGACTGATAAAGATACCCAGTTATATGTATATATTTCTGTTTATTTTAATACTTAGTCAAAGTGACTCTACTCTGCCTAATGGAAACCAAGAATCCAAGAACTGTGATCATCATACTCATTGTGAATGAAGAAAAGGTAGTATGGTGACCCACAACCATGATAGTCTATTGTAATTCTTTAATATGCATTTGGGGTACTTAAAAGGCATGACATCGAGGCAGTGCAAGGTTCACACACCACGATAACTGTCATCCCTGCATCTGTGAACCTCCGGTGTCGCAGTCGCCAACAAAAGAGGACAGTACAGATTCTATCGCTTTAGGTTGATCTTCAGTGAGGAAGTAGTACTGACCCGTTTGTGCTGAAACTAGCGTGGCTCTATTACCTAGAATGTATTTTTTAACATAGAATAAAATATCGTGATCAACACACTTTTTTTTTAAGAAAGGCAACGATCGCACTAGCAATAAATTCTATGTCGCGGGGGACTTTACAAACATGCAAGAAACGGACACAAAGAACACACACTTAGAAAAACAATTTGTGGATCACACAGTGTTGTCCCATGTGGGGTTTGAACCCGCAACACTCAACGCAGTAGAGAGCGGCGTGGCGAGCACTTAAACTACTAGGCCAATCGTGCAGTCAATTGTTCGTCTTGGTATTCAAACCTACAAGTTATTGCTTGACAGTTAGAAACACTAAGCAGTTATAGTGAGCAGAACAAACCGGTTTTAATGTCTTCCAGCAGTAGTTCCAAAATTTACTTTTCTACCAAAGATTTTCATTTCGAAATATTACCTTTTAAAAATTAATATCTCTGTTGACTACTGTTGATTACGTCTGTTTGTTTTAAATTTTAATTCTCTTTACAGTACTGTGGTCCCGCGTATTTTGCTCTCTTAGTCAGCTCTTACACTGGTGATGGCTGTATGGTGACAACTCATATTCTTAATCCACGGATAATAACAATCAAACCTCTAATCTAATAAAAGAAATGGCAAAACCACAGTTTCTGCCGTACTGATACTCAGCATTATCACCAATTCATTTATTTGTCAACCAAAATGAAAAACGTGGCAATATTTTAACTCCCTCCCATTCAAACTTCAACTCCTTACAAAAACAATGCGCAAACTATAAGATAACGGTATCAAAACCCATAATTCTGATGTTATCCTTCCTCTGCTCCCATAACACATCCCATAAAACTAAATATGTACGGTGCACACACCGTGACGGAGTGGGGCCCTCGCTTTGTTCTACAGGAACCAGTAGCTTCATAGCAACACTATGTTTTATTATATCTGGTCGAAATATATATTTTTGAAAGCATAAAAGTCTCTCTTTATAAGGAGATTTTATGCCACTATGCCACTATCAACTATTAGAGACTGATGATGTAATGTGATGATACTAAATAACCTCGTACATCTCACATACGACTATCTGATTCTAAATTAAGCAGAACCTATGCTATGATAACCAGACTGCTGATTAACATTATTAAATATTTCTAAATACATACACATTACCTGTGTAATGACGGATTAAGAATACATAGTGTTACCACCCCTATTCATCCCGTGGGTGTCGTAAAAGGCGACTAAGGGAACAAAGTATGCAAGACAACATCATTACAAAGAGAAGGAAAACTTGAAACAAACCGTTTGGCCAGCGTGGTATGGTAGGCCAAAACCTTCTTGCTAAGGAGAGGCCTATGTCCAGCAGTGGACTGTAAAAGGCTGTTAATGATGACGTATTATAGATGCCTTGCAAATATATCGGTGTTGATACAAAAATAAAGTTAACGTTTGATTATATGTTTGCTTTAAATGCTTTTATCTCTAAAACTATCAATACTAATAGTATCAAATTTAAGAGTTGTTTGACGATTCCACGAGCTAAAGGATTATTTATATAAGCCCACTAATGGAGGAACGCTATGGACTATACAATAATACGCTACGACTAAATGATATAGGTAGTAAAGCCACACTGATTTTAACACGAATGGGCCGGCTCGACCGAGGTAGTACTACCTTCTCGCAGAAGACCGACCTAGAGCGACAGCATCTGTGTCGTGTTTCGTTGGTGAAGGCAAGACCGGAGGCCCATTGATGCAGGAGTGACAATTATCGTGGTAACTGTGTGAGCTTTACACTGCCACGATGACTGTCATGCCTTTTACGTCTCAAAGCATCTTGCTGGGCCGCCATAGTGTTGGTCACCATTTTGCTTTGACTGCATTCGCAATGTGTATGGTGACCACAACTCTTGGATTCTATTCATGCTTTCCATCAGGCAGCAGCAATATTAAAAAAGAAGAAAAATAATCCAAACATCAATTAAAACTGTTGCAAAAACGGTGAAAATTTACTCCGTGTTGGAGACGCAGTCAAAGTTGCATAGGTCAGCTAATACGAGTAAACATGTGGATAAGTCTTAAGGAATAGTGAAGGTTTTGATCATATTACACTATTGCTTTTAGAAGGCAAGTAGAGGCTATAAACACAGGCAAAACTGCCGGGCAGCAGAATACTAATGCAGTTATTTATTAATGTTTTCCTTTTCTTAAATCGGAGAGCTTATCTCTTGTGAAGAGTGCTGTTTCTAGATCAAAGGCACACTGTATCGTATTTTGTGACTCAGTTAAAGAGTATGCAAATATTCAACACGATCGGTTCAGTAGTTAAGTAGGTGTGAATTCATAACAAACAAACATATCTTTGCATATGTTAATTTCTTTCTTTAAAGAGAAAGAATATGTATTAGTTTTAATAAGATCTTTGAATTATCAGATACAAAACTGTGATGTTTCTTGTTTTTTTTTTTTAAATTATAACGAATTTGAATTAAGTATATGCATGTAATTTTTTTTTTTTACTTCTGAATTTTGGTCGTTTATGGACCAATTTGGAATGTTTGAATTTTTATATTAAAAAATACACTATCATGTGTTTCTTGGGCTCATTAAAATTTGAAGAAAATAATGCCAGCACTAAGAATGTAAATGAAGAAAACAAAACTTTTTTTTTACAATTATTATTATAGCTAGCCAGAGTGAAGGCCTATGCCCAGCAGTGGACTATGAGTGTAGTTGTTAATTTGATACTTCACTACACATTATTTAGAACTTAATATGTTTCTGTAAGGTCAACATTATAAACAATAAATAATATTAAAAAGCTTTATACACCACAAGATGGCGTCGCACAATAGCGTCGGGCTCGCATCCGGTGGTCGCATGGTAATCTCGCTTCCGGCCTAACCTGTCTGTATGTCTGCGGTTTATTATATCTGAAACTTTATTATTCTTTGTGTTTTCGTAATTTCAGATATATTTTTTTAAGCTCAGAGCAATAAGTACTAATTTCCAAAACTTAAAAGTATGTTTCAAACACGCTTAACTCTGAAACTGCGTGCTAGAGTTGAATATTTCTATGTACATTGATAGTTCGATTTTTGAGGAAAGGAAACTTAAGGTTATCCGACATCAAGCTACGATACTTAGGGACAAAGCAGTCTTATGAATCTATAAAGATATTTACTTTCGGAGTTTTATTGATATTGATAGTGCGTAGAATGAAATTTAGACCAATGATTTATTTCATAAAAGGCACGTGACTGTGTTGGCGACCAAACTCATTGTAGCAAAATGGTTTACGCGTTAAAGTAACTTTTCTACCCATCTTTTTTAATAAATCTTAGTAAAACAACACTTCTAGTATTTCTTGTGTTTCTAAACACCGATTAGTACTCTTCAACGATGGAATTACACGCTTTTTAACCATATTAGTGATACGAAAACAGTCAAATTTATAGAAAATACTGGTCAAGCTATGAATAATATAATACACACAAAAGACTACACGACTTTGTACAAATACTTGTGAAATAGTTGATGAAAGGCATGCCTTGAAACAAAACATTCCCTAAAAAACCTACACCTCATGTTACATAATCTAGTTCTTGCAATAAATATTTAACATTTACATAACCAGTAATAAAAAATATATAAATGTTAATAGCGCGGCGTAGGACGCAACGACCAGTATATTACACATACAACCGGACCGCCTTTCTAAAATCTCGACGATTACCCGGTAAAACTGGTTTCAAAACGCAAAAGATCTACCCGATATGTGTGTACGCGCAACTCGCTCGACCAATCACAGCGCACGTATCCATGTGTGCGCTAACGAATAACGCACGACTATTGTCGACATATTATAAGGTTGTATGTGTTTCTCGTGTTACAAGCAAAGTTTGAATTGCCGTTCTGTTGTTTGAAATTCGAATTTATTTGAACGACCAAAGAGTTTTGTGACGTGAAGGTTGACGCGAGTGATGGGATGTCACTCTTGTCTATGTATAAGTATAATTTCGTGATCTATGGACGGGTTGAGTCACTTACAGGAAGTTTGAAATTTGGTACTTTTTATATGTACGTATGTATGTCCTAATTGTATTGTTTCGTTGACATTGTTCGTGTTTTATTATTTGGATGTTTCCTGCTTTGTTTAGTTTTGATGTTTAATATGTAGGAAATTACATGAATGGTAATAATGATGGCTGTATGTGTCATTCTTCTTTTACTTTTAAATTATGCCATTGTTGGTAAATAACTACATTTTTTTTTATAATTAAAAAAAACGTAAAGTTCAATATTTTATTTTTTAAATCCAAAAATAGAAAATCATAAGGAACTTTATTCGTGTGCCAAATTAATAGAGTATTATTTTATATTGTTTTTAAATATTATACTAAGTTACAAAATACGTTTGAAATATTTATAACTTGGTATATTAATTGTGAATAGAATAACAAATAATACAGTAAAAAAAACGAACAAATTTCGTAATTTGTTTTCGGTTCAGTTTAGAGATTGTATTCAACACAGAAACAAAATACTTATTAATATAATCCACAGTTAAACGTAATAATTTTATGGTAATTCATTCAGTTTAAAGTCACGGTCCACTGCTGGACATAGTTGGACTAGAATCTATAATAATACTAAAAGTTTTCTATTAGTTTGTTGTAAAATCAAGCCTTAGCAAGTTCCAAAAATACCGTAGATAGTAAAATATCTGTCACATAGTTTTGACAGGTTAGTCAAATTTGTGAGTAATAGCGTTTTTAAGTCTAACGTAATGGGTTAATAGCGTCACATTGACAGTTAGTGGCCCTGACTGCTTAACCGGAGATCGTGGCTTTGATTCTCACCCAGGACAAATATTTGTGAGATGAGCACGATTATTTGTTTTATGTCTGAGTGTAATTTATCTATAATATGTATGTATTTGGCAATATATAAGTATGTTAACAGCAGTCTGGTAACACAGCACAAGCTCTGCGTAATTTGGAATCAGACAGCCATATATGAGATGTGTGAGGTTATTATTCAAACAGTTTTTTATATTGAACGTACTTTACTGGCTGTAAAAACAAAAATAAAGTGGACGGCTCTTCAAAACACTTAATGCAAGATAAATTACCGGTACAATAAAACCAGTCTGGTTGTTTTGCAAGCTCGTTGCAAACACATTTCGTAAAGCAATTTAGTTTGAGTGGGTCTTGTGAGATAAGATAGCAACATTGCTAACAAATAAAAGATTTTGTTAATCTATTGAGGATGTATAAAATTAAATAATTAATGTCAAGGAAAATTAGACGGTATTATAAAACGAATATGCACTAAATTGTATTAATTTTTTGTTCATAATTAGAGAGGTAGACAAGAGATATAACATTATATTTAGTAGAATGAGGTTATTGAAATATTCGTTAGAAATTATTTGAAGGAACCTAAAATGGGGATAAAAAATGGACTTAAAAGAGATTCAATTGTTTATTAATGGTGGTTAATCTTAACTGATTTCGGCAACTTTGCATTAGTACACAAGTGTGTAAGAATACACAGGTGCACTCTCTGTTATCTCATATCACAATTCAATTGAACGGGTATCCGATAGGATCGGGAAAAGATCAGGACCGACGGCTTTACTTGCTCTGCGATACACGGAGGTTAGGATCCCAACTTCCAAACTCTTAAGCATTTCTATAAAGAGAAAAACTCAATAACGAGGTTTATAAATAGGCATTGTTCGAATTACAGAAGTGATAACATAGAATAGAGTATGTATTTACCAAGTTAAATACAGAGAAGCTGATCTGGCTGAAGATAGTGGACAGGAGACCACAGATCGAAAAGCAGTAGATGATGTGAAGTCATTTATCTTAGCAGTTGACGGTCTATGTTCAACAGTGACGTTTTATGGTTGACATATTAATAACATTAGTCAACAAAGCACTCATAGAGTTTATCTAAAATGACATTTTTTTAGAATAAGAGATGAAGAATTGTCTGAAGTAAAGACGTCGTGGTGTAATGTGAACGTGAAGTGATTTCGTGAGTTGCTAGATGTAATAATATTTTTACTGAAATAACCAAAATGTTAAGCAAACGATATTATCTCGACTTTCCCCATTAATTAAACACTATCTTTTTATCTAGGTTGATGTTATCTACAAACTTTCACTATACTTCAAGTTATACTATGTAGTAGACGTATGTAATGCGTGTATCGTTACGCTATTTAAATTTTTAGTGTAAACAGAGGTAATAACATTCTGAAATTTAATCTTGTTTTTTGGAGAGTGACGAACTTTAATTTATGACAGAAAAAAATTGTTTTAATTTTAATTGAGAGGCCGTCTTTTTGGTGTTAAATAAATTAATGATAATATTATTGTTATTTATGCACCGAGAGTAGATTTTTTTCTTTTTTTTTCTGATTGACATTTAGTCTGTTACAATAAGGATGAACTTCGATTTTTACGTGAAGCGACTGCCATCAGACCTTCACACCCCGAGTTGGTTCTTGGCGATGTCAAAGTTTTACAGAAAGACTATTGTCCGACTTTTCTTGGGTTCTAATTACCCCAATAAAATTACGACTATAAAAATATGTATATTCCGATCCATAATTTTTTTTTCGATCTTTAATAACTTTATTTTTGGTTAAAATCTTAAGACAATTAAAAATATAAATTTTCTATCAAATATGTTTTCTAGTAATTCTAATTTGTCTACCGATTCACTAGGTAAGTTTTGTTTCTGAAGCTAACATAGGACGCTAATTAATTTAATACGTATTTTAATAACAACAACTAGTCATATAATAGAATTCTTTTCGTTAATATTGAAATATCTTCAATATAACCCATACATCCATTTCCCTAAAACCATAGGCAGAAGGCAGAGCATCCAATTTGCGAGACGTGCAACACATGTAGCGAACGCGCCTAAACATCACAATTAACATGGAGCTACATGAATCGAACGCACCGACACACACAGACGCACCGGCCAACCCACCGTCCAATCACAAGCCAGTATTCACGAAACCAACCAATCTGGCGAGTTCCCTCGCCCTCCAATTCATTTCCAGCGCTCCCATTGGTGGGTTTTGTAACGATCGTTTTTTTTCGGAGGGAAAATTTTCGGGTGTTTTATGAAATCTCGTCTCTTCGTAGCTTGTTAGGTATTTCTATATAAGTATTTTATGGTGGATTCTGTTTTTATGTGTCGTATTTATGATAATATTGTTACGGATGGTATGGGACGGAGGATTTTTGCATAATGATCAAGTAATGTTTGAGGGATTTAGAAATAGGTTTACTGTGCCTCTTGTGGAACTCGATTATAAGAATTGCTGGTAGATATTCTTTGTTTACTTATGACGTTTTTAAAAAGATTAAGGTTCTTTATGTACCCATTTAACTTTAGTTTCTTAAATAAGATACCTTAAAAATGTGTTTACAATTTGGTGGATTTTAATGTCTACGTAGTTTTATTTAATCAACATTAATTTCCAATTTTGATGTTTTTCTTGTAATATTTCAAGTTTGTACCTAACCTCATTCATAAATCTATTTGCCCTGAAATTGTGTTCACATGTCCATCAAATTTCATTAAATAATTCACCTTATTACGAATAAATTATAAATTAGTTTATCTGTTTCTAATATCATTAGAAAACAGAGACTTAGGAGAAAGACGGAGACTTAGGACAAGAGAATCATCTGCTACATAATTACTAAAGCTAAGTAATATTTAAAAGATTTTCTAAACCAACTTACATGTATAGTATTCCATCATATTCTGGTTGTATCTATAAGCGGCGGATAAATCCACACCGCCGCCGGCCCTCAGCCCGAAAAGGGCCGCAAAAGTGGCCTTACTCTGCCCCTCCAGTTTGACCACTTTTTACACAACACTTTTAGATAATTCTAAATATGAAATAAAATATATCACAAAAGTGTGCACACTAATAAAGGTTCAATGACGTCATGTTAGAAGTTCCAATTTCAAATTTTGCAATAGTGATGTCACACACGACAAATTCTTTCTTTTAAAAATATTAGTATCATTTCGGTTTTTTATTACACAATTCACTTCACTAATTTAAATGTTAAGAATATTTTTGTTTGACTCGTGCTGTTAGAAATTTATAATGATTGTTAAGATTGCTTTTAATTAAAACTCTTGATTGCGATCTTCTAATTAGACCATCCCCAGAGTCATCTAAAATCGACTAACTTTAAAGTAAGATCGTAACGACTGATTGGTTTTTGCGATTTAAAACTACCTACACAATAAAAAAAAAAACAAAAAAAAAGAACTTTAAAAAACTATCGAAACTGCTTGCTTAATTTCAATGCCCTAATGATTTTACAAAAATAGAGTGGTCACCGTGAAAGCGGCATGAAAATCGGCGCCATGATTGGTCAGTAATGACGATTCGTTTGGAGCAATTTCGCCGGTTTTTCGACGATTTGTACGATTTTCCGGTGTTTGATCACCAGTTTGCCGGTTGAATTGAAGCAGGTGGGGTATAAGCTTTTCTCACGAGAATAGTAATTTTAATAATCGGGGTTCTTAATGAGGATGTTGCGATTAACGCGTACAATTCCGTATTGTTGGTGTTCGTTTTCGAAAGTTCACGAATATCTCGTGGCAGTTTCACTGAGCCCTTTCTTGCGTTTCATCTGTTCGCTTTTAAATGTGCATTCGTTTATTATGTTGAGAAACTTCCCGCCATTTATGTATTATCTAAGTAAGTGTGGTACGAAACTTGCAAGTGTATTTCAATTGTATTATTTTAAAATAAGGCTTTTTATTGCACGAAATCTCTTATCAATCATCTAATTACCGAGTAGATAGTTAAGATGTTAGTACATATACACTTCAATGGCTATTATAGAGCTCTTTCTCGAAGCTATTTGATTTTGTATCAAATTTATGTGATAGGAAGTATTATCGAAATATGTAGACACTTGTATATAAGACGCCATTTTTGATATCAAAACACTCAAATCGAAAAACACTCACTATAGCATATCACATCACGAAAACGTTCACTTCCTGTCGAATTGGCAATAAACAAATAATTTTTAACTCGATTAAAACACGTCTCAATCGAATGCCGGACAAAGCACAGATAACTTAGATACGATTTTGAGGTATATTTTACGGTTGACGGTCATAATCGATCGATTGTGACAGGGGATCAGCTTTCTGTTATGTTAGAACTCCGTGGGATTTATTTTTTTCTTTCTTTTTTTTTGAGTTACGTATGTTGTGCGAATAAGAAATGATTTTCAATATACCTACACATCTTTTATAGCCGTGCTATTATGAGTGAAACTACGTAGATTAATGTTTGTCATTACGCCAAAATGGCTGAACAAATCTAGATGAAATTTGACATATACATCTGTAATTCAAATGAATTGTAACTTCATGTGTGTCTTTTAAGATCAAGACTGTAAATAATTATATAAGACAAATAAACATTTATTATTATTATTTTATTTTATTTATATACTAGCTTACTCCGCGAACTCTGTTCCGCCTTAGAGGCAATAAATAAGAAGATTTTTTTTTACTTAAACCGGATAAAAAGTATCCTATGTCCGTCTCCTGGTTCTAAGCTACCTCCCCACCAATTTTCAGCTAAATCCGTTCAGCCGTTCTCGAGTTATAAGTGGTGTAACTAACACCACTTTCTTTTATATATGTATAGATATTTTTAAAAACATAAAAAAGGATAACGAAAATACATATTTAAAAATATAAGAATTAGTACACCATCGTGTAAATGGACCAAGATACAAGTGGTTATGGCTTCAAGACAGGAACCTCTTCACTATACGCGCCGTGTCAAGGACTGCCCTCTGCATCAGACCCTTATTTCTTTTTTTTTTTAACGTGTGGAAACCCCCTCGGGCCGTCACCCCACCGGGGTTTACGGCGGGGTGGTGTGTTGCAATCGGACCGACTAAAACCACACGGTGTGCCACTCTGCGCCTGAGATAGGAGGGATCCGGGAACCGCTGCTATTACGACATCCAGATCTTCTGCATCAGACCCTTGATCCAACCTTCTAGCGTTCTTCTTATTCTTATTAATAACCTCCAAAAGCGTTAGAACCTTTAGATATATCTAACAAAACACTATTTATATATAAATGAATTTAAATTTTGAGTATGTCCCTCTTTTAGACCACGAAACTTGGTTCAAAACGTATTTTAAAATTATAATTATACGGTTAACATTAAATATCCATTACTTATTAGTATATTTTTATTAAGGTAGTAGAGCCACGCTGATTTCAGCACGAGCGGGCCGGCTCGACCGGGGCAGTACTACCCTCCCACAGACGACCAACCTAAAACGCCAGCATCCGTGCTGTCGTGTTTCGTTGGTGAGTGCGGGCCATTGATGCAAGGGTGACAGTTATCGTGATAACTATGTGAGGCCTACACTGCCACGATGACTGTCATGCCTTTTACGTTCCCAAGCGGGATGTGAAAAAGCATCTCACTAGGCCGCCATAGTGTGGGGCACCACACCGCATTGTCTGCATGAGTATGGTGACCACAACTCTTTGGATTCTATCAGGCAGAGTAGAGTCACTTTGGCAGGCTCTTCATAAAAACTAATGAAACCAATATTGTGTATGTAGGTATTTAGTGAGCTAGAATATACACTGATTAACAGTAGGTATAGCTCTCGTTATTAAGAGATATACGAATTTAGGTATATTAAATTTTCGTTTGCATTTAATCTTCGTATGGTGATGGATTCAGAGAACAATGTCACCACCATTGTTCGTCCCATAGCTATCTTAAAAAGCGAGTAAGGGAACGCAAGACAACATCACTACAAGAGAAAGAAAGCTTGAAACAAACCCTGTACCAACCAGGTCAGCGTGGTATAGTAGGCCAAAACCTCCTTGCTAAGGAGAGGCCTACGTCCAGTAGTGGACTGGTAAAAGCTATTGCTGATAATAAAGCCTTAAAATCTCATAGTAAAGTAACTCTCCTTGTGGTAACGGATTAAGAATACAGAGGTCTCCATCCTTACGCTTCTCATGGGTGTTATTAAAGGCGACTAAGGGAACAAAGTATGCAAGACAACATCATTACAAAGAGAAGGAAAACTTGAAACAAACTCTATTCTAAGAGGCTAGCGTGGTATAGTAGGCCAAAACCTCCTTGCTGGGGAGAGGCCTTGAGAATGATGATACTCCTGTGTCTGTTTACTTAAGTAAATGTACCTTATAAATACCGATAATTAAGTTTTTTGCCGCGACTTTGTTTGCATTAATGTCTTCTAAAAGTAACCTATTTACTGATTCACACTGTGATCAATGTGTAGAGCCAATTTGATCCAGATCAAATATGATACTGGGGTTGAAGGAAAACGCAATAATATTACTTTTCACGTTAGATTTTGGCGACAATACAATGTTACGCTTAGTTTAGATTTACAAGTATAGATAATTTTAGAGAGCGCCCCATTTAATAATTTAAAAATAATAGTAAATTTGAGTACCTATTCTTATAACCAATAATTATCACAATATCGGGTAATGACTCAAAATAAAAACACTTAAAAATTGTCTTTGGTTTTAACGCGCCAATATCTAAAAGTACTAAAGAGATTAGAACAATCCCCTTATAAGCTATGTAACATCACTTTAGACCCTAGAAGCGCAGCAGTAATCATAAATACGCATGAAATTGCATGAGATTAGACGTTATAAAATACATGGAAATAGTTAAGTCCAATTCACACGCAGTACTAATACGAGTATATCGATATTTGATATCAGATCTCCGATTTATAGGTATCGGTATTACATGCAAGATTATTTTACATAACATATATATACTGGTTGTAAAAGATCGAGACAGGTGGGGCGGATACTTTTGTGTCGTGGATATCGATTGCGTTGGGACTAAGTTGCTTCCAGCAGCTAAATACATACGTATTTTTCTTAACATTATATGGTATATAAGACGACATATCAGACCTCTAATACTTTTGCTTTGCCTTCGTTATTTAGTAAGTTATTTTTACTTTATTTTAAATTTTATAAAAGAAGAATATAACTGTGGGATATGGTGTTGTTTAGATAAAATACTAGTAAAGTATTTATTTCAAAGACAAGCGCAATCAAAAATTATAATTAATGTTAAAACTATGGAGTTCATGTCACCTCACTATTCACAGAGATATAATCACTTTTTTTTAATATCAATCACCAATTCCAAATTTAAAATTCGTAGAATTCTCAAATTAAAAATATCTGGCCACTAATAAAAAAAAATTCAAGTTTTTGACGTTTAGAATCACCTTCAAAATCGTCACAGTAATTCCACGAACGATTATAAATCGTGCAAAAAATCGCAAGGTGTCGTGATAGAATCGCGTGTTGTGTCGTGTCACATTGGACGACGAACCGCGCGACGGTCGCGGGTACACTGCCGGCACGTGTCGGGACGCTCCGAATTCTACCCCAAGGGGCGACATGCGAATTTGGTGGCCATCTTTGATACAATTTTCAAACAAAACTATGAGTTTCTAACTACTTTTTTATTAGAAATTTTATTATGTCTTTTAGAAAACATTGTAAATATTAAAATAATCTATGTACGCTTATTTTCGAAAATAATGCTTTAGTTAAGTTGCACTTAACAATACGTTATAAATTCGCATATCAATGTAGCTACTTCCCCTGTTCAAATGATCATAGACATTTTTTTTAAACTTTATTCATAAACAAAAGTTTGAAGTCAAATTTAACTTAGGTACTCATGACATTGTTGTGTTAGTATAAAACTGTGTATTTTGGATGACAGTTCTTTAACTTTACATCTTGAAGTTGATCAGATCATGAAGTCTGAAGGTTGATAGTGATCTTCGAAGGTTACTAGAAAACCCCTTGAGTTTTGTTCACGTCTTTTGGACAGATTACATTGACTCGGTAATATTAGTCTTATATAATAATATGTACGATGTCGAATGGTGTCCTTAAAATGGGAAAAGGCGAAAGGACGTCAAATCGAAAGGTGAGAGGATGATTTGTAGAAAGTATAGAGAAGAACAGCTTGAGAAAGGGAAAGAACCGCGTGAGGTTTATTACGAAAGACAACCTGACAAAATGGCTTCAAAAAACATATGTTTTTTAATACTGTTTTAAACTCAAATAAAGATTTAAGAAAATTATTTTAAACAAGTTTTTTTTTTTTAAAAAAGGCAACGCCCGCACTAGGTACAAATCCTGTGTCGCGGGGGACTTTACAAACATACAAGAAACGGACACAAAGACACCCAGACTCAGAACAACAATTTATGGATCACACAAAGTGTTGTCCCATGTGGGATTTGAACCCACAACACTCAGCGCAGTAGTGAGCGGCGTGGTGACCGCTTAAACCGCTAGATCAGTATATAAAGTTGTCCGAGTGGTGACGGCTGAAGAATACATAGTGCCATAATCCCCTATGGATTCCATAGGTATCGTAAAATGCGATTAAAGGAACAAGCTACGCAGGAAAATATCACTGTAAAAGAAAGGAAAACTTGAAGAAACTCAATATCAACTCGTATTTCCAGCGTGCTATAGGCAAAACTGAAACTTATGTCCAGCAGTGGACTGTTAAAAGCTATTGCTGATGATGTAAGCTAAAATCTGTCAGTGAATAAAGATGAAAAATAGGTGATCATAGATCTATATTACTTCTGTGGGTGTTACCAATGCAGTGTCCAATTAACGCAGTGTAGGGTAAATCTTGTTAAGGGGCCCTTGGATTCTCTTAGGTTATCAATTTTTTTTTTTTTTTGTAGCTTCCGTGTTGTCGTGTTTCGTTGGTGAGTGTGAGACCGGAGGCCCATTGATGCAGGGGTGACAAGTATCGTGGTAACTGTGTAAGCCTTACACTGTCACGATGATTGTCATGCCTTTTACGTCCCCAAGCGGGGTGTGAAAAAGCATCTCACTAGGCCGCCATAGTGTGGGGCACCATACTGCATTGTCTGCATTTGCAATGAGTATGGTGACCACAACTCATGAATTTTATTCATGCTTTCCATCAGTCAGATTAAGAGTTACTTTGGCAGGCTCTTAAGATAAAAAAAAGATTTCTTGATGTACCCTGACCCTAGAAGCAACTTGTATATCATATCAATAGATACGAACTCTGTATTTTTTAAGTGGGCAAAGATCAACTTACATTTATCTTATATTTTTTTTTTTGAAGGCAACACCCGCATTAGGAATATATGCTGTGTTGCGGAGGATTAAAAAATATACAAGAAATGGACACAAAGAACACACAAACTCAGAACAACTATTTGTGGATCACACAAAGTGTTGTCCCATGTGGGATTTGAATCCACAACACTCAGCGCAGTACAGAGCGGCGTGACGACCGCTTAAACCACTACGTCATCCGTGCAATTAAATTCTACTTAATTTTTACAAAGTCACTTAATTTCTACCTATAGTTTCAGAACGAGTACTGCCTACGTCACTACCCCTCCTCCCCGTCCCTCTCTTCCTCGCCCCCTTTTATCTATACAATGATAACGACTGCTATCACCATTTTAATAAAATTATATTCCGTGGTGATTACCGATGGGGCTTACGGTGTAATTGATCGTTAGGTTTATAGAAAGAAGAATTTATTTTTACTAGTTTTTACCCGTAGGTTTACTTGCATGAAAGACGCAAGAGTTTCACAGAAATTATTGTTACTCTTGCCTGATTCAAAACTAGGTAGAGCCTTATATATATTTCTGAATCATCATCATCTCAGCTAAAGGCGGCCACTGCTGGTCATAGGCCTCCCACAAGTTTCTCCACAACAATAGGTCTTCTTGCGGCCTTCATCAGGTCTTTGGACCTTAGGAAGTCTAACAACACAGCGTGTTCCAGTAATCGATCGCCACTCCTGAACTTCAGTCCCCCCATTATTTGTATTATAGAAAAATTACACCAAGACACGGAACAAATGATCGTGCTTATCAAGCAGTATTAATCTTGGATGGGAATCAAACCCATCACCTTCTGGATTAACAGTCAGAGTCACCAACCGTTAGACCAACAAGCCAGTGTAAATCTGAAATCGAAGTTTCGTACGTACGTGTTGACAAGTCAAACTTACAGATAAAATAGCTTATGTTTCGGGGACAAGCAAGCCAGAGATATTCATTAACTACTCTCTTCTGTCTTCTCTCTATAGTTACACAGAGGCTATTCTTAAACAAGTTCTTCGGGGGTCCTTCACCAAATGACAGATTACTGGTCAGTACCATGCCACTTCCTGGTGCACTGAATGTTGTGCGTTCGAAGTCTACATGAGACAGCGCATAGTGTTATCTACAAATTGATGTTCTGTGTCTGGCTGCTTATATCCGTTAGTGATGATGAATTTAAAATCCTCTGGAAAATTCCTAAAGTAGAAGTTGTTTTTAAAGAAAACACAATTATTTTCTATTTAACTCTACCAACAGATGCTTTTTTTAAAACACATCTCCCGAACTAAGAATATAATATGTCATCATTTTCATCATCTCAACCAAAATACGTCTACTGCTGGACATAAGCCTCCCCCAAGGTTCTCCACAACAGTCGGTCCCGTGCCGCCCGCATCCAGCAGCTTCTCGTGACCTTCATCAGGTCGTCGGTCGTCTCCTCCTTCCTGATGCGATCACGCAATGTGATTTGCATAAATGTTGTTCCATGTAGTTTGAACCCACAACACTTGGTGTAGTAGAAAACGGCGTGGCGGCCACTTAAACCACTACGATATCGATGCAGTAATGTTTCTTCGTTGTATTTTTAAGCAAAACTATTTAAAAACAGACGAAAAAGGGGTAATATCACCTGGTATTATTATATTTTATGGTGGTAATATGAATGCACGGATATGTATGAGTTGTATGTATGTGTATCATACATGTATGTGTTATATATTTGTGTTTATGTAAGTATATTTGCTTATTTACGGTCAAACTAGTCTATATATACTAAATCCTCTGTCAATTACTTCTTATTCTTAAGTGCACCTATCTCATATCTTCTCTGCATCACCCAATCGGTTGACTGGCAGAAAATGCCTTAGGCATCAAGTCCGCTGATGCATGTATTTGTGCATAAAGTTGTAAATAAATAAAAAGGACTTCCAATCACTTGTGACTCCTGAACTGACAGTTCTATGGGTAGCTCGTGATTGGCTACCAGTTCAATTGATTTTACTTTAATATCAGTTTTTCCACGGAGCGGTTGGCATCAGACCTTCGCGACCTTGAGGGCAAACTGAATTCGAAGTTGAACAGTATATTTGAGGACTCTGACTTCCCAACAACGATTGTCATAGATGTATAGACAAACGGAACCGACGGGTTAACGTAGTCTCCGAACACGACCTTGAAAAACCATTAATCTGCCATACTCCGGGCTTTTAATAAAAATTTATTAGTAGAAAAACCCAACAACAATTTGACCCGACCTGGAAATTGAACTTGAGACCCCTTGATTGACAGTCGCAGACATTATGACTGCACGATTGGCTTAGTGGTTTAAGCGGTCGCCACGCCGCTCTCCACTTCGCTGAGTGTTGTGGGTTCAAACCCTACATGGGACAACACTTTGTGTGATCCACAAATTGTTGTTCTGAGACTGGGTGTTCTTTGTGTCCGTTTCTTCTATGTTTGTAAAGTCCCCCGCGACACAGGATTTATTCCAAATGCGGGCGTTGTCTTTTTTTAAAAAAAAAAAAAATAATAACCACTAAATCAACGCGACCATCTCTTCGTTTATCGCATAATATAAAATAAAGAACTGCTTAACCACTCCAGACCAAGTCAAGCGTGACGATATGACGTACCTTTGATATTGATAGATAATAGCTATTAGTGTTGTAGTCGGTTAATGCATGAGGTATTGTGTATGTGATTAATTGATCGAACCTAATAGTCTACTGAACGTCTTTGTACCTTTCGTCTACTGAGCATCAGAACTTGAGACGAAAATGACATGAGTTTTTAGAAATATTTTATCATTTTTCGAGTCTTAAAAACAGTTTTTGAAGTGAAACACAACCAAAAAGACATGCTATAGTGCCATCTACCGAAGACGCATCAAACTACGGAACAACTATTAATCCTGTATCGCGATATAGAAATTCTCGCGGCGATTAGTATACACGCAACTTCTCAACCTCAGCCCTTGGGTCGCAGCCCACCAGGTTTGATCACCTCACCTGGTAGAAAGATCCTCCCTTGATTATGGAGGAACATGACACCCGTTCCCTGTACAGGTAGGTTGGGATGGAGGGGTGAAGTCATGCAGGTCGTCATCGCCAGCTGTGAACGCATAGATATACAAATATTCAGTTTGTGGATCACACAAACTGTTGCCATATCTCAGAATCGAATCCCCAACATACAGAGTAGTCGTAAAATGTGTAAGTGTGCGGAAGGTGATTGGTGTAGTGGGCCGTGTGACTCAGCGTTTGACATGTCGTGTCGGACGTTAACCAGTACAGTAAAACACTGCCATTATTCTCATTGGTAGCAAACGGTACCTAATTTGTCTCTTCTCGCGTTTCGGTGGTTTCCATTAGTGTAATATAATACTAATAAACAGTGGAAACATCACACACATGACTGTCTGATCCCAAACTAAGTAAAGCCTGTACTATGATAACCAGATTGCTGGTAAATATGCTTACATATTTTCAAATGCTACAAATCAACTACACCCAAACACAGAACGAATGATAGTGCTCATCACGTAATATTTATCCTGGATGGGAATCGAACCCATAACCTTCTGTTTTAGTAGTCGGGATCACTAACCACTGGACCAACAGGCCGGTGCAAATTTGGAATCGAAGTTACTACTGTAAATTAAATTTAAAAAGTCAAGCAAAAGTGTGTTAAAAAGTCAAAATTACTGAGTTTTTTTAAGAGCCTGCCAAGGAGACTCTGTTCTGCCTGATAGAAAGTGTGAATAGAATCCAAGAGTTGTGGTTACAATACTTATTGCGAATACAGGCAATGCAGTTTAGTAACCCACACTATGGTGGCCTAGCAAGGGCGTCACCAAGGGGTGGGGGGGCAGGCAGGGGCAGCTGCCTCCTCCTAGAGTTTCTAAAGTTGCCAAATGTAGTGCAACCAAAATCCTAAGTCTTTGAGTTATGAATTCACCAATTCCATTTCTAATATTCCGTACGCTCAACTACGCTCTCCTCTATTGTTGAAGCGGGAGAGGGGAGAAGCAAGGAGAATGAGAAAAGTATGAATTGTGGTACGTAAAGTCAACTTGCCCCCCCTAGGGCATCGGGTGGCGACGCTCTTACGGCCTAGTGAAATGCTGTTTCACGTCCCGCTTGGGGACGTAAAAGGCATGACAGTCATCGTGACAGTGTAAGGCTTACACAGTTACCACGATAACTGTCACCCCTGCATCAATGGGCTCCGGTATTTCGACAATTTCATCATTTTCATCAACAAACAGACCAGATATTTACTATTCTCTTGCTTGTGCAGTCTCAAGTTCACACTGTACGCAATTCTTATTATCATGGTTTTAACGCAATTATATGGATATCCATGGTTCATTAGGAGACATGTCTTGTCTAGAAATGATTTGTTACGATAATATATAATATTATTTGTATAGAGTCAAACGAGTTGATCATTCACCTGATGGTAAGTGATCACCGTCACTTTTACAACTCAAATATTAATTATGTTTTGTCGTATATTTAGTAAAGAGACACACGAACGACACAAAAACACCCAAATCTCAAACAGTAATTTCTGGATCACACAAAGTGTTGTTCCACATGGGGTTCGAACCCACAACACTCAGTGTAGTAGAGGACACTATGGCGAGTGTGGGTCACCATACTGCATTGTCTGCATTTGCAATGAGTATGGCGACCACAACTCTTGGATTCTGTTCATGCTTTCCATCAGGCAGAGTAGAGTCACTTTGGCAGGTTCTTAATAGAAAGAAAGAAATTATATTTCTTTGGTGTAAGAAGATAAAAATCTTTCGAAAAATTTCTTCTTCGCGTTACCCTATGTTTGTAGAGAAAACGACACTAATAATAGGAATAATGGTGTTTAATACATTGAAAGAAAGTTTTAATATAACGCAATATCTATTTAAATAAATATCGCGCCAAAATAAGTATAATTTCAGAACTAAAATGTTGACTAGCTAATTTCATGGTGTCGGTTTTTCGTGACCGTGTCGGTATTTCGTGACGGTGTCGGTTTTTCGTGACGGTGTCGGTTTTTCGTGACGGTGTCGGTTTTTCGTGAAGGGGTGCGCACGCATCTTAAAAATTAAAAAAAAATGCTTGCTTAAAGTTACTTCTTCCGTTTCCTCGCCATTTGTCAGAGTAAGTCTTAGTAAGGAAGTGGCAGGTGAACAAGAGATTTTCCATCGAATTCGCTAATAGACCAAAAACATCGTTGCTGCCGAGTTGTACAGGTTCGATTCCCACTCTGTCACACTTTGTTTGACTCTAGATGAGACTGTATTTCAGATTTAGCGGTGTATAGGCCCAAGAGTCCTAACGTGATAAGCTAATGTCAACCTTATGTAGTTAGAATGAAGGACGATATTACTGGTACGAAACTGTGTTTCCATTTGTAATTAGGGATTTGATGAAAAGCCTCAGTTCCTTTAAAACAATCTTCTTTTTAATTAAAACTTATACAAAATTAGTCAAATAAAAATGAGTCATAACACAAGACGTTAAAGTCGTAAATGGAATGACGCATCAATTACTTTTGGGGGTCAATTCTAGTGTATGTACCTATGATGTAACTAATTTGAAATCTAAATGGTTTTTCCTCTCTGAATCATCTGGTACATTTTTTTTCTGCTACTTTGATTAGTTTAAACTACACTATACGATTATATATAATAAAAATATTATAAAACTACGTAATACAGATTTTAAATATGTGAAGTGTTCTTAAGAAACTGGGTTTTGGTTCACACCAACCACATTGTGGAACATGTTTGACACACCGAGAGTGAGTTGAGCCAAGTTTACTAAACTCACGCTTGCTCCCCATAATAGTCATCAAAGAACTGAATGAATATGACTAATAGGATACAAATAAATCTATTTTAATCCATGCGCAAATACTTTTAATAAAAAAGTTGTTTCCTGTTGTACATAATTTTATAAGTATCGGATACTTAGTGATTTAATTCATTAAAAACATGATCCTGCAATTACTATAATTACGTAAATAATAAAGTCTGTTATTAATTTTTGAAAAGCAAATTTTATACCTACTGAGATAAGTACACTATATACACTGTACATTTACATTCAAAAATAAATAGGTCTAAAATATATTGTAATTAGATTTTTATACAAGTTTCCAAAATGGTATATATGAATGAACAGAATAAACCCCAAAATGTTTCTAAAGAGAGTGCTTATCAAAGAAAAATAGATCTAAAACTCGACACGATAAAGTTCATTTTTCGATGCACATCAATTGAATATTTGTCAATGTTTGGAAAGTTTTGGGGCATCAAAGCAAAGTATTGTAAGTAACAAATAAAAGAATTTTGTGGAGTCGGTAGAGATACCAAATCTGACATATGTGATCATGGTGTGTGTATGTGTGTTGTCATGCGTCGAAAAGAGTTTTCAAAAGGACATATATATACATACAATTACTAAGAAAAATTATGTTCGAAAATAAATTTAAATTGTTGGTACCACAACTTTTTTTTGTGGCTTTTGATTACTCTCATTTTCTTCATTAGTGAAAAAAGGATATTATAGAAAAATTTCATTAAAATATCCATAATCTAGCTTGGAATACGTATTTAAAAATTGTAAATAAAACTGTTATACACACATATCTATACAAAAACAAATAAAATTAATTCTCAGACGTTATCGGTCAGAATTTATAGATCATTTTCGTTTCAAAGAGAATATTTGCTAAGGTTCAAAATGGAATGTAAAGTAATACGTCACATCTCTTAGAAGTGATTGACAACATAATGGAAACTGCGCAGAACTATTGTTTTTCATAAGTTATATATAGATAGGTAAGTATTCTTTATTATATTGCACACTGTATCTGAGAAACATATAACACAGAGTACAAATAAAAAACAGTGGTACAATGGGTGACTTTATCGCAGTCTGCGATCTCTCCAGGTAACCTTTAGATAAATCATTCTATATAGTTATATGTAGTTTATGTATAATGACACATACATATTTATGAATACACGTTCATACACTTACATATAAATATACATTAATGAATACATAGACATATCTACACATGTTACATGCTACAGAAATAAACAGTGATCCTTGATGAGTTTCTTAAAAGTATTCATTGTTCGTGCCCACCTTATGGTTTGTGTTTAGAAGATCCACAGGCGTGCAACTTACATTGTGAAAGGTTTATTAGTAAAAGATGTGGAGTGTGTTGGCATTTCTAAGATTCGTTTTTCCGAAGGCCTTAATATTTGATCTCATTTTGAAAAGGTAATTATTATTATTTTTTGCAATGAAAATAAACTAATTAATCATATATTATTTAAAATATTGAAGAGACAATGCCCGCATTAGGAACACATTCAGTGTCGCGGGGGACTTTAGGAACATACAAGAAACAAACACGAAAACACCCGTACTAAGAACAACAATTTGAGAATCACATAATGTGTTGCCTCATGTAGGGTTTGGACCCACAATAGTCAACAAAATATAGAGCAGTGTTGTGAGCTGTGAATTCACTACGCCATCCGTGCAGTCGAGTTATCTGTTTATTGATAATTAACACGAATTTTGCCTATTTAATGTAATTTGATGTTACTCATTGTTAGAATTAATGAATTTAAAGTACACAGAAACATATGTATTGATGACTTTTGATGTGCAATAAATTTTTACCAAACAAGACAATTATCGTTGATGTAATTTAATAATTTAATAATAATAATTTCTTTATTGACCCAAAGGATGCATACAATTTACGTGCAAGCCCTGATTCTCAAACTAGCGTGAACTGTATGTTGGGAATCAGTTCCTTCCCAAAAAACAATGATACAATAATCCTTTACAATTAGCAAATGTATCATTCATACACAGAAGTGTTGAAACATATTTACATAATAAATTTTGTTAATTGTGTGTATGGGTGTGTGAATATGTGAGTGTGTGAGTGTGCGTGCGTCCATGCATGTGTGTGTTTGTGTGTGTGTGTGTGTGTGTGTGTGTGTGAGTGTGTTTATGTGTTGATACATAGTTTAAAAACACCCGTATGTTAAATGCTTATGTTATAAATATTGGTTAAGAAGAAGGTAGGCAGAGTTAGTTAGCATGTCTACAAACAATGCCAACGTATTTATGACCACAGGTTAATATGAATGGTACAAATCGGTCGGAGCCTTTGTAAGAAGCAAGCCTGTGAACGGTCTAAGAAGGTTCTGAGTTCCTGGAAGTGGATTGGCTCATATTTATTAAGGCCATTTGTGACCGTTATTGAGTTTAAACGCAGAAATTAAAGTCCACCACTAATACCAACAACACCAATATATTGGTACTGGTAATATTTGTGGCAGACGTTGACTTTTGAATGCGTGTTTGCAAGCACACGTGCTCTTGGTTCGATTCTCAATCCAGTTAAACAAATTATAACATGAAGTTTGTTTTAATTTTTGATTTTAATTTGAAATTTGAAAAATTTTTTGTTATATTATAATTAACTGACACAAACAACTAAAAGGCAAATATACATACATATATAAAATCACACTTGGTCCACCAGAGAGGAAGGTAATGCATATTAAACGCTCACTGTTCGCCATGTACTGAAGCAAAACGTGTAATAATCATCTGCTAACATATACATGGACATGCGTAAAGCAATAAAACGATAAATAAATTACAATTTGATTTACACGTCTTTAGAACGCGCATTAACAGATCCAATATCATAAATATTCACGATAAATGATTAACGACAAAACATAAATTCTGAACGTATAACCTTTTCCTTCACATCTACCAATGTTTTAAAACGAGATTACTTTCACCGGATTCGCCAAAATCAACTCTATAACTTATGAGGTAAGATTGAAATCATACTAACAGTAAACGATGTAAAGACTTTTCAAGCACAGAATACAATTCGATAATACGGTAGAATCGCGACCTTATCTTCTTAATCGTAAGGTTGGATTTTGTATAATTCTTAGAAATAATATGACCTTTTGTTATGAATAAACAATTAGTGCTTACAGACAAATTTATTCTGATTGGTGGCTGTCAAAATTTGAACAAGGCGTTCTAATCGAGCGGAACGTGTGTCATACAGTTGTCTCTTTCGCGCAAATGAGTTTTAGGGTACCTTCACCTTAAAACATTTTGGTGAGTGGTTCCGTATAAATTTAAGATTTTAAAATTAGTGGTTTTTTTTGTTTTGCTAGTATATTCTATTTTTAACTTACATTTTCTTTAATATATATTTCTTTTTCGTTAAAGACGGATTGATAATCATATCCACTCCATACTTGTGTTCCGTTAACTGTCGTATAGTCTAGTGGTAAGTGATTATAACTAAGCCAAAGGTCGCGGGTTCGATTCTCGCGGAACCTCAGTAATTCACAATACGTAAATTTTACGTAAAGGAAAATATAAGTATGTTTGATCACCTGACTCTGCCTAGTTTGATATTAGACTGTTTTAAAAAACGAAGATGTCTCTAAAAAACTGTGTATAAGCTATGTATAATAAGTACTAAGTATAATAAAAACTCGATAATAATTGAAACATGTTTAACTTCCTGTGGGTCGCAGGTTCGATCCCCGACGCGGAACTAATTGTGATGACTCGACACACCGCTACTGGTTTAGGGTATTTTTGTGAGAAACAACACAAATTGACTTTATTGTGTTTTTAAACATAATTTAAGAGGGTCTACTTACACTTTGTAGGGGTTAGCCAACTTCAAAAAAAGAGGAGTATAATGTACATGTTATTTGTGTATTTCTATTTTTATCACGAGATAAAGAGATTTATGTAATTATTTATAGTTTTATTTTAAATTATTTAATTAATTTATCTGTGGGGTGACGGATTAAGAATACAGAATGTCACTACCCCTATTCATCCCATGGGTGTCGTAAGAGGCGACTAAGAGAGCAAACTATTCAGGACAACACTGCTGCAGAGAGAAGAAAAACTTGTAACATTTTTTTTTTTTTTTTTTTTTTTTTTTTTTTTTTTTTTTTTTTTTTTTTTTGGGTTGTTTTATCGAAATCGGACCGACTAAAACCACACGGTGTGCCACTCTGCGCCTGAGATAGGAGGGATCCGGGAACCGCTGCTATTACGACATCCAGAACAAACTCTATACCAACCCGTGTGTAGCGTGGTATAGTAGCTAAAATCTTCTTTCTGAAAAGAGATGTATGTCCAGCAGTGGACTGTAAACGCTGTTGATAAGTTAGAAATTAAATTATTATCAAAACTGGTCAGATTAAGAAATAATTACAAATATCTACTTTCATGTCTTATGTCTATCTGTTTATGACAACACCGCTGCAAGGAGAAGGGAAACTTGAAACAACCAACCCGGCCAGCGTGGTCAAAACCTCCTTGATAAGGACAGGCCTATGTCCAGCAGTGGACTGTAAAAGGCTGTTGATGATGACGATGAAGCAATAGTTTGTTTTTATTCCGTAAATATGCCTTAAAAAGCTTTAAAAATGCTAGTTATCACTTAAAACGGGAATAGCCATAAGATGTTCCCACTCATAGATCTCGTACGTGATCACGCGCAGGTCTGTAACGGACACCTCTGACCGCAGCCACATCCTTGAGAACCTGGCGTTTGAGATGGTTTTTATTTCTTATTTGTTTGACAAAAACAATTGTGTTTAACTTGTATAGAATTTATTTATTTCAGCCGTTTGACACAACGCCATCTAGTTTCAAACTAAGCAGAGCTTGTACTATGGGTACTAGACAACTTATATAAATACATATATACTTATTTTTGACTTAAATTCCGAAAAAAAAATTGCAGATCATACAAACATTTGGTCCGATATCAGAATTGAACCTGAGACCTCAAGCACAGCAGTCGCATGCTTTACGACTGCGCCACTGAGACATGATTACATTGATAAAAAAATATGATATCGTAAATAAACAACACGGAAGGAGAATAAGACATACAAGGGTTCACACCTTCCAACTCTTAAACCTAAGGGACAGCATCCGTGCTGTCGTGTTTCGTTGGTGAGTGTCAGACCGGAGGCCCATTGATGCAGGGGTGACAGTTATCGTGTGAGTCTTACACTGTCACGATGACTGTCATGCCTTTTACGTCCACAAACGGGGTGTGAAAAAGCATCTCACTAGGCCACCATAGTGAGGGTCACTACTGTATTGTCTGTATTTTTGGACTCTATCAGGCAGAGTAGAGTCAGGTAGGCTTTTAAAACAAAAAAAGTGACTAGCGTTAGAAGCCTATGAGTGATGGTAGTCGAAGTGACTACTAATGTTACAGACCCATGGGCTCATGGTATGCACAACTGGGTTGAAGATTCATATAAGACTGGTCGGTGCCCGCGATTTTGTTTATGTAAAAACTTATCTTTGTTTCTTATAATAACCATTTTTACGACATAAAATCTATTTAAGTGATGCGTCAAAATCGTTTAAGCAGTTTAAGTGTAACACTCGGACATACAAGCAGAAACAATTGCATACTAATATGGATTATTTAGACACTGGATACATTATATTGTATATTATAAAATATGTGGTAAACAAGTATTCAGGCTACAAAATAGTATTTGTTCTCTCCCTATTCACTCACTAGAACCTGTAGATTCTAATCACTGATAGAACACAACACTATTGTTCCGGTGCCTTACCCACGATCTTCAAGCCGCACCCTTAATCCCATAATGGAGCAGAAATCTGCTGTGTCTCAGAGTGAACAAAAAATACTATACCGCCATGTTTTGGTACAAGAGGAAAGTAATCGTAACTGACTAACTAACTGACTAATTATGAGGAAAATCCTTTTTTCTTTCAGGGGGGGTGCGTCTACATCCACACATACTATTTACCAATATACTCGTGAATGTTTTTCTATAGAAAATAAATTGAAACATGTGTTTTTCTATGTGTTTTCTTTTCTGCTAGAAAGGTGTAAGTGCACCTCTTGTACCCTCCCTCCGACGCCCATGCCTTTAAGTTTCTAAATACATCCATAGTATAAACAAATTACTCGTAGATACACCACAAAATGATAGCTCTCTTCACATGTGTGGGAATCGAACGCGTTACTTCTGTATTAGCAGTCACAATCACTAACTATTAGACGAACAAGTACGTCATATTATACTAATTATGAAAAATAGTCCAGTTTTAGAGATAAAAGCATTTAAACAAACAAACAATCAAATGTTAAAACTTCATTTGTGTACCGATATATTTCCAAGGTATCTATAATACGTCATCATCAACAGCCTCTAACAGTCCACTGCTGGACATAGGCCTCTCCTTAGCAAGGAGAATTTGGTATACTATACCATGCTGGCCAGATAGGTTGGAATACGATTTGTTTTAAGTCTGGATGTCGTAATAGCAGCTGTTCCCGGATCCCTCCTATCTCGAGCGCAGAGTGGCACACCGTGTGGTTTTAGTCGGTCCGATTCCGACACACCACCCCGCCGTAAACCCCGGTGGGACGACGGCACGCGGGGGTTTCCCGAAAAAAAGGATTTGTTTTAAGGTTCCTTCTCTTTGCAGCCGTGTTGTCCTTGAATTTTTTTCTCCATTACTCGCGTCTTACGACACTCATGGAACGACTAGTGTTGGTGACACACCATACTCTTAACCCATCACCAGACAGAAACACCACAATGTCTAAATAACGGAGGTAAACATATATTTTTTTATTTTACAATTTCTTTCTGATCTTTGAACCGTCGTTGAGTTTAAATAGTTTTGGACACTTTCTCTTCGTCTTATATAAATAAGAGTTTTTGGTTAAAGTATTTTAAAAAGAAAAAAATCGACCACTTGTCTTACAAAACTGTTCATTTCTTTTTAATTTCCTCTGAAGCTATTTATAAAATCTCTACGAGTGACCACAGACAACTATCTATGGAGATTGGAGAGTTACCAATACTAGAACACCTCACACCTCATCAGCACATGTTCGTGTTGTCCGTGTGGTGACGGATTAAGAATACATAGTGTTACCACCCCTATTCATCCCGTGGGTGTCGTAAAAGGCAACTAAGGGACCAAGTATACAAGACAACATCATTACAAAGAGAAGAAAAACTTGAATCAAACCCTATTGCAACCCGTCTGGCCAGAGTGAAATAGTAGGCCAAAACTTCCTTGCTAAGGAGAGGCCTATGTCCAGCAGTGGACTGTAAAAGACTGTTGATAAAATATGTTCTAGAAAATGTAAGTTAATAATTATAATTTGACACAACTCACACACGGCTGTCTGATTCTAACCAAAGACAGAGCCTGCACTATAATAACCAGACAGCTCATAAATATACAAGAAAAATTACACCCAAACACAATACATTATCGTACTCGCAAAATTACTTGTCCTGGGTAAGAATCGAACCCACGATTTAATAAAAAACAGTAGTTATTAAAACATTAACACAGTTTGATTTGTTTTTTCTTTGCTTTGCCAGCCTTATGCTCATTCAGTGAAACAACCACCAAAGTACCAACGATGCTCTGTGACACTGTGGTATCACTTGAATCAACCTGGCTTGTATTTAAGCACAAAAAAGCTATCAGCATCAATATCAACAGCCAGCTCACTGCTGGACATAGGCCTCTCTTTAGCACGGAGGTTCTGGTCTGTTACACCACGCATGCCAGATCGATCGGTATAGGGTTTGTTTGTTTTCGTTTTTTTTTATTTACAGCCTACCAAAGTGATCTGCCTGATGGAAAGCATGAATAGACTCCAAGAGCGGTGGTCGCCATACTCACTGCGAATGACGACAGTGTAATATTGCGACCCACGCTATGGCGGAATTTTGTTAGCTTGGGGACGTAAAAGGCATGACAGTCATTGTGACAGTGTAAGGCTTACACAGTTACCACGATAACTGTTACCCCTGCATCAATGGGCCTTCGCTCATTTTTATGTAGAGATATTTTCTTGAATAATTTGTGCCCTAAGTTATTTCGTACCACTCACACGTGATGAACAGGGGTGGTGACGCATTATTAATCCATTATCACAAGGGTTGAAAAGCTCATTAACCTCATTTATATAAGTTGGGCAAAGAATTCCTTAACATTTGAATCTACCATCCCGCGCAAACATGTTACGGGAGTTCTTGTGACGGATGCTACTGGAATTTACTGGTTACAAGAGTCACTTGTCACACATCCAATGAATCCCTGTCGGTGGTAAATGCCATGTTTCCGGAGATGATACCAGACGAGGTGACATACGATGGCCACCCAGAAGTCCAGATCTGTCCCTAGTAGACTTCTTTTTATGGGGTTATTTAAAGAATCGTGTCTACATCGATAAACTAAACACACTATGTCAATTAAAAGAAAAAATCAGCGATGAGATCTCGCGGTCTCGTTATCGACGAGTATTCGAAAATTCGATGCTCGCTTAGAAGAGTGCGAACGTCGAAACGGTAGTCATTTACACAATGTAATTTATAAAAAATAAACTTCAACTAATTAGCTTTCTTGTAAATAAACAATTTTTATAATACATCTAATTGTTATTTTTATATGATTTTTTCAAATGTTAACTAATTCATGGCCCACATAAATCAGTTCTCTCTATAGCTATTATGGTATGATTAAATCATTAACGAACAATGAATCGTCAAAACAATTACTGCTACGATACAACCTTTCTCTATCAAATATTGTATTACAATCTACTTTATGTCTGTCTGTATGTACATCGGTCAACACTAGTACAAAATCACTGTTCACAAACAGCCCGGAGGCTCGCTCACCGACTCACCGTTGAACAACATCTGGTCAGTTTTTTGTTACTTTTTGTGTGCTATTGTGGTAACCGACAAGTTTCCCTTTCGATGCGCACAGATCACTTTTGTATTCAAAAACATTAGCGTTGTGTGGTACAGGGTTCGATTTCTTAGATTCTTGTCAATGATTACACTTTTTTTATTTGAGATAGATTTTCGAGGATCTGTCTATCTATATATCAACAATCTTATGGTGTTTGACAGCCATGATAACATAATTAACGGCGTCGCCAAGGGCGGGCAAGGAGGGGCTTCCTCCCCCCCTAGAGATTCTAAAAAAGTTGCCAAACGTAATGCAACCAAAGTCTTAGAGTTATGAATTCACCAACTCCATTTCTAATATTCCGTACGCTCAACTACGCTCTGCTCTATTGTTGAAGCGGGAGAGGAGGAGTGGGGAAGCATCGTTCATGGAGAATGAGAAAAGTATGAATTGTAGTAGGTAAAGTCAACTTGTCCCCCACTGACGACGCTCTTGAACATAATACTAACAAATTCTTAATACGTACATTATATCTATAAACATAAAAATGAATGTTTGTCTGTCTGTATGTCTTTATCGTAAATTATGCATTTGAGCATGTTTAGCGAAGTTGTTGCATGAGCTGACGAATGTTTCTGAGTTGATGTGAATTTTTTTTTATATCTTTTCTTCAAATGTTGGTATTAAAGTCAGTTATAGATTATTTTACTCAAATACAGAAAAAACGTTCGTGCTCAACACATATTATTTCATTTTCTGGATAACGAAACCATATCTTCTAGTCTAGTAATCAGTATTACTGTTTATTAGACCAATTGGCCAATTATCATAACATTTATATATTATAATATATCAATTACTGCTTCCTGACTTCGAATTAAGCATCAACAGAACTATTTGACGAATTGTTTACGTAATTTCAAGTGTATTATCCATTGGTACACAGAACGATACAGAATTGGGTAGATGACTGTATCGCAAATAAATACCAATGTCCACTTCATTAAAACTAATATCGCGGCACATCTCGGAAAATACAATTAACATAGCTTTTTATTATTATTACGAATTTCAATCAAATATACAGTGAAATATATTGTTCAATTGAGTAGTCTAAAACAGTGACGTCACAATTTGGTATTTAGTACATTTTTCATACAAAATTGTCGTTTTGACAGATAATAAAAGTAACTAATTTGACTAAGGTGTCATCTAGCATATTGTATATAAAAACACACATTGATGGCAATAATGTACTCCTAGCCGAGGCGAGATATTATAGAGCACAAATTGTGCTCAACCAGAGGTACACTCTCTGTTCCCTCACTCTCATAATCCGATGGAACGGAGACACGACCACGAAAGATTAGATGCAGAACCGATGGGTTTACGTACTCTCCGAGGCATTAGAGTTAAGACCTCAACTTCCAAACTCTGGGTTGTTGAAAAACATTAACACTTTGTAGCTCGGCCCGGGGATAGACCCTAAGGCTTTTCGATCGACTTTCGCACACGCCAACCGCTAGACCAAAGCAAAAATATAGAAGAGCATAAAACTTTAATAGAAGAAGAAGATATGAACGCAGTGAAAGTCCAGACCCTTTCGAAGTCAAAAATATTATGAATAAATAAACGAAATCTTGGAAAAAGTGTTAAAGATTGAGAACGAGTTTTCAATGACACACGCACATACAAAACTCCGTGTACGTGTAGTGCTATCACTGTGTGTGGAAGTATTGATATCAACTTAGGTGGGGTATAAGTTGTTTGAATTGAGCGGATTCATAAGCGAAGCGATAAGCTAAAATTAGGGTTTTTTTTTAAATTGAATCAAAATATTGGAGTATCAGATACTGTTTTGGATTTATCTTTCTTACCTGGTTATATTATTATCTTAATTAAGTAGAAAAATATGCTAAACGCTCATATTAAATCATTATATATTCTGGCATAGTATTAAATATGAATTCCACCAAGCGTTGGCGTCGCATTTTACAAAAAATTGTTAGAAAATGAATTCTAATATTGTTATTTAATAGTAATTAAAGACATTCAGGGTTAATAAAAAACTATAGACTTCAAAAGTAAAAAAAAATAGTTTTTTTTTTAAATTAGCCCAAAAGCAACAATTTTTATCACAAATATTTATACATATCTCTCTCAATGTCTCGATAAGAAAGTAATAACGGAACCTGACACAAGTCGAAGCATTCACAAGACTATAACAGTTTTATTATCAGCGCATCGTATCCGCTACAACTGGCACCAAACCCTTCTCGTACACGCCGTCCGGCCCAACTAATTTCACAGTGATTTAGTCAAGTGCTGTGGTAACAAAAAGCGGCCCATTCACGCCACACCGATGTGACCAGACAACTCTCAGAGAAATTTTCTATGAATGAGACAGTTCGAATCGGCTACCGGAATGTTGGAGATTACTATCCCAAACTTAGGACGAGATAAAAAAAAATATATTGACGATGTGTTTGTATTTTCGAAACATTGTCATAAACGTGGAGAGAGCATGTCAAACGAATTTGTGCATTTTGATTGTAGTTAAAACTAACTTACCCCGCGAACTCTGTTCCGTCTTATAGCCAATAAACATGCAGATTTTTTTTACTTAAACTCGTTCTAACGGAACAAAAAGTATCCTATCTCCGTCTCCTGGTTCTAAGCTACCTCCTCACCAATTTTCAGCTAAATCCGTTCAGCCGTTTTTGAGTTACAAGTGGTGTAACTAACACCACTTTCTTTCATATATATAGATACTCAGAAATTTTTTGTAAGAAAATTCTTTATCTATGGTCATATCTATCATTACTACTTGATATACTTATTTTGACATTGATGATGTATGATGATGAAATTGGCTAGTAGAGCTGATTTCGGTCATAGCAGTTAGTCTCAACGGAGACCAGCCAATATGCAGGAGATAATATAGTGCACCAGTGTGTGCGCAAACACAGGTGCACTCTCTGTTCCCTCACTTACACAATCCGTCGGGACGGTTATCCGACACGACCAGGGATTACATACTCCTCAAGGTAATGCGGTTAATATCTTAACTTTTAAACTCCTGGTTGTTCTTAAATATTTCTATAAACTTAATAACACTTTATGACCCGATCTGAGAATTGAATCTGATACCTCTCGATCGGCAGTTGCATACGCTATCCACTAGACCAACGAGGTAGTTAACATTAACGAAGTGTTTGAAACACTGTCTGGTGACTTCTGGTTTGTAGTTAGTTTTTTTTTTAATTAACAGCCTGCCAAAATGACTCTACTCTAGCTGATGGAAAGCATGAATACAATCCAAGAGTTATGGACAACGCAGTATGGTGACCCACACTATGGCGGCCTTGTGAGATGCTTTTTGACACCCGCTTGGGGACGTAAAAGATATGACAGTCATCGTGACAGTTACCACGATAACTGTCACCCCTTTTTTTTTTTTTTTTAACCTGTAGAAACCCCCTCGGGCCGTCACCCCACCGGGGTTTACGGCGGGGTGGTGTGTCGGAATCGGACCGACTAAAACCACACGGTGTGCCACTCTGCGCCTGAGATAGGAGGGATCCGGGAACTGCTGCTATTACGACATCCAGATCGTAACTGTCACCCCTGACTCAATCAACTACCTAGAATGTATGTAGCCTATGAGTAATATATTCACTTTGCTTAACCTTGATTTCTTTATTAACTATAATTGAAACATGTAATGCAAAAATTATTCGGTACATAGTGATAGAATTAATGTTGCCAATTAACTCTCCAAAAATCCGTATTCAAATTAAGAAAAACCTCATTTGCGTAGGTGTGATAAAAAAGATTTCTAATTATTAAAATAAACAGTTGGTATTCTAGAAACTCCCGTATTTGTAACACTTGAATTCTGCTCAGTTTTTCGTTTACCATCATTTTTGCTTCACAACGGTCCATGGTACCAAAGACATACATTTCTCTTTACCACAAATACTTATGCCATAAAATAAACACGCAATTTTTATATCATGTTGTTCTTTAGCGTTCAATAAAAAAACAGTTTGAATAAGTCTATTTAAATGAGTCTTGACGTCTCGTCCGTGCTTTCTATCACTTTATTTTATTTCTCCAATTCGATTCCATTCCATTCCATTTGTCATTATCTTCCAAAGATTCTCTCACTAACAGACTATCAAGTATTCAAGTAAGAATTGGATCGATAGTAAATATGTCAAGTAACAATAAGTTACCACTGTGTTGAATTGTAAGATTAGTTTTAGATTTAGTTTCTACCGATTGCAAAGTATTTAGTTACAGTGTCTTCAATATATTTTAATACGGCATGAAAGTCGTCTTTTAAACCATTCGAATATAAACTATCATTCGATTCTTCATTTCTTTTTTTGGATGTATCGATTATTTACTCGTTATCTGTCACTGTTACTATTGTAATGATATCTTCTACACCTTCATGTGTATCGTTAATAGCTAGTAGATGTTTAGTAATATGTATTATTATATATTGTATACCATTATCTACCGTTCTGTCAGTAAATTTATCCAAAGATGCCTGGAGATCGCTTTTGGTGATAAGACGGTCCATTATACGTAACTTTGGTAACAAATTTAAGTTATTTGAATCGATGTTATGTACTAAACTGTGAATCTGTATTGGTAACTATAAACATTTTTTTTTCTTTGTTTTTTTGTATATTAAGAGCCTGCCAAAGTGACTCTACTCTGCCTGATGGAAAGCATAAATAGAATCCAAGAGTTGTGGTTACGATACTCATTACAAACGCAGACAATGCAGTATGGCGACCCACACTATGGCGGCCTTGTGAGATGCTTTTTCACACCCCGCTTGGGGACGTAAAAGGCATGACAGTCATCGTGACAGTGTAAGGCTTACACAGATACCACGATAACTGTCACCCCTGCATCAATGGGCCTCCGGTATCACACTCACCAACGAAACACGACAACACGGATACTGGCGCTTTAGGTTGGTCTTCTGTGGGAGGGTAGTACTGTCCCGGTCGAGCCGGCCCGCTCGTGCTGAAATCAGCGTGGCTCTACTACCTAAAGTATTTCTTTAAATGTTATGTAATAAAGCTACATTCTAAACGGTACAGTATCAATTTATATTTTAAATAAACTCAGTGGGGTTCATTTTTATTTTTATCTAGAAGTTAGGCAATAAGTTTATAAAAATATTGTAACGAATTGATTATTTACTAGTTATTGACTAGAGAAAGAAATGCTAGTGAAATCGGTTACATTTTACCAATGTAGGCGCGTAACTTTTCGTTATAATGAATGTCTATTAAACAGAAAAAGAAAGGATAAAAATCTGAATAAATAAAATAATCTCTAAGTTCCAAGCGAGAGAGATTATCTACTGCTATTATACTACTCTTGATAGACTGCCATGTGAAGTCTAAGTTTAGGTTAGAGAGGATATAGTGAAGAACTATACAAGACCGGGTCATGGCCAAGGCATACCGTGTACGAGACTCGGACTGGGTACGAATTTGGAAACGTTACAAACATTTTATATGAAGCATTACACAGCGCATGATCCATGTCCCATTTGGGCCCATCTACCATCGTCAACCTTGGCCCGCTCTGGACACAGTCCGGTCTAATACAAATTTTCTTATACACTGAACATTTGCATAAGTATTTGAAAGTAATTTTACATTTTAGCTAGAGGTAGTTATGGTATAACATCATTGATTTCATTTGGTTCAACTGACGTCATTATCGATATAACAGTATAATCTTACTAAGTCTCTGGACCTCTATTGATTTTGTAACATAGAAGTAATAACAACACACATATAAAATCCTCAGTCTGCATCAAAAGTATATGCCAAAGCTAAGTTAACAGAAATCCAGAATCGGAAAGTAAACCAGACAAACTAAAGACAGTAAGATATCACAACCAAATTGGAAGAAGGAAACCCAAGATTATTCACGGTAGGGGTAAAGAAATGTTTGTTCGAAATAGTTAGCCAACAGCATCGAAGCCAATCTGTGTTAAAGACGATGAGAAAAGTAAAATCAATTAAATCAAATGTGAGAAAAGAGCCAATGGAAGTAAAAACATTCAAAGTGATGCTATAAACTTAAACCACAGTGCTAAATGTAGCTAAATATTGTCAATTCATGTTCAGTTAAAGCAATGTCCCTATTGGAGTTCAGATTTCAATGTTATATGACAGAAGGGTTCAATAACTTTTCCATTCGCATTGTATTTTTGCTGGTGTATGAGTCATGACCAAGTGGTATATTTACGCAAGCCATTTTTCCATGATGAAACTATGAATGGCGCTCATGTTGCAACATGTAATCATTTTTGGCAAGTACTACATTGGAATAGCAGATTTTTTAAATTTTCAATGAATTATAAAATTAGCGAAACTTTAGGTAGCTGGCCAGCTTGGCGGCAACCACTTTATGTCCAACAGTGGTGTGCAGTAGACTCCACTGTTGGACATAGGCTTAAAAGCTGTTGATGATGATAATCATGAAGGTAGCTCATTACGAAATCCTATATAAATAAGGATATTGGGTTGCATAACTAGTAGTACCTTAATACTCAAAACTATCTCGTAAAACAGTTTACATTCGCAAGTAAAGGATATTTTATGTATGAAGATGAAGAGTCCATCTTAGGATATATCCATTTTTAAACACCATTTCTTCCAAAGGTAACAATGCATCCATCCAAAGGAAGAGAAAACACATGATATCGTGACAAATTCCCTTACACAATCTTCATACCTTCTGCTGAAAAAATTACCTCCAGGAGATTCAATACAATTTCCCTGGTCAACCAACAAGGCCTTCTATTGCCTATAAGCCCCTATTGGACCAAAGACAATTTGTCACAGTGGAGATTTGTCGATCCAAGCTAAAACAAAAGTGACTGATACCCGTCTCTATACACAAGGGTTGATAAAAAGAAAACTTAGTAGCAGTGCAAAAAGTAAAACCAGAAATATGCATGATGATATGATAGGTACTCACCATCACCAGACTGGTTGCTGCTGTGCGCGTGGTACTGCTCATCTGTGAAATCATACTCTACGTCAGATCAGACACATCTGCTCTCAACAGTATTAAATTTTGGTATGGTTGCCATATTTAAAGCTATTCATATTTTATGCTATTAGGGAGAAATAGAGGCCACAGAAATATGCAGCTCAAGGATTACTGAGGAAGCAAAGAGTTCCAATTTTTTCATAAAATGGCAGTTTAAATTTACTGGTACCAATGATACTGTGATGAAATTGTGCAACTTCAATTTCTTTTCGTAAATTGTAGATTAATTAACAGTGAAATACAAATGCGGGTAAATATGTATTTATTTTCAAATATTTTGAAAGTTTATTGTTACTTGCAAATGAAGCTAAACGAAGTTTGTAACATGTTCAACAAAATATTTAGTTAAAATTTCAAGTTTAACTGTGATAATAAAAAAATACATAACAATTTCCTTTTCATCTATAATCTCACAGAAAATGGTAGTTTCTTCAATGATTTACTTAAAAAAATATTTGTCAACTCACCTCCATTCCGATGATCATTACTTATCAACTCCTGACTCTGCAAAGTTGGTGCATGAATCAGCACCTTCTGCTGTGGACTGTGAGGATCTAAACCCTCAACCTCCAGCAGTGGAGCATGAGGCTCATAAGAGTGTACGACCAACTGCGGCGCGTGGAGATCCATCCTTAACGCATCCCCACCCAACAGTTCCAAATTTGAATACACAATTTTGAATAAATGTCACTGTCAAATTCAAAAAAATAAAAACCGACGCACTAAATGTCACTCTTCAGTTCGAAATTCAATCTTTGAAAAATATAACACTTTCAGTTCACAATTGAAGTTTTTGCACAGAATAAAACCTTTTTTAAATTTCGAATTCAGTTTTATTTTTGAATAATGTTTTTTTTTCAAATCCAGTTTTGGCAGTAGACAATGTGGCACTTTTTGTCGTTGCTGTTAATGTTCGATGTGGCTTCTGTCATGTAATTATAGTTTTTTTTTCTACAAATTGGCACTAAATATTTTGTTACTAAGATCTAGATTAGGAGTTTTTTACGAGAATTTTTAGGAGTATTGTTGTAGTTGAGACTTTTGTCACTATTTTTGTCACATGGTCCTGCTAATCTTGCTCGGTTTCATCGGATTTCTTGCGTATCTTCTGACTTTTCAACATCATTGTACCTGTAAACAAAAAAAAATATTTTTATAGTAAAACAAAGAACGAAAAAAAACACTGATTTGAGAGTAAAGGAAAAGAGAGGGTCGTTTGAGCCTCTAATAACCTTACGAAGCAACGGGAAAACTACTTTACACTGGTTTTATATGAACCCTTGGTATTGCTCCAGTCGAGCTGGCTCATTTGTATTGAACCGGGCCGTGTTTTGGTAATCCCACGTTTCATCATCTTAACCTAGTCTAGATTATAATAAAAAAAAAGTATTTTTAAATAATCTTAGTTTAAGTGACATATCTATTTATTACGATTCATAGTGTTCTAATGTCATCACAAACTTATTTTGAATCTAGTGTTGCTATTATATTTTTTTTATAACTATGTATGTTTTTTTTTAAAAAGACAACGTCCACATTAGGATTCAACCTGTATCGCGGGGGACTTTACAAACACAAGAAATGGACACAAAGAACACTCAGACTCAGAACAACAATTTATGGATCACACAAAGTATTGTCCCGTATGGTTTGAACCCACAACACAACGTAGTAGAGAGTGGCGTGGCGACCGCTTAAACCACTAAAACATCCGTGCATTCACTACTAAGAGCCTAACATAAGCCAGACTATATGTTACTTTACCTACATATACATATAAAACAGATATATTTTATAAAATGAATTCAACATACTACACTGCAACACCGATTAACTGAGCTGCGCGTACGCAGATAAATCACGGCGGCTTCCGTTTTGCAAATAAAATGTGTATCTATGTATTATTTAAAACAACCGGGTTCGTGCCCCGGTAAGCCATTGTTTTGTGTTCTACGTAGATGTGATAATGGAACAGATTTCGATATGGTATCTAAAAATATCAGATTCTACTAACGAAAATAGTTGAAAGGGAAGATTCTGGTAATGTAGGTGTCAAGTTAGAGGGCTCATATGTAGGTTATTTCTGTACTGACTGAAAGAAGAAAGAAACTGAAGTGGTAGAGCTATTGCATAGCATTTTTTATCAACTTATGCAATTATGATATTTCGGATCAGCTCGTCTCGATCCACGTGAGCTTTGTACAGTCTACACGCACACGTCTAGTCGCAAGCAAACAAACACCGTGCCGAAGTCTGCCGAACCGAAACGACGTTAGACGATGCACGGCTTTTCAACAGTGGTGCGAACCACTGTGCCGGTCGGAGTGGGGAGTGTTAGGTTTATCTTCGTTACGGAATTTCTTGATTCGGTCGCCGTGCTCGAAACCCGCGATAAAAGCTATGCAATAGCTTAAAAAGTATTGTTATTATTTAATAAATATTGTCCATGTAAATATTTATCATTACAAAATGTAATATATTTATAAAGAACTACTAAACTATTGTATTACTTTTTTCCTGTATTAATCAAAAAAATTTTGATCCAGTTACCTTTTGATACAGTCTTTTGTAACGATCTTCAGATAACATCAAAAGAAGTTTCAACACTCAACGGAACACTAGAAACGGGATATTTATTTATTTATTTATTTAAAACTTAATGTTCAAAGACGGACTTAATGCCATGAGGCATTCTCTCCCAGTCGACATTGAGATGGTGTAGAAATGAGACATGGTAGACGCAAGGTACTGAGTTTTTCGTAGTACGTAATAATTTGATTAAACCTACATTAACTCTAATCTATACGTATAAATTTACCACTACATATATTACACAATAAATACAAAATACATACGTATTTATACGTACACAAATTGAATACTATACAAGATGCTTAAATTTAGTAGTATAGAATTCGGAAACTGCATTGTCTGCATTTGCAATGAGTATGGTGACCACAGCTCTTGCATTCTATTCATGCTCTCCATCAGGCAGAGTAGAATCATTTTGGCAGGCTTTTAATAAAGAATAAAAAACTAGGATTGTGGCTGTACTGACAGTTTATTCTGAAGAAGTTCGCGTTTAAATAATTTAGATAGTCATGATAGCAGTTTTGTGAATATACCATATCTAAATGAATCTAGTTCCTGGGCGCCATTCCGGGAAGATCGTTTCTCACTGCAGTCGCGCTGGAGGCTTTGTTCTACGTTAATGTTTTCAGTTGCATTTGCTTAAATTGTAATGTTAACTTAGCTACGTACAAGCTCTACATTTTGTAGACTATAGTTATTTAGTTTTTATTTCTTGACGAGCCTGGTAGTCTAGTGGTTAGTGATCTAGACTGCTGAGCCAGAGGTAGTGAGTTTGATTCCTACTTGGGACAAATTTTTATATTATATGTAACTTACATTATATACATATAAATTACACATAGACACAGAACATTACATATTATCTATTCAAATACTTGTTAGAATCGATGTACACCTCTAATTAGCTTTTTAATTTCTCCGTCCGTGTGGTGACGGATTAAGAATACGTAGTGTTACCACCCCTTTTCATCCCATGGGTGTCGTAAAAGGCGACTAAGGGACTAAGTATACAAGACAACAATATTACAAAGAGAAGGACAACTATTCCAACCCGTCTGGCCAGCGTGGTAGGTCAAAATCTCCTTGCTAAGGACGGGCCTATGTCCAGCAGTGGACTGTAAAAGGCTGTTGATGTGGATATTTGATGTGGTATTCTTATAACATTAAAAATACATACATAAGTATAAACCCATAAAAGTCGTACATATTCTGCGCTTAGCATCAGAATAACTTTGTATTATGTTGACATCTAAATTTTTTTTTTCTCTCTTAAGAGCCTGTCAAAGCGACTCTACTCTGCCTGATGGAAAGCATGAATATAATCCAAGAGTTGTGGTCACCATACTCATTGCAAATGCTGACAACGCAGTATGGTGACCCACACTATGGCGGCCTTGTGAGATGCTTTTTCACACCCCGCTTGGGGACGTAAAAGGCATGACAGTCATTGTGACAGTGTAAGGCTTACACAGTTATCTCGATAATTGTCATCCCTGCATCAAATTAAGTACAAATGCAGATTTAACTACAAAAATAAAACATTACAGAGGGCTCCCACTTTAACTTAAATTTAATGTGAATTTCCTGAATCATACCAAGAAGCCTTTGTTCTGGCCAACATTCCCATAGTTGGAGATTAAAACAAACATGTCTGGACAAATCAAACTTGTTTTCAAAATACTAAGGTTAGAGAAAGTAGAGTTATCTAGTTATTTGCCTCAGAGGTCAGTAAAATAACTATGCTATAATAGTATAAAACTAAAGAGGTTGAATGTTTGTTTCATTGGAGGACCATAGAAATTACTGGTCCGAATTGATAATTGTTTTTAGTGTTGGATAGTCAATTTATAGAGTAATGTTACAAGTATACCTCACTACGACTAACACAAACCGAGTATCAATAAAAAGTGTTGCAAAAATAAGGCAAATTAATATCCAATAGCTCAGCAATTACATTTTTGATATTTTAATGGAAATGGTCAAATATTTACTATTTAAATCATGCGTATTTTATACTATTAAATAAAATATCGTAGTTAATATCCTGCCGTACCTCTTGTAAACTTGAATGTACACAACACTGTCTATCCGTGTGTTCACAAAAAGGCGATGCGCGCGCGCAAGGCTGTGGGAAATAATTTGACAATACAATACTTTAGTAGTACACGTGAGATTAAGTGTAAAGAATATATCGCGGGATATGGATGAGTAAATTTTTAAATGTGGTGTTTTTGAAACTAATTAAGTATAATAAAAAATTTGGTTATATTTTATTATTTTTTTTAAATTCATTATGCATCATGCACTTTATGTACATAGGCAGATTTAATGCCTAAGGCATTCTCTACCAGTCAACCTTTGGGTGACGCAGAGAAAATAGGAAGTAGGTGAGTTCCAGGTGTGGTTGGTTTGTAATAAATGAAGTACACACATATAAGCATATTACTAAGATTTATAGATATTATACATAAAGACATACATACATAAATAATCTTAGTCTAGTCTATCTCATCTTAGTCTAATCATTTATATACTATATTTTGTATTATATTCGTATGTTTATTGTTTAAATATTTATTTGTGTTTTCATCTATGTATATATGTTTTTCTTTTTTAGATAATTAATTGTAAATTATTGCTTCCAACTACCACCTCGTTGCTTCCCTTAAGGACACCCGTGCACCTGCCAGGTCAGTTACTCAACCATCTAAAGGTTGACTGGTAGAGAATGTTATATGGTATTAAGTCCGCTTCATGCAAATGTAATGCAGGAAGTGTTAAAAATAAAAAATGCTATAACAAGTATAAGATGACAATCATATATTGATTGATTCTGCTATCTCTTTCAGTAGATACTGCTTTATTTTTTTTTAATTAAAAAAGGATTGGGGGACGCCCGGTTTATCTTGTCGACGTGAGATTGAGAATAAGATATTTTGTTATTTTTGAAAGAGTGAGCGAGGTTATTGGAAGCTTAACCCTCTCTCTTATTTTAGAGAGTACTTAAAGAGCCATTAGTTTACTTGTGTTGCTGGTATGCATGGGTATCAATAATTGCTTAGAGAAAAAAGTGTATATTAGTAATAATTTATTTTAGAAAATGAGGCACAGATGATGATGCATGAGGTCTTTCCTAAATCTTAACTTACAGACACCGATAACCACAAACAATCTAATAGACCTTGCTAATTTGCTACCTTATTATATCTTTTTTTTAACACGATATTATTAGCTTCGCTTAAATATTTGTTTTTCTTTTTTTTTTCTCTACTAAGAGCTTGCCAAAGTGACTCTACTTTGCCTAATGGAAAGCATGAATCGAATTCAAGAGTTGTAGTCTCTATACTCATTGCAAATGCAGACAATGCAGTATGGTGACCCACACTATGATGGCTTAGTGAGATGCTTTTCCACGAGACACAAAAGGCATGACAGTCATCGTGACAGTGTAAGGTTCACACAGTTACCACACATCATTATCAACAGCCTTTAACAGTCCACTGCTGGACATAGGCCTCTCCTTAGCAAGGAGGTTTTGGTCTACTATAGCACACTAGCCAGACGGGTGTGTATAGAGTTTGTTTGAGGTTTTTCTTCTCCTTGCAGTGAGTTGTCTTACATACTTTGAATCTTCTGTCTCTTACGACATCCACAGGATGAATAAGGAGTGGTGACTCTCTATACTCTTAATCCGTCACCACACGGAGGAGAATAAACACAAAAATATAAATTTAGGTTTGGACTCTAGTAACCGCATTCAATTAGTCAAAAAACACATAGAAAATTATCCTTAAAGATTTTAAGAATAAAAATAAAGAAATAAATCTTAAGACTTGTCTTCTAATACCGTGTGTATCATTATTTCCCACAAGTTATTCACACGTATCCGCCGATACTTATCTCATGTACAAACTTATTTATTTGCTTATATTTTACCTAATGAATCATTGAATGACGTCACGCATGTATTCATTTTGATTTTCAGATGCTCACCATATATTTACTCATGTTCTTGATGGTCCTGTGGGCGCAGTGGTTAGAGACCTTGAGTGTAAAGCTGGAGATCGTCGATTCAGTTCTCAACTAGGACAAATAATTGTACGATGAAGTCTGTATTTGAGTGTAATTTTTCAGCAGTCTGGTTACGATAGTGCTGCGCTGCCTTGTTTGGTCTAACGTAATATATTTCTTCCTATATATCGGCTGCTAAAAGAACTTTTGAGAAAAGCACTGCATGGTTGGCCAAGTGGTTTGAGCAGTCGCCCAGCCGCTCTCTACTGCGCTACCTGTTGCGGGTTCAAACCCCACATAGGGCAACATTTTGTGTGATCCACAAATTGTTTTGAATGTTTCTTGCGTCCATCTCTTGTATGTCTGTAAAGTCCCCCGCGACACTAGATTTATTTCTAGTGCAAGTGTTGTCTTTTTATTAAAAAAAAGAACTATAGAAGAATCAACCCCTTAGGGCCATATTAACATTAAAAAGTATGCAGAAAAATGATTTGTTTTCATACAACGGTGTTGTGTTGTGTTTTCATGTGTATTTTATTCAATGTCAAATACATTTGATAGTCGACGTAAAATATTGTGTTCGATTTCATTAATTCTTTAAATTATTTTGATATGTAAATAGCGTATGTTTGTCTGAGTTTATCAGTTTTATTGTCAATGAGGAAGCAAAATAGTTGTCAGTCAGTTATTAATGGATTGCGTTTACATATATGTCATAAGGGAGTATTTTCCTATATATACTAGCTGACCCGGTGTTTAATTATAAGCTGCTGGTGACATACAGACAACAGCTCACCGGGTTTAATTGTGTTTTCAGAGTATTCAGGAACCTATTGAAATATATGTATAAAAAAATTTCATCCTGATCGGTCTAGCTGTTTAGGAGGAGTTAGATGACAAACACACGTACAGAACAACTATATATGTTGAGAAATACATACATACATGTGGTGTAACTGCCTCGTTAGCCAAGCGATTACCGTTATAACAACATTCATTTATATAGCTAAGACCACGTTGGTCTAGCGGTTAACGTATGCGACTGCCGATTAAGAGGTCTCGAGTTCAATTCCCGAGTTGGATCTAAAAGTGTTATTGACTTTTTCTCGTTACAGAACTATTTAACTAACTCCATGTCCCGGAGAGTACGTAAAGCTCTCAATTCTGTGCCCAATCTCTGCCCGTTATTCTCTGATAACCGTTCCATTGGATTATTAGAGTGAGGGAACAGAAAGTGCACTTGGGTTTTGGCACACACTTATGCGTTATAATATCTCATGTATATTTGGCTGCCGGAGCCAAAATCGACTAGAAGTACATCAATATATTTTATATTATTAATACACACACAATAATAAATACATCTACACAATAAAAGTCAAACACACACACTCTTTTTCACTTACAGATCTGAACGTATACGATAACATCACTACACTTCTAAGCCGCTCTACTCTAAGTGTGGGTCACCATACTGCACTTTTACACACTCGCTATAAGTATGGTGACCACAACTCTTAGATTCTATTTAGGCTTTCCATCAGGTAAAGTAGAGTCACTTTGGTAGACCCGGAATAACTTGTTTTGTAAGTATATGGCTTTGCATAGTTTTAATTACTTTTTTATGTGTCTCGCTTTAAAATTTACATTATTTGAACTTCTATTATTATCTGTGACAGGGTGTTGATATCACAGTATTATTATTGCTGCGGGTGTGAAAAAGCATCTCAATAGGCCGCCATAGTGTGGGTCACCATACTTCATTGTCTGCATTTGCAATGAGTATGGTGACCACAACTCTTTGATTCTATTCATACTTTCGATCAGGCAGAGTCACTTTGGCAGGCTCTTAATATAGAAAAAATACATCTTTTTCAATTGTATGTGTAAGAATGTATTAATATCTAAATTAAGATTTATTATTTAATATTATAATCACGGATACCTTATAATAAAGAATATTTAATAATATATACGTTACCTTGTCTTTTTTTGTGTTTACTATAAATAGGTAATGTGAATTTATAAAACACGAACGCAAAAAGACAACTTCATTTCCTATTAATAACATAAATTTATTCAAAATCAGATACCCATCACAAAGCGGTGGTCGAACTCGCGACCCCCGACCGGGCAGTCTCAACCTCCACAGTAATAATAATAACTGAATAAAAATGTTTATTTGATACTTTTTTTTGTTACGTTCAGCAATCTAAAAAAATGGTGAAAGATATCATCGTGAGACACGTTCAGAAATTACACAAAAAGCTTCCAATCTTTATGGTTCCTAGCTTTGAAGTGTGACCTAGGTGTTTATCTCAAAGAAGATCCCTGGGGTGACAGGTATTGTACTCCTTCGTTTTGTCTAGACATAGACAATATTTTATTCTGAATTTACCTTTAGTTTTGTATTGATCGTTGAAATGTGACGTGGCGTGTAATTTTAAATTTAGAATGACAAATTGTCGTAAACGGTAGTTATAACATTTAGAGATGAGTTAGCTTTGATCCAGTGAGGATCGTTCGAATTCCACTTTTGAAAAGTAATCGGGTATTCCCGGAATACATACGTCAGTAAATACGTAAAAGGGGTCGCAAAATGCGTCTCTAGGCCCGACACATTGATAGTCACAATGAGTACAGTGACCACAACTTTAAGATTCTATTTATGCTTACAGGCAGAGTAGAGTCACCTTGACATGATATTAATAAAAAAAAGTTCCTGAAAACTTCTATACTTCATAAACTGATATTTTTCTATCTATATACTGTTTTAATTTTAGCTTTTATATATATTTACGATAAAATAGTAACAATATTCTAAGATCAAGTAAGAAATTTAATGAAACTCGCACTAGAATTTTTTTTTCAGTTATTAAACTCTTAGTATTTTAAATCAGGTGCTCATATATGGTTGCTTTTACTTAAAATGCTTACAAATATTTACTATATCGCTAAAATTATTACTTAATACAATAAAATATATTAAACATTCTGTACTTCCACAACGTGTAAGCAAATGAGAATAGACTTTAAAAAAAAAAAATTAAAAGCAACGTACCATCAGGTTTACGACCACTGTTTCTATGAAAAAAAAAATTAACGACGGGTGTGGGAAACCGCCGACACCTTCCCACTCTAACTAGATAATAATAAGATGTTATTTATGAAAAAACAAAGAGTTACAAATTTGTCTGCGAGGTGATAAAGGAATTGTTACCATCACTGAATGTCATATATTACATTGCTGTCTACACCCTAATCAGGCGACGCTACAACCGACGGTAAGGTGAAATTCTACAAACGTCAACGATATTAGAAAACTAAGTAATATGTCGGAATGACGTCATCTCGACGCTAGGTGACGCGGTCAAAATAAAATATTAGCCAATAACACAAGAGGATGGAGGAGTTAGCGATTGTAGAAAGAGATTCAGCGAAACACTTGCGTCTGGGCTAAGGGAGTTGACGTGTACATACTCCAGACGAGTCACTTCAAATGTGCATGCCTTTCCCATAGTTCCAAATCAGTTTTAAATTTCTCGCTATTCAGTGTAAGCGGAAATCAAGGAAATCATGTACCCAAAATAACATAAAACGAAAATTTCCATACAATCATTCTATTAATGACTCATAAAAATACGTTGAAAATACATCATGGCGGCTAGCATGGCGTCGGATAGCATTTACAAAAACTACGACATTGAAAACACAAAATAATTGTTCACAAGTGTTAGACAAAGGCATATTTAATTAATGGTAGGGTGACCATCATTTATGGGCATCACTGGAATTATAAAAATACAAGGGCTCGGCGTTCAGTGATAACCAAGTAGAACCGATAACCTTCCTATTTATCCCATGGGTGTATCCCAAATTATGAAAGAGCACATCACTACAAGGAGAATGAAATCTTAATACAAATACTATATCAATCCATCTGGCCAGCGTGATATAATAAACCAAAATCTCCTTACTAAGGAGAGACCCTCGTCCAGCAGTGGACTATCAAAGGCTATTGATGTGAAGTGATGATAGGAGTAGGAGATTGCAAAATTAAAAACATTTTAGCCAGGTGATACTGTACATCAATCAATTAACCTATCGCAGTCCATTGCTGAACGAAGATCTCTTTTTTTTTTATCGTTTGGAAGCCCCCTCGGGCCGTCACCCACCGGGGTTTACGGCGGGGTGTCGGAATCGGACCGACTAAAACCACATGGTGTGCCACTTTGCGCCTGAGATAGGAGGGATCCGGGAACAGCTGTTATTACGACATCCAGAAACGAAGGTCTCCCTCAAGGAGCGCCAACCATCCCGGTCTTGGTCAATTCGCATCCATCTATCGTCATACTGTACAATGTTGTCGCAAGGTACATACCTTTTTAAGAGAAATAAATACGATTTAATTTTATTTGATTTGATCCATGACGGACCATTCTTCTCACCTTCAGACCACTCGGTACTTTGGAGCGTTTGTTAAGCCGTCAGACGCAGTTACCATACGAATATGTGTGGCAATCATCACGGGTTGTTGGTGCCGACGTATTCTGTCTGCAGGACTTTGAGATCACCTAATACTGAATGGGGTAAATGACTGTATCGTAAACAAATACCAATGTCCACTTCATCAAAACTAATATCGCGAAACATCTCGGAAAATACAATTAACATAGCTTTTTATTATTATTACGAATTTCAATCAAATATACAGTGAAATATACTGTTCAATTGAGTAGTCTAAAACAATGACGTCATAATTTGGTATTTAGTACATTTTTCATACAAGATTGTTGTTTTGACAGATGATAAAAAGTAACTAATTTGACTAAGGTGTCATCTAGCCTATTGTGTAGGTCTGATAGTGGTCGTTCTGCGTAAAAAGCTGTTGCCTCGTAGTAGACTGAGAGCCGATCAACGTCGTTTAGGAAAAGGCACGAAAGATGATGACTGGGATTGTGGAAATACTAAAGTAAAGGAAAAGAGGGTTATCGACAAACTTAGAGTACTAAATCAAAAGGCCTAAATAAAGTGACTAAAAATCTACTAGTACTACTATAAATAGAGTAAGAATAGAATAGATTATATATTTTTTTTTTGCTGTAGAGTAGGGTAACCATACTTTTTTATCCGAGATACAACTTTATGTTCAGGAAAAATCAACAGTTAAACATTTTTTTTTTAAATTTAGGTTTTTTTTTTATTTGCATTCGTGTGTATTTACAATGGACTACCTTCTTGGTTTAACTGTGTCGTTGGTCAAGCGGCTAGGAGTCTCAGCTGTCGCTAAGAGATCTCAGGTGCAATTTCCGGGTCAAGTCAAAAGTGTTGTTGGGTTTTTTTACAAGAATTATTAATAACAGCTCGTAGTATGAAAGGAGAACGTTGATCCGTTGGTCCCGGTTGACATGAACATCTAAGGCCATCGTTATTGGAAAGTCAGTGCGCTCCAACTAGTTCAATCTTCGAATTCAGTTCACTTTCAGGGTTGGGGAGATCCAATTCCAGCCACTTCGTGGAAAAATTGATGTTCAGATAAAACTGGTTGACCTAAAACCTCAAATAATTTTGAGATAAAGAAATATATACTTGCAATCGTGTAGCTCATAGCGTTACCCACATGTAATGTGATGTCATATTTAAAAGTGAAACTATGACTAAAATGTCGCAATTTTTTTTAGATTACTATTTTTCTACCGTACTTAGTTTTTAACACTCGAGTGATTCACTGAAGTTTTAAGTGTTAACCAAGATACTTGTTCGAAAAAGGTGATATGATTAAATCACCATTAGTCACGTAATTGGTAGAGGGATCATTAAAAAAAGAAACAAGAATACACTGAGACAGAAGCGAAAAACTATATTGTGCTTTTGACAGAGTTTTTATACGTATTTAAAACTCAACTTTCCCGCAACGGTAACGCGTGTTCGACTTTGGAGTTTCCGTAGTAAATTTTGTAAAGATTTTTGTTTTAAATTACCAAAACAAAACATTTTTGTGCTGTGTTATTTTAAGAACTACTTATTTGAAACTTACACAGCTGTCTGATCCTAAACTGGGCAGATTCTATACTGTAGAATCGCTGCTGGTAAACATACTTACATATATATAAATACATACTATATGTAAATAAGTAATAAATAATACATACTATATATAAATACATATATATAAATACATATTATAGATAAATTACATCCAAACAAACAACGAACGTCCGTGCTGAATGGAAAACCAAGATCTCCGATTAAGCAGTCCGGTTGGAAAATCACTTTTTTTCCTTTTAAAGTATGGAAACCCCCTCGGGCCGTCACTACATCGTGGTTTACGACGGGCTGTTGTGTCGGAATCGGACCGACTAAAACGACACGGTGTGCCACTCTGCTCCTGAGATAGGAGGTATCCGGGAACAGCTCGGTTTGAAAAACATTTTTTTTTAACGTTTGGTTATCCCCTCGGGCCGTCACCACACCGGGGTTTACGGCGGGGTGGTGTGTCGGAATCGGGCCGACTAAGGCCATACGGTGTGCCACTCTGCACCTGAGATAGAAGGGATCCAGGAACAGTTCGGTTTGAAAACCACTAGAGCAACCATTCGTCATTTTCACGAAATGATAGCCACACTACACTCCTATCAGCAAACACGTTTGGACAAGTTCAGTATATTCACGACACCATTCAAGGACGAACGCGATGTTATCGCACACATAATGATTTTTGGATTTCTTTGTTTAAACAAAAGAGTTCGTCAAAATCTGTTCTTTTGTTCGAAATGGAAACGGACTCCTATATTATATTTTTGTGCTTACATCGTTCTCCGTGTAGGTTTAATCTCGTGGATGTCGTATGACTAAGGCAACAAACTACACAGATCAAAGAACAGAAGGAACAAAAAAAACCTATACCAACTCGCCTGCCTGGTGCGTTATAGCGTTTGACCACACGATTAGCCTAGTGGTTTAAGCGGTCGCCACACCGCTCACCGCTTCGCTGAGTGTTGTGGGTTCAAATCCTACAGCGGACAACACTTTGTGTGATCCATAAATTGTTGTTCTGAGTCTGGGTGTTCTTTGTGTCCGGTTCTTGTATGTTTGTAAAGTCCCCCGCAACACAGGATTTATTCCTAATGCGGGCGTTGTCTTTTTTTAAAGGTAAGACCTACTTTCGAAGGATAGTCTCATAGACATGAACCTACTTAACTTCCTACCTTAGACAGCAGTGCATTAATATAGGTTATAAATGCTGTCGTGATGATAAAACCTAAGTCACAACACTATTTAGGCCGAAACCCTGCTGGGTTTGTATTAACATATGGATACAAACAGTTACATGTAAATAAGTACATTTAATTTGTAAATTTGTATACTTAGTAACATATGTATACATAGAAACGAACAGAACGGTTTCATCTTTAATTTCTTGTATTTCTTTACATACTCTGTGTCTTGTTAGAAAACACATTGTCATAGGTAATTCTTTTTTTTTTATTTAATAGTCGTTAAAATAAGGATGTGTTTCTCTAAGTTTAATTAGCCATTAAAAAGAAAAGTGTGAGTAAGGACACGAAGTGGCACCATTCCTATTCATACCATAGGTGTTGTAAGACAAAGTTTCTTGTATAGTTCATGTGTTTTCGTGGCCTTGTCTGAAAGGAAAATATATAGAAAAATTCATATTTTATTCCATAAAAAATCGTTTTCATACGTAGAAACTTAGTGTTATTCTATATTTTATACAGATTAATAGTATGTGGGTACAGTTGCACACCCCGAAAATAATTCTGACAGCGTCCATGTGTTTCTGTTCTGTTTATCATCAGTCTGGTTACTATTGCCTAGGCTATTAACGTCCCCGTGTGTTAAGTTATTTTTATTAACTCTGTAGGGGTGTTCCTTCATGGTATTTCGCGAGGCACTTTCCAATTATGACCATCGAAGCGGATCGGTTGGTAGTACGATCAGACTTATTTTGTAAACAATAGCAATTTTACGGTAGATTTAATACAACCCCTGCGCAAGCGCAAGTAAAAAGTTTAAATAAACGAAAAAGGGAAAATATTATTGCTACTTGATTATTTGAAGAAATTAACTTGGTTAGAGAATCGCATTAGCGTGTACTTTTAATGAGCTCTGTAAACAGTATAGTATGGATCCATTTTCTATGAGTGTTTCAAATGTGCATGGGTGTCTATGCCTTAAATGCTATAATGATTCAAAGGTAAAAAGAATAATGTGTCCTGTATTACAAAATCGTTAGTGCTATAGCTAACATTTCTATGTTTAGCATGCCACTACAAGTGAGGACTTGTAATTGTTTAACTCATATTTACTTGACTACACACCTTATAGTCCGTATGGTAACGGATTAAGAGTACATAGTGCTACCACCCCTGTTCATCCCGTGGTTGTCGTGAAAGGCGACTAAGCGAACAAAGTATACAAGACAACACCATTACAAAGAGAAGGAAAACTTGAAACAAACCCTATTCCAACCCGTCTGGCCAACGTGGTATAGTAGGCCAAAACCTCCTTGCTAAGGAGAGACCTATGTCCAGCAGTGAACTGTAAAAGGCTGTTGATGAACCTTATAATACTAGCTGTAAGTTTAAAATATTATAAATGAATAAATACACACAAAGAACATCCACACTTCTAACAATTATTGATCATATACAATGTTATCCCATGTGAGGCTTGAACACACAAAACACTCAGTTCTCTAGGTAGTAGAGCCACGCTTATTTCAGCACGAGCGGGCCGACTTGCCCGGGACAGTACTACCCTCCCACAGAAGACCAACCTAAATCGCCAGAATCCGCGTTGTCGTGTTTCGTTGGTGAGTGTGAGACTCATTGATGCAGAGGTGATAGTTATCGTGGTAACTGTGTAAACCTTACACTGTCACGATGACTGTCATGCCTTTTACGTCCCCAAGCGGGGTGTGAAAAAGCATCTCACAAACCCACCATAGTGTGGGTCACCATACTGCATTGCCTGCATTTGCAATGAGTATGGTGACCACAACTCTTGTATCCTTTTCATGCTTTCCATCAGGCAGAGTAGAGTCACTTTGGCAGGCTCTTATTATAGAAAAAAAAAAGTACGGCGTGTTGATCTCTTAAACTACTACGCAATCTGTGTGTTTAAATGACATTGTGTTTCCTTGTCGATATATTGACGCCATCAAATGGTGTCAGTTCCATGTGGTGACGGGTGAAGAATGCATTCACCACCCGTATTCATCCCATGGATATCGTAAGAGGCGACTAAGGGAGTAAAGACATGAAAAGTATCCTGTAAAGAGAAGAAAAATTTAACACAAACCTACTAAAGGGTCCGGCCAGTCTGGTATAGTAGGCCAAAACCAGCTTTGAAAGATGCCTACCTCCACTGGACTTCTAGACTTAATGATTATTGCTCTATAATAAAAATCTATTGCTTATTTAAGTCGGTTATGAATTACATTATAAACTGCACTAAAAAAATTTATCAGATATATGTATAAACATATTAAACAATTAGTCTGACCAGCGTGGTATAGTAGGCCAAAATGTTCTTTCTAAGAAGAGGGTTACGTCCAGTTGACTTCTAGAGATGATAATTAGTGCTCTATAACAAAAATCTACCTTAAAAAAGTTTATCAAAAAAAAATGTAGGTAGGTAATGGTATATATCATACAATGAGACCAACTTTCTAAGAAGAATCTATGTCCAGCAGTGGACTATAAAAGGCTGTTGAGGTTATAAATATAGTTACTCTAGTTTTAAGGTAACAAAACATTACCCCGTTTATAAATTGAACATAAAGCACCCATTCACCCCCTATTTAACTATTAAACGATTCATTTCCCAACAAGTTATGGCTTTTTATTAAATTTACACGTTAAACACAAATACCGATGGTCAAACACACCCCTTGCGCTTACATCGCGTGAGAGTAAACGGTTGACTTTAATTGGGGCGTGTTCGATTCCCGTGTCGGTATGTAAATTGTATAATTATTGTGTTTCCTGGATTTGTTTGATTTTTAGTTAGTTAATAGACATTATCTTTGATGTGTGATTATTAAGGCATTCATTTCTTAATTGTTGATATTGATTGACTTTAAAAGATGTGATGTGATAGCACCAAATATAAGACATTAACAGTCTAGCAGTTATTAGCAGTAGTTTGTTAAAAAAAGGTATAAAGTTGCGGGTTCGATTCTCACCCAGGATAAATAACCTAACGATGAGCACAATCATTTTTTCTGTGTCTGGGTGTAATTTATCTACAATATATATATTTAGAATAGGGTGGTCCAAGAATTCCTTCACATTTGAATCTAACGCCCCGTGCAAACATGTTACGGGAGTTCTTGGGACCAATGCTACTAGAATTTGCTGGCTACAATCGTAACACATGGTTTCAACAAGATGGAGCCACTTGTCATACATTCAATGAGACCCTGTCGGTGGTCAAAGCCATATTTCCGGAATAGCTGATTTCCAGACGAGGCGACATTCCATGGCCACCCAGAAGTCCAAATCTATCCCCAGCAAACTTCTTTTTATGGAGTTATTTGAAGAATCGTGTCTAAATCAATAAACCAAATACACTACGTCAACTATAAGAAAAAATCAGCGATGTGCTCGCTTGGAAAAGTGCAAACGTCGAAACGGTGGTCATTTAGACGACGTAATTTTTAAAAATAAATACCGCCTAATTAGCTTTCTTGTGAATAAATAATTTCTATAGTATATCAAATGCTTTTTATACGATTTTTACAAATGTTAACTAATTCATGGCCCACCTATATGGGTATGGTGACCACAACTCTTGGATCCTATCCATGCTTTCCATTAGGCAGAGTAGAGTCACTTTGGCAGGCTGTTAATATTAAAAAAAGTATGTTTGTCAGCAATACTACAACAGTACAGGCTGTGATTTGACACACACAGACAGCTGTATATAAGACGTGTCAAGTAATTTCTAAGTTAAATACAACGCCATGAGCAGACGTCTAAGTTATGTAATTAAAATATTCAAGTAAAAGCATTTTTCCTTTCGCTATCTGTACATGACATAAGTTACGTCATTGTACGGCGGGTTCACACGGACGCCCTAGACATTGACTCGTGGGAGCGGACGTGTGAACTAGCACTTATATTGTTACTTTGTAGGTTACTTTTGTTTGAGGCAGAAAAAGTTATGTCAGGTTGTTATCGATAAAAATAGACAAGCTTTTTATCTTCTAGATGACAAAGGAGTTCCTTATATTATAAATTTATTAAACTTTTTTTTATCTGTGGATTCCCTTGACTTAAAAATTCTTAACTAAAAAACATCACTGGTTTTTGTACTCTATAATCATCTAGTCTATAAATCAGAGTCAAATTTAATCTATAGTCCTTAAAATATATCTTGATCTCTGTGACAGATGTCACTAGTGTCATTTCAGAACTTACGAGGCACGTTTCAGGTGTGAATTTTTATTCTAATAATGTATTACACTTATATTATAAATTGATATATATTGATTACTGAAAGCTCAAACCAGGCAGTCAAAAGATAGTAACGGCTTTCTATAAGGACACCTGTACCATGGACCGTCTACCTGTAATCGTTTAAACATGACTTGACCTCTGTGACAGTTGTCATAAATGTCATTTTAGAACATACAAAGTACATTTTAGGTGTCAATTTTTATTTTTATAATGTATTTCACTTCATTTGTGATAAAACTGGCACCTGAAGAATGAAAATATAGTTGACACAAAATAAAATCCCTTGTTCAAAATTACGTCATCGGTTTCGTTATCCTATGCACCATTAACACACAAAAACACTCAAACAAAGAAATGAATATTTACATATATACAAACATTTAATCCAACCTGGGAATGGAACTCGATATCTCAAGTACAGCATTCACATACACCCATTCGTAAAGGCTTGACCTCGTTAGAGACAACCCTCAACCGGACTGACACACGGAAATACCAAACGCCCAACTAAGTGACCCGCCTGTAGTCGCAGGTGGCGCGGAGGACCACTTCGACAGGCCGTAAACATGGTAAAGTCACTCTAACACCCCTCCCCAAAGTGGTCTACTAGATCAACGAAGGCAGAAAGGCAACAAGGAAGTCGTAAGCAAGAGCTACTATGAACATATATCCAGTTAAAACCACTCGTAAATAAAGAGAACCGTATGACAATACATAGTAAATACCGATGTAATTTAACCTTGACAAGCCTTTCTTGATAACTTTGTCGCTATTGTTAAAAACATACGAACTATGCGCATGATTCATTCTATACGCAAAAGAAGTATTTAACATCGAGGTTTAATTTTAAGCTGATATTTATTACAGTCCACTCTTTAGATAGGAGGTTTTGGTCTACAATACTACGCTGGCCTAGCGCCTAAAGAGTTTACCCGCAGATGGTGCCCGTGGGAGCGGCCAGGCGCTAGGAGGGATCTGGATGTCGTAATAGCAGCTGTTCCCGGATCCCTCCTATGTCAGGCGCAGAGTTGCACACCGTGTGGTTTTAGTCGGTCCGATTCCGACACAGCACCCCGCCGTGAATCCCGGTGAGGTGACGACCCCAGGGGTTTCCACACGTTAAAAAAGAGAGTTTGTATCAAGTTCTCCTCTTTGCAGTGATGTCCTGTGCAGCTTGTTGCCTTAGTTACCTCTTACGACACCCACGGGATGAATAGGAGCGGTGACACTATGTATTCTTAATCTGTCACCACATGGAAAGGACTATTATTTATTTATTATACATTTAAGAAACTTTGGTCATTTATTTTTTAACACGCTCTTATTAGCTTCATATGTATGTATGTTTGTTTGTTTAAAACCGACTTTTGTCAATGCGTTTTTAGTTATTTTTAATTATATAAGTGATAAATTGTATTTATTATTATAGTCCATTTAATCATGGTGAGTTTCACCTCCCATGGACACTCAAGTGTTATAAGTGTGTTGCTATTCTTTGACTCTCTTTCTCCAGAATAAGAGAATGTGAATAAAATTTTGGTAACCTTACTCATTTTCTAAAAACTCGTGATCTTAAACAAGAATTATTTCTTTTTGGGAATACCATTGTGATCATAGTGGCTTACTCTGTAAAGCACAAATAGAATCCAAGAGGTCGCCATACTCATTGTGAATACAGACAACTTAGTATGGTGGCCTAAGGATACTATGGCGGTCTAGTAATACAGTCATATACAAATAAAACTAAAAAAAAATATGACCAAACTTCTACAGTTCTTAATGTTGTAGAAAATACGAAAGTTAACGTTATGTTAACATTTAAACTTATACCTTATCACGATCCAGATAAAGTCAGAAATAAAACAATTAATGCATCCCCCTTTCCTAACGGCAAATAGTGACGGTTTCTTATTGAATAACGTTCTAACCGACTCACTGAATGTGAGTAGTTTTCGCGCCATTTTTATTAACTTTTAAATGTTCCGGACACAGTAATAAGTATCAATTTTCTCTAATTTTATAGAAATGAGTTTGTAGGTGCGTTATAATATACAAATACGAGTAATCCTGTTTGAAATATACAATAGCGGTCGCGGAGACCTTACAAATATACAATAAACGTACACAAAGAACACTCAGACTCGGAACAACAATTTGTGGATCACACAAAGTGTTGTCTCATGTAGGATTTGAACCCACAACACTCAGCGCACTAGTGAGCGGCGTGGCGACCGCTCAAACCATTAGGCCAACTGTGCAAATTAAACTGAAAGCTTGGTAAAATGAAAACAAGAGTTGGTTACTACCAATTTCTGTGAGCCTATGGTATCACTCAAACCTGGTCCAAAAGTACCGAAGCGTGGTCACTCACAATAAGAGTCATTATAGTCATACATCCATCCTTCTTAGGTGGTCCAATAGACCACCTAAGAAAACGACATAAGTTCTCCAAAATTACCTACATTTACTTTGTTTATTAGATCAATATAATGTTAATGTAAGTCACCCCTATTCTTCCCATGGGTGTCATAAGAGGTGATTAGGGAAACAAAATATGCAAGACAACATTAATGCAAAGAGACGGGAAACTTGAAACCAACTCTATACTAACCCGTCTGTAGGCCAAAACCTCCTTGCTAAGGAGAGGCCTACGTCCAGTAGGGGACTGTTAAAGACGTTGATGATGATGATGATGATGATGATGATTACATCAACAACCTTTACTTAATAGTCTAATGCTGGACAACTTTCCTTCGAAAAGAGATTTTGTTTCATTTTGCAAATAAAGCAAAAAGAAAAAGAGAGATAAAAGATTAATGGTTGTACGGATGGCGTAGTGACTTAAGCGGTCGCTACGGCGCTCACTACTGCGCTTGGATTGCGGGTTCAAACCCCACATGGGACAACACTTTGTGTAATCCACAAATTGTTACTCTGAATCTGGACATTCTTTATGTCCGTTTCTTGTATGTTTGTAAAGTTCCCTACGACACAGGATTAATTCAGAGTGCGGGCGTTGTCTTTCATTAAAAAAGAAAAAAAAGAAAAAAATACTGCTAAAAAGTTATATCAATTTCTCCATAACGCATAACGTTACGACTAGGTACTCATTAATTTTGGAGGAAAGATCTGTTGGCAATAAGTAAAGATCGCACTAGGTTCGTTAACCTCAACTAATAGGTTGATTATAAGACAATAGAGCAAAAACTTCTATTAATGATTGAATAATTGCGTGTGTACAATAAAAATACTAATAATCTTGACGAACAATCCTTTGACGAAGAAAATTTTGTTACATCTGTCAACAGTACATAATTTACTAAATAACTGTCTTGGTGAGTACTTTACTAGTTTTATTTTATAAAGAAAATAACCAGATACATGTTTTAAACAAATAATATACAGTTAAACACAATTAAAAACAGTTTTGTTGGTATTTGAGAACGCAATCTTTATTGTTGATTCAACTCGTAGCGTTAGGTTGGCAACCTTTCCTTTTTTTTGGTTCTTAAAACTGTTGCAAATGTTTTACTCAATATACAACATAATTTTAAATTATTCACCTCAATAAATCAACATTTTTTCATGTACAAACAGTTAAACAATAGCGTTAAATATATTTTTAAATTATAACCTAAAATTGTAAATGTAACACACGTAAAAATATAGTACGAACTCGGTAAAAATAGTTAAAAAATTGAATAGATATTTCAATTTTATTAAAATTATATTAACGTCAGAAGGCGATATCAATATTGGAGTAAGATACAAGAGAGACCATCTTACGATAATAGAGTTGTGAGTTGGCAGTTCACAACTGGTTTCCGTGTGGTGACGGACTAAGAACACAGAATGTTCACATGGGTGTTGTAAGAGGTGACTAAAAGAAAAACATGCAAGAACATCGCTGCCAAGAGAAGGAATACTTAATACAATTACTATACCAACCCATCTGGCCAGTGTGATATAATAAGGCCAAAACCTTCTTGTTAAGGAGAGGCCTACGTCCAGCAGTGGACTGTTTATGGTTGTTGATGATAATGATAATGATGACGAACTGAAATGACTCAAATTATATACGATTGTCTGACACTAGTATGAAATATATAGAAAATAAATTGAGGTTTCTAAAGAAATATATATTTGATAAATTACACCCAGACACAACAAATTATCGTGTATGGTCTCATTACACATTTGTTTGTTTAGGTTAGCAGTTAGGATCAGATCAGAACGATAGACTAGCTAGACAACAGAAAATACTAGTCATATGTAAATAAATTTGAACATATCATTTTCCTATTCAAATCAATTTTCATACAAAATGACATTAAATTAAAAAATACGGTTTCTTTATCTTCGAATCCACCTTATTCAACAAAACATTAACCGTTAAAAAACTGTAAAAAATTCAACAGATACTAGGGGTTGACTACCCTTAAGGAGTGTATGAGAGGGTGAGTATCCTAAGGTCGTTGGGCCACCTGCGCCGGCGCAACCTGACATGCCGGCGCGTGCGCGGCAAAACACGTTATATTTAGAAGTGATTTATTGGTAACAAATGTGATTTTGATTCGGAATGTGGGTTAAAGACTCAAGATAATTCAAAAATTTTAAAATATATTTTTGGTACTAAGGTAGTTAATAAGTAACCATTTGTGAATGCCTGAAACATGATGAAATTAAAAAGTATTACCAAAACTAAAACTTAACTATGGTGTTACATAATTCTAGATAATTCTAGATAAAGTATTAATTTCACCAATTAATTATTTTCATTATTTTTTAATTAATTAAAAAATAGTCATAATGAAGACGTAAACAAGTTTTTTAAAAAGCAATATAGATAGATATAGATATATGAATAGGTACTCTTTATTTCACACCATGACTAGGAAACATACAATTTAGAGTACAAACAAAAAAAAAACAGTGGGACAATGAGTGGCCTTATCGCAGTCTGCGATCTCTTCCAGGCAACCTTTAGTCGGATTATACTATATAGTATTATGTAGTTTGTGGTGCACATTACAATTATTATTATTACAGTTATATTATAATAAAATATACAAAGAGAGGTAATGTGAAAATTGGAAGAATTCATTCAAATCAAAAAATCTCATACATACATCTTCTAAAAAACAGAAATAATTTGTCCACACCAATTACAGAGTACAACAGACAAACACTAACCAACGTGTATTGTCTGTCGGTATGCAAATCGCCAACGTTTCCCACATAAATTCAGCACCTGTTATAAAACATAAATATTTAAATTTTAAATAACGCGACAGCCCTAGCTCGTGGGGGACGGGGTCATAAAATTGTGATCGTTGACTTTGACTGACCCTAATACGGATAGTTCATACAGATAGTCAAAAGTTTGACGACCTTAAACCACGATAGAGACTAGATTCTCACTGAATTAATATCGTCTTACTGTCAGGTATCGCCGGACTTTCAACGAAACAGTATCTCACCACCCGTAATCCTCCCATGTGTGTCGTCAGAGGTGACTAAGAGAACCAAAATATACAAGAAAATATCACTGCAAAGAGAAAGTTGAAACAAACAGTATCTTTGTATCAACCCGTCTGGCCAGCGTGGTATAGTAAGCCAAAAGTTCCTTGCCAAAGAGAGGTCTATGTCCAATAGTGGACTGTTAAAGACTGTTTTTGATTTTGATGTGTAGTATAGCACTGTCAGAGAGATGACAGATTAAGAATACAGAGCGTAACCATTCATATTCATCCCATGGGTGCTAAAAGAGCCGATTAAGAGAGCAAACTTAGAATATCTCTAGAAATGATACTCATGCAAAGAGAAATAAGGAGAATACAAAGTGTGTACATCTTTGTGTCACTTGAAAACAATTATGAGTATGGTGATCACAACTCTTGGATTCTATTCATGCTTTTCATCAGGCCGCTACTCGGCTACTTTGGCAGGTTCTTAATATAGAAAAAGCAACTGCGAACGTGCGAAAACAAACCGAAAACAGAATAAGGTGTAGGGAAAAATCCAAGTATCAGACACTGACTAGCTTTTGGCCTAGTGGTATGTGACCCTGTCTGTTGAACCAGAGATCGTTGGTACTATTCCCACCCATTGATCATTAATTAGTAATATATACATAGTTTGTTTATATATATATATTGTTTATATATATTGTTTATAGGTCGATTAAACATAGCAAAAATTTTACCTAGCTTGGAATTAGACTGCCGTGTGTGTACTGTACGATGTAATGTTATTAATTTTATTGTTGCTTTTAATTATAGAAAGCCTGCCAAAGTGTATCCTGCCTGATGGAAAGCATGAATAGATGGCGGCCTAGTGAAATGCTCTTTCACGCCCCGCTTATAGGACCCGAGTTTATAATGGGAGGGAAACTCATGCACTGGCACAAGAAAGAATAACCGAACTCTCTAGTCCGAGAGTGTTGTTTTCCGCTCTGAACCGCTCTGACCAGTTCGTGGTGTCGTGTAGAGGAAGAAAGAAGATGGTAGAAAGAAGAAGTGATAAGAGATATAAAAAAATTTAGAAGCCTATTTGAAACTGTACAGGTCTTAGCTCTGTATAGTAAAGTTAGAAGTTCACAATAACACACCTAAGTGACAGCCTTAAGTCTAAGCAGGTGTAATGCCATGTGCGTCTCGTGATTTTTTGTTTCGCTAAATGCCAATCAACAGGTTGGATGGCGGGAAACTTGGTATTTTAATTATGGGTTGGTATAATATTAACCTAAATGACCACTCCATTTAGATTGTATAAAATGAAGAGATATTGTTATTGTTTCCAGGAGCAAATGGATCTTCGCCCCGTGATAAGTGGTTATTAATGCTATTTGACTTCTTTATATGCTTTCAGCTAGTTATAAAATTAAATATATGCATAGTATTGGTTTCTCATTCTAAAGGTTTTAGCGTACTATACCACACTGATCAACAGTGGATTATTAAAGGCTAGAAGACGGAGCGTGGGAAAGCCTACAGGATGGTCTGACGACCTGGTGAAGGTCGCAGCATAGGACTGGTTAATGTGGAGAGCCTTGAGAGAGACATATATCCAGCAGAGGACGTCTTTTTTTTCTATCTTTAAAGCCTGCCAAACTGACTCTACTCTGCCTGATGGAAAGCATGAATAGAATTCAAGAGTTGTGGTCACCATACTCATTGCAAATGCTAACAACGCAGTATGGTGACCCACACTATGGCGGCCTTGTGAGATGCTTTTTCATACCCCGCTTGGAGACGTAAAAGGCATGACAGTCATTGTGACAGTGTAAGGCTTAGACAGTAACCACGATAACTGTCACCCCTGCACCAATGAGCCTCCGGTCTCACACTCACCAACGAAACATGACAACACGGATGCTAGCGATTTAGGTTGATTTTCTGTAGGAAGTTAGTACTGCTCTGATCGAGCCAGCCCGCTCGTGCTGAAATCAGCGTGGCTCTACTACCTAGACTTCTTTCGGCTGAGGTGATAATGATAACAGATTTTTCAGTAGTTTAGTTAAAATAGTACATTCTCTGCTTAATTAACGATCAGATGGCCGTGTGTGAGATATGACAAATTACTATTTATAAATATAAATTGCAAATTTTATCAACCTGTATATTGTTTTTTAATTTTGTCTCTAAACAACCAGTAAACATACAAAGACCGCTAGAAACAGATGACATTATTGAACTAAAATACAATTTCCAAAGTCTGTTACAATAACATCATATATATTATAAACACATGTTCTAACGAAATTTAACTTTTTTTAAAACACAATCCAGCACGTGGATACACCAATTATAAGGGGTGAGCTCGTTTCCGATGACAATGATATCAAACTGTACATCCTGTATAATTATGTAACAGGTTTTTTTTTTTAAATTAGAATAGATCTTTCATTTTGTTGTAGGATAGAATTATTTATAATGATTTTATATTGATAATGATGGTGAACGAAATTAAAGTTGAATTGTAAAGAAATAACTCAATTTAGATGACCTTATGTAGGTTTTTCTTCTATAAAAGACTACAGCCTTACTATATTAAGAACCTGCCAAAGTGACTCTACTCTGCCTGATGGAAAGCATGAATAGAATCCAAGAGTTGTGGTCGCTATACTCATTGCAAATGCAGACAATATAGTATGTGTTTATAGCGAAATGCTTTTTCACGCCTCACTTGGGGACGTGAAAGGCACGACAGTCATTATGACAGTGTGAAGCTTACAGGGCTACCACGATGACTGTCACCCCTGACAGTATGACTAGTCCTATGTATGACAGTTGTCACTAGTCTTATTTGACAGCGACTAGGGTTGCTACATTTAATTTTATGCTTAATTTTATTTATTTATTTTCAAATTGTCTGTGTTTTCAAGTTTTTTAGTTTTCAAGTTAAATTTTACATGTGTTTAAAATCTAAAAAGCAGTTTCGGTTTAAATGCTTACCTCGATCGAAGGGATACAACGATCTCGTAGAAAATCAAAGTTAAGTATTTCACCACATGAGTGAGGTTACACTTACGTCTCTTGTATTTGTATGTGTGCATATGTGATGATCGTAACTATCAAGTGACCTGTCTGACTAATTTGACTCCTGTGCCATAAAAAACTTCCTTTTTAAAACTCCACTACTGGACATAGATATCTCCTTAGCAAGGAGGTTAAAATTAATATTTTTTAAGTTTAAAAAATCCGTATTCTTAATTTAAAAATATATAGTTTAAAGACAGGCAGTCGGTTAATGACCTACGTGTGCGAAGAGCCCTTGTCGCACTAATAGGTCAACGCACTGCAGCATGTCCATGTTCAAACGAGTTTGTTGCAAATTAGTCTTTAATTCTAATTACATAGCTTGCCATTTCAGTTTTTTATTAGGTTATACATTTTTTAAAGAGAAACTTTGTCGATGAACTTATTTAATTGGTGATATTTGGTTAGACTTAAAATTTTATGTATTGAGCTATTCCCAGACCCGTTTAAATGCTACCAATATATTGTAGGATTTCTTTGCCACGATCATATTATATTTTTTAACAACAACAAACTCTTTTAAAAGACTGTCACTGTCACTCTTTTGAATACTCTTATACCATAGACTAGCCGAGTGTTGCCAATTGAATTAAAACATATCGGGAAGAAATAAAGTCATATAGAATGGAATAAAACGCGCAAAAGTAAAATAATGTTTTTAAATAGTTAAACTTTGATGTCTCTGTCGTATTAAGTAATAATATGTACGAAGTTCTGAACGACAACGTCATCTACAACACAAAAAAACTAGGAAATAATCATCAAGTACTTGCTAGTTTAAATACAAACTTACTGGAACACTTACACTACAAGAAAATCAAGCAAAAGTCAACCTTATCTCCGATGTTGAGAGTCTATTGCGTTATTTTCTTAACGATTTTTATAATTATGCATGCGTAATACAGCTGATGGAAAACACATGCAGTACAAAATCAACCTTATGCCCATAGATATAAGAGCGATACAAATTTTGTACAATTGTCTTTAGTAAGTTGGTTTCTGACCAGCTGATAGGAAATGCATACATTTTTTTACAAAACTATTAGGGGTGTGTTTTTGTAGATGTAACGGAAGACTAGGGTTGACACCTGTTGCTACTTAGGGTTAAGCGACCCCAAGAGGTTAAGAAACAGTGATAAATACTTTTAAACGGTCAAGTGGCAGTTGTTAGACATTTGTTTATCAACTACTACAGTGGCAAACAAGTTGTTCAAAGTAAGTTGATTTTGTCAACCCCGAGTAGACTTTTACAGCCAGGTTTTTTGGTCTTCTACGTTGTGTGATGTAGTAGACCGCATAACAGTCACTAACTAGTAAAGTAATTACTTGCACTCATAGTATGACACACGTTTCTTTTTGTATTTACTATGCAATTACATTTCTGAGGCAGTTTTTTTGAAAACTAATAGTTAATATGGTCAGAGCTTGTACAATGATAGCCAGCCCACCGATAAACATCTCTACTAATACTCGTATTATAAATGCGAATGTTAGTTTGTTTGTTACGGTTTCACGCAAAAACTGCTCAACTGATCATCATGAAATTTTGTACACATGTTCTTGGAGGTATTAGAAGTAACATAGGATACTTTTTATTAAAAAAAAATATATAAAATGATCTACAACGAAAGGTAATGTGGCAGACCGAATTCCACGTGATCTTAGACACGGGTAAAAGCTTACTTAAAGTACTTATATATCCCATCACACATACACAATACGGATAAATTATATCATGACACAAAAAAGCAGTCATCATCTCACAATTATTATTTGTCCCGGCTAGGAACCGAACCGTTCTCTATGCTCTGCAATCAGAATCGTTAAACACTAGGCCCCTTATAACCAATCAGCTTGACAAACTACCAAAGTATCTAAGTCATAGATAAAACTGAAACTCAACTAGAGGTACGCGTTAAATAGTTATAGAGAAATATGTTGCAAATCAAAAGACTTAATAGTCAAAAACAGTTCGAAAAAAAAAAAGAACAAACGTAATTAAAAATTTGTTTATGAGATGGACGAAGAATCTACAAACAAACGTACATACTTACGTTTTTCATGAGACATAAATATTTTGAGCATCTGACACACAACGCCATCTACGAGTATTTTCAAACTAAGCAGAGCTTGTGCTATAAAACTAGATTGACTGATAGAATACTAATAGGTATACTTATTTTGTGACAATACACACATATTATATTTTTATCTATATTAAGAACCTGCCGAAGTTACTCTACTCTGCCTGATGGAAAGCATGAATAGAATCTAAGAGTTATAATCAAATATTTATAGACCATACAGATATTTGGTCCACCTCGAGAATCGAAGCCGAGATCTCAAGCACAGTAATCTTAAATGCTACCACTGCGCTTAGGAGACAAGCAGAGAGGTTTTATAAGACATATTAAAAGCGATACCAAAGCCTCTGTTCCCGATATAAACTGTGCCTGTCAATAAATTACAGCTATTGTCATAAGACACTTAACGGCCAACTTGGACGCTATTCTGCAGAAACTTCTTTAAGAGGAAGACACCATGACAATTTCAGTAGCTCTTTAACACGCTTATTTCTTTTATTTCAAGAGCCTACCAAAGTGACTCTACTCTGCCTGATGGAAAGTATGAATAGAATCCAAGAGTTGTAGTCACCATACTCATTGTGGATGCTGACAATGCAGTATGGTGACCCACACTATGGCGGTCTATTAAGATGCTGTTTACGCCTAACTTGGGAACGTAAGAGGCATGACAGTCATCGTAGCATTGTACTGCATACACTTATCACGACAACTGTCACCCCTACATTTCGGCTTAATTTACGCATGTTTGATGATTACCAACATTTGTAAGCATGATATTACAAGACTGTAAACTTCAAGTCTAGTCTTGTTGAAGGTTCTAAACACAAAAATCCAACGCCAACAACAAAAGAACTCGAAGTCATCAATATATTACAAATTACCTTAAAACAAAGAATAAACACAAATCAAAAATGTTAAAAGAAACATTTAAAATATAAAATTCAAAGGTATTGCCACTTAACATAATAATAAAAGAAAGTTGCCTAGTGTTCGTCTCTGCTGAACGCAATCTAGGCTAGGACAATCTAGGCTAACCGGCCGTTTTAGCCTGAGGGAGACGTCTTTATCGCCGTATTGTTTAGATTTCCAGCCTATTATAATTTTAATAGGTAAATATTACTTTGTTGAAATAAAAGTCGACTTTTAAATACTTTAAATTATGTTATTTAAAACAGTAAAGGGCAAATGAGCAGATAACTTCACTAATGGTGAGTGATTACCAACAGCGCACATGTGTCTCTATAACAAAAACCTTTGCGATTTTAGAATCCAGAGTAAATTCCCAATCTCTATGTTATAACCATCTCTATCGATATAATCATAATACATGCTACTTTCTTTTTTTTCTGGGTTACCAAAGTTATTCTACTCTGCCTGATGGAAAGCATAAATAGAATCCAAGAGCGGTGGTATCATATTCATTGCGAATGCAGACTATTCAGTATGGCGACCCACACTATGGTGGCCTAGTTAGATGCTTTTTCACATCCTATTTTAAGGACCCAGGGTCATAGTGGGAGGGAAGCACGTTAGTAATGTACTAAATCAAATCGAAATAGGAATATCACCTATATCTATAGAAGATGATATTAAGACATAACTATAGAAGAGATCTCTCACTCAAGAAGGGTTCGTTATTGTTGGTGATTGGTGTTGATATGATTTTCCGGGTGGTGACGGATTAAGAGTACAGTGTGTCGCCACCCTTTTTAATCCCATGAGTTTCGTAAGAGGCGACTAAGAGAACAGACTAAGCAAGACAACGTCGCTGTAAAGACCATAAACCATGTTGGCTTAGGATTTTTATCAAGTTTACCTTTTCTGGACAGCGTGATATGGTAGACCAAAATCTCCTTTTCAAAAGAGACACCTATGTCCAGCAGTGCACTATAAAAGGCTGTTGATGTGATTGCTGATGCTTAAAGACAACGATTACTGCTTAGTAATCCAAATCTTAAACTTTTTACCACGGTAATCATAGCGTAAAACCATTAACAACAATGTACGGGACTCTATAAATAAGTGAACTACAAATATTGGCTATCAAACCCCAATACCGGCGAATAGGAGCAATCTTGTCTAATAAGACACTGCAGCTGTAACCACAACCACTTCCGTAGACGACCCTCGAATGACCATTCGGAGTAATACAGAAGTTGTAGATTTCTACACCCACGTAGGTGGTAAATAAGTAAAGAAGTTCTTACAGCATGTATATAATACAATATATACGAGTACATAGAAATGCGAATTGACTGCACGGTTGACCTAGTGGTTTAAGCGGTCGCCATGCCGCTTTCAACTGAGCTGAGTGTTGTGGGTTCAAATCCCACATGGGACAACTCTATGTGTGATCTGAGTCTGAGTGTTCTTTGTGTCCGTTTCTTGTATGTTTGTAAAGTCCTTCGCTACACAGGACTTATGCCTAGTGCGGGCATCGTCTTTAGAAAAAAAACAAACGTTTGAAATGTGAATATCGGCTGAATAGATCTGGATGAGATTTGTTTCAGAGATAATAACCGTTGGTAGAGAGATAGTAATTGATAATAATTACTACTTTTTGCCTATAAAACTAATGTTGAAACATCCACATTAATTTGAGCAAAGCCACAGCACAGATAGTTGTATTTTTATTCATTTCAACACTTATAAATCTTTTTAGCAACTGTGGTTTCTAACCCCTTAATATCTCAGATTTTATCAACAGAATACGGAACAATAATGCGCATACGCAAACCACTGGATGAAATTTATTGCTCTATTTATTTTAGACAGTAATTAAGATGAAAAAAAGATCCATTGATAGAAGGGTGACAGTTATCATGGTTAGCACGGGAGTCATGCCTTTTTCGTCCTATTAAGCCGTCATGGTGTGGGTCACGTTACTGCATTGTCTATTTTCACAATGGCTATGGTGACCACAACTCTTGGATTTTATTCCTGCTTTCCACCAGACAATGTAGAGTCACTTTGGCAGGCTCTTATAATAAGAAAAAAAGCTAGTTTGCATGGATATTTCTTGCAAGAATGGTACTGAAAAATCTGTATGAAATGTGGCACAAAAATAAATTATGGTCCATGAACGCACACAACGTACTCCTAATTCCGGAAGCGAGTAAAGCCATAGACAGAAGCTAGTTTTAATATTGGGATTTATTATTGAGATGCCACAATAACCCAAAATGCTACTTTTTTTTGCTAATATCAACAATCGAAATATCGAAAACTAATATTGCGTCTAGAAGGTAGCGGTTACAATTAGTGACGCAACTTTATCGATAGCTTGTTTGAAGTTTTTATCGATGTTTTGGAACCAATTATATTATTTGAGTCATAGTTGAATGAAGATGTTTTGGTATTACTCAAAGCGGAATAATAAAACGACTGAGTAGTTATAAATTGGAAATACTAGTATGGCTGAAAGCATCAAAACTATTGGGTTCTTTTAAACTTAGTTTAAAAACGTAAGATTTTAAACCATAGATTTATTTGGATTTTTTTTTAAGAGTGTGATTTTTAGGTGGCGATTTATTTGAGTTTTATAGAATATAATTTCGAAGTATATTCTTATAGTAACATTATTTTCAATATGTTTTTATTATTATAAGATATCATATTACTATAATTTGTATTCATGTTTATAATAACATGAAAAAAGTTTATTAAAACCTAACATTCATTACTTTGAAATTAAAGGTAATTTTAACTTATCAAATTTATATTTTATTCACAATTATATACTGCTAAAATATTGATATTTTTTATGCATGTATTGATGTTAAAGAGAAACTTTTTCACATTTTTCTATCGATATTTGATTCTCCATCACTAGCTGTAACCGCACAATTAGCGGTCTGTTTACCATTTCGATCCATTACTAGTTTCTACCTCACAAATAATCCCACCGGCGGAGTAAACCAAGTGGTTCACTATCCAAATTATATTCCGGGTTCAATACACTAGGTCTTATTATAAAGAAGTCTTTAGGCAATAGTGTTGTGACTCATAAAAATTATATCGATTTTTCACTGTGTGGTTAATTTCTATCGTTTGGTATTAGTGTTTTCTTATAACATAAGGGACTGGCATATCACTTGATAATCCAGAATCAGAAGACTTAAGATTGCAAGAGGCTGGATTACAAGCATATATTAAATCAATTGCTAAGGGGTTACCGGCACTTATATAGTGTGTTTTAAATGTAATAAGTATGTGATCCAAACAAAATTGAACGTTGATGAATGTACTCCGGTATTTAGTATTGATTTCAGTAAAAAATTTGAAGTACTTATTTTATAAACACCATAGACTGACATTAAAGGGATGCTATAACCGGATGCAGTTCAGACAACAATTAAAAATATAATGTATTATATAAAATGAAGTAAAGATATATGACACACATTAAACAAACAAATTTAACAGTATAGATCGAGATCGAAACAATAAAGATCAATGATCAATCGATCTACATAGAACATTTTACCGTCGCACGCGCACTCATTGTAACGTCTTCGCGCGCCGGATGTTCCGCCATTGCTCGCTCGACCGTTCCAAATTCAAAACGGAGCCGTTTCCGGTGTGACGTCAGCGACGCCATTTTGCCGTCGGCGTCTGCGCACCTCTGACTATTGTCGGTTTCATGGGAAATGGGGGCATGTAAAATTTGTTTCCCGTAGGAAATTATTTGAGGAGTCGTTTATTGACGAAGCTTTTTTTGTTATAACTCACTCTTTACTTAATTATTGTTTTTACTGGTGTTGTCTTAAGACTGGAATTTACAAAATTAATCATTTTTATGAAATTTTTGGACATTAATTCACCAATATCTGTGTTAATTTACCGTTAAAGTAAAATATAAAGTACCTTCTATTAGAAAAAAAAATAATTTATACTCATTGCAAAACTATTACAGAAATATTTTCAAACATGTCATAAATTTCTTTATTTCTTCTAAAATATTCAGTATTTCCTGCTATTTTGCTTCCTCAATCATATTATAAATGTCCGTCCTTCTGAGATATTGAGAACTCTCAATATTGAGAGATACAAGAGAAACCGAAGCTGGCACGAACGAGATTGCTCTCCAGAGATCACGTACGTTATTGACATGCAAACGTTTCAAGGACTGACCACTCGCAGCATCACAAAACGAATTTAAAATACAAGTTGCAAGTTTTATTTTAATATATCTACCCATACTCTGATACATCTGAGTGTCTCGGTGACGCAGTGGTAACGTGCTTGTGGTTTCGACTTCAATTCCCATATTTATACGATCTACAAATATTTGTTTCAGAGTTTGGGTATTTTCAATTGGGTACAGAAAATAGTTTTGAATATAGTTTGTATGTATTTACAAAAAAAAGTATGTAAATATTCTATAAGTAGATTTAGCTTTCTTAGTACAAGCTCTGTTTAGTTTAAACCTAGATGGGCGTTGTGTTAGAAGTCCAAAGTATTAAAAAAACCTACACATAAGAGTACTAAGTTGGTTTGTAAGCTCAACAAAAATTCATTAAGTTCTGCACCGAATGAGTACAAATTTGCCACCATGTACAACTCGCTTAAACCTTTTTTTGTGGATTTATCGTGTTATTTTTGTTTCTCATTTCTCATTGATTCAATTATAATATTCTACAATAATAATGGTTATTATTTTGGTACATTTGAGTTTACACATATACAGTTATAATATAGGTGTAAACATTAAGACAGAGAAATAAGTGTCTACATTGCATCTCCACTTTATTTTCTGTTCTGTGATATAAACTTTTATGTATCTACACAATTTGCTAGAATATTTTTACTGAAAATAAGCTTCTTATACATTTTGTAATTCTACTACTTAATAAACCGAAAAATTTCAATTGCTACTTGGAATATATCTACTTTGAAAAAACATTTTTTATGTTTTCTGAAAAAATGCAAACGTTGCAATCCGTGGTTTTAATACCAGCCAGCGCACGCTACCTTTTGTGATTAAACTCCTAATATATAGAGAGATTCATAAAAGCAGTGTTAATACTGAAAAAGAAACATAGAAAAACTTGAAAGCCGATATTGGTGTGTTGCTACTCTTAGATTCTTCATAAAAAAAAGTAAATAAAATATCATTACATTTCAAAGAATAAGGAATTATTTTGCTAAGCAGTTGTTGTGATACGCTATGCAATTGCCGTGAGATAAAATCTTTTAAGTTTAACAAAATAAATATCCAGATATAACACCACCCATAAAGTACCATCAATCAACAGTATGTCATTCTAAAAAAATAGGAAACCTGAAAATATAAATTGACACTTCGAGTATATAAGTGTGTCGTGTAAACTGCTACTAGCCTTTTAACTACGACAAGAATTGAATTTAGTATGATATTTATTAAAAATGATGTAACAGTAGGTAAATACTAAAAAAAAACGATTAAATAGCGGAGACAATCGCAACCTTCGCACAGTGAACTAAACTTGACCTCAGTGTTAGTAAGGTTGCCTGCAACCTCACAACCAAATTAGAACGGTCACAGGTTGCCGATGAGTTGGAAATTATTTCTTAATTCAAGGTATTTGTGAATTGTACTTTATTTGTTTAGATACACAAAATGTACCGTATTTAATTGTACCTATTTATGATAAATTGTCTATATCTATAAAAAATAAACTGACAGACGGATTTACTAAGTGGTCATTCAACACACAGCTAAAACTATTTGGTTTAGAGCATAAAATTTTGCTCAAATGTTCTTTATATGACGTAGGCGCTAAGAAACTATTAAAAAAATCACCTCTAAGGGTCCTTAATGAGAGTTGAAATTTTATATAAAACTTTGTTATTTCTCATAGTAGTGTTTTGAAACACAGATAATAGTTTTAAACGATGCCTGAAGTCGAAAAACACGCAGACTAAGTCGAAGGCAAAAAAAAAGTACTCCGAGGCAATTTCAGCATCGATGGCCGCTAACTGAGAACAACTAACGACGCAGGAAATATTACAGTGCACAAGTATGTGCCCAAACGCAGGTGCACTCTCTGTTCTCGCACTATCACAATCTAATGAGACGGTTACCTTATATTACCGGGAATCGATCAGATGCCAGACTGACATCTTTGTGCGCTCTCCGAGGCACAGGAGTTAAGACTCCAGCTTCCAAAATCCGCACTGCTATTAATTATTGATATAACCAGGAAAACTCAATAAAATTTTTTGACCCGACCTGGGAGTTTAACCTGAAACCTCTTAATCGGTAGTCACATACGCTAACTGCTAGACTAACTTCGTCTGGTCTTCGTTGAGACAGGCTGCCGTCACCGAAATTGGTTAGGAGAAAATCTAGAAATATATAAGGAAGTGTATCCATAAATATGTACTCCTAGTTGACGGCGATAGCCTGGTCCCCTAATTCGTAAGTGGGACAAAGTCACCAAATTGACAATCTAATATCTATGACTAATTCAACACTTTTAGAGGTAAAAGACATAAGAATTTACGTAATATATTAGTATTGATGTTATATTCCACTCTTTAAATATCTTGCAGTGTTAAAAAAATATAAAAAGTCATAAACCTATGCTAAAATGGATTATGTTTTAGGAAACGATAAATGTTTTGAGTAAATGATTTAATTGAAGTATATTTTTACTCTTCAATTGTATTACGTAATGATAAAGTAACATTATTACTGATAAATAATACAAAAAACTATTTTCTCAACAGTAAACAAACTAAAAAAATATATTATCTAGGCTAAGTCTAAACTGAGCCCTAATAAAGTCAGGGTCACGCCCTACTCCGAATTAATGAGTGACCTTAATAATAATCCACAAAAAAAGTTTGACCATCACAGAGCATCCCTAGTACATCAACAAAAAATCGGAGGTCAGTTGACTAACGATTTTTTGTCGACATCGATTGTCGACAAGGTTACAACCTTATTGATTTTGTGCAATCGTGCCCTGAAGTTGCCTAAAGTAAATATTATATGTCTTTACTTTATTTATTATATTTGTGAAAACCTAAAAAGAGACGCCGACTGAGGAAATAACTGATTTAAAAAATGTTGAACTGCTACTTAACAAATTGTCTCAATTAATCATCATCATCATCGACAGCCTTTTACAGTCCACTACTGGACATAGGCCTCATCATAGACAGGTCTCAATTAATAATAGTATAATACTATACTAGAGTCCAATAATGGCTCCAGTTAGATCTACAAAAACAGGAATCTCCTTACTGTACAGTAAGGAAATTCCTGTCTTTGGAGCTCTAACCACCGTTGTCTTGGTCTCCGTATCCGATGTCGGTGGTCTACTATTTTTTATATTTTTAAATATGTGTGTAAATGTATTCTAAAGAGTAATTTGTTGGTATTGTAATGAAATAACAAGAATATTTTTTTTTATATCTAGAGCTTACGAAAGTGACTCTACTCTGCCTGACGGAAAGCATGAATAGAATCTAAAAGTTGTAGTTACCACACTCCTTGCGAATGCTGACAATGCAGTATGGTGACCCACACTATGGCGGTCTATTAAGATACTTTTTACGCTTATCTTGGAAAAATAAAAGGCATGACAGTCATTGTAGCATTGTATAAACATTTATTCATGTTTATTAACAGTTTAGTAATTACACATAATTATGTATCAGAGTTAGTCGCAATGGACTTAACTTGTATCGCGGCTAGATATTCTATGTATTACAGTGGGACTTTATATATGGGGACTAATAATAAGAATAGCTTGAACATTTTTGCTTGTTAATGAAGTTCGTGTGGTGATGGATTAAGAGTACATAGTGTTACCACCCCTATTCATCCCGTGGGTGTCATAAAAGGTGACTAAGGGAACAAAGGAAAACTTGAAACAAACCCTATTCCAACCCGTCTGGCCAGCGTGGTAGAGTAGGCCAAAACCTCCTTGTTAAGGAGAGGCCTATGTCCAGCAGTGGACTGTAAAAGGCTGTTGATTGATTGAATAAAGCCCATTTAGACTGTATTCTTTTATGTAGTAAATATTTTAATTTCTTTTTTTATTCGAATACAATTTTGTAATCATCTGACCCTAGAATTTTAACTGGCGTAATTATAACAATAGTATTTAAGCCGTACATCCAAAAATAGTCTCGTAAAGAAATATATTTCGTCGTGCAATAATCGCTCTTGTTTCGTATGCTATAGAGTAGTGAATACATTATCTAAATCGCTGTGTAATTGTAATTTGGTTGAAATCACGATATTTGTTGTAATTCAAGTGCAATGCTACCAATTACTTAATTTATGAAATGTTTGGAGTTTGATAATTCTGGTGGTTTACTTATTGAAGAGTTGGAAGTACAAAAAATGGGCATTGAGATATTTAATTTTAAAAGCCTACCAAAGTAACTCTATTCTGCCTGATGGAGAGCATAAATAGAATGCAAGAGTTGTGGTTACCATATTTTGTTGCGAAAACAGACAATGCAATAAGGTGACCCACACAATGGCTGTCTAGTGAGATACTGTTGTACGTCCCGTTTGGGGACGTAAATATATAGATAGACAGACTACAGACTAAATAGTCAAGGCAGTGTAAGGTTCCCCACACTTACCATGATAACTGTCAGCCCTGCATCAATATTAACTTTACTTTTTACTAACTATTGCGCGTGGCGTGGCTCTTCGTTGGTGAATCAGTCACTCTCTTCATTCAATACATGATTTTTCATTCAAACTACACGTACATACAAAATTTAGAAAATAAATTTAAACGCTCCAACAAATTTATCTTAAATAGGGATAATTAAAGTTAGGTAATAATAAAACAAAAGTTCAAAAGTAATAATGAAATAGAACTACAAAGCCGACCCCACCTTCAAGGTCAACATCACTTCGGAGGGTAGCCAGAACTAGTCACCTGTGTATTTTTTACTTATCAAGTTTATTACAGCGTCTGCCAACCGTGGTCTTTATCCCTAAAGAGGGAGGGCAGCGAACCATGACTGGAGGTGTATGTGAAGGTATGAAGACGAAAATTTAAATAATAATAGCGGTAATGAAAAACTTTAAAGTAGAGTTTAATAAAATAGACTTTTAGACTCTACTGTTGATTTTATGGTACCTATTGATCTGGTGATTAGTTAATCTGACTACAGAACTGTAGGTTATGGGTTCGTTTCCCACCTAAGACTATTTATAACTATTTGATAAGTATGATATCATTTATTTGTGTCTGCGTGTAAATTATCCATGTATAACTCGGTAGACAATATTTTGTATACTCAACCCTCAGTGGAACACACTTCTGGCTTTTAGAATTATGACGTCACACGTCATCAGCGTTACAGCCACAACCATCAGATCTCAAACTAGTCAAATACAACTTGATTTTACATGAAGCTAAACTTATTTTTTTACAACTGTTTTAACATTCTAAGTTTAAACGATTCAATGAACCGTAAGTTAATAAAAAAATACCGAAAAAATAACTATAAGTATCTTTAGTTTCCAATGCTTTAACACTTTCACCAGCGCATCCATCCATTTCCATCACCCAGTTGCCTTTAACATTGTCTGGTCACTCTCCAGTGCAGCCAACCCAACCATCACAGCAGTCTACGAAACTGTTTTGATGTTTCCTCTCCAGTGCAGCCAACTGAATTGTATCACAACCCGTTGGCCACTGCGTGGTCGAGTGGCCCCACGTGGACTCTGCTTCACTGGAGCATACAGGACAATTGTTTGATTCGCTCAATGACTGCTCATATCATTGTCGATGGAAATCATACAATACGTTTTTTTCTGCGCTAACAGAATATGAACCTACCTCAAAAAGTAGCAACGGTTGTTGACCGCCTTACTCAGATTTCGACCTTTGTAAAATAGTTTATTTGAGTATTTTACATCCTGTCTGGTATTTTAATTTACGTTAACATCTTTGGGAATTGTTACGGGTAGTTTTAGCCCTGAAAAGTTTGACAATACTCTGTGTACAGAAGTTAAATATCATTTGCTACTTGTGGAAGTCTGATGGCAATCGTTTCACATAAAATATAGATTCAGGGCATCGTAGAAGACTTAACAGCAAACTTGTTCACCTCATTCGTGGATTGCTTTTTAAAGAAAGACATGTATGGTATTTACATTAAATTCATTTTATGGAACAATTAATTAACGGTTGTGTCTTTATCAAAATGCAATATTAAAACGAAAATTCCTGACGAATGATGCAAATTTTTGTCTTTAAAGTTTGTCCAATATTTATCATCTTCAACTCTAAATATATCTGGCATTTGTAATTGAATATATAGAAGACTATATTACATAGATTATATTAGTTATTAACGTTCAAAGTATCACTTATTTTAAGGTTAGTGGTCCCTTATAGCCCTTGGAATATTCATCAATTTTATTGAGAAAAAAAAACTAGTATTTTTGCAGTTATAACAGAAACATCTTTCAGTTATAACATTTTACCTGCAATTAAAAAGAAAACAAGCAGTCTATTTATATCAAAAGTACCTGGAAACCAAGCTTTGCTTGGTATTTTGAAAACATGAATAAAATAACGTTTTCTTAAACTGAAATCTAGCTAGATCGATTTATCGCATCCGAAACCTAAAATAACCTTGCATACTAAATTTCATGAAAATCACTGGAGCCGTTTTCGAGATTCAGATTATATATATACGAGAATTGCTCGTTGAAAAGCATTAGATAGATGATAGATAAATTGAAATAATGTGAAAACTAAATCCATCAACACACACAAAAGAAAGTTCAGCAAAGTTCTAACTGATGCTTCCTCTTTCCAATTCCAAAATAAGTACGGTTCAAGAGCATTATCTTCTCAATGAGTTCTGGTAAACCAGTGGCGTTGGTCGACTGGCCCCACGTGGCTCATGCTTCACTGAAGCATACAGTCATACACGAAGGATGCTTGTTTGTTTCGCACGATGACTGCGCAGACGCAGGCTGAGCCAACGGTAGTCGCAGTCAATGGACGGCAGGTTGAATACTGATTTTGGTGATGTATGCATAATACAGGTTTACTGTACATTTTAGATTTTGATTGAGTCATTTTTAAATTTGTTTCATCGGTTTTAATTGCCTAATGCTACTTCATCTGCTTCTGATCTCTGGAAAGCTATTACATCTGTATGCAACATGTGGGTCTTATCTTGAATATCCGATTTTTAGACTTAATGCCACTGGGATTAATTCCCTGGATCATTTCTGAAAGTATTGTAAAGTAAATAAATAAAATAAATAAATATTTCGCATAACACACGACGTCACCTAGTTTCAAACTAAGCAGAGCTTGTGCTATGATAACTAGACTGACTGATAGAATACCATAATATACTAATAAAAAACACTCAAACTTCGAAACAAATATATATATATCATACAAACATTTGGTCCGACCCGGAAAACGATTCGAAACCTCAAGCACAGCAATCACGTTCACTACTGCTGCGCCACCGAGGCAGTTGTGAGTGCAATTCAACTAAAGGGACTTCTGATAATATTCTGGTAGTAGTTTCTGGTATTTAAATCAGAAAAAGATAAAGGCATTTAGTTCAACTTATATATCATTACGTGGTCAAATAACCTTTTGATGATAGCTGTGGAATTTCACGACATTAGAGAAATGAGAGATGATAATGAGATAATGAGAGATGACTAAAAATTATGACTTTAAATTTTGCCACAGTTAAAAATGATTATCTTCAATGACAGTTGACTTGTTGAAAAATATTTGTATTACAGAAAATTAAAAAGGTTGTTATCGACTAAAGTTGTTTTTTTAGTATACTGGCAATCATCAATGGATGAGAAATTAAATATATCGCGTTAGTAGAATAAATAGTAAAGTTTCATGACCAATGACATATCTGATCACAATAAAAAAAAACAAAATAGCAGCCAGTCATTCATATAAAATCATTCGTGTAGAGTGCTGACGCCGGTCGCGTCATGATCCTGGCGTAACGGCGCGATGTGCGCACGCGCCGGCTCGGTTGCCGTCGCGGCACCGTCGACAGAACTCAGTCGAATGTATCAATTGAGGTTCGTCGCTTTTGAAGTTATTGGTTGATAATTATTGGAGCATTATTGTTATATTTTTAATCATGGTAGAGTCTTCTGAGCTAGTCATGTTTTCTATATGAGATACAGACGTTGGAAGAGTCTAGCATTTAAAAATATACCTTATACCAATCCGTATAGTAATCCAAAACCTCCTTTGTAATGAGAGTTCTATGTCCAGTAATAAAGTATGAAAGGCTATTGATAATATTATAACAATGATACACTCATATGTTTTTCTATATGTACTTCAGTCTTGGGGTACGGTAGGGAGGATTTCAGAATCCGCCGATGCGTTCCTGGAGTTCATCTCACCACGGGGTTTATGGAATAGACTGGTTCTCCAGGAGTCTAACACACCTTTTGTCTCCCTATAGAGGGTATGGTGCGAAAAGTATTCCTCGCTACACAGCATACAACGCAACAGCTACTTTGCTTCTGCGCGTTTAGGAGATATGCAAGTGTTAAAACGATATTCTAACAATACCCGTATGTTATAATTGACTAACTGCTGGTTACTATAACATAAAGGATACTTTTAATGTTAATTGTAGTTAAATATGAATCATTTTTGATGATGACTTGAAGTTTGGTTGTTGTTTTTGTTTAAAAAGACAACGCCCGCACTAGGAATAAATCCTGTGTCGCGAGGGACTTTACAAACATACAAGAATCGGACACAAAGAACACTCAAACTCAGAACAACTGTTTTTGGATCACACAAAGTGTTGCCCCATGTGGGGTTTGAACCCCCAGCGGTAGAGAGCGGCGCGGCGACCGCTCAAACCACTGGGCCAAGCGTGTAGTCGTTTGTTTGAAAATATTCTGAGAAATTGAATAATATGTAACGTAGTCAGTAGCAATATAAGTCATTTACAAAAATAGCTTTAGACATAAGTTAGCATATTTAATGAATATTTGAGATTATAATTTGAAGGTTATTTACTAAAAAAAATCATTTTTCTCCGACAGTTGTACTTCGGCAGTTTATATTTCATTAACCAGTGTAACTTGAACGATCATAGTATAGACGGTACTATGGTATAATAGGTCAACAATTAAACGTACTATCGTTTACATTTTTACATATTTTACTTTACAAATCGTATTATTTCTTATTTTATCTTAAAAATATTAAGTAGTTATAAAACACTTCTATGTCGTAAGTTATGTAATATATGGTGTCTTTTACACCTTTATTTTGAGCGGAAATCCCCCCGGATACTATAGTAGTTAGTTTGATATTTGACAGCCAAGAGAAAAATATTTAAAAATATTGAGGTTTCAAAAGGCCCTGTTTCAGCACATACTATGATGCAATTATACGCATTAAGATCTTTCCCATAATTGCTTATAAAAACTTAAAAAAAAGACCTAATTTTTTATGAAAAAAAAAAAGAGAATTTATTCTAATATCGAAATAAGATATTCAATAAATAGTTATCCAAGTTTCAAAACAAAACATTTACTATCGATTGTCGATATTTGCTAGCCGGCGGCTGCGCGGGCGCCGGTCGCTCGATCGTTTTAGAAAGTGCTATCGTTCATTGTACCTAATGGACGTTTTTTATTTCTTTTTTCCGAAAACTGATGAAAGGTGTGACTGTCACTTGACGCAAGCTGACAGATTATTTTTATATAAAATTTGAATAATGATGAAAATATCAGATATTTTTTTGTGTTTTTATAGAATATGTCTTAGAATATAGAGTATCATAAGATTTTCTAATTTTTTTAATATGTGTATTTGTTGCTAAGAAGAGGTGCGTCCAGCAGTGGACTGTTAAAGGCTGTTGATGATAATGATGATAATGATAATATACTTTAGATCAAGGATTTGAAGAAAAGACTTCCCAAACTCTGGTCATGTCATTAGAAACTATAAAAACAGATTATTAAATCCATAAAACAAGTTGCAGCTCTCATGCTGTCATAACTTTGATTGGAGTGTTAAAAACGAAAAAAGTAAAAGAGATTACCTTGTCATTTATTAATAGTGAGGGGTAAGTTAGAAGTATAATTGTTAAGCGATTACCAGTACTCATAAATACCGTTTATTTTTTGTTAAGAAGATAACTCCTGCACTCGATCTATATACTTTGTAAACGAGTTTATATATGTATATAAGTATACACATATATACGGTATGAATGTTTTTGACCATGTTTTTAAGGAGATGCTATTATATAAAGTATCTTTTTCTTTATTTGATGATGTTAATATACTCCTAACCAGCCAGAAACCAGCCAGAAACCAGCCAGCGTGCAAGAGATAATATAGTGTACAAGTGTGTACGCAAACACAGGTGCACTCTCTGTTCCATCACTCTTACAATTCGATGGGATGGCTATCCGACACGAACAGGGGGTGATTAAACGCTGGATCGTCTGCTCTCCGAGGCATGTATCTTATTCTGTATGTGTTATACAACTACCTTAAAATCAGTATTATAAGGTCTATTATTAATTGTTTTTATCATATAGAGGGAGAAATCAAATGGCGAGTCACCTGACGGGATATGAGCACTTTCATCCATAGACTCTTTCAACTTAAGTAACAATTTGTGCTGCGACCCTTTAAATCATCCCCTCCCTTCCTGAAGAAGGAGGGAAAGGGTAATCTCAATCACTCCGGTAATCTCAATTACTTACAAGTAGTAGTCCAAAACCTCCTTTCTAAACAGAAGCCTATAAATCTCACTTAAACGGTGAAAAGTAACGAAAATCACTTAACACGTGTTTTCCGCGTTAATACATTTTGATATATAGTTTTTAGTGACTTCTATTCAAAACATTTTCGTCTTCATATTTTATTAGTAAATAAAACAATTACGCTAGAGTCACACCAGTAAAACCATGAGAACCTCACGTAATATAGACAAAGAGACTTATGACCTAGAACGGGCCACAATGGCTCTCACACTTGAAAATTATAAAAAAAAAATTGTTTTCACTTGCTGACTTATGTAAGTTTCGTATTTTGATGGTCAATTAGGTAAAGTTATCTTCTAAGATAATATTACCTACATTTACTGTTCCATTCGCATTTTAAGAACAAATATTTGTGTGATGAGAAACCATCAGTTCGCTGGATTTAATAATAATAGATACATATTTCACACATCCCACACACACATACGGCCGTCTGATTCCAAACTAAAAGCTATAGTAACCAGACTGCTAATAAACATACAACGTCATCTAGTTTCAAACTAAGCAGAGCTTGTGCTATGATAACTAGACTGACTGATAGAGTACTTAAATACTTTTTTTTTTGTAAATACGTACATATTATACATAGAAAACAACCAAACTTCGAAACAAATATTTACAGATCATACAAACATTTGGTCCGACTCGGGAATGGAACCCGAGACCTCAAGCACAGCAGTCGCATTCACTACCGTTGCGCCACCGAGGCTGTTAATATATTTCTATATACTTATATATTTTATAAAAATTACACTTGAACACATAAAAAATGATCGTGTTCCTAATATAAAGATAAATATATTATATTAAAATCATGTTTGGTAGAAGTATATTCTATCATAAGTATGTTTATCAATAGTTTGATCATCACAGCACAGGCTTTGACTATTGTGAGCTATGATTTATAAGAGAGGAACAGTAATATATTATAGGTAGTAGAGCCACGCTTCAGCACGAGCGGGCCGGCTCGACCGGGGCAGTACTATCCTCCCACAGAAGACCAACCTAAAGCGCCAGCATTCGTGCTGTCGTGTTTCGTTGGTGAGTGTGAGACCGGAGGCCCATTGATGCAGGGGTGACAGTTATCGTGGTAACTGTGTGAGCCTTACACTGCCACGATGACTGTCATGCCTTTTACGTCCCCAAGCGGGATGTGAAAAAGCATCTCATAAGGCCGCCATAGTGCGAGTCATCATATTGCATTGTCTGCATTTGCAATGAATATGATGACCACAACTCTTGGACTCTATTCATGCTTTCGATCAGACAGAGTAGAGTCATTTTGTCAGGCTCTTAATATAGAAATAAAAATATAGAAATACTTCTGTAGAAGTATATTCTATTATTAATATGTTTATCAGTGGTTTGATCATCACAGCACAGGCTTTGAGTATTGTGTCCTACGATTTATAAGAGAGGAACAGTAACGACATATGTATTTGTAGGGACTTCTAAATATACAAGTTATTCCAGGGTGAAGAGTTAGTAACCAATACTTATTAATTAACGTAAAATAATCTATAATCTGTGGCTCAAATAGAGACGTTATATTTCTAACACACATAAAAACACTGCACGGATAACGTAGTGGTTTAAACGGCTGCCATGCCGCTCCTTACTGCGCTGAGTGTTGAGGGTTCTACCACACACAAAACAACACTTTGTGTAATCCAAAAATTGTTGTTTTGAGACTGGGTCTTTTGACTTTGTCTTTTGCAACACTGATAATGTTCCTAACGTGAGTGTTGTCTTTTTAAATCAATCAATTAAATCACTTTTAGAAATGTATTTACTAACATATTGGTATATATGTGAATTTCACATAAGACAGCAACAAAAATCAAGCAAATTGAGAATCTCGACTATTTAAAGTACATTTTAAAACAAGTTCTTAAGTCTTTGTCACAATTTGTAATCGATCAGATTAGAGATTGAGCTAAAAAAACTGTCAATAAGAGTTAAAGAGAAATCTCTTTTTCATTCCCTTTCAGTTTATAACTTTTATAACTTTCAACAATTAAATTAAACACTAACATACTAAATGGCTCTTCGTCTTTTCTGACAGTACTGTCGACAGGGTCCACAATTATTTCCTATTTTTAAGCCTAACACTTGTAAATGTACAATATGACATGACAAACTTAATATTTTCAGAAAAATATTTATTTTTAACATAGTTAATTTTGTACATATCATCAACAACATCCAACAGTCCACTACTGGACTTAAGCCTCTCCTTAGCAAGGAGGTTTAAGCCAACTATACCATTCTGGTCATGACCAGATGGGGTTGGTTTACGATTTGTTTCAAATTTTCCTTCTCTTTGCATTGATGTTATTCTGCGTGGTTTGATCAATTAGCCGCCTCTTAGAACACCCACAAGATGAATAGGGTGGGTGACATTTCGTGGCCTTAATCCGTGACTACACGGACAATATTGTACATATCGTTTTTAATAAATTGTCATTTTATAGTCCTCAAGAGCTACTAATTATAAACGTAGTTTAAGTATAGATTCTTATACAGCATACTCCCTAACAGTGTATAATTGCGTGTGGTGACGGATTAAGAATATATAGTATCATCACCCCTATTCATCCCGTGGGTGTCGTCAGAAGCGACTAAGGAAGCAAGTTACGCAGGACAATATCACGTCAGAGACAAGGAAAATTTGATACATACAATACACCAACCCGTCTGACCAGCGTGGTATAGTAAGCCAAAACCTGCAGACAACAGTGGGCTATTAGAAGCTGATGGTGTGATGTGATGTTAAACTTTAAACACACTCACACTCGTCTCCATCCACAAAGGTGTATACAGACGCATGTTAATAGCCCACATTTTACGGTCAAACCGATTCATATACTTGTATAATATTACTAAAATTTAAACAAAATTTATGAAATATATTACTTGTGCCTCGGCGCTGAAGCGGTAGCGAAAGCGACTGCTATGTTTGAAGATTCAAGTTCGATCCCGGGACCACATGTTTGCATCGATATGTATGTATTTACAAAAAAATATATAAGTAATCAGTCAATCTAGTTATCATAGCACAAGTTCTGCTTAGTTTAAAACTAGACGACGTTGTGTCAAATGTCTGAAACATTTATTTATTTATATTAGGTCAGTTTTTAAAATTTATTCTGAGTCATAAAGCGATGCCATTTCGCCTTAGCATGAGTGATGACAAACAATTACTATCTAAATATAGTCAACCTATTAAGTAGTGGAAGAAAACTGTTGTATCTAATACCTAGTCACGGCGTTTAACAGTGCAATTTCATTTGTAAATTTAAATATTTCATATTATACTACTACATATTATTTAATTATTAAATATGACCACATAATTTTTCAATTGTCTACCTGAATTTATATCGATACAATATATTTTTACAATTTGTGGATCACACAAAGTATTGTCGAATGTGGTGTTTGGACCCACAACATCAGCACAGTAGAGAGCGGTGTGGTAACCGCTTAAATCACTAAGCCAACCGCGCAGTCAAAAGTTTAATTATTTCATTATATTTTATTACACATCATACGACTGTTGACTCTCTTTCTAATCATATTCTCTATCTATCTTCTACTCTATCAGTGAACTTCTTCACATATAAACTTTATACACAACAAATTCTAGATGTGAATAAAAAAAAATACAACAACAAATCACTCATTGGAATAACAGTGGAATTTTCCAGTACATTCCACAACTGTTCAGCGAGACCGACTCACCAGAACCGGCTAAGTTTTGTGCAATCGGTCGGTCAAGTAAAAAAGTACTAGAGTATTATAATGTTTACGTAAACCATTGCAAATGACTGTTACCTAAGTTATTCAGTTACAAATATTCGGTAGATGAACTTATTTGATTTCTACAGTTTTTCATAATGAGTACCAAAGTATGTACTCGTTGTGAAAAATTGTGTACTCTAGTACTCAATATGAAAACTGTACTTAAGTTATAATTTGATTATTTGTCATGATCGTATTATAAGTCGAAGTTTTCCATCATCGTTATATTTCTTTCTCTTTGTCATTTTGCTGCATAGTTTGATACGTTAGTCGACTCTTAGGACACCCACGGGATGAACAGGGTTGGCAAAACCTTGTATTCTTAATTCATCATCACACAGATGAATTTTTTTCATCATGATAACTGAACTATGCACTCATTATAGATGTTATGTTATGTTATGTGTATGTTAGTACTCAAACTGAGTAACCATAATAAAGATTTAAAGACTGTATGTGTAGGCAGTAAGTAGACGACAGCTTTGTCGTGTTGTCGTGGGTCCCATTACATTCAGTTTAATTATTGATACTTAGATTTTAAACTGTTAATGTCTTGTTTTATTTCATTGACCAGTATAACTTGAACCGTCTCTATATAAACTTTTGTACTATCAAAAGTCAGAATATATATCGAACCCCTATAACTTCATATAGCCTTTAATTTTCTTCAAATATTTTGTTTGTTCTATATCTCCTACGTATAACATTAAGTATTTCAAACAATATACTTTCATGCGCCATATTTTTATTAAAGATGAAATAAATAAATAAATATGTGATGGTTGATATTTATATAATAAAACAAATATACTTGAATGTGTTTAGATCCTGACAACAAAAAGTTTCATTTTAGAAGCACTCCGTAAAATATTCTAATTAGAATGATTAAAAAAAAATATTCAAAAAGCTACCAAAAACCCTTTTCCACTTTCTGTGTCACTTTTATATGACTAAAGTGGGAAACAGGTACACCACTCAGTAAATAATATGTCAGACATCAAACATCTAATTTAAACGTCGGCACATTAACAGTACACGCGATAAGTAAGCTTGTTTTAAGTTTTTAATCTGTTTTTCAATAAGATATGTCCTATTTGGGCCAAACATTAGCAGCATATGTACTCTACTGCAATATCAACACTTAATTAGTGAGATAAAATAAGACCAATTGTATATTAATAAAACAGTAGCTATATTACATTAAATGATATGTGACTCTGATAATTTGTGGGTAACTAAGAACTAGAACATTTTATAAGTATCAAATTTATGTTTTTTATAAAAACTTTACATAGAGATTAGTTAAAGCCATAAAAAGACGATATATTATATAAATATAACACGTCGTTTCTATATGCTTTAAAGCTCCAAAAAATCTACAGCATATGAGGTACGCTTCAAAGTTGTTTCTGTCTATTTCTCGCGTCAATTCCGTGCCTCATTTCTCATTAATACAACCACGATGTTACCATAGAATATATTTCTAATGTGAGAGTAGTCTTTTTAAATAAGACATGAAAGCAAAGCGCGAAAGGTATATTAGTGTGGTTTATTAAGGTACAGTTAGTGTGAGGTTAAAATGGATTAACTTTCTTATATGAAATCCTAATAGAGAAAGAATCGATTATGAAATAGAACAGATTATCGTGTAAAATAGAGTTATGGCTAAGGTAGATTTTAAACTTGTTATATTTTTAAACATTCATCACATACACAGATGAGACGGTTTTCATGAGTACACATTTAGGTATTTAAGATGAACCATTCTCCTTCGTTTAATCTTCTAGTTACTCCTAAGTGTGATAGCGTAATGTTTTATCAATACAAAAATAATCATTCAAATTTGCCAATAGACATTAATTGCAAAGAAAATTGAGTTTTAGACAAGTAAGTAATGTTATAAACACTTACCAGATCTATAAACATTTGTATATAATCACGTACCTTCAGGTCATATATTATAAAAAAATATATACGTACATATCTATAACATCGTATACTTATAAAAACTTAAGACAGACACGATTATCTTCGTATTGAAAGCCTACCAACTTAACTCAGAGTTTTAAAACAAAAAATCATTCAAAATATAACAAATAATGATGTATAGTATTGTGTTACATATATATATATTTAGTGTTAGTCCAATCGGCCGATGACCCCATTTAAAAAAAAACTATATCCTCTCCAAATCTAGTTATTAATATTTTAATTCAAAATCCTTGAATACTATGTACAGATGTGAGTCAGATACTAATAAGTTTTTAGCTAACAATAACCTGAGTAGAAGTCTTAATAAATTATAATTGAATATTTTAGAATACACTCAATATTTTAGATATAACTTATGAAACTTACTTTCAAGGGATTCCCTTGCAGAAAATATATAAAATGAACGTTTCAAAATATTAATGTTGGTTGATTACCACACTTACGAGTACATGGTTATTAAAATACCTCCGCTGATCGAAACATTTTCTAAAGACGCATTAATGTTAAATGATTCTGTTTTGAAATAAAAACATTTAAAAATGAAAACGGTTCAGCGAAAAAGTATCTCTGTGTAAAACAGTTTTCACCTGTTTGTGACCGCTTTGTATGCATCGAATTGGTGTGCTAGAAATCTAATACCGTTAATATTAGACGCAAATTTTCTACTTGACGCTTAGAATTTTATTAACATATACCAAAGTCTAAAGAACATAAAACTCGAGCCAAAAAAAAAACAAGAAAACAACATACCTGCCGCCGGAAAAATAGCAATTCTGTTCACGTAACAACAAAAAATATAAAACAATAAAAAAATTATATATCTTTTTATAACGAACTTTCTACCACTGTACCACAAGCACTCACAGCACAATCATCTAGTTTTAAATATACTTTTATCGTGTTATTGTCCGATGTACGTCCGCTCGCGGCTATGGCCACGACTCAAATGCGGTTGAGTGGAACAAAATCGGCGCCGGCGCAGCCTGACACTCACACATATGAAGCCTTATGTAAGGCGTCCTTATGTAAAATGGCTAGTATGTTATTTCGTGGACGGAAAATGATTATTAAGCCGGGATTCTCGTGATGACAGAGATTGTTAGTTTTAGTTAAAGGATGTGTTGCCGTGGTTGCCTGTACTTAGTTTTTGTCTGTTTAGACTAACGGTTTATTAATTGCTTTGACGATATTTTCGTGTATGTCCTTTTTGTAAATGGCCGTTACGAAACCTGTGTATTTAAAGCAAAGTATGATTCGAAAAGTGATTTAGGAACAGTCCTGTGTCTTAATCATATTGAACAATAGTTTTTTTAGTTTAATGAATAGTTACAACAGTCTCTTTAGTCGTAAGACAGACTTAAAACTTATTTGACGCAGCCTTCTTAGACTTACAGCGGTCTCAATCCTCATTCTCATCCAAGACTTGCTTTATATATAATTATAGATCCATCACATATAGATCGGTCCTTTTTTCTTAACCTATTAATCGAGAGTTAATCAATTACTATTTCGTTACGAGTATTAGAGATCTTAACCTTATCATCAGTTTTTAATAGTTTACTGCTGATTCTCACTTACCATCACGTGAACCATTCATCACACTCATACACACTTACAAGAGCTTGATGCTGTTATTAAAATCTTAGAATTTGAACTACTAGTATTAACTAATTTAAACTAGCAACTCCAAGTGATGTTTTTTTTTAATTGGCGCAGTCAAGACGGGTTTTTAATTGGTGGGTACTAAACCTCTTTGATGTTATTTTATTTTTAATCAGTACATTTAGTTTTTTTTTGTAGTTTTTTCGTTTCGTTATACGTTGATATATACCTATTTGGCATCTTAACTATTATTATAAATGCGAATATGAGTTCGTTTGTTACGTATTAACCATTCAGTTGGCGATTTTGGAATTTTCTGGCAAGGATAATTAAAAAGATATTATATTTCATTTTCATTTTACTGATTAACTCCTAAGGGTATTATTATCTAATAAAAATGCTACCTAACAGGAAAAAAATCATTTAAATTATTTTGATAGTTTCAGAGGTTATAACGTAGAAACAAATGAAGAAACTCTTAAGCATTATTACATATACGTAAGAAGCCAGTAAAGTATACATGGCGTATACATACGACCATCAAGCCTTCAAAAACTTAGTACGCACCGTTTTTTTTTCTCTTTTACATTTTTTAACGTGTGGAAACCCCTCGGGCCGTCACCCTAACGAGGTTTACGGCGGGGTGGTGTGTCAATATCAGACCGACTAAAACCACACGGTGTGCCACTCTGTGCCTGACTCGGGATACCCGGGCAACTTAATATACATCTACCTCAAAGGTGGGTAATATACTTACGAGTAAGTCGCATGACACCTTTATGCAATGGAAAAAGAACCTAGCTTAACTAAAACCACATTACATTTAAATCCCATCCGGGTCATGCATTATAACATAAATTATTTCTATATCATTCTAACACTTATAAATTTAAAAAAAAAACAATTAAAAAACGTACTTCAGATAAAAACTAAGGAAAAATAAAGTTGAATGTCTGTGCTCTATGCGCATATATTACCATAAACTAAATCTTTGTTAAGTTATAAAAAAAAACCGTTTCAAATCACTTCAAGCATGCGATTAGCCTTCTAACTTAACGAGACTTAATTAAGTTACGGTATTAAAAGATGGAAAAACATTACTTTTAAGCACAACTTTTTATTATCAGTTGAATATTTTTAAACCGACTTTGAAAGGAGAAAGTGTATGATTCAACTCTTCTTCATCTTCTTGCAGTTTAGTAACGTTTTTAACGTCGAGAAGTTTTGAGAAGCTATTTACATATATGATATAGAGACCTGTAGACAGTGACAAAGATAATAGTAGGTAGTAAAGCCACGCTGATTTCAGCACAAATGGGCCGGCTCGACCGGGGCAGTACTACCCTCCCATAGAAGACCAACCTAAACCGTCAGCATCCGTGTTGTCGTGTTTCGTTGGTGAGTGTGAGACCGGAGGCATTGATGCAGGGGTAACAGTTATCGTGATAACTGTGTAAGCCTTACACTGTCACGACGACTGTCATGCCTTTTACGTCCCCATTACAGCGGGGTGTAAAAAAGCATCTCACAAGGCCGCCACAGTGTGGGTCATACTGCATTGTCTGCATTTGCACTGACCATAACTCTTGAATTCTATTCATGCTTTCCATCAGGCAGAGTAGAGTCACTTTGGCAGGCGCTTAATATAAAAGCAAAAAAAATATGGTGAGGAATTAAGAATACGGAGGGTCATCATCCCTATTCATCCCATCAGTGTCGTAAGAGGTGAGTAGGATCAAACTACGCAAGACAACATCACTGCAGAGGGAATGAAAACTTGAATCAAACCCTATGTCAACTCACTTGGCCAGCGTGATTTAGTAGACCAATATCTCCTTATAGAGATGAGAGCTATATCCAGCAGTAGTCTGTTAAAGACTCTTGATGTGATGTGATAATAAGAAGCACAAATAAGCTGACAGGTTAACTAATAGCAAGTGATTACCGCCGCCAATTGACATTTCTAACTAAAGAGTCACAAATATGTTGTTGGTTTTTTATTTCTAATCCAAAAATTGACAGGACTGGGAGGGTTTGGGCTCTGGTAACCTCACTAAGTTGGTGAATAGTAATAAAAGAACTAATAAGTATCACTTTCCTGTAAGGCTGTTGAATTACTCCGTTCTAGTCCTGAAAGTACTTGATCTTTGAGCAAGTATTTCTTATTTTGCATCACTATTTATGTATAAGAATACAAATGTACACATTCTCCGCTTTTTTTACTTTGAATGACATCGGAGTCGTTTAGTGTCTATGAAATGTAAGGAAATATTAAACTTTCTTTCAAAGAAGAGGGTATGTCAATGGTCCTAAAGTTCATGTATTAAATTCTGTGTTAGATTTTTATTTCTATTATAGAATAATTGGTAGTGTGTAGTGACAGATTATGAATATAAAGAGTCACTACGATGAGTTTTCCCATGGGTGTTGTAAGAGGAGACTAAGGAAACGAAATATACAAGACAACAACACAGTAAAGAGAAGGAAAACTTGAAACAAACCGTATACCAACCCGTCTGGCCAGCGTGGTATACTGGGCCGAAGACTCCTTGCTAAGGAGAGGCCTATGTCCAGCAGTGGACTATTAAAAACTGTCAATGATGATAATGATGACAAATTAATTAAGATGAAACGTGTGATCTACATACAAAATATGTCTAATGGACTAATAGATTAGATTAGAGCTTAAAATTAAAAAAGTTCTATATTTAAAGATTCCAGGCAACCTTCTTGTTATACGGAGTATCAGAGCCTCTCCATTTGGAACATAAATTTTATGGATTTTATAAATCTCTTCAACAAATGGCTATCAATTAATAAAAAAAAATCTTAAATCAGCCATAACTTAATAAAATAAACAATTTTTTGAGAAAAACATGGCTTATAAACGAACACCAAAGTGTTGCTATAAAATGCTAATTTATGTATTTATAGTAAAACTATAATAAAAATGTTCTTCTGGATTATTTGATTGGTATTGCAATAAAGGTACTTATCAACACTGACCGCTTTCTTCGAGAAAGTGCACCGCGCGCGTTGAAGTCTCTTGTAAGAAAGTTTTATAGTTTCTTTAGATCGCTAAATTTAATATTCAAATAATAATATAAGCTTGTTATAATAATTTTTCAACCTAAATTTAAAAAATATTAAAGTCCTGTTTCCTTTCGTAGACTTGAGATTATGCAAGTTGTTCAGTTGATTAGTTAAGAAATGAAATGGCACTAACAGTACACAAACCTTTGTATTTGTTATATTAGTTATATCTTAAAACTATATATCATGAGCGTTTAATATATATTTACTAACCTTTTCGAGAATTTAGTAGTGTGTACTGTACACCGAAGCACTGTGAGTCCGATCCCTACACGTGACAACACTTTGCGTGATCCATAAATAGTTGTTCTAAGTCTAAGTGTTCTTTATGTCCCTTTGTTGTTGTTTGTAAAGTCCAACGCGACACAGGATTTATTCCTAATGCAGACGTTGTCTTTTTTAGGAAAAAAAAGTATGTGTTCTAACCTATATTACGTGAATATTAATTTAAGTTAACTCCTACTTAAGTGATACACAACTGTACTTCTCGAAAGTCCAATACCACCCTCAGCTTTTTATTTTAATTTTAGCACGAAATTAATTAAAACCTAATTTCACAACACGTAGTGTCTGATGTTCATTCCATATCCGTGTTCTGGGATTCCCTGAAATCACACGACCTTGATCTCAGCTCTCTTCAGAGTCTTATTTCTATTTCTTGCAACTGAAATATTTTTTATTGTTACTATAAAATACAGTCAGTGAAAATGGTCATTTAATACGCCCCTGTTTACCCTTGTATGACATCAACAAAAGATTTTTTATTTACTCCAAATATTTTCTCGAAATAATTTATCAAAAGCAAATAACATATAGCATTCATTACTTAAAAAGTATTCTTCTAGAAAAAAAACTATAACGAATCTTCAACCCTCGTAGCACGTGCCACTAAAGTACCACCGCGGTACCCGATCCAAATCTTGCATAATTAATGACAGGTGGGAACCGCTTCACTTGACTATTCAAAAACGAACAATAACAACAGTCTAATGCGGGGTGGAAAGGTCTTAGCTACAGTAAGGGTAATTTTTTTACCCCTAACTAGTTTAATCGTGTCGGTAGCCTTTAAAGCTTTTAAGGCTTAAGGTAAGTTCATTTTAAGTTATCTGTTTAATTTTTTTAGTCTACTTTGAGCTCATTCAATTAAGTTTTACTTAATAACTGTGTTTTTCTCTATACTTAAAATACATTATTGTACCTTTGACATCCCTTTCCTGATGTAACAATGGCCATTACTAGGAACTCATTACAGCCAGATGAACCATGAGATGGTAAGGGAATACTGTCACCCCTGAACACTTACAATTACCCCCCCCCCCAAGTTACTCTGATCACGTCGGTATATTTGTGACTCTGGTAAAAAAGTTGTCAAGTAAATTGTCTAGATTTTTTTACAATATATTTGATACACATATCAGTGTAGTGTTGGAAGCGATCATCTGTTCCATGTATCTTGGTCTAATTATCTATAATAGCTACATATGTATTTTCAAATATATATGTATGCGATGGAGCGTGCGATGCTGAGTGTTTCTCTGGCTGACAAAATTCGTAACGAGGTTATTCGACAGAGAACTAAAGGAACTGACATCACACGGAGAATCAGTATGCTGAAGTGGAAGTGGGCCGGCCATGTCTCCAAAGGAACTGATGGTCGCTTGAACCGAAGTTTACTAGAGTGGATACCACGATTGGACAAACGTAATGCAGGGCGCCCTGCAGCGCGACGGACCCACGACGTGAAGAAGGTGGCTGACAGCGGATGGATGCGAATTGACCAAGACCGGAATCGTTGGTGTTCCTTGGGGGAGACCTTCGTTCAGCAGTGGACGGCGATAGGTTGATCGAAAAGTTTGTTTATTAGCAATCTAGTTATCACAGTATAGGCTCTGCTTTGTTGAGCTCAGATGGCCGTATATAATAAATAAAAAAGCTCAGACATCTCACACACGGCTGTTTGATTCCAAATTAGGTAGAGCCTGTGCTGTGGTAACCAGACTGATAAACATACTTGTATATTTCAATTACATAGAGATACAGAACAAAAATCGAACCAATGACCTCTAGTGTAACAGTCACGGCTACTAACCACAAGAGCAACAGGTCCGTCAAATGTGTATGTGTATATGAGACACGTTATTAATATTATAAAAAATTGTAAGTACATACACGCAGATAGTCACTCTTATATTCTCAAAGGGGTAGGTAGATGAGCAGGACGTATTTAATATTCATATTTTAACAAATTACAACTAACAACTCCAACGAGGAATACAGGAACTCACTACCAGTTCACGTGTTTCCCACCTACCATAATCCTCGATCTGAAGAAGCATCTTGCTAGGCCTCCATAGCGTGGGTCGCTATACTGCATTGTCGGCAAGCAATAAGTATGGCGACCACCATTCTTGGATTCTATTCATGCTTACCATCAGGCACAGTAGAGTCACTTTGGTAGGTTTCTACAATAAAAGAAAGAAAAATAGGACAAGAATGGAGATCATATTGATACGAATGGATTAAGAAGTTGAAGCTGAATCGCGAACAAATTACGATCGTACCTATACATATAACTCGAATTTAGTATTTCCCATGAAGTCCGAGCCCTTAACCGCACTTTAGATGCTTATTTAAATAGGGTCTTAAGTCTCATTAATTTATGTAGGCCATCAGCTGTTTATCGTCTTGAGGGGATCAAATGACTCCATGAATTGCTAAGATGTTACATCTATCGTCAACCGTCTTTCAACACGTTTTAATGAAGTGTATGTTATTATTCAAACAAATTTTGAATATTTTTTATAAGTTATAAGCAATAAGGCCCTTTGTACATCACAATTGTGGTTAGTTTTGTTACTATTTGTAAGCCCTGTGTGTGGAGGGACGAAGTGTCATATCCCTCCGACACAAAGGGAGGATCCTCAGACAAGGCGAGATGATTATGCCTGGGAGGTACGGCCCAACGGTTGATGTTGGAACGTTGTACATATGCTAATCGACGCGAGAATCTCTATTTCGCGATACAGGATTAGTAGTTGCTTCATAGTTCATTATACAACGTATTTCGATGTATCTTCACTAGCTGGCGCTGTTGTATATATATACATATTTTTCTATCTTAAGAGCCTGCCAAAGTGACTCTACTCTGCCTGATAGAAAGCATGAATAAAATCCAAGAGTTGTGGTCACCATACTCATTGCAAATGCTGACAACGCAGTATGGTGACCCACACTATGGCGGCCTTGTGAGATGCTTTTTCACACACCCAGCTTGGGGACGTAAAAGGCATGACAGTCATTGTGATAGTGTAAGGCTTACACAGTTACCACGATAACTGTCACCCCTGCATCAATGGACCTCCAGTCTCAAATTTATAAGTATATTTTTATTTGTGCTGTATGTGGAAGTCGCCACAGTACAAATAAAGTAATATCTATCTTTATCTAAACTGCTTCTAATGTTGTCTAAAATTACGATAATTTAACATTTTAGAGTTGAACTCACCGGGCTAGGAAGTGGTTAGCAAAACTCTTCACTGTGTTCTACTAAACCAATCGAGTTTGGTCTTCGTTTTAGCATGTTTAGGACAGCTATGCTTCGGCCTATACTGACTGTGTCAACTGTAATGATACCTAATACAAAACCTTCTATAATTGTATTTAGAAACTCATATAATTCTCTTTACTACGAAATCTAAGCCAAATAATATACAATACGCTAAGTATAATTGTAAGCAGTCAGACAAATCTAACAGTTATATTACTAAAGTGCTTACCGATATCGCACCATTTCTTCATTTGTAATTAAAACTAAAAACTCTCTCGACAAAAACCCACTGAGACAGGTGGATATGTTGTTGTCTCACTCCATCGCTTGTAAGGATATATTAAGCTGTCTTGTTTCACCGGAAGACCGAGTTGATGAATAAAGTGTAACGGACGATTGTCGTAACTGACTTTAGTTGGTGAGGCTCTCAAAGTTTTGGTGGCAATGAGAAAAATTTAAGTTTATCCAGCAATTAACAACCTCGGTGGCGCAGCGGCAGAAAATGCGACTGCTGTGCTTGAAGTCTTGGGTTCGATTCCCGGGTCAAGTATTTGTATGATCTCCAAATATTTTCTATGTATAATATGCATGTATTTATAAAAAAAAAAGCATATAAGTATTCTATCAGTCAGTCTAGTTATCATAGTACAAGCTCAGCTTAGTTTGAAACAAGATGACGTTTTGTGTCAAATGTCTGAAATATTTATTTTGTTATTTATTAATTTCAGTTTAGTAACTAACTAATTAATACTTTACTATAAATATATAGCTGTAAACGTAGAGCATTAGAAATAATTTCTAAACTGATCTTTAAATGAATTACATCAGCTAGAAATTATGAGTCGACTGTACAGTTAAATAAATAATAATGACTATTATTGCTATAACAATCCGTACTAATATTGCCAATATAGTAGACCAAAACCTCCTTGCCAAGAAGAGGCCTATGTCCAGCAGTGGACTGTTAAAGATGATGATGAAAATTGGAATGTTAAAAAATTTATGTTTGGTTGAAAGTGATAATCTGAGGAACTAGTGGTTCGAATTAAAAAGGTTTTCAGTATTGAAAATATACATAGTACATAGCTTATATAACATAGTGTCGATAGCACTTAACGTCGCTACCAATTGGCGGTGCGTTGAAATACAAAGTATTTTAAGATTAAGGCAGATTTATTCCTTTTGAGAGACGCCGACGACATTAAAGTTGTATATATTGCGGCTTTATACATTGAGAAAGTTTTGTTTTTTATTTTTATATAAAATCTTAATGCATTAAATGACCATAATATTAGTATAACAATTGAGTACCACTGCATTCTAATAAAGACTTAAATTGAGATAGTTTTTCAAACTTCGTGTCATTTCTAACTAGAACCTTTTGTAATAGTTTCAGGTCATGATTTTAAACATATATCTTTAAAACACCAGTATGTTTGGGTAGCAACTTTTTTCTTTTGCATCTCATGATAAGCAACCAGCAAATTGATGGTAAATATCAGCCACTACCCATGACTACTTACAGTTCAAATATCACAATCGTGTTGACGACATTAATTATTATGCTCTTCTCTTGAACGTTTGAAGGTTACACTGTATTAATGCCTGTCATACGCAAGCTCTTATTTCATCCAATGGCTTTAAAAAAAGATCGTAAAACGCAAACACACAGACTCACTTGTTGGTTTTAGAGACACGGCATGGAAACATATTGTATTGTGAATAGGAAGCTTTAGATAACTCAAAGTCCGGTAGTTTCGTTTTTATCTCAAAAGTAAATAATTATATTAAGTATGTCACCAATAAGGTAGCAAAAAAGATTAAAGCGAATGGTGTCATGGTTATTATAATTGCTTTTTGTCAATCGGGTACCTACAGTTGTTTGATTAGTTTCGTAATGACGTTTACTTCACACAGTGACAGTGAGGTAACAAACTCTTTTTAAAAAAAAATTAACTGACTTAAAACAATAGTAACAAAGAGAACTTAAAATTAAAAATAATAATAAGTCTAATTCATCATCATCATCATCATCATCTCAGACAAGAGACGTCCAGTGCTGGACGTAGGCCTCCCTTAAGATTCTTAACAACAGCCGATCCAACGCCACCCGCATCGAATGGCTTCCCGCGACCGTCACTAGATCATCGGACCACATTCTACAGGCCTACCAACGCTGCGTTCCTAGTAAGTTAAGTTATAATTAATTGATAATTTATTATAATTAATCAATAATTTATATTTATTATAATTAATTAAAGGTACCTATAGGTAGAGTTACGAGACAGGATTAACATTCAAGTAAAAATATGCGGGAATATAAAAGAAAAGTTTACATTAGTCTGCACCTTTTCTATTTACACTGTTTACATTAGTGTTTTAAAATTATAGATTGTCTAATGGCAAGTGCTTACTGCCGCTCTTGGAAAACTGCAACACAAGAGTCACATCTTTTGGCGTTTGGCTTTTAAAAATGGAGTTTTGCAAATCGGCTTTCCCAGTACGCGGTCGTAACTCAAGAACTTTATGGCTCCATCGGCCATCTTTACATGAGTCTAATTGAAAAACTAAAATAAATGCAATCCATAACTTAGCAGGTAACATTGTAATAACAATAAAAATCTTCTAGCCTGAAGTTTTTGGAATACATTTTTTTGTCAATATGTTTTTTAATCACGTGTGTTACACATATCTCTGTAACCCACTACAAACACCTAAAAATTATCGTTACAGAATAAAATATCTCAATTTCACAATTTTATTATTGACAGACTTATTCTTCAAGGTCAAAGACCCTTCCATCTTCAGCACAACTATAGGACACAAAAAATATTAAATGGAAATACCTGTATAGTTCGAGAAGCAAGCTAACGCATGTAAAATTTGTAATGTATGTAACGCCGGAGATGTAAAATTTGAGGTATTCCCTTGATTTCTCAGGGATCTCATCATTAGATTCTGATATAGTAATAGTGGAACCACTTCGGGACCACCGTCGAGTGTGCTGTGGTATTATGTGGTCTGAAGTGAAAAAAGCAACATAAAACTTCTTAAAATGATTAAGTCACTACTTATCAATAAAGCACACTTCAAGAATGCCTTAATGATAAAACCTACCAATTGATGGCCATATAAAATAATTAAAAAAAAGTAGGGGTCCTATTGGGATGAAATATTCCTATAATTAATTACATTGCATCTGTGTAGCACGCATGTATATATAGATATGTATGAGTGTTGATGTATATATGATTATAAATACTTATTGATGTGCTAGTTTTGGTACAACCACTTCATCCTGTCTCCTACTCTGCCGTGCCCAACGGGGTCCATACGCACTGGCAAAGCATGGTGTAACATCTCTATAACGATATGGTGTGCAATAAAGTATTGAGTATTGTGTATGTTGTGTGCTTGCGTAAACAATCCATGTTTGAAGAGTCTGTCATTTTTTTAAGAGTTCGCTTGTCTTTTTCCAAAATTCATCATCAGATCTATATGAAATATAAATCTTTTGGAAACACTTTCTCTTGAACAAAAATGGAATTTTGCAAATCGGCTTGTAATGCGAACCCTTTTGATGTCGATTATCAGTACCTTTCAATAAATAGCTTTCCTTTTTAAGTTTGAGTTCATAGCGATACTGCCGGATAACATTATAAACTATTTCTATCTGAGTATTCTATACAGTACGTTTAGTTTCAACAGATGGCGTTGTAAGATTTGCTAAATCGCGTTATCAAAGAACTTAAAAAAGTGTACTTAAAAACACAGAATAATCTTACCGCAAAGAACGAACCCTAAGATTGTGATGGCATTTAATAAATACGAGTATGTGTAGGGATAGTTTGTCACATTTCTTATATATAAACCTATAAAAGAGACATTTCCAAAATTTTATTTATTTAATCCTGACTTTTTGACTTGGAAATAATAACTCGACACAACGGACACTCGACCATCTGATTTCAAACTAGATAGAGTTTATACTATGAAAACTGATACACATACTTTTATGTTTATAAAGACGAATGTATCTATATTCTACTTATTACGAAGATGCAAAGTTTGTGAATAGCAACTGTTCCCGGATCCCTCCTATGTCAGGTGCAGAGTGGCACACCGTGTGGTTTTAGTCGGCCCGATTTCGACTCACCACCCCGTCGTAAACCCCAGTGCGGTGACGGCCCGAGCGGGTTTCCACACGTTAAAAAAAAAGCTCCGGTTCTACTGATCGGATTTTGGAAAATAGTTCAGTGTTGACATGGTAAATTATACCTAATTAGGCTATAAAATATATATTCATATCGTGCACAGCGCAGGCTAACCACGGGTGTAGCTGAATGAGTTACATCCATACACAAAACAATTAATGGTCGTACTTAGAACACAAATTTGTACCTACTGATAATTGAGCCCATGAGTTAAGTGGTCACGACCGTTAACCATTCGATCAACGGGTCTGTCAAAAACAAAACTGCAATACCATAAATAATAAAAATAAAAAATATTACTTCTAGCAAAAATTCATATTTCTATTGAAGCATAACATTATGGTGGAGTGGATTGATAGAATAAATGAATTTACTTAACGATGTAAAAATGCAATAGAAACATTATTACTATATCATTATACACCGAGTGTTGTGGGTTCAAACCCCACATGGGAAACACTTTATGTGATCCACAAATTATTGTTCTCGGTCTGGGTGTTCTTTGTGTCCGTTTCTTGTATGTTTGTAAAGTGCCCTGCGACACAGGATTTATTCCTAGTGCGGGCGTTGTCTTCTGTCTCAAAAAAAAACAAATAAAATAAATAAATCTTTGTTTATAGTATTTAAAATTACTTCCATTTAACATATTATTATCACATATACTATGACTAAATAATATAAACTGCTACTATTTTTTTTAAAAAAGACATCACCCGCACCAAGAATATTCCTGTGACGCGGAGGAGTTTACAAACATAGACAAAACGGACACAAAAAATACCCAGAAATAGCACAACAATTTCTAGATTACACAGTGTTGTCCCATGTAAGGTTTGAACCCACAACACTCAGCGCAATCAACAGCAAATATATGACAGGTTCTGTGTCATGTGTCATTATTTGTTCTGTGTCTGAACGTTGGGTGTATTTCATACATAATATGTATTTAAAACACATAAAGTTAATCAGCAGATTCAGAAATCTATTTAACATAGTACGAGCTTAGCATAGTATAGGATCAAACAGCCTTGTGTGAGATGTGTGGAGTTATTAAAAAAAAAGCAATAATGACATTCAAACTTCACGGCATTTTATTTATCTATGACTATTTTAAAACTTGATATTAACACCTCGAATCTTCCGGTTAAAGAAGTGCGCAGTCCAGCTAAACAAAAACTGGTAATAATAGATTTAAAGTAAGAATACTCGGTATAAGTGAAGTTTTTTGAGCGAGGGGAAGACACACCACAATTATAGTACTTCCGCCCCAGGATAACAGGGCTGGGACACGGGAGTGGTCAGTATCGATAACGATACATTTTGAGTAAGTATTACGATATGCCATATTGTTTTAATTTTCCATTGAAATGAGATCGTGTCATACAAAGCATCAAATTAATAGAAATTAAGAGTCTTAAACATATCAACACTTTATAATGTAAAATGAGTAAATGCATGAGTGAATAATCAATAAGAAATATTTCGGACATTTGACACACAACGTCATCTAGTTCCAAACTAAGCAGAGCTTGTGCTATGATAACTATACTGATAGAATACTTATATACTTTTTTTTGTACATACATACATATTATACATAAAAAACACCCAAATTTCGAAACAAATATTTGTAGATCATATAAAACCCGGGAATCGCTCATATAGTAACCGCGTTCGCTAAATAATAAAAAATATAATTCATCTACATTATTATATAAAGGGTTTAAAAACACATCAATCAATCAACCTATCGCCGTCCACTGCTGAACGAAGGTCTCCCCCAAGGAACGCCAACGATCCCGGTCTTGAGCAATTCGTATCCATCTGCTGCCAGCCATCTTCTTCAAGTCGTCAGTCCATCGCGCCGCAGGGCGCCCTATACTACGTTTGCCCAATCGTGGTATCCACTCTAGTAAACTTCGGTTCAAGCGACCATCAGTTCCTTTGGAGACATGGCCGGCCCACTTCCACTTCAGCATACTGATTCTCTGTGTGATGTCAGTTACTCTAGTTCTCTGTCGAATAACCTCGTTACGAATTTTATAAACTCATATTGAATGTTATTTTAAGATATTCAAAATATACCTTTTTTAGGGTTATAAATTAATGAAGCCTAATTATGAAAATGTACTCTACAAAAACATTAAATCATAAAGCGTTTCCTTATTACTTACAAATTAAATTTATGTACAAGTGATAAAACAAGGGTCTTTAAGCGTCTTAATCGTTTTGTAATTAAAGCTTATTAAGTAGGTCTTACTCCATATCATCGGCATCTACAGTCTTTGTAAGTACACCGCTGGACAGAGGTCTCTCCTTAAAAAGGAGGTTGTATTCATACATCATAAACTTATTTTTGGAAGTATCTTTATCCACTGCTAGACGTAAGCCTCTCTTTAGAAAAGAGATTGGTTGGTATAGAGTTTGTGTCAAGTTTTATTTTCTTTGCAGAGGTACTTCATATTTTTGTTTTTTTTTTATCAATGTTTAATATTTCAAAGAGTTTTAGCTCTAGATTTATTAGTCAATTTGTCTGCTTAATGTCTCATTATTAGGTGGACACCATCTGCTCGTATACCCACTATATCTTTAAAAACTATCCAAATTTTTTAAGTAATTATATAAATAGCCTTAATAGTGCACTGCTGGCTATTAGACTCTCCTTAGTAAGAAGGTTTTGGCCTACTATATCACTCTGGCTAGACGGGTTCGTACAGGGATTGTTTCAATTTTTCGTTCTCTTTGCAGTGATATTGTTTTGCATATTTCGTTCCCCTAGTTGCCTCTTACAACACCCATGGGATGAATAGGAGTTGTGACACTGTGTATTCTTAACCCGTTACCACACGGAACTAATCCATCACCACACGGAACTTTACACACCATACTTTATTAATGAATTCTTATTTAGTCCATTAAATTCTTTTAATTGCATTCCTTCGAACAATGTTTGTTCACTTCAGCTTTATATAAGGGCTAATTAATAGTGACGCAACTTATCGATACCGGTACATCACTAGTTACCCCGGCTGCGCGTGCGCCGGTGCGCGACGAAGAAAGTATAACCGTCGTACGTAACGGCTACGGAACGGAATTATAAGTTAAATGTGTTGTATGCCCTTATGGGGTAGGCAGAGGTAGGTTGTGGAGAAATTGATTAAAAAAGTATAAATTATTACAAATACGATTTATTGGTATTTCTAGTTACAGTCGTCGACAACAAAAAAAAACAAAATAGATTTTTTGATAGGTACGCCTTATGTGAAGCTAAACTATTCGTGAACAAGAGTTTAATAGGTCCGTTATCAATAAATAAACTCAACAATCAGGAAAAAAGACATTCTGTTTTACTTAAAGTTTGAGCTCCATACCTGCCCTTATTTGGGGGTTTCACTTAAGTACTTAGTAGTAATGTCCGTGTGGTGACGGATTAAGAATACATAGTGTTACCACCCCTATTCATCCCGTGAGTGTAGAAAAGGCGACTAAGGGACCAAGTATACAAGACAACACCATTACAAAGAGAAGGAAAACTTGAAACAAACCCTATTCCAACCCGTCTGGCCAGCGTGTTATAGTAGGCCAAAACCTTGCTAAGGCGAGGTTTACATCCAGCAGTGGACTGATAAAGGCTGTTGATGATGATGATGACTTAGTAGTAATATTTTGCAAGACTCTTAAATTCGAGGAAGTTGCTCGACCAGAGTGACACTTCGGTTACACTTACAACGGTTTTAAGAAGGTCCTTGGTTGCTTTTCACTGAGGTCACCGGAGTCGGAACTATCCCTGTCTAATTTTGATCTTAAAGATTAAAGATATGTCTTTTAAACACGTCGTAATTGTATTCCATAGACTCTTTCAGAATACTTTTATATGAATAGATTACTTAATAATGTTAAGTATGTACTTGATCAATACAACTCATTAAACTTTATCGATTTTTTTTTCTATATTAAGAGCCTGCCAAAATGACTCTACTCTACCTGATGGAAAGCATGAATAGAATCCAACAGTTGTGGTCATTACAAATGCAGATAATGCAGGCATGGTGGCCTTGTGAGATGCTTTTTCACACCCCGCTTAAGGACGTAAAAGACATGACAGTCATCGTGACAGTGTAAGGCTTACACAGTTACCACGATAACTGTCACCCCTGCATCAATGGGCCTCCGGTCTCACACTCACCAATGAAACACGACGAGACGGATGCTGGCGCTTTAGGTTGGTCTTCTGTGGGAGGGTAGTACTGCACCGGTCGAGCCGTCCCACTCGTGCTGAAATCACCGTGGCTCTACTACCTAGCAAATTAATAATTAATTCGCTTCTAATCTTTCCTGATCGTCATTTCCGTTTAAATCTAAACATGTTAATTTATCAAAGAGGAGCAGGGTTTGTAGTATCTGAAAACCCAAGCACAAATCTGTGATGTACATCTAGCAGATTTCGGCCTCGTCGGCCAGTCTTGACAGAGACACAGGTGGTATTATAATTCGTGCTATCGAATTATGAGAGTGTAGGAACAGAGATTGCACATGTGTTTCCGCACACAATTATGTACTATATCGCCTGTGTGGTTGGCAGAAAATCTCCTAGGAATAAATTTAAAAAGAGAGACCTAGGTCCATCGGATTATAAGGGTGAGGGAACAGAGAGTGCACCTGTGTTTGTGCACTATAACGTCTCCTGCATAGTGGGCTGGTCTCCGTTGTGACAGACCGACGTGGCAAAAATTTACTAGGAGTTTATCATCACATCTAGTAAATCAAAACCTATCTAAGAAGAACCCTTTGTTCAGCAGTGTATTTAAAGCTGTTGCAGATGATGATACCGCACTTACCAGATGGATTGGTATCGGGTTTGTTTTCACAGTGATGTTGTATTACGACACCCATGGGATGAATATGGATGTTGACTCTACGTATTCTTAATCCACTACCACACGGGTCATAAAAGAATACTGTGAAATTATTCATATATTATTTATTCTGGGGCGTATCTCGTCTATCACATAGCTCTCAATTATTGCAGCCAATTATATCTTTATTCTGTATTTACCCAAAATAATCTACATATAAATAAGTTAGTTGAGTTTTTTTATTAACATTTGACGCAAGTCGGGTGACTTGAAACAATATTGTTTGTCTAATGTATAAATTTTAATTATAATGAGGGTTTTTTATGAAGATCCATGTTGTAATGTACTTAATTTTATTTGTTCATATTCAAATATTGATAACCTTCAAGTCCAAGACTGTCTGTTAGTGATTTACTTGGATGTTTTTGATAGATCAGTTTTTATATTTAGCCATTTTGAGAGTCGCGATTGAGAATTGATGAGAAAATGTATGCAAATAAGCGTAATATTGAAAGCAAGATTAAAAAAAAACATTTAATCTTTAATACAATATACTTAATTATATACTTACTTAATTGTATACTTAATTATAAGAAATATCCGTAGAAATTAGTAACTATTTAGTGTATTTTGTTCTCTTTTGCATTGGGATATGATGCTTCAGCACTAATGGGTCGCTTCGATTGAAGTGATAATTCGGTCTTATAGAAAGAAAATATCAAGCAATTCTTTCTTTCTTAACGGAGCTCAACAGCCTCTCCGTCGATGTCGGTTGTCACTTACCATACGATAACCAGACTACTCATTTGCCCCTTTATGTCATAAGAACAAATTTCAAACTCCGCATTTTATTCAGTATACATATGTATACGAAGATTAATAATTTAACTACATACTCATGCATTTAAACTAAACTCGAATTGTCCATTAATAAAAATATTAAAACCAAAATATAAAACCACGAAGTTCTCGTTTTTAAACCGGACTCATTAAAACAAAAGCCACTCATCATAATACCATCACATATAAAAGCGTCCCACTAAAAAATAAGTTGTAAAAAGGCAATCATTTTTCCGAGAATAAAACTAACATACACACATATAGCACTGGTAGGTATAGCACAGAAACGGAACAAATGAGTAATGTACGAACATAATTACATACTACAGGAGTAAAAAAGACAGTAAACTTAAACCTTATGAGTTGAAAAGAGACAGAAATAGTCATCTGTTATGTGTCGTAAATGCGCGCACGAGTCGGCTTTTATTTCACGCACACATGCTCGTGCGCACACACGCTTACACTTTTCTGTGTGTGAGTCACATATGAGGTGTTTGTGTGTGATTATGTATCTACTAACGGAAACTTCTAGTATCCGCGTTTAATGCTTGACAATATGAGTGATTAGAATCTGTTGTGGCTACAATTAGTTTCTGATTTTTAATTCTGATACGACCATTTTGTTTTTAATAAATTGGCAAAGTAGTCCATGGCCAGCAAAGTGGTTGAAACTTAAACTTACGTTATCAAGGTGAAAATGTGGTGTGGAAATGATCTTAGCCACAAAATGGTTAGAATTTACACATTTTTTACCACTTCATGAAGAATTAGGATAAAAATTTCAGCTCCTCAACAAAATACGGTGCTGATTGGATGATCTGGGCCTTACATTGCTCTTATTTTCCTTATAGACAACACTCGCACTACAAAAGAAACCTGTGTCGCGGGGGACTTTAACAACATACAAGCAACGGACACAAAGACACCCAGACTCAGAACAAAAATTTGTGGATCACACAAATTGTGGGTTTTGAACCCACAAAACTCAGCGTAGTAGAGAGCGCTTAAACCACCAGGTCAACAGTGCAGCTAACATTGAAGCTAAAAAATATTTCATTTCGATAAAATCACGTTCATATCTAGAGAGAGATACTTAATAGTAGAGCAGTAACCAAAAACGTAGGTACAACTATTAAAAAAAAAAATCTATATTAAGAGCCTGCCAAAGTGACTACTCTGCCTGATGGAAAGCATGAATAGAATCCAAGAGTTGTGGTCACCATACTCATTGCAAATGCAGACAATGCAATGACCCACACTATGGCGGCCTTGCGAGATGCTCTTTCATTTGCGTGCTATCGTTACCTACGTATCTTTTAATCGTAAACTTATAGTTATTTTACATATCTCAAAGAAAATTAGATCTAGCTACGCTAGCCTAGTTTCAAAGTGTTTACGTAAAAATATAAAATTCACAACTAATATTATATATATGATAGGTTTGCCAGTTGTAATCGCTTGACTATAAAAATCATTAAGAATTACTAAGCCAAATATAACCAGTCCGCCTCAACTAAATTAAAAATAAACGTTCAGTGTCCCTACAACAATATTCACTACAATAAACACTCATAGTTTAGTTGTTTATGCGTTAAAACTTAAAAGATATACAAGCAAACAGTGTTTTTTTATGGTAAGTGTTCATAACACTCACTCAAGAATCAGAATTGCGCTGCCGTTCATTTTAGTATTCCTGAAAAAGGTGCAAAAGGATTTTGGGCTCCGGTAACCTCACAATTAAAAAAAATCTCATAACGATTTTTCTGTAACATTTTGGTACCTATTACTCCGATCGAACTAGCTCAATGATGGTGAAGCATCTCTCCCACGGTTAACTTAGTGACTGTAGACGATTCTTTTCACGTACAATAAAGATCTAAGTGTCCATTTGTCGGTAACAGGTGTATTTCACCACTTTCCTACCCTCTGTCGTCACCCTCCAAGTAACTATCGGTATTTCCGGGAATTATTCGTTACTGACTTGTCGTTTACAGGTCGTTGAGAATAAATTATTTGCTTGATTATAAAGAGAATGATAAATTGATAAATACAGTGTTGCACACCGAACAGCATAGGGCAAATAAGGTGAATATTATTCATGCCGTGTCTGGATGCAATTTATCTACAATATATATGTATTTAAAAATATATAAGTATGTTTATCAGCAGTTTGGTTATCACGGTACAGGCTCTACTTAGTTTGGAATCAGACAGCCGTGTATGAGATGTGTGTGTGTTATTACATTTTTTTTATAAACGTTATATTGGAGCGTCCAATATAACAATTGTAGAAAAAGCGCAAAACTATATCTTGAAACGAATAACCAATGCACAAAGGTTCATCACAACCAAGGAGGTACACGAAATTCTTCGTCCACGGTTAGAGATGTGATCAACAGCTATGATTCCCGCTACAAATCACGACTCCTAATTCATCCAAAGCAGGTAGCAGGTCAGCTCGTTATTCCTGAAACAACTCGTCGATTGAAAAAACGACGAAACATATTTGACGAGTAAATTGACCAATGTCTACATATAATAAAGGACAGGCTCTACTGCGAGTTCTCTAGCACCCTAAAACACATTTTGACTACATCACAGCTGTTCTTGGTCCAAACGCTGGATTACAGGATAAAATAAAAACCCCCTGCCCTCGCCGCACGAGTAAGGAACTGGCGCGTCCTGGAAGAGGTTGAGACGCTCTCGGATCACCTCTACATCCGATTTGAGCTCTCCCGGACCCAGGACCCCAGTAGGGATCACGCGGCGCGGCGTTCTTCTCGCTTTCCGCAGTGGGCTGTAGCCAAACTGAATAGGGACCTGCTAGAGGAGACAGCCATTATTCACTCCTGGCTGTCTCCGCAGGCTCCGACCGAAGAGGTCGACATGGGGGCTGGTCGTTTCCGCGATGCAATTACGCAGATCTGTGAAACGGCCATGCCCCGTATCCGAGGTTGTCAGCCTCCACGGAAGGAGATTTACTGGTGGTCCCAGGAGTTGGCGGACCTCCGCGCGGCCTGTACTCGTGCCCGGAGGTCCTACACCCGTAGTCGGCGGTGACACCGCGTAGACGGCGAGGAGGACCAGCTTCATGAGGAGTACCGAGAGGCGCGGAAAACTCTGAAGCTGGCCATTAGCCGCGCCAAAGAAGTGAAGAGGAAGGAGATGCTGGAGGGTCTCGATCGTGACCCCTGGGGTCGCCCTTATCTTGCGGTGCGACAAAAGCTCCGCACGTCAGGCCCCCCTCTTACAGAGACACTCCAGCCCAGCTTCCTGCGGGAAGTGGTCGAGGGTCTTTTCCCGCAGCGGGCGGAGCACACACCCCCGTCGATGGCCTTCATGGTCGAAGACGACGGGGGACGGAACGAGGATAATGTTCCGCCCGTCAGGGAATCGGAGATAGGGGCGGTCGTTCTACGGATTCGCTCTAAGAACACCGCCCCTGGGCCAGATGGGATACCTGCCCGAGTGTTGGCGTGAACCCTCGACTACATGTCGGATCGCCTCGGGGAAGTCCTAAACGCCAGCTTGGCGTCCGGGCGTTTTCCTGAGGGCTGGAGGAGCGGGAAGCTGGTCCTACTACGGAAGCCGGGACGGCCGGCCGATTCGGTCGCGGCTTTTAGGCCCATCGTATTGCTGGACGAGGCGGGTAAATTGTTTGAGAGGATACTCTCTGCCCGCATCGTCCGGCATCTCTGCGAGGTGGGCCCCAATCTGTCGGACGCCCAATATGGGTTTCGAGCCGGGCGTTCGACAGTCGATGCTGTGTTGCGCCTGAGGGCCGTGACCGAAGAGGCGGTGAGCTGTGGCGGCGTGCTGCTGGCGGTGTCGTTGGACATCGCCAACGCATTTAATAGTCTGCTATTTAGCTGCATCAGGGAAGCACGGGGTGCCAGAGTACCTGAGGCGGCTTGTGGCAGACTATCTTGAGGAGCGTACCGTCATGTACGAGGACCGAGATGGTATTCTGAGGCGGCGGCCCATGTCGTGCGGTGTTCCACAGGGGTCTGTCCTCGGACCACTCCTGTGGAATATGGGATACGACTGGGCCCTTCGAGGTCGTCTTCCCCCCGGGCGATGCCGCCGATGACACATTGGTCACGGCCCGGGGGGCGAACTTTCAAGAGGTAGCGCGCCTGGCCACCGTGGGAGTCTCCTTGGTGGTCGGGCGCATTGAGGCGCTGGGTTTACGGGTGGCCCTAGATAAGACGTAGGCCCTTTTGTTTCATGGGCCCCGTCGTGGTCCTCCCCCCGGCACCTCTATCGTTGTCAATTCGGTCCTCGTACCGATTAAGGCCCAGATGAAGTATCTGGGCCTGATCCTAGACGGCAGGTGGCTCTTCGACGAGCACTTCCGACAGCTTTCTCCAAAGCTGGTCGGCGCTGCTTCTGCCCTTGGGCGACTTTTGCCCAATTTGGGTGGAGCCAGGGTCGCGACGAGACGGCTATACACGGGGGTTGTCCGGTCAATGGCACTGTATGGTGCACTGGTGTGGGCGGCGGCTCTGACCGCCCAGAATAGGGCTCGCCTCTGGCGCCCTCAGAGGATATTGGCGGTTAGAGCCATACGCGGTTACCGCACCGTATCGACGGAGGCGGCGTGCGCCTTGGCCGGAACTCCCCCGTGGGATTTGGAGGCGGAAGTGCTCGCCGAAGTTTACCGGCGAACGGCTGACTTCCGGGCGGGTAGTGGCATACGGCCCCCGCCGGAAGAGATACGCGAGTGGCGAGAGGCCGCTCGTCGAGCCACGATGGCTCGTTGGTCGTCCCGGCTGGAGGCTCCACGTGCTGGCTTTGCCGCCGTGGAGGCTCTCCAGCCGGTCATCGCCGAGTGGGCAGGGCGGCAGCACGGGACCCTTTCCTTCCGACTGACGCAGGTCCTTTCCGGGCACGGTTGCTTCGGGAAGTATCTGCACTCGGTCGTCAGGAGGGAATTGAGTCCCGCCTGTCACCACTGCGACTGTAGTGAGGACTCGGCTCAGCACACGCTAGCGGTTTGTTCCGTTTGGGCGGCGCAGCGTGGGGTCCTCACTGCAGTTATTGGAGGTGATCTCTCGCTACCGGCCGTCATACGCTCCATGGTCGGTAGCGACAGTTGTTTTACCGCGGTCGCAACCTTCTGCGAAGACGTAATTTCGCGGAAGGAGGCGGCGGAGAAGGCCCGGGAGGACGATGTCCACTCGGACCCAATTCGCCGCCGGCGAGCCGGGCGGCGGAGGCGCGCATATCAGCGCCTCATGCCGCCTTGAGTGTGGCCGCGGGTGAACGGGACGGGTTTTCCCCTCCATCCGCTATAGTGGCCAGCCGCGAGGAGGTGATGTGCACGTGTGCCGTACGTCGCCTAAATAGAGAGTTTATCCGCAGATGGTGCCCGCTTTAGCGGGCAGGCGCTGGGAGGGATGTGGATGTCGTAACAGCAGCGGTTCCCGGATCCCTCCTATCTCAGGCGCAGAATGGCACACCGTGTGGTTTTAGTCGGTCCGATTCCGACACACCACCCCGCCGTAAACCCCGGTGGGGTGACGGCCCGAGGGGGTTTCCACACGTTAAAAAAAAAAAAAAAACAGGATAAAATAAAAAAAAAATCAACAGCCTTTTACAGTCCACCGCTGAACATAGGCCTCTCCTTAGCAAGGAGGTTTTGGCCTACTATACCACGCTGGCCAGACGGGTTGGAATAGGGTTTGTTTCAAGTTTTCCTTCTCTTTGTAATGATGTTGTCTTGCATGTTTAGTTCCCTTAGTCGCCTTAACCGATACCCACGGGATGAATAGGGGTGGTAACACTGTATATTCTTAATCCGTCACCACACGGAAAAAAAAAAAAAATATTCTGAACCTAGCAAAGTGACTACTCTGCTTGATGAAAAGCATGAATAGAATCCAAGAGTGGTGTTCGCCTTGCTGATTGCAAATGCAGATAATGCAGTAGTGCGAACGCCTCACTATTACACCGTCAACTATTACTGTCTCTCTGAAAAATTTTGATCCATCCTTAGGTTGTCTGGAAAAGATTGCTTGTGGCAATAAGGCCGCCCTTTGTACACTATGTATCTAACATTGTCAACTTTCGCTAGGTAGTAGAGTCACGCTGATTTGAGCACAAGCGGACCGGATCGACCGGGGCAGTACTACCCTGCCACAGAAGACCAACCTAAAACGCCAGCATCTGTGTTGTCGTGCTTCGTTGGTGAGTGTGAGACCGGAGGCCCATTGACGCAGGAGTGACAGTTATCATGATAACTGTGTAAACCTTACACTGTCACGATGACTGTCATGCCTTTTACGTCCCCAAGCGGGGTGTGAAAAAGCATCTCACAAGGCCTCCATAGTGTGGGTCACCATACTGCATTGTCTGTATTTGCAATGAGTATGGTGACCACAACTCTTGGATTCTATTCATGCTTTCCATCAGGCAGAGTAGAGTCACTTTGGCAGGCTCTTAAAATAGAATAAAAAGACACTCTCTTGAAACTCTGTAATATGGTATATAAATAAAGAGTTTTCTATCTATCCATATATGGCGACCCACGCCATGACGGCTGATATTCTCAATTGGTGGTCACTCTTACAGACAACCAGAAAGGACTATTATTGGATATTAGTTTCACATTTTAAATAAAATTAACAACTAGCTTGAAACATTGTATTTTATATCTCAAGAACACATTAACACTTGTGGTGTTGCCAAATAATTAAACCAACAGATATATTGAACATTCCGTTACCATATGCCCGGTACTATGAAACGCGATGATTTAAAGCCAAGGTATGTTTTGTCAAGCGAAGTCGTAGGAAGACACCAGTGTTTATAGATGAGATCTCATCAAGAGGGTAAATCACGAAGACAGCAGGTGTGTTGTTGACCCGACACGTGCGCGTTTATTTATCAATTACGATGGGAGATTTGAACTTCTCGCTCTGCCAGCCAACTGTGGCCAGACGGAACGGCTGCCCGCTACGTACACTACAACTGCATTGTGGATTTTGATTATACGAACTTGTATTTTTTTTCTTTTGCGTACCATAATGACTCTTCTCTGCCTGCTGGAAAGCATGAATAGAATCCAAGAGTTGTGATCACCATACTTGTTGCAAATGCAGACAAGGCAGTATGTTGACCCTCTCTGTGGCGGCCTTGTGAGATACTTTTTCACACCCCGCTTAGGGACGTAAAAGACATGACAGTCATCGTGACTGTAAGGCTTACACAGTTACCACGATAACTGTTACCCCTGCATCAATGGACCTCCGGTCTCACACTCATCAACGAAAGACGTCAATACGGATGCTGGAGCTTTAGGTTGGTCTTCTGAGGGAGGGTAGTACTGCCCCGGTCGAGCCGGCCCGCTCGTGCTGAAATCAGCGTGGTTCTACTACCTAAAATTCTGTTTAATGTTCTAGACTTGTTGATACTTGTTTTTAATTATTGTATAGTGAGTAAACGAGCTGGATACTTGCCCTTGGTGAATTTTGTATATAGTTTAAAAGTAAATAAGGTAAACAAATCATTTTATTTAATCATACTATTTCTGATTGTGTGGAGTATCCGCCTTTTGAATACAGGGGGGAATCCCAATGATATTTTTTGTATCAATTATTTTGATGTTACATAACTACCATCTACTGACACCTGTAACTTAAGAGATGCGACTGCTTTGCCGCTTTTTGACTGCCTTCCTGTTAGAAATAGGGGACAAGAGGAATTTAGACCTTCGTTAACCTTGGTCACTTGCTGTAGATCACCAAAAGAATTACTTAACACCTACACCGTGGTATGCCTAAGGTACTTTCCTTCTGAGCCTTTCTAAATATCCCGATTTTGATGACTCTTAGACTCAAACTTTTAAGATAATATAAACGTAGAACACTATTTTACACACAATATTGTAATGCAGTAACACAATTTGTATTTTTACACGATGTTATATGATTATTATCTATATTGTTTAAAACAATGAAAAACTTTATTAGGTTTTTGTACGAGGAAATTCCTGCTAATTCTAATTTAATTAAGCGATGGCGTCAGTGTGAAAAAGATTTCTTATAATAAGCAAACACTGTTATTACTAGGAAATCGTCAATCATTAACAGCCACAGCTAGATATAGGCCTCTCTTTAGAAAGGAGGTTCTGGCCTACTATACCACACTGGCCAGACGAGTTGATATAGGGATATTTATAGGAGGATATTTGTTTTAAATTTTCATTCTCTTTACAGTGATGTTTTCCTGCTTGAATTGCAACGGGTGGCGACATTCTGTATTCTTAATCCATCGTCATACGGATAACTGGGCGATTTATATACTTTATTAAAGAAAGAATAACTTCAAATCGGTCATTATAGCAACTATTGCAAAAAAAAATAAGGACAGATTGATTTAAATTTTTACACGCAACTTTTTGGTTTTTAAGAAAAATAACCAGAAACTAAGACCTCTAACCTTATCTATCAGTATAAGGTACCTTTATTATAACAAACCACACGATCTCAAATTGTAACCATTTAATGTAGCTAATAAAATCAACTTCATGACCATCATAAACAGCATTAAGTGGTCGGCTGCTCGACATAGGCGTGGAGGGAACGGGTGTCATGTCCCTCCCATACAAAGGGAGGATTTTCCGACCAGGTAAGGTGATCTTACCTGGCGGGCCGCGACTTGACGGTTGATATAGGGATGTTGTACATATGCTAATTGCCGTGAGAATCTTTGTTTCGCGATACTGGATTAGTAGTTGCTCCGTAGTTCATTATTCTCTGTAGTTCGATGTGTCTTTGCTAGATGGCGTTGTAGTATGTTTTTCTGTTTGCGCTGTATGTGAAACTTGCCACATAGACTTCTCCTTGGAGAGTATATTTTGAACTAATATACCACGCTGGCCTGACGGCTTGTGAATGGGTTAACTTTAAGCTTTTTTCCTTTTTGCAGTGCTGTTGTCCTGCAGAGTACGTTCCCTTTGTCTGCTCTTACGACACCTACAAAAAATAAACAAAAGTTACATACAGAAATACCTCTAAAACAAAAAAAGATGGCGAACCAATTCCACCAGCAAGTGTACGCGCCTCACAGCGCGCAAGTAAGGCACACTTAACGCAATTTTTTTATATTCTCTCCACAATTATTATGTGTATGTGTGCGTGTGTGTACATGTGTTGAGAAAACGAGTCTGTGTGTGCTATATGTACTCCGAAGTTAACAGTTAGTACAATGCACTAGTTAGTTACCGCAACTTTACTTCTTATTATATAGAAATCAATTTTCTAAGTCTTAGGCTTCTTGAACAGACAGTTTTAGATTTTTGTAAATGTCTGGTTTTAATCCATGACACTGGAAAAATAATAGACCAAAACTTCCTGTCTAAAGAGAGGTCTATGTCCAGCAGTGGCCTAAAGTTGAGAGAGCTGTTGAAAACGCTGGGAAACTAGTTTGACAATATGAACTAACCTGAATATTTGGCATCCCCAGTTGTTTTCGCATCATAATACGTACGAAGAATGAGAAAGATTAGCCCTGAGAAGGATTAGCGTCATCAACAACTTCGAAGACGGGGAAAACAGAAGAGTTCAGATGAGTTGAACAGCATTCAAGAAGCTACGTTAGATCCTAGGTGCCTAAAAGTCTTCAATCAGTGCGTCCTCCTGTCATGATATACAGAACCAAACCGTGGACTTACAGTACGACTGCTTCGTAAGTTCAAAGTCGACGTTTTTCTAAGGTATCATATCAAAAATGAGGTGATCCGGCAGAGAACTAAGGTCATCCACATAGCCCACAGAAATGACAGTAAGCTGGCCATATTAGCTACAGTACCGATGTTGGGGTAAACTTATTCTAGAGTGGAGACCGTGTCTTGATAAACGTAGTGTCAGACGACCAGAGGCCAGGTGGAGTAATGATTTACACAAAATGGCTGGCAGAAGCTAGGGGTGAGAAGTCGGGCTCCTTACAGAGGCTATTGCCCAACTTAGGGGGTCCGCGGGAGGAAATTCGCCGCCTCTACAGTGCGGTGATACGATCCATGGCCCTCTACGGAGCGCCGATATGGCCCAAACGCCTATCGGCCTCCTCCCGCTGCCGAGCTAAGCTCAACCAAGTGCAGCGGATAGCGGCCATTCGGATCGTACGAGGATACCGCACCATCTCGTCGGAGGCGACAGTCCTGGCACGTTTCCCGACTTTGGACATCCTAGCGGATATGGATGCGAGGGCTTATGACCAGACTCGCGCCATCCGTCGGGGTGAGAGCAGGGAAGACCAGGACGAGCTTGAAATGCGGCGGAACGCTCACCGACAGGCACTGGCACAGTGGTGCGTGCGGCTTGAACGGCTGTCGGTGCCGTTCTGCCTGACCTTGAAGCTTGGGTAGGTAGGGAGGGAGGTCGCGTCACCTACCACCTAACGCAAATACTCACCGGGCATGGTTGCTTCGGTGAGTATCTGAATAAGATCGGTCACGAGGAGACAGCACAATGCTATCACTGCGTGGCCGACCGGGAGTCCGCCCAACATACGCTGGAGGACTGCCCTGCGTGAGCGTCTGAACCAAATCGGACGTGACCTGTCCCCGCCGGCAATCATTGCTGCCATGCTGGCGGGTGAGGAGGGCTGGGGCGCAGTGGTCTCTTTTTGCGAAGTTGTCATGCTCCAAAAAGAGACTGCTGAACGGGATCGGGAGAGGGCCGATCCCGAGAGAAGAAGACGTCGACGGCGTCATGAACCGTCGATGAGACCGTGAGCTGCCAGAGAGTGGGGGTCTCTGGGGGCAGAATAGTTGCTACGATAGGGCATAGTATGGCGGCCTGAACAGTAGTACCCTACAGTCGGGCCGCCACGTCAAAACTATGGGGGAGAAATATTTTTTCCCCCGCGATAGGGTCTAACAGGGCTTGGTGTCAATTTGGGGGGGACCTGAAATCATATGGTCCGGGTCCCCCCCAGAGTAGGGTGCCAGAGGCTGGCTGTCGGGGCAGTTTTTAGTGGGCACACCACATACTCCTGACTCCTGCACCCTAAGGAGCAGGAGATCCGAAGGGATTTTCCGCCTCGTCAACAAAAAAAAAAAAGAAAGAAAAAAAAAGGGGCGAGAAGTCGAGGATCGAATTAAGTGATCGTAGTCGAGAGGCCTGTATCCAGCAGTGGACTGTGATAATCTGGTGATAATGATTTTTCGTTTAGAAGACATCTGACTAGAACCGGTGATGGACACTCATAATTCATGAGTCATGGTGCAATACCGGTCTTTGAAGTAGGATTTAAATCTTAATTACAGGTTTTAAACTTATTACGTACACAGTTTCACAGATTGAAATTTAAATTAAAATGAAAAACTCTCAATGGTAGAGTGTCTATTTACTAAAGTGATGTGGGGAGATGGGAAGAGAACTGCACGGTTGGCCTAGTGGTTTAAACTGTCGATCTGGATGTCGTAATAGCAGCTGTTCCCGGATCCCTCCTATCTCAGGCGCAGAGTGGCACACCGTGTGGTTTTAGTCGGTCCGATTCCGACACACTACCCCGCCGTAAACCCTGGTGGGGTGACGGCCCGAAGGGGTTTCCACACGATAAAAAAAAAGTGGTTTAAACGGTCACCACGCCGCTCTCTGCTGAGCTAAGTGAGATCCACAAATTGTTATTCTGAGTCTGGGTGTTCTTCGTATCCGTTTTTTGTATGTTTGGAAGATCCTCCCGACACAGAATTTATTCCTAGAGGGCGCTGTCCTTGTTTTTTTTTTAAATATATAAAAATGTTTTATAATATATAAAAATGTCTTCAAATGTAAAATATCTGAAACTACAACAAACAAACACAAAAGTAAACAACATATTCAATATTTATATTCATTAGACATTGTTAAAATCTACTTTTAGAAATGGCAGACCTCATTATAACATTTAAGTTGTTTTACATTTTATATTTCAAAACGAGAATGCAGTTATGAAATGATTGTTGATCATTTATGTGTCTGTAGTGATGAACAATTAGATGACGTGTTGAACAGTAGTGATAACCAAATAACCAGAGTTGTAGATCAAATGTGCCAGACATTCTACAAGACTCAGAAACTCTTACAAAATCGGATGAAAAAGGAAGAGACAAGTACACAAACGAAGGTTATCCAGATAACCTGAAGAATCAGGAAGCTGAAACTGGAGTAAGTAAATTGCTTACTGAAGTGTAGAGGAGTGTTTCTGGCGTGAAAACATGTAAACGAACCTATAAATCAAGATGGCAGTTATCGGCATAGCATGGAGATCACCAACGTGTCTGTAGTGATGAACAATCAGCTGATGTATTGAACAGTAGTAATAACTAATAACCACAGTTGTGGATCAAATGTCCCAGATATTCCACAAGACTCAGTCATTCTTACTGTGAACCCGATAAAAAACTTGGAGTCTCTTAACAGGATCGGATAAGAAATAAAGAGATAAGTACACAAACGAAGGTTATCCAGATAGCCTAAAGAATCAGAAAGCTGAAGCTGTAACAAGTAGATCGCTCACTGAAATGCAGAGGAGTGTTTCTCCCTGGAAACATGTAAACGAACTCAAGAATGTAGTTATCGGCATAACATGGAGATCGCATCGAGGAAACTGAACTGACAAAAAAAAACAAAAAAAAAAAAAAGAAAAAAGTTTAAGAACTAAGCTGTGTTGAAAAGTGTAGCAGAACTTACGATACAATGACAGCAAATGGGTATTTTTTTAAAGTTTCGAAGGAAAATTGTATGAATAGTGATCGTTGCTGCTAAGCCGAAAACCGCAGATGCGACTACCGACCAATACAAAGTTTAATAATCATGTGTTGAGCAGTCATTTGTTCTATAACTGGGTACAGATTATTCATTACATCTGCAACTCAAAAATTCCAAGTGCTTTAGTTTCTCCACTCAGTATAAAGAGGAAAAGGTTTGGATTCCGGTAACTCTACTTCATTCGGTTTAAAAAATTCCTTGATAATGGCTTTCTATGAGGTCAAAGTGTCACTTCGATCAAGCCCAGCCTATGTGTAGAAATATAGTTAAAAGTAATCAAAAATGGCTTTCTTATCACCTCTACTTACCTCTTTAAGGATTCTGGGATGAGTATATATATGTAAGTGATTTATATAAGTCAAATAAATTTAATCTACATAAGATCTCATTAGAAAATATATCCGTAGAAACACAAATATGATGGGTATTAGAGTTATTGAGATAGAATGACAATAATATCTTAATGTGTCTTAATTTTTGACAAGAGATTTTGTCAAAGTTAATCTTTGACATCTCTTGTCAAAACTCAACAACAATTACAGGCTTCAAATGTTCTCTAGTTTTGTACTTCCTTGACAGAACGAAATATGTAAAACAGCCTATTTTTTTCTCTCTGTTATTAGCCGGCGGCGAAACCAACCGTCGAAGAGACCGCAAGCTGACAGAGGGTGAGGATCTCTGGTGACAGATTAATTGCTGCAATTGGCGATAGAATGGAAGCCTGATCGTAGAATACGATCGGGCTCCAAACATATAATGAGGTGGAAGCCTGTGCGGCTTCCCTCAGGATAGGGACCGTCTGGACTTGGTGTCGATCTTAGGGAGACCTGAAATAATATGGTGCGGGTCCTCCTCAGAACAGGGCGCCCGAGACGTGTCGGATAATTGTGATTGTGAGAGTGAGGGGACAGAGAATGCACCTGTGTTTGCGCACGCGTTTATGCACCATAATATCGCCTGCGAAATTGCCTGGTCTCCGTTGAGGCAGGCCGCCGTGGCCGCTAAGTGTTCTGGGTTCAAACTCCACACGGGGCAACACTTTGTGTAACTCATAAATTATTGTTCTGAGTCGAAGGGTTTTTTATGTAAATTTCTTGTATATTTTTTAAAAAGAAAAACAAAATAAATACACATATAGTATATGTTAATTACGTCCGTGTAGTGATGGATTAACAATACATAGTGTTACCACCCCTATTCATCCCGTGGGTGTCGTAAGAGGCGACTAAGAGAAGCAACTACTCAAAAAAATATCGTTACAAAGAGAAGGAAAACTTGAAACAAACCCTATTCCAACCCGTCTGGCCAGGCCAAAACCTCCTTGCTAAGGAGAGGTCTGTGTCTAGCAGTGAACTGTAAAAGACTGTTGATGATGATGGTGGTGATATGTTAATTATTCCGGACACAAAACGTGGTCATTCTAATATCTGACTTCATAGCGCTGAGGTAGAAAACCCTTTTTTGTTTCATCTAGTCTGTTATATATTCTTTATTACTCGGAACTCGCATAATAGCAACATTGTAGTAAATATATACTAATACCGTACTGTGAGTACGCACTCTTATACTGGGGTGTTTGAATCTTTTTTTCTATATTAAGAGCCTGCCAAAGTGACTCTACTCTGCTTGATGGAAAGCATGAATAAAATCCAAGAGTTGTGGTCACCATACTCATTGCAAATGCTGACAATGCGGTACGGTGGCCCACACTATGGTGGCCTTGTGAGATGCTTTTTCACAACCCGTTTGGAAACGTAAAAGGCATGACAGTCATTGTGACAGTGTAAGGTTCACACAGTATATATATTGCTTAAATGTGGTCATTTGTTTAAGAGAAAAAGATGTTGATAATATTAAAAATCTTTCTTTTTCGTTCTTCTTTTCCTACTTTACTTGGGAAATAGGCTCTCTACGGTACTTATCAAAACACTTTTACCATCATCAATTACCCAGTAGTCCACTGCTTTATATAGCCCTTTCCCAAGAACTGGATGTCGTAATAACAGCTGTTCCCGGATCCCTCCTATGTCAGGCGTAGAGTGGCACACCGTGTGGTTTTAGTCGGTCCGATTCCGACACACAAACCCTCCGTAAACCCCGGTGATGTGACAGCCCGAGGGGGTTTCCACGTGTTTAAAAAAAAAAGGCCTTTCCCTGGAAAGGAGGATTATGCGTACTAGATCACACTGGTCTGACGGGTAGGTACAGGATTTCAAGTTTTCCTTCTCTTTGCGGTGATGTTGTCTGCGTAATTTGGTCCTTAGACGCCTCTTACGACACCCATGGGATGACTAGGAGTGGTTACACTTTGTGTTCTTAATCCGTTACGTTACGTTACACTTTTTAAGTGCTAAGCAATTCTTTTATTACTTTGCACCGAGTGAGTTAAATAACCGGCCACCCAACCCTCCCCTACCTCTTATTTTTTTTTATAGCAACCTACCAAAGTGACTCTATTCTGTCAGATGGAAAGCATGAATAGAATCCAAGAGCGGTGGTCGCCGTACTCACTGCGAATGAAGACAGTGCACTATGGCGACCCACGCTATGGCGGCCTAGTGAGAGGCTTTTTCACGCCCCGCTTGAAGGACCCGGGATCGCAGTGGGAGGGAAACACGTGTGCTGGTAATGAATTCCAGTCTTCAACTGATTTGCACAGGAAAGAAGAGCCGAACCGTTTAGTTCGGGAGCGTATGTCTACCATTCCGAAACGACTTCCAAGGCCAACACGAGCTGTCGTATAGAGGAAAGGAGAGGATGGGATCAGTTGGAAGAGTTCGTCAGAACACTCTTTGGAGTAGGAAGGCACACAAAGTATGACACCATACTTGTATCTCTTAAGTTGCAGGCACGAAATAAATACTGAGAGGAAGTGACTTTATTAGATTTCCCTACGAAATAACACTGAATGCATAGTGGTTTAAGCGTCGCCATGCTATTTTCTACTGCACTGGGTGTTGTGAATTCATACTCCACACGGGACAATACTCTGTGTGATTCACAAATTGTTATTCTGAGTCTGGTTGTTCATTATGTCCGTTTGTTTGTAAAGTGATCCACGATACAGAGTGCATTCGTAACGAGGAAGCTGTATTTTTAAAAAAAGAACCCGTGACAATTTATTTTTAATCCGTAGTACCTATTCACGCCATCTATCGGTTAATAATGTTCAACTTTAGTTCCATTTGGAAACGAGAAGCGTCCATGTCGCCATATAAATTTTTATACTTGCTGTAATTTCGCTATCTCTAATCGCTGCCATAAAACTATATAAAAGAGTTACACTACTATTGAATTTTAGTACAGGCAAACTGAGTCCTTGTTTGCCAACTCAATGGTTTAGCCTGTTACTTTTTTTTTCTTTTTTTTTCTTAATAAAGAACACCCACACTATTAATTTAAATGTATTAGGACTGATAGTGTTATCATATATTATCAAACGGAATATCACATATAGATAAAAAAATTAACCTTACTATACACTTTTTCTGCTATCAACGGTCTACGGTCTCAAATAATATGAAATTGTTACTAGCTATATGAATTAAAAACATCTACTTTTCAATCTTAGCGACATCTGTATTGTTTGTAGTAAAAAATGCTCAAAAGTTGCAACAACGCGTTGAAAATCTTTTCGAAACATTTCTATAGAGTACGCTACTGGCATAAAGTACTAACGTAACATACTAGATGGCATTATTTGCAATTTTATTTCCTAACCTTAATGAGTTATTTAGAATACAATAGAATAAACTGTATTGTACACCAAAATTTTTACAGATTATATACAAGAGCATATCAGTTGAGTGACCATGTATAAATGGCGGCCTTATCGCTAAAAGCAATTTCTTCCAGGCAACTTTATTTATTTTCATTAATAAAAATTAATCGCCGTACATTTCTTTTTGATTGTAAGGTACTTTTTTATATTGTTAAGAACCTGCCAAAGTGACTACTCTGACTGATGGAAAGCATGAATAGAATCCAAGAGTTGTGATCACCATACTCATCGCAAATGCAGACAATGCAGTATGGTGACCCACACTATGGCGGCCTTGTGAAATGTTTCTTCACACCCCGCTTGGGGACGTAAAAGGCATGACAGTCATCGTGACAGTATAAGGTTTACACAGTTACCACGATAACTATCACCCCTGCATCAATGGGTCTCCGGTCTCTCACTCACCAACGAAACACGACATCACGGATGCTGGCGCTTTAGGTTGGTCTTCTGTGGGAGGGTAGTACTGCCCCGGTCGAGCCGGCTCGTTCGTGCTGAAATCAGCGTGGCTCTACTACCTAATAAACTATTTACTACGTACTACTTATGCACTTTACTACTTTTTCAGTTTATTTACTGAAATATTTATAACGCTATACAAGCAATTCAACAAAAATTTTCTTCACAGGGATGGTTGTAAAAGTGTAAAGAAAAATGATACAAGCATTATTATATACAATTATGTTTATTTCTTTTCCAAATAACAAAGAATTAAGCTAAAGGTTCAAAACCGAGAGCCTTAAAACATATTGTAATTATCGACAATCGATAGCTATAAGAACTAATCCAACCATTCTGTCACTCAGGTTTGACTGAAGACGACTCACCATTGGATAACAAAAGTATGGGTAAGGACGGATCCAGGTCTCTCTGACCTGGTCTAGTTCGCCTTCACGTGGTCACCTATCGAAAGTTGAACCCCCTGGATCCATCCTGAAGTTAGAGCCAAATAAAAGTATCTACCAATCAAGTAAGAATGAAAGTAGAGAAATTTAATTTTTTACGTAACCAATACAATTTTTAAAAAATCCGCAGTGACTATTACAAGATCCGAAATGGCTTCCATCCATTTCAATTCAACCGCCGTTTTAAACTTCAAGTGGAAGTTCATTAGTCGGTTACATTTACAATTCGACTAATTCAATTCAAAATTCATTCTCAATTCAAAAATAGAACTGTAATAGTGTGCGTTTAAATCATTATATTATATTTTTGACATTTCTCATACTTGTGCGTTGACTCTGAGATTTAGATTTTTCAAATAGAATAGGCAAAGTCAAAAGCCATCTTCAGTTTATTCCAAGGTCCACTACATTAGACACTCTCTACACACGAAGTTTGCCATATTGGTCCGACAACACATACTTTCATTCATAATTCACAACAATAAGAATGGACGTACTCAGATATATTTTTTTTAATCAATAAATTCCAATAATTAAATAAAGAGTTTATCAAAAAAAAATTGAACAAGACAATTTAGTACAAAGAACCAAATAAATTGGCAAGTAACTCCGATCACAAAAAACGGACTTAAAAGTGACCTAATTTTTCCGATTTTTCGTGATCGGACTTGGTTGCGGAATTTATTTAGTTACGATACACTTATTTTTAGTGATCGATATATATTATATCGTTGTATCGATATAGACGCATGAGTATATTAAAAAAAAAAAAATAATATGTCATGGATTTTTATTATTTTATTAAAAATATATAAATAAATAGAAGTTTTAGCTACACCAGAGCACGTCCATACATTAAATAGATTTTTTATAAAGTACTTAAACAACACAGTCTTGAAAACACACAGTAAATATTATTATTATTTTTATGTTGTGAATTGTTATTAAAACGACCATATTTCTTAAAAGTGTTTCAAATTAGGAGAATAGGTTTTTTGATTACGTTTCGTAAATAATAGTAAAAATTGTTTAAAAAATGAAATAACGTTATGAAAAAGCAATTAAGTGATTTATTAATATATTTCGTTCAGTAACGGTATTTTGGTTGGATGTTTGTCCTAAAAGTAACACTTTTAGAAAGTTTAAGCCAATATAAATTTAATATTCGATATTTGTGTTTATTGTTAATATTTAAAACATTAAAATTATTGTAAACATAACATAAATATTAAAGACAAAATAAATAAATAATAATATTAACGTCCTCAATCGGTGTTATAAGAAACAAGAAGTAGATCTTATACGGCATTAATCGAAGTCAAAAAAAAATATTTTCATTTTATTTGAAACTGTCAAAAATTTTGTTTATTTGTAAACCAAGTTAAACAAAAAAACACAGCTTTCTCCATTGCCATACGGAACCTAAAAAAATAGATATCTTTACTGTTCGTCGAGTTCGAAATTTTTTTTGACTTCGAATCATCAAAATGTAAATTGAAAAAATTAAAGGTAAAACAGCCATAGAATCACAGGGATGTGGACAACATATTGTTTATACTACAATTAATTTGATTAATTCACACTGTAAGTTATTTTAGCACTTACATGAGCACTTTTAACAATATTATATAAAAAAATAATATTCAAATGCTTGGAGCTGTGTTAACTGTGACCACCACCGTAGTGGTGTAGTGTTTAAAGTGGTCAGTGCAATCCAACCGAAATGACTTCGACTAAAAAGCTCACAGCATTACGGATTTTAAAACCTAACGATGTCGTGTCGTGAAAACAATATTTAGTTTATTAGTGACATGACAATATGGCGATCGTTGGCGAACTTAGAAATATATACTTTAAATACTGTGTACACGATTTAATAGTAACGATAATTTCATTTCATTTCAAGATATTAAATCTGTTACGATACGAGCCGTTGGAAATCATCTTTTAGCTGCATGTGTTAGCTGAAAACACACTGCCATTGTCATTGCCACGGCTAAAATAATGCAGGAAAAAATAAAAAATGGATTTAATTATATCCAAGGAAAACTAAAAGTTTGCCATGAGCAATTTCTTTAAAGAAATTTATGGTTTTCAAAATTAATAATTTGAATTATATGATTTTATTCTAATTTGTCAAATTTGATTGACATTGAATTCCTTTTTGATGTTCATATAACTGTTGACTTGCAGTGTGAACTGTTATAAGTTTTCGTTTTACACAATTATCGACGAAAGAGGAAAATAAAATACTTTTAAATATTTATTTCCACCTCGATTTTCTAAGATACTTACAATATTACCAAATTTTTATTGAATAGTACACATTTCTCATTATACTTTATAGAAATTGTGGCAATATTTTGGAAGAAACATTTTTTTTACACATCGAATTCGGTTTCGTAAAATCTACGATCTTAATAAAAAAAAGTAGTTTATAACCATGCTTTTTAAAGTGTTTTGAAAAAGTAATTTTGGATTCAATGGTCCGTTAATTGTGAGGCACCACGCGAGAACCCGACATTAAGAACATTTTAAATAACACTTACGTCTACTAATTAATAAGTAGACTATTTATAGGAATTATTAAAAAGTAACAGGAAGAAAATATCTTCCTTTATTAATTTGAATAGACCGTATAAGCAATATAAACTTCAGTAAATCGAAGTCAATTTCAAAATTTTACTTTTAAAAAACAATTTTATAATATTATGTTGTTTAATAAATTTTATGATTTTTTTTTAAGTAATCGAAGTCAAGTAATTTCATGCGTCTTCGTTAATAATTTAATTGATAATCTTAAAATACAATTTTTCAAAAAAAAAGCATGGTGAAAAAAATACATTATCTACATTTAAAAATCATGCATTCAATGCAATAAAATTTACTTAAAACTACTTATCGTCTTATTACTATTATTAACATATAATTAAATAAACCTCTAAGTAACCACATAAATTCATCTATCTATTATAACATTATACTTGCTAATGCATCATAAGACTGATCTATGATAGGATCTATCTCTACAAGACATAAATACGTGTAATAAATATCAATATATCGTCGCGCGACACATTATTTATCACGCAGTGAAAACACATTAAAAAATTTGAGCGATTAATTGAAATTCTTAATGAATATTTTGGAAATTAAAAAAAAAACATTCATAAACAATTTATACTTAATTAATAATTTAAAAATTCTTAAAATAGTTTTTAATAATAAAAAAGTTGTGAAACACAATATTTCACATTTATTATTATCACATTCTCACTTTCAAATTTCAAATTTTACATCACACAGCAACCGTTTTGGTTTCACGAAAAGCACGTTTTTCACTGCATGACAAATGCTGTGACCAAACTTGTCAGACGTTTCAAAAGCGTGACAATTACGGGTCACACCTATCTTTACTCTAACATATACGCCTCACTAACACAGAGCAACGATTAAATGGAAATAACCGATATTGAAGGCACTAGATGTCTAGTGAAAAATTTAATCAAATGAAAATTAACAATTAAAGGTGGGACCTCAAGTGATATGTTCACAATTCAAGTCATTTTAAGGCCCTATGCTGAACATTTCAGGTAACGCTATAGAATAATGATATATCAGAAATAATTATACTTTAATAGGGAAATATGTTTAGCCCTGATACTTACGTATACGACTAAATTCTGAAAATAAATATTATGACAAGAAATGTAAAAATACTTAACCTAAATATTTAAAAAAAGCGACAAATTTAATTATAAAAAAAAACATCACATTGACTTATGACTAGAATTTTCTCACTTTACGTACTTCCTTTTCAAAGATGTAAACATTCAATGTGAACTATTTTACCCCCTTGCACTCACCTCTCGCGTATATCTATATTATTAATATTTTAAATATATTGCAGACTAAAATTTTAAAACACTAAATATTAACTTTTAACTTAGGACCGCCAGAAATGACTTCAACCATGAACAAAATTTATCGTAAATTTCAGATACCGGTACATCTATAATAACTGCCTAAGATTGATATGACTCGAACAACTATTGACTATTCTGAAATTTGAAACTATTTGTCTTTTCTAAAATCCCCTTCCAATACAAGATAATCCAATGACGATAACCGTTTTCACGTAACCTATCTCGTTATTACAATAAACGAGATACACTATCCGTTCACCATTAATAATTTAAAATCTTAGTTAATACTGTTTTATTTCTAATACGGATAAAATAAACTACACGGAGAGGACGCGAAAGAACTTTATGTTCCGTTAGAGATGAAGAGCACAATCTTAAAATTTCCAAAAACTCTTACGTCACAATCCAGAAACGCATTCCATTTCACCGTTTCATCCATTTCAGAGCGCATTCCGAGAATCTTAACTTGGAATGGGGCATCTCGAAAGTCTTTTAAAAATGGAATGGAACAAGAAATGGAGTATTCCATTTTCAAAAATCACAGTGTAAACTCTGTGTTCATTCTCAATCCATATACAAATCTGATATTTTTTAATGTTAGGCAGTATCGTGTTAGATTTAGAACATTAAAATTACACAGATTTATAATACTAATAATTGTTGTTTGAGTACGACCATAAGGTCCTTTTTGCTAGTTTTTTTTCGACTAGGCTTTTGGAGTCCTTGAGTGTATCACTCGCGTGTGTTATACATAGCTCTCCATATGGCTAGTGGACGGTCCCTAGAATGATGCTTCCACTAAATAAGTCCCGTCCATCGCAACACCAGTCTGGTTTCCTTGCACCGTGCTCCCGGCAGGAATGTATTTTCCACACGCTTGCTGCGAACAGAAAATCACACTTTAATATAGGTTATTATATTTAACTAAACACATCAATTTTTACACTCCACCAAAATACTTTCTAGCTTTGTCTCACAAACACATACCTACATTATTCAATTGATAAAATTCCTACTTCAGCAAAGGACACCGACCATCCTTGGCCTGAACGTGGACAGCAGAAACAATATTTATTAATAATATAAATTATAAATAGTTGATCTGAAATGTTAAATAAATTAGTGTATGGTGGTATGGTTGGTGGTCTTATTTGATTCCCGGTAGTAATAACTGTTTGTGTATGCCACGTAAATAAATACTTAAATGCAGCAAGAAAATGTTAACAAAACTAGAATAATCCTAAGAAACGTAAAAAAAATATACTGATTGTAACAAAAAAATGTATATTTTTTTTCTGTCTTAGTAACACTTGACGAATGTCAACCAGTTTCCCGCCTGCGTCGCCTGTCTATTCGTACTCGCTTGTACCGTGAACGTGTATCTGTGTTTGTTTTTCCGTTTCAACCTACTTTTTATCAAGCTGACTCGATACTAAACTTGAAAAAAAAATTACTGTCTATAGGCCACAGAAAAATAATATTGTTACTTCAATAACAAATTGTCCATGTCTAGACCAAGAGCCCATACAAAGTGGTCGATATCCTTTAGACCGTAAGAGAACTGGCAGTTTTCTATACGTATTTCTCTAACAAGCAACGCTTCAAAACCTTGAATATAAAAAAAAAACCTAACTAATCTACAAAAATAATTAAAATTACTTCTCAATTTAAAAACTACTTTCAAATGTTTAATACACTTCAAAACTGTCAATTCTCTACATTAAAGACTACATATATATATTTGTACACAATTACGTCCATATTAATAAAATTCACGGTAACATATACAGTTAAACTCCGACCTTATCTATCTACACCACATAGTACAGAAGCTATACAACGATAACAAGCGATCCTGAAAAATCTGCTGAAACGAAAACATAGACAATTGAAAAGAATAGAAACTCAATAAATAAAATTAAAAATATATATTATCTGTGAAAGTTTGCTAGCAGTGATGTAGTGTATGAGTTGTGTGCCAAAACATGCCAATTTACTAAATAAAAATAATTCTTTATATGTAGACCCAACGTGTTATGTAAAATGTATTATGTTATAGATCACCATAAAAATGAATTAATAATATGTAATGAATCTAATAATTTTAATACAAAATTCATCTTCAATAAAAACTGGAATTAAATTAAAATGAACTTTTTTTTTGTGAAATAAAATAAATATTTTGTCATTTTGACTTGTAAAAATGACCTTGCAAGTCGAAGTCATTTTGATTACCAAGTCAAAGTCATTTTAATTTAGCATTTATTTCTTTTTTACGGTGAGCGTCCACAATGTTAATGTTTTTGAGTATTTTAATGTATGTTCTACTACAGTGTTTTTCTTCGTTTTGCTTTTGCAGGGATGTCATGACAGTATGATCATTAGGATGAAGACCTGACTTCTAACTCAGAAACCACTTTGATGTGACCTTCAGAAATATAAAATTTGAGAAAATATATAATTCTCTCAATTTTTACGAGGTCTTTTTTTTTCAACACTGGTTTTCGTTTGCCAATTAAAATAATGTACTATAAAATGTGTGCAGTGTGTTGGCATTTGCTGAAATCGTAAAAATCTGCAGTGTTTCAACACTTAATAATAAAATCTAAAACACAAATGACATCCTCTCAGTATACATATTTACAACACTTGGATCTACGACACTCTCGATATTCTCGATAACATAAATAGGGTAAAATAAAGCAAATTTTAATAAAAGACACATTGATATAAAATTTGTACATAGACATAATTTGAAAATAATATATTTGAACAACACCGTAGCACCATAGCGCAAGCCCAACAATGAAACAAACATACAAAGAGTACAATAAGTTTGTAAAGCAAATAGTATTTGGCAGCCAACACCCTGCAGACATTTAAAGCCTCGTTGGTTTTTATTTATTTTTTGATATATTCGTCACCACACAGCGAGTCTTTTTTTTATGTCTTTTTGATTCAAAAAAAATAGACACTAAAATAATTGGTCATAGAGACCTTTGAGTTCAATGTTTAGTAATTATTTAAGATCTCAATTAAAAATATAAATCAATAACCTACCATATATCACTTTTTAAAACTATATTTTACATGGGTGGTTGATTTAATAGCCTGCAATAATATTTTAAGCACATATTTTTTTCTATTCTTTTGTGATAAATTTTCTGAATTGACATTTAATTTTCCAACATATTCTTTGGTATTATAATTGGTATTGAATCTTTATATATTTTTTTTAGCATTGTTGTTTACACAATATAACTTAAAGAAGATGAACTACTTTAGTTAAGGCACAAAAATAGAAAGTCTAAGAAAGTAAGCTTTAACAAAGAGAAAACTTAAGTGTACTCTACTAACACTCTTTTTGTCTCTTTTGTTATGTCTTTTTTTTTAATGAAAAGTATATGTTACTAGAATATTGCAGGTGATTAAATCAATGGAAAATTAAAGACTTTATGTCATATAAACATCGCTGTATGTTAACGTTAACACACGTACTGGTAAGGGGTCTTCGCTGGGCGCGGCGGACACAGAAGTGTCAGACGGTCTCGAAGTCGATGTGTAACGCCTGCTGCCTTTTCGTCCTTTCCTACTTGAGTCTAATAGCAGGACCTGTTAGCCAATTCGAGACTGAGCTTCGAGATTTATAAAATATATATATGACGAGACGAGACGAGAAATTTTATTTCAGATAAAAAAATATCACAAGAAGTTGGAGTTATTTCAATATATATATATAAAAACCAAAATATTTTAGAACATTGATAAATAATTCATTTTTTAGTAAATTAAAAAAACGAATTAATCACAAGACTTCTTTTGATATTTTTTTATTATTTTATGCCTGTTTTGCACAAAAGCAACTTATCATTATTAACTTTCTGTGTATTATTGTGATAGTAGAGATAAAGTACGAACATTCAATCATACTTTGTAATAGTGTATAGAGTAGTAACATACATAATAAGTAAATAAAAACTAAATTAACAAAGAATTGCAAAATATTAGAAATAAATATTATAAATACAATTCTTAATTAAACGATTGAATGTGTATGGACATAAATAATAAATTATATTATTTTTAAGATTGAATAAGTTTATACAACTTTTTTATTTTTATGTTCTTATTTTGTATTTTTAAAAGTATTTGCTTTCTGTATGAGAATAAAATATATTTAAAAATGATGATTGTTTTAAAAATATTACAAATGCTTAATCGGATTAAGCTAATGCAGAAACGTGTTTAAGTGTCCCTATATTATTTACGAATTAAAAAATATTAAAAATATATATTTTTTTTTTATCTTTATAATAATCCATATATATTTTATAATAAATATACAGGAGGCAAAGCCAGGTATTTATCGATGGGATTGAAGTATTTCAAGCTTCTTGCGGATCACATCTAGCATTGTCACAATTCTAGCCAAATTTTGCGATTCAAGCCACAACACAATATCCCGAAACATATTTCTAAAATGTGCTATAATCATATAGGCCATCATAGAAATGTAGTCTTTAATGACACTAGCAGATGGATTGAATTTATAGTCATTGTTACCAGTAAATATGTTTTAAGTAGATTAACTAGAACTAGAAAATGCTCTCACTCAAAACCAAGCCGAATACAAGGTCTTTTTTTTCTGCTTTTATTATGAAAAGTCAAGTCTTCCAACAAAAAGGCCTATTAAAACTTACAGAGATAATGTTCATAGCTGGTTTAACTTACATTTGGCTTAATATGGCTTAATTTTTGCTCCTTTTTGATTGTTTTTTTTTGTTTAAAATCCTTACAAAGCCTCTTATTGTGTAAACCAATATTCCATTTCTTCACATAGTCATTGGTGCCGACATTTTTATTACAGTCGTTCAGTGAGATAGGACCCTAACTGAAGTATACCGAAATTAGTTTAATTATGCAGAACCTTTAACAGTTTTAGTTCACAATACACATCTATTTAGTATAGTACGAGACGAACAAGATATATTTTAGTCAGTTAAAACATAGAACTAAAAAAGACAACGAAATTTTTCCAAGCCTTTTTTTCCAAAAATTTTATATTAATAAACTTTATGTGATTAATATATAAAGTTATGCCTTTCCCCCAAAAATAAAGACATCTATAATTTAACTCTAAAATGATTTTTGAAGCTTTTTTTTTGTGTATGAAAATCCCCAGTAAATGATAACATTGACACAAAAGTATATCCATCTAAGTGTACCGGGTTCGACAACGACAGTGTTTTCTGGCATTAGCTATAAAAGTACCTCGTTGCGAGGGCACCTGGAATGCCCTAAGGGACTGATGCAGCGCACCGAGCGCCGGCGCTTCTGTCACCAACAAGTCATACATATATACCTAATATCATGAATTATTACAATTGTCAGAGAAAAGTAATATAATATGACCTTGTGACCTTTGTGACCTTCTAAGAATAGTTTTTGATATATTACAGCAGTATCTAAACCTAAAATTATTAAAGCCATTCTAGACATTCGAGTTCACACATAAAAATACACTCTAACTAAATACGGTGTTGGTATTTAACCTATATTATCTTAAAAGTACGGTTACTTTGGGTCTAGATACCACTGTTTAATATAATCCAGAACATCATTACCAGAAACCCAATAACCGTAACAACCAAAATTAATAACCACATAACCGCATTAACACAAAAAACATACAATCATCAAAACAAAAACCTAAAATTGAAAAGAAAATCAGTGAAAAACTACATAAAAATGAAATGATTTTCAGTCAACAGTCATCAACTAGAAATCTAAACATGCTTTAATTAACTTTATATATTAATAATGTCACATATCTCACACACGGCAATCTGATCCCAACTAGGTAGAGCTTATGGTAACCAGACTGCTGATAAACATACTTATATATTGCTAAATACATACATATTATAGATAAATACATCCAGACACGGAATAAATTATCGTGCTGTTTACAGTTGTCAGTAACCATCAGACCAGTTGATTCATCATGATCAATCATCACTACCCTTTAAAAGCCTTAGAAAGGAGGTTATGGTTTATACCACGCTGGCAAGACGGGTTGGTATATTTTGTTTCGAGTTTTTCTTCTCTTTGCAGCGGTGTTGTCCTTCGTAGTTTACTCTCTTAGTCGCCTCTTACGACACCCACGGGATGGATCAGTTGATTAAACAATATTAAAACTTATTATTTCTCATTTATTTTTTATTTTTTTTGAAATAGATTATTTATATATTGAACATCACCCTAAGTGCCTTAGGTGAATTTGATTATAAACAAAAGTGGTAACACTATCCATAAAAATATACACAATACAATAAAGATAAAGTTTGTTTTTTTAGGATTCCGTAAGCAGAAAGTAGAAACGTAATTTAATTTCCAACGTTCGCGGTCTGATTAACTGTCAGCGCCATCTATCTCATCTATCGTAATAGCTAAACAGTTAAAATTATCATGGTGTAAACTGTAGAGTATGTTTTGCCGCTATATTAAAAAATAAACTGAATTTTCAACCCTGTTTCATAAGAGATACAGTTGAAATTGTCACACGGAGTGTACTAAAAATCCTAAGGTCGTTTTTACACGTTTATACGAGGTGCTTAACAAGCAGATTTGAATTTTGCACAGAGTATATCACTTGATATTTCAACAGAACATATTACATTTTCGTAGCGTTGTCCTAAGTATTTTACGTAAGTGTTTAAAGTGATAAACTTTATACGATGTACGGAGCCATTTTGCACTTGAATGTGACCCACACTTGCCCCACTCATTTCTGAGATTTAACAGTACAATTATTCAGTTTTACATTGATTTCAACCGCATTATAAGAATCATGTATTTTTAATTAATTACTACTACTGACATCTTTTTAAATTTATTTATTTATTTATTACACAAATACGTATATACACTATGGTAGTAGGCTGTATATTATTTAAGTAGAACAAACAACAGAGAAGGATTGATGCCCGAAATAGATATGAGAATATTTCTTGGTTTTGTAAAGTCGTCAATAACATTTTTAAAGCCACAATTCTATTCGAAGCTATAACAGCTTGTCGTCTGTACCTGATACTTCTGTGGGCAGCATCCGCAGCGCGCACAGCACGCGAGAAGAGCCGGCGCGCGGCCGGAGTGAGCGGGAGACGCGAGTGGAGAAGGAGAACCAGCTCTCTTCGCTGCCCCGTTGAATGGGTTCTCCATTTCGATGAATTCACGATCCTGAGGATTTGTGCGGTTGGTATTCTGTATAGCTATATTCTGATACAAAATTAAAAAATTTAACATAAATATAACAAACTAAAGAACTTTATAAACGCAGAGTCTATTAGGTAATATTTCTTAATTATATAAAAGTATATAAGTGATTCTGTACATACACAGGAATTTCAAACATAACAGGTGATCATAAAATATAAAATTGTAATACTTGTTAAGTAAACACGTTTATACGTATACATAGGTAGTAGAGCCACGCTGATTTCAGCACGACCGGGCCGGCTCGACCGGGGCAATACTACCCTCCCACAGAAGATCAACCTACTCGTAAAATGACAGCGGCCATGCTATCGTCAATAGTTTTTCCAAGTTTCTGTTAACATTTTTTTTCCATTGACCTTAAAAGTGTTCTATATATTTTTACTGATATAAGTTAATGTTTTCTAAATACAAATTTGTAATTGACAATACACGCTTTCTATAAAGTCTCAATTGAAGGAATACCATGCTGATTTCAGCATGAACGGCCTGGCTCAACCGAGGCAGTACTAAAGACTAACCTAAAGCGACAGCATCCATGTTGTCGTCTTCCGTTGGTGAGCGTGAGACCGGAGTTCCATTGATGTAGGAGTGACAGTTATCGTGGTAAGTGTGTGGAATTCAGTGTCACGATGACTCTCATGCTTTTTGCGTAAAAAAAAATATCTTACTAGGCCGCCATAGTGTGGGTCACCTTACTGCATTGTCTGCATTCACAATGAGTATGGTGACCACAACTCTTGGATTCTATTCATGCTTTCCATCAGGCAGAGATAGAGCCACTTTGACAGGTTCTTAAAATAAAAAGAAAAATACAAGGCTATATATTATTAAGAAATTCAATAGAACGATGCGCCCGTTTTCTGATCGTCGGTAACCACCTCAGACCGCATTTAATTGAGACCTCACATGGACAAAGTTCAAAAGGTACACTACTAGTACATTATTAAAAATAATTATGTCAATAATAGAATTTACAAGGAACTGAAAGTGGTAATTTTCAGCTCAATACCTGAATTAAATACATACAAATAAAAAAAACTTATAAAAATTGACTTCAGAATTTTATTACCATTAACACTAAGCAGGTTTTTTAATTTATAATAATAATGTTTCCGATATCTAGCACACAACGCCATCTAGTCTCACACTAAGCAGAGCTCGCACTATGGCTACTAGACAACCGATATCAATACACATATACCCTTTTTAGTAAATACATAGACAACACCCAAATTCCGAAACAAATATTTGTGGAGCATTCAACATTTGGTCCGATCCAGGAATCGAACCCGAGACCTTAAGTGCAGTAGTGGTGTACGCTGCTACAATACCACCGAGGCAGTCAAGTTTGGAAGACGAGATCTAATCATTTAATGGAATTATAAGCAAATAAAACGATGGAGTCACACGATGGTGGGTGGCTATCATCGTCCATGGATACCTGCAACTCAAGAGATATAAACACATTTCAGTTCTTCGGTGGGTCTGCGACAATTTCCATGAAAATCAACGAAAAAATACATAACACGGATTTTCTGTGAGATCATGGTATTTCTTCTCTCATGTATCATGGCTCTTCAACAACAGAAATTATAAATATTTAACTCCAAATATTCCTCTAAAACCGCGGGATAGATATCACACTAAATGGACCCCTGTCTTCCATCTCTTGTATAACAGTTTTCCTACTCGAATCAGGAAAACAAAAGAACATTAAAAAAACGCACCAAAACAGTTGCACCGACTTCAAAATAAAATTTTATAAAAAACGCAGTTTTACTAATATGTTAATAATAATGAATATATTAATACCCACTTGAAAAGACGTGAACCGCCACCCGAATTATCTAAAGAATGTCTTAACTCCACAAAATCTGACATGGTTAACCAAAACTGTAGTATACCCAAATATGTTAACACATAAAAACCGTCATCCTTTTCTTAAAAGACAACTTCCGCACTAGGAATATATCTTGTGTCACAAAGAGACAGAAAATGAGAAATGGACACAAAGATCAATCAAAGTGTTGTCCCGTGTATCCCGTGAATCAAACCCAAAACCGACTTAACGTAAGCAGTGAGGTGACTGTTTAAGCCACCGTGCGAATATCAAAAGAAAAAAACAAAAGCTAATTGTTCCAAGTAAGAAGTTTACATCACACTAACTTAACTCACCGTTGTGCGCTCCAAGCATCTGAGAAGATGGTGATGCTGCAACTCGAAGATGTCTTCATCCCGTCCTGCGTCATCCAACTCCACTCCTGACTCTTGAGCTGCTAACCTGGCTTCAGCTGCTTTCTTCTTTGACACGAAGGCTGCGCCGGAGGAAGCTTTGGCGATACGTATACGGGCGAGGCGAGCTTTCTGGAATTTTTATGATGAAATAATGTAACAACGAAATATTAATGTTGAAAAGAAAATAGCAAACAATACAATATATGTAAACTAATACTATTATGTTATGTTTAAGACAAAAATATGTGTATACCTACACAACACACACCTTTCTCACTTGGTACCTGTGCAGGTGTCACCGGACAAGCTCCACAAACATTCAGGTATTGAAAAGTACACAAGAGACTACTGAGAATCGAAAGTTATATGCTTTAGAAAATAAGCTTTGTCTTACAGCTCTGGGATCTTACTCTAACATAATAATAGATATTTCATTACGTAATAACATATACCTACCAGTAAGTAAAAATACCAAATACAATTTCGTTTTTTGCCGACAAACTCATGAACAGTTTGGAGTTGGAAACAGTCAGATTATATTTTAACCGTGGGTTTATTTCATATAACAAATAATAATGAAAAACAAAACAATAATATCGATAGTGCTACTGTCTCACTATATTATATAGTATAATGTTATAAATGCAAAGGTTTACGACGATGAATGTGTGAATGTTTGTAACTCTTTTACACAAAAACTGCTCAACGAATTTGGATAACACTCTACAAATTGTATGGTTTATATGTTACAATAACACATAGGCTACAAATTGTCAATTTTTTGTGTAATTTCGTCATAATTTAACGATAAGAACTAAGTAAGTCTGAAAAATTTCTGTCAACTGTGAATTATCTTGACGTATGCTGCCCGACCGGTTAGAGTTACACGACATTAAAATACGATGAGATTGTTTCTCTTAAATAGTTCTAAATGAAAATCAGCCATCGTATCTACCTTTTATGTGGAAGCCAGTTTCTTCTAAATAGTGAACTATAAACATAATTAAATAGGATACTTCTTTAAATATGCGTATTTTAAAGTATTGACCAAATTTTTTCTAAAATTGACATATTTGTAACGCTGCATGGGGGTGGAGGGGCGGTCGGCGATTTGGCACATAGGCTGCTATTTACCGTGATAACCGACATACACGCGGACGAAGTCGCAGGCAAAAGCTAGTTAATAATTTGTTTGAAATTGTGCGAAATTTGCTTTGTCCGAAATATAATTTGAATGTGAAGCACTGAACCTGCTTATTACATAAATATTTGTCCTGTGTGGAAATCGAACCCACATGACCACTTCCTCTAGCTTAATAGTCTAAATACGGTTAGGTATTAGGTACCAGGCAAAGAAACTAGACGAATTCTCGTTAATTTTACCAACCATAGACCGAAAATATTTTTTTTCTTAAAAAAGTAAACGCCCGTACTAGGAATAAATCCTGTGTTGCGGAGGACTTTTCAAACATACAGAAAACGGACACAAAGAACACCCGGACTTAGAAGTGCTGTCCCATGGGGATTGAGCCCACAACACTCAGCGCAGTAGAGAGTGGCGTGACGACCGCTTATACCACTAAGCCAACCGTGCAATCGAATTAAATTTAAAAGTAACTTAAAACAAACATCTTACCCTTTGCGCTTTTCTTTTATCAGCGCGTTGATTCTGATGGTAGATCCTCGAGAAGTTGGAGACGATAACAGGCACTGGGAGGGCGATCACAAGCACTCCGGAGAGGGAACACACACCTCCGACTATCTTGCCCGCGATCGTACCGGGCACCATGTCACCGTAACTGCAAGAGACAATGTAGTTATATCATTGAGATTTTTATTTTTGATTAGACACTAGACATTTATATTATTTTTAGAATATCTGGTCTGGTGGTTTTCTACGTATAAAAAAGTGTATAAGTATTCTATCAGTCAGTCTAGTTATCATAACACAAGCTCTGCTTAGTTTGAAACTAGATGACGTTGTGTGTCAAATGTCCGACATATTACTTAATTTATTTTATCTGTGTATAAAGACAGCAGGGAATTATCTCGAGCTACTTACCATATCTAGCACTGTCATATGTCATATCATTTTATTACGTAGGTACCTCACTATTTTAAATTAGAAACTTTTTATATGTCTTACTATTTAAGTAAAAAAAGTAAAAAGCTAAAATCTCTAAACAATATATATTTATTTTTCTGTAATAAATAAATATATACACTTTGTGTTTAATTTTTCATCGTATAACGATCAAACACGTAAATTATTCAAATGCCGCTACCATTGGATACCTATAATTCAAAACATTTGTTTTTTAAAAGCCTGCCAAGGTGACTACTCTGCCTGATAGAAAGTATGAATAAAATCCAAGAGTTGTGGTCATCATACTCATTGCGATTGCAGGCAATGCAGTATCGCGACCTACACTGGGGCGTCCTAGTGAGGTGCTTTTCCACGACCCGCTTGTGGACGTAAAAGGCATAACAGTCGTGGCAGTGTAAGGCTCACACACCACGGTAATGTCACCCCTGCATCAATGGGCTTCCGGTCTCGCACTTACGAACGAAAGACGACAAAAGCTTTAGGTGGTCTTTCATATAGGCAATCCTTCAATTTAGACTTTATAGAAAGTGTGTATTGCAATGATCATAGTCAATTATAAATTTATATTTAAAAAACGTTAACTTACATTAGTAAAAATTTATAGAACACTTTGAAGGACAATGTGAAAAGAATAGTTCCATTTCCGTGTAAATAAAATTAATAGATTGAAAAACTATTTCATTTATCGTCTCTATGTGATAATAAGAACAAAAATACTTAAATATCACACAAATTAATCACCCGCCATCTTGGAAAACATTCCATTTTTAAAAACAGTTTTATTTAAACCACGTCAATGTCAGTGTGAATACAATAAAAAAAGTTTTAAATCAAGAGAATCCTATTTTTTTTAAATAGGTCGGATCAGACGTCAGAAGTCAACATTAAACATGTTTTTTTAGAACAACACTAACCATTTAAAAACCACAACCCGATAACCGTTTAAAAACCAATCAATCAACAAGGTGATCTTTTAAAAATAACCATCTGACGTCAAAAACCAGTTTTAAATCAATTATGCTAAAAGCTCGTGGTGAAACACACAATTAGGCGTTAGCAATGTTTGTGTTAACAGTTACGAATATTAATACATAACGATAATTTCTGAGTAAATAGCGAAAAACTTATGTATTGGTCTGAAAGCTTTGCTGAAAACAATTTACATAATATGATAATATACTTGTATAATAATAAAATAGCCCGTGTGGTGACGGTTTTTTAAATACAGAGTGTCACGACCCCTGTTCTTCCCATGAGTGTCGTAAGAGGCGACTAGGGGAGTAAAATATGCAGGAAAACAGCATACAAAAAGAAGGAAAACTTGAAACAGACCCTGTACCAACCCGTCTGGCCAGCGTGGTATAAAACCTCCGTATTAAGAAGAGGTCTATGTCCAGCAGTGGACTGTTAAAGGCTGTTGATAAATATATAAACATCAACACTCGGCCTTCTGATTCTAAACCAGACCAAGCTGTACTATGGTAACCAAACTGTTGATAGACATATCTAAATACACACATGTTATGGATAATTTAAACTCAAATGCAGAACAAATGATCGTATTCATTACATCAAGATCTGTCCTGGATGGGCATCGAACCCACAACTTGTGTGCTTAGCGGTCAGGATCACTAAACACTACACAAATAGGTTTGTCAAACATAGTCCGTGACCACTCTTTAAATTTAAATATCTAAAGAATTAGGAAGAAAATATCTAATTAGAGAGAATATATCCGTATGGTGACGGGTTCGAATAAAGAGTGTCACCACTCCTATTCATCCCGTGGGGGTGGTAAGAGCCGACTAAGGAAACTTTAATAATAACAATATTTAATAATATTTTGTACACCTGACACACAACGCCATCTAGTCCCAAACTAAGCAGAGGTTGTACTACGGGCACTAGACAACTGACATTAAAACAAATGTTTGCAGATCATACCAACATTTGAACCAGAGACCTCAAGCACAGCAGTCGCATACGCTACCACTGCGTCACCGCAGCAGTCGATGAACTGAAACTACTCAGGACAAGAACACCGCTAAGAAAAGGAAAACTTGAAACTAACCCTTAACAATGGTTAATTACTTACAGTTCATCGACTGCCTCGGTAGCGCAGTGGTAGTGGTAATGGCAGCGTGGTATGGTAAGCAAAAACAGCCTTTCCAACATGAGGCGTCTGTCCAGCAGTGGACTAGTAATGGTTGACGGGCTTGATGGTGAAGAATATCTAGATTTATGTGTAAATCACGATTACGATGAAAGGTACTCTACCTTTTTTTTTTACTGTTGTAATGGAAGACGAAGGTGGTACACATCCCATCCAAAAGAAACCTGTTCACTCTATTCTTAAAGGCTCCAGAGTTCAAATCATCAGAAAAAATAGACCCAGGCAGGTCGTTCCAAATCTTGGCGACTCTCACCAAAAAAGAGCTGTCAAATCGTTTAGTTCGACTTCTGGGCATGTCAACAACGTATGGGTGAAACTTTTGCCTGCACCTAGTTTACCTTTTTCGTTAATCGACGTTTCAATCGAATTAAAAAAAGGCGGGTCAACAGAATTTAAAAAAGTGACTTTACTAATTATTTCGTAAATATTAAGCCCTAAGGAAACGATATCTTTCATTCAGTAAGCATCAATCAACGTCCACAACACTGCAGTTCACTTCGCTTGTCACTCCTCTCATGCCTTTTGTAATGCCATTAACCACTAATGATTTACGAGTCGTCAAGATACAGTTCGTTTTTCTATGTGGAAATCTGTTTTATTTTTAGATTGTATTCTTGTTTTGGGAGGCCTATTGGTCCAGTAGTTAGACTGCTAAACCAGACGCTGTGGATTCGATTCCTATTCACGTTCGTTTGTTTTGTATCTGGGTGTGAAAGTAGGTATTGCTTATCACGTGTGATCAGCATAGTACCGAACTGTGCTCAATGTGGGTTCAGAGAGCTGTATGTGTGTTAGTGTTGTATAATACTTTCTTTCTTTTTTAACGTGTGGAAACCCCCTCGGGGCATCATCCCACCAAGGTTTGCGGCGGGGTGATGTGTCGGTATCGGACCGACTAAAACCATACGGAGTAAAACTGCACCTGAGATAGGAGGGATCCGGGAACAGCTGCTACGACATCCAGTGTTGTATAACTCTAGCGTAGCAAATATTGTATTTGATGATAATGGATTTTTGAAGAATGTGGATTCTTGCTAAAGTTCTATAGGGAACGGGTGTCATGTCCCTTCGACAGGGAGGATCCTCAGACCAGGCGAGGCAATCATGCCTGGCGGGCCACGGCCCAACGGTTGATGTTGGGATGCTGTACATATGCCAATTGCCACGTGAATCTCTATATCGCGATACAGGATTAGTAGTTGCATTGTAGTTGTACATTCATACTTTTCGTTCATACTTCGTAGTTCAATGTATCTTCGCTAGATGGCGCTGTTGTATATTTTTTTTGCAACTATTTATTATTTTTGTCAACTGTTTGGTAATGAAAATGCTGATTTAATAGTTTTAAAACTGGGCAGGTTTTGTTTTTTAGAGTACTTAACGGATGTTAATAATACTTTATAAGCCGTAAAACGTGCAAAGGTGCAATTTTCACCCTCACCCATTAAATCAACTTAAAATGTAATGAGAAAACACACAACTACACCTGCTACACGCATCTCTGCATTACCCAAAGGTCGACTGGCAGAAAATGCCTACGGCATTAAGTCCGCTTTATGCAATGTACTTAATTTGCAGAAAGTATAAATAAATAAATAAATAAAAACACAAAAAAGCGTAAATTCTCAAATAACATGTAGATTAGTTAAATATTCGGAAACAAGAGCCGATACTATGAACCCACCTTGCTCTATAATTTTAAATTGTATTTATAAGACGATAAGAAGTAAAAAAGTTTAAAATTCATTAATTTGGGCTTCAAATTGGAATAATTTACCTACTCCTAATCGATTTCAGCTACGGCGATCAGTCTTAACAGAGACCAGCGAACTATGCAGGAGATATTATAGTGTACAAATGTATGCACAAACACAGGTGCACTCTCTGTTCCTTCACTCTCACAATCCGATGAGACGGTTATCTGACACGACTCTGCTTTAAGGGCTCTCTGGACAGTTATTGAGCATTTCTATAATCAGAAAACCTCAAGAACACTCTAGACCAATAACCACTAGTCCAACAGGTTCCAAATAGACAGTAATAAGGATATGAGCGTAGTATGAAACGTAAGAATGGCCTTCACTATAACATCTTAGGGTTAAGTGTGAATCTCGACAGTGGTATTTTTCACACCTACAAAGCACGTTAACCTGTCAACGCCTCTTCATCACCAGATAAAATACGAGCTAATTATTTATAAATGAAATTGAATGGTAGAAAGAAATCACCTTTGAAAGATTAAAGACTCAAAAATTTATATATAATAACATCGTCTCAGTAAAATTTGATAAGTTGTAAAGTATATGGTGAGCCACGAATTAGTTAACATTTCAAACAATCGTATAAGAAAACCATTTGATGAATTAAAAAAAAAAAAATTTACAACGAAGTTAATTAGTTGGAATTTATTTTTCAAAAATTATATCGTCTAAATGACCACCGTTTCGACGTTTGCACTTTTCTAAACGAGCACCAAAATTTTCGAATACTCATCGGCAAAGAGACCGCAAGATGGCTGACATCTTTTCTTTCTTTTTACTTAAGTTGACGTAGTGTACTTGGTTTATTGATATAGACACAATTCTTCAAATAACTCCATAAAAAGAAGTCTGTTGGGGATAGATCTAGATTTCTGGGTGGCCAGGGAAAGTCGCCTCGTCTGGAAATCATCTTTTCCGGCAACATGTCTTTGACTACCAGCAGGGACTCATTGGATGTGTGACAAGTGGCACCATCTTGTTAAAGCCATGTATTACGATTGTAGTCAGTAAATTCCAATAGCATCGGTCCCAAGCACTCTCGTAACATGTTTGCGCGGGATGTTAGATTAAAATGTTAACGAGTTATTGACCCACTCTATATAACTGTTTAAACTATATTACAAAGCATCATTTAGACCTTTTTTTTCCGTCACCGGCCGTCACCCCACCGGGGTTTACGGCAGGGTGGTGTGTCAGAATCAGACCGACTAAAACCACACGGTGTGCCTCTCTGCGCCTGAGATAGAAAAAATCCGGGAACCGCTGCTATTACGACATCCAGAAGCATCATTTAGACCTAAACTAAGCATAGGTGTGTTGTGCTGTGGGATCATGAATTAACAAAAAAATACATGAAATTACGCAGAATTGTATTATCAGATAGATTTATTGCCATGAAGTTGTATATGTAAAACATGAAAATTTATCTATAGTAAATTATTTTCTAAAAGACTTATAATACTTAAACTAAGTTTTCTTCTTCGGTGAAGGGAATTATTTATCAGATTTCAAATCAACCAGGAGAGTCGAATTGTACTTTAACTCAAGAAACTTATTGCAATAAACCGTTACGGACATCGGTGGCCATTTTGTGTAAGCGCGGGAGAAGTTCCTGATGTGCGTCTAACTTTAGCCATTCGTCTTGATACCGCTCGGCAATTAAAAATAATTTGACACTTAATGTTGTAAACGCAATTTAACTATTAATTGTTCTAAGTTTATATCTATGCATATATTAACATTTATAAAATAACTTGCCCTGAATGACTGATTAGACAAAGCAGATCCGTAGGGGCGACAAACTTGAAGTTTTGACAGCAGATGCTTTTAATTTTAACAAAAGTCAAGGATATTTTAATTTTAAACAATGGGGTAAAATAAAGAATGAAAAATTATGTGACAATTTGCTGTAAGAAAGAGACAGACAGCTTTATTTTAAGAGTTTTTTTTTGCTTTGTTTTGTTTCTAACATAGTAATGACAAGAACCTGTCGGTTATCAACGTGTAAATACAACTTGACAACGTAAGATGAAGATTACTTGTGCACAGTTGGAACATTTACTCGTATATGTCAGAAGTGTAAACAATGCAAAAACTAGCTTTATTGGTTACTGGTATTTGTGATGGTGGTAGAAATGAATTAATGTAGGACATTCCGCAGGATCTAAGAACCATACATGTTAACTTATATCCGTTATAAAATAGCTACTTAATGATATGTAAAGAAAGAAAGAAAAGTAAAGAAGAAAGAGAGAGTCCTGGTCTATCAAGAGATCGCGGAAAATAGAGATGCGTCGCAATTGATCTACCGACAAGGGTTAAGAGAGATGTGGTTACGATAGAAGTACGAGTATATTCTATACTTTAAACAAACTTTTTTACTTTTATAACATTTTATATAAATAAATAATACTATAACAAAGTAGCTCTGACTTAATTTAATTGCAAATTTACGAACACGTGCAAAATACTCACCAATAAATTTACATTTCGCATCTGCGCAGGCTAAGTTACCCTTCCGTATTAAGCTCTAAAATAAACCCTATTTCAATCATGTTAAAGTTCATTTTCATTACTGAAGTCACTTCCTTCATCTCGATAGTTTGTTTATTACAGTTGGTTCTTTAGTCGGAAACATTTTAATTGCATTCTCTGCCTATTCCCCTTTTTTTATGGTGGCATTACTGTCAGACTGATTGGCACTTGACATAATGAGTATGGTTCAACTGTTTAAAGGAAATCGTTCTTACGTATTTCATCACGTTTGCGCCAATTTTATGCTACAGGTAATTAGGATATAAAAAAACAGAATTAAAAACCAAACTGTGTAAATAACCTTGTGAGGTGATGAAATTGGAAAAGTTCTGTAAGCAGTGATACTGCAGTTGACCTTCAGTGAACTGTTCTTCGGCAAATATGAGCCTGCTCAAAGAAAATATCAGGATTCCAGTAAACTAGAACTGGTTTTAAATACTTCTGTCGTCGTATTTTACCGAGTGATTGTGGCTACCAGAAGCCCAAATCATCATCTAATTCTGGACTAAGAGAGCAGCAACGCATTTATGTCTCTTAAGGCCGGCGATACATGTAAAAAAAAAAAACGATTTTTTTTTTATTTTATATATCGTTAGAATATCATCTCAAAAATATGCCTGTAAATTTTCAAAACAAAATTATCATTATTTATATATTAAAAACTCATTTAAGTGCTTCGCCTTAACTCGGCGATTGAGCGCTATTGAAGTCTGTAACTGAGCGCTCGATTCTCGGTACCTGGGTTTCGAATTTACACTCTTGGGGTCTATTGTATGGTTGAACCGGGTCAGCAGATGTTCCGAAAATTTTTTGTCTTCCAATTCTAGGTATACAACCACTATATAGTTAACATAAAATACTTAAAACCAATGTTGCCGTTATTTTAGTTCAGTTCAGTATACTTCTGGCATTCGTTCTGTGCGGAGTAAATTAATAAGTGAAATAAAAATGCAGTCTTATCCTAAAAGTGAAAGAAATATATCAACCCGTAGTGCAAAACCACGAAAAAGAAAGTTCCATGGAAATCAACACTGTAATAACGATGAAGAAAATACAGAGCCGCAGAGTACAAGTGCGAAAAAACTCTCTACCGCTGACTATATATTAAGCCGATTTTTGAGGATTTATCTCGGGATGACTTGCTTGAAAGATGTTTAGGTGGTCACACTCAGAATGCAAATGAATGTTATAATTCTACTGTCTGGCGACTCTGTCTAAAACATCTGAACTCTGGACTGAAGATCGTAGAAATTAGTGGTTTTATATCTGCAGGGTTGTTCAATGATGGATTTAACTTTATCTTACGAGTTATGAACTCAATGCAAATAGTTATTGGCCGCCAATGCATGTCGTACAGAGAAAAAATCGATGATCAAAGGGTGAGTCGAGAAAATCGCCGCAGCTCTTTGACGACCAAACAAGCTCGTCAAGCATGTCTACAGGAACTTACAAAGAAAAACGAGTTTTATGAACGTACCGAAGGACTTCTATATGGCCCTGGAATCGCTGATTAATCGGTAAGCCACTGTAATAATACTGTTTCTGTGTGTCAAAACTTTAAACGCGTTTTTCTCGAAACGACTTTTTTGAAATTTGCGGGCGGGATAACTCAAAAAGTTCTCAACCGATTCTAATGAAATTTTTTACAAGTGTACTTTATAGTAATAGCTTCTAGTTAAACCTCAAAAATTCCAAAAAAATTTCAAAAATTAACCCTTTTTACCAAAAAACCATTGAAAAAAAGGGTAAAAAATCGAACTTTTTTTTCTGAGGTGTGCCAATTTACGATTTTTTGACTTTTTTTGATTTTTTGTGGTTTAACTAGAAGATATATGTTTTGTGAATACGTACAAACTAATTTTTTTAATTTCAGATCATCGTACGAGAAGTGAGAACGCCCGCACCTGATGTCTTTTTCTGAGAGGGTCTCGGCAGATTCATTTTTACGGCGGCCATTTTGGAAAAAAAAAATAAAAAAAAAAAATTTTTCTGTACTTGAATATGTAATAAATAACCCCACAAAATTTTAAAATGATTCAGTTATTCCTTCCCAGTTTATAAAGTCCTCAAAAAACGGTAAAAATTAAGGCGTTTACATGTATCGCCGGCCTTAAGTTATATGTGTTAATGGTCGGTCATAGATACTCAGTCAGTTGGTTGCACCCGAGCTCATGGCTTTCCGAACATGGCTTTCAAAACACTGAACTATCTTTGTTATAATAGTATTGCATCTTTATAGGTTTGACCTTATATTTAAGAATATTTAAAGTCATGAACGTGATCAACCAAAATATGTTATGCTGTCCCCAAATTTATTTAGACAAATTACTTACATTTTGGGGGTGACAGAATAAGAATGTATTGTTACCACTCCTATTCTTCGTGCAGGTGTTCCCAGAGCCGATTAAGCACGTTACGTAGGACCACAGCAATGCAGAGACTAGCAAAAACTTGACACAATTTCTATATTTATTCGTCTGGTCAACGTGGCGGTCGTTGCTAATGAGAGGCCTAAAACTCCTTTTAAGATAATCGCGCTGTCGTGTTTCGTATGCGAGTGCGAGACCGGCGGCCCATTGATGCAGAGGAGACAGTTATCGTGATAACTGTGTGAGCCTTACACTGCCACGATGACTGTCATGCCTTTTACTTTCAAGCGGGGCGTGAAAAAGCATCTCACTAGGCCGCCATAGTGTGTGTCACCACACTGCGTTGTCTGCATTTGTAATGAGTATGGTGACCACAACTTTTGGATTCTATTCATGCTTTCCATCAGGCAGAGTAGAGTCACTTTGGCAGGCTCTTAATATAGAAAAAACGTAAAAGAATAACGGTAGAAAGTAATGCGTAATTTATTTATTATAAAAATACTAGTGATTGCGAAGATATACGAGACTAGCTGCTTGCTATTCTGAGAATATTAATGTTTATTAGTGAGAATTCACCTTTTATCTTGTTCGCCTTCTAGCTCCAATAGCTGGAGTGGTATTGATAAACTCGTTGTTTATGTTATAGAGTTTATGCTGATGGGTGACGTAAATGGCAGAGATGTGGAGTTTGTTAGATCGGAATTGTATTACATCTATGGAAATATACTCGTTATAAAGTTAAGCAGTTTACTTTTTGGTAGCTCTAAAAGTATCTGCAGCGTTCATGTGGTAACACTCTTTTTGACGACGCCACTTTTTATACCCAGAGTTGGGTACACAAAAATGTTAAGTGGACACTCTGTTTAACAAAGGAGACAAATACTGTGAATATTACACAGAATAGATAATAGATATAACATCAGAATAGTAAATCCATATTGAATGTATACTGTGTTTAATTTGACCATTTAAGTGGTAGATGCATCAGATAAAAATATATTGTGGAGTAACTCAACCATAGTAACTCCAAATATTAGACAAAACAGAATCGTTATTGAGTTTGATAGATAATTTTATTTTTAATTACGAATGTAAGGTTTCCACAGGTTAAAAATAAAGGGTATTTTTAACCTGTGGAAACCTCACGGGCTGTTACCCCACCAGGATTTGTGGAGGAGTGGTGTGTCGGAATCGGACCGTGTAGTAACCACACGGTGTGCCACTCTGCACCTAAAGTAGGGGAGGGGGGATCCAGGAACAGTTGTTATTACGATATCTAAACCCCTTCTAGCGCCTGCTTGGTGGCGCAGGCACTATCTTCGGGATAAAACTTTCTATTTAGGCGACGTACGGCACACGCGGACGTCGCCTCCTCGCGGCTGGGTAAAACCCGTCCCGTCCACCCACGTTTACAGATGTGAACGCGAGTGAGATGTCGTTATATTCGTATTGATTATGAAAAAAACACTGGATATATTAAAATTATAAAAATTAAATATATGGTGATATGGTAAACATATTGTATATATATAATGAAGATATGGTGTATCGTAAATCACTGGCTACCGTGGGGTACTTATCTGATCATCCTTATCGTAAATCGACGGTTGTAAAGTGTTGGTACTATTTCAATGTACATATATAGGTATGTGGAAGGATGAGTACACGATACTTCTGGTAAACTTCGAGACCCACAGGAAGAATTTCTTTGCCCCGACATGAACCACAAACGACGCGAGAAGAAAGATAAATTAGCCACCGCACCCAGAGAATATCACTGGATATCGTTGTGATCGATCGATCGATGTGCATATCGATACTATACTATGCTGACTCCAACGTAGATACTATCACGACATGCAAGCCACCCGCCCGACCGAATGCCCGATGTAAGCACGGTGACTCACAAGCTCCACTCCACAATCGACATTCCGTTTATTATCGAATACCTGATCTACAAAATTTCCTAGAAATATTTAGCTTTTATAAGTTAGTAATGGAATTATTTGCATTGGTAGACGTTCTGTATTTATGTTTTTGTCGAAGAATATACATATGTTTGTGTGTGATTCTCACTAACTCCACGTCTGTTTGATTCCAAACAACTGACTCAATAATCTGTTCAGTCAAATATGTAAATAAGTGTCAGTAGCCGGCCGATGTTTACTAAACAAGTAACAGTGCAATGAGCCGAGACTGAGAGCGAACGTATCTCAACTCATCAGCTTCCCTATATTTCGATTTGCAGTCTCGATATGGACACTTTGATGTATGCGGCGCTTTGTCGTAAGTTTTGTTTGTGTTGGCGGACGTTGAAAGATGCGTATCGGATGATTAGCAGTTAATTTTAACGCATACATTGAGCATATAGACTGGAGATACAGTAGCATTTAAAGTTTAAAATTGGTAATGCTTTTACTGACTGTTGAAGATTTTCTGTACTTTTCAATATTAGTCTACTTTCTCATATTTACACAAAAAATGGAGACTCGATTCGTTGTTCTGACGTTGTAAGGCGTATGCAAAAACAAATCGAAACGATTAGATTGTATGTATATTTGAGTTTTGTTTATTATTAATCTGATTATATGGTTTGATATGTTCCTATTTAATGTAGGAGTATATGTATATCTCTCATTTTGTTCCCAGGTCACTCAAGACAAACAAATAATCGGACATTTGACACACAACGCTATCTAGCTTGAAATCAAGCAGAGCTTATTCTATGACAGCAAGATCGACTGTAAGAATACTAATATACTTTGTTTTTCTTATAAATACGTACATATATATTATACATGGAAAACACTCAAACTCCGAAATGAATATTTACAGATCATACAAATATTTCGTCCAATCCAGGATCGAACCCGAGACCTCATGCACAGCAGTCACATACGCTACCACTGCGCCACAGAAGCAGTCAAATAATGCGTGAAAAATATGGTCAAGTGTGGTAATATGTGTAAGCCTAAATATTATGTTTAAATATATTCTAGTGTGTTTGTTTGAAAGGAAATGTTTCCGGCTGAAAGCTTTGCCGCCTAATACGTAAGTGAGACTTGGTTAGACTACGATTTATTGCGCCTCTGTCTACCTCTTTGACGAAAGCACGAAAGTATATAAATGAATGTTAATGGCATAAGATATTGACTAAAATCTAAACTGGCGAAGAAAAGTACTTTATAATGGTCGGTTCTAACTTTATTGTATTAATATGGTATAAGATTATTTAAAGACAACTGCAGCACTAGGAGTATATATATCCTGTGTCACTGCGTCGCGGCGGGCTTTGTAAACATACATATAGGATCTTAGATCCAGAACAACAATTTGTGGATCACCTTTTTTTTTTAACGTGTGGAAACCCCCTCGGGCCATCTCCCCACCGAGGTTTACGGCGTGATGGTATGTCGGAAAACCCCGGTGGGGTGACGGCCCGGGGGAGTTTCCACACGTTAAAAAAAAAAAAGAAATTGTTTAAGCGGCCAACTCGATTTTTTAAAGGCAACTCCAGCACTAGCAATACATACGAGTATACCTCGTGTCACTGTGTCGCGGGGGACTTTGTAAACACATATAGGTTCTTAGGTCCAGAACAACAATTTGTGGTTGGCCGCTTACACCACCACGCCAACCGTACATGTGATCCAGTCATTGCAAACAGAGAATAATTATATAAAGAATTGACACCGCGTATAAAACTTTAAAATAGAGCAGTATTTTCTTCATCAAAGAAACAATAAACTTTAATTCTTTATCCACGAGAATGAAACTTTTATGCGCCATTGTAAAATTTATTGCTATTTATTAGTTTGTGATCAGCTGCCAAAGACAATACTATTAATTTGACGTTTGTCCGATACGTTCCCAGTTTATTTGACGTAGATTATAAATCTAGTTGCGGAGTAAATTTAACTGTTTCTTTTTACATTGTCGTCATTTTTCTTCACATTGTAGAGTTGCTGATTTGACATAAGTTCTTTCTATGAAATTGTTTGGGACTGCTGCAATTTGACAGTATATTTTCACGTTTTTCATCAACATCAAAACAGCCTTTAACAGTCCACAACTGGACATATGCCTATTATTAGAAAGGTGGTTGTTCGAGGACAGCATAGTGCGATCAAAGTCGTAACCAAAATATTAGTTACCGTTAAGTTCCCTAGAGGGAGCTGTTACAAACTTAGATCGCGCTATCGTTGTGTTACACGCGTTAGTTTATAAGGCCTACAAGTATTTTGTACGACGAGAACAAACCTGTAGTTTAGTACAAGGCGACAGCCAATTAAACCGTGGAGTCTTACGAACCCATAGAACAGTGAACAGTGGTTTTATTTAAATCCCTACTAGTGTCACACACCCAGTCCAACGATACCACGCTTGGTATCAAACAGTGGTATTAGTCTACAATACCAAGGTTAGTAGACGAGTTGGTATCCAGCAGGCAGGCGCTGGGAGGCGTCCAGGTAGGTTAATAATAGCAGTTCACGGATCCCTCCTATTCAAAACGCAGAGTAGCACATTGTGTAGTTTTAGTCAACCTGATAAGGGGTAGTGGACGGGGTACATTACACGCAGAAACGATGGCCGATCTGGTCTTAAAGTTCTGAAGTGGCGACCGCGTAAATTAACCACGAACGCCGTCTAGCCAGCGTAGTATGGTAGACCAAAAACTTCTTTCTAAGGAAAGACCTATGTCCAGCAGTGGACTGTTAAAAGTTATCATGATGATGTGTAAAGCAATGTTTTTCGTTAATTGAGTGAGAGTACCCTCAGACCAAGTAACCCCTACTCTAATTCTGGGGAGGGTGACAATGCTCGTACTCATTGGCATAAACATTAGTTAAAAAAGGGTGTACTTTAATAAATTGTAAGAGCTAATCGTTAACAGTTTCATATTTATAGGCCTCTAAACTGCCTCGGTGGCGCATCGGTAGTGAATGCGTCTGCTGTCCTTGAGGTCTCGGGTTCGATTCCCGGGTCGGATCAAATGTTTGTATGATCTGCAAATATTTGTTTCGAAGTTTGGGTGTCTTCTATGTATAATATGATTGTATTTACAAATTTACAACAAAAAAGTATATAAGTATTCTATCAGTCAGTCTAGTTATCACAGTACAAGTTCTGCTTGATTTGAAAATAGATGGCGTTGTGTGTTAAATGTCCGAAATATTTATTATTATATATATGACAGCGTCAGACGGATGGCCAGCAATTAAAGGAATCAGTCGAACCGTTTGAAATGTTACACATTGCGCCAAGTACAAATATAATTGGGAATAAGCCAGAAAGTTGATGATAGTGTTGATTTATGTGTTAAAATAATAACATTCATATAAAATCAAATCTCTCAATAAATCTGCAAAGTTAAATGTAAAAATCCTAGGTTAGTATTCGGAGTTATAGGTTACATCTGGTTCTCCAGTTTCTAGTACCCGGTACAGCGTGCAAGTATATTTTTTTTTTGTTTACCACCAACCAAAGTGACTCTATTCTGCCTGAAGGAAAGCATGAATAGAATCCAAGAGCCGTGGTCGCCATACTCACTGCGAATGACGACAGTGTAATGTGGCGACCCACGCTATGGCGGCCTAATGAGATGCTTTTTCACGTCCCGCTTAAAGGACCCGGGATCGTAGTGTGAGGGTGCGATGGTAATAAATTCCAGGCTTTAACCGATCTGCACAGGAAGGAAAAACCGAACCGTTTAGTTCGGGAGTGTATGTCTTAAATGTTTCGATTCCCGCTTACCTATCCCAGGGCCGGTTGGTGAGGTGACATACTGGCTTAATACCTTATAACTCGAAATGGCGTTGATAACATCCAAGTAAACCTCTCGTTCGATCTTGTGCTTCACACTTGACGTTAAAAATCCTCTTCACTTCATCTACGCTTACGTGTAAGTATGGTTACATAAAAATGGGTGCTAATTTAAAAAATAATATAATCCTATATCTACATTTATATTTGTATACATATTTGTGTCTAAAAATACACAATATGTATTTAACCTCTGTGGATTTACTACCTTTTAAAATTTCTACACCAGCTGAAGGTTGACTGGAATAGAATGCCCTGGGCTTTAAGTCCGCAAATGTAGTGCATAAAGTTTGTAAAAAAAAATGCAAGTGTGGCGACTTCCACATACAGCTTAAAAAAAAAATCGAAAATACATACTACAGCGCCATCTAGCGAAGACACGTCGAACTATGGAGTAATCAACTACGGAACAACAACTAATTCTGAATAGCGATGTAGAAATTCACATGTTAATTAGCACATACACAATATCCCAACATCAATCATTGAGTCACGGTCAGTCAGACACCTCGCCTGACCGGAGGATCCTCCCTTTGAGTTGGAGGGACATGACACCCGTTCCTCCACACAAGTATTCTAAAAATTCAACCAACGAAGGTAGAGAAATAAAACAATACCGAAAGTCAGATTGTGAATCTACTCTTAGGGGATTTCCCTTAAATTTATAAACAGCAAGTTTCTTCAATGTCAAAGGAATATTTTGTACATCATTTTGTAATTTGGTGCCAGAATGAGGACAAGACAAAATTGATTTTGGGGGAGGACACAACGCGTTACCAGAATACGTGACAAGTTGAGGTAATATAAGAAAATCCAAAATATTCTAGAGCATGCAAACGTACTATGTGTTAAAAATTCAGTATGTCTGGTATGGTATACATACTTTTGTGACGTACTTTAAGAGAATTCATCCTAAAAGCAAATCTATTTAAGAATATGAAAGTACTATTTTTGTCTTAAAGAACTAATATATTTAGTTTACAATTCTTATTGCTTTAAATTTTTAGTATACAAGATTAAACTTAACTAAAAATCCTTTTTTTACCTCCAAACCTAATGTGGTATAGTTTACTTAAATCGACTAAACTTACACAGTATGTATGTCTTGTGCTTTTTATTTCTTACTAAACACAAATACCAAAATTTAAAAAAAATCTATTCTTTCGTTATGTAATCAAGACCACACACAAATTATTGGCGGCAAATACCACAGATAAAATAACAAGTTTCGTTTCGCAGTTACTGTTGCTAGTGAAGTGGCAATGTTTTATAATCGAATGTAAAATACATTGTTTATTATTGCCAAACGCTCCTGTATTTACGACCGAAACGTTTTGAGGCCGAGTTTAATATTATTCACAAGCTAGGGGCGATACGATCCGTCACGCGGCTCTAATCGATTGAATTGACGTAAAAATATCGATTTCTTTTTTATCGATTTGTTATTATGTACATTAAATATAAATCAATGTCTTTTACCGAAAAATCGTTAGAATTGAAAATAATTTGCTTTAAATATATAAATAAACGAGATATATATAGCGAACCAATATTTCTAGATCGTCTAATCTATCTGTTCGGTCTAAGTTCGTTAGACAGACCATCGAGTATATTTTTGAATTTTTATAACCCTAATATTAATATTAATTTATTTTAAGACGTTCCTTTTAAGACTTTTTCTTTCAGTTTATTTACGTTTCACAAAAAAAGTTAATTAAGTTTTCTTTAAATTTTTATTCAAGTACAAACAATTTCCTTAAATTCTTATTGGACCTTTTGTTTAAAAAGTATAAAATGAGCCAGCCATATTGTCTAATCTTGTATTCATTGAAATTGAAATGTCATCCTTGAGCGCGCGCGAAATTTGAATATTGAACGTCAGCTGCGTTTGACGTCATAGACTTGTGCAATGACACGGGGCCGAATTACGACGCGCTGTAATTAAAGATGGCGATGTGATAGTTAACATATTTACTTGCAGTTTGTATTACGAAAATACAATAAGATCGTGGTAATTCTTGACCTGATGATGAGAAGATAGGCAGGGTAATACACCTAAGTGTGGAAATTAAACATTACGGTGTTCCTAATTTCTGGTCACATCGATACGAATAAAAAAAGATAGATAAGTATATTTATTCTCCACTTTAGCTGCTGAAACGACAATGTTTACAAATAACAGAGTTCTTGGGTCTCAAAAATAAAACAAAATACAACTGAACTGAGACTTTATTTTCGTTTTCTTGCATTTAAATAAACCATATCGCATTTTACCTTATTATTTTGTATGTTAATATGGTGACGGATTAAGAATACAGAGTGTCACCACCCTTGTTCACCCCATGGTGTAGTAAAGGGTGACTAAAGGAACAAACTGCGCAGGATAACACGACTACAAAAGATTGTAAGCTTGAAAAAACCATACACCAACATGTCTGGCCAGTGTGGTATAGTAGACCAAAACCTCCTTTCGAAGGCGAGTCTTATGTCCAGCAGTGGACCGTTAAAAGTTGTTGATGATGATGACATATATTTTTTTTGTTTATTTTTTACAATTTTTTTAATTATGCTGTCGAACCAAATGTTTGTATGATCTGCAAATATTTGTTTCGAAGTTTGGATATTTTCGAAGCAAGTATAAGTCAGTCTAGTTATCATAGAACAAGCTCTGCTTAGTTTGAAACTAGATGACGTTGTGTTAATGTCCAACATGTTTATTTATCAAACTACACTACATCTTCACGAGTCAAATGAAATTGCCACAACAAAATAATAATTATCTCAAACCTAGATGAACTAAACGTACTAAGAAGTCCGCAGTTATTTCCAAAACGCGTAAGTTTCAAAGGTAATGCTAAATTAACTTGTTTAGGCAAACTACGTTAAGGTTTGACGAGGGTTCAGGGTGGATCAAAAACCAACTTTGATTAATGAACATCTATGTGTGAAGACAGATAATATTATACATTACACATTCTATTGTTACAACACGTATAGTCTGTGGTAGAGATGTGAAATTTGAATATTCATAGCGCAGATTCCACGTTTAATTGAATAGTCATCGTGGATGGATATCAAGTTTTAAGCCAAAGGAAAATGAACTTTTTCGTAGCTAATTGAAAGTTAAAATTGTTTTGTTAGTTGTTTACACATGTGCCTTTAGAAAATTGAATAAATTTCACGCATGTGTTTCTGGCATCTGCGAATTCTCATTTGCGCGTGGCGACGTCAGTTTTACTTGTAATGTTCTCTTGAACATTAAACTGAGAGTGTAATCGTACACTTTAAGTATTTAAATAAATATTTTGTTTAATACTTTTTACTTAATACGATAATAAATCAATTCATTAGTATAATAGCTAACGCGACCGACAGACCGCGTAAATGTGTCATTCTGACATTATAACGCTTCATTAATAACTAAGAGCATAAATATTTATGTCGTGTCTGACTGTAATACTATCTACAAGATACGTGCTTAATTACCTCGTTGGTGGAGTGGTTAAGGTATGCTACTGCTGATCAAGAGATCTCGGTTTTAATTACAAAAGTATTATTGAATTTTTCTAATTTTCAAAATTATTAGTATAACAATAGCCCGGACTATAGGAATTGGGGTACCGCGCCTCATGATCCATCCTTCTTGGATATAACTCATCCAGTCTTGTCGAACAGCTGTTCCATCGGGTTATGAGAGTGAGGGAACAGAGAGTGTACCTGTTTTTGTGCACTCACTTGTGCACTATAATATCTCCTGTGTAGTTGGCAGGTCTCCGTTGAAACTGGCTGACGTGGCTTAGGAGTACCTCATCCCCATATATATTATAATTCTGTCTGTCTAAATATCTGTAATCTGCTTCTCTTACGTCACTCACACAGTTAACACAACAATTGTCACCCCTGCATCAATAGACCTCCGATCTCACACTCACCAACGAAATAATAATAATAATAATTTCCTAAAAAATTTTCCTAAAAAAAGTACTTAAAAGTCTTTTATCAGGCGGTAACAAGGTGCGAGCCTATAACAGTTGGGTCATGCCGGTTCTGATGTATTCCTTTGGTGTACTTAGATGGACTCAGACCGAATTAGATGCCCTTGATAGGAGGAGAGACATTGCTGACTGCATTCCGTATGCACCACCCACGTTCATCGGTTATGAGATTGTATATTCCGCGAAAGTTTGGAGGTCGTGGTCTATTAAATATCAAGACTCTACACAATCACGAGATATACAATCTCAGAGAATATTTTCTACAGACTAATGTGGGAGTGCATCGTAATGTAGTTGCAGTGGATACTGCTTTTACCCCGCTCGCTCTGGCTAAAGAGAATTGGCGCAAACCTGTAGTACTTAGTACTACTGATCGCAAGGAAGTATGGAAGGGTAAAGAACTTCATGGTCGATTTTATCGGGCCCTACACGGGTCTGATATAGACTTTAAAGCGTCGACGTCTTGGCTACGGTATGGTGATCTCTTCGGAGAAACCGAAGGTTTTGTTTGTGCCATTATGGACGAAGTTATCATGACGAATAACTACCGGAAATATATCCTGAAAGATAGTACGGTTGACATCTGTCGGGCGTGCCACCGTCCTGGAGAATCTATTAGGCATATTATTTCCGGTTGTTCTCGTCTTGCTAACGGTGAGTATTTGCACAGGCACAACCAAGTAGCCAGGATCGTACACCACCAACTTGCCCTTAAATACCAACTTGTCAATTTCGAAGTACCTTACTACAGGTATGTGCCCGACCCAGTTCTCGAGAACGGTCGTGCTACGTTATATTGGGATCGATCTGTTATCACAGATAGGACTATTGTTGACAATAAGCCTGATATTGTGGTGATAGATCGATTAGAGCGCCGCGCAATGATTGTCGATATCGCCGTTCCTCATGACGAGAATCTCGTGAAAGTTGAAAAAGAAAAACAATTGAAGTATTTGGATCTGTCTCACGAGATTGCCGATATGTGGAATGTAGATTCGGTGATCATTGTTCCGATAATCATATCTGTTCACGGATTGATAGCCAAGAGCCTAGACCAACACCTTAAGAGGCTCACGTTAGAAGGTTGGATCAAGGGTCTAATGCAGAAGGCAGTCCTCCTTGACACGGCCCGTATTGTGAGGAGGTTCCTGTCTCTGGAGCCCTAACCACCGGTATCTTGGTCCCTGTACCCGATGTCGGTGGTCTACTATTTTTTATATTTTTAAATATGTATTTTTTATTTTTTATATATTTAAAAATGTATTGAATATGTGTTTAAATGAAATAAAGAGAATAATAATTTAAAAAATAATAAACTAGCAACACCAGAAGCAGTTGGCATTTTTCATACACATTTTAAAAATACATAATATATTACTACAATCTTACCAAATTCATCATCAAAAAGTATAAAGTATCAAGCGAAACAAAAATGAACATGTATACAAGAAATTATTTGAATAAAACTACAATCAAAATGCATTTTCACTAAAAATATGTTACCGAAGACATGACGTTTAAACGTCATGTCAATATAATTATTTTCAAGAAATTGCCAATATGCTTACGAGAGCTAGAAAAAAAGCACAATTAACATCTTCGGACTCGTCGCTCGGCTCCGCCTTGCCATCCCCGGCAGCAATAATGGAAGTTCCGGCTGCTGCAGAGGCGTCGAGCTCTAGTTCTAGCGACGAGTTTTTCTCTCCGCCGACGTCGCCAACACCTGTACGTCGACAGGAGAGTACCCGACCGCCGACCAGCTTGGGATCACGAGGACCACTGACCTCAAACAGGGTCCCCGCTACCGGTGGTGATGTGCGCCGCATGAAGTGGACAAAATCTATAAATGAGAATGTCATGCGGGCATATTTTCGGGCTACAGAGTTGGGAACAAACCTTACTGCGTACCGTGTTAGACTAGTCTCTCTGTTTCAGGAGCTTGAACCAGCCGTTAACGTATCAGCACAAAGATTGTCGGATCAAGTACGAGCTATACAGCGCTGCCACCTGCTGGATGATGCAGTACTTGAGAGGATACGCTCTGACATACGGAGAAACCTTACTATCCCTTCTTCGTCACGCACTATGGTAGCCAACAGCACACCTCTGTTGGCATTATCAAATGAAGATGTTGATGAACTAGTGGAGAGTGAAGTTATTTCCGTAAGTACCCAATGTAACGATAAGATAAGGAGTGCTTTGGAGGATGCGATTCAAAAATACCGATTCGTAAATAATAATAGTAGACCACGGTTATGCCGTTTGCCCATTCATAAACGTAATTCAGCGCTTGTGGGTGCCCTGGATTCGTTACTATCAGACTACTTTGATAATAGCGAAGATCTTAGTGATACACATTCCATTCTGTACTGTGCAGCTGTTGCAGTTTGTAGAGTAGCTGGTGTTAAATTTATTGAACGCGTACGTGCTACTCGCAACAAAAATGCTGTACCAGCTTGGCAGTGTAGAATCGAACGTCGTATTGCTGAGACTAGGACACTCATCGCTAAATTAACTTGTTTTCAAAGTGGTAATACACGGCCGAGAGTCATGCGCTTTGTGAAGCAGGCATTCTTGGGGACTACCATTAGTCCTCAACAATACATGTCCTGTGTCACAGAGCGCATAGACTTTCTAAAGCAGAAAGTTTATGCATGGGCAAACAGGATAAGACGTTATAGAAAACGAGTTGACCGGTATAATCAGAATCGAATGTTCCAAAGGAATGAGAAATGGGTTTACCGGAAGTGGGAGGAACCGAATCCATGTGTGAGTGATGGGCATTTTCCAGATGAAAATACCACTAATTCATTTTGGCGTAACATCTGGTCAGTGCCTGTCACTCATACAGAGGGTGATTGGTTGGAGGATGTCAAACGTTCGTGTGAGTCTATAACAGCTATGGAACCCATTGTTATTAATAAAGATGATGTAAGTTGTGCAGTCCGTTCATTACCGAATTGGAAATCACCTGGTCCAGACGGACTGCACAACTTTTGGCTTAAGTGGTTCCGAAGCTCACATGCGTGTTTGGCATCACAATTCCAAGCAGCTTTGGATTCTGGTTCATTACCACAATTTTTAACCACTGGTGTAACCCATTTACTCTACAAATCTGGTGGTGCCATGGATCCCAAAAATTTTAGACCTATTACTTGTTTACCAACTACATATAAACTTCTAACATCTATTTTGAGACTCAAAATTACTACACATATAATTAATAATTCGGTACTCTCTATTTCTCAAAATGGATGTAGAAGTGGGGCTCGTGGCACTAAAGAGCTCCTTATCATAGACAGGACCATTAGCCAACAGGTACGTCGTAATCGTAAGAGTCTGGCGACATGTTGGATAGATTATAAGAAGGCTTATGACTCAGTTCCACATACATGGCTTTTGAAAGTGCTAGAGTTGTACAAAATTGATGCAACTCTGTGCACTTTCTTAAAGTCGTGTATGAGTCAATGGAGAACAACACTTCGCTATCCAGGATGTCGGCAGACTGCGATAAACGACATACTTATAAAGATCGAGCGAGGTATATTTCAAGGTGACAGTCTGAGTCCCTTGTGGTTTTGTCTAGCTTTGAACCCTCTCAGCACTCTGTTAGAGGGTTCAGGGTTAGGCTATCGGTTGCAGAAAGATGATCAAGTTATATCTCACCTTCTTTATATGGATGATTTGAAATTACTGGCCTCCACAAAATTACAATTGACGGCGTTATTAAGGGTCACTGAAAACTTTAGTAATTCTATCAAAATGGAATTTGGTGTAGACAAGTGTGCAGTCATGTATGTAAAGAAGGGCGTGATTGTAGAATCTGAAGGAATAGAACTTTCAAATTCAACAAAACTCAGATCTCTGTCTGCCACCGAAACTTACAAGTATCTAGGTTTTTCACAGTCTTTGGGAATACCAGAACCTGGTGTGAAACAAATGTTACAGGAACGCTTCTTTGGCCGCCTAAAAAAAGTACTTAAAAGTCTTTTATCAGGCGGTAACAAGGTGCGAGCCTGTAACAGTTGGGTCATGCCGGTTCTGATGTATTCCTTTGGTGTACTTAGATGGACTCAGACCGAATTAGATGCCCTTGACAGGAGAGTCCGTACATTGCTGACTGCATTCCGCATGCACCACCCACGTTCATCGGTTATGAGATTGTATATTCCGCGAAAGTTTGGAGGTCGTGGTCTATTAAATATCAAGACTCTACACAATCGCGAGATATACAATCTCAGAGAATATTTTCTACAGACTAATGTGGGAGTGCATCGCAATGTAGTTGCAGTAGATACTGGTTTTACCCCGCTCGCTCTGGCTAAAGAGAATTGGCGCAAACCTGTAGTACTTAGTACTACTGATCGCAAGGAAGTATGGAAGGGTAAAGAACTTCATGGTAGATTTTATCGGGGCCTACACGGGTCTGATATAGAATTTAAAGCGTCGACGTCTTGGCTACGGTTTGGTGACCTCTTCGGAGAAACTGAAGGTTTTGTTTGTGCAATTATGGACGAAGTTATCATGACGAATAACTACCGGAAATATATCCTGAAAGATAGTACGGCTGACATCTGTCGGGCGTGCCACCGTCCTGGAGAATCTATTAGGCATATTATTTCCGGTTGTTCTCGTCTTGCTAACGGTGAGTATTTGCACAGGCACAACCAAGTAGCCAGGATCGTACACCAACAACTTGCCCTTAAATACCAACTTATCAATTTCGAAGTACCTTACTACAGGTATGTGCCCGACCCAGTTCTCGAGAACGGTCGTGCTACGTTATATTGGGATCGATCTATTATCACAGATAGGACTATTGTTGCCAATAAGCCTGATATTGTGGTAGTAGATCGATTAGAGCGCCGCGCAATGATTGTCGATATCGCCGTTCCTCATGACGAGAATCTCGTGAAAGTTGAAAAAGAAAAACAATTGAAGTATTTGGATCTGTCTCACGAGATTGCCGACATGTGGAATGTGGATTCGGTGATTATTGTTCCGATAATCATATCTGCTCATGAATTGATAGCGAAGAGCCTCGACCAACACCTTAAGAGGCTCACGTTAGAAGGTTGGATCAAGGGTCTGATGCAGAAGGCAGTCCTCTTTGACACGGCCCGTATTGTGAGGAGGTTCCTGTCTTTGGAGCCCTAACCACCGGTGTCTTGGTCCCTGTACCCGATGTCGGTGGTCTACTACTATTTTTTATATTTTTAAATGTGTATTTTTTGTTTTTTATATATATTTAAAAATGTAACAAATATGTGTATATCACGAAATAAAGAGAATAATAATTTAATCTAAATCACTACACTGATTTCAAGTCACCAGCCCTACTCATCCCATGAGTCGTAAGAGGCAACTAAAGCAACAAATTATTCAGGCAAATATCACCGCAAAGAGAAGGAAAACTTGAAACAAACCCTATTAGAACCCGTCCGGCCAGCGTGGTATAGTAGGCCAAAACCTTCTAAAACTGAACTGTTAAGAACTGTTGATGAATAATTTATTTATTTATTTATAACTTTATGCACAAATACATGCATCGGCGCACTTAATGCCTAAGGCATTTTCTGCCAGTCAACCGATTGGGTGATGCAGAGAAGATATGAGGTAGGTGCACTTAAGGATAAGAAGTAATTGCCAGAGAAGTATATATAGACCAGATAGACCATAAATAAGTAAATATACTTCCATAAACACATAAATATATAACACATACATACATACATATATAATACACATACACACAACTCATATACATACGTGCATACATATTACCACTATAAGATATACTAATACCAGGTGGTGAACTAAGACTTCGCCGTTTCAGCCAGCAAAAGCTTCTTCACCCGAACCCTAAACGAGTCGCGACTTTTAGCCATCCTGACTTCGAGGGGAAGAGGGGAATTTCTAAGCATTATAGAATAATAGTTTTTTAACTCTTCATAGTTCTGGTTCAGTCAGCCGTATGTGAAACGTGTGAAATTATTATTGTTATCGATCACGACCAGATTACAGCGCCACCTCAATTGTCAAATAACCCCATCGACCACAAGCTTGTAGGCTTTCACCATTGTTACACACAATATCCAAAAACCTTAAAGGTACTAGTTACATAGTTACGGTAACAAAAACGAACTTCCTTTGTGTTACACTATTAGTATATTAGTGAACAACCCGCATGAATAAGCAATACTGAAGTTTGAAAGGAGATCTATTGTGGTGGGCTGGGTGTGGTGGGATTGGTAGGACAATAGGTGACGGTTTTATAGAATACTAGCTGTAACTCTGTGGTTACGCTTCGCTGTGGCCTATTGTGGTTGTAAAGGTTGAATATCGTTTTGAAATTTGAGTTTATTTGGTGCATATTTTTTATAGTTTTTTAAACGTACACAAATTTAGCATATATTTTTATATATACAGTCTGGTTGTTGTTTACTTTTTGTCTAATTTTAAATGTAATAAAGACAGATCAATCTTAATCAGAGTATGACTGATCGCCACGCCGCTCTCGACTTCGCTGAGTATTGTGTGTTCAAACCTCACATAGGACAACTCTTTGTGTGATTCACGAATTGTTTTATACCCACAGGATTAATCCCCATTTTAGCATTGTCTTTTTAAAATAAAAAAAAATATAAAAAACTTAAGCGCAGTATCCATCCGTTTCGTTGATGTTTCATGGCCCGTTGATCCAGGGGTGACAGTTATCGTGGTAAGTGTGTGAGCTATACACTGCCACAATGACTGTCATGCCTTTTACGTCCCCAAGCGTGGTGCAAAAAAGCATCTCACTAGGCCGCAATAATGTGAGTCACCATAGTATATTGTCTGAATTCACAATGAGTATGGTGACGACAACTCTTGGATTCTATTCGTGCTTTCCATCAAGCAGAGTAAAGTCACTTTGGCAGGCTCTTAGAATAAAACCAACAATATCGTATGCGACTGCTATGCATGAATGGTTTTTAATCTGGTAAAAATAAAATGAATAAGGTAGAAATATTTTGTTAGTTGTTTAGACATGCGCCTTTAGAAAATTGAATGAATTTTACGCATGTGTTTCTGGCATCTGAGAGTTCTCATTTGCCTGTGAGAATGTCAGTTTTACTTGTAATGTTCTTTTGAACATTAAACTGAAAGTGTAATCGTACACTTTAAGTATTTAAATAAACAAAAAATAAAAATAAATAAGGTACAAATGAATAATATATAATAAGGGTTGCGCCCTTGTCCGTATTAGAAGAGGTCCGTACGACTGATTTACTTTACGACAAGTCACTTTACGGCATAGTTGTGCAGTCGTGTTGAAATTGTCTCCACATAATATTTATAAATTATACAAATAACAAAAACAGTTGCAAGCAATTGTCGTCCTAATGACATTTGTCTAAAAACATGTCGTTTGGCATCTATAAATGACATCGATTACAAATATTAAAACAGAAAATGGATATTGTGTAAAAAAAAACAAAAAAATATTAGTATTTTAGATAGAATACTTATTTTTTTTTGTAAATACATACATATTATACATAGAAAACATCACAAATATTTGCAGATCACACAAATATTTGGTCTAATAATGACAATATAGAAATTTATCTTAAATCGTTACCTTTATTTTTAAATGGAAAATATTAAATTTATTAATTCAATCATCAACAACCTTTTACAGTCCGCTGCTGGACATAGGCCTCTCCCTAGCAAGGAGGTTTTGGCCTACTATACCACGCCGGCCAGACGGATTGGAATAGGGTTTGTGCCAAGTTTTCCTTCTCTTTGTAATGATGTTGTCTTGTATACTTTGTTCCCTTAGTCACCTTTTATGACACCCACAGGATGAATAGGGGTGGTATTCTTAATCCGTCACCACACGGACAGAACAGAAATTATTAATTATTAGATATAAATAGTCTAGAATACCATTCCAGGATTGATGTACAACTATCCCGGACAAGTAAGAGATTTATGAGAAGCTGCAACATGCACACTAATGCAACCATCTGTTTATTTGTACTATCGTACTGAACGCGTAGCGTTTCAGCCACGAACACTTAAAAATAATTCACTACCTCAGATCAAAGTGAGATTAAATGCATATACAAATATTGCCAGTGTAAAGTTCAAAAGCAGTGTTGCAACAAGAAAAATTTACGATGATTTTAAATAATAACCTACTAAATTGACTATTAAAAAAATATGTGACAATAAATTTTTTTTTTGCTTTTGATGTTGCTATATATGTTATAGTAATATCAAAGATTTAAATATATTTATGACAGTAATTAAATTATGATACGTGCTTTTTTAATATATTACTAAACACTTAATATCAAATTGAAGTTCCTCGGAGTTTAACGGAAACGGTTATAATAATAATAATAACTCAACACTGTTTCCAAATTAGGCAGAGCCTGTGCTATGGTAACCAGACCTCTGATAAACATACTTACATATGTTCTAGATAAATTAAACCCAGACACTGAACAAACAATCGTGTTCATCACACAATTATTTGTCCTGAGCGGGAATCGAACCCATGACCTCCGACTTAACAGTCAGGGTCACTAACCACTAGACCAACAGGCCTATCAAAAAAGAGCAACAGTTTTTTTTTCCTATCACTACCAGTTGTTAGTATATATACAAAAATATTGACCAATGACTCAGTAGTTCATTATCGCAGAGCCATTCTGGCTGCTAACTTGAAATTTTGGCAGCTTATACGACAGAACTAGAACAGGGTTTTAAAAAAAATGCTCATTTAAAAAAAAAAAGAGATGAATAGTTGTAAGAAATTTCTAATTATTTAAAATAAGTCGGACACCTAACACACAACGTCCAAAAGCAAAGGCAAAGCTTGTACAATGACAGTTAGGTTGGCTGATAAAACACTTATGTACTTTCTTTGTTGTAAATATATACATACATATTATATTTAGAAAATACCCAAACTTCGAAAGAAGCATATTTGCTGATCATATAATAATTTGGTGCGACCTAGAATCGAACCTGAGACCTCGTGCACAGCAGTCGCGTACGATACCACTTCTGATTTCATTTTTCAACAACTGAAGTCGGGATTTGTTACCAAGAATACACAATATACGAGGGGACGTTTTTAAGTTCGCGGAATGGAGGGTATTGAGTAATAATAAAAACACAAAATTATTTTTCTTTTTCTATATATTCCCCTGCAACATGAATACATTTTTCAGATCTTTCAATTAGTTTTTTTATTCCCTCGTAAAAAAAAGTTTTATCTTTGTCTGAAAAATACCCCGAAACCGCCTCCTTAACCTCCTCATCAGTTGAAAATTTCTTACCACGTAATTTCTTTTTTCATTTTTGGAAAGAGATAATAATCACTCGGAGCCAAATCTGGACTGTAGGGTGAGTGATTCAAAATATCGAAGCCCACCTTATGCAGGGCAGCCAGTGCGACTCGGCTCTTGTGAACGGGAGCATTGTCATGCAATAGCAGGACACCTTTCGTTAATTTTCCCCGTCTTTTTTCTTTGATGGCTTCTTTTAACTGTTCTAAGATTGAAGCGTAGTATTCCCCCGTTATAGAAATGCCTTTATCTTTATAATCTATCAATAATATTCTTTCTGAGTCCCAAAAAATCGTTGCCATGAGTTTCCCAGCCGACTGTGAAACCTTAAATTTCTTGGGTGGTGCTGTGCCCTTTTTGTGCCACTGCATGGAGTCTTGTTTGGACTCGGGTTCATAATGATGAACCCAAGTTTCATTCCCAGTAACAATTTGATTCAATACGCCATCCTTGTCTTCATTGCAGAGGTCCAAAAACGCACGTGAACATTCCACGCGCTGTTGTTTTTGCAATGGCGTGAGCATTCTCGGCACCCACCGTTTTTTTTTTTTTTTTTTTTAACGTGTGGAAACCCCCTCGGGCCGTCACCCCACCGGGGTTTACGGCAGGGTGGTGTGTCGGAATCGGACCGACTAAAACCACACGGTGTGCCACTCTGCGCCTGACATAGGAGGGACCGGGAACAGCTGTTATTACGACATCCAAATCCCTCCTAGCGCCTGCCCGCTCACACGGGCACCATCTGCGGATAAAACTCTCCTTTTAGGCGACGTACGGCACACGCGGACGTCACCTCCTCGCGGCTGGCCACTATAGCGGATGGAGGGGAAAACCCGTCCCGTCCATCCGCGGCCACACTCAAGGCGGCATGAGACGCTGGTACGCGCGTCTCCGCCGCCCGGTACGCCGGCGGCGAATTGGGTCCGAGTGGAGGTCGTCCTCCCGGGCCTTCTCCGCCGCCTCCTTCCGCGAAATTACGTCTTCGCAGAAGGTTGCGACCGCGGTAAAACAACTGTCGCTACCGGCCATGGAGCGTATGACGGCCGGTAGCGAGAGATCTCCTCCAATAACTGCAGTAAGGACCCCACGCCGCGCCGCCCAAGCGGAACAAACCGCCAGCGTGTGCTGAGCCGAGTCCTCACTGCAGTCGCAGTGGTGACAGGCGGGACTCAATTCCCTCCTGGCGACCGAGTGCAGATACTTCCCGAAACAACCGTGCCCGGAAAGGACCTGCGTCAGTCGGAAGGAAAGGGTCCCGAGCTGTCGCCCTGCCCACTCGGCGATGACCGGCTGGAGAGCCTCCACGGCGACAAAGCCAGCACGTGGAGTCTCCAGCCGGGACGACCAACGAGCCATCGTGGCTAGACGAGCGGCCTCTCGCCACTCGCGTATCTCTTCGGGCGGGGGCCGTATGCCGCTACCCGCCCGGAAGTCAGCCGTTCGCCGATAAACTTCAGCGAGCACTTCCGCCTCCAAATCCCACGGGGGTGTTCCAGCCAAGGCGCACGCCGCCTCCGTCGATACGGTGCGGTAACCGCGTATGGCTCTAACCGCCAATATCCTCTGAGGGCGCCAGAGGCGAGCCCTATTCTGGGCGGTCAGAGCCGCTGCCCATACCGGCGCACCATACAGCGCCATTGACCGGACAACCCCCGTGTATAGCCGTCTCGACTCGGCACCCACCGTGCGCTAACCTTAGTCATGCCAAGATGATCGTGTAAAATTTTAAAAATTGTTGTATCCGATACTCCAACCATTTCTGCGAGTTGTTTCTTTTTTAGTCGAGCATCTTCCAATACAATTTTTTCTACTTTTGCAATAACTTCTGGCGTAGTCACCTCAACGGAGCGCCCCGGCCTCGGGTCGTCTTCAAGTGATTCCCTGCCTTGTTTAAATAAACTATGCCACTTGTAGACCATTGTTTTTCCTGGGCAAGAATCCCCGTAAACCGATGACATCTCATTGAGTATGGTTTGAACAGACTTTCCTTGCTTAGTAAGGAACTTTATCACCGCACGGAATTCAATTTTCTCCATTTTTTTCACTTCGTTCCCGATTAAAATACTTGGTCAACGATAGTTTAATAACTAATGATCCAATCACAACAAATTTTACTATGCAGACTAATTATGAGTCACTGAATACGGTAGGCATCAAAAGAGCGCGTTTACCCGCCTTTTTCACTGTCATTCCGCGAACTTAAAAACTTACCCTCGTATACTAAAGAGATTTTACTTGTTTGCCACTTTACACATTAACGTAAACATTCGGAAATAGGCATATACGTATAACTACCTCGTTGGTCTACCGGTTATGAGTACGCAACTGCTGATCTAGAGATCTCTGGTTCGATTCCCGGGTCGTTTCAAAAAACTATTATTGAGTTTTTCTGCCGATTTCGGTCACGACAGCTCATCTCGATGGAGATAAGTCGACTCCACAGAAGTTATTATAGTACGCAAATATCACTCTTTTTCAGTTCAGGACAGTTTTCCGAAACGACCGAGGAAAGATCGGCTTAGCGTGCTCTCCGAGGCACGGGGGTCAAGACCCCCAACTTGCAAACTCCTGGCTGTTATTAAATATTTCTGTAAGCAGAAAAACTTAACAACCCGACCCGGGCATCGAACCCGAGACCTGTTCAACTAGATCGACTAAGCCGTTTTATTATTTGTACTTTCATAGCTATGAGAGATACCGGCGAGGGTACGGGATCTATGCTGTAGGTACAGTGTGATCACCACAAAAAGGTGATTCTGCATGACATTAGGAAAAAACCTAACAAAACACGAATACGAAATAGAGTTTTCAGACGACAGAAAACGCAGTTGTGTGCAAGTAATCGGGACGCATTGTCACCTGTGTGAAAGTCTTAAATTAAAAAAAAAAAAACGTTTGTGAACCAAACGTTGATTGATAGTTAACGTGTCTAAGATATGCAAATGCGTATACTGTCAAAACATAACTTTCATTCCATATTCAAATTTCACGAGCGTTCCACGATAACATTTCAATTTCTATGAATGCAAGATTAGAAATATAGACGCCATTTTGAAAACAGTTGCTTTATTCATCGTTTGGGGCTGACATGACAAGGAATTTTTTTGATGACTAACAGTCAATTCATCCATCAGAGCCTCTGTCAGAATTTTTAAAGAAACTCATTTCTAATATTGAGTGACTGCTTGGGAAATACTAAAATGGAGTCAGCTTTACCGAGTGTCAATGTGGCTGAGATTAATAGCCGCGGTAACAAAATGGATGTAATAAAACCTTTTTTTTAAAGGTAATTACTGTTATAATGCTTCAATAATCGTGGTCCTGAACTACAATAAGTATGAATAATTCATTACATATATTTACAGGTGGAAAATTAATTTAATTCTAATAATATTCTTTAGATTTTTTTTAAAGGTCATCCCCAGTTTAATTCCTTTATACAGGAACTTTATTCCATAAACTGCAAACAAAAAGACTTTGTCCCTTTCTTTCTGGACTTTACAGGATTATTACAGTTAAAATAATAAATCAGTATTCCATTAAATGTTGTGAGAAAAGGTTCTTAAGCGCTAACTACTTAATTATTTAAATAAATACTTAATGTCACTGACCATCAAACGTCAGAAACTTACTGTCATCGTGACAGTAATTAAAAAAAAACGAATAAGTCTTACTCAAAACTAAAAGTCAGTTTAATATCTTTGGTAAAATACTGTTTCGTTTTGTTTAAACCTCTTTCGTATGAACATTATTTATGGTTTGTTTTCTGTTGTTATTTAAAACGTTTGTTTTTACTGGCTTCATTGTTGGCGCAATGCTAACGAAATCATGTGATATTTTGACTAGAGAAAAATATGAAGGTGTTAAAAGTTGTTCGTTCGGAATTCGTATCAGTTTGAAAACTCAGTCCAATAATTTTGTTGAATTGTTGTATATTTCTATTGGACTTTGAGATTTGAGTCCTGTAAATGAAATGTACTCATAAGTGCTTACTTATGAGTATCATAAAAATGGAAGTGTTTCTCGATTTATTTTATTTCTAAATTATATTTTAGAATTGGCAACACTTGAGTCAAAGTACTGGTGGTATTTGTAGCAGGGTATACGCTAATTTGTGACCATATCTGTATGATAGCATTTGCCCGCGGCTCCACCCGCGTCTATATCGGATATCACAATAAAAAGCAATCAATCAATTTAACCTAAAGCGCCAGCATCCGTGTTGTCGTGTTTCGTTGGTGAGTGTGCCTTACACTGTCACGATGACTGTCATGCCTTTTACGTCCCCAAGCGGGGTGTGAAAAAGCATCTCACTAGGCCGCCATAGTGTGGGTCAACATACTGCATTGTCTGCATTTGCAATGAGTATGGTGACCACAGCTCTTGGATTCTATTAATGCTTTCCATCAGGCAGAGTAGAGTCACTTTGGCAGGCTCTTAATATAGAAAAAAATAATTATTTACTCTGTTATATGAGCTATATTATTGTAAAGTTTCATATAAATCCGTTTAGTACTTTTTACGTGAAAGAGTAACAAACATCCATTCATCCTCACAAACTTTATAATTTATAATGTTAATAGGATCATAACAATAGGAATAGTAAAGACAATTGAAATTTAAAAAATTATCGACATCTACTTAGTATATTTTATATTTCTAAATATAATATACACAGAGGACCATACCGGTTCTCAAAGAAGACCAACCTAAAGCTACAATATCCGTTCTGTCTTGCACCGTTGGGGGGCGCGAGACCGGAGGCCCATTGATGCAAGAGGGCAGTTATCGTGGTGTGTGGCCATTACACTGCCACGATGACTGACATACCTTTCAGGTCCTCAAGCGACCACCATAATGTGAGTCGCTGTATTGCAATGTCTGCATTCGCAATATGCATATTGACCACAATGGGATTCTATTAATACTTTCCGTCAGACTGAGTAGAGTCATATTGGTAGACTCTTCAAAAAAATTAGATATATCTAATATATAAAATTCTCGTGTCACAGTTTTCGTTGCCATACTCCTCCGAAACGGCTTGACCGATTTTGATGAAATTTTTTGTGCTTATCCGGTATCTATGAGAATCGGCCAACATCTATTTTTAATCCCCCTAAGTGTTAGGTACAACCCTAAATTTTTTTTTTATTTTTTAGACATAATTTTTAATTTCTATTTTTTTATGATACAACATACAAAAATACATACAATCCTCAATTTTCACCCTTATTTTTTAATAGCCATTTTAGTAATTTAATCATTTTTCATCCCGCTCAAATTACTTAGAAATAATTTATATGGCAAAGCAACGTTTGCCGGGTCAGCTAGTATATATATATATTTTTGTTCAAATAATGTAATTACTTTTCAGTGTTTATGTAACAGCTAATGTTATGGAAATGAAGTATTTTATTTATCAGTTTGTCAGTAAATTAATGCAGTTGGCAATAGTACTGTGATCGAAATCTCTTTATATAATAATTGGATGCCAACTCACCTGATATGTTCTAATATTCTTCAATGTCGTTCAGAACTTCGTTATAAGTTTAAAGTAACCCGCAATGCAGCTTGCAATGCGGTCTACTTTGCCAATTTGAATTGTAATTTTATCTTTTGAGATTTTTCTTTTTAAACTGTAATATATTTTTAAATTCATGGGTGAGTTCGACAGAAAGTCGATATTTGAATAAAAGTTTTGAATTTAGAACGCAAACAACATCCTTAGTAATATAAATGCGAATGTAAGTTTGTTTGTTACGGTTTCACGCGAAAACTACTCACCCGATCATCATGAAATTTTGTACATATGTTCTTGGAGGTGTTAGAAGTAATATAGGACACTTCTAATTAAAAAAAATATTAATTTAAAATGATCTGTTTTGAAACTTAATGTGGCAGACCAAATTCCACGCGAACGAAGCCGTGGACTAAAGCTAGTATATTATAAAGATGGAAACACTTTACTACGTATTACATATTATAAAGAAACATTATATTCATCAATATATAACATTAATATATATCTTCAATATAATTTCTTTCAAATCAGAAATGGAGGACCGATGTAGTTTCTGTTTGTTTAAATAATTTAGCTATGATTCATTCATTGTAGACACATTCATCGTAGAAAACGGCTCACCTTCTAACCGCGAGACGCGTCGATCAGATTCCATTCTATCCCTAGCACTAGGACCCCATAACCATTGTTCATAGTCTTTAAATTTGAAACAAATTACCATAACTTATAATAACTGCGGCTGTAAATTTAAAATTTTGACAGCTGATGCTTCACACGTTTATATATCTGCAACTTTATATTTATTTGTAACCGACTTTTGTATATTGACTATTGAATATTCATTATTATGCTGTAAGCACCCATTGGACAATGTTTTTAGAAATTTCACCCCTAAAGGAGTAAAAGCAAATGAACGTTTTTATAGAAATTAGAAACACGAAACAAGGTATTATCACGTGAAATATTTAATAAACTAAAGATTGACATGATTGGTCGATTGTTTGTCACGACGTTGTCTTTGTATCGGATAAATAAGAACATAAAATCTATCCGTAGAGGAACTTATTTTGCATGGTTGATGCTTAATCATACGCATAAATCCCAATACAGTGATTTTAGCCGTATATTTTTTTTATATTTTTTCAAATATTTGACACACAACGCAATCTAGTCCCAAACAAAGAGCTTGTACTATGAGTATTAGACAACTGATATAAATAAGTACATATAATTTTTAGGTAGTAGAGCCACGCTGATTTCAGCACGAGCGGGCCGGCTCGACCGGGCAGTCCTACCCCCCTCAGAAGACCAACCTAAAGCGACAGCATCCGTGTTGTCGTGTTTCGTTGGCGAGTGTGAGAGCAGAAGCCCATTGATGCAGGGGTGACAGTTATCGTGATAACTATGTGAGGCTTACACTACCACGATGACTGTCATGTCTTTTACGTCCCTAAGCGTGGCGTGAAAAAGAATTTCACTAGGCCGAAATATTATGGGTCACCACACTGCATTGTCTGCATTTGCAAGGAGTATGGTGACCACAACTCTTGGATTCTATTTATGCTTTCCATCAGGCAGAGTAGAGTCACTTTGGCAGGCTCTTCATATAGAAAAAAAAAATAGAGTACGAAAATTAATTCATATATTTAAGAATCTTCGTGAAGCGGTCGATTCCACATTAATAAAACCAGTGTTATACTGTTGTATCGAACTATACTTCCTTATTGCATAACTTTATGGGATGGTGGACGCGCTCAAATAGCCATGCTTAAGGTAGCAACCAATTATATTTCTCATACATCAGTTTTACACGTAAAATATATAATTGTAGTGTAGTAGTGCATTCTGAAACAGTACATGAACTTTCCTTTAACCCCGTTGTATTAAATAAGTGAAGGAAGTACAGAGTATATGCCAAACCTCAAGTCAGCATAGATTTCAATATATAAATAATTAATTTTTATGACCTTTCTTGTACAATAGAATTGGGTAGATGACTGTATCATAAATAAATACCAATGTCCACTTCATTAAAACTAATATCGTAAAATATCTCGATAAATACAATTAACATAGCTTTTTATCATTATTACGAATTTTGATCAAATATACAGTGAAATATATTGTTCAATTGAGTAGTCTAAAACAGTGACGTCACAATTTGGTATTTAGTACATTTTTCATACAAAATTGTCGTTTTGACAGATGATAAAAAGTAACTAATTTGACTAAGGTGTCATCTAGCCTATTGATAGGGTACTTAACATATAAATGAATAATAAAAGTATATGACCTTTTTATCAGAATATTTAGGTGAACTAAACTATGGTGACATAGTAATTTTTTTTTTTTTAAGTATTTCGCACATTTAAAACCAACGTCGCCTAGGTTCAAACTAAGCAGAGCTTGTGATATGATAACTAGACTGACTGATAGAATATACATATATATATATATTTGTAAATACATACATATTATACATAGAAAACACCCAAACTTCAAAACAAATATTTGCAGATCATACAAACATTTGGTCCGATCCGGGAATCGAACCCGATACCTCAAGCATAGCAGTCGCATTCATTACCACTGCATTACCGAGGCAGTTGATATTTTAGCAACATTGAAATAGTCTTTGTCAAATATTTATTTCTTGAGATTTACTTTCTTACGTGTACACTTTGTAGTATTTAGTATTTTTTATTAAGCTATCATTTTTGTTTTATATTCTTATCAAATTACCATTTAATTAACAATTTTTATGTCAAACCTCGCCATCATTTTCATTGCCTGAAGTCCAGGTTTATCCAACCTCAGGCAGGTAGCGATTAAATTATTTGAAATTTTCAATAACTTAATATGTAAACTGTATGGTTAAAAAGGGTAAAATGAAATATCATTAATTTAGTTTTACACCAGTATAACTTAGTCTAATTATTGTTTAAGGTCTATCATAAATCAAAATGTTCTACACAGCAACATACGAGTATATGTGTGAAATAAATAATATTATTACATATAATTATGACACTTAATATCTGTATTTACTTAAAATACTCTAAATGCATCAGAAGCTGTAATGGAGTCGAGAAACTATTAGGAATCAGTAATGACAAACAATAAACACATTACGATCATATAATATTGTAAATACGCATTGTGGCCACTTCCACATATGACGCAAATAGAAAAGCATACTAGAGCGACATCTAGCGAAGACATATCGAACTACGGAGTATAATAAACTACGGAGCAACTACTAATCCTGTATCGCGAAATAGATTCTCGTGGCGATTAACATATGTACAAGTACAACAACCGAACATCGACCGTTGGGCCGTGGCCCGCCCGCCTGGTAGGAGGATCCTCCCTTTGTCTCGGTGGTACATGACACCCGTTCCCTTCACATTAATGTAATATATAATAGTCAATATTTGTATATAATTATTTTATTTTGAAGCCTGCCAAAGTGGCTTTACTCTACCTGATACATAGCTTGAATAGAATCCGAAGGTGGTGGGCACCATACTCATTGCGAATGCAGACAATGTAGTATGGTGACCCACACTATGATGGCCTAGCAAGACGCTTTGGGACGTAAAAGGCATGGCAGTGTAAGGGTTACACACTTACCATGATAACTGTCCCTCCTGAATAAAATGATGTATTTAATGTTTTGCAGTGTATACAAAAGATTACTACAGATATTTGTAAGTTAAGTAATATAAATACTACTAAGACTACACTACCAAGAAATATATATACTAATTACGAGGAGAAGGTTAATTTTGTTGTATTTCTACATTTACATTACATAAATACAATTACATTTATTTTTATTTGAGAAAGACACACTTTGTGAATCACACAAAGTGTTGTCCCATGTGGAGTTGGAAAACACAACACTCAGCACAATAGAAAGAGGCGAGGAGAGCGTTCAAACCACTACATCATACGTCCAGCCGAGATATCGTTGTACTGTTTATTATATTTATTACTATTCTTTATTTTATTGCTGTAGTTATTTATTCTTGAACATTTAAGTCCGTTATACATATAGAACAAAGGTGCATAAGGTTCTCATCAAGAACTTAGTGCTTCAAGCCAACCTCGCCTACAAGTGGTGAAACTTCCGTTCGACGGATGAGGCTCCGGCGAACAAAACATTCCGATTAGCGGCAATAGGCTCGCTACTTACTACCTGGCACCAAAACACTGCCTCTGCCTACCCCTACGAGAAAGCAGGCATCATTTTTAGGTATACATATTGTATTACAATATTACTCAGACTGTAGGTGTAAGTACTCAACACAATGTTAAATTGAAATGAACTCAATTCTTTACCATGCATCCATAGAGTTGTGATATTATTCTTGTCCGTTCCTTAAGCGGATATCAATACAAACTAGAATTAATATTACTATATAGATATCCTTGTCCTGAACATTAAATTAGTTCCTCTAACAGCATAAATATTTAAAGCAGAAAACTTCAAACCAACCCTAACCGAATCACTCCGAAAACTTAATTTCCTGAGAAATGTCAGGAGATCTCTATCATTCCTGCGCTTACAATCTTCTTTCTTGTTTATCGGTTTTTCGGGTCACGGCTATTCAAATGGAAGCTAGTCAGCAGTATTGGCAATAATAGTTAGGTTTCTAGGTTGGGACTGTTTTGCCTTTACGGAGTTTGTTAGTTGCAAACTGCGGGATCGTTGCGTCAGCGAAATGTAAGGAAACGAGTTGTTCCTCTGAAATTATTATTATAGCGTTGCTAAGAGATACGATATTCAAAATAACAAATCTTGTACTTATATCACTTACTCACTTACTGTTGCCATCAGCTTCGATCGATAGTTTAAATGATGGTATATTTTATTTTAAAATAATAATAATATCAACAGCCTTTTACAGTCCACTACTGGACATAAGCCTCTCCTTAGCAAGGAGCTTTTGGCCTACTATAACACGCTGGCCAGACGGGTTGGAATAGCGTTTGTTTCAAGTTTTCCTTCTCTTTGTAATGATGTTGTCTTGCATACTTTGTTCCCTTAGTCGCCTTTTACGACACCCACGGGATGAATAGAGGTGGTAACATTATGTATTCTTAATCCGTTACCACACGGACAATAATGTTAATCATTGTATAACCCTGATTCTCTAAATAGCGCTAACTGTGTATTGGGAGGCAGTTACTCTTCAAAGACATTTTAAAAAAATTATAATAGTAGACAAAATTTAGTTGAGTTTTTTTGATTAGATATGTGTGTGATTAGATATGGGTGCAAGTGTATGTGTGTGAAAGTGTGTGGTGTACTCCTCGTATGTGTTTGAGTGCAAGTCAGAATATGTGTGTAATGAGAGTAAGGGTGTGTGTGAAATTATTCCAGTCTTCACTATTTCGCTAGTTGTGGTAGGTTTTCGACAAGGTTTTATGTTTTTAAGTGGTTCTTGATCTCCCGGTTGTTAAACCTGGTTGTGAGTTCGATTCCCACCCAGGGTGAATAATTATTTGATGGCCATCTTTTCAAAGAGTATCTATAGAAACTGACTATTGCCGGTTATAGGCACCTGTAACCCAAAAGTTATAAGCGTGTTGGCAACCGTTGACTGCGCCTCCTTTAAGGGAAAAAAGAAGACAAACAAATAAGTCATCAATGGTTATTTATTTACGCTTAGCACTTTGTACATCAGCGGACTTAATGCCCAAGGCATTAATACCAGTCAATCTTAGGGTGGTGTAGAAATATTGTAAGGGAGGTGCATGTAGGTTACATTATCAATGAAAATATACCCTACACAAGAAAACCAATACATACATGAACACAAACAGTATATACGTCATAACTACACACATATATGACTGCCTCGGTGGCGCAGTGGTAGCGAATGCGACTGCTGTGCTCGAAGTCTCGGGTTCAATTCCCGGGTCAAATCAAATGCTTGTATGATCTGCAAATATTTATTTCGAAACTTGAGTATTTTCTATGTATGTATGCATGTAAAAAAAAAGTATACAAGTATTCTATCAGTCAGTCTATTTGTCACAGTACAAGTTCTGCTTAGTTTGTAACTAGATAGCGTTGTGTGTTAAATGTCCGAAATATTAATTAATTTATTATTTAGATTATATTAGTACACTATAGCTACTTTAATGTAATTATCTAGAAAAATTACAGTTTTCCTCTGAATTACATAAGTTTAATAGCTATTCTTTCAACTACCTTATAAATTCAATCGAAACTTCACAAGACAAATCCTCAGCGTAAACCAAGTTCAATTGAACAAATAATATTTCCAGTTTCCATAAAGTTATAAAGTCAAATAAATATCTAGGTTATTCTGCCCATTTGAAGTCGGTACCTGAACAAATTTACTACAGATTTAGTTTAGATTGAGAAGCATAAATTTCTCCTTCATATATTGGATTGCGTTACCAATATAAGATTCGTATAGAATACTAAAACAGTTGTACTTGTATTATACTAGCTTTTGCCCATGGCTTTACTCGTGTGAAATTCTGTCTGCCACATTAAGTTTTAATAAAAAGTATCCTATGTTACTTCTAACACCTCCAAGAACATGTGTACAAAATTTCATGATGATCGGTTGAGTAGTTTTCGCGTGAAACCATGACAAACAAACATACATTCGCATTTATATTATAAGTAGGGATTTCTCGTGAAATGAGCTGGTAGCACTCAATACATAAAACATAGTACGTGTACATAAGACTTAACATGATATGAAATGATATTTTATTTGCAGAAATCCAATCAAATCAAACTATTTATTCATTTTCCATTTTGTTATCCAATTTTCTCTTATTTTCAATTAAAACTAACAGATAATTTTGAAAATAAAAGATTGTAGGTGACGACAGTACTAATATACAATGTGTTACAGTCGTCAGCGCCTTCCACCCTAGACCACTGTTTACCTAGTTATAACTTCCAGTAACAATTACAAATCAATAAAACAAATTAACAAAGAACATCATCATCATTATCTCAGCCAAAACACGTTTACTGTTGGACATAAGCCTCCACCAAGGTTCTCCACAACAGCCGGTCTGACGTCTTGGTGAAGGTCCTTGTGGGGAGCCTACCAACGCTCCCAGTACGCGGTCGCAACTCCACAACTTTATTGCCCCATCGGCCAGCGTTTCTGCGTGTAATGTGTCCCACCCACTGCCATTTAAGTTTAGCAATTTTACGGTGACCTTGGTTCGTCTGCGGATGTCCTCATTCCTGATTTGATCACGCTAAGAAACTTCGAGCATTGCTCTCTCCATTGCTCTTTCAGTGACTGTGAGCCTTCTTATCAAGCCCAATATCAACGTATGTAAATTGTATAAAAATAATTAAAATGCAGTAGATTTTCAAGTTCATATGATGATATTTGTTTTTTTATTTACCACAAGTGAAAGATTGTGTGTGTGAGTGTGTGGGTGTGTGTGTTTTGTGTGAATGTGCGTGTGAGTGTATTTGTACATGTGTGTGAGATGTAACTGTTAAATAGGACCGTAGATTACATTAAAAAAGGAATATCCATCATAATAACGAATGAACTTTTATTCAGGACGCCATATTGTGGCGTGTGTGTGTGTCTACAGTCAATAAAAATATAGGGATTAGATGCATCGGGAGCGCACACTCTTATAAGGTGGTGTTGCGATGGATTATGATTATAACTTTATCACTCATTAGAACAGTAACGTCATATGTAGTAAAATATGGTACATAAATTATAAATTGTTGTTAAAGAGCATCACATATTTCGTCAGTCTGTTCTGACATGCAACATTTTAAATGTACATGCATAATATAACATTGATTCAATAACAAATGTAGCGCTACTTAGCTCGTGTCAAGATTATGAATGTCAAAAGATGAATAAAGTAAAATTTTACATTCTTTCATTTAAAAATTATTAATATAGAATATAACATAGAACTACTGTATACTACTGTACTGTATTAACAAATATATTTTGTCATTTGAACAGAAAATTTCAAATTTTTCGGTGGTTGGCAAGTAGTGAGTTAATTGACTTCCTCGGTGGCGCAGTGACTTTACAAACATATATGCCTATTGCCGAATGTTTACGTTAATAGTTTAAATATTAAAGTGGCAAACAAGTAAAATCTCTTAAGTATGTATGTTGTATTTTTGATAACAAATAACGACTTGTATTGTTGTTGAAAATTAAAATCAGCAGTAATATCGTATGCGACTGCTGTGCATGAAGTCTCAGGTTCTGTTCACGGGTTGGACCAAATGTATGTAGGATCTGCAAATATTTGTTTCGGAGTTTGAGTGTTTTTCATATATAATATGTATGTATTTACAAAAAAATCATAAGTATTCTATCAGTCAGTCTAGTTATCAGAGCATAAGCTCTGCTTAGTTTGAAGCTAGATGGCGCTGTGTTAAATATCACACAAATATTGTCATATTTTGTACACGAAATTAAATTAATAAATACATAACTAATCCCTTCTAATAGATAGAGATTTCTAGTACACTATTTAACACTACCTTTATGTTAGTAAATAAGATCTAAAATAGAATGTATTTCCTTACAAGTTATTTGTTAAACACAAGCTAACCAACTCAACAATAATCATTAGCTGGTCAGTTGTTGATTGTCTCTCGTCTTCATCTCAAGAGGAATAAGTGTAAAAAGGATATGCATTTACAATGAGTATGGTGAACACAACTCTTGGATTCTATTCATGCTTTCCATCAGGCAGAGTAAAGTCACTATGACAGGTTCTAATTATAGAAAAAAAAATCAACATTTTACGTTGATACTCGGCCCCTATTAATCTTAGCGTAATGTTAAACATCGTATAACCTTCCTATATAAATGTGCTATTCAACATTGAAATAATTTTTCATGCCGAGCCCGTAATTTCTAAGATTAACGCGTTTAACCAAACCAACAAAACTCTTCTGCTTTAAAATATTAATACAGATAATAAGCTTAACGATGGTGGTTTATTTTAAGTCCCATCTTAAAGACTTTAGGCCTTAAAATTCTAAAAAATGTCTTGTCTCTATCCTACCCACTTATATCGAGATTAAAAAGGAACAAAGTAAATCCATAAATTTATGGCCAACGCCAGCAATATTCAAGCTTATGATTTGTTGGTAACATAAATCTGTGGCAACATTTTTGTCGCCGTAATAACTAAGAAGAAATGCTAAGTCGCCTTTTTTTATTAATTTATTGCCTTATAAGCTTTCAACTGAGGTTTTTGCTAGCTTCAATTTAGTTTTTATGCATGAATTCTTGAATTATTTTTTTCGAGTTATGTCAAAAAAAAGACATAGGTCTTTTTCTGTACGATAAAATAAAAAACAAAAAGACACAGGTCATAAAGATGAGATAAAAAAATATTGGTCTTTTTCTGTACATAAAGGTCTTTTTAACAATCATTTTTCGTTAGTATTTGGGGGACGTAATAAGTAGCGAGCCTAATGTCGCTAAGCGGGATGTCTTTTTTTGCCAGAGCCTCGTCCTTCGATCGACAGATGAACCATTTGTAGGTGAAATTGACTTGCTGGGAACAACTCTATGCAGAAATTAAATTAATTATCTCCTTATGCGCTTCTAAATTAATTGGTTCCACTTTTTTGGCACTAACGATTAATAGCATTATGTTAAATATATTTTTTATGTGTTGTTGCCATAATAAACACATTTATTTACAACATTATTCAGAATCATTATATAAGTATGGAATTTTTTGTGGTTTCTTATAACTTATCAGCTTTTGACAGCGGCTCAGGTCGCGTGGAATACGGTCTGCCACATTAAGTTTCGTAACAGATCATTTTAAATAAATATATAATATACGTATTTTTTTAAATAAAAAGTATCCTATGTTACTTCTAATACCTCCAAGAATATGTGTACAAAATTTCATGACGATCGGTTGAGTAGTTTTCGCGTGAAGCTGTAACAAACAAACTTACATTCGCATTTGTAATATTAGTAGAGATTTTCGAATTTGAGCCTTATGATATGATGATGATGTACTCCTCGCTGCTTTCGGCCACGGCGGCCAGTCTCAACGGAGAGCAGCCAACTACTCAGAAGATATTATAGTGCACCAGTGTGTGCGCAAACACAGGTGCACTCTCTGTTCCCTCACTCTCACGATCCGATGGGACAGCTCTCCAATACGACCAGGAATAAACCAATGACTTTAAGTGTTCTCTAAGACACGGGAGTTTAACCCCAATTTGCAAACACCAGTCTGTCATTAAGTACTTCTGTAACCAGAAAAACTCTTTTCCTCAATAACCAATCCAGAAATCGAACCCAAGACCTCTTGAACTGCAATCACATACGCTAATCCGTAGACCAACGAGGCAGTTTACGACATATAACCAACATTAATCACATTTTTATTAAAAAACTGAGTGACAGTCCTTTCATAAAAATTAATTTATGTAGGATATCATGAATCAGACTTTTGAACTATTTAATATTAGAAAGAGACTCGAATGAAGTTATAAAGCGAATAAAATAAAAAATATAGCAGAGATTTAGAACTTATTGAGGTAAAGCCACTATGATGATGACAATCTGAAAACTGTAATGAAAATATAACCAGGTTTAGTCAAATAAGGTCAGTCTAGCCCATCCCAGTCTGCAAATTACAGCGAAATATACTCCCCAGATGACAAACCAAACTGAACAAATCAAACAAAAAATTGTGGTCGTAGCATGACTCTGCATTTTAGCAAACAGTCTACGCTACGATGCTACGGAATCGTAGCACGTTATTTGTAGATCCCTCTACGATACTCGTTGAATGTTTTTTATTGCTAAATTAGTTTTTAACTGCCTTTTTTGTTACTGTTTATCTTGTCGCTCAATAGCTAGGGTTCACTTTGCAGTCAGGATAACTAGCTACCAAATCAACTACCTAGTCATTACTGATAATAATTTTAACTATGTGCTGGTCACACTGTTTCCCTTGAAGCGGTTTTTACTGTAGGGTTTCATCTTATTATATGGAAACCTTTCAAGTATAACAGCTTTTTTCCATTGCATTTTTTTTTAAATAGTCACACCACTGACACACAACGCCATCCAGCTTCAAACTAAGCAAAGCTTGTACTGTAATAGCTGGATTGACTGATTGAATACTTATATACTTTTTTTACTTTTTATACATGTAAACACTGAAACTCCGAAAAAAATATTTGCAGATCATATAAACATTTAGTCCGACCGGGAATCGAACCTGAGACCTCATGCACAGCAGTCGCATACGCTATTACTACGCCACAGAGGTAGTCATACTAGTATTTTTTGCGTTATAAACATAAACACAGTTGTTATAACCAAATATAGATAAATTACGACAAAATTAAGATATGATATCTTCATTTATTCACACAGTATGGTTTTCTTACTAATACTGGACCTAATTTAGCTACTATATTAAATAGTGTTAGTAATTTAGATAATAGTTCAGCTATTAGCATAACTAAAATCTCGCTTAGACTCATTAAAAAACGCATATAATTTTGTTTGATATTATAATCTATCCTAAAGCAATCCACTGACGATAACATCTGGTGTAATCTTCTCCGTAAACAGTTATTTTTACCGCTCGTAACATGTAGGGTTGTCAACTGTATTCCATAGGTACTTATAGTATAACAAGGCATTGCCAGTTGACATCTTAGCGTTAATTGACGCTGTAATCCTTTTTTTTTGGCTGCAGTCGAAACAGCTAATTTTGGTAGCTTTTTAAATTACTCCTATGTCGTTTGGGACTTCACAAACATAAATTAAATGACAAAGAACATACAGACTCAGAACAACAATTTGTAGATTATCATGGACATAGTGTTGTACCATGTGGGGATTTCATACACTAGGAAGAGCGAGGTAATCACCTAAAACTCTATGCAATCCGAGCAGTAGTTCTAAATATAATATTGTTCTGAAGTCCCGTGTATAGTAGTTAAAAAAATAGAAATTTGACAGCCCTAATACTTTTACGATATTCTTTTAAGATTTTAAACATCAAAGACCCTTTGATCGAGCTTCATATTAATTTGCGTAATTATGATATTTTAATTTGCGTAAGTTTTTCATTTTTAAATTGAAGTTTTTGTGATCATAGAGAATATATCTTTGTCGTTTTTATTTGATCTTTTATGTATATATTTAGGTTAATTAGCAAAATATGTTTACATATTATTATTTAAAATTCACTCTGTGATATTTTAAGACAATTTATTTCAGTAGTTTATTTATTTATTTCAATAGATAGTAGAGCCACGCTGATTTCAGCACAAACGGGCCGGCTCGACCGCGACAGTACTACCCTCCCACAGAAGACTAACCTAAAGCGCCAGCATCCCTGTTATCATGTTTCGTTGGTGAGTGTGAGACCAGAGGCCCATTGATGCAGGGGTGGCAGTTATCGTGGTAACTGTATAAGCCTTACACAGTCACGATGACTGTCATGCCTTTTACGTCCCCAAGCGGGGTTTGAAGAAGCACCTCACTAACTAGGCTACCATAGTGTGAGTCACCATACTGTAGTTGCCTTCGCAACGAGTATCGTGGCTGTAACTTTTGGCTTCTAGTCATGTTTTCTATTAGGCAGAGTAGAGTCACATTGGTAAACTGGTGTAAAAATATAAAAAAGCCAACAAATGTTGGTCCGGTAATCACATTGACATTAACTGGTGTTCTATAATAAGGGTATATGTCTTTTTTGTTTTTTTAATTTAAAAATTGACTACTTTATCACATTATCAAACAGATTTTGATTATCTTAAACTAGGTAGAATAAAGAAAATCTAAGTGTGTTCATGACAATAAATGTGCGTGTCTATCACATGTTTGTATGGCGTTGAAATCAGTCAGCAGTTGAGATTCCTTAACTGACACCACTGCATCAATTGGCTTACAGTTTCGCATTCACCAATAAAACACGTCAACACAAATGCTGTTGCTTTTGATTGGTCTGTGAGAGGGTAGTACTGCCCCAGTCGAGCCGGTCTGTTGTACATTTCCACCTAGAGTGAATATTCAAATTTCGAGTACGATAATCTGTTTTGTGTCTGGGTGTTATCTATTCATAATATGTATGCATTTAGTAATACATAAATATGTTTGTTAGTAATCTGTTTACCATGCTGCTGGTTGAGCCTGATTTTTTTTTGTGACTCTACGATGCCTGATGCAAGCATCAATAGAATCCAAGAGTTGTGATCACCATACTCATCGCAAATGCAGACAATACAGTATGGCGACCCACACTATGGCGGCCTTGTGAGATGCTTTTTCACACCCCGCTTGGGGACGTAAAAGGTCATGTCTGGGGCAGTCATGTTTTGGGGAACAGACGGCCGTATGTCAGACAAACGCTTACAGAACAAAACTGAGTTGTATTTTAAACTGGTTATGCGGGTAAGCTGTTTAAGTTATAAGTTGTAGATAAAACGAACTGTTTAGAACAACTTAGTAAGTTTTACTTAAGTCTATATAACTCCATTTCTTCGTACAAAGTTCAGTATGAAACTAGAACATTTGTTTTAATCCATGATCATGCTTTTATTGACTTCTGCGTGTTTCTTCACTTGTAACCGTTTTCTAAGCGTGTCATTTTGCTTTTTTTTTTAACTTTATATATGTTTATCATACAGGTTTGTATTAAACAATAGCCATGCCCGATCACGCTTTAATATACATAGCATATTGTCACTTCACAAGTAGACGAAAACCATCTTTGAAGCGTGTTAATTTCGTATCGAAATTTGTGAACAGTCAGTGTGGGACTTTTTAACTTTTTGAAACATACACACACATACGTACGTATATAAAAATATAGATTTAATAGTACTTGAAACAAAGTCTATACCAACCCGTTAGGCCAGCGTGGTATAGCAGGCCAAAACCTCTTTCCTCACGAGAGGTCTATGTCCAGTAGTGAACTGTTAAAGACGATAAAACCTTATTTTCCACGATTGTCATATACAGACTGCATCTTTACCGCATTTAAAAACCCTCGCGGTTACGTAGGCTTTTTACCAGGCCCTTCTAAGTCATTCTATATCTTTCGAGGCCTGCACAAACTGTTTCTCCTGCTATATGTAAATTAATTTACCCTTTACGACGGACTTGTTAGTCTAATTACTGATTTTGACTGGTTAGACAGTGGTCGTGGGTTCGATTTCCACTACACGTAATTGTGTGATGAGCACTATCATTTGTTTTGTGTCTGGATTTAATTTAATTATAATATCGGTGTATTGAGAAATGTGTGTTAAAAATATATAAGTACGAGTATGTTTATCAGTAGTCTTTTCAACATAGAACAAGTTCTGCTTAGCTTGGAATATACGGGGCCGTGTGTGATGTGTAAAAATTATATTTTTTTAGTCATTTCCACAAACTTAATTAAAAAAAACAGTAACAGTCGTGGGACTGCCGATAGAAGTGAAAACGGAACTATTAAGTTGAGAGTAATTAAAACTATATGCAAAAATTATATGAATTTTTTTATGTTTCATATATAGCTAGATATAATATATAACATCATATATAATGTAAAATAATAATAAATTTCATATATAATATATAATATCATATTCTCCATAGCTATAGATATACTATTATCATTAGCATGTCGGTGACGCGAACCGAGGATTTTACCCTCTACCAAAACGCTCAACGCGCCTAAAGAAATTTTCACTTCAAAAACTTTAAAAATTCGAAAATAGCTTCTCGTTTTGTTCAAGAAATCGTCTAAAGGGCAGAAATTCAAGGAATATGGGACATAAGTATTTATTAAAACTAGTGGTCGCCCAGTGGTCGAAATTCGGCCATAATAAATTTAAATTGTAAGTGACTTAATATACATTATTAAAATATAATATTCAAACATTATTAAGGTTCTACTGTCGAAAACTAAACTACTATAACCACAGATTTGACCAAGACTGTTATTTGCCAATCTCTTTTTTAAACAAATTATATGAAATTAAAAAGAAGTAAAATAAAGGATACCTATTTAAAAAAATGTTTATTAAAACAAAACATGCTATAAGAAGATGCAAAACAAAAAAATCATGCATTAAAAATACTATCCATTTAGAGCATTTTTTATCGCATATTGCAATAATTTAATTAATGATTTAAAACTTCTCTGAAAACAATGTTTTTTGTAAAAACTCTTTTATCGTTTGCTAAATGTCTTGGGCCGTTATATTTGGATATATAAAACCTTAAACCATCGAATGAACGAACTCTACTTACTGCGACATACAATTGCCCATGTGTAAAACCTGGCCAATTTAATAAAACTCCAATTATTTGGAATGTTTTGTCCAATTCCAGTGAAATTTTACGCATTATGTAAGTATTTGCTACATGTTTGATTAATACGTTCTTGTAACCTATAATTAATAGCAGTGTCAACATCATAAAAATATAATTGTGCATAACATGGTGAGCGATTATAAGCGGCAGTCATTGGGCCTGATCTGTGATAAAAAACATCATGTATTTTGAAATGATACACTCCCTTTGTCTTAGCAACTTTGGCTTCTGAGCTAATCATAGCTAAACATGAATTATATTTCCTAATATTTTCAAAATAATTTTTGGATTTACTTTTTATTGAAGGTTCATTTGAAGTAAGTCCATTATACAATGATTTAAAATATTCATTTTGACTTAAGGGTGGTAATAATGCTTTACCTTTGTGACAACATGAAGTGAATGCAGTTCGGTCGCCTAACGTCACTTCAGATTCAAAATGTTTCGCATTGCAAAACCTGCACTCTAAATCCATTAAATGACATTTAGAGCACATTTAAATGTATCTCTCAAAATCATATTACTATCGAATACTACTGATGGGGAATTATGCCTTCCTCTTAGAGAAATATTCCTTCTTTGTCTCTCACTCCGAACCGTTAATGTTCTATGTCGAGGCATAATTAAAGTTCTTTCATTAAGAACCAGCAAAAGCAAATTATATTTTTTTTGTACCTGAATGTTGTTATTGCAGATTGCTACTACAGAACTGTCAACATCATAAAAATATAATTGTGCATAACATGGTGAGCGATTATAAGCGGCAGTCATTGGGCCTGATCTGTGATAAAAAACATCATGTATTTTGAAATGATACACTCCCCTTGTCTCAGCAACTTTGGCTTCTGAGCTAACCATAGCTAAACATGAATTATATTTCCTAATATTTTCAAAATATTTTTTTGATTTACTTTTTATTGAAGGTTGATTTGAAGTAAGTCCATTATACAATGATTTAAAATATTCATTTTGACTTAAGGGTGGTAATAATGCTTTACCTTTGTGACAACATGAAGTGAATGCAGTTCGGTCGCCTAAAGTCACTTCAGATTCAAAATGTTTCGCATTGCAAAACCCGCACTCTAAATCCATTAAATGACATTTAGAGCACATTTAAATGTATCTCTCAAAATCATATTACTATCGAATACTACTGATGGGGAATTATTCCTTCCTCTTAGAGAAATATTCCTTCTTTGTCTCTCACTCCGAGCCGTTAATGTTCTATGTCGAGGCATAATTAAAGTTCTTTCATTAAGAACCAGCAATAGCAAATTATATTTTTTTTGTACCTGAATGTTGTTATTGCAGATTGCTGCTACAGAACTTTCTTTATGCATATAATGATAGTCCGTGTACATTTAAATGTATGTTGCTGCTACACAACTTATATATATTACATAAATTTGTATAAGCGCTCAGTATTTCACGTAGTATTCGTCAAATAAAATTTTTCTGTTTGACATTCAACTATGTCTATAATAAACAAAAGAAACAATTTGACCACAGAGTATGTATACGTGTACAAATACTTGTGTATGCGTGTGTCAAATGTATTCCGGTTTGTGTAATGTTTTATTTATTGATTTTTTGTACTTATTATGCATTATTATTAAAATCTTTTTTTATATTAAATGAGGCAAATAAAACTTTTCTTTTTGATATGTTTATGTCAGTACTCTATGTCTATGGACAAAATGAAAGTATGCGTGTACAAATACTTGTGTATGTATGTGTGTGTGAAATGTATGGTAGTGTGTGTAATGTTTTATTTATTGATTTAATGTACTTTATAAGCTTTATTATTGAAAAATATTAGCGTTCTGCACTTCTCCAACGCATAAACTATAAGTGTGCCAAATTTTATGCTCCTGCGTCCGCGCAATTTTCGTAAAAAGAAGATTAAAGTTTTTGTATCGTGTATTAATATATAGATACATAGACGCATTAATTCGATTTTTTTTAAACCAAAGTACTGTTTTATTATTCTGACATCCCTTTAAAATTAAAAATCTTTTCCCTTTTAAGCCGCACATTAATATGTATCGCAAGAATCACTAATAACAATTTTGTACAACTCCGTCTGTATAGTTTTACATCAGCGTATGGTTCGAGAACCGAAGTTTTCCGAACTTTGACGAAGGTTTCCGAAGATTAACATATCAAGGAGTTTCGTAAAGGAAATTCCAATTCAGTAGAGTTACGTGAATACGGTTATGTATTTAAGGGGTGGAAGAGCAATGTTTCGTTATATATAAGCCTGAACGGTGTTAAGAAATACTTCCGAACAATGAGCGGCGATGTTCTCTTACTATCAGGTAACTCATCTGTTGTTTGTCCCAATATAGAAAAAAAAAGAGATAAATTTTATTACAGAAATTATGAATGTTTCACACAAAGGTATTAATTGCTAGATAAAGAATACAGAGTCTTACCACCATTGGTGTTGTAAGAGGCGAGTAAGGAAGCAAGTAATTCAACAAAACATAACTGTAAATACAAGGAAAACTTAAAACAAACCCTTTTTTTTATCGTGTGGAAACCCCCTCGGGCCGTCACCCCACCGGGGTTTACGGCGGGGTGGTGTGCCGGAATCGGACCCACTAAAACCACACAGTGTGCCTCTCTGCGCCTGACATAGGAGAGATCCGGGAACAGCTGTTATTATGACATCCAGATCACTTAAAACAAACTCTATACAAACCCATCTGGCTAGCGTGGTATCGTCAACAGCCTTTAATAGTCCACTGCTGGACATAGGCTTCTCCTTAGCAAGGAGGTTTGGGCCTGCTATAACACGCTGGCCACGCGATGTATAGCAGACCAAAACCTTTTTTTTTCATTAGAGATTTATGTCCAGCAGTGGACTATTAAAGCCTATTGAAGATGATGATGTTTTATTCCTATTGAACGCTTAAATAAATTTTTAACTCTATCCAGTAGTTTCCGAGATTAGTGCGTTCAATTAAACATATAAACAAACTGTCCAGCTTTATAATTTATTGATAATTACAGTCACACATTTTTTTTTGAACCATCAACTACCAGACGTCTATAAAAATAAGGCTATACATTTTATATTCCTCTTAAATTGTCTATTACTCTCTAAAACCATAAACAAAATGCTTATATAGAAAATTCAGCTGTTACCAAAAGACTCAATACAAAACGGTAACCTTTTCATTAACTGAAATGCTGTAATTAATAACGTTTCTCATTAATTATGCTCCGTTTCACCCCCGCTCTGGGGTGTAATGAGTACATCCCTTATAGAACTTATATATAATTCTGCTTAATGTGCGTTATCGTGCTGTCAGGACTTAAGGGTGGGTAAATAGGTATACTAGACATGATGAAATGAAAGCTTAGGTCACATGTCACATCCAATCAGATAATTGACCATATAAGTAAAATGAATATAACTGTTTTTTAAAAAAAAAACAACGCCCGCACTAGGAATAAATCCTGTGTGGACTTTACAAACATACAAGAAACGGACACAAAGAACACCCAGACTCAGAACAACAATTTGTGGATTACACAAAGTGTGGTCCCATGTGGGGTTTGAACCCACAACACTCAGCGTTGTAGAGAGTGGCGTGGCGACTGCTTAAGTCATTAGGCCAACCGTGCAGTTCTTTACTTATTTTTATTTATTTTTTTTACTTAAATTTACGTCAGATTTTCTAATGACATCACAATAATTGTATCGAATACCACAGTGGCTGCCAGAGTTTCAAAGAAAAATTTCTACGTGACCCCATTTACGATTTATGTGTTATAACTAGCTAATCCACGCAACTTTGCCTGCGTCTCTCAAAAGCGATAATTTGCTGATTTTTTAAACATTTTTCATCGATGCTCATCTCTGAGGCTTGATATGTATAACCTATCACCTTCCTCGATTAATGAGCTACACAATACTAAAAGAATTAGAGAAATTGGTTTAGCCGTCCACGAGTGACGCGTTAGCCAAAGGATATAGGGATTTATTTATATTTATATAAATATACAGATAGATAGGCCGCCATAACGTGGGTCGCCATACTGCACTGTCTTCATTCGCAGTGAGTACGGTGACTACCGCTCTTGGATTCTATTCATGCTTTTCATTAGGCAGAATAGAGTCACGTTAGTAAAAAAAAAAACAAATAAAAAAATAATGTACTTGTTTCATAAGACCTACTTATATTTATGATAGGTCAAGTAACCAACGTTGAAGAGGGTGGACGGTTTTATGTAACATATAAGCAAACAGAAACTAAGTGGAGGCAATTTACAGAGTTATTTTTCCAAGAAGAGGAAAAGAGTCAATATTTACAGAACTTAAGAATAAACATCACGAAGTTGCGATATTCATTTCACTACTGGTTGAAGTTTTTTGTATTTGATTAGTAAAATACTGTAAAATAAGACTTTTAATGGGCAATTTCGTTACTGTAGCAAGATTAGTTTAACAAATAAACTCTAAAAACAATTCTTAAAAATTCGCACCGCATTTACAAAAACAAAAAGTACATGACGCTATTAAAAAACAATTCTACCTTAATCTCTAGAGTATAAAAGCCGGATTAGACTGTTATTTCTGTTGTTTTAAAAATACAATATACATAAATCAGTGTATTTAAAACAAACTCCCAAATTTTAAAATCAAACAAATGGAAAATAGATTTTATATAAATATTTTCAAATTGAAAACAAATGTTCTGTAAAATCTTTGTGTCTAAACATGACGCTTGCTGAATAATTGTTAAGGCATTGATTCTCAAACTTTCAATAAATTAGGAGTCTTTTTGTGACCCCTAATGTGTTAAGTTTCAGAATCAAGTCAAGGAAAAACTAAAAGAAAATTGAACTGTGCATATACATTATTGTTATATAAGACAATCACTGCTATTTTGAAAATAAATTTGATATTAAAAGCGACGGAATAAGGACGAATAAAATGAATTTATCTCTGTAGATATATCTAAATAGAGCATATGATGTGTGACACCTACAGCCTAGTGGTTTAAGCGGTCGCCAAGGATGTTCAAACCCCACATGGAACAACACTGTGTGATTCACAAAAGTTTGTTTTGAATCTGGATGTTCTTTTTGTCTATTTCATGTATGCGTTTAAAGTCCCCCATGATACAGATGAGTACATATATTCCTAAAAAAGAAATTTTCTTTAAAAAAGGGAACAGTTATCTTAACCTAACTGTCAGAACAGTCAAATTACACAATCACATTTGACTGCACGGTTGGCTTAGTGGTTTAAGCGGTCGCCACGCCGTTCTTTACTGCGCTGAGTGTTGTAGGTTCAAACTCCAACTCCACAACACTTTGTGTGATCCATAAATTGTTGTGCTGAGTCTGGGTGTTCTTTGTGTCCGTTTCTTGTATGTTTGTAAAGTCCCCCGCGCAACAGGATTTATTCCTAATACTGGCGTTGTCTTTTATTAATAAAAAAGATGTAACACCCAGCTGTTTTTGGTTAAATCTAATAACTCCAACTATCTCAACTTCCGTCCTTTTTATAGATTTAAAATTATTGTTTCTCATGAAAGCTTAACCCGTTGGCAAGAATCGGAGCTTGGTCTATACATACACGTTTTTTTACTGTTGTATTCAAATTAAAACATTTATATTGGCAACCTTGTCCCAGCTGGGTTAACTTTACTCTATTAGCATCGTATTACGAGGAGTTTATTACGAGAAAAGACATTAATGTGCAGTACATTGTTGTTAGCGATAAATGCCAAGTCAATAAATGACATCATCATTCATAAAGTTCAATTTGGCGTGTTATACTATCAAATACCAATATACTACATTAAAATAATTCATGTATCACCTCAATATTATTAAGTAATTAGTACTAATAGTCCTTGCTTCGTTCGTCTAGCGATTAGTGTAAACGACTACCGATCAAGGGGTCTTGGGGTCCATTCTCGGGTCGGACCAAAAAGTGTTATTGAGTTTTTCTGATTGTAGAATTGCTTAATAATAGTTTGGAATTTGGAAGTTGGGGTCTTAACCCCCATACCTCCAAGAGCATGGCAAGTTGGTCCTGCACCTGATCTCTCCCTGATCGTGTCGGCTAGCCGTCTCATCTGATTGTGTGAGTGACGAATAGAATAGACCTAAACTAGAAGACCTAACTTGTAAACTTTTCTATGCTATAATATCTACTACGTAGTTGGCTCGATTCCGTTGAAACTAGCCACCGTAACCAAAATTGGCTAAGAGTACATCATCACCATTAGAAGTAGGTATTTACAAAAACTAGCTGCTTTGCCTTTTGAGTAACAAACCCTCTCCCTTAAAGGGTGGTAAGAACTGGTCCCCCTTCACTCGGTGCGAATAAAGAAAGAAACGCTTCGGTTTACTGCGAGGCCATGGTATAAGTTCAGTTGAGCGTGGTCGGTACGCACCTAAGTTTACACGCTCTCCGATGAACGAGTACATGCCATATAAGTCATTTTCGAGCCGTGTTATAAACCTGATAGTGAGTGAATATCGCCACTCATAGACGTGGTGTGCGCGTTCTCTACCAAAAAGTCAACTTTTCTTCCTCTACCTACTTTCTAGCATACTCAACTTCCACTAAAAGATAAGATCGGTATCTTGGGTATATTTACCAGAGTGAAAACCCGTATGAATACAAGTGAATACACACAATTGCGCTGCTCTTTGAATGCTTTCCCACCCCAGAATTTATTGAAAGGGAGAGTCGGATGAATGATTTTGAAAAAAGAACTTTTAAACCATTGACAAAAGAATTATACCCGACCTAAATATTTAAAAGTGACCTCGTTAGGGCATATGTACACTTCGTTTCGGTTATATTTATCCAACTTCCTTCCGACCGACTGGGTATCAATCGCAGCGAGTGAAATTAAATATGGCGTCTTGCCAAATTCCCGCGCATTAAATACAAACTTGTTAATTAATTTTCAAGAGGAAATGTTCTTATGTTTTTTTGATATCCAAGGCATGTAATACTTCTTGCTTGATTTACAACATTTAAAAATGGGTTTTTATGAATGTTTGTAATAAACTGTCATTGTTCAAATATTAATATGATTTACTGTTCAAATTATTTTGTAAATATTTATTGAAAACTATTAGTTTGTTGATATGTGTGTTTGATTATGATTCATTATGTTTCTGCGCCATTTCTGATCTTGTGGTCGGTTTGAGTTACTTAGTATCTACAAATATAGGTTACTACCTATCTGCTAGCTAGAGCTAGGCTGATATCATGTACGTATATGATAACATGAATAAGCTGGTTCGACCGGGGCAGTACTACCCTCCCACAGAAGACCAACCTAAAGCGACAGCATCCGTGCTGTGCAGTTGGTGAGTGCGAGACCGGAGACCCATTGATGCTAGGGTGACAGTTATCGTGATAACGCTGTGAACCTTAAACTGCCACGATGATTGTCATGCTTTTTACGTCCCCAAGTGGGGCGTGAAAAAGCATCTCACTAAGTCACCATACTGCATTGTCTGCATTCGCAATAAGCATGGTGACCACGACTTTTGGATTCTATCCATGTTTTCAATCTAGTCACTATGGTAGGCTCTTAAAAAAATATTTACAGGACTAGTTTAATATTTTGCTGCTGTGTGCGTCGTAGAAAAAAAAGCAAGGTGTTAAGAATGAAAGAATTTTTTTAAATACGAAATCATTATTTTATATAAACCCATTAAAATTTTGTAAATCCTTATCAGATCCCTCCGTTACAGCGGTTTCAGTATACGACTGTTGATTAAGAGGTTTCGCGTTTGATTTACGGGTCTGGTGAAAAGTATTATTGACTTTTCTGGTTACAGTAATACTTAAATCGGATTGTGAGAGTGAGGGTACAGAAAGAGTTCCTGTGTTTGCGCACATTCTTTTTTACTATAGTATCTCCTCCCGTCTGGCCAGCGTGATATAGTAGGCCAAACCTCCTTGCTAAGGAGAGTCCTATGTCCAGCAGTGGACTGTAAAAGGCTGTTGATGATTGATTAGCTGTGTAGTTGACTGGTCTCCGTTGGAACTGGCCGTCGTAGCAGATATTGACTAGGAGTACATCATATCGGTTATTTAGGTAATTCATTCATGGATTTAACAACTTGTTTTCACCATGTTTAACCATCTTCATAGTTAATTTCTCGTTTTTATTATTATAAATAATAATCACATAGCAGAAAAACTTTTAGAAATTTGTCTTTAAATCCAAGATTATCACATTCAAGAAAACAGTAGATTTTTCGCTTTTTTTTGTACATAAAAAACTAAACCTTTTGAAATTAAATGACGAATCGAAAATTAACCACGTATAACAAAAGTTAAGGCCAAGTCCTCTGTTTTTGTATATTTATAAATATAGTTAAAAAAATGCGTCTACATACAAACAACGGCACTAAGCGAAAATAATAACCCTCTATTAAATAGAACCTTAATAATATGCATAGTAGTATATCTACCTATCCTCTCGAAGATTCACAGCTGTAAATATATAAACGAAAATAAAAGTGATATCGTTAATAGCAAGTTAAATATGGACGCCTGCCAAAACCCTTATGTGTTGTAGACAAGTGGTTCAAAATAAACAGTACACTCGCTAATGTAGTTTATAACTGCATTATATAACATATATGTATTAGATGGATATATCTATGACTAGCTGACCCACGCAACTTTATCTACGTCGATATGTTTCATTGATGCCCGGTTCATGTGTTTACTGTACTCTTCTCTAAGAGTAATTGATGAACTGTTTTTTTCTCTAAGAATCAAGCACAGATACCTTTCTTTTTACACGGGGAAAGTTTTTTGCACTTAACCCTCCGTAGCGGGATGAAGGGTGTGTGTGAGACTCCCGGAGAACCGGTCTACCCACTAAGCCCCGTGGTGGCTTACCTATTCAGTCGGGAAAGGGCTTCAAAAACGCATTAGCGCCTTTTGGAATCCTCCTTGCTGTGCCTCACAATTGAAGTACATCCCGGGCTTCTCATGCCCCCATGTTAATGGTTTTCGGCAATTAAATTAGAAACTAATTAGTACTAAGATATATGACGGGCCTGTCTGGTCTTGTGGTTAGTGGCTCTGGCTGCTGAGCCGCAGGTCGTGAGTTTGATTCCCACCCAAGACAAATATTTGTGTGATGAGTACGATTATTTGTGTCTTTGTGTAATTTATCTATCATAAGAATGCATTTACAAATATATATATACGTATGTTTATCAGCAATATGGTTACCATTTTTTTTTTTAACGTGTTGAAACCCCCTCGGGCCGTCACCCCACCGGAGTTTACGGCGGGGTGGTGTGTCGGAATCGGACCGACTAAAACCACACGGTGTGCCACTCTGCGCCTGACATAGGAGGGATCCAGGAACAGCTGTTATTACGACATCCAGATCCCTCCTAGCGCCTACTCGCTAACGCAGGCTCCATCTGCGGATAAACTCTCCTTTTAGGCAACGTACGGCACACGCGGACGTCGCCTCCTCGCGGCTGGCCACTATAGCGGATGGAAGGGAAAACCCGTCCCGTCCACCCGCGGCCACCCTCAAGGCAGCATGAGGCGCTGGTATGCGCGCCTTCGCCGCCCGGTTCGCCGGCGGCGAATTGGGTCCGAGTGGAGATTGTCCTCCCGGGCCTTCTCCGCCCCCTCCTTCCGCGAAATTACGTCTTCGTAAAAGGTTGCGACCGCGGTAAAACAACTGTCGCTACCGACCATGAAGCGTATGACGGCCGGTAGCGAGAGATCTCCTCCAATAACTGCAGTGAGGACCCCACGCTGCACCGCCCAAGCGGAACGAACCGCTAGCGTGTGCTGAGCCGAGTCCTCACTGCAGTCGAGCAATTTGGTTACCATAGTACAGCCTTTGCCTAGTTCGAAATCAGACAGAAATGTGAGATGTGTTATTTATTTATTATATTTATATACTGTTTGTTTTCCAAATGAATGAAAGTAAATAAAATAGAGTGATATTTTGTATATGTATACCTATAACCTTCCCCGATAAGTTGTCCATACAACAGCAAAAAAAAATTAATACTTTAGATCCTCCAATTACAATTAGCTGTTCACCACCTAATTTCAGTCTTCGGTGGTTTTTGATCCTCAGGTTTGAGTGAAACTAAACAAAAAGTATACCCTGACCAAGAAGGAAAATTTATCCGATATCGGTTAATAAGTGCCAGCAAATAATGCTAAAGTAAAAAACATACATTAAAAAATACAATCTAATCAGAACCTTCTTTTCTAGAAATCGGATAGTGAAAAGTAACTTCCATTTAGGGAAGAGTGTTTTACAAAGATTCTTTTTTAAATTTACTTTTATGTACCCTAGCAGCTGTTCCCGGATCCCCTCTATGTCAGGCGCAGAGTCGCACACCGTGTGCTTTTAGTCGGTCCGATTCCGACAAATCACCTCGCCATAAACTCTAGTGGAGTGACAGCCCGTGGGGGTTTCCACACGTTAAAAAAAAGGGTTTGTTTCACTTCTTTTTACAGTGTTGTTATTCTGTGAGTTACTTCATTAGTTCGGTTCAATATACATAAGATAAACTACTAAAATCAACACTAGTAAATCTATTGTTACACCTGCTACACGCATCTCTGCATCACCCAAAGGTCGACTGGAAGAAAATGCCTACGACATTAAGTCCGCCTTATGCAATGTACTTTATTTGCAAAAAGTATATTAAATAAATAAATAAACAGAGATGGTGACACTCTATAGTCTTAATCGGCTACCACACGGACAGCTGGTAAAAATACAGTACTAATTTATCTTTAGGAACTGTTTTTAATGCTTGAATGACTGTAGTACGATATGAGTGTAGACGAAAAATAAACATGATCGGTCTCCACGATAGAACTCTACTACAGAAAGTGAAACCTGCGGATCAATTTAATGCTATATATACGCATGTAAACGTAGCATTTAAATTATGAAATGACACGGAAATTACATTTTCCGTTGCGTGATCCACGATAAGTTTCACTTCTTGTTTGATATACTGAAGTTAAGGTGACCCCCTTAATTGACCCCTTTACGGTGTTTGACATACTAAATAAGAGCACTGTTACTTCTTTATGTTAAACATGTCATGGATGTAGTTTTGGTAGACTGCAAGGATGATCCACTGCGTCGATTGTGGGTGCAAACTCCACATGCGACATACTTTCATGTATGTTTTTAAAGTCCTCCGTGACTCAGGAATATTATAATTATTATGTTATTAGTGCAGGAGTTTGAGTTATTATTGTCAAGTTGTCTTTTTGAAACAAAAATGATTTTATTAATTATTCTTTTTCCTCATATGCTAGTATATAATATGTGTTGTTATATGTTAAAATATTATGTTAAAACTGAAACAATCACTGTGTGCAATAGCTAGTTATCGATTTAGCTAATCACATGATCTAATGACTCAATATTTGCGCACAAAGTCAAGTATTTATTCGTCGGACAGTCATTAGGGTCTCGTTACACTATGCCCGCATACGTTTGCGCGTAAACATCTGTTTATTATTGTAACAACATGATCTATTACTGTTTGTGATGAATCATTTGGTACACAGATGCAGTGGCGTCTGAATATAAATCATCCTAAAATGCTCTTGATTAAATGGTGTCTAATAAAATGTGAATTATATGGTCCTTTAAAGAGATTTGTTTATCGTAAGAGTCTTTTTTTTCTATTTTGAGAACCGACCAAAGTGACTCCACTCCACTTGATGGAAAGAATGAATAGAATCCAATAGTTGTGGTCACCATACTCATTGCGAATGCAGATAATGCAGTATGGTGATCTACACAATGATGGCTTAACAAGATGCTTTTTCACACCCCGCTTGGGGACGTAAAAGGCATGACAGTCATCGTAGCACTGTAAGGTTCACACACTTGCCATGGTAACTGTCACCCCTGCATCAATGTGCCTCAGGTCCCGTACTTACCAACGAAACACGGCAGCACGGATGCTGTTACTTTAGGTTGATCTTCTGTAAGAGGATAGTACTACCCCGGTCGAACCAGCCCATTCGTGCTGAAAATCAGCGTGGCTCTACTACCTTATACACTACAGTACTTGTGGAAAAATATGTACATTGTAAGTATATTTTGTAAAATTGCCTCGTTAATCTAATGTTTAGCGTATTTCACTGCCGAGGTTTCGGGATCGATGCCCGGGTCGGGCCAAAAAGTATTAACGAGTTTTTCAGTTTACAGAAGTACTTAATAATAGTTTAGAAGTTAGAGTTCTAACCCTCATGCCTCTGAAAGCACTCCTAGCTTCCTTTTTCTTTGCAGTGATTTTATCTTGCGTAATTTACTGACTTAGTAGTCTCTTACGGCCCGCGTACGTGACTCTTGAGGAATCCAATAACAGCAATACTCACTTGACGTCAAGTGACTTCTCTACTCATTTACCACAAACCTTAAAATAAGCATCATATATCATTCAACTTTGAAAACCACAATAAATGACCCTGTTGCTTGATATGATTAGACGGTTTTTCCTCTATTTTATTTCGAAACGCAACTGTTGCTACGGATAAATTAATTTCCCAGAGATAATTTATCACGGTCTCAAGAAATGTGCCGAAAACAATTGGAGAAAAAAACATTAATCACTTTGTTTGGTCTATATTAGGGTATAAAAGTACAAACTAATTTATAAAGGTCTTATTACATAGTCAAGGATATAAAGTACCTATTAACTTGTTAGCAAATGATTACTGAGTTTTTGTTCTACAGGCTGGGTCAAGAGTTCGTTAACATTTGAATCTAACATCCCGTGTAATGTGTGAGAATTTTTGGGACCAACGCTAATGGAATTTGCTGACCACAATCGTAACACATGATGTCAACAAGATGGAGCTACCTGTCACACATCCAATGAGTCCCTGCCGGTGGTCAAAGACATGTTTCTGGCAAAATTGACTTAGAGATGAATCTTAAGAGTGTAAAAGTCGAAGTGGTGGTCATTTAGACGATGTACGAGTAATTTATAAAAAATAAATAATTTTAATTTTTTCTTTATATGATTTTTTCAAACGTTAATTTTTCGTTTATATATTTATATATATTTATTTTTATCTTTATACACTTTTATACATGGGCAGACTTGATGCCCGTGACATTTTCTGCCAGTCTACCTATGGGTGCTGTAAAAATCATGTAGGTGCATATAGGTTATATACTTAATCAATTAAGATACACACTACACACCATTTCGAACATAACTTTATATACAAACTGCCTTGTTTGCTCTAGCGGTTAGTGAATGCAACTGCCTATCAAAAGGTCTCGGATTCGATGCCTAGGTCAAACCAGAAAAGTTTTATTAAGTTTTTATATTTAATAACAGCGCGGAGTTTGGAACTTGGGGTCTTAACCCCCGTACCTCAGAGAGCACGTAAAACCGTCGATTCTGCGCCCAGGTAACTATCCCATCAGATTATGAGAGTGGGTGCACAGAGTATGTTATGTGTTTGCGCACATACTTGTGCACTGCAATAGGCTAGATGACACCTTAATCAAATTAGTTACTTTTATCATCTGTCAAAACGACAATTTTGTATGAAAAATGTAGTGAATACCAAATTGTGACGTCACTGTTTTAGACTACTCAATTAAACAATATATTTCATTGTCTATTTTATTGAAATTCGTAATAATGATAAAAAGCTATGTGATTTGTATTTGCCGAAATGTTTCGCGATATTAGTTTTAATGAAGTGGACATTGATATTTATTTACGATACAGTCATCTACCCAATTGTATCTTGCGTAGTCGGTTGGTCTCTGTTAAGACTGGTCGCCGTGGCCGAAATCGGCTACATATACATATATATTTATTTACCTTTCATGTCCAACCCCATATTGTCTGAATAACAAACGGAATTTTACACAATTAACTAATCCGCACTGCTTCGTCTGTATATCGTAAAATAAATTAATTTGAGTTGTTTTTGCAATATTTCTCATTGATAATCTTGTATTAGTCATAGTTTGATGCTATACAGTAGAAGCTCTTTATTCGCGGGGTATATGTTTCGTAAATATGCCGCGAATACAGAAACCGTGTATATGGAATGGTAATTTATATGGGGTTATAGGGATACGTTCCTAGGCGACGAAATAAAAATAGCAGACATAAAAAATCGGTTTATTTCAAGCTTTTGACCATACATTTTGATAAATTACATATTATCTTCAAGTTTTTTTTTTCGCAAAGCCATTCGTTTTTCATTGTTTTTAGTCGACATTATTAAATAGGTAGGCAGCGGAAGCGATGTATCACAATTTTTGTAACGAATGGAAAAGTAAAACATTAAAATAACTAATGCGGCTCTTAGCAAAGGACGGTACGTTTAATTGTAGAAGCATTCAATGTTTGAGTAATACGTTTGTTTTATCTAACAACTTTGTTTGTTTACAAAAACAACGACCGCGGGAAAGGCGCCTTACCTCAAAAAAACCGTCGAACGAAAGAAACAACGCCGATAGCTTATGAAAACGCAATCTAAGAGTAGTTGTAATAAGGTCTATTTTATTTATCTTTTTATTAGTCCACTTGCCGGCGCGTTGACAAAAGATACCGAATGCTTTTTATTTAGGTACTTACATAATATATATGTACCGATTCGATCCGTGAATAAAGAAATCTTAGACCGCGAATTTAGGATTCGAGTCGCAATTTTTTAATACGCGAATAGTGAAAACGCGGATGAAGGAAACGCGAATAAAGAGTTTCTACTGTAATACAATTTTTTTCTTATCGAATCAGTAGTTTCTAAGATTAGCGCGCTCAACTAAACAAACTCTTTAACTATATAATATTAGTATAGATTAATTTGTACGTTTCATAAATGATTTTTTTTTCGAAAATCTGACTCACAATGCCATCTGGTTTTAAACTAAGCAGTGCTTGTACTATGAAAGCTAAATTGACTAATAGAATACTCATATATTTTTTGTAAATACGTACAATAAAGAAAAAATCCAAACTCAGAAAATAAATGTTTGCAGATCATACAAACATTTGATTCCAACCGCAAATCGAACTTCAGACCACAAGCAGTATTTAGCAGTCGCATACGCTACCACTGCACCATAGGGACATTCTGTGCCCAATCTATTATTAAATTACTTTTTCAAAATTTAAACTCACGTCTTCACTCCGTTCCTCTACAGGACAACTCGTGCTGGCCTTGGAAGTCACCGTTTCAGAATAGACATACGCTCCCGAACTAAACGATTCGACTCCCCTCTTCCTGTGCAAATCAGTTAAAATCTGGAACTCATTACCAGCGCACGAGTTTCCCTCCCACTACGATCCCGGGTACTTTGAGCGGGGCGTGAAAAAGCATCTTACTAGGCTGCCATAACGAGGGTCGCCATACTGTATGTCTTCATTCACAGTGAGCATGGTGACCACCGCTCTTGGATTCTATTCATGCTTTCCATCAGGCAGAATAGAGTTACTTTGGTAGGCTTCTATAAAAAAAAGGTTTTAAGCATATCGGCATCTTAAAAAATATTATATCCAGAATTAATGATGTCTGTGAGTACCATTAAACGTCAATATAGAATTGCAAAGAGCCTCATATAAACGATTTTAGGCAGTTTTACTGTGAACCGTTAACGTTGTCACTTTATGGCTTTGGCGGCCATATTGGCAAAACCATAAACCATACCGGCAAATAAAAACCAAAAATATACACAACTGTTTCATTACCTTTATATTACTATATGTTACCGTCGCTTTGAGTGGTCTGGTGGTTAGTAACCATGACTGCTACGCCAGAGGTGGTGGTTCGATTCATTACCGTTATACTACCGTTATATGTAAGGATCAGACGACAAAGTACAAGATATGTATGGATATTATTATAGACTAAACGACACCTTACTTTTTATCATCTGTCAAAACGACAATTTTGTATGAAAAATGTACTAAATACAAACTTGTCACGTCACTGTTTTAAACTACTCAATTGAACAATATATTTCACTGTATTTTTGATTAAAATTCGTAATAATAATAAAAAACTATGTTAGTTGTATTTTGCGAGATGTTTCGCGATATTATTTGTAATGAAGTGCACATTGGTATTTATTTACGATACAGTCATCTACCCTGTTATCTCGTCATAGAGAAAAACTCGCCAGAAAGTTCGATTCCATCTGACTTTGTTCAGCAAAATATATTACAGCGCCATCTAGTAAAAAACAAAGACATTATGTAATAGCTACCGCTTCTATATCTCGTAATAAAAGTTTTCACACTGATTAACATAAATATTATATTTCTTAACATGAATAAAAATTAATATTTATATTTCAAACTACCATAATAGCGTCACTTTTATTACCAATTCTCGACAGCACTTAAAACTTGTAAGTGGAATACTTAAAGTGGAGTATACGATGAGTTAACGATCAATAAACTCCTTAAAATATGCTGATCAGGTCAAAGTTGGCTTTAAGATGTTGAGGGGAGATTTAAAGGGTCTAAAACGCTGAAAGTGAGGGTCTAATCGGAAGGTAAAGTGGATATTCAATAATGCTGAGTAATGTCTTATTCAGTTTTTAATTACTTTGTTATAATGTAGAACGACAAGCTAGGAAGCTGTTGATGATCACATGAAATTGGAAAATGTAACATTTTTTCTTTAGCAATTTACTCAAATCGTTTTGAGGTCACCTTTACGCCTACTACATACATTACAGTTGAACTAAAGTGTTTACGGGGACGGACTGCCATCAGAACTCTACATACCAAGTACTAGAAAACGTCTATCGGACTTTTCAAAGCTTTAAATACCCGTAACGCTTGCCAAAGATTTCGTATGGTAAGCGAAACCGATAGCTTAACGCCTAGATTACGCTCTTACTACACTAAGATTGATAATCCATCACAGACTAACGTGGCTAGGATAGTTTGACTTTGCAATATGTTATTATTATTACCACTTGGCCACGAATCATTTGAACTATTTATTTTATTGGAACGAAGTTCCTTATCGCGCGATACAATGGCTAAGGGGGGCTAGCTGAGCATCACGAAAAATCCTCACGACAATTTTGCTATGGTGCGTAGCGCTCGGAGAGGAGGCAGGCCGAGTACAGGATTCGACTTATTCGTTCTCTCTTTCGCTCTCTCGACAGTGATAAGCCACGCGACGTGCGCGTCTGCTGTGTATCCGTTTGTTTAGTCAAGTTTAGTGTTTTAGTTATTTTTAATATTTTTTTATTAATTTATTTAATTATACCTCTTATGATACTTATTTCCAAACGAAAGGAACTTCGTTCCAATCGGGTGTCCCACGTATGACACCTCAGACATTTTAATTATTTAATATGGATAAATCTAGATACATCCGGACATTCTATCAACATTAACGACATGATGATCTTAGTTGGTAAGAGACATAAAGTGCTGTTTGACAAAAAAAATATCTCCAAGATTTAATTTGACATCCTTGTGGGCGTGATTAATTTCACGAAATATTAAAAGTCACTAACAGTTTGTAAGATATAGTGGAACAAATAGACAGAACGGATATGACGAAACTTTGTGTTCCGTTTTTGCTACTTTGGCTACGGAACCCTAAAAAGCTTAAAAAATGTTTCCTCTATGACCAAATACCATAAATGTTTACATAATTAAGTTAAACTCATAATAGATTTATCTAAGAGTCACTGGTAATGCCCCTTCCTAGACAAAATTCTTCTTAATATAATTTCAAATAAAAAATAACGAAATTTTCAAACAAACTTCAGCGATAAGGAAGATGCTACATTCTACCGTGTCATTTAAACATAAAATCTTCGGAATGTCTCTCATAAAAACAATAAAACTTGTGAAGTGCACACAAAGCCTTCCCCCTGCCCAATGGGGCGGAATGATGGTTTGGCTCCTCGGCTCCCTTAGATATTGTATTTGTTTATGCGGTATCTTTGCTAAAGAATACAAATTTTGAATTTGTAAATTAATATTTGTATGTAAAGTTAAAGAAATTTATAAATATCTCAGATATTTGACACACAACGCCATCTAGTTTCAAACTAAGCAGAGCTTGTGCTATGATAACTAGACTGACTGATAGAGTACTTATACATTATTTTGTAAATACATACATATTAAACATAGAAAACACTCAAACTCCGAAACAAATATTTGCAGATCATACAAACATTTGGTCCGACTCACGAACCGAACCCGAGACTTCAAACACAGCAGTCGCATTCGCTACCACTGCCTCACCGAGGCAGTTAAATAATAAAATATTAATATATATGTAAATATTTATTTATTTATAAAACAATATTTATTTTTTTTAAATTAACTAGCTTTTCTTGGCTAGACATTGCATGAGATGAACTTACATACGGCATTGGAATATGGTCCGTGTGGTGACAGATTAAGAATATATAGTGTTACCACCCCTATTCATCCCGTGGGTGTCGTAAAAGGCGACTAAGGGAGCAAAGTAAGCAAGACAACATCATTACAAAGAGAAGGAAAACTTGAAACAAACCTTATTCCAACCCGTCTGGCCAGCGTGGTATAGTAGGCCAAAACCTCCTTGCTGAGGAGATGCCTATGTTCAGCAGTGGACTGTAAAAGGCTGTTGATGACATGGCATTATCTGTCAGTAGGTCTTTCGGAGATTCGGTGGGCAGGTGGCATGTGTATATAGCTAAATATTGCTTTATTTGCACACCAGGGTTTACAAATATTATATAGTAATAAAACTAGCCACCATTGTGATGTACAAAGGGCAGCCTTATTGCTTATAGTAATTTCTTCCAGGCACCCTTTGGATGGACTAATTTAATTTGTGATTTGAAATTTTTTTTTTTTTTTTTTTAGTGCTATGTATATACGAGGACACCACATACTCCTGGCTCCTGCGTCCCCGAGGAGCCAAAGACCCGAAGGGATTTTCCTTCGGGACTAAAAATAAAAAAGGTAGATACGAGGAAAAGTTTGAGTAACAAATAATGTCTTTAGTTATTTATATTAACTTTGAGAAAATTACATATATATATATACGAACAAGAGTTAGTGACGGGCCTGTGTCTAGTGGTCGTCTTGAGCAGGTCGTGAGTTCGATTCCCACCCAAGACGGATATTACATGGTGTATAAAAACATAAAATTTATTTATTTAACAGCAGTTTAGCTACAGTTACACTATAGTATTGAACATCATAGATTCTGCCTTGTTTGTGTAACCAAGTGGGGATTGTATTTTATTGTTTATTTAATAGCATCGCATCCTATTATTGCCTCGTTAGTCTAGCTATTAGCGTGTGTGACTGTCGTTCAAGAGGTCGCGGTTTCGATTCCCGGGTCGGTCATAAACTGTTATTGAATTTTTCTGGTTGCAAAAATATTTAATAACAAGCCCAATGTTTGTAAGTTAGGGTCTTAACTTATCCTGCGGCTGATCTCCCTCCGGTCCGGTCTCCGTTGAGGCTGGCTGCCGTGACCTAAATCGGCTATGACTACATCATCATCATCATCATCATCATCATCATTATCATCACCATTATCATCATACTATATATAGATGCTATATACTATATATAGGTATACAAAATATTACCAATGTAGATGTTATGAGGATATTTCTTCGTTCTAAACCTTTCACAATTACGAAACTATTCTAATTCTAAACAGCAAGGTCCAAATTCTTACACCATCGAAGGCCCAATAATACTTCCCAAACTGAAACAAAATATTTCAGGAAATCGAATCAAAATTCCTTTGAAAATTACAGAGAATAAACACAAGGACCCTACCGAGTGACTATTGTTCAGTGGGAGTCGAAACACCCTTATGAAACTTCTTAGCGGGGGTTGTAATTAATTATACCCCTGTCGCAACAGCCTAGGTGTTTCTTATCCTTGAAAATGTTACTGAATTGTGTAGTTATAATGTTGGTGAATGTTTGGATCGATGTGGCAGCGATAAGAACACTGTTTTGTTGTATTTGACCTATTTTTATGTAACTACATGAACTAATTACGTTTTTTGCGAGTCCTTGGTGTACTATTTCGATGATAGAAGACTCACAAAAATAATTTATAGAGTGAATGTGTGTAGAAGTGTCGGCAGAGGACATCCACGGCGAACATTCATCGATCAAATTGGCAATGTTCTGAATAAGCAGTCAGAAAAGTAGCAGGAAGCGACGAGCATACATGTAGCGATTAATGAATGTGAACCAATAAAACCAAAAGACGTGTGTCAGGACTGTATTCAATAGAGATCAATTGTCTCTGCCTACCCCTCTGGGCAATATGCCTGACTTCATGTTATATGTCAGTTTAAGTTGAAGAAAATAAATTTAATTTTCAGCCATGAATAGAATTAATAAAATTATACCAAATGTATAATCATCATATCAAATGTAGTGGGTAAAGTAGTGGTCGTGGGATATGAACCAGCTCGAATGGTACGTTATCAGAGCTTCACAGAAGATGTTTAGTTTGTCTTTCATAATATTTCATCTAACGAGTAAGGCTGTTGGGAGGTTATACCGCAGTTCCGGGAAAGACGCTGAAAGAAAAGTAACTCATTTGAAATTATTGATTTTTTTACATATTGCAATGGAAGCAGTCAGGTTACAAACCTGTTGGTATAATTGTTAGTCATCATTGCTAAGGTAGAGGGTTCGATTCCCATACAGAAGAAATAGTTAGTTAACGAGTACGATCATTAATTCTACTTTTGGTTGTAATTTATCTACAATATATATTTATAAACATATATTAATGTTTTATTAATAGCTTGCTTACCATATTTGAGGCTCTACCTACTTTAAGATCACATGGCTCTGTGAGACACGTGTGAAGTTATTAGGTGACCCATCTGTTTATTCTACCACTTAATATAAAAGAAATATAGCAGCAATAGACTACGGGATAATATTCACATAATCATAAATCCGACCTAGAAACCGTTATGCTAACAATTCAGTTGGAAATCCGGGCAACTAAAAATAGGTGAAATTAAAAATACAATATTCCGTCAACATAACTTCGGGGCTCCGCACTCGCTTTACCTGAGTGCCTTCTAGTCACTTTGGAGTTGAGGCAGGTGGCACTTTAAGCGCTGACCTAAATACGCTTCTAACTTAATTGGTGAGCCTATTCCCGCTTCTGTCTGATGTTATTTTTGCACTGTTAATGGCCAGATCGATCGAGGCAATGCAGATGGAAACAATATCATCTAAGATGTTGTTTATTTATTTATGATGATAATGTACGCGGAGCTGATTTCGGCCATGGCGACCACACAACTACTCAGGAGATATTATGGTGCATGAGTGTGTGCGCAATTACAGGTGTGCTTTCTGTTCTCTCATCCTCATAATCCGATGGGACGGTTATCCAAGACGACGGGAGAGAGATCAGGCACAGCACCGATGGCTTTACGAGACACGGGGGCTAAGACTCCAACTTCCAAGCTTCAGAAAAATTCAATAACAATTTTTGACCCGACACGGGAATCGAACGCGAGAACTCTACGTCATTATATACGCTAATCGCTAGATCAAAGACGCAATTTTTTATTAATCACTTTAGATAATTGTGAAAGCACACCACAGAATAAGATTTGAGAATATCCGCGCAAAGGTTGCGTGGAAGAGATCGCCGTGAGCGATTAGACAATCTTTTGTAATACCACATGTAGATGACCATCTTTGGCTGTACAAAATATATACGAATATATTTAAAAATAAATATACCAAAGGACAAAAGTATATAAGACAATATTGTACTACAATTTTGGTTCTAACCAATTTATTATAAGTATATAAAGAAGAGGGTTTGTTGTTTGAACTTCACACGCCATTAATACTCCGTCATTTGACATTGCTAAATGTTACAAGCCTTAAAAATGTGTCCTTTTTTGGTGTTATGCTGGGCAACTGTAAAATTGCATTTTAATTTGTATGTTCTGTTTCAAAAATCACATAAAATATTATTAGTTTTTATAATAAAGACAATGCCCGCACTGGGAGTAACTGCTGTGTCGCGGGGGACTTTGCAAACGTGCAAGAAACGGACACAAAGAACATCTAGACTCAGAATAACAATTTGTGCATCACACAAAGTGTTGTCCCATGTGAGTTTGAACTCACAGCACTCAGCGCAGTAGAGAGCGGTGTCCGCTTAAACCACTAGGCCAAGAGTGCAGTCCATTATCATTCATAAAGTTATACGATCCATGATGAAGATGTAAGCAATAGTTGAGCTGATCAGTGATTGTGTCTGTAACACGAAGCTCTAACCTCTGACCAACTAACTGAAAGGCAATGCATATGTGTCGCTTGAGTTGCAAGTATCGATAGGTAACAGTACTTACTGCCCATCCGCTCGTGAAACTAAGAAGAGATACAACACTAGTTTACTACCACAATCTGCGAGGCATGGATACGTTGCTGCTCTTTGAACCAACATTCCGTCGCTTTAAAGATAAGAGAAGGGTTGATGAATAAAACGATCTGGATGTCGTAATAGCAGCTGTTCTCGGATCTCTCCTATCAGGCGCAGAGTCGCACACCGTGTGGTTTTAGTCGGTCCGATTCCGCCACAGCACCCCACCGTAAACCCCGGTGGGGTGATGGCCCGTGGGGGTTTCCACAAGTCACAAAAAAAAAAGTGTTGATGAATAAAGAAATTACTTGGATTAACTTTATCACTCTGGTCGGGTCCAGCATCGAAGAATGGTTCTCCCATACTAAAATTCCATTACGTAACACTTATTTCTGGACACATTTGTCGACATTACACAGTTCTATCATGTAATAAGGACGAATAATCAATACTGTGACTGTAAAATAATTACATATATGTTCAAAGTTTGTTTTCAGGGACTTTTGTTATCCGTCTACCAACAAATAAGTTTTCATTTAATTAATCGTTAGTGTAATTTAGTTATACTAGCTACAGGTGTGGCTTCCTTTGAAGTGCAGAAGCCTTACAAAAGTATACAAATAAGCATATAACACTATAATTAAAATGTGTTTATGTATAAATCCTTTAGGTAGTAGAGCCACGCTGATTTCAGCACGAGCGGGCCGGCTCGACCGGGGTAGTACTACCCTCCCACAGAAGACCAACCTAAAGCGACAGCATCCGTGTTGTCGTGTTTCGTTGGTGAGTGTGAGACCGGAGGCCCATTGATGCAGGGGTGACAGTTATCGTGGTAACTGTGTAAGCCTCATACTGTCACGACGACTGTCATGCTTTTTACGTCCCCAAGCGGGGTGTGAAAAAGCATCTCACAAGGCCGTCATAGTGTGGGCCACCATACTGCATTGTCTGCATTTGTAATGAGTATGGTGACCACTAGTCTTGGATTCTATTCATGCTTTCCATCATGCAGAGTAGAGTCACTTTGGCAGGCTCTTAATATAGAAAAAAAAATGAAATACATATGCTCATATGTAGATCTTCTTTGTGTGCAGCTGTACACATTAATTATTTTAAAATTTCGATTTCAATTTAAAGAGCTGCATTATAAGTAAAAACACTTATTAAACTTACAAGTAACTCTTTTCTCTGTTCTTGAAAAACGTAACAGTTTAGTACATACCTGAAACAAAAATACAACAGCAAATTAATAAACAATATAGCCTTAAAATTAACTTGAGTTTCACTAAAATTTGTCTTGGGTATTTTTTATCGTATACGCAAACACTGGCACCTGATGGTTGATGGTAAGATACCTGCGGCTCAAGACCTTTTTTATTTTTTTGTACTATGCGGTAATCCGTACGGATATCACTGAAGGGTGGTTACATCGGAATCGAACCGACACGGCGTGTCAGATAGTAGCCAGCTGAACAGGTGTACCCTAGTAAGGAAATCCCTGGATGCGACTCAAGACATGCAATTATTTTCTTACAACCTTTACACACAACTCCGGTGTACTTATTTGCCACTGCAGTTGTGTAAAACTGACATAATTCATGTAATTAAAAACTATTCGACGCAAAAAACCCGTATTTTGTTATATTTTTTTTTATAAAATTTAACCCAAAGATCGTATTAAATAAATGGAGTGCATGTGTATAACGGTGCCCCAGATGTATTCATTTTCTCCCCTACTCCACAAGGGGCGGTAAGGGGTGTGCCTCTCGACTACCCTTAAAAGGTCACCTTTTCTGGATCACGGGGAAATCTTATGGAGTTCTTGTAGACCCTTTCAGTAATGGGAAATATTATAAGTATTTATAAAAGCGGTCCAAATTTTTAAATAGTCTCTAAGGATGAAATTATAAGGCAAAAGTCACACTTTTAAGGGTCATGCTTTAATCTATTGAAGGGTTTGACTGCCATAATCTTCGTTTCGAACAGTTGAGCACTTCAGTTCGTGTTAAAATATTTTTGTGATATATTTGCAAAAAAGAAGACTAAGTACTAAGAAATATCCATTAATTCTAGTACCAAAATTAAAAAAAAACACCAGTAGTTTTAGCATTATAAAGTAGAGATACAATTCTATTTAAGTTTAAATTACGAGTTTAATTTAAATAATAATATTATCTTTCTTCTTGTTTGTAAGATTATATACGTCTGTTTTTTTGCACTGGAAATAAAACTATAACCACAGACCAAGTGTATTGCGCGCATGGAAGGTGTCGTTCACGTTCTATGGCCATAATTTTAGGCCCTAGGTTTTTGTTGACGAGGTGGAAAATCCCTCCCGGTCTCAGGCGTCTTTCTCTAAAAAAGACCTGGACCATATTATTTCAGGACCTGTCCAGAAACAACGAGGCGCCTAGTCAGACCCTATCCTAAGGAGGCTACGGAGGCTTCGCCACCTATCAATCCGATTATTTTCATTTTTGCAACCAGCCCGCAACAAATTATTCTATAACCGACTGCAGCAATTTATTCGCCGTCAGAGGTCCCTATTCCCTGGCAGCTTGCAGTCTATGCTGGGGTCAATTTTCGGTCTACTCACATAATTTACCAAACGCCAACAGACTTTACCGTTAATCAAGTACATTAACTCGGAATAAACATACTTAGATATTTTTCTTTTAGAAAAAAAATCTTCTACACTAGAAATATGTATCGTGCATGTCTAATGCATTCATATCGAGGGTACAGACATTTTATACAACGCATAAAAATAACACCCAAGCTCATACATATATGAATTCACACCTATTTTCCTGGGGGGTAGGTAGAGATCTCGACTTACTACGGTCCTGATACAACTTTTTTGCTTCGTCCACGTTCATCAATCGCTGTTTGCATGCTCGTCGGTTCCTGGTACTTTTAATATGGCCCCAGAGTATCACCATTGATTGGTAAATATTAGCTGTGGACGACCTCTTCCGGTCCTTAAGTCTTATATCATCCATCCTCTTTACTACACTTAACTATTAAAGCATGTCCATTTCAACCTTTACCACTACATCTTCTTTCAGTACGCATCGTTCTCTTATCACTACATTCCTGACCTTGTCACTAACATTCACGCCCAAACCTTGAACAAAAATAGCTGGATCACAAGTTCCATGTACGTATCAAACTTACAGCACTTAGCGCAGTAGAAAGCGGCGAGCTGACCGCCTGAACTACTACGCCATTCGTGTAATCATATGCTTGTACAGAGTGGGCCACGAATTAAGAATTAGTTAACATTTAAAAAAATATGTAAAAAAACATTTGATATATTAGAAAAAATGTTTATTTAAAAGATAGCTGGAATTTATTTTTTAAAAATTACATCGTCTAAATGACCACCGCTTCCACGTTTGCACTCTTCTAAGCGAGCACCGAAATTTTCAAATACTCGTCGGCAAAGAGATCGCGAGAAGACGGACATCTCTTCGTTGATTTTTCTTTTAGTTGACCTAGTGTATTTGGTTTATTGATGTAGACACGATTCTTCAAATAATCCCACAAAAAAAGTCTGCTGGGGGGAGATCTGGACTGTCACCTCGTTTGAAAATCAGCTTTTCCAGAAATATGTGTTTGACCACCGGCAAGGATTCATTGACTCACTCCATCTTGTTGAAATCGTGTGTTACAATTGTAGCAGCAAATTCCAGTAGCATCGGTCTCCAAAACTTCCGTAACATGTTTACGCGGGATGTTACATTTAAATGTTGACGAACTTTTGACCCACCCTATGTTACTCAAAAATATCACACCTGGTATACACAAATAACTTTACGGGTACAGGGTGTAAATGATCGGTACCTCGGGGGTATTTAGTTAGGGTACACGTGTTATAGCGATGTAAACTTAGCGTAACTAGGAGCTCGAGGGTTTGCATCCAATTATGACGCGTTAGCAGGGATGTAGAGTTGCTGGGCAATTTTGTCGCTAACTAGACTGTAATAATTCTATTTGTTTTAAATTGTATATGTAGAAATTAAATACGTAAAATGTAAACTAGTGTCTATATGAATATAGAACTGATTGCCTTAATGACGCAGTGGTAGCGTATGCGACTGCTACGCATGAGATCTCGAGGTTTGAGGTTCGATTCCAGGGTCGGATCTCCAAATATTTGTTTTGGAGTTACGATGTTATCTAGTTGTCATAGCATAAGCTCAGCTTAGTTTGAAACTAGATGACGTTGTTTGTTAAATATCAGAATATTTTTTATTATATTATTATTATAGTTTTTTTTATTGATTGCACGGATCCTCTAGTCGGTTGCTACGCTGGTGTTGTGGGTTCGAATCTCGCATGAAATAACATTTTGTGTGATTAGCACATTGTTGTTCTTATTCTGAGTGTCTCTTGTGTCCATTTCATGTGTGTTTGTAAAGCCAGACACAGGATATATTCCTAATTCAGTTGTCTTTTTAAAGAGAAAAGCGAAAAATATTTTAAATACTCGGTGGCGCAGTGGTAGCGTATATGTCTGCTGTGAGGTCTCTGGTTCGAATCCCGGGTTGAACTAAATGTTTTCATGATCTGTAAATATTGGATTTGGCGTTTGGATGTTTTCTATGTATAATGTGTATTTATTTATTAAAAAAAAAGTATAAATATATTTATATATGTTATCTAATACCCATAGTCCAAGCTTCCTTTATTTTGCGACAAGGGGGCGTTGTGTGAATGTCTAAAATATATATATATAATTAAGTATATATATTAGCAAATCCACGATCTAAGGTTTCACAGTCAGGGTCTTCAAGTCAAGTAACAAAAACACTAACGAATACGAGAAAAGGTAGTGCAGTCTAACCAGTCTGAACCAAAAACGTTCAATCTCTGAAACTTTAATTGAAGCAGAAACCTACTTTCCTTATGGAAAGAGTTTCTCATAACACAGAAGTACATAAGACCTTCCAACTTAACTTCTAGTCTGAAGAACTGATATTTGCTGATACCAATTATTTTATACAAAGTAATCAACTCATAACACATCTCAAAAATGTATTTATTGTCTCCAAAGCTTGTTAGAGCTTCAATAGGTAATTGTGAATACACCATTTTCAAACATTTAGCTTTCATTTGAGTATGTTAACTTTAAGGTGCATTCTCGTTTAGCAGATAAATTGTGGCTAATTTTCACAGCTTATTAAGTTTTCATTTGCTGTTGTAATTTTATGTAAAACGTTATGTATACCAATCGTTGGACCATACTTTCAACATATTAACAAATGCCTGATAAATGTTACAAAAAAGGTTACACTATTAATTTCAATTGAGTGAAAATTCTTTTGTATGTGCCCGTCATCCTAAAACTAATAATGCTATCATTATCTCTAATTATATTCCCTTTATAGTAAACCACGCATATAATTAAATTTCCCCACCCTCAAGTATGCCAATTGGTTGCAACTGCAAGTTAACATCACTAAAAACAGTGACAATGTTACATTAAACGCATAATTAAAGCAAAACAACATTATGCGTACTATTAGCTACATTCTATTTGCATACTAAACGTCACTTTTTTTGAGGTCATAAATTAAATATTTGATGTTGTTTATACGTAAGCCAAATACGTGCCTTATGTAAAAACATTCGCCTAGGGAGCAATGATTTAATACACCACCGTGTTTTTGAAATAATGTACACAGTTTTTCAGATGCTTTACTTATGGGCCTCTGGGGTGTCAATATTTGTTGTTTTAATATCAAAGACAGGGTTTTTATCAAGAACCGTATAATTAACTTAACAACACAAAACTGTCTACGTCTCTGAAAAGGAACACATTTGCATGATTTCACAATATTTTTTATTCGATACTCAGCTCCTATTGGTTGTAGCGTGATGTTACAAAGGCTTCTTCGATAAATGAGGTAATACCTATTAAAATAACTTTTCAATCCGAACGAATGGTTCAACTAGAGTTTCTCCTTCAATCAAATTCATAGCAGTAGGTTAAATTATTACGTATGACATCCTATTGGTCGAATTTGTAATGTTCGGTAATTCACGGAAGGTGAGTCGTGTAGTGGGGCACGCGACTCGTGCGGTATCATCGGTATCTGTGGGTGTGGTCAATACACTGCCATTAATGTTTTCGTCCGCGCGTATATTTTTCTTCTCGCGTCTTTCGCGTGTGTGTAGCGGTTACCGGGAAGTTTAGACTGCTCGAGTGAGGTATGGGTCCGGAAGTTGTTTGCAGCTTAATCGTCGTGTAACCACCCTTCCACACACTTATATACATTTCAATAGCATTAACACTCAAACGGTTGATAAGAACCACCATCATTTATTCATAAAATACCTAAGCCGCCAGCATAAAATCTCTCATTTGTAATATATGGCAAACATTTTTTTTAAATTAATACATTTTTAAATTGAAATTAATACAAAACAAACTGAACACGTCTTTAAAGTTCGGACTGAAGTTATAACTTGTCCACTGCGTAACAAATATAATATCCTGTACTTTATATTTATAAATTGAGAAAGAAAAATCTCTTTAATATCATCTGAAAATCATTTAATTCTACATTGATTTCGCTTGCTATAAAATAAAAGACTAAAAAGAGAATACATATAATCATTTCCTCAAGACCATTTCTGTGTTTCATATTTAAAACTTGTACACACATAGTTCACGACAAAACTTTTAAATTTTAGCTAATCTTTCGTTACTCAACGGAAGGTCCAAAACAATACAAATAAAAGATTATTTACATTCAGTGTTTCAAAATCCATCCATCCAATTAGGTCAATGTCTGGACGCGCGTCACGCTAACCAAGGATACTTGGATGATATATTAATAGCGCATTGTAATGTAATATAATCTAAACACAATTCTTATTTTATTATTATTAATAAGTAATGTTTATTACTCAATCACATCAGAATAGCTGAACGAAATTTGATGTAGTTTTGTACAGAGATAGATCATATAGTTTGGAATAACACGTGGCTAGTTTTTATCTAGAAATTATAATAATAATAAATAATAAATATTTCGGACATTTGGCACACAACGTCATCCAGTTTCAAACTAAGCAGAGCTTGTGCTATGATAACTAGACTGACTGATAGAGTACTTTTTTTTTGTAAATACATACATATAATATTATACATAGAAAACATTCAAACATCGAAATAAATATTTGCAGATCCTACAAACATTTGGTCCGACCCGGGAATCGAACCTGAGACCTCAAGCACAGCAGTCGTATCCAGTACCACTGTGCCACCGAGGCAATTCAATTATATTTTGGATGCTGTAACCTCATTCACTAGGTGAAAGTAAAGAGAATTGCTTACCACCAGCCTTCTAGAAGGCTGTGCATTCTTAGCAAAACCACGACATGAAAATAAAGGTTTAAGAATACAGTGGCCTATCCTATTCTTCACAAGAGTATCGTAAGAGGCGACTAAGAAAGCAAGCTATGCAGAACAAGGTCATTACAAAGAGAAGGAAAATTTAAAACACACCCCATACCACCATTTTTTTTTACGCGAGAAATGCTTTTCACACCACACCCTCCGGAGGGACGAAGGGCGTGTGTGGGACTCCCGGAAAACCGGTCTAAACACTAAACACCGCGACGGCCTACCTCGGCAGTCGGGAGGAGCTCCAGGAACGCATTAGCGGCGTCTAGAACCCTATACCACCCTATGCCTATGTCCAGCAGTTGACTGCTATTTTTTATATTGATTATCTATCTATCTATAACACGTGTCTATAAATACATCTATTTAATTATTTACTTGGGATCTGCGATCCTCATCTAACGTCGGTAGTAAAACATTGGATAAGACTAACATCTCCCCCGACATTTTGAAATGTCAAATTATTACTGGTTAGTACACCATTTCCCTAGATAACAGTTTACGAAACTGAACTTACATAGAATAGGTATTTTTATTTTTCTGAACGACAACGCCCGCATTACGGTGTATCGAGAGAATACATTACTCAGTGTCGCAGGGGCGTTCACAAGACTACAAGAAATGGATATAATTCTTTATATCTATTAACATTTAGACTCAGAACTGTAGTGTAGGTAGTAGTGTAGTAGCGCCACGCTGATTTCAGCACGAGCGGGCCGGCTCGTCCAGGGCAGTACTACCCGCAGAAGACCGACCTAAAGCGACAGCATCTGTGCTGTCGTGTTTCATTGGTGAGCGCGAGGACCATTGATGCCGGGATGTCAGTTATCGTGGTAACTGTGTGAGCCTTACACTACCACGATAACTGTCATGCCTTTTACGTCCTCAAGCGGGGCATGAAAAAGCACCTCACTGAGCTGCCATAGTGTTGGTCACCATACTGCATTAGTTGCATTTGCAATGAGTATGGGGACCATAACTCTTGGATTCTATTCATGCTTTCCATCAGGTTGAGTAGTCACTTTGGCAGGTTCTTCCTATAATAATAAATAATAATAATAATAATAACGACATCCATCGGGCGTGCCACCGTCCTGGAGAAACTATTAGGCATATTATTTCCAGTTGTTCTCGTCTTGCTTACGGTGAGTATTTGTACAGGCACAACCATCACACCGTATCGTACACCAACAACTTGCCCTTAAATACCAACTTGTCAATTTCGAAGTACCTTACTACAGGTATGCGCCCGACCCAGTTCTCGAGGACGGTCGTGCTACGTTATATTGGGATCGATCTATTATCACAGATAGGACTATTGTTGCCAATAAGCCTGATATTGTGGTGATAGATCGATTAGAGCGCCGCGCAATGATTGTCGATATCGCCGTTCCTCATGACGAGAATCTCGTGAAAGTTGAAAAAGAAAAACAATTGAAGCATTTGGATCTGTCTCACGAGATTGCCGACATGTGGAATGTGGATTCGGTGATCATTGTTCCGATAATCATATCTGTTCATGAATTGATAGCGAAGAGCCTTTTTTTTTTTTTTTAACGTGTGGAAACCCCCTCGGGCCGTCACCCCACCGGGGTTTACGGCGGGGTAGTGTGTCGGAATCGGACCGACTAAAACCATACGGTGTGCCACTCTGCGCCTGAGATAGGAGGGATCCGGGAACCGCTGCTATTACGACATCCAGATCCTTCCTAAAAAAAAAAGAAAAAAAAGAAGGTTGGATCAAGGGTCTGATGCAGAAGGCAGTCCTCCTTGACACGGCCCGTATTGTGAGGAGGTTCCTGTCTTTGGAGCCCTAACCACCGGTGTCTTGGTCCCTGTACCCGATGTCGGTGGTCTACTACTATTTTTTATATTTTTAAATGTGTATTTTTTGTTTTTTTTTTTATATATTTAAAAATGTAACAAATATGTGTATATCACGAAATAAAGAAAATAATAATAACAATTTGTGTATCACAGTGTTTTGCCTATATGAAGTTCGAACCCACAGCACTCGGCACAATAAAGAACAGTGTACCGATAGCTGAAATCACTCCACTATCCGTGTAGATTGCCACGTAACATCAATCTCTATCGATATGTTTTTTTTGTCGAATATGACGGTGGATAAAGAGACGGGTCATTCAATCCGATCCGACATCAGTTAACTTCACATTTCTGTAATTCTTATTATCCATTGATAAAAAATCTGACTTTAGAATTAAGTTCTTGATAACTGTATGTATATGTTTATGTGGTGTTATATTAAGAAAACAGAACACCATCACTCCTATTCATCCCATCGCTGTCATAAGAGGCCGCTAAAGGAAGAAACTACGCACTACAGCATCACTTCAAAAAGAAGGAAAGCTTGAGCAAACCCTAGGGATTGGTTTATACCAACCCTTCTGTACGCGTAGCCCACAACCTCCTGTCGAAGGAGAGGTTTCTTTCCAGCAGTAAAAAACTGTTGATATACATCAACTGCTATATTTATTGGCATCTTCCATCAAACCCAACCACGTCCTACTTTTTTTTTTTTTACTTGTGGAAACCCCCTCGGGCCGTCACCCCACCGGAGTTTACGGCGGGGTGGTGTATCGGAATCGGACCGACTAAAACCACACGGTGTGCCACTTTGCGTCGGACATAGGAGGGATCCAGGAACAGCTGTTATTACGACATCCAGAACCACGCCCTACTTACTACAGCCTCAATGACTTACTTGACCATCTATTGCGATAAACAAAAACAAAGTGGACATCCGACTGTGATCTATGCGAACGCTCAATATATTTTATTGATTGCTTTGATCTTTAAACTTTCGGTGTATTATAAAAAAACTACATAATTAAGCAAATGCCCAAGGAATTTTTGTCGAGATCGAGGGAGAAAATTCCATGTAGTGACGGATTAAGAATACATAGTGTTACCACCCTAATTAGTGAGCCTAGTGAACCCCTATTCATCCCGTGGGTGTCGTAAGAGACGGCTAAGGGAAGAAACTATTCAGGAAAATATCGTTACAAAGAGAAGGTAAACTTGAAACAAACCTTATTCCAACCCCTCTGGCCAGCGTGGTATAGTAGGCCAAAACCTCCTTGCTAAGAAGAGGCCTATGTCCAGCAATGGACTGTAAAAGGCTGTTAATGTTGATGATGAAGTGAGGTTTGAACCTAACAGTTGTCCAAAGTGAATCAACTTCTTACAGAAACAACTAGCTTAAGTGGAGGGTTTTGACGAATGCTAATGGATCAGTGAATATCTTATAAAAAACAGGTAACAAGTTTGAAGTCAATATTTTTTAATTCAGATCGCTAACCATTTTCATTTTTGTCTTGATCTCTGTGACAATGTCACTAGTGTCATTTTAGACGTCACGAGGTACATTTGAGGTGTGAATTTTTATATTTATATCAAGTTTTAAACTAAACAGAGTGCTGTGACAACTACATCGACTGATAGAATACTTATATACTTTGATTTTGTAAATACATACATATACATAGAAAACATCCAAACTCCGAAATCGAACCCGAGACCTCATGCACAGCAGTCGCATACGCTACCACTGCGCCACCGAGGCAGTAACATTGAAATAAAAATATCAGCTGTAATCTCCGTAACTGTCCTTGTATTGTCTAAATTCTCGTCAATATACTCGTTAAATATTAAACGGCAGTAACCATTTCTCGAGTTGGATCTCTGCCAGAACTTTACCTCTATGGGGAGTCCACGAGATGTTGTTTACGAAGATGAAACAATTGTTTTTTTTTAATAACCTTTTCTTTCAAGTTCATATAGTTTCGTAACTGTAATAAGATTTGTTTTCGTTTTCTTTGTAATAGAGATTGATTGGGTGTCGAATTTAGACTGTTTTGAATTTGTTGTTTACATCAAGACTGGTATAAGATGATCTGTTATTGTTTCAAATAATAAAGTAATTATACTTCAATCTGTTAAAAGTATGTGCAATAGCATGTTTATGACTGCGGCTAAGCCGAAAAGAAGAGTAATGAATGTTTGTATGTTTCGTCGTAGCGCTTAAACTACTAAACCGATTTTAAAGAATGAGGTATCCATAGATTTGTAATGATGACCGAGGTGATAGGGTTCGATCTGTTACTGTTTGAAATAATATATATATAAATGTGTCCGTGTGGTAACGGATTAAGAAGACATAGTGTTACCACCCCTATTCATCCCGTGGGTGTCGTAATAGGCTAAGGGATTTGTTCCCTGTAGGCAATCAGTGAGATTAGAAGAAACCTTATGATAATAACTGGACACATCCCACACACAGCCGTCTGATTTGAAACGAGACAGAGCCTGTACTATAATAACCGCATTAAGTAAGAAATAATATTAACAATAATTTTATATAATATACTTAAAATAAGCCTCTCCTTAGCAAGGACAGGAGAGGCCCATGTCCAGTAGCGGACTGTAAAAGGCTGTTGATGATACTTAAAATATTTCAGTTCAGTCAACATACTTTTAACAAAAGTAAAACGGAACATACAATGTAATGGCATTGGTGTTAATAACATCAATTTTATAGAATTACGAAATCAATGGTCAGATTGAGATAAAACTTTGCTAGGCTGTTTAGGAGACGTCCGTGAAGGTTCTTAGCGCACAATTGTTTTTTTTTATTGTTTTTTTTTGTTTTTTCTTTAGATGTCGTTGTTATTCATGATGGGTATAGTTTGTGTACTCAAAAATAGTCTACATTAACATCACATCAACATTTTTAATCGTAACATGGCGTGGGAACAAACAAAACTCTTAACCTTCGTAGTTTTTGCGCAAATAAGTTTTTATTGTATTAATTTCTTGTGCGATCAAAGTACATCTTATTTTTAATTTAATTCACATAAATAATGTAAAATATCACTTAAATATGTAGGTTTTTTTTTCTTTTAAAAAGACAAACGCCTCATAAGTATTACATCCTGTGTCGTGAGGACTTTACTAACACATGAAACGGACACAAATAACACCCAGACTCAGAACAACAATTTGTGGATCACACAAAATTTTGTCCCGCGAGGGTGTGAACCCACGACACTCAGCGCAGTAGGCGACCGATTAAACCACTACACCATCCGTGCAGTTATTCTAATGCAGATTTTTATAAATATAGGTAAAATTGCCTCCGATTTACATTTACTAGATGTAAACAACACAAAATTATATAGCTATAGTTAGCACTAACATATTTGGTAATACAAACTTAGATATACTGTACAATATCCATAATTAAATAAAATTAAAACAATAATACAATTCTATCAACTGTTTTAAATAATTAGCAATAATATCCAATTCATTCAATAATAAATAAAATAAATATTTCGGACATTTGACACACAACGCCATCTAGTTTCAAACTAAGCAGAGCTTGTACTATGATAACTAGACTCACTGATATGGTACCTAAATACTTTTTTTTTGTAAATACATACATATTATACATAGAAAACACCCAAATTTCGAAACAAATATTTGTAGATCACACAAACATTTGGTTCGACTCGGGAATCGAACCCGAGATCTCAAGCACAGCAGTCGCATTTACTACCGCTACGCCACCGAGGCAGTTAGCGAAATTTATATCTGGTTTTAAATAGTTGAGACAATTTGAAACCAAAGTCAATTATAAATGACTACCGGGATAAAATAGAATTGAGCCCACTGTTTACAGGAAAAAATATGAGAGTAAATGTTACGACACACCGTCACGAAAAACCGACACCGTTACGCAACACCTCTACTATGAAATTAACTGGTCAACATTTGTTTTTTATCATGTACAAATAATTCTTTTATGATATTTGTAACAAAATTTTATATAACTAGATAATGTGTTACAATAAAACCTTTTTTCAATGCATTAAATATCTTTTTTCTGTTATAAGTGTCGTTTCCTCTACAAACAGAATATTGTGAAGAATTTTTTTTTTTAAGTATACATACCATAAGTATACATACATGTTTTTTCATGATTCATTCGAAGTTCATCTGACGGAAAATGATTACCATAGACCTGACCATGGATACTGGAGTGCACCCTCTCCTAACAATTTTTTTCACGCAAAAAAATATCCAAACAAATCTGAATCTATGGTCACTTTACAGGTGCTATGTAAACAACGTCTGAATCATAGATTGTAGACGAAAAAAAAATTGTAAACATTGGCACAAGTTCGGTGCCGTAATGCGACATTTCTCAGACGATTAATGTCAACAGTCTAGTCCAAACGCTATTCTCTGTCATTGATTCCATAAATATAGCATGATTTTTCTACATAGTTTTGTTGGTTGGGTCATCTACGTATTGTGCAAAAGATTTGCAGCTAACTTTTTGTTCTCATTGTTGTAGATCTATAATACATTAACTTTCGTATTGCATGATATATATTTATAACATCGCGTTTCATCATAACATGATTACGTAACATGCACCAAGTGCAACTTGATCGGAACGTTATGCAATTCAAAGGTGGGGAGTATTCACTACGTCACAGCTATATAATACGCATAGACTGAGTCATAGACAACGAAATAATGAATATTGAGGTTTGAATATTTTAAATATATTGAATCAATAACGTAAACTTCTCATTTAGGTTTTTTAACGATGTAGTTGAATAATAAAAATCAAGTTTATTAGACACGTAATTATCTTCAAAATATTAATTTTTTAACACCACTTACACAATATCTACAGTTTTACTAACGTTTTTCATAAAGTCCGCGTAATTGTCAACAACCTTCATCTTTATTATGTAGAATTCTGATGAGCTCTTCCAACTGGTCCCATAATAAAAAAAGAAACACTGAGTTGCAAATTTTACGCCATATACACCTACGTCCCAGATTAAATATGCCTGCATTATAAACAGTAGCGAACATAATAAAATTGCACATAAAACGCGCGTGGTTGAATCGTGAAACACTTTCAGCCACTACTGCGGTACTTATTTCAGCGTTTACTAGATTTATCTCTTGTGATAACAATAATATATTTTATTTATCTCCACCAATATCTCCACCTCTTACAACATCCCATGGGTGTTGTAAGAGGCCGCTAAGGGAACAAAACACCCCTGCTAAGGGAAGGAAAACTTGAAACAAATCCTGTAGCAACCTGTCTGACCAGCGTGGTATAGTAGACCAAAACCAGAGCCTGCCAAAGTGACTCCACTCTGCCTGATGGATAGCATGAATAGAATCCAAGAGTTGTGGTCACCATACTCATTGCAAATGCAGACAATGCAGTATGGTGACCCACACTATGGCGGCCTTGTGAGATGCTTTTTCACACCCCGCTTGGGGACGTAAAAGGCATGAATCCGGTCTCGAACTCGTTGCTTAGGTGAGGCCTATGTCCAGCAGTGGACTACTAAAGGCTGCTGATGATGATGATAATATCAGATTTTATTTAATACTTCCATTTTGTTTAGGAACCTCGTGACACTTAAGGGGTAGAAATACACGTTAAGCAACATTAAACTTTGAAAATGATGAAGTTTCATACAAGGCATAGCGTATTTTACCTTTGTGGGGGGAAATTTCAGATCTGAATAAAATCTTAGGGAATGTTTACTTAAAAGCGTCAATTACCAAAATTTCAAGTTTATAGCCTCAGAGGCTTAGGCCTTGTGTTGATGAATCAGTCATATATACATGGGCCTTTCTCTACTAACAGGAAAATCATCGTCCAAGCATTTTTTTTTACTTTGGCTAAATTAATGCATAGTTTTATTTATTGAAACATATAATATATAACCTGTTATTTAAGGCGCCAAGCTTAATCAATATTTAGAACTGTAATCATTTCATAAATTCGGTCTTAAAGCCACTAAAAACAGTCCTCTGTTATGTCCTAATTCCGGATCGAGTATGATTGGGTTCGGTTTTTATTAGTTGTATTTAAAAATGTAAAATCTTATAACTCTATAAACATAAAGAATACTGAATGCATGTGAACAAAACACAATTATAATTTTAGAGATTTTTTTAGTACTAAAAAATAGTGTTCGAATTTTGTCCATACATTATTTGAACAGTCCTCTGTCACAATTTGAATATCGCGCCATAAAAATATTAAACACTATTGTGGTTACATTTCGTGTGAAACGGTACGTTAACAGTGTGAAGTTCGCTCGGTCGCCATGCTAAACAAGTTGCCGCTATTTTGCGTAGTGACAACTCCGCGTCTGCGTGGGAGCCGCGTCTCTGTAGTGTTGAGTGAACATTCCTCTGTTAAGTCTATTTTACGGTGTTTTATGTATTATAATTATATTTATCTAAGAAAAAAGTTGCTCTGTGTGATTATTTAAAGCTGTTTCTGTATTATGAAATAATATTTAAACTGATACGTGGTATGACATTTTTTACGTAAAAATAACAGTCCTCTGTGCAACAGTCCTCTGGAAATTTATAACACAGAGGACTGTTCAATGTGACAGAGGACTGTTTTATTTGATGTTTGTGTATTTTATTAATATTCTTTATAGTCTGCACTAACTTATTGCTTGCCGATAGCCACTTTCTTTCGTACATTAGCTTGTCATGCTAATTCGGTTCTTTTGTTTTCTATTATTATGGATTTTGGTATATAAAATAATACTTACTTAGTAACTACCTGTTTTTAAACCCTTACGATTTTTTTAAATCTTGAAAGTATGTTTTATTGTTTTAATATTGCCGCAATGCCACCGAAGAAGAAACCTAAAACGAAAGAAGAAATAAAAGAGCAGAAACGAATTGCAGAAAGATTAAGATATCAACGGCTAAAAAATGACCCTGCAAAAAGAGAGCAATTGAAGGAAAAAGAACGACGAAACTACCAAAGAAAGAAGGAAAAAGGTACAAGAAAGTCAGTTAAAGATATGAGTCGACGTGAACACAAAGCTGTGATTAAAGAATCGAGAAAGCACTGTGCCACCTATCGCGCAAAACAAAAAGTTTTGAAAGAAATTACAAACAATTTTGTACGACAAAATACGCCCGAAGCCAAGGGTTCACTTTCTCCTCAAAGTTGTGTTTCTCCATCAATACTACTTATGACCACTCCACGAAGTGATGCAAGTAATGCGAGAAAGTGTAATGCCAGAAAGAAACGTGACAAAATTATAAAGGATAAAGACAAAAAGATCGAGTACTACAAAAAAAAGCCGAGAAGTATAGGAAGAGATTCGAACGTTTGGAAAAAGCTAAGACAAAGGAAAATGTAGACACATCTAACACTAAACTTACCAAAATGTGTGATTCGTCAGAAACTCGCAGAGAAGTAGTCAAAAAGGCGCTATTCGGTGAAGTGTTGAATGCCCAGCTGAAAGAAAACTACGCTAATTTAAAAACCAGCAAAGAAAAACAAATATTCGGCAATGTCGTGTCCGGTTAACTATTACACAAGTACAAGTTATGGCGAAGCAAAGATAGTTCTATATCTTATAAAATAATTCAGAAGTCAGCGTGTCAATCAGTTTTAGTACCCAAGCTTCGGACTCGTAAAGACAACATTTCATCTGATTGCATAAACACTGTACGAACCTTCTATGAAAATGATGATAATAGCAGACTTGGCGCAGGAAAACGAGAATGCCTAACCAGAAAAGGGGTTAAAAAACAGAAAAGATATCTATCGGATAGCATCACAAATTTATACAAGAAGTTTCAAGCTGAACATTTTAAAATAAGCTACACAACGTTTTGTCGTCTACGTCCTTTCTGGGTCATAACACCAAATGTAAACAAACGTGACACGAGCCTGTGTATAAAGCACGTGAACATCGCTCTGAAACTGTCAGCATTGCACAGGCGAAGAATTTCAACTTACAATAGTCACACTGCACTGCTTGAAAAGACATGTTGTAATCGCTATGACGAGCTATGTTTGTCACGAACCTGCCAACGCTGTATTGACGAGAATCCTGACTACAGGCAGTTTGACGACAGCAAGCCTATTGAATTTAAAAAATGGATATCCGAGAAACAAACCTACAACAACCCCAAGACCAAAAATGCTCGAACAGTTACCAAATACCTAAAGAAAACGTTCACGGTTCGCCCTCGAGAACTAATAGAAGAACTACACGAGGATTTGGAAGCCTATTATCAACACGAGAGAAACATTACCCATCAATACAATGCTATCAAGAAATACAAACAAAACCTTACCGACGAAGACGCGCTGTCATACATATGGATTTTTCAGAAAATTATTGTTCCAAATACGGTCAAGAAGTACAAGCATTTCATTTTGGAGGGTCGAGACTTCAGCTAAGTCTTCATACTGTCGTAGTGTATACCAAAAACTCTATCAAGTCTTATTGTACCGTTTCCAAAAACCTCACACATTCACCAGCTGCTATATGGGCACATTTGCGGCCAATCTTTAAAACTCTCCCACCTAATATAAAAAGCATCCACTTCGTCAGTGATGGACCTGTAACTCAATACAGAAACAAAACAATGTTTTACATCCTGGCATCAAGGCTTCAACAAGAGGTTGTAAATGTGAAGAAGTTCACCTGGAACTATTCAGAAAGTGGCCATGGCAAAGGGGCCCCTGTTGGCATTGGAGCCACCTGCAAGAGAACCGCTGATGCCGCCGTCTCTACAGGAAGTGATATTGATAGCTTGGAATCATTTCTAGAGGCCATTCGACGAAAATGTTCCGCAATTACCTTATTCACAATCGACGAAAAAGCTATCCAAGAATTGACAGTCGACATTCAAAATGAAACAGTTAATTTAAAAAGCTTTAATGGTACTCTACAAATACATCAAGTAAGGGCTGAAATATTAAGAAGTCCTCTAAAATCAGCTCCAAGTCCCGCTAAACTAATAATGAAAAGTTTAAGTTGCACTTGTGAAGACCAGTGCCAGCATTTCAATTTAGGAGTGTTAGAGGACAAAAACAAGACAAAACTTAACGTAGATGATATTTACACAGACTCTGAATGTAAAAACATGGACAACTCACAGGATTCCACAAAGGAGACCGATGACGACGCTGCACTGGCAGGACCTAGTTCAATTAACCAACAGAATTACACCATCGGTGATTACGTCTTGGTTAAATTTCTAGGAAGAAACATTGAATATTGTTATGCTGCAGTAATCAATAAGATAGATATGCAAGAAGGCGAATTAACAGTAACCTTCTTAAAAATTTGTGATGACAAAGGACACACATTCAGAGTCGATGAAAATGATGTTTCTGATGTGTCCTTTGACCAAGTATTAAAAAAGTTGCCAAACCCAGATATCGCCCTGAAAGGGAAACGAATATTTTATTATTTTAATATACTTGTGCCTGTTTTTGAGAAATAAGTCTGCATTGATAAGTAAACAAGGCTGATTCTTAGTACCTAAGCTTAATTTTAATTATTTTAATTCGTTACTTTGAGAGCTAAACTCGCAATATGTTCCTGATAAATATAAGTATTTAAATTCTGTATGTTATACAGTATTCAATAAAGAAGAGAATTTATTTGATTACATTTAATCAATAATATTGTGTTTTTCTTCATATAAACGTTGATAAAAACTGTTCTCTGAGTGGAAAAAACAGTCCTCTGGGTGGCAAAACAGTCCTCTGCCACATTTTTTTACAAAATTGCCTATAATTCGAAAAATAAGGGAAAATTACAATGGTTTCTTGTTTATGTGTATTTATATTATACCTATTTATCGACTTAACATATTATATTTTTAATTTTCTAGAAAAATAGGTTGGGACAACTATCCATAGACAAGTTTCCAGTTAGTAGAGAATGGCCCACATATATATGTACATATAAATACAAAATTTATGTCTATGATGTGTGTGTTATCTATGCAGGAGGATAAAAGCTGCCTCGTTAGTCTAGTGGTTACCGTAGGCGACTGCCGATCAAGGAGTCTCGGGTTCGATTCCCGTGTCGGGTCACAAATGGTTATTGAGTTTTTCTATTTATAAAAATACTAAATAACAGCTTTGAGTTTGGAAGTTGGAAGACCCCCGTGCCTTGAAAAGCACTTAAATTAGGCGGTCCTGCGCCTGATCTCTCACCGGTCGTGTGGGATAATCCTTCCATCCACCCCATCGAATTATGAGAGTAGGGAAACAGAGTACATCTGTGTTCATGCACATACTTGTGCTCTATAATATCTCTTGCTTAGTTGGGTGGTCACCGCTGAGATGGCCATGGCCAAAATCGGCTAGGAAAATATCATCACACAAGGGGTTGTTTCACCAGGAACAGAATCGACAAGCCTGTCAGAATAATCGATTACAAATATGTAATTTTTTTATTTTTTTTTGAAAAGACAACGCCCGCACTAGGAATAAATCCTGTGTCGCGGGGGACTTTTACAAACATACAAGAAACGGACACAAAGAACATCCAGACTCAGAACAACAATTTATGGATCACACAAAGTGTTGTCCCATGTAGGATTTGAACCCACAACACTCAGCGGAAATGGAGAGCGGCATGGCGACCGCTTAAACCACTAGGCCAATCGTGCAGTCAAATTGGGTAGGATGTTTTTTATTCAGTGATTAAGGTGGCAATGTACAGTAATTGACGCAGCAAATAAGCTGATGGTCACCTCGTCACCTAGAAGCACGACCATTGACGATGGACTTGTGAATGTCAAGAGAGAATTTTCTTGTCACGCTTAGAATATCACCTCCCAAAAATTGGGGTGGAGATCTTCAGTAAATTCAGTCAGTGATAACTAGGTATTCTGTGAGATCGTGGTACCACTCCATGGATCCGAAACATAGGTTTACAACGGCAGTCCACAGCTGGGCATAGTTCTTAGAAAGGATACATTTTTAAGACAATCCCATGCTGCGTACCTTCAGTTCTATTACACTCAATTTATCCCATTCACGCGGTTTATTGTGTATATACAATAAATTATACATACATTAAACAACACGCCTGTTTCCACGAAGGGGTAGGCAGATGCATATTAAACGCCTGCTTTTGCTAGTGTTTAAGTCCCACATAAAACAGGTGGCGAGCCTTTTAAAATATACAATACAAAAAATGAACTGCTATTAATGTATTAAATTAATGAAAACTTAGTATCATTACTTTTTAAATTGTATTAGATTCAACATGTATCGAATATATAATTTTGTAAAATGGTTCATGATAAGTTCCGAGTCGTTTGAGAATTATACTCAATGACAAAGTTTCTTTTGAGGTAAGACAGACATGTTTATAGAAAAACACAACAAAATTATCAATTTTTATTTACTTGACTGCCACGGTGGTGCAGTGGTAGCGTATGCTGTGCGGGGTCTCGGGTTTGATTCTTAAGTCGTACTATTTGTACGATATATAAATATCTATGTCTGAGTTTGGATGTTTTCTATGTATAATATGTATGTATTTACAAAAAAAGGATACATGTATTTATATCAGTTGTCTAGGACCCCCTAGTACAAGTTTTGCTTAGTTTGAGACTAGATGGCGTTGTGTGTCAATTGTTCGAAAACTATTTTTATTTTCATTCTTATTATTATTAATTCATCATCATCATTACTAACAGCCTTTAACAGTCCACTGCTGGTCTGTCTTTCCTTAGCAAGGAGGTTTTGGCCTACTATACCATGTTTAAAATTTTAACTCTGGATTGTCGGCTAAAGCAAAACAGACTGTAGCGTTCATGTGGCAACACTGTTTATACACAGAGTTGGGTACACAAAAATGTTAAGTGGACACTCTGAATTATGATTAACAAAATGCGTAATTCAAGCTCTTGGAGACAAAATATTGTGAATATTGGTATCTCCTGAACAGTAAATCCATATTGAATATATACTATGTTTAATTTGACCATTCAAGTGGTAGATGCATCAGATAAAAATATATTGTGGAGTAACCCAAACATAGCAACTCCAAAAGACCAATTTTATTTTTTTTAAAAACAAATTGTCAACCTTTTTTTCGAATCATTTAAAACTGTTCGACCTATTTGTTTTTCACGTTGACAAAAACACAACACTTCTTAAAACAGTAACATGGTTTAACACCCAGTGTAATTGCTTCGCATATACATTGCGGTCACCGAAATAGACTTAATAACACTTAAACTTTAATTCGTACATTTTATGTGCTCCTTGAATCTGTACTTACGTAGAGACTGAAATATTTTACGCAGCTGTTTATTTTCAGCTTTCTTGATACATATAGCTGAGCCATTGGAGGTTTTAGTTAGTTAAAAATTAACTTCAGAACATATTATCAAAAATGACCGATTGTATGGCGTAGTGGTTAATGACGTCAACTCACAGCTTTCCGAGTGTTGTGTAACTGTGTAAGCCTTACACTGTCACGATGACTGTCATGCCTTTTACGTCCCCAAGCGGGGTGTGAAAAAGCATCTCGCAAGGCCGCCATAGTGTGGGTCACCATACTGCATTGTCTGCATTTGCAATGAGTATGGCGACCACAACTCTTGGATTCTATTCATGCTTTCCATCGGGCAAAGTAGTCACTTTAGCAGGCTCTTAATATAAAAAAATATATATATTGATCTACAAATTGTGACTCTAATCTGGCTCTGTGACTCTAATCTCTCTAATCTGGCTGTTTTTGCGACCGTTTTAAGTATGTTTGCAAAATCCACCACAACATATAAATGTTCTTATGGGAGAAATTCTAAAAAAACTGCAAACCTTGCACCAAGCCATCTGACCAGCGATGTATGACCAAAACCTACCTTTATAAAGAGAGGCCTATGTCCAGCAGTGGACTGTAAAGGCTGTTGATGGTTGGAAATTAAAGTGCTCTCGATAGTGCGCTCGAAGTGCTCATGCCTTTGAATTGCTTGATGTTTATGTTTCATGAAATGTAATAGTATAAATGTTGTATCATACACAGCTTTGGGAAAGACATGACGACCACAGAATGGTCTAAGTACGACCAGAGTAATATCCCGACCTCACAGATAATCGCTTTTAAGTGACTTATTCGTTCCTTTACAATGAGTGAGTGACTCAAACACTTCTCTTCGTCTATTTTTGGGAGTCTAACTCCCGAAGAGAGTAAAATAGTCTGCTGTCGTCCGATGCTGGATGTCTCCTTGTCCGATAAAATTCAAACCGATGTTGTTTGATCGAAAACTAGAGCTACCGACATCATACAGATAATCAGAAATGAAAGTGTGCCGGTAATGTTTCGAGATGAACTGATGGTCGCTGGAGCCAAAATATACTGGAGTGGAGATTGTGGCTGGGCGTCCTGTGGCACAATGGACCAACGATTTGAAGAAAGTGGCCGCCATCAGATGGACTGGCTAAGATCGTTATGGTTGGTGATCGTCGGGAGAGATTCTTGTCCAACAGTGGACGGTGATGCGTTAATTTAAACTCCAAAGACGTTAATTCACATGGGGCTCTTGAGCTGAATGTGTCTATGGACGGTTATAGTCACAATCATACTAAAGATAAATGAAAACAGACAATAAATTATCGTGCTCATCACATAATTTTAGTCCTGGATGGAAATTGAACCTACGAACTTTGGCTTAGCAGTCAGGCTACTAGACCAATAGATTGTGTACAAAAGATGGTTTACAAAAGGAGTTTTTTCTAGTCCTAGTTGTTTCTGTCTCTAGCACGTATAATTCATACCATGAGCTTACTGATACCACAAAAAAGTAGGTTAAAAGGCCAACTAGTATATAAAATATTGGCAACATCCATTACTGCTTATGTTCTGAACGTAGCTACATATGTACACTTCAATCCCTTGTACAGCAGACGTGGCCATCAATCATGGCGAATCCATCAGCGGGCTTGTATTCATGGAGCGGACGATAAAAGAATTATGCATATATTTATTTTCTCTCAGATATGTGTTTCAATTTATGGTTATTTATTTATAGCAAAAAGTTATTTCACTGACCTAGTTATCCTGGTTTATTTGTAGTGTAAACCAATAGTAAATAAATAATAAATATTTCGGACATTTGACACACAAAGACATTTAGTTTCAAACTAAGCAGAGCTTGTGATGTGTGTGTATGATAACTAGACTGACTGATAGAATACTTATATTGTTTTTCTTTGTTATTCATATTATACGTAGAAAACACCCAAAGTTCGAAACAAATATTTGTAGATCATACAATCATTTGGTCCAAGCCGGGAATCGAACAATAGTACCTGCTTTTCGGGTTGTCAAAAAACTATGTTATGGAATTTGAACAGTTATTGAAAAATAGAGAGTCAGCTAGTATAAGGGACCGTGAGAGAGCCACGTTTCGGTACATATGAGATGGGCTCGACCCGAGGGATTTAGGAGGGATCTGGATGCCTAGGAGAGATCTGGATGTCGTAATAATAGCTGTTCCCGGATCCCTCCTATCTCAGGCGCAGAGTGGCACACCGTGTGGTTTTAGTCGGTCCAATTCCGACACGCCACCTCGCCGTAAACCCTGGTAAGGTGACGGCCTGGGGGGTTTCACGCTACCACGAGGTCACAGAAAACTGGTGCTAAGAAGTCTTGTCGTTGCTTTTATCTATGGTATTTATGTATTTAGAAATATTTACGTTTATCAGGAGTCTGGTTATCATAGTAGAGGCTCTGCCTTATTTGCAATCAGACAGCCGTGTGTGAGATGTGTGAGTTTATTTATTTACTTTTCTCCTACGTACTTAAAATATGACTTGATCTTTGTGAGAGGGGGCTATGAATCTGACGATGTAACTGTCAACAAGTGATTTTATCTTGTATCACATATATTTTCATTCTTTTCGTAATAGTTTTGTCAGAAACGAAGTGCATTATATGTATAAAAATTGACACATAAAATGTACCTCGTAAGTTCTAAAATGTCACTACTAGCAACTGTCACAATGATTAAGCAACATTGTTACTGGAACCCCTCCTTTCTTTGATTCTCGGCCTCTCCTTAAAAGGAACATTTGGCCAAGTGTGCTTGGACGGTGGTAATCACCCATCATCAGTCGATCGCTCTATCCGTTTGCCAACCAAAAAAACACCTCGGGTGAAATGGACTGAGACTGAAAGAATCCCAGTGCCACATGCTCTTATGTCCATCCTATTATTAGGAGAGTAGGGAGACGCTATTCAGGTCAGGGACCTGACCATGAATTTTCTCGTATTTTAACAATGTTCTGTCTCAGTGGCGTTAATGCAGCGTATGTGACTGCTGTGCATGAGATCTCGGGCTTTATTCCCAGGCCGGGTCAAATGTTAATATGATGTGCAATTATTTGTTTCGGAGTTTGGATGTTTGATATGTATAACATGTATTTTCAAAGAAAAGTATCTAAGTATTCTACCAGTAAAGCTGTCTGTCATAGTACAAGCTATACATAGTATGAATCTAGATGGCGTTGTGTGTCCGATATTCGATTTGTTATATTACACACCACATAGTTTTTTTAATCTTAATTTTTTTAATTTTTTTTATACATTGTAATATGCTAGTACCATCGTACTTTAACCAATGTTATACTCTATTATCAAGACAAATTTTTGATTCACAAATATTCCGAACAAATTAGTGCAGCAATTGAAATTAGTTGTCCTAAAATGCTAACAAACAACCCAATATCAAAAATATTAAAATCATATTCACGCATCAACGCTTGCCTCAGTTAGAAACCTGACACGCTCTGTCAGCAAGTGTTGGACATCATCAAGAATCCCACATTCAGTATTTCTAATTTCTACATGAGATGTCCAAACTTTCAAGACGGATAACGTCCTGAACGAAGTCTATGTGATATAATAATATTATTTAGTAGCAAAATACATATACAGTTGTAAACATAATGCGCCCACTAGTCAGTCAGTTAGTCTGCGCAACTCTCGGATTCCTCAGTATCCGCATGTTGACATATTCTACACCAAATTCAGTACTTTTATTTACTTTTCCTAAGTGAAAAGTCTTAATATATCTATATGCCCATAAGTATTTATTCATCATCATCATCAACAGCCTTTTACAGTCAACTGCTAGACATAGGCCTCTCCTTAGCAACTGGGTTTTGGCCTACTATACCACGTTGGCCTGTTAGAATAGCGTTAGTTTCAAGTTTTCCTTCTCTTTGTAATGATGTTGTTTTGCATACTTTGTTCCCTTGGTCACCTTTTACTACACCCACGGGATGTATAGGGGTGGTGACACTATGTATTTTTAATCTGTCACCACCCGGACAAGTATTTGTTACTATTGTAACATTACAGTTTTGTAATGGCTCGCTGTACGTGTTGGGAAAACTGTAAGTATGGTGAGCAGTTGATTAAATAAATTAATAAATAAGTAAATAATGAATTGTTCATGATAACGATATATAAGCTTCTCACAAAAACATAAATGTTTAAGTATTTTTTAATATATTTATATCTTAATTTCAAGACATCATGTTTCCCTCCCGCTACGATCCCGGGTCCTTTAAGCGGGACGTGAAAAAGCATCTCATTAGGCCGCCATAGCGTGGGTCGCCATATTACACTGTCGTCATTCGCAGTAAGTATGGCGCCCACGGCTCTTGGATTCTATTCATGTTTTCCACCAGGCAGAATAGAGTCTCTTTGGTAGGTTGTAAATAAAAAAAAAAGTACTATAGTAGGCTGAAACCTTCCCAAAGAAGAGGACTGTGTCCAGTAGTGAACTACTAAAGGTAATGATGATCATGAATATTCTAGTATAACCCTTGCACAGACACCACCTAGTTTGTATTTAGATTGTTATTGACCATTTAGGGTGCATAGGGTTCCCGCCAAAAACTTAAGGCCTCAAGCCAACGTCACGTGCAATAGATGCATCTATTGATCATCGGACGAGTCTCTTGCTAATAAAACGGCAATAGACTCGCCACTTATTACGTGGGATCAACACACTGCCGAAATTGAGTGTTTAATACGCCTCTGCCTACCACTCCGGGGATTTTATGTATATAAATGTCTACTTCAAATTTTATATAGAACTTGCTTAGAGTTATCGAAGTCATACATAAACGGCCTCCGTTTATTAATACATACGAATTATAAACCCAACTTGAAGAGTAGAACCTGTAGATTTGTCTTTGATACTTACTCTCTTCATCTGAGGCATATAAATTAATATTCCATAGCTAATATAACAAATAAATCTATGAAATGTTTATACGAAACGTCTTCAAGCTTGATGAAGTGCCAACCTGACCTCTTTCGGTCCATACCACCGCGTGTTACACACCAAAAGTAGTCTATTTTTGTAACCCTAAATATAGAAGGTATTTTTAGACGACCTTGGGTTCGGAGAGTAAGTCTGAAACACGATGCAAAGTGTCATGGGTTCGTTTCAAGGCAGTTCGTGCATTACACAAGTATGCTATTTGTCAATTTGCGTCACAGTGAGGTGATTGAGGAAATGTATATCAAGCGGACGGGTAGTTAGAAAGTCGTAAATAATATTATTTTCTATTAAATTTAAAGCGAAAAGAATGTTTTAAAATATGTAATAGAGAGTAAAGAGCATATACGCCTTCAGAGACGGTTGCGGCGGGTTTCAAACTCAATCTGTGCATAAAATATATGCAGTAATAAGTCAATTTACATTGGATTTCAAGATTCAGGGGCCGGTTGGACCTCTCACAGAAAACCAACCCAAAGCGACAGCATCCGTGTCGTGTTTCGTTAGTGAGTGCGAGACCGGAGGCCCATTGATGCAGGGGTGACAATTATCGTCGTGTGTGAGCCTTACACTGCCACGACAACTGTCATACCTTTGACGTCCTCAACCGGGGTGTGAGAAGCATTTCACTAGGCCGCCAGTGTAGGTCATCATAGTGCGTTATCTGCAGTCGCAATGAGTATGGTGACCACAACACTTGGATTCTATTCATACTTTCTATTAGGTAGAGTAGAGTCACTTTGGCAGGTTATTATTATTAAAAAAAAATTAATTGATTTTTGTTTGAAAGGCATTTTATAGTGTATTCTTAATAATTGTATAAGAAAATCTGTTATGCCGGTTTAAGAACTTCAGCTCTATATTGAAGGAAGTTTAAAAGTTTAAATAGTTTTAATTAATAATTATTTAGATAAATCAAACAAACTTCCACCTCCATACATGGAGGCAAACATTTACTATCTACCCTTAACAATAATGTAAACACGAATGAATTTGAATATGAATCCTTTAAAAGAAATTAAAATGTACAAATCGTCCCCTAGTTTCACCTTATCATTGCGTAAGTAAATAAATTCAAACTATGTGATAGAGCCAATTAAAAATATTTATATAAAAATCGAGTAATCGCATTATTTAATTCACACCCTACTAAGATTGAGACACAAAAATTGCAGTAACTTCTTCAACAGAACAAATCCGTCGCCATCTTTCCACACCCACACGTTTAAACGAAAACGAAAATTTAATAAAATAATAATATAACATAATAAACGAAAGTTTAATAACTACTCTTTGGTTTGATTTTAATTGCGTTCGCTTAGATTCGATATTTAAACATTATCATTTTTCGAAATTCAACGGTTATTAATGTCATTATAAGATTTAAAATTTGAATTGAGTTCCATGAGAAAAGTTTTACGATGTATTTTGTTATTAAGAATGTCATAACGATAGAGTTGGATTCTAAATAGGTTTGTAGGTTTAAGGATTAATGTAATTTTAATGAAACTGTTCGTGAAACACTTGCGATGATTGTTTGGACTCTATTCTGCCTGATGGAAAGCATGAATAGAATCCAAGAGTGATGGTCGCCGTACTCACTGCGAATGGAGACAGTGCAGTAAGTACATACAAATAGATACATCTCTTTCAAGGTTTTTAAAAAAGATTGACCTAATATTAGTAATATTGTGTGTGTTATGCCAAGTATTAAATAGATCAAATAATTGAAAAGATTTCTACAATTGGCGCCATAACCACAATAAGCGATACCTTACAAAATGACATTTATTTAACAAAAAATCTGTTTCCACTCAAATAATAGAACCACACATTAAATTTTCTTAACTAAAAAAAACAGATGAGAAATATACAGAAGTCATTTCACTTCTTTACCATTTTCTTATTTGATATTTGCAGCCCTCAATATCGTTATAATCCCGTGATACCGGAATTATTTGTCTGTAATCCGGATACACCGGTATTAAAAATAAGAGCCGCGAACAGTTTCTCTAGTCACTATACATACTTATACAACATGATAGGAAATTTAATACCATTTAGGAGATAAAAAGTATACCATTTATCATATAGATATAATTATCTGCACATAATTAGAAAAATAAAATAACAAACATAGATTAGTTGTATAACGGGTCCTGATAAAAGTAGTTAAAAAGGTTACGATACCCTCTATTTTACGATGTTTCGAACGGGTTATGCTCGTGGCTACGGTACACTGTGAACTATGTGTATACGTAAAAATCGCGAAAGTCTAAAAAATATATAATAACCACATCAATTATTCTAGTTCATACCTTAAAGAATCGATTTACAATCGTTGAAACTCTACTTCTCTAGGCCTATGTCCAGCAGTGGACATCTTTTGGCTGAGATGATGATGAGATGAAAAGACACAAAGATAAAATTTAACGAAGACTGGCCAAGATCGGAATGGTTGTCGCTCTTTCAGCAGTGGACGACAATTGACTTTAGACTCCATTCGAAAAAGAGATTCAAAGTACTGGAATCTAGCAAGGATAAAATAACTATTCCATCTTCTATTTAATATAACAGGATACTAATAATGTTTCCAAAAGTCAATTCAACATAAGACTTTAAATTAAACTAGATGTTTAGAAGTAGAAGAAATTATGAGACATTAGTCATTTTACTTATTATAATTATTAATCGAGTACAAAGGAAGACGATCTCAATTAAACTATGTAATATATATTTATGTATATAAATTAATAAATAAAAACAAATAAATATTGCATGCAGTGTGAGCGTTTTTTTCAAAAAAAATTGCTGTGCTTAAATATAGAAACCAATTATCTCGAAATAGCTTTTCTTTGTTTAAAGACACACAGAGGTAGAATTGTCAGTAAATGACATTTTGTTCGTTTGAATGTTGATCTTTGACGTTTGACATAACGCAATCAAATAAAACGTTTTTAACTTTTAACCCACTTTTCCTATAAAAATCTAATTTAAACTATAATAATACATCAAAATATAACTTAAGTCACAAGGTTTGAATAAAACCACATAAGATTCGTTGTATTCTAAAACACTGTACATTTATATTCATTAAATATGTTATTCTTGTGATCACATAAAACACTGTTGATATTCTTCGTCATGCATAAACCATCAAACAAATAAGGTATATTCATATTCACGAAACATATTTTTCAGAAAGTGGTTAGGTAAATCCCGAACCGCCATAGATATATAATTTTACGACTCCAGGGAGTTAGAAGGAGAAAAATCCGCAAACACCCGCAGCCACGGACAAATAATTTAATAAAGATACCGCATCGCACTCATAGCATTATTTACCCGCACCACCTGGGCCCGAGGGGTCCATTCCAGAAACAAGCTCTCAAAAAATGGAGAAAAAAGCGATTAAAACATTATAATAACGTTAATAATTCAAGTTAAACATTTTACGATGTCGAAACTCCAAATAGCCGCCATGACACTTATTTTCCCGCGTACATATTTAATGGCGTCGACAGGTGTCAGATATGCGCAAGTTTGTTTAATTATTTCTAATGAATAGTTCTTTCAACCCACAAATACGTAGAGGGTGTGGGTTCTTAATTATGGAATCCAAAAAGGAATCTGAACATTCGAATGTACCTATCAATTACAAATACACGCACACAAACGCAGAAATTAATACGAACACATTACACACAATAGCAATGCGCATTCGTGATTGCTACAAGTTTGTAGGTACAACTTTCCCTTATTAATACGATCGATAAAATACTGTTTGGATATTTTTTAATTTGTAGTACTTACCCCAAGGTCGTCATAGTCACGATGGTGTACCAGAAGGCGGCCGGGATAGAAGTGAAGTTCGTATCCTGCTCGTTCTTCTCAGCGTAAAACATAACAGTCGCGAATATAATAATCGCCATAGCCAATGAAAAGACCAGGAAACCGAGTTCACTGGCACAAGACTTGAGTGTGTAACCCAAGATTCTCAACCCCTGAGAGTGCCTGGAGAATTTGAATATACGGAACACTCTGAATACTCTCAGAGTAACGAATGCTCCAGATACATCGTCATTGTCAGTGATACCTAGACCGATGTAGTAAGGTAAAATAGCCACTACGTCGATAATCGACATTACGGATCTGACAAACTTGCAGCGATCCGGCGCTGCGAAGAGTCGCAGTAAATATTCTGCTGTGAATATCATCACACACGCAGTGTCCAAGCAGAAGAACACGATTTTGTATCGCTCGCCGCACGGCAACGTGCCGGCGCGTCCAGGCCGGTGGCCACACGGCACCGTCTCCACAACGTTCGCCATCACCGACACGGCAATGAAGAACCCAGTAACATAATAGAACACAAGAGCTGCAGTCGAAGTGTGCGGGTTCTCGAACGCCCGCCACATTTTTTGTCTCAAATCTGTAAGCTGAGGTAGACTCTGGTCTCCAGCTTCACTTAATTTATCATCCATAAGTCGTTCTGCGTTCTCACGCTTTCTGTCCCTGTAGTCCTCATAACAACAGTCTCCTATCACGTCAGGAAGGATTCCAAAGAAAGCCAACTCCTCGTCGTATCCCGTCAAACATTCGTGCTTGGGATAATGCAATTTTCCAGTTCTGTAATAATTTAATATGTGTCGGAATATATCTGGATCTCTGTCGAAAAAGTACTCTCTGCTGTCCTCGTCGTAAAAGAATTCTCTCTCGGTAGATCCGAGGAGTGAGTCCGGGTATTTCTCTAGCGTGTTCCGCCATGTCTCGAATCGTCGTCCGGAGACGTTGATGAGGAGTTTCTCGTCCTCGGCACGGCGGCGGTCTTTCGGGACCGGTGGGGGTGGGAGTGGGTGCGTAGCGATAGGAACCCATCCTATGGCGGCTGCTCGGGCGAACGGCAGCCAAGCGGCGACGGACGCCATGGCGCGGGCGGCGTGAGCGGCACCGCCGCGACAACTGACGTCCCCCCTCGGGCCACTATTTCGGGCCGCCCAGATGAGCGCAGGGTTGCCACTCGCGATCTTTAATTATGAATATTTTATATTGTTTCGTATGATCTATTTTAGCGTGTGTTTAGTCTCGCATTGTCTTTGTTTACTTTGTTTGAATGCATCTAATGCATTGAAGTTTAATATTATACGGTAATCGTTTTGGTATGATATTAATAGAAATGTGGTGAAGTTGGATTTCAAATAAGTTTATAATGAACAAAATACTCATTTCAAATTTATAGTACATATGACAAAACAATGATTTACTGTGAAAAGGTGACAAATACATAAATTATTTTAGATCTAGAACTAAAGTAATCAGACTTGAAGCAATTCTATATTATATTTATACTGAACATTGCTAAAAAACGATATTAAACAACGGAATACCTACCAACAAATACACATTGTAATTTTGAAAAATTATGTGCTCCTTCGAAATTTGAGCAAAAGTATTACCCCAAAACTTGGTAAAATCTCCAACCGTTAGCCACTCTCTCCCGGGAGCATCACCAATGCGCTTGCGTGAACCGTGACGTCACTGCCTAATAAATTGATTTTCAGCTAGCCATCTCTTTCTTGTCTGCAACGCGACACATAATGCCGTCACGCTTACACACTTTGTAGCTCTGGTGACCTTATGTATATTTTTCAGTGGTCCGAAGAGTTTTGTCAAAGGCTTTTGTCTTCAGCACCTGAAAAGCTCTGAATTTAGCTGTGGGCTAGTTCTTTGACATGACATCTTAGAGGCGTGGCTGTCAGCCGTCGTGGGTCGCGGTTTAGAAAGCGATGGGTGGGTGGGAGATGTACGTCTGACCCCGTGAGCAGCAGGCTGTTGCAGTAGCCTATATTTTGTAACCTTCGCCTATTTTTAGTGTGTCCTTGGATATTTGACCAATAGACAAAATACACAAGTATTTAATTAAGGCAGTTATTGGTTTTATTACTTTTTGATAATGTTGCTAGCGTAAATATAATTTTCTATTCTATTCTTAAGACCTTTTTGGGATGAAAGATTACAGATTATATTCTTGATAATATATTTGCAAAACTCCTGTAATAAGTTCATGAATAAACAGGAGTTAAGCCTATGAAGTATCAACAAACAAATCGATTTTTAGTATTATATATTTATATATTGTGTTATATGTTGAAAACAGCAGCTGGTCAAAGACATACGTTTACGCAGACAAAATAAAATGTCGTACTTATTGCAACATGTTTGTTTTTAGGAATCGAACCCGCGATTGGCCTAGTAATTTTGAACGCTAACGTCTAACTACAACTCTATCATTGTATTACAATGTAATGCGTTTATGTCTTGATGGGCCTGGTGGTTAGCGGTTATTGGCCTTAACTGCAAAGCTGGAGGTCGTGGGTTAGATTCTCATCTAAGACTAATGTTTGTGTGGTAAGCATGATTTTTCCGTGTGGTGATGGATTAAGAATACGAAATTTCACCACCTCTACTTTCTGCTTATCCCATAGGTCTCGTGAGGGAGCATAATACGGTGCACAGTACCACTACAAAGAGTAAAACTTGAAACAGACTCTGTCTACATCTATGGTAGGCCAAAATCGCCTTGTTAAGGAGAGGCCACGATGACTGTCATGCCTTTTAAATTCCCAAGCGGGGCGTGAAAAAACATCCCACTAGGCCGCCATAGTATGTGTTACCACACTGCATTGTCTGCATTTGCAATGAGTATGGTGACCATAACTCTTTGGATTCTATTCATACTTTCCATCAGGCAGAGTAGAGTCACTTTGGCAGGCTCTTTATACAGAAAAAAAAATGCTACTTTAGAAATGCTATTATGTATATGCTTTAGAAACTTACAGCAAGAAATATTGAGTATATAAGAAGGTTAAAATTGTAGTCCGGAAAACGTGAGTGTTTAATATATACTCGTATATTTCTATCTTCATCTTTCAGGGATAAAAACTTAAGTGTATGTATAAATAAATAAATAATTCAGACATTTGACACACAACGCCATCTAGTTTCAAACTAAGCAGAGCTTGTGCTATGAAAACTAGACTGACTGATAGAATACTTATATAGTTTTTTTCTGTAAATATATACATATTATATATAGAAAACACTCAAACTTCGAAACAAATATTTATAGATCATACAAACATTTGGTCCGACTCGGGAATCGAACCCGAGACCTCAAGCACAGCAGTCGTATCCACTGCCGCTGCGCCACAGAGGCAGGCACCGAGTAGAATGTACTTGTGTATGTATGTAGTATGTAATTTCTGGTCTATTTGTATGTAAATTATAATATTTAACTTAACTGCGTGTATTCTCAGAAATGTTCGCTAATATTATTAATTTTTAAACACTTTTCGAATGTTTATTTTTTCGTTGATGTCGTAATATGTTTTTGGATCACGCTGTTGTCGAGTGGTGGGCTGCAGTAGACCGCGATGTTACATATCATTGTGACCAGTATTATTGACTGCACGATTGGCCTAGTGGTTTAAGCGGTCGCCACGCCGCTCTCCACTTCATTGAGTGTTGTGGGTTCTAATCCCACATGGGACAACATTTTGTGTGATCCGCAAATTGTTGTTCTGAGTCTGGGTGTTTTTTGTGAGACCTCTTCGTTGATATTCACATACGCTAACTGCACATATATATATTTGTGAAATAAAAATAATGTTTATTAAAAAGACAGCCTTATCGTCTACTTAAGATACTCTAAAACATGTAAGAATGAGACACTGGCATTTCCCCCTCTATTTTAGGGGTTTACAATACGACCCACATTTCTATAATACCTCATATTAAAGTTACTTTTGCGGGTCTAACCCACAAACCATTTTATCCTCAACATATTCTAGTCCCCGTATGTTATGGACTCGGAACAGCTCAATATAATCTCGACTCTGAGTGCATTGTGCAATAAAACTATGTAATAAAAACTACATTATAAGTAACATTGATTTAATAGCCTGCAATATAAGAATGGAACTTTTTCCTTATGTGACAATCTCGGTACATGGACACCTATAACTCGGGAGATACAAATGTATAAATTTGCTCCGTGCATCCGTGCTGTCTGGTTTCGTTAGTGAGTGTGACACCGGAGGCGATAGCAGGGGTGACAGCTATCGTGGTAACAGTATGAGCCTTACACTGCCACGATGACTGTCATGATTTCTTCGTCCCCAAGCGGGTAGTAAAAAAACCGCCATAGTGTTGGCCCCCATACCGTATTGTTTGCATTTGCAATAAGTAAGGTGCACTTTTAGCAACAACTTTTGGATTCTATTCATGCTTTCCATCAGGCAGAGTAGAGTCACTTTGGTAAGTTCTTAATATAGAAAAAAAAGACATTATATATAAATATTATATTTATACAGTATGAATACCAGAATATATGGTATGTTGTCTATAGACAATATAGTTCTGCTGATTCATTCAGAAGGCAATCATGAAGTTTTTTAAATATATTTTTTTATGGACAACCTCCAAAATTAGGGACGAGGATTAGGTCTTCTGTAACCTCATATACTCAATTAAAAACACCAAAACTTAACACTTTTTGCGCTGAAATAAAAATTAAGAGACGAATTTATGGTTTCTAACATTATAAAGTTGAAAAGTTTGGTTTATTTTAACGCGCTAATCTCAGGAACTACTGATTCGAATTTAATGATCTTTTGGTTATTAGAAAGGCTATATAGTGAAGATGGACTATATGACATGGCGACGCTACCAATAGGTGCCAAGCACCAATAAAAATATTGTCAAAACCAGAAGAAATTATTTCTTTTAGACGCAGTCAAAGGTGCATGGGTTATCCAGTGTTGTCTTAAAATGAGTTACATAAACCTAAATAGTGTATATAAAATTAAAAGATATATTAAAACGACTACATAAAACTAAAGTTAGGTCATTGTCGGGCCTATTGGTCTAGTGGTTAGTTGTTCTGACTGCTACGTCGGAGGTCGTGGGTTCAATTCCCACCCGGGACAAATGTTTATGTGACGAGCAAGGTTACTCGTTTGACGTCTAATTTATCTATAATATGTATGTATTTAGAAATATTAAGTGTTTATCAGCAATCTGGTTAACGTAACGTAACGTAGTAGGCTCTGCCGTAGGCATCTCACACACGGCTGTCTGCATCTCAGACAGCCGTGTGTGTGATGTGTGTGATTAATTAAAAAAAAAAAGTGTTCTGTATATTTCGACCTGTCATGTCACAATGACAGCTCAAGTTGCACTTGACAATAAAATCAAACATACAAAATCGATCAAAATTCAACCGTAAGGCGATCTCAAATATACGTAAATAAATCAATTTATGTCTCTTTTTTACAAATTCTAAGTTTTAGTTTAAATCCTATTAAAGACAGTGGACCCTGGCTTACCTAACCGACACCTTAACTTTGTGACTTAAGAGGATCCGCAATAAAGTATTTTGTGGTTAAATCTTCACTCAATTGGCTCTTGAGACGATCTTAAATCACTCTTCAAAACAGCTTTAGAATTTTTGCTACGTGCGTACATTATTGAACTGCCTCGGTGGGGCAGCGGTAATGAATGCGACTGCTATGCTTGAGGTCTCGGGTTCGATTCCCGGGTCGCATCAAATGTTTGTATGATCTGCAAATATTTGTTTCGAAGTTTGGGTGTTTTCCATGTATAATATGTATGTATTTACAAAAATAAAGTATATATTAAGTATTCTATCAGTCAGTCTAGTTATCACAGCACAACAAGCTCTGCTTAGTTTGAAACTAGACAATGTTGGTGTTAAATATCCGAAAAATATTTAACTCATCCGTTGGTCCAGTAGTTCTTCGTCCTGATAAGTCAAGCAGAGATCGTGGGTTCAATTCCACGCAAACTTTGGTTATTGACAAAATTGTTTGATGTGCACAATCATTTGTTTCTTGTGATGATTCCTAGGCGATCTCGGCCACGGTAGTAAGTTTCAACAGAGATCTACGTAAGAGATATTATAGTGAACTAGTGTGTGCACAAACACAGGTGCATTCTCTGTTCCTTCATTATCACAATCCGTTGGGACAGTCATCGGAGACGACTGGAGGGAGGTCAGGTTCAGGACTGACAGTTTTATGTGCCCAGGCATGGGGATTAAGAGCCAAACTACCAAACTTCGGATTGTTATTAAAAAAAAAACTCAAATTTTTTTGATCCAACTCAGGAATCGAACCCGAATCCTCTTGATCGACAGTTGCATACCCTAACTGCTAGATCAACGAGGTAGTTCTTTCTATGTAAAGTAGTAATGTATCTATTTATAAATATATAAGTATGCTCATGTATACTAGTAAGTTTGATTACTGTTTGTATTTGTAAGTTTGGGATATGAGGCTCATGTGTGATGTTCAGGGGAGGCCTTTGAGGTTGGTGAGCAGGGCAACCGCCTGGAACCTCGCTCATGCAGAGGCCTCGCACACTCGAGCAACAACGGTGACTTCCCATGTTTCATTTCACTAGTTATTGTGACAGGTTTTCAGTGTCGACTTACAATACAATATTTATTTGACGCGAAAACTTCCCATTTCCACAAAGGCAAGGGCCTCGCAATGAAATACCTGATCGGGGCCTCGCAATGATTACACGCCCGGGACCTCCTAATAGCTGAGGCCGCTCATAGTGGTGTTATTTAACGTACCTTAGATTAGTAACGGCTCAATTGATTCTAGGCCCAGTTAGTTTCATTTAAATATTTGGTTCAGTATTCGACCGTATTGGCTTGTATCCAGCAGATCTTCGAGATGATGATATATACCTATATGTCTGCTGATACCATAGTAACAGTTACTAAATCGTAAATAATTGTTTTGTGGGTACTTTTTTAAGAATTATGTACTTTTTTCAGTACCTATTAATCTCCCTATTCACTCTAAAAGTTCGCTGGAAGAAAACTCAGGTTTAGATGAGGTTTGTCTCTATGCATGTAATTTTCTTACCACGAAATTTTTTCTATTTGTATACGATAAAGAATAAATGAAATAAAATGAAAATAATTGTAGACATTTTAGTCAAGTATGGGTAAATCAGCATAACCCTGGCGATACTTGTAAATCAAGAGTCACAAGAACGTTGCTGCTTTTTTTCTCCTCCCATAATCAAGAGAGTGGCGGATTTTTGGCTCTAACACTCGGTAAAAAACTACTAGAGAATTTTCTATAAACACTCAGGTCTGTTTCTAATAAAAAAATAGACAGAGGCAAGACCTTAATAAAGACTGTCTCGGTGGTGCAGCCGTAGCCAATGTGAGTGCTATGTGAGGTCTGTGGTTCGATTGCGGGGTCCGACCAAATGTTTGTATGATATGCAAATATTTGTTCAGAAGTTTGAGTATTTTCTTTGTATAATATGCATGTATTTACAAAAAAGTATATAAGTATTCTATCAGTCAGTCTAGTGAACATAGTACAAGCTCTACTTAGTTAGAAACTAGTTGGCATTGTGTGTCAGATGTCCGAAATATTTATTTATTTAGGATTCACATTCGCCCACTTCTACACATTCACTACAGTTACTTACCGCTCAATAGAACACATTATGTATTGCATATTATATTTGTGACGACTTCCACATACAGCGCAAAGCAAAATACATACTACAGCGCCATCTAGCGAACGCACATCGAACTACAGACTAATAAACTACGGAGCAACTACTAATCCTGAATCACAATATAGAAATTCTCGTGGTGATTAGCATATGTGTAATATCCCAACATCAATCACTGGGTCGTGGCTCAGGCATGATCACTTCATCTGGTCGAAGAATCCCCTCTTTGTGTCGAATAGACATGATTCACGTTCCCTTCACGTATCCTGCCACTGACTGTACTAATACGTAAAAACTAATTTTAAGCACAGGAAAGTCAAGAACTGAACACAACTTCTGGAATAGATACATGAGTTTCCTACTTCTGCTGGTAGATACTTTGATATGTTTCTTCCAAGAAAGATAATTGTCCATCCAGACTTCAAGATATTTGATTCTTGTTCACAGTCGATTCGCAAACTATTGTAGATGGGTTTTCTTATACAATAAGGCTTATGCCACCAGGATAAAAGAGGGCGGAGAAAATGAAACGGAGTTTGGTTAAAACGTGAGGCACTTGGTTTTGTCTGCGTTTAATGTTAGTCAGTTTTGCGAAAGCCAGCTAGTTACTATAGCCAAAGTTACCTCAGCATGAGTTTGAGTGTCATTCTAATTTCCTCCATCCAACAAGCAGAACAGTAAATACTTCAGACAAATATTTCAGACATTTGGCACACAACGTCATCTAGTTTCAAACTAATCAGAGCTTGTGCTATGATAACTAGACTGACTGATAGAATATTTATATACTTTTTTTGTAAATACATACATATTATGCATAGAAAACACCCAAACTTCGAAATAAATATTTGCAGATCATACAAACATTTGGTCCGACCCGGGAATCGAACCCGAGACCTCAAACACAGCAGTGGCATTCACTATCGCTGCGACACCGAGGACAGTGTCGTCTATGTACATAATTATTTTGTAATTTATATACCGAATTTCCAAAGATCATCAATTTATATTTGAAACAGAGTACAGGTCTTAGAACACATCCAGGGTATCCAAAAAAGCAAAAGGTTCACGCTTACTAATGACACTACTTGCCCTAACATACTGAAAACGATTTTCAAAATATTTACTAAAAAGGCATGCTTATTTGGGTGGATTAGGGGTTGGCAGCAATGACTCGAGCACATATCTGTGGCACGAACTCGTTGTTGCCTGACAGTCTAAGCTCTGTCTCAACTAGGTTTTTGTTCAATTTATACTTCCGAAGTGTCTTCTTTTCCAACACCTTTTCTCTGGTTTTCTTGCAATCTGTGGGAATGACTCCATAAAAAGGAACTGAAGGTTATAAAAAGAAGTTAAAGATACGTACGCTATTTTATTTAACCAATATATGCGGTGTTAAAGTTGCCCGATAGACGGTAGATGAGCGCGATCGCTCATAGTTCCGGCACGTCTGTACATCTCTGACAATGATTGTACCCGAATCGAAATGATCTAATCTATAAAGTATATACATTGCGTATTTAAATTTGAGTACTAACTATATTATTACCACGAGGGCACTCAACGAACTGCATTTCTGCGGCAATATTTCGTTACATTTTGCATGTAAATATTTGATAAAGTCACTGTTTACACTTGGTTGCTATAGTGATGTAACTAAACTATTAAAATTTTATATAATTCTCCTTTTTGCTTGGAAAGAGGGTCTCGCAAAATGTTTAAGCGTATCTTGCTTACATAAAATTTAGGTCTTGCGCCGCCACTGGATATGGCAGACGTTAAAAACTATGTAAACCAGTATGAACCAATTATTCCTTCGCTTTTCAGTGACTGAGTAAGGTTATTGGGACTGAATTTCAGGTTTCTATGAGCAGTGGTATTATACCCACTGGTAGTTTAGCCCCTAATTTCATAGGTAGTAGAGCCACGCTGATTTCAGCACGAGCGGACCGGCTCGACCGGGGCAGTACTACCCTCCCACAAAAGACCAACCTAAAGCGTCAGCACCCGTGATGTCGCGTTTCGTTGGTGAGTGCGAGACCGGAGGCCCATTGATGCGGGGGTAACAGTTATCGTGGTAACTGTGTGAACCTTACACTGCCATGACGACTGTCATGCCTTTTACGTCCCCAAGCGGGGCGTGAAAAAGCATTTTACTAGGCCGCCATCGTGTGGGTCACCATACTGCATTGTCTGCATTCCCAATGAGTAGAGTGACCACAACTCTATGGATTCTATTCATGCTTGCCACAGATTGCGAGAAAGAGACAAACAAGATGTTAAACGTCTTAACTGTAAAAAATATGTTTTCTAAAGGGGACTACGATTAAAAATAATACAAAGGTAGTTATGTAAAATGTACATATAATCTTACATGTAATCACGAACTATGTACATCAGAAAGCGCACTATATATAACTATACGTACACAAAAATATTTTTTTTGCATATATCCCATCGTGTCAATGCGTCAATAAAATTAAAGCGTTATAATTCTGACAGTAACGAAATAAATAGTTTCAAACGTCAGTGATATTAGTTTTTGACTTGTGCGCAATTTTTTCACTATCTTTCTTTGGGGCACTTGTACACGTAAGCCTTGGAATTTAAATAGTGTCGCGTAAGATATTTGTTATGCAAAGGATAGTAAAATAAAATAGAATAACAATACCTTTAATATATTTTTTCCTTTAGGCATTTACGTAAACGATCTTCACTTGATATAAATAATATAATAATAATAGTTAGTAGCATATTTTAATATTTTTGTTATTATGTGATAATTGAACAGAGAATTTCAAACAATTAAAAGTGAATTCAGAATTGCAATTTATATTTTCTCACCTGTTTTTCTATCCTATAAATGTATAAAAATGATTTAAAATGATGTACAATCTAAATACTGTGGCGTAGTATGTATGACTCTGTATTTTATTTTAAGTATTTTTAAAGACGTTGTACCTTCTATATGTTAAAACTGCGAGACGAAAACGTGTACAAGGCCCACTAAAACGTATTAATCTTTTACAGCATTCGTTATTTTCTTACTCCAAAACATAGTGTGACATGTATGCGCATCTAAAATTTTATTAAAATCGTCATGACTGAATATATGTAACGACTTACAATGGCTGCCTAGCATGCCCTTCTCGTGCATCTTACACAGTATAACTTATTAAGTCAGTAGGATAACTGACAATAACGGATATTCTAATGTATATCGTTTTCAGAGGCAAAATTTATTCACGTTTTTCTTAGCTGTTTAAACAATATATATATATATCTATATATTAAAATGAACATTATTTCTTATCTCATGACAAAGAGAAGATTATTTATTTTACAGTTTTAGGGATGAAAAAAACTAACAATTTCTTATGAATTTTTCAAAAATGGGCACGTTGTCATGGCTTTTACGTTCCCAGGCGGAGCGTGAAAAAGCATCTCACTATGCCGCCATAGTGTGGGTCACAATACTGCATTGTCTGCATTCACAATGAGTATGGTGACCACAACTCTTTGCTTCTATTCATGCTTCCTATCAGGCAGAGTAAAATCACTTTGGCAGGCCTTTAAAGAAACTACAGATTGTATTGTCTTTCATAGCCCTTCACATGTATTTTACAAACACAATTCAGTTTTTTATTGAAATATATAAAAAATACTTTCCATGCAATATAAAATGATAGGGTTAATTTGTAGACAGTAATTGTAATCAAATATACATATATTATCAAATCTTCACATGTTTTTATGAAGCTGCTGCGAGCTTAATGCCGCTGTTGCACTTAAAAACCAGTTGAATAATATATATCGTTACTATTGTTGCCAATTTGAATATAACTGGAATACGTTATTCATTTACACATGCTTGATTTTTTATTTGATAAAAAGTTGATGTTGTTGATTATTTTGCTTACATTATTTCTATTTTATAAATAACACGACAAATTTGTGTATAAAAATTGAAGCATCCGTTTGTCACGAGTGTTGGAATGTTAATTTAATTCTTTCATGGAATGTATCGATTATTTTTAATAGAACTTAATTAACTAAAGCCAAATTCAAACAATTAAAGACCACTTAACTTCGGTTAATATCAGTCCCACTATTACACATTTTTCAGAAACCAATCATTGTTGTTTAAAGTAAGTTAAACAGCTTACCAATTAAATATTTAGAAGCTATGAGAGCTGTGTCATTTATTATGTACACACGGAAATTAATATGCGCATTTTAAAATTATAAGTAGTTGACTCAATGACTTGATCAAAACGTCAGATTCAAACATATATTATCATCTTAATTCCCATGTATATAGGTAATTTGAAATTATTCCTTCACAAATAAGGTCTTCATACAATATGACTGTGTTAAGATTCACATACAAGAACATTTGGTTCTATAAAAATTACTCTAGACGTACAAGTTAATAACAATAACTGCAGTACATTCTTCAGCTCAACAGAATTGAGAAAGAAACAAAATCACTCTGAATAATTTGTCTTTCACAAAAAATATCGTATCAGTACCGATAACTAATAACGAATGATATCAATACGTTATCGGTACAAATATTTTAACTGTCAAACATCTACACTTTGTTGCACTTATAATTTACAACTTCTTGTGAGTGCATTATTTTACACTTTGCTAACTAACCTGCAGATAATTAGTCATCTGTAGTATTTATACACTACAAATGGAAAGGTGGCTTCTGATATGAAATGTTTAACTTTAAATTCTGAACTAAATACACAAGTCAACACTACTTGTTATTTTTTACAATATAAATGTCTGATACACGAGAGACTTAGTTGACAAACCAAAGCACAACAGCATTTGTTTTATACAATGCTATGTTTTTAATATTCAAGAATGTTAAAATCAAGAAAAAGACCTGATGCAAGCATGCCACTGTCAAATGTATAAAGCAAAACTGGACTGTTGCAGCAACAATACGAATAAATTGCACATAAATACTCTTTGGTTAATGATATAAATCATACGACTAGCAATCAGTTATAAAAATAAATAAATAAATAAACTATCCTTAAGATAACTTAAACATCTACTCTTGAACTAGATGTTATTTTTTATTAAAACAACTTATTAGGTTTCGATTGCATTGCAAGATTCTATGATATTTTAATGTTTTTATCGTACGCATAAGATTTTGTCTACAGACTTATTTAGTATTCATCTTATTTTAATACTGCATCAGTGATTGCGATTACTCTTACGATTGGAACCAGCTTCTCTTTACTCACGTTATCCATGACTGTGAATATTCCCGTTAAAGTAAAACTCTCAATAGCCTAAACAAACAGTTTTTCTCTGCTTCTGAAAATTATAGAACCTTCTCGATCAATGCAACACGAACCTATAAAAGCAACTCGAGCTTTTTTTTTGCTATATTTTGCACAAATCAGACTAGACTTATAATAAAGCGAACCCCTTAAATAAATACATTTTATATCTAAATTATAACTAGTTAATATCACGTACAAATTTGCTTTTAAGTTCATCAGCCGTTACTAAAACAATATGGAATGACTATATTATGTTAACTAGGTAACGAAACATCACATGATTATTTTAAAACGATAAGATGGCATTACGTTACGAACATAGTGCTTTATATAAGTACGTGATTGAAAAATAATTTGAAAATCTAATTGTTTTTCAATAATGTACTTAAATTGTTTTTCAATGACATATTTAACTACGTTATTAAAAACAATTGGATTTTGATAATAACGAAATAATTTGGTATCTCATGGCTATTACTATTTGAAAATATGTTTTGTAACAGAATGAATCTCTAACGAATTCAGCTAATACTGGTCATAAAGTATAATTTAATCTAAACTAAAAACAAATTATGTTAAAAAAATCAACCGTGTATAAAAATTTTGAAAACAATTTTCTTAGAAAACTATTGTTGTGAAAACAGAGAATCAAACAAAAAAACTAAATCTCTCTCTCTATCTTTCCATAAAATGACAATAATTATGCTTTATGTATGTATATGAATTGAATTCGCTAGAGTTCAACTAATCCGTGCTTTATAAATTAAATATAACTATTTCATTTACATAGTATTTTAAATTTCATGTGATGTATTCGCAAAAATAATATATAATGACGATCCGATTTGATCGGATATTTTTGCTAATTTAAAAACATCCGAAGTGTCATTTTGTTTATAATTACCTAATTTATCAATTACGTTTGGATCAGGCGTCACACCACTAACTTCAAAATAAATTGATCTATTTAGATTAAAAATATTATATGTGTAAAAAAAAACAATATTATTGCACTGTAACTATCTATAGCAGTTATTCAAAAACGATTGATTCAGTTTTGATTGATAGTTCTGAATCAATCAGACTGCCGAATCCAAAGCAATTGTGATACACTAAAATACATATTGTCATTATAAAATAAAAACTAAAGGGTACTATTTAATTCACGTTTGACTAGTAATGTTTGATAAAGAGATCAATCTGGGATATAACATCGTATCTTTGTCAATAGCCATATCAACCTACACAAAACATATCATCTTAGATACGCATTTTATCGTTTATCCAAATACTGACTTCACTTATCGTAACAAATACAATTTTTACATCATCATTTTCATCTGAATCGATTCGACAATCGACTAATTACGTTTTATTAACATACCTATCGACAGATAACTTTATACCCCAGTGGCTAACAATTAAACGTTATCTAAACCAGCGTTGCACTAATCACGTAATTTAAACTGTACACATTTGTTACTCATACTTTCCATGGGCTCCAAATATAATTGAAAGATCTACACATACGTATCATCAACTTAAAGAATTACTTTAAATTTCAAAACAGTAAGATTTATAGAACGACAAAACTAATTCTTGCCATCACAATTCAACTTTCATTGAATTTTGATTCAACACTTTATTCATTATCAAAACTGAATGTTTCAAGATAATCGAACTATTGAGATTGTTATTAAGCAAAAAGTTTATATTAGAATTGTTCTCAAACAAACTTATGACTCCTGCATCGGGGTGGTCACTGAAATTGTACATTCAGAGCCCACAAGAACCGTTTCTCAGAGCACTAAAAGCTGCTGCTGAGGAATACGGCGTCACAACAGGTGGTCGTCGGTATCATCATGGTCTTCTTCAGATTCTGCTGAATCTAGACTTGGAACTCTATCGAGGTCGTGACCGTCACACTGTGTATCCAATTCTGTTGATGGTGCATCGTCATCTTTCCATTTGTCCATTGATCGTCTTCGGGCGTTCATAAAGAAATTACCTACTGTAGTCGGCTCTAAGCCGAGCTGTCTCGCTATTGTGACTTGCATTTCTTTTGATGGTCGTTTTGTTTCCTGAAATTGAAAGTAAAATATATTCAGTTGCGATGTCAGTGCTCACTAAATAATATAACTGGGGCAATTGTTTCAATTTTCAAATCTTTTGCATAAGAGTACTTTTACATCAAATAATAACATATGTATTCCTTTATGTCCAGAAAACTAAAGTCATAGTAATTTAATTCTTGATCTTATAGATTTCAATGCTATATTTAATCTGCATGATGTGGCCTGTAAAATCAAATGTACCACAGAAGATAAACCGCAATTATATATATAATATAACCAATAAAAGATAGAAATCCAAAAAGCTGAGAAATTTTAAGATAATAAGGTATAATCGTTAAGTCAGTATGACAGCAGTCAGTGTCGTAGGATGACATGCTGCTTCACACTGACAGTCGTGGATGCTCCACATCTTTGAAAAGGATTTCTGTCCGAAACGAAGTAAGTCAGATATCTTCGACATAGAGTCACGAGTATAATGATAAATCTCTATTAATATTAAATAAAATGTATTCTAATACTTGCACTAGATAATTTAAAATCTATATACTAATTATTATTATTCTAATACTGATACGAATATCAAATTACCTTAAAAATAGCCTGTAGAGTACGCCGCTGGAGGTCTGTGAAAACCAAACGCGGCTTCTTCGGGGAAGGCATGGTATCCGAAGTTAAATCCTCCTTGCGCTTGCAGCCTGCAAAGGCACAACCTACACTTGAAGTGTTTTCCATCATTCCTCCAATTGAATCTAAATTATAAATTAAACATTATAAAAAATGACATAGTATGGAGTGGGCCACGAATTAGTTAACATTTAAAAAAATCGTATAAAAAAACCATTTGATATATTATAAAAATTGTTTATTTACAAGAAAGCTAATTAGTTAGAATTTATTTTTTAAAAATTACATCGCCTAACTGACCACTATGACTCATTGCATGTGTGACAAGTAGCTACATCATGTTAAAACCATGTGTTACGATGGTAGCTAACAAATTCTAGTAGCATCGGTCTCAAAAACTGCCGTAATATATTTGCGCGGGATATTAGATTCAAATGTTAATGAATTCTTGGCCCACCTTATATTCAAGCATCAGTATATTGAAAACATCTCCTAAACTATGCTGTAGATTCTGACGTTATTGCCCCACTACCTAAAGAATTTTTCATGGCACTATTACGGTATGATATTAAACCTATTTAAATGATCATGTATATAGAAAAAGAACAATATATTGTAACCAATTTGCCAATAAAAGATATTAATATGGCTTACGTAAGCTAAGCGGATAAATCCTGATATTTCTAAATTACACCCATTCGAAGCCGGGACAGATCGTTATTTTCAAACAAAATATTATCTTTTCCAACTTTTCTAACTATATTTGATATTACTTAAATATTAAGCAATATTAGCAATATTAACTAATATGTATGTATTTACAAAAAAAAAATTATAAGAATTCTGTCAGTCAGTCTAGTTATCATAGCACAAGCTCTGCTTAGTTTGTAACTAGATGATGTTGTGTCAAATATCCAAAATATTTATGTATTTATTTATAATTTTAGTTCAAAATAATTTTTATACTCACTGCCTCTCTGAGGAATCTGGGCCGCTGTAACAAAATAAGAAAAATATCATCAGGCAAGTGAAAGAAATTAAGGTTTTGGCTAATGTGAAAATGAAATCTATCTCCGCTTGATTGCTTTCTATCAAGCTTTTCATCTAAACACAACAAACATGCTCTATACATATAATGACAACAAGGTTCTGCTTTTATATCGCTATTGTCTTCATGAAGATCAGAAAAAGAAATCATAAAATATTATCCAATGACAATAGTATCAATAAAAACATCACGATTGTTGAGAGGATATTAAAATAACTTCGTCTATTCAAAAATATCTATCTATACATGTAGTTAAAGATCATCTACAAATTGGCGCCCAACATGGGACTTTTACAGCTTATCGGGTTCGCTTAATTTTTGTTGGTTTTATTTCAATATTCAAAAATTATATTTGAACATGAAAATAAATTTGCTCATTATTCTACATTTGAAATAAAAACCTAAATTGGCTATTCATTTTATGTAAATTTAATTTATCTAAGAAAAATATACCGGCGTTGTTGCCTAAGTGAATGCAATGGCTACCTTTCAGTATTAAATGTACCATTGTTTTTTATTTCTGAATAAGGATTTAAAAAAATATTTGCATTGACAGTTTTATTGTATTATATTAGAGTAACTACGCCAACATATTTTAATGTAAACTATACACCAAACGTATTATATAAAAACGCATACCTGGCGACAATGTAAACAACATTAACAAAGGGTTCTGAAATCTCGCAGGCACCTAAAAAATCATATAATGAAAAACTATTGCAGCCCGGGCGCGGAGGAAAACAAAAAGGGAGGGATCAGGGCGCAGTAGCAGTCTAACATTCATCTTGGCCTCTTTAAGCTAACAAAATAACACTTACCTACAGCTAAAAATAATGTTTTAAAAACATTATCTAATAAACAATCATTAGACAGTATCGTTGCCACAGAAATAAAAAAGCAAGGATACTGCCTATTCATAAAAAAATAACATCTATGAGCAAAATCTCTATACATTTTACACATTTGACTGACAGAAAAAAAATCCATTCAGACATTATTCTCCCAATCTAAGTTGGCTTGTCACAAAGATGTCTGTGAATCAAAATAAAATTAGTGTTTCTGTAATGTATTATTAAAAAAATTCAGTCGTGACCTTTGCGACAAGCTTTTTACATGTTTATAATACCTATGAGAACCAAGTCCACTGCTACGCAGCCACGGGTAGGGTTAGGGAAGGTAACTATGGGGTGGCTTAAAATAAAATCCTGACTCATTGTATCATGGAAAAAAAACAATGAAATAACAAAGACATCATCCATATACACAAATTAAAAAAAAAACTGATTTACTTGAAACGTGTTTATGGTTTTACTTAATATAAACCTTATTTAAATATATTATGTGTTGCACCATACAACTGTTTGATTATATTTATTTTTATCAAACTTATTGAAATGTTAAACTTGTATGAAATTTGGCATTTTTGGCCTTTAAATTACATTTGAGCTGAGATAATGGACTGAATTCAAAATACAATAAAATGAGAAAAAATGTTAAAAATCAGAAACAATAAATAAGAAATCAAATAAGAAAACAGAAGATAATAGGAATCTGGTGGAACCCAGGAGCGAAATCCAAGATGAGGGAGGACTCACAAGCAAGAAACATCGCCTGCTGGTTCATAAGGTGCATCCCAGGAGGGCGTAGGCCCAGGGTACATTGAAGAGCTGGGAGGCGCGGGCGGGGCACTCTGGTAGTCCCTGGGCTGGCAGTAAGGCTGTTGTGGCATGTTGTTTACATTGTCGCCTTTTATCGTTTGATGTTGATTTGGCGTGTCTGGAAATTTAAGGTGATGTAAATTTCGTTTTAAATTATAAGCTTTAACTATTACAACGGCAACTTGTAAATAGAAAATTGATATAACGATTAAAAGTGAACTGTTCAATAATAAACAAAGAGTTTCTTGCGATACCTTATTTGATACATTTGCTTGTATGCTTAACTATGAAAAGCAAAAGGACGAAAAAGTAGTTGATATTTTAAGTAGATACTTTTCAAATCCTAACGCATTTTAGATATGCAAGAAGGATATTGTTTTTATTTTGCTACATTCTCTTGTCTTAATTACTGACCAGATCCTATTAAATTTTTGCATACATACTGTCAAGAAATCAGAAAAGAAAATCGGATAAAATTTACCAGAAACATGCTGCTGGTCATACATGCTGGTAAACAAGAAGATAATTGACAAAATCTTCACTAATATTGGTGCAGCTGCGTAGAAAAACTAGCAAATTCGCTTGTATTAGGTGTTCATCGACACATTAATGTATAATTCTACACAAAATGTCGTTTATATTAACTAAAAGTTGTCGATTTCAATGTTCGTATACATATTTTAAAAATCACGTAGTTTTGGTCTTCAAACCGAACAGTTTAAAATACGATCTGGAAAAAGCAGGTTTATTAAAATGATATCATGGTACCATATAATTATGAATAGTAGTGAGGTTCTTAAAAACGTATGCCTGAACCCGTATGAACACCGAAAGTACTGCGCCTCTTACAAATCTTATGTATTTCAATCAAAGAAAAATGTTTATAATGATAATACCTACATAGTATGACAGTTTTGCTCCAGTTTCTCTTTTAAATAGAAATATTAGTAACCTATATAGAGCTGTAACAAAATAATTTAGAGAATTTTTTTTACAAAAGCTTACTTGATCCACGATCATGGTTCAGAAAGCCAATTAAAAAAGACCACTTTTCTTTAGAGCAATTTATTAGCAAACATTGCTTTTTAAACATTCCTAAGAAAATATACTTATTTTGTAGTCTTAATAGAAACAGTTATAGTAATATAGAACAAATCACGTGGTAACAGTAGAAGTAAATTTGTTTGGTATTCGAGAGACTCGCGCCTCAGTATGACTTAAGAATTCAGAAAAAAACCCTAAATCAAGGATAATAATTGCCCATATTCAATTTTAGTAGGTTGTTATGAGAAATACATAAGAGAATCATCCTAATATTGTTACAAATGTATAAATGACCAAGAAACCCCCATATAGGTACATATAAATGCCGGCGGCGGGTGTCGGTCCCCCCCTCGGTGGATCGATAAAACGAGGTGGCCTGACGTCACACGGGGAAGGCGGGGTAAGGTGGTGAGGCAACATCGTGGCATCGCTTCGTTTGCGGTACTACTGTACTATTTAGGTACTTTTTCAAATAATTTCTTTCAGGATAACTCATGGAACTTCATAGTTTGAACATGGTGCTGTATTATTAAGGATAGATGTATATATTCCAAATTTACGAAAAGGTCTTTTACCCAGAAGTCGTAAAATTTATTGAGGACAACGTACTCGTACAATGAAAGCAATGGTGTTTTAACTAACTCAACTTGAATATGATCCCGTTTTAATTTTACCCCATGTAAAACGAAAATATTACATTTAGAGTGGTGTGTGGAAGTGCTGAAAACCATAATATTTAAACAAAGTGGTTCTAAACCATGTTAAAATGAAATATGCAACTGCAAAGACTTAGTGTGTTTAATCTGTCGTGTTAAAAGTCTATAGGAGAACGATTGTTTAAACAATCGTTCTCCTATAGACTTAAGTCAGCAAAAACTAGTTTACGTAAACTAAAGTAAAAACGCATTTAAAACGATAAGCACACCATCGTTAGGTGATCTATGTTACAATTAAAATTTGATTTTATAATGAAGTGCCTGATTCCCAGTGTATTATAAATGCGCTTACATTTTTTTCACATAACCTTAAAGCCAGGATTAAATCAAATGCAAAACGAAATAAATGGCTTTTACCGATAAAGAGTGCTGTGGCTTTCAGCTAATGTGTTAAAAGAGAAACCTATTTTAGACCATCCTACTTCAATTCGCGTACTGCTCTAATTAGCAAACGGCACAACGAAAAATAAGAGACTATGTGGGTACAAATTATCTATTTTCTACAGTTCTTCCTCGTAAAAAATCCTAAAGAGGGCTGAACAGGGATATGAGATTTGAATTATGGAAGTCTAATATCAAATCATCCATAGGAGAACCAGACTTCGACATTTATTGATGCAGGGGTGACAGTTATCGTGGTAACTCTATAAACCTTACTGACACAATGACTGTCATGCCTTTTACGTTCCCAAGCGGGGTGTGAAAAAGCATCTCACAAGGCCACCATAGTGTGGGTCACCATACTGCGTTGTCAGCATTTGCACAACTCTTGGATTCTATTCATGCTTTCCACCAGGCAGAGTAGAAAATACCAGCTCAACTGGAGTGATACGATCTTAAAGAAGGTTGCTTTGCACCTACTGCTGGATATAGGCATGTCCTTAGAACGCTGGACAGACGGTTGGTGTAAGGTTTGTTTCAAGTTTTTATTCTCTGTGCAGCAATGATGTCCATGCATGGTTTGCTTCCTTAGTCACCTCTAACGTCACCCATGGGGAGAATAGAGATAGTGACATTGTATTCTCAATCCGTCACTACTCGGAGAAAGCAAACTTTGGTAACGTAGTGAGTGAGCATGCCGAAGTCTGAAATCCATTAGTGGAAACTCTCGAAAATGGCAACGAAATTGTAACTCTTCAAGTTTAAGCATCCAAATGAGGCAATAGTCGCCTATTATAAAGTGACCCGTCAGGTGACTGAATAATACAAAAAAAAATATCATCATAATAGTTCACATAAATAATTTCGAATTTAAGGCACCACTTTACCTGAAACTGAAAAGATTCATCTTGAAAACTTAAATATCTCTGTAAGTTACCAAACTCAAATGACATGTTCTGAAAAACAATTGTAATCGCATAATACGTCATCAATATAAAGAAGTCGTTAACAGCATGACGTCATATATTTCCTCGTCGTCCCTTTCCCTGATAAGATATGGCTATGAATACGAATATTTTTCTCTATCGATACTTAGTTTATGGGGACGTTTTCCTATTTGGAAAGATGAAAAATATTCTTTCTTTCACGTTAATGGGTGACTGATCATTTTCAACCCATGTGTCCATCCAATGGAAAAAAAATCCCTCTCATACTAATTCGAAAACTGTGTATTTCCTATGCTCGGTTGGGTTAAAAAGAAGGTCAGTCGGCCATCCTTGGACTAACGACTATATAATAACCCTTCAGAGTTATTTGACGAAATGTAAAGCTATTTAAAGATAAAATAGTTATGATGATGTAGTCAAATGGGTGACTGAAATGAACATAATAAACCACAAGGTACCGAAAACCTAAGACTAGAAGATAGAAAAACAAACTCAGTGGCTTCTTTTCAATAATGCACTACCAAGTGTATACGCAATACGTTGGCAATTTAATTTGGAAACATACTTGCAGAAGTGTCAGCCGAAACATAAATGACTTTGAACGGTGCGAGGACTTAGGGGTGTGAAAGACAAGAGTAAGTTCATATTTATGTATAGACACAAGAATTACATTACTGGTCACAATCAATCAGTCATTGGTTTCGATTCCCGCTCATATCATGGGCGTTGCTATGTACAAAATGTGTGTGTTTACAAGAAATACATACAAATAGGTAGGAGAGCCACGCTGATTTCAGCACGAACGGGCGGCTCGACCGGAGCAGTACTACCCTCCCACAGAAGACCAACCTAAAGCGATAGCATCTGTGATATCGTATTTCGTTGGTGAGTGCGAGACCGGAGGCCCATTGATGCAGAGGTGACAGTTATCGTGGTAACTGGCTGGCACGATAGCTGTCATGCTTTTACTTCCCCAAGCGGGCGTGAAAAAGCATCTCACTAGGCCCCCATAGTGTAGGTCACCATTCTGCATTGTCTGCATTTACAATGAGTATGGTGACCATACCTTTGGATTCTATTCATACTTTCCACCAGGCAGAATAGCGTCACTTTGGCAGGCTCTTAATATAGACAAAAAAAATACAAATGTATTCATATCAGACGCCTAGTATCCATAATAAAAGCTCTGCGCGGTTTGAGACTAGATAACGTTTGTGCGAATGTCGTGGAATATTATTATTATTCTGTTCACCAAAATATCAGACAATCGATAAGTGTGGTATACGTGTTTATTTTTATTTTTTTCGGTGCCTATCAAAGTGATACTGCTGAGCTTGATGGAAAGCATGAACAGATTCCGAGAGTGGTCTCCACACTCATTGCGAACGCAGACAATGTCGTATGGTAACCCACACTATGGCGGTCTAGATATGTACACGTGTATAGGTATTTATAATTTGATCACAATAATTCAGGTTTCGCATTTTTAGTCAAATATCATATATCTCGAAGGTAGATACAATGTAATATTTCTCATTTAGAAAAAAGAATTCTTTGAATATTTTATACGAGTATTCTATATTTTAATGTTGTAAGATGGCGATGGTAAGTGACTACCATCGCCCATGGACACCGGCATCATCCTCAACAGCCTATCACAGTCTGCTGCTGAATATAGGCCTCTCTAATTGTAAGAAATCGATCTGCTACTCCAGCAATACAAATGCAAGCAAAATGAAGGCTTTTCATGTTGCCGTTACTGGTAGGTAATAGAGATTTTGGTAACAGATGACAACGAAATGGACGAAGTAATTTTGGACAAGGAATTTTATTTTTTATTACCTGTATTTTTATACTTGACATGCTAGTTTATAATATAACAAATATAAAAAACCTGACATGTACATCGTAAGTTCTGCATACACCAGTGACACCGGGCACAGAGATTAAATTTGAACTCTATTTGTGTCAATGCTAATCCTGCACCAAATCTTTTTTTCTTTTAAAAAAGACAACGCCTGAATTAGGAATAAATCCTGTGTCGCAGGGGGCCTTTACCTACATAAAAGAAACGGACACAACGAACACACAGACTCAGAACAACAGTTTTTGGATTACACAAAGTGTTGTCCCATGTAGGATTTGAACCCATAACACTCAGCGAAGTGGGGAGCGGCGTGGCGACCACTAGGCCAACCTTGCAGTCAAAAATTTAAAAATTTAATGAAAATAATTTAAAATAGTTACTGTATATACGTATATACTGTGTATGTATTGTATGTCCGTGTGGTAACGAATTAAGAATACGGAGTCTCACCACGCTTATTCATTCAATGGATGTCGTAGAAGGCGGCTAAGGGAAAAAATATGCAAGACAAAATTACTGCAAAGAGAGGAAAACTTGAAATAAATCCTATTCAAACCCATCTGGTACCCAGCGTACTTCTTCTTCTTCTTTTTCTCAGCCAAAAGCCGTCCACTGCTGGACATAGGCCTCCACAACAGCCGGTCCCGTGTCGCCCGCATCCAGCAATAACCCACGACCTTCATCAGGTCGTCAGACCACCTTGTGGTCTACCAACGCGGCGTTTCTCAATACGCGGTCGCCACTCTAGAACTTTATGGCCCCATCGGCCATCGTTTCTGCGTGTAATGTGCCCCGCCTACTGCCACTTAAGTTACACCCATCATACAACAGGCCAAAATCTCCTTGTTTAGCAATACCTATATTCTGCAAAAGTTCAGTGGACTGCAAAAGGTTGTTAATGCCACGATTGTATTGAAATTTACAGTTATAATAGTCAAAATGTACATATATAACACAAACATAACATATATTTAGGACTTTTTGAATTTGTAATGTCTACTGTGTCCCGTATTTTATCGTAATTATAGTGGTAACCCTATCTAGTGACGTAAAGTATCGACCGCAGCATGAGCCGACAAATCGATATAGCAGCTGATATAATCGATTATTATTCACATTTTATTTACACAGTCAAAAATATTATCTTTCTAAAAGTATCACCGATTTCATTGTGCCGATGTTATAATGATTGTAATAAACAATATTATTACGAGATCAGGGATTCGATTACGTAACACACAAACACGCGTTTACGCTCAACTTGATGATTGAAAAAATATACCTATACTTTATAATAACAACCTCAAATAGACCACAACAAGACATAAACCTCTCCTTTGATAGGGCAATTTAGCATAGGAGTACTGTACCACGCTGGCTGGACGAGTTTTTAGAGGGTTTGTTTCAAGGTTTCCTTCTATTGTAGTGCTGTTGCCCTACGAAATTTACTTCCTTAGTGGTCTAGCACGATGAGATAAATGGATAGAGTGATACTCCGAGTTCGTACTCGGTCACCACACGAGTAATAGTTCAAGTTCTGCTTAAGTTGATTCTAGAAGACGATTCCTATGTCCATGAAAGAAATCAAAAACCACGGCTATAACAATCAATTTGAGTATTTGACATTGACCTACTGGAATATGGAGACTCAAGACCTATTTGTATACGTCATATCTTTTTCATAGCTTTCGCTTTTCATCTAACTTTCCTTTCAATATACTTCAAGCTTTCCCATTCAATCTCTAGTGTGCCTAGTTGACAGTAATAGCTTTAAACCCTGGCACTAATATTATTAGCGATCAATACACTTCTGCCTTTCCCTTTCGTGACCGTCGTGAGTATGTACACACAAATTAAAATCTCCGTGTAATAGTGCCTCACTCGTCGGAGTCGTCGGCACTACGTCGCGTCCCTATCTAGTGACGTACTCTATCGACCGCGCAGTGACCCGCCGCATCGAGCGGAGAATCGATAAAGCAGCTGACGTCTTGTTTGTAAACCCTATGCGTTTTTTACCGATATACCGTCCGTGAACATTTGAATAATAGTGAGCACCACGCGGATAGAGGTGGGCTGAATTGTGTGGTTTTTGCGAATACCGTTTTTATGCAACGTGTGGTCATAGTATAAGAATGTGTTGGAGTATTTACTCGTATAAGATCTGTTGGCCTAATGGTTAGTAATCCTGACAGTCAGGTGTCATGGGGTCACCCAATACAAAAAATTGTGTGATAAGCACAATCATTTGTTCTGTGTCTGGGTGTAATTTATCTATAATGTGTATGTATTTCAAAATTTATAAGTGGATATGCTTATTAACATTTTGATGACGATGATGCACTCTGCCCAGTTTAGGATCGCTTGGCCGTGGGTAAGATATCTTAGATTTTATATGCACATTTCCTGACAAAGTGTTTTGACCGACTACAAAAAAGGAGGTCTTCACTTTGGCTGTGCTTTCTTTTGTTTCTTATTTTTCTTTGTTTTGTTTAAAGAGGAATAGATTTTTTTTTGTCTATTCCTTTGTAGTTTTTTTTTATTTAATTAATTTTATGTTTGTTTTACATGTACTAGTAACGTACGTTAGTTTTATGCACGGGAACGCTGGTACCATAAACACAAATTTAATCTTAATCTGGTTACCAGAATTTATCGTAAGGCATTTACGATAATACATAGAATTACCTGTGTTATATATTATATGTTATATATTATAAGTTTTCAACCTTGTTTATGTCTTTCTGTGCATTGAAAAGTTCCATTAAAAAGAATTTTTAATATTAAACATAGAAAATTATTCAATGAAGGGTCATTACAATTCATCATTTAGTTGATGTTAGCTCAGTTTTTTTGTACACCTACCCACCTTTAGCCGCTAAAAAAAACAACACAAAAATGTACTCTGTGGATGGAACGAACACAAAAACACCCCACCTCAGAACAACAATTTATGAATCACTCAAAGTGTTGTGTCATATAGAGATCGAACCTGCAATACATTGCAGTTAGAAACGGCAAGTGACCTCTTATACGCTACGCTATTACGTGCAGTCATTTTATTTGTTACCTTCTTACCTTTTCCAAGCTTATAAAAATTTTTTCAACATCAATTGTTATAAAACTACGGAACTCGTATGTTTCGTAAACAATATGGCATCGAGGTAATTTCGAAATTATTTACCTGATATTTGTAAAGGCTGTTTTTAACAACAACAAGGAAATTCCACGTGCCCTTACAATGTTGATTTCAACATTTATTTAGATTTCTACGCAATTTCAAAACACCCACTCTTATACTATTTTTCATTCGAACCAACCCGGAATTCATTATATCCACAATCTTTAATATGCCTGGACATAGGCCTCTCTACAGAAAGGAAGTTTAAGCCTACGATACTACGCTGACCAGGAATCAAATCCACTCAAATAAAGCAACCGAATTAATAACGTCTGTTCTTATAAGTAAGGTAAAGTTTACTTTGCAAACATGTTTAAACAAAATCGTGACCAAACATAAATACAATTTACCATGTTTCTGCAGAAGGTACGTGACAGCGGTACGATTCCCACGACACCTATAAAATTTAGGGTAAGAACCGTCGGAGGGGCTTGGGGACTGTGACCAGAGCCGTCGTGTAGTTACCGCTGCTTACAACGCATATATACCAGCTAGCTGTTGTCCGGGGCTTCCCTCACTTAACAACTTTGAAAATGACGAACTTTTTTTCAACTCTTATTTTTTAATCATTTCTCAGTAGGTGCTTACATAACCAGAGTGCTTTAGGTAGAGTTGATGATCAGTCAGTTAGAGCAAGCAATTTTATATGTAAATAAAAATATATTTTTTGTCCGTGCGGTAACGGATTAAGAATACGTAGTGTCAACATCCCTGTTCACCCCGTGTTGTAAGAGGCAACTAATGGAACTATTCAGAATGTATTTAAGAATAATAAATGGACTTTTATCAAGAATAAATTGGTTCAGAAAGTAGATATTAACGCTACCGAAGCTGCTGGTACATGTTTTAATATCAACATCTAATATAATAATATGTTTCTTGGCTAATAGAATGATTCATCAATACAGAGCCTAAATCTCTCCGTGAGGTGACGGATTAAGAATACGGGTGTCACCACTCTCATCCCATGGGTGTCGTAAGAGGTAACTAGGGAACAAGCTACGCAACCTCACCAAAAGGCACCAACCTCACCAACCCGTCTGAACAGTGTGGTATAGTATTCTAAAACCACTTCGCTAAGAAGGGCCTATGTCTGGCAGTGGACTGTTAAAAGCTGTTGATGATGATGATGATGAAGATAATGATGATGATGATGATGATGATAATGAACTTAAGCCGCTGGGATAAAAGCCGTAAATTTTGGCAAACCAAATTTCACCCTAACTCGGGTAAAATAAGAGGTATATGATTGTATGCGACTTCATCTTTTTCAAAGTTAAGATACAAAATGAGAAATAAGCACACAAGCGACATCGTGGCAAAAAGCTAGTGAGGTATCGCACGCATAGTGTTTCGTAATGAAATTTTTTGCTGAAAATATTAACACACTAATGAAACAGTTTTTTTTGGTCCATTATTTTTTAAGGCATTTGCGGTGGTAAAATGTTGAAAACGTTTGTAAAAGACGTTATATTCAGCTGCAAGTTAAACGAGAAATCATTTTTAAACTCTAATTTCAAAAGTAGGAATCAAAAAACATTAATATAAAAACCCGTTTAAAAAAAATTTCGTCGATTTTTTTTAATTAGGAAAGTGAGTACACGTTGTCGGTAGTAAGTGCACCTTGCTACTCAAGGGCCACAAGTATATTGCCAGCCTTCGAGTTCTCCCGTTTGAATAAAGGGTCAGGTGGGATCGTGTCTCTGGTCTCTAGTGTATTCCCAGCCTTAAAGCTCTCTCGTCTCTATAATGGGGCAAGTGAGGTCGTGCTTCTGGTGCCTCATTCTCTCGGTGAAATACAACAGCAAGTGCTTTTGCTTTCTGTGAGGACGTGAAGTCACTTAGGTTAAACGGCACTGTTATGATCAGAACTGACAGTAAACTCAGATGAACAATAAGTTTATTGCCTTTTGTTTAAATATATCATTATTTTTGTGGTGAGAAGCTATTGATTTAAGTAAAAAACATAACAAAAAGCGACTTCAGTGAAAACGTAAACCTACGTAAACGTAAATTCTCTCGTTTTTAGAGAATCTTTGGTAGAGCTTGTACATTTACACATTATTTGACACAATTAGACATACTAGGTCTGCTTACGAGTAAGTATCATATAGAGTGGGCTAAGGATTTCTTAACATTTGAATCTAAAATCCTGCACCAACATGTTACGGGAGTTCTTGGGACCGATGCTATAGGAATTTGTTGGCTACAATGGTTTCAACAAGATGGAGCTACTTGTCACACATCCAATGAGTCCCTGCCGATGGTCAAAGACATGTTTCTGTAAAAGCTGATTTCCAGACGAGGCGACGTTTCCTGACCACTCAGATAGTGTCCAGATCTATGCCAGCAGACTTCTTTTTATGAGGTTATTTGAAGAATCGTGTCTATATCAATAAACCAAGTACGCTACGAAAAAATCAACCAAGAGATCTTGGCGATCTTGCGGTCTCTTTGCCGACGAGTATTCGAAAATTTCGGTACTCGCTTAGAAGACTTTTAAAAAAAAAATCAAGTAATCAGCTTTCTTGTAAATAAACAATTTTTATAATATATCAAATGGTTTATTTTATACGACTTTTTCAAATGTTAACTAATTCGTGGCCCACCCTATACTGTTAATGAGGTCGGTAAGTGATGACGAAAGTTTGTGTCTTTTAAATCACTAAAGTGCCTTAGACCACTCATGAAAACAATGAAAACTAGTAAGATTAGTCACGAAATTATGCTTTGCCTGTACCATTAGTATATGCAGAATAATGTGGATAACAGGCACCCTACATTCATGTCTGTTTCCATGACTACATGTCGGTAGTTAGAATGGAAAACGAAACAAACAAATTAATATTAGTTATAATTATAATTAGCACACAACAACTGCTAATGTGACAAACTTGAATACTTGTACCTGATACGTCAGAAACAATTAAAAATTCACAATAGATTGAAGTGGGTGTGTCTACTCATATGTACATGAGTATCTATACACACATACACAACCTGGCACGTGGATGTGATACGGAAACCTATCCGTTAAGTAGCTAGTATTGCAATGTTCTGAGGGACATTTATGTAACACACAACAATATTTGAATCACCATTTTATGAGCCTTTATAAAAAAAAAGCAATAAATAGTCTTTGTACTGAGGGGGAGACCTTTCAAGAGCTTTGACATTCCATTTAGCAGGAAAAATGCTAAGCCCCGCTTGTAGAGCTCCCCCTGTACAGATTGAACTCTGTTCTTATATAGAGAAGATTCCAAAGTAAGCAGTTAAACAAAAATGTTCTTGACATTTCTACTCTGTAAATATATAAAATAGTCTAGACAATCACCCCGAATGTCAGTATAATAACATGGATACAAAATTGACCATCTTAATAGCTTAATTCCAAGTCCATAGAAATCGAGGTCAGGCCACATTATGCAAAGTAGAGTGAATTGATGCGTAGCGCTCGTAATTGGAAAAAAACCATGAATCACTTGTAATTTTATTATTTTTTAATACTCTTCGAAATAAGGCCTGAATATGAAATAAAAAAAATCCTATTGAATAATTTTTTTACACGTTATATTTTTAAATTTCAGCCGTTCAGAAATTGCCAATAAGAACGCAACATACCTACTGTTCTTCAACAAAACGATACTTAATATAGGACCACGTGGTGCGCCACAATAAAAAATCCGGTCCCATAAACTCCAAAAACTTACCTTTTTTCTAGCAAAAGCATTATCTACATCTACATTAACATAAATGACATGCACTACATACCTGCCAGTCTTAACGCAGACATTCTCTGGAATTCTGGCTCTTGTAGCCATTTCCACATACGCCTAAACGTTTCCCTCCCAGACTTGAGCTTCGACCACGGTTTTGGATTTCTTAATAAATCACTCAGCGTCCCCTGTGATCTGCATAACACCCTCTGAGCAAAAATCGCCTGGGGAATCGAGTACCTCTTCAACTCCCCACTTATTCTTTGGGCTAATTCTTTAGTATTTATTTCTTCCGAGTCGTTGTGAGCTTGTTGAGCCGCTTGTTGTTCTTCCCTTGCCAGAAGCGCAGCGTTCAAGTCTAACCCGGGACTCGGCAGCGGTGGCGTCGGAGACCTCCTCTCGAAGGAACCAGGTGACGCACTCCGCCTACTGTACGCCGATTGAGGCGACAGAGGCTCATTGTAAGCTGCCGGAGATAATGATGCGTAGGATTGCTGCTGCTGTATAACAGTAAAGGTTCCCCCCGCATGGTACGCGAACTTGTCCGAAACTGTACTTATCGGGGGCAAAGGTAGCAATGGGGTAAGTGTTGCGTATGACGCTGGTTCCAATCCCGGTGGGGTGAGCCGTCCGTTGACTGCGGACAAGGGGTGGAAAGCGGCGTCTCCATCGGGTAGGAGGTCAGCAGGTGATAATCGTGATGGTGAAGCGTTGCTGGGGGCGACTATGACTGTAAGCGGAGCGCGGTCGCGCGCTCGTACCTCGTCCATAGCGCGCGGCCGGCGGCTGCGGGGTCGCGCGGGCGACTGGAACACGCCTGCGCGACGCACCCTGCCCTCCCCTCGTTCCCCGCGTCCCGCTGCCTGCAAACACCCCTGTTTCTTCACCCTCGTTTCAAACAACCTATCTGTACCCCTCACTACTAGAAAAATAACTCTACTGTATGGATATAAAGTCGGTTTTATGACAATATGTGTTTCTTAGTCGGGCTATCTGACGTTAGCTGTATACAATGCACCCTTAACCTACCCTAGGGCGTTAAACAGTCCATCTTTCCGACAGTGCAGATTGTTTCGTGACCATTACTGACTTTCTATTATGCACCCTTCATGGTTAAAGTAAAATGTAGCAATGAATATGAAATCAAATAACTTTTCAGACTGGAACTTGAAGTTTTAGTGAATGCTGTGCCCTCTTTCGAGCATTGCTGTCACTTGGCTACTTGCTAGCCAGGCTCACCTCATGGTGGAACTTCCAACTGGGAAATAATTAACGCTACAAAGCTCGAAATATTACTTTGTACTGTTTACTAAGAAGTGCTGAGTATTCCACTATTTTTGTAAATAGTTCGGGAACTTGATTTTCTTATTGCATTATGTATTATTCCATAAACCAACTCGTTAAACAATGATTCTACCACATTTAAAAGCACACGACCTAAATATTTATATTTCAAGTTAAGTTTCATATATTATAATACTAGCTTATCCCGCGAACTCTGTTCCGCCTTAGAGGCAATAAATAAGTAGATTTTTTTTACTTAAACCCGTTCTAACGGGATAAAAAGTATCCTATGTCCGTCTCCTGGTTCTAAGCTACCTTCCCACCAATTTTCAGCTAAATCAGTTCAGCCGTTCTTGAGTTATAAGTGGTGTAACTAACACCACTTTCTTTTATATATATAGATTAACATAATAATATTACTTTATTGAAATAATACAATTAAAAATATAGTAAAAAAAGCGATCTTTGATATAGAAAGAGATTACTCATTCAATAAATTCTTTTGTACTGTGAATTTTAATCATTCTTCTGTTAGATGAATTATGCTGGCTAATTATCATCATGAAAACTTAAAATTTAAGCTACTAACATGTCAAATTAGCAGAGTAAGACAGCATGCTGGTAGAGAATATGGCAGCTTGTAGCTTCGAAATTTGACAGAATACCACTAAAATATAACAAAACTATTTAGACAATATACTATGGTAACCAAACTGCTAGTGAACACACTTCTTATATATTTCAAATAGAGGTGCAGAACAAACGATCATGCTTATCACAGTGTTTGTCCTGGGTGAGAATCGAACCTGCGATCTCTGGCATAGCAGTCAAGGTCGCTAATCACGGGGCTAACAAGCCCGTCTAAAAATGTACCTGAAGTGCTTTTAAATTCATTATCATACATAAAAACCTGGCAATATAAATAAATGTGATGGGAGAAGATAGCCATATGAGGCAAAGAAAATGAGTCTGGTAGTAAGTGGCTACCGCAGTCCGCAAACAACGACTCAAAAAAAAAATTGATAGTCTTTGTGTGTAACCTAGTACGCAGGTACCTTATTCGCTACAAATATAAACAGCCAACAATGTTACACCATCGGGGTGACATACAATTAAAATAATCATTATACTACATACAATATCTCTTACACCAGAAACCCGAGAAAAAAAATGTGTATTTAACAGTTGCAGACAGAAGAACACACATACATACTGTCATGTTCCAACAGTACACACACACGCGTAAACGGTAGCTCGAAATGACCCCGCTCGACACCTGGCCCGTGACAAAGGGCTGTTAGTGAAGTGACTTCTGAAATATCGATATCGATATTACTTCAACTCTTTTTTTACAAAAAGGAATATATCCTGAGTCTCGGGGGACTTTATAAACATACATGAAACGGACACAAAGAACACTCAAACTCAGAACCATAATTTGTTGATCACACAAAGTCACACACAATAACACAGTGTGGGGTTTACACAACACTTAACACTGCGAAAAGTGATGTGACGACCGTGTCATGACACCACTACGCATCCATTTGTTTACATGGTGAGGTAAACGATTTGCGGATTGAAAACCATGTATTGGCAAACGTAGTATAAGGACTCCCATACGGCAACCAAAGTGACAATTGGCGTCAGATAGCTGACAGAAGCTGGATACGAAAAGCCGAAGATCGATCTAAGTGGGATGCAATTGGAGAGACTTACCTCCAGTAGTGGACTACGATAGATTGACGATGACTGTGCAACAAAGACCAATCTAAACAGAAAATGAGAGCATATTAGATTTCTATTGGAAATGTAGGATTGAATTGAACCTATAGAGTGTAGTTGATCAATACTGTCTCTAAGAGCAATTTCTACATCACTGAGTCAGATTTATAGGTTATATGTGATTCATATGCCAAGTAACTTTAGGTTATTAATCTTGATAGTTCCTTTCAAATTCAATGTATTCAGTACATAAACAAATTAGGTATATAAATTTCTTACATTTCTTACAGGCAACATAACTGAATCATTTACCTAATCCTTTCAGTCAACTCGTTCACGATTAAAAATTACGCAAGTATTCATCGATATATCGACTATATAGTACACCACTATCGAGTTACGCAGCCCTCATACCACGTCCTACCAACACTAACGTTACGTCATTACCACAAGTATACCTACTGGCATTAACTACACAAATCCAAATTCTACTTTAAGCAAAATGGGGAAATTTTCTAAACATATATATTTTAGATGTATTCACTCGTGTGATTGTATCCTACTTCGTGTTTCTATGTTTCTTGTTCTGTTCTTTGAGGTAGAAATTCCAAAAATCCTTTCTTAGTATGTGCTTACAACATAAATATCCTCAGCTGCCAAAGTTTCAAGTTAGTAGCTCGAGTGGTAGGCACTCCGTTGATGTAACAGGCAGGGCAAGTCATTCTACATGTATAGATAACTGTAACAATCCTTGTTTCTAGTATTAACATCATCACCATCATCAACAGTCTCCAACAGTCCACTGTTGGACACTAGCTTCTCCTTATCAAGGAGATTTTGGCCTACTATACCACGCTGGCCAGACGGATGTGTATAGGGTTTGTTTCAAGTTTTCCTTCTCTTTGCGGTGATACCTTGCATATTTTGTTCTCTTAGTCACCTCTTACGACACCCGTGGGAAGGGTGGGGGTGTTGATAGTCTGTATTCTTAATCCGTCACCACACGCAGGTCTTATTATAACTAATTATAAAGCTTAAAATTGAAAATTTTATCTTGAAAGATTGGTTTTTGAAAGATCTGCAACCTGCATGTCAATCCCTAAAATTGCAAGCGTCCCTAGACTACAGTTAACGTATATTTTTTGGCGACCAATACACTCATTTGTCACCAACCATAACTTAGATAGAGTTAACTAGTGGAAAATAAAATTTTATTCTAATATTTTGGATTTTTATCTAAAATAATAATTATTTACCCCGTCCCAGTTCAGAAGTTACCACGCGCCGTCACACATTACGAACAACAAAAAACTAATAATAAAAAGTAAAAAAAAAAACACATTTGCGTGTTAGAAAACAGATATTGTTCATATAACCCCTATTTTTCGACCCTACTTCATTAGCATACGTGACAGCTGCGTGCGCAGCCGCCATATTGTGACGTCATTATCGATTGTGTCGACAAAATCGATATTATCGAACGAACACCTGTGGCTCGTGCCACGCACTGTCTTCCGGGGGCAATGACCTTTTTCTTATAGGGATATGAAAAAAAAACCGTAGGGGTGTATTTCTTGCCATTTCTTTGTATATTTATCGTTAATTGTAATTCTTTTGCACGAATTATAAGTTAATTATATGTGAATCATTCTAAAAGGGGTCTAAAGGCAACCAAATTGTTGATAAATAAGTGAATAAATGACCTCACACGTCTCACACACGGCTGTCGGATTCCAAATTAGGCAGAGCCTGCACTATGGTAACTAGACTCCTGCTAAACATACTTATATATTTCTAAATACATACATATTTTAGATACATAAAACTCAGACACAGAACAGATAATCGAGCTCATCACTCAAATATTTTTCCTAGGTGGACATCGAACCTACCACCTTCGGCTTAGCAATCAGTATCACTAACCACTAAATCAACAGATTCATGAAATAAGTAAAAAAAAACAGACTGCTAATAAACATAGGTACTACGGTACTACTACTACGTCTCGGCAACCGTAATGTTGGACATCCACAGGCCAGGTGGAGTGATGATTTACGCAAGGTGGCTAGCAGGAGCTAGACGTGACAAGCCGAGGATCGAACCAAGTAACGTGCAATTAAAGAGGCACAGTCCAGCAGCTGGTGCAGAATAGGTCTCTACGGCCACATTGTAGATTAAGATACGTAACCTATTGCCAAAGGAAAAAAAAAGATGTTTCTACTCAACCAGACTCGGCAAATTCTTCTTTTTTCAAAACTAGCTGTCAACTAAGAACTAAGTAACGACTGGGTTTACTGGGTTACTTATACTGGAAGGAAGTAGAACCCACAACCTCTGGTAGGTTCCCAGTCAGCAGCTAGCAACTACCTATCTATCATAACTGTCACTAAAAACATGAGTGTCGCCATTACTACAGATTTCTGAGAAATCAACTAGAAATGACATCAAGTCTAAATATTGTTTAGTTTATTATTTACTAGCTTTTACCTACTGTTTCGCTCGAGTATATGTCGGTTATCGTGGTAAAGAGAAGCCTATATCCTTCGTCAAGAAACAAAATATCTACAGGGAAAATTCCATTTAAATCAGTACAGTGGTTTAAACGTAAAAACGCAACAAACAGACTGACAGTTACTTTCGACTTTATAATATTAGTGTGGGTTTTTAAATTTACATTTATTTAATTTCAATAAGAACAATAGACAATGAACTACATCACGGCTAATTCCAAACTCATTTTTATATTCAACCATATTAAAAAATTACTAATACAATCGGTTGTCTCTGTACGGCTTCGCGGTTGTCGGAAACGGAGGGGCAAATCGCTTGGGGTGCAGAACCGCTTCCGAAGGTAACTCTATATTGTTTTATCAACCCTTTTAAAACATATCACGATTTTAAGCATACCCTTTCATTATAGGGTGTGGATTAACTTTGTGTTAACGTTTTTGGTTAGACATAGGACCAAAAAAACTAGAATAAAAAAATTGCCAGCGACCAATAGGTTGACGTGTTTTTTATTCTTTTCTTAGTTTTCAGCCCTAGTGTTGCTTTTTTTAAAAAAAATGTGATCAAACATGACAAAAATTGTTATGGGACCAATTCGAAACTATTCAGCATCAAACAAAAAAAGAATTACGTAAATCGGTTCAGAAACCTCGGCGAAATCGGTGTACATACGTAAAAAAAAATATACCGGCCGAATTGAGAACCTCCTCTCTTTTTTTTTGGAAGTCGGTTAAAAACGTTTACCTAGTCTTGCCATAAATATTGTAATAAAGAAAAAAGAAAATTGTTAACTGCAAATAACATTTATTACTTTTACAGTGTGTCAGTTTAATACATAAATATAAAACAATTAAAAATATAAAAAGCTTATTCGAAGTGGTCTCCATTGGCTGCAATACAGTCCTTTAAACGATGAGGCCAGTTATCAATAGAAGCACGCACTCTTTCCATGGGAAAATTCTTCACTGCCAATCGTATAGATTGTTTTAGGGACTCCAAATTATCATGGCGTTTAGAGCAAGCTGTACTCTCTAAAACTGACCACAAATCATAATCCAGCGGATTAAGATCGGGACTAGACGACGGCCAGTCTTCAGCTCTGATGAAGTCCGAAACGTTCGATTCCAACCAAGACTGCGTGGACCGAGCTTTATGACCCGGCGCCGAGTCTTGCTGGAAGGACCATACTTGGTTATTGAACATGGTGATGTTAAGGGGCTTAACTACCTTCTCAAGAATGGTATCTTGATACACTTGTGCCGATGTTTTGATACCTTTTTCACAAAAATATGGCTCAGTCACTCCTTCATAGCTAACACCCCACCAAACCATCACTGAAGTCGGATAATGTCCACGTTGCACTCTGTCGACTAATTGGGAAGCTTCCTTAGAGCTTTGAGCATAAATACGGTCATTTTGTTTGTTAAAATGTTGCTCAATTGTAAAAATTTTCTCATCCGTAAACAAAATTTTTCTGTGACCTCCCTTTGCGTACCGCTTCAGTAGTTGTTTCGATTTTACCACCCTATTCTTCTTTAAATTATCAGTTAAGAAATGGCCAGTGCGTCTCTTATAGGCTGCAAGTCCTAAGTCATCTTTTAAAATACGCGACATGGTTCTAGGTGCTATCTTCATTTCCCGAGATAAAATCTTTTGCTTTCGGACAGGATTTCTTCGAATTCTTTCCCTTACTGCTTTGACCACCTTTTTCGTACGAACACTACGTGGACGGCCAGATCTTTTTCTGTCACAAACAGAGGAGGTCTCATTGTACCTATTAATAGCCCGGTACACAAACATTTTACTAATACCAAGTGTATGGAGAGTTTTAAAAATTGCATTTGGCTCCATACCTACTTTGTGTAATGCTATCACAGCGATTCGGTTCTCTTTATCACCCCACACCATTTTAATATCGCAAAATATTTTACAATGTATTGGCGCCAAAATGAGAAAACACAATGAACAATCGTATAAAAATGACAGATTCGAAATTCAAATGTAATATTTTTTTATAATTAAGTGTAACAGTATTTATGGCCAGACTAAGTATTTTACAAACATGGAAAATTGTCCAGATGAATTGCGATTCATTTACTCTTGTTTAAGTCGGTTAAATAGAAAACTTATATTCCTTCTGTTGTTAATAAAAAATCTCACAGATCACCCATCTGTGAAATTCTTTAAATCAACTTTAATATCTTATTGTTCAATTCCAGTTATTTACGAATGTTATGATGATGATGATGATCATCTCTGATCATCATCATCATAGCTTGATTTTCAAGATAAATCAGGTTCGAATTCTATAGGAATGTTATAAATCTGAAGATTTCGTTTGTTTAGTTGAACGCGGTAATCGCCGGACAGCCCAGTTATTTACGGACGCTATCATTACGTTACTAATAAGAATAGCTGAGTATCAATGAAAAACTTTGTAAAAACGAGAAAAAGATATATTTTTTGCAATTGCCTTTCATTTACGCAGCGCACGCAACAGAGCTTCCATGGCGTGCGCTGCGTAAATGGTTAAAGTTTCGCCAAAAATAATATATGAAAGAATTGTCCCTCTGCTAAAGTTCTAAAAAAGTCTGCGACAGCATGTGCTTATCTTTTGAGGTTGCCTCATTATAACCTTGGCTATTTTAAACTTTCCTCAGGCAGGTAACATCACGCTACTGGCAACAGACACAGACGCGGTTGTCCAAGTCAGCTAGTCGATCCATGAAACTGTTTTTCAAAGATTTTTTTTATGTTATATTAGAGCAAACAAACAGATTGTTAACCTGACGGTAAGTGACTACCCCCGCCCATGGACGCCTGCATCTGCAGTCACGTGAGAGTTGCCGCGCTATGAGTTCATCCAACAATAATGGAGAGAGGGGTTCGACGCCCGGTAAACACACTACACGCTAACTCGAGTTAGTGGTTGAGTAATCCCGGTTCAGTCAACTCAATCTCACTAACAGAAAACCGGTGTTATGAAAGTGCGTAACACCGGTTTTCTTTTCTTCGGTTAAGACGACGCATATGATATAAAATTTACGTTGAAAATCGTAAGTTAACTATGTTAATTAGATCAAAATAAAATATTTTTCCATAAATGTGTGGTTTCAAACACAAGACTACAAATAAATCTTTTTATAACATTATTATGTATTTAAAAAGTCATAAATAACATTAACATATACAATAAAGCAGTCATATAGTCTTGAAACTTTTCTAGGTGCAGCAGTAATTTCTACGAAATGAAATATTGATTTTTCTATTATATTACAATATCAGCAAACCGATAATTTTACAACAAAAGCACTCAATAATTAAATAATATCGTAACAAGTTATCGATGTTGTCGAAAAATCAATAATAAAAAAATTCAGACGCCATTTTGTGACGCTACGCTACAAAATTGTAGTGAAAATCTTACCGAATCAATGTAAGAATCGTTTTTATCCAGTGACATGTAAATATTCTCTTTATCCGTGCATATTTCTAACTTATTGTCTTTTATGAATACTTTTATAATAATCTCTGACATTTTGACCTAAAAATATCGAACAATTATATTAGAAATCATACCCTTGCTGACCTGTAGTCATAGCAACGCCACAACGGTAACCTCAAGTTACTCTGCAACAAAATTCTATAGCCACCCTTTTTACTCACGTTGTTTTTCCACTTAAGAGGAAAAGAGATGACTATGAAAATCGTTTTGCGTTTCAGTAAAAGTAGCCATTGTCAAAATCGATATCGCACAAGGCTAGGCGTCGATTATCTGTTCTTTAACTTATTGAAGAATAACATCTTAAATGCAATATCAGTTAAAGCTTATTTGCTCTCTATTTCCATGAGAACACGGTCTAAAATCCTAATAAGTTGATTTGTACTAAGGTTCTTAAGTTTTGGAGGGTTGTTTGTAAGCAAAATGCTTGCTTCGTACATCGACTATTGATTTTTGCGATCCCTCTTCTCAACAGCACTGGCGTATTTCGATTTATTGGATAAATTTAAGGGATTTTCGTGAAACATATACACATTCATTTTATTACTTGAGGGGTGAACACCAGTTGTAGTCATACAAGATTTTTTTACTAACTTTAAAAATAGCGTAGATATAATATTGTATTTTCTGTTATAGTTGTGTCTGCAAATGGTTCGGAATAGAACTCGCTTCGATCTGTAAAGATTCTATAAAAAGAAATTTAAATATAGGTAAAGAAATATGTGTTTAATGTATGTATATTCATTATATGTAAGTTATATGTAAGTTATACCTACTTTATCATCATTACTGTTCATAGGTCTCTCCTTAGTAAGGAGGTTTTGGCCTATTATACCACGCTAGCTCGACGGGTTGGTATAGAGTTCGTTTCAAGTTTTCCCTTTCCTTACAGTGCTCTTGACCTGCATAATTTGCTCCTTGGTCTCCTCTTACGACACCCATGAGATGAATACCGATAGTGACACTTTGTATTCTTAATCTGTCACCATCAACAGCATTTTACAGTCCACTACTGGACATGGGCTTCTCCTTAGCAAAGAGGTTTTGACCTACTATACCACGCTGGCCAGACGGGTAGGAATAGAGTTTGTTTCAAGTTTTCCTTCTCTTTGTAATGATGTTGTCTTGTATACTTTGTTCCCTTAGTCGCCTTTTACGACACCCACGGGATGAATACGGATGCTGACACTTATTATTCTTAATCTGTTTCCACACGGAATATATAAATACGTAATTGTTTAGATGTTGTAGTTGTTAATTGTACGTTTCAATAAATGTTATTTAGTTCAAATCATAAAGTTAATATTCAATCCTAAATGTATTGTGTAAACAATCGTTGGCTAACTCAAAATATGTAAGTTAATCTTCTTATTTAACAAACAATAAATAGAGTGGACAGAGACTGATGTATTTAAATGTATCTATTAGTAGAAAAAAAAATATCTAAGGGTCAAGTGTGAGCAGGTATATTTCACATCAGCTCAATCGTCACGGTGACCGCATACGGCGTTGCGATTATCCACACTGAAATTTTACCAATCGCAACGCACGTGACCCAATTGATATGAAACAAACTCACACTAGACTCTCGGAAGCAGTCATCAGTCATTTTTGGGTTGTTGTGTGCAGGAAATCGTTAAAAACTACTGCTTATTATACAATGGAGATTCTAATTATTCAAGCTATTTAATGCTAGTAGGGACTGGTCCATAAGTTTAAATGGCTGATAAAATTCGTAACGTGGTTATTCGACAAAGAATTAGAGTAACTGACATCGCACGGTGAATCAGTATGCTGAAGTGGAAGTGGGCCGGCCGTGTCTCCAGACGAAACGATGGTCGTTGGAGCCGAAGTGTACTAGAGTGGATACCACGATTGGGTAAACGTAGTATAGGCCGCTCTGCAGCGCGATGGACGACGACTTGAAGAAGGTGGCTGGGGCGGATGGATGCGAATTACCCAAGACCGGGATGGTTGGCGTTCCTTGGGCGAGACCTTCGTTCAGCAGTGGCTTTGCCCTCGTGGAAGCTCTCCAGCCGGTCATCGCCAAGTGGGCGGGGCGGCAGCACGGGACTCTTTCCTTTCGACTGACGCAGGTCCTTTCCGGGCACGGTTGCTTCGGGAAGTATATGCACTCGGTCGCCAGGAGGGAATTGAGTCCCGCCTGTCACCACTGCGACTGCAGTAAGGACTCGGCTCAGCACACGCTGGCGGTTTGTTCCTTGATTGAATGCTAGTAGAGTAAACAACATTTGTAGTTGTACATACAAGAGTTTCTTACTAACTTTAGAAACTTTAGAACTTTAGAAAGACTTTAAGTAGAAATTAAGGGTGTATAGCCGATGCTAACTAATATTATAAATGTGGAATTTGTTACGCTTCCACGCAACGTACGCACGTAACATGGCCACTTTTCACCACGATAACCGACATACACGACATAAAAAAATCTCTTCTGACATATTTTTACTTTATTTTTTTTTACATTTGTACAGATTCAGGCAGTTACAGAGCTCGAGCGACCATTAGTGCGTACGTCAGTCACGCTTGTCATTTACATGAAAATTCATAAATTCACGCGTATATTGCTACGGGCTGCGTACGTGAACCGTCGGTCAACGCTTGAAGATGCGTGCCGTCGGTTGACCGATGCGTTATGACAACAAATTAACTACTATTAACGTACTGATGTACTGATCCAGTCAGTCTGATTGTCAAGACGCAATATATGCACTGATGGTCGGTGGAGCCTTATTATCGGCCTTAATGTTAAGGACAATATTGAAACATAACTAAACACTTATTAACAATAACTACGAATCATATTCTTCATTGCTTTCTATTTTAACAACACAACAGTTATTTTGAAACTGCTTGAATCTCAAAATGGTCTTCATTATTTCTAATCTTAGAAGATACTTTTGCTCCATACCATACCCTTAAAAGCTAGACAGAAGAGAAAACAAAAACGCCTCATCATCATCTGAACATCTTCTAGTATTACGGCGACCCGCCAGGCATGATCACCTCGCCTAGTCAGAGGATAATTCCTTTGTGTCGGAGGGACACGACACCTGTTCCTTCACAATTTCATTCATCTACTATTTTTTAGTGTGTGGGCAACCAAGCAGATTTTTTTTACATCCAAGACCAGTGATGACTTAATAAGCACTAGGATTTATTTTATATCTTGGAGTAAGTACTTGTTTGCAATGTATGTATTTAGAAATATTTTATGTGTGTATTTAGAAAATATTTGTCGGAAGTTCAAAACGGTAGGCAGAAACAAGACGTCCAGTTCTTACGTTACAAGAGTGTTTAGAAAAGGTACATACATGAAGAGATGCAAATTTGATCCTCAAAAATGAGAATAAAGAGCCAGTTGCCGACCTATGTAGAGATGCTTCGTGAAATCCAAACTTTGAAAAGGGAAGGAAATCCAACCGGATGCAGTTCACGATGCTCTTAAGGCTAAATCACCAGCAGCCATCTCTTACAACTCTGTCGTCGGGGTCTTCACGTGATGCCAATGTTTGTGCACGTTTGCTTACAGAATTGGATACTGTAACCATCAGAGGTCACAATTGAAGAGTTGATGAGCCTAGTGTCTCGGCTAAAAATTAGCTGTATAGCCGAAATTAGCTGGGAGGTAGTTACCGTAAAGTATGATATGGTAAAGTACCTGGAAACCGAACTTTACTCAGAATTATTGTGTGATAGTTTTTTCGGAATTTACCAACTTCTTTTGTTTCCATTCCTAATTTTGTCATACAGATAAGTGTCAAAACGGGCCTATTAGACAATTTAAAGAAAACACGGACAAATAACGTTTTCTTAAAATAAAACCTAGTTAGATCGATGTATCGATGATTCCGGTTATTCATATATACAAGAATTATAAATATATACAAAGTATGCAAGACAACATCATTACAAAGAGAAGGAAAACTTGGAACAAATCCTATTCCAACCCGTCTGGCCAGCGTGGTATTGTAGGCCAAAACCTCCTTGCTAAGGAGAGGCCTATGTCTAGCAGTAGATTGTAAAAGGCTTGTTGATGATGATGTACAAGAATTGCTCGTTTAAAGGTACTGGATATGTGTATCAGAAGTCTTGTTGTTGAACCACAGAACTCTGCTCGTTTTCGGTTCAGTATAGTCAGACTTTACAAGTTATTTATCCTGTCCAAGCATATATATACATACATAAATAATTATACATATATATATTAACATTGATCTCGATACTTATGTGTATAATAAATACATATTCAAAATAAGCGTAATGCTGTTCCAAAACTCATAGCTTAACCCAAGTTTTGCTCTCTATAGATGGCGCTGTATTAAATTTATCTTAATATTATTAAACCCAATCAATATTTATACAGAATCATTTGCAGTCTAGCGTAATCGTATAAAGAATATCAAATTCAAATTCTGCTTAAAGAATAATAATAATAATAGTCGCTTATTCGATCTCAACTAGGCTCAGTCACACGCCCAACAGAACTTCATATTTAAATTCTATATTTATTTCAGTAGTGAAGTATAAGAGATAAATTAAATTACTTACTATATATTAATGTCTGTCCATCATCCCATGTATCCCAATGTGATCTCAGTAGAGAACAAACATCATTCCACACCTGCCGTTTCTTGAATCTGTCGTAATATTCTTTGTTATTATTGTCGTGTAAAACACGATGTTTTCTTATTACTTTAATGAATTTTTCTACACCAATGTCCATTGCTTTTAATATATACACTAGTTTCTTTGGTAACCAGTTCTAACTGATGACTGTTGTCGGTGGGATGGCACCGATTTTAAAAGACGACGTGGTTTGATGTGTAGGAACCGAGTCGGTCGGATTGCTCGTGGTGGCCTCGCGGTCGACAAATCACTTTGCCATTCTGTTGTTTGTCCTACTTTAGCCCCTGTAGCTAAGTTAATATTCTACAAACGTAAACGTTATTAGAGAACTAATAAACATAGGAGGGTGACATTTCTCATCGCAAAGTCACGTGATCAAAATGAAACATTAGGCAATAACACAAGAGAATGGAGGCGTTAGTGAGGCGCCTTGATTAAGGGGGCAGTACCGACTATCCGATTGGTAGGTTAATATATTGAGAAATTATGATACAAATTTCGTCTTACGGTGTGGATACAAAGACCTCTTGCGAAATATTTCATCGTTTAGATAAAATAAAATAAATATATATCATGCGTTAAGGATAATTTTTTTTTCATGAAATCAGTTTTAAAAAACAAATAATCTACTTTAATGCTCAAATTAACCAAAAAAAACCGATACGAAAAATAATACAATTTCGCATTAGCGCCCTCTGCTTCTGAGTTTAGGAAACAGTGTCACATGCATAAACTTTTCAAGTTAAACAATTTTGATTTAATGAAATAGATGGCGCAACCATCACTTTGTTAATAAACAGACACTTCAATTCTTCGAAACTGGGTTTTTAGAGGAATGAGCATCCAACAAATAACAAGTAAACGAATGAATGAAAACTTAAATAACGTGATATTGCATTTATATAAAAAAAAATCTTTTGGGAACAACAACAGAGTAACAAAGTTAAAAAACACCAATCCCCAATAAGAATTTAGCAGGATGTGGTTGGTCACCGTAATAGTCTTGTAATGGATTAATGATACCAAGTATCACCACCATTATTTATTCCGTAGGTAATAAGTGTCGAATGAAGAAGCAAAATACGCAAGACAACACCAATTCAAATAGAAAGAAAACACAATCCTTTTTTTTACGTGTGAAATCCTCCACGGGCCGTCACCCCACCGGAGTTTGCGACGGTGTATCGGAATCGGACTGACTAAAACTACACTGTGTGCCTGGAATAGGAGGGATACGGGAACTGACGTTATTAAACCATCTGGATCCCATCCAGCGTGTAGGCACGTTAGCGTGGGCACCACTTTCGAGTGAACTCTCTATTTAGGCAACGTACGGCATACGCAGACGTCGTCTCCTCACAGCTAGTCACTGAAGTGGATGGAGGGGAAAACTCATCCCGTTCATCCGCAGTCACACTCACTCACCACTCTTATCTCCACCTGGTCGTGTCGAACAATCATCCTAACTGTTATAAGCGTGAGGAAACAGAGAGTACACCAATGTTCTCACATACACTTGTGTATTATTGTATTTACTGTGTAGTATTTTTTTTAGGAACCTGCCAAAGCAACGCTACTCTACCTGATAGAAAGCATGAATAGAATCCAAATTTGTAGTCACCATACTCATGGCGAATGCTGACAATGCAATATGGTGACCTACACGTATGGGACGTAAAAGGCATGACAGTCATCGTAGCATTGTATTGCACACATTTACCATAACTGTCATCCCTGCATCAATGGGCCTCCGGTCTCGCACTAACCAACGTAACACGACAGCGCGGATGCTGTCGCTTTAGGTTGATCTTCTGTGGGAGGGTAGTACTGTCCCTTTTTTTTTTTTTTTTTTTTTAACGTGTGGAAACCCCCTCGGGCCGTCGGTTTACGGCGGTTTGGTGTGTCGGAATCGGACCGACTAAAACCACACGGTGTGCCACTCTGCGCCTGAGATAGGAGGGATCCGGGAACCGCTGCTGTTACGACATCCAAATCCCTCCCAGCGCCTGCCCGCTAAAGCGGGTACCATCTGCGGATAAACTCTCTATTTTGGCGACGTTCGGCACACGCGCACATCACCTCCTCGCGGCTGGCCACTATAGCGGATTGAGGGGAAAACCCGTCACGTCCACCCGCAGCCACACTCAAGGCGGCATGAGGCGTTGGTATGCGCGCCTCCGCCGCCCGGCTCGCCGGCGGCGAATTGGGTCCGAGTGGATATTGTCCTCCCGGGCCTTCTCCGCCGCCTCCTTCCGCGAAATTACGTCTTCGCAGAAGGTTGCGACCGCGGTAAAACAACTGTCGCTACCGGCCATGGAGCGTATGACGGCCGGTAGCGAGAGATCACCTCCAATGACTGCAGTGAGGACCCCACGCTGCGCCGCCCAAGCGGAACAAACCGCTAGCGTGTGCTGAGCCGAGTCCTCACTACAGTCGCAGTGGTGACAGGCGGGACTCAATTCCCTCCTGACGACCGAGTGCAGATACTTCCCGAAGCAACCGTGCCCGGAAAGAACCTGCGTCAGTCGGAAGGAAAGGGTCCCGTGCTGCCGCCCTGCCCACTCGGCGATGACCGGCTGGAGAGCCTCCACGGCGGCAAAGCCAGCACGTGGAGCCTCCAGCCGGGACGACCAACGAGCCATCGTGGCTCGACGAGCGGCCTCTCGCCACTCGCGTATCTCTTCCGGCGGGGGCCGTATGCCACTACCCGCCCGGAACTCAGCCGTTCGCCGGTAAACTTCGGCGAGCACTTCCGCCTCCAAATCCCACGGGGGAGTTCCGGCCAAGGCACACGCCGCCTCCGTCGATACGGTGCGGTAACCACGTATGGCTCTAACCGCCAATATCCTCTGAGGGCGCCAGAGGCGAGCCCTATTCTGGGCGGTCATACAGTGCCATTGACCGGACAACCCCCGTGTATAGCCGTCTCGTCGCGACGCTGGCTCCACCCAAATTGGGCAAAAGTCGCCCAAGGGCAGAAGCAGCGCCGACCAGCTTTAGGGTAAGCTGTCGGAAGTGCTCGTCGAAGAGCCACCTGCCGTCTAGGATCAGGCCCAGATACTTCATCTGGGCCTTAATCGGTACGAGGACCGAATTGACAATGATAGAGGCGCCGGGGGGTGGACCACGACGGGGCCCATGAAACAAAAGGGCCTCCGTCTTATCTAGGGCCACCCGTAAACCTAGCGCCTCAATGCGCCCGACCACCAAAGAGACTCCCACGGTGGCCAGCCGCGCCGCCTTTTGAAAGTTCGCCCCCCGGGCCGTGACCAATGTGTCATCGGCGTAACAAATTACGCCCAGCCCGAGGGAAAGACGACCTCGAAGGGCCCAATCGTATCCCATATTCCACAGGAGTGGTCCGAGGACAGACCCCTGTGGAACACCGCACGACATGGGCCGCCGCCTCAGAATACCATCTCGGTCCTCGTACATGACGGTACGCTCCTGCAGATAGTCTGCCACAAGCCGCCTCAGGTACTTTGGCACCCCGTGGTAGTGGAGTGCTTCCCTGATGCAGCTAAATGGCAGACTATTAAATGCGTTGGCGATGTCCAACGACACCGCCAGCAGCACGCCACCACAGCTCACCGCCTCTTCGGTCACGGCCCTCAGGCGCAACACAGCATCGACTGTCGAACGCCCGGCTCGAAACCCGTATTGGGCGTCCGACAGATCGGGGCCCACCTCGCAGAGGTGCCAGACGATGCGGGCAGAGAGTATCCTCTCAAACAATTTACCCACCTCGTCCAGCAATACGATGGGCCTATAAGCCGCGACCGAATCGGCCGGCCGTCCCGGCTTCCGCAGTAGGACCAGCTTCCCGCTCTTCCAGCCCTCAGGAAAGCGCCCGGACGCCAAGCCGGCGTTTAGGACTTCCCCGAGGCGATCCGACATGTGGTCGAGGGTTCGCGCCAACACTCGGGCAGGTATCCCATCTGGCCCAGGGGCGGTGTTCTTAGAGCGAATCCGTAGAACGACCGCCCCTATCTCCGATTCCCTGACGGGCGGAACATTATCCTCATTCCGTCCCCCGTCGTCTTCGACCATGAAGGCCATCGACGGGGGTGTGTGCTCCGCCCGCTGCGGGAAAAGACCCTCGACCACTTCCCGCAGGAAGCTGGGCTGGAGTGTCTCTGTAAGAGGGGGGCCCGACGTCCGGAGCTTTTGTCGCACCGCACTATAAGGGCGACCCCAGGGGTCACGATCGAGACCCTCCAGCATCTCCTTCCTCTTCACTTCTTTGGCGCGGCTAATGGCCAGCTTCAGAGTTTGCCGCGCCTCTCGGTACTCCTCATGAAGCTGGTCCTCCTCGCCGTCTACGCGGTGTCGCCGCCGACTACGGGTGTAGGACCTCCGGGCACGAGTACAGGCCGCGCGGAGGTCCGCCAACTCCTGGGACCACCAGTAAACCTCCTTCCGTGGAGGCCGACAACCTCGGATACGGGGCATGGCCGCATCGCAGATCTGCGTAATCGCATCGCGGAAACGACCAGCCCCCATGTCGACCTCTTCGGTCGGAGCCTGCGGAGACAGCCAGGAGTGAATAATGGCTGCCTCCTCTAGTAGGTCCCTATTCAGTTTGGCTACAGCCCACCGCGGAAAGCGAGAAGAACGCCGCGCCGCGTGACCCCTACTGGGGTCCTGGGTCCGGGAGAGCTCAAATCGGATGTAGAGGTGATCCGAGAGCGTCTCAACCTCTTCCAGGACGCGCCAGTTCCTTACTCGTGCGGCGAGGGCAGGGGTAGCGAACGAAAGGTCCACTATCGACCCTCCCTGCTGTCGCACGCACATGTTGGTGGAGCCTCTGTTTAATAAACAGAGGCCCACCGAGGCCGCCCACTCCTCTACGGCATCGCCCCTTGCGTCCGTTCTGGGGGAACCCCACGCAATGGATTTTGCATTGAAGTCCCCCAGCACTAGGACGTGCCCAGACGTTAGCCGCCGCATCGAGGTTTCCAAGTTATTAAGGAAAACCTCGAAGTCGCTCAAACTCCGGTTGAGGGAGAAGTAGACACCATATATGGTGATCCCCCCCCACTCGGCAGCAACATATCCAGTGCCCTTGTCTCTAAGCGACAAGGGCGGGGAATGAGCCACCGTGGAGCCGACGACTGCCACGGAACCGTCCCGGTCACCCAACCAGTTTGAACGGGGAGGAACGTAATAGGGCTCCGCGGCTACGGCAACACCGATCGACCACTGTGCCATGGTTTGCAGGAAGAGGTCCTGCGCCGCAGCACAGTGGTTCAGGTTCGTCTGGACTAGGAGACTGGAGACTTGGTCCATTACTGGACTGTCTCTACAGCCTCCTCCATGGGCGACGATGTCGAACGACGTCAGAGGCAGCCTGGGTCGATTGACTAGCCCCTGACGTCTGCCGAGAATTGCGGGAAGGCTTGCAGCCTCCCTGCCCGATCAGGTGATTGGCGGGTTTATTACCCGCTGCACACGCCGGGCAGTGAGGGGCGGCAGAGCACTCTGCCGCCTTGTGCCCCGGTTGACCGCAGCGGAAACATAGTCCGCTGCAGTCAAAACAGCTAACACACTTGGCGCGTGTGTGTCCCGACGCCAGACATTTATAACACCTCATCGGTCTCGGCGCCAGGACCGTGATCCTAGCGTTCACGAAACCGATGAGCAACTTTCCGGCGTCGCCCAGGACTTTGCTCGACACTACTGGACATTTAACCCACACCGCGCCAAGCCCACCTGGACCGGAGCGAATGGTGCCGACCCGGATGCTGTCCGCGCTGCATCCCGTCTTCTCCTCAATTGCAGCGCGGATATCCTCGGACGTCACAGAGTCGTCCAGGCCCGAAATGCGCAGTTCTACGCACTTCGTAGGCCTGGCGATCTTTACACCATCCGTGGCCTCGAATATACCCCGCAGTTTCTCGGCAAACGTGTCCGCCGTCTTTGCGCCTTCAGCCCCAGGGAACTCGAGGACTCGAGCTCCCGTCTGGGCGAGGCGCATTCTGACTCCTACTGTCCCAAAGTTATTTGTGGCGAGGCTGTCCCGGGCCCTCTTGAAAACAGCCGCATAGGACAGTCCCCCATTTGCCGCCTCCGGAGATACTGTAATTACCACAGCCGCAGTTTTAGGCGGCTGTAGTTTCAGTGGCTTCGTTTTCTTGATCCGCGCTACCGGAGGCGGCTGCGTAGTCGAGGCTGCGCCCTGCTTGGCAGCCCTCCTACTACGTTTTCGGGCTTTTTTATTGCCTCCGACTAACTGCCACTCACTATTCGAGGGAGCATTCGCAGAGGGACTTGATGCTAAAACACCAGGGTTTGGAGTGGGGAGGCAAGGATATACCTCCATTACCCTTGGCGCAGCTTTCTTCGCTGCAGGCCCAGCCTTCGGTGCAGCTGCTTTCGCTGCTGTACGGATTGCTCGTCCAGACTTGGGAGTGATCGCAGGTGCAGATACCGACACCGCCGCTGCATACGATCTGCGACCAGCCGTAATGGGAGGCGGAGCCGGCGCTGATGCAGTCCGCGATCTGTCCGCTGCGAGCGGCGGCCGAACAACGGGGGCCGGAGACAATCTCGCCTCAAGGCCCGCAAGATGCCCATCCAGCATACGTCCCACCGCCTCCAGAATTTGGCGAAGGTGGGCATCACTGGAATCGACAGAGGGCGAAAGCCGCCGCGGAGCCGGGCCAGGCGCAGATCCATCCGCCTGCGCCCGAAACTGGGCAAACTGGGCACTCAGTTCAGCTACCTGTCCTGTTAGGCGTTCATTGGCAGCCTGGAGGCGAGCTACATCTCCAATCAGGGTCTCAACTACTCCAGCTATAGTGGAGGAGGAGTCCTTCAGGGCTTTTACGAATTGGCCTTTAAGGTTCGTAGATTTCGTAGCCACCTTGTTTATGATGGCCACAGCTACGTTCGCCCTCTCCTGCATAGACACAGGCGTTTGTGAGGCAGAATCCACCAAAGCCGGCCCCTGGATTTTTAGTAGGAGATCGGCGATCTCCTCCTCCACTAAATTTTCTCCCTCAACTCGAACCCGTCTATAGGCATCCGCCTTTGAAAAGATGGAGCCTGACGGCCTCGAGACCGGTGTGCGCGACCTCCCTCTGCGGCTACTAGCCACTTTGGGAGGTACCCACTCCTGAGACGCGTCGCTGTCTTCGTCCATGGAGCGTCCGCGTTTGCGACAATCGCGGAGCTCCATGTACATCTGCTCCAGTGTGTTCGTCGTCGTACTGGAATTATCATCCGACGGTACGACGGACCTGGAACGCAAGCGTTCTGATCTTCTTAGGCTCCCAGAAGTTAGATTGACTTCTGGGAGCCGTTCTGTGATAGGCATCTCAGTCGAAATTTCTTCACTCTTTTCTATGCTACCCTTCTTGTTTTCTTCCTTTGTATTATTTTTTGCAAATTTCAAGTATTCCATAACAAAACCCACGAGTGGGGGAGAACTAGAGGTCAACCCGGGCAGAGATCCCCCAATACCCGGGCAAGCGTAAATTTGTGCCCAACCGAGGGGTCCGCAGGTGCCTCGGCTGGGAGTGCGCTTGCGACTGAACAACCCATCAGCCATGCATCCCCTGGTCACGCACCAGAACACGGGATTCGGGGTATTTTTTTATAGAGGTTTTCTTCCTCGCAGTCCGGGCGGCTAAGCCAAGACTCTCGCCCCCGATTGGAGTCGCGAGACTCCAACTCGGGACTACGATATGTCGACGGCGGCAGGGAGACTACGTCTCCTGATGCCTGCTCGGTGGCAGTGTAAGCGCACGCCGAGCCCGTCCTACCTTTTCCACCGCTGAGCGGAGGAACTCCGACCCTAGAAAGGGTCCCACCATCGTGATTTTTTACCGAGGTTTTCCTCCTCAATGCTCCGAAGAGCGAAGAACCAACAGAGGATCCGACGAATACGCCCGCTCTGTTGGACCAAGTCTCGGCCGAATTGCCGAAGACATGGTTTCCTCTTCGTGCTAGAATATTAGCCGTTGGCAGTGATGAACACCATCACCAACGTTACCAGGGTGCACCACGTGGAGGTTTTCTAGCCAAGCACCCCGGGTAGTACTGCCCCGGTCGAGCCGATCCGTTCATGCTGAAATCAGCGTGGCTCTACTGCTTGTTTGTAATAGCCTGGTTTCTGTTCAGAAGGCCTGGACGTAAGACTCAATTATGATGAAAAGCGCTGTGAGCTTAGGTGGTTCCAGTCCAGAATACTATCCATCTGTTAGTACTCCTTGAAGCCTGGACCCGTGGGATTTCCTTCCACAGAGAAAGGCAGAAATGTTACTGTGGAGGGATGTGTGTCATATCCCTCCGACACAAAGGGAGGATCCTCCGACCAGGCGAGGTGATCATGCCTCGCGGGCCACAGCCCAACGGTTGATGTTGGGATGTTGTACATATGCTAATTGCCACGCGAATCTCTATATCGTGATGCAAAATTAGTAGTAGCATTGTAGTTCATTACATTCATACGTTTCGTTCATACTTCGTAGTTCGATGTATCTTCGCTAGATGGCGCTGTTGTATATTTTCTCTGTGTTGTAACGTAGAAGCCGCCACAGTTACATTATTTCTTTGATGAAAGGTCTCTTAGGGTAAATAGACACGGTCCAAGTCTTTCTCAGAGTGAGATATCGAAGTCAACCGTCATGGTGGTGTTTACTGGAATCATCACCTATTCCTGGATCCTGGATCAGTACGATGGAGGTTTGCAATCTCCAAATCTTGAGGGGGCTCAACCCAAAAATAATAAAAGGGTGGGGTTACGTATGTTACGTACGTCGAGTAAGACATTTAAATAAAACTCAATTCGTATGTTTGTTTGTTTGTATTGCATCAACTGTAACACTTTCAGTTTTCATCGATATTGAGCAAAGTTTACCTACATTATTATAACTGCTCACCTTGTGGTACATAATCATTCATTTATTAACAAACAGAAGAACATACAAAATAAATAAGAATCTTTAAACCAGTCAACAATAAATTTCTGCACGCACTAACCTTGCAGCGGCGTCATTTCATAACTTGGTTTTTGTTTTAAACAAACGATTGTGTATCACGCGAAAGCATAACAACGCATGCTATGTCATAATGCTCTGACCCCTTCCATGACAATACACACACGACAAAGTGCCGTTTCATATTTTGTTTAAGCTTTAAGCACCAATTTTCTTTATAACAAGTCGTTCGAAATAATTAAACGACTAAAATTCTATAAATATCTTACTATGTATAGGTTAAAAATACATGTTATAACATTTTTACAAGTCTATCTTTAGTTTACTGCATAAATCTAATGACGTATTCCAACTTAACTCATCCGTAAATCTGTCATTGGAGTACACCATTCGATCAGCGTGCATCTATTTAAAAAAAAAGAAAAATTGTAAAAACCTATTTTAAAATATGAAAGCATGGAGGACAAGATGACAAACGTAACATATAAATGAATCCTAATGTTAATTATATAGTTTAAAAAATATAAATACAATTCGGAACTTATTTACATACAATGCTCATGGATATACTCATAACGAAAACTAAAATTATGAACAAATTCGCTAAAGAAACAGTTTAAAAATAATTTCATATAAGATGAAATAAAAAATAGTTGCTAAAAGTATTTCTCTATTGGTTAATTAGCCTTACATTTAATCTTTTCTATTTACGTATTATGTATTCAACGTTTTGAAATCCACAAAGTGATACGACAGTTCTTCGTTTTATTAGAAGGAAATAAAATGTTCATAGAATAGAAAGTTTTATATGAATAAGCCATGCGAGAATCAAAGTTGTGTCTACTTCGTAAAACAAAGCGTGGTTATTTCGAGAGTTGCGTAGAATACGAATGAATATACATGCCAGTAAAGTATATAGGTACATAAAAGGGTACAATGTAGGTAGGTACTAAAATTATACAATATCATAGAAGTATTTTTTTTTAATATTTCAGCAAAACTACGCATAGAAGCGATACTTAATCGTATAATATTTGTTATATGAGGATTAAAATTTATATCTCTGGATTCGAAATCAGCTTCCAGACTGTTGGATGTCCAGTTAATCACTTTTTCTTTTCAAAAAATTATAGTCTATAAAAATATTCGTGAAGGAAAACTAAGGGGACTTTAGGGGTAATCGCCATTTTTACATTGCGCCTAATTTTACAAAAAAAAGTAGATTAAACTTCAGGAGTACATACAAGCCTTTGCGAAAATGAATTCTAAGTATGAAGGTTATCATTCAAGGTCCAGGCATTCAAAATAATGTTTATTATTTATTTCTAGTTAGCACGTTGTATAGAACGCATCATAAATATTATACAATATTGTTGTATCTAAGGCACATAATGTTTAGGCTTTCAATAATTACTCCATATTATAACTTCCATAATAATGACGCTAATAATTCAAACAAATTTTTCATGAAGCGACAAATACACAGTACATAATATATACATGTATTTGCCACGAACACGACAATTACTGCGAAGCTACCCAAAAGAACTACCGTTTCTACGTATGCTGTAAACTAAAATAACATGTTTCATCTTATTATATCACTGTACCATATCTTTACAATGTAACAAATGCATTTCATAAAACATGTTCCGGTCTATCGTTTTATAATACATTCATTTTGTATTATTACAGCACACAATGTGCATTGCCAATCATACAAAAATCAACTATTTCAATATAAGACACGTTCAGAATGAACAATTGAATCACAGTCTAGAATTTTCGGCACCAATGAGCTTTAAATTCGTCACCAATATTAATATTGCCTTCCCACATTACAAGATTATCTCTTTCAGAATGACGAAACTGTATTTTGTAATCAACAAGCCTTATTACGTTACTATTATTTTCTAATGTATTTTTTTTATTTTTTAAAGTCTAATATTGTTGACTATAGCTAGCAATTGACTAATCCCGCCTTCCTGCCTAGATTGACTATAGCTGTGTCTAATATATTTCGTTTTCAAATAGCTATTAATTGTACCAAAACTGCCCTTTTTTATAATATTACATAGTACCCAGCCTCTTGCTTTTTTTTCTATAGAAAATATATCGCGAACTGTACGAATATATATGTCAACTACTTCAGTACCAATTTCTAGCTTCACTAAAGCCAATTATTTGTTTATAATTATATAATTTTATTGCTTGTAGTTTATTGCTAAGTTTCCTATTATAACAATACACAATTTTAAAAGTAAACAGAGCTTTAATTTTATAAAACAGAACGAAATTACACGAACACAAGATTCTAAAAAAGCGCGAAAATAAATTTGACATTACATTCTGTTTCATCTGTCAATTTTGTTTTTAATGGCTACAGACTATATCGAAATAATTGTTTTTGCTACGAAACTAAATTACCACGCTTATTTAGCCTAACTCTATTAAAAATTGTGTATATATATTTGGATTTCATTAAGTGTAATTTGGCCACATTTTTAAGTTTCACACCTCTTACTAAATGTAAGGAGGTATTTTTTTTAATTGTAAATATTTTTTTTATTTTAACATTAAATTTACAATGTACTTCTAATGACTAGCTTTCCTCGTATGGCCACTGTTGAAAGAAAAATTTAGAAAAATTAAATAATTATAATTTCTAGTATTTATATTACAGTATTTTAGGTTTTTTTTTTTTAATTATGTATTTTGTAACCAAATAGTAGAATAGTTTAATTGACAAGTATATAACACATTAGGTATCTGACGTTTGACTTGTAAGAGAGTTAGAAAAAAACGCATTGATATCTTAATATTATGTTTCGTTACTTTTTTGACTAGATTTGACTAAAATAATAGCTTGTTTTTCATACTTAGCAAATGTGACATCGAAAAATCATATATAAGACAGTTTTTTGGTAACTATAAATTGTTATAAGGCCATGTATACTCAAAGGTTTGGTTACAAAACACGCAATTATTAAGTTAAATATTATAAAGTTAATGAATCAATCGTTACATGTATGAGCGGATGGATTTATCAAAACAACGCTACACTTTACAAATCCCTATTAAATAAGTTATGTTAAGTTTCTTATGAAAGGCACCTATCAAATGTCAGTTGGCATACGCCGAACTACTAGATTTATTGTCGCTTTCGATGCCAGAATAAACAAAATAATATTAACAATCTCATTACAGCGTATTTAAGACTCTGAGATCAATAAGATGTACGTTTGTGCGATAATTACACAAAACTGCTGTCTTCTCATTATTATTATTTAATAAAATATATACCAATATTAGTCGATCGAAAGTACAATAAATCAACTAATCGCTTCGCTACTAATTAAAACTAAACTAGTTTATAAGCAAGGCTCGTCTTTATTAAATATTCGTTCAATAAATAAGAATATAATTAAACTAACCGACTTATTATCTATTACAATTTTTATGTCCATTACAAAACACACAACAACGAAATAAAAACAACTTATATTTATCACACTTTCGTCAAAGACATGTTTCGCTATTGGAAGCATTCATACGCCTTTTCTGTTACACAGCTCAGCAAACAATAATTTTAAGCTGCACTTTTATCAACACTTTATTCACTATATTACTGGAAGGCTCGATCATAACATACTTGTTTCTTTATATTCTATAAAAATATTAGAATATAATATGTTGTATTATTTCGTAGCTTTAATAATTTTTACATAATTATCGTTGGAGTATTGTATTTTGTTATCGCCTTAACGAGTAATAAATAAAAACCGTGTCGGTCGCCTGTGCGTATTTTGTCATTAATTTTTATGAACGTCGTGACAAGGTCACGTCTTGCAGACGGACACAACCGACCGACACAGATTAAAAATTGTAAAATCTAAATTTCAACTACAACCTCGTCGCTTTAATTCCATTTTATATACACTAACCCCTTCTCTAGAGAGAGTATGGATGAAACTAAACAGTTCGATGCGAGACGGGTCTCCAGTGCGGGAGATGCGCTGGCGTCCACCTCAGCACCGTCGGCGGCTCCGGGGCTAACGTATCACACGGCACGGAGCCGACGCTGTCGATCGACTCCACGGCCGGGCCCAGAACAGAGCCAGCCGGCGGCACCGTCTCTAGCGCAACACTCACGACGGACCCGCCCGACGGCCCGACACACCCGACCTGCCCCACTGTCGCGACACACCCGACACTCGAAGTTCTCGCGCACGTGGCCGACCCGACCGTTAGCTCAGTCGTGTCGTGAGCGTAGGATCACGGCGAGCGCAGGTCCGGCGCGGGCTTGTCCGGGGCGATGTCGTCCGAGGGGTCGCCGACCGGCCCCACGCTCGACCCGGTCGTGTCCATCGCCGTCGCCTCGGACGTTATCACGGAAGATTGGAAGAAGCGTTCTGTCGAGTTGAATTGGTAGACTGTCTTAGCAATATAACTTTGTTCAAGTTTTAGAAGATTATGGGTAAAATAAAACATAAACTGAAAAAGAAATTATTAAATTTGATCGCTTGTCTACATAATTTTTATTACACACCTAATTAAATGTTAATTTTTAAAATAAATAAATTCAACAAACTATAGTGTTTAATTAAAAATGAAACCCTTAAATTGTCGTCAAAAAAGTGGATTTCACAAACAGTATATGTAAAGTTAATTTTAAATATTATATTACTAGCTTACCCCGCGAAGTCTGTGCCACCTTAGAGGCAATAAATAAGCAGGTTTTTTTTACTTAAACCGGTTCTAACCGGATAAAAAGTATCCTATGTCCGTCTCCTGGTTCTAAGCTATCTTCCCACCAATTTTCAGCTAAATCCGTTCTTCCGTTCTTGAGTTATAAGTGGTGTAACTAACACCACTTTCTTTTATATATATAGATTTAGGAATATTTGCGATTCAAAAGTTAACTAACCCTCCCTACTTAACGAGCTCTATTTAAAATCTAAAGTTGGCTGTCTTTCAGTACAGTGCAGCACGAGATCTTAGTGAGAATATCTTCAAAGAAATAAAGGTTTATGTAAAGTTGATGATCAGAAACTCACCATCATCCAATAAGACGACGTGGTCAGGTCCAGGAGGTGCTGTCATTATGTTGAACTCCTCCTCCAAGGTAGGGAATGGTGCGTTCCATCTGAAATGCAGAAGCCTATATTTCCTATGTTCAAAACTGATAACTTGACCAGAGTCAGAAATTCATTACCAGCTAATGATAATATTTTCTGCCACAGGTCAAGATCGGACTCTGATCAGGTCAATAGTAACCCCAGATGCTGCTGTATCACTGGATAATAAAAAACCTTTTCAGATTGGTATCTTTCTATTCTATTCATAGCCTGCCAAAGTGAGGAGTAGCTTATGTCCAGCAGTGGACTGCAACATGCTGATGATGGTTAAAATGTTTAGCAATATACAAGAACGTCTATCAATTGTCTGGTTACCATAGCACAAGTTCTGCCTAGTTTAAGATCGTGTGTGAGATGTGTGTAGTTATTATTATACCTGGGTGCTGCCCTTGGTGGTGCTCTAGGAGCATACAAGCCCAGCCCACCAGGTGGTGAGACTCCTCCCGCCCCCGCCAACACTGCGCCACCTCCACCCGCACCTCCCAGCCCCACGCCACTTAGGGAGCTGGCGTAGCTGAATACCTGTGAATACCATAATTCTTACATTATCTAACTTTAAGAGGGTTTGGTTTACTTAAAAAAAACTTTTATTGTCTGCATTTGCAATGAGTATGGTGACCACAACTCTTTGAATTTTATTCATGCTTTCCATCAGGCAGAGTAGAGTCACTTTGGCAGAGTCTTCATCTAGAATATTTAAAATAATTTATTTTTAAATAGCAATCCCAACCTACGTAATCAAAATGGTTAATCGTAGTTCACTGTGATTTTATTCCATCACTACCGTTTTATCTAATCTAATCTAATAAAAAATTTTCATGTCAGTAATAAATATTACAAATAAATATAATTTTGTTATATATGTATAATAAATTTAAATTAAACCGTTTACAAATTATAAATACTAAAGGGTAATTAATAAAAAATATTTTTATTTTAGCATTGAAAGATCGGCTGCGATATAACCTGTTACAATGTTAACCTTAAAAATATTTCATACTATGGTTCAAATACACAAGAGTTGTGTAAACTTAAATAACGCGATGCAGAATCGAGTAATTCACATTAGTTGTATTAATAGTTACTAGATGGCGCTGAAAGGTATCTTCATAACGCGAAGCAGAAGCGCCTAGTTGGCATTAGTTTATCGAATAGCTAATAGATGGCGCCGTTACCTGCTGCTGCGGGTGGAAGTGGTTGAAGTGCGTGAGCGGCGGCGGGCAGTCGGTGCGGTAGTGCGGGCTGCGGCGGCGCGGCGACGCGGGCGGCGAGCGCACCTCGGGCGACGCGGGCGAGCCCACGCCCCCGCTCGACACCGACCCACCCACCAGCTCGCTCGCTGTCACACCACACATAACATTTTTACATCCATATCATATATTACTTTTCACCTGCAATTTTGTCCAATAGTAAATTACGTAGTTATTATCACATAATATTTGTCTTTTGTAGGAAATTAACCGACGACCTTTGATATAGTGGTCTGGCATGTTGAACACCAGATCAACAGGTCCTTCGTTACATTATTCTAGTATCCTTAACATAAAATCTATTTATGCGAGTTTTAAAATTCCAAAAAAATATGTCAAGAATTAGTCACCCTGAATTCCCAAGCAAACAACGTGTATAAATTAACATTGTACCACTCTATCCGTTTTTCTTTTCCCAATTCTTCTTTTTCTTCTCCTGTCTACAGAAGATAATATTCTCAAGAAGCATTGACATCAGACAGGTATCTCATCATAAAAGAAACCAGTTAAAACAACCCTTTGATATGTTGAATATTGCACCGACCAAAAGTAAACTGTTAAGGAAACATGCTAAGACGGAGATAGTTTTACATACTTTAATAACGAACACTTTAATAATTATAGTGAACAACCTACCTGTAGACCTGATGATGGCAACAGGTCTGGCCATCGGTGGGAGCGGAGGAGGGGGCAACATCGAGCTGCTGAAGTACGGAGGCTTTGGACTTCGGGATAAACTGTGAACCTGATAAATATAGAAACCTATTTTAGCAAATGTCTTCTAACTTTCCATTCAAGTAAATATGAATCGCGCAAGCGACTTTTGCACATAAATTTAGAAAGTCTAATCAATGTGTTGGTATCCAAATGTGGTTAGTTCTTGAGTAGCTAGTTTCTATCATATCTGATGCAGACTAGTACACAGTATACAGTATTATTAGTTTCTTAGTAAAATAACTCTGATATAAGGCACAAAATATAACTTGGTAACGCTGTTAACTACGAGATTTAAGACAAGTCTTATTTTAATAAATATGCTGAGTCATCATACATATGTGGATTCGAACCGATTATATGCTAGAAGTCAGTAAATACCTGTAACTGTTGGACGTCAGAAGGATCCTGGCAAACAAAGGTGACGAAGTCTCCAAGGGAATCTTGAGGCGCACTATCGTACTTGCCACTGTTATGCTGACTAGTCAGGGCTTCCGATGCTGGAATATCAAGGAAATATTACTGTTACTCCTCGATATAGACCACTCCGTAAAAGAAAGTTTTGACCTATGATACCGCACTGACCACACGAGATGGCATAAGGTCTTTTTCAAGTTTTCTCCTTTAGTAGAGTCTTACGACACCTTAGGTCATTTAAAAAACAAGATGCTAAAAAGGATTGAAAAGAGTCTTGAAAAAGAATAAGACAAAATCGATTTATCTGTATTAACAGATAAGATGCTGATGACCCCAACGTGTCTACCTTGATCACGCCACAAAATATCCGAAACACCGGAGAAAATCCTGCCAGCAAATATCCTCACTGAATTCAATTTAGCCAAGTGTCTGAATATTATTTTAGTACCTAGAGTATTTGACAGATAATCATCGTATATGTATATAATCAATAATTTATCATTATTATATAAATATTTACATTTTGATATAATAGTTTATATAACACTCTCAAACTAAACAGTTTTCTCTTCCTTCCAGTGCAAATCAGTTAAAACTTGGAACTCACTACCAGTGCATGCGTTTACCTCCAATTATGGTCCTTCAAGACCTTTAAGCGGGGCGTGAAAAAAAATCTCACTAAGCCTCCATAGTGTGAATCACCATATCACAGTGTCTGCATTCGCAATGAGTATGGTGTTCCCAACTCTTGGGCTTAATTCATACTTCCATCAGGCAGAGTAGAGTCACTTTGGCAGGACTCGAATAAAGCAAAATATAATAGTTGAACACCGAGTAGTTTTTAAAGATAAAACAAATGAAAAGTAAAATATTATTATCTAAAAATAGTTAAAATACTAAAATCTAGATACCGTCACACTCACTGGTGGGATGCGTGTCCGTGGGAGGTGGTGCGTGCTGGTAGAAGATTGTATTTGACGGCACGAGGGGACTCTGAGCTGAGCTTAAGCCAGCCGAGCTGTGGGGGATACCTGTAAAACAAAATGATACATGGTGGTGGTGGTGGTGGTGGATACAGGTCTCCCCTTAGAAGATAGTTTTAAGTCTACTATTACACGCTAGTCAGACGGGATGCTATAGAGTTTGTGTCAATTTTCTCTTCTCTTTGCATTACTTTTCTCCGTTGAAATACTCTGTATTCTTAATCCGTCTCCACACGATGACCACTCTTTTCCCCATAGGGTTTTCCTATTAAAAATCAAAAGATCTAGGAATTTCAGATTAGGTCACTTTCATTCTATGATAATGAAGTTCCTAGAGGCTTATGGTGGGCCACGAATTTGTTAACATTTGAATCTAACATCCTGCGCAAACATATTACGGGAATTCTTGAGACTGATGCTACTGAAATTTGCTGGCTGCAATCGTAACACATGGTTTCAACAAGATGGAGCCATTTGTCACACATCCAATGATTCCTAGCCGGTTTTTAAAGACATGTTTCCGGAAATGCTGATTAACAAACGAGGCGACTTTCCATGGCCACCTCTGTCCCCAGCAGACTTCTTTTTATGGGGTTATCTGAAGAATTGTGCCTACAACAATAAACCAAATACACTACATCAACTAAAATCAGCTAAGAGATTTCGGCGATCTCGCGGTCTCTTTGTCGACGAGTATTCGAAAATTTTGGTGCTCGCTTAAAAGAGCGCGAATGTCGAAACGGTCGTTCATTTAGACAATGTAATTTTTAAAAAATAAATTCTAACTAATTAGCTTTCTTGTAAATAAACATTTTTTAGAATATATTAAATGACTTTTTTCATATGACTTTTACAAATGCTAACTAATTCGTGGCCCACCCTGTATTATTACTAATGATTTAATCAAAAAAATCCTTTGTCCCACCGTGACTCAATTGAATTCAAAGAAAGACTAATTTACAGACAACATAACTCGATAACGATCGAATCGCATTCGTTAGTACACTTGTCGTATGCGACTCACGCACGTGCACACACGCATCTAAATATAGTACATACATATGTACAACACATTGTGGGAGGGTAGAACGCATGGCTATTACAAATATAACTATATATTTTTGGATATTTGCTGTGAATTTGTAATCTATTTAAAGTGACATTAGAAACTATTTTAAAACAATTTATGTAATATCACGAATATTTACAGATGTTGACGTTATAGTAAATTTGAGAGGAATTCGTAGATAATTGGTTGTGTAGATAGGTTCTGGTGTTCCGAGTTTTAAATTACAATGCCAAGAGAGATGTCATAAATTAAAAACATGTGTACCTCAATGTTTGGACTTATTTTTATATATTATTGGTTTATCACCGGTTCTTCTCTTATGGCAATGTTAGAGGGAAAAGAGGTTATGTGTTGGTGCCTATTTTAACATTAATAATTTAAATTTGTTCTTCTAGTTCTACTTTTGCGTCGTTTTAATCACAAATTTCAATATTTTAAATTTAACTGGACGTTCAACCTTCTACTTTCATCATACTCAATACTTTCATCACTAACTGTTAACCCTGGTTCATAGCAAAGACGTCTAACTGTAAATAGGTGTAATGTTACGGAAAGAAGCTACTAAAGTCTGATACACTCACTGTAACATTGTCCTACAAGCATGGCTGATGGTGTGGCCCTATCAGGTGGAGGCTCGAAGGCCGGCGGCGCTGGACTGTTGTACCCGCAGTAGTACCCTGACTCCAGCTTAATACCGCCTCCGGAACCACTCGGTGACTCCGACCCGGTCTCTTGGAGAATAGAAGCTGAAATAAAGGGAAATTAATGATAATAGTTTCTGGCAGAAAACTGAAGCAGCAACATTTCGGATGCAACCAGAGGTTATCTGTGCGATGTCCATCTAGGTCAAATAATTCTGTCTGAGTGTAAGTTATTCATAATATTTGTCTATTTCTTGCTGTGTAAATCACCAGTGTCTCTAAAGCTTTGATATTGTATGCCAGACTGTAAATTTATGTAAAACTTTCCAGGGATCGTATCTCTGACTTACGGTCTTCGGTTCTTTGTTTATCATCTATGCTGCCATAATGTGGATCACCAGACTGCATTGTATGCAATGAATGGTGACCATCACTCTTGACTTCTACTTATGCTTTCTATTAGGCAGAGTAGGGTCATTTTGATAGGCTCAGCAAAAAAAAAAAATATCTGGGACCTTAAGGAATGTATATTTTGTACAAATAGACGTGGATAGACTGCATTTGGTGTTAAGAAAACCACTACTCATTCTTTCTGCTAAAAATGCTGGAGAAAATCCTTGTACTGAGTAAATTTAATTTTCCTGACTACAAGAAGAAAAGGAAAAGCCAAGGGAATTCAAGAGTTGTGGTCACCATACTTATTACGAATTAGACAATTCAGTATGGCGACCCACGCTATGGTGACCTTGTGCGATCTTTTATCTCGTCCCGCTTTAAGGAGTGAGTTCCACGTTTTGACTAATTTACGCAGGAAGGAAGAGCAGAACCGTTTAGTTCGAAAGTGTATGTCTTCGACTCTAAAACGGTGGCTCTAAACCCAGCACGTGTTGTCGTGCAGAGGAAGAAAGAAGGTAGTATCTTCTGGATTCTGAAGATAATTTTATTAATTTAATTATTTGTATTGGAGAACAAATGAAAAATCAGGTCATCTGGCCGTAGGTGACTTTCGACGCCTATGAATACCGGCAAAAGCACCGAAAATATATTTATATTTTTCGAATTCAGTTCGCTTTAAAATTGATGAAACACGATGAAATAATATGAAAACAAACTTTCATAAAACTTAGATCTAATTTCAAAGTATTTTAAAACAACACCGTCCAAACTAGTTATATAAAGAAAACATAGGTATTTATTGAAATAATTAGAACCAGTATGTAAGAGCTGTCTCGCATAAAATCTTTTCACTAAAATTTTAACAGATTTATTTGGCGAGTTACTTATCCTAAATCACAAATACCTACAGGAAAAGTTTTATCCAAATTCTTAATCTGATTTAAAACTTACAACAAATAGATTTAACGAATTGCAAGTCTACATGTGTATTGATGATTATAACTAATTCATATTTAAAACTATTCAAAAAGGAGCTCACGACAATACAGCACATTTAAAGTAATCATAGATTAAAACTACTGACAAATATATGTAAACTGTCAAATTTATTCCAACTGTGAGTCACCAAAAAAAACGTTATAAAACCAAAAACAAGTGTACACACCTTTAGACAACTTCCAGAGCTCCTTGGACGAGAAGACACCGGTCGCTAAAATAATATCGTTGCATATTACACCGTTGTATGGATTGTGACTATAGCCTGAAATCACCCATTTCAGACATTATGATCTCATGGTAGTGGTAGGAAAGACATAGCAGACATATCCACCGATTTAGGGTGTTCAGACAACATTTTGTGACATGGATCAAATTTAACTCCATAAGAAATTTCTCTTTCGACATTTCGCTGTTCATATTTAAAATTGGTGTTAACGAATACTAAGTCAAGTATTCAAGAGATGCCTCTGCTTTCTGTTCTTCGTTAATAATTGTGAAAATCTATGCAACAACGTCTTTTCTACCAATATTAGAATGACACTTATGATATTTTAGACATATACATTGCACACGTGTGATTTCTTATAATTTTAAATGTTTGCTCAATTGAAATTAATAGCAAATGTTCTGTTACGAGTAGAAGATCGGTTACAGACGACTTAACTATTGCAGTTTAAATCACAGTCTAATCACTAGTATTACTAATGATGGCTTCTAAATTCTTCTTCTTCTTCTTCTTACTGATACTAAGAAAGAAAGATTTTCAGAAAGAGTAGTTTTTGTTATATTACCCCTAAATAATAATAACAATAATACCTTCTCGTATTCTGATTAAGTATACGAAGTCAAATAAAGCATGATGACAATACTGTTACCATCATTTGAATCTTGATCCAACCACGAACGCATCTGATGTTATTTAAATTTGATGTATGATCCTAATCTCCAGATATTGTTAACTGGTTCATATCTATGTTTATTTCACTTTTAATTGTCTATAATGTGCAATGTATCTTATGATATATAAAACTAAATCAATACCTGCTCAAATCGTGTATCGATATTTCATATAACTAATAAAAAAAATGAAATAAATGACTTTCAAAATTTAGCTTCATTAAAACTTTTTACTTCTAATCTGTTTGTTTCATCTTTCGATGAACAAGAAAATGACGAGAAAGAAGAGAAATTCGTCATCATACATAGTGTTAAAGCTCTGATGAAACTAGCTACGAACACTTACGATCTAGAAGTTGCTTGCATCATTGTTTCTGTACCATATTGACAGATTTGATTGATATTAAATAAAGCCACGACATCAAACAATACAATATTGAAAACATTCAATAATGTACAGCAATCACAAGAATTAATTTTCTGAAGTCACTTCAAGGTATCTCCAAATTTTACTTAAAAACTGAAAACTGTTGAAATGGTAGGAATATTGCCTATTTTAATGTATTGCTTCTTTGCACAGTTCAACAACACACACAAAACATCTTATGGAAGTACAAGTAATAAACAGGTATTTTCGTTTATTTCTATTTTTGCACCAACGAAAATATAATACCACAGGAAATTTAGTTCATCAACATGTAAAATGGACTACAGAAAATTTATTATTTATCATAACAATGTCTAAAAAGGGGAAATCCCTTTCCAGACTGTTTTCTTGTATATAAAATAATTCTGAAAAGTATTTTGCCAATATTTCTCTAAATTTAAACCCCATTATCGAAATAAAAAACATTAGAAAAGATCATTAAGGGTTTTAGAGAAATATCAGCATACAAATATAAAAAGAGTGAAAGAGAAAGAACACCGACTACATACAAATAACGTCCAAAAACAACAAAGGACAACAAACATTACTTTGGCAATCCCAAAAATGTGATCTCAAATAATTTTGATATCAATAGAAGCATAAAAATGTGAGTGCAAGCCAATGCCAGGATAAAATTAATTTAGAAAATGCATAAAAATGTGACAAAAAAAGAAAATAAATTTAATTCAAATACGTTTTTGTGCAAACCAATCACATTTAGATTCTTTCTGCAGATTTTAGACTATGGTCAACAATATCGAAAAACTCCTTAAAAAAAGCAAATCATTTTTGGTCCCCCTGTCCCCATGCTGGCTGGCATCAGTTTCTTTCCTTATAATAAGGCATTGTTAATTTTGTTTATTTACGAGCCTGCCAAAGTGACTACCCTGCCTGATGGAAAGCATGAATAGAATCCAAGAGTTGTGGTCACTATACTCATTGCGAATGCAGACAATAGAGTATGGTAACCCACACTATGGCGGCCTAGTAAGATGCTTTTTCCCGCCTCGTTTGGGAAAGTAAAAGGCATGACACTCATCGTGGCATTCTATTGTACACACTTGCCACGATAACTGCGATCCCTGCACCAATGGGCTATATTAGGTTAAAGGCATTACTTTGGTTACTAAGATCCAATTATAATAGTTCACAACTTGACAATATACACAGATCTCAACATTGTTGGATTAACTTTTTTCTTTTAAGACCAAAAATATATGTTAATCTATTTGACCCTCTCCATCCAACATAAGTTTTTGCTCTCACTCATACGTCTGCTGCTAAAGAGCCCATGTAAATTAATTCTATATACCAAGATTTACAAGCACTTATCATATTGCTGGCCACAGTCTTGCAGAAAGAATACACAACACACGATTCACAATCTTGAGTTACCTTTGCTCTTAGCCTCGTGTTCGTTCTCTTTGTCTCTAGGAGCGTGAGGTGACAGAGAACCGCTAAGTATATCTGAAATCACATCACACGATTGAAGAGAGAAAATAACAGTACGACCCAAAAGTACCAATATCGAATTAATTGTTATACAATTACAATTAAAAAACAAAAATAGATATGAAATTGAAAAAAAATTGTGACGCGTTTTCATAGATGACAATGAAAGAAAAGAAATTATCATGGTAGTTCGATAATCAATTAATTTATTACTAAAGGAATAAATATGATAGTAATAATGACTGAATGATTCCATGGAAAAAAATCTTAGCTATTGATGATATACATTACGATATTACGGGTGAAGAAATTTAAAACAAAAAAATGTCTGACATGCACAAACGGTTAATTCTACACATTGCAATTAATGTAACATTTAAGTCTTGATACACTTGAAGATCTTCTTCGTACAGTAATTGTAACTTTTGCAACTTAAGAGGTCGTAAGTTAACGAAGGAACCAAGTAAATAGCAAGTTTTTTTCTGTTTTTCTCATATTTTAATTAATTATATCATAATTTTATATCATTGTGATGTTAACTCATTGACATTGAAATTCTAATTTCAAAATCAATGTGGGTTTAATTTAGAAACAATAGAATACTATCAAATTTAGAAGAGAAATTGCAATTCTTTTCATTTCTTCTATTACAAAGGCAGACCATATTTTTCTCCATAAAAAAATATAGATCTCTATCTAAACTACTGAGCGCGTTATTTACGTCAATTTCAAATGTATCAAGTCTCATGAAGAAAAAAAAAAAAGCGTGTTACACGGAGAATTGAGCGAGAGACCTGGTAGACCGTCGCTCCCATTACCATAGCTGTTAATAAAGTTCGCGAGGTACAGGTCCAGCTCCCGAACAGACACGTTGATGTGGTACGGGTTCACGCAGAGGCCTGGCTGCGTACATTCTGGATGTTTCTCCAGCCGCTCCCCATCTGTGCTCTCCAAGGGGATAGCTTTGAATAAAATTACCATTACCAGGTCCAGACGCCATACCTAGAAAATAGAAATAACAATATTACAAGAACGAAACGTTAAACACAATTCAATATCAACTTAATGGGCAAACAACGTTAATTTGAAACAAAATCAATGAGAATAAACAAGAAAAGCAAAAGAAAATAAAAGTTTAGACTAACATACCATAAAACTGATAAAGCGAAAAATTTTAATGTTGCCTAGGTCATGGTTTGGCATCGCAAATGTAGATAAAAACCATAACATAATGTAAAGCAATAGATAGACAACCAATTATAGCAAACTGGGTACTTCAGAAAATAAAGATGGAATAATTGGAGAAATATTTAAATGAAAAAGTATGACACACACACTTGAGAAGCTAATATAAAGAAAAGAAATTACTTATAGGAATGAATTCCGTGTGTGAGTAATACGGTGAGTAGGTCAGAGTTACAAAGTACTCGTAGTACCTCAATTATCAATGATTTTTCCGATAAATTTATTACTTTTTAGTTAGAACGAAAATTTTATATTACATACGATTTTAAAATAGGATGTAATATATTCTGTTAACCTATTCCGTACCTCTGTATACCTCTTGATATTCTTGGCCATTAGACGTATGACGCATTGATTACGTCAATTAACAGCTGATGCTGTTATCATCTTTTATCATCACACGCAGATAAATTAAATACCAAGATTAGAAATACTGGCAAATATTTATCATAATCATCAATAGCTTTTAATAGGCCACTGCTGGGAATAGGCCTCTCCTTAGAAAGGAGGGTTTGGCCTACTATTTTTTTTTTATTTTAAGAGCCTGCCAAAATGACTCTACTTCTTTATGGAAAGTATGAATAGAATCCAAGAGTTGTGGTCACCATACTCATTGCGAATGCAGACAATGCAATATGGTGACACACACTACGGCGCCCTAGCGAGAGCGCTTCTTGTCCCGCTTAAGGACGTAAAAGGCATGACAGTCGTCATTACCTGTTCAGGACTGGAGAAAACAGATGCGAGGAACCACTTACTTTATCCGCCTGCCTGAGGCAATCTATCCTCCTCATCTTGCCCTTCTGATCTGGATTGGAGAGTACACAGACAGCTGGTCTCTTTCCCGTGATGCTCAGCACGAAATCTTCCCGGCAGTCTTGTGTTATGTCCTTCCGCAGTTTGCCAAGCAACCGCGAAGCCCATTTCTGTTTCACTTCTGCTTTCTCGTTCTGAAACATTTTTAAGTTGACTTTAGTTATGATATATACTTTCGATAACTTAAGGCTTATATGTTCTTCTGAGGACCGTTACCGAAGAGGCGGTGAGCTGTGGCGGCGTGTTGTTGGCGGTATCGTTGGACATTGCCAATGCATTTAATAGTCTGCCATTTAGCTGCATCAGGGAAGCACTCCACTACCCACGGGGTGCCAGAGTACCTGAGGCGGCTTGTGGCAGACTATCTTGAGGAGCGTACCGTCATGTACGAGGACCGAGATGGTATTCTGAGGCAGCGGCCCATGTCGTGCGGTGTTCCACAGGAGTCTGACCTCGGACCACTTCTGTGGAACATGGGATACGACTGGGCCCTTCGAGGTCATCTTCCTCCCGGGCTGGGTGTAATTTGTTACACTGATGATACGTTAGTTACGGCCCGGGGAGCGAACTTTCAAGAGGCGGCGCGCCTGGCTACCACGGGAGTCTCTTTGGTGGTCGGGCGTATTGAGGCGCTGGGTTTACGGGTGGCCCTAAATAAAACGGAGGCCCTTTTATTCCATGGGCCCCATCGTGGTCCGCCACCCGGCGCCTCTATCGTAGTCAATTCGGTCCTCGTACCGGTTCAGGCCCAGATGAAGTATCTGGGCCTGATCCTCGACGGCAGGTGGCTCTTCGACGAGCACTTCCGACAGCTTTCTCCAAAGCTGGTCGGCGCTGCTTCTGCCCTTGGGCGACTTTTGCCGAATTTGGGTGGAGCTAGCGTCGCGACAAGACGACTATACACGGGGGTTGTCCGATCAATGGCGCTGTATGATGCACCGGTGTGGGCGGCGGCTCTAACCGCCCAGAATAGGGCTCGCCTCTGGCGCCCTCAGAGGATATTGGCGGTTAGAGCCATACGCGGTTACCGCACCGTATCGACGGAGGCGGCGTGCGCCTCAGCCGGTACTCACCCGTGGGATTTGGAGGTGGAACTGCTTGCTGAAGTTTATCGGCGAACGGCAGACTTCCGGGTGGGTAGCGGCATTCGGCCCCCACCCGAAGAGATACGCGAGTGGCGAGAGGCCGCTCGTCGAGCCACGATGGCTCGTTGGTCGTCCCGGCTGGAGGCTCCACGTGCTGGCTTTGCCGCCGTGGAAGCTCTCCAGCCGGTCATCGCCGAATGGGCGGGGCGGCAGCACGGGACCCTTTCCTTCCGACTGACGCAGATTCTTTCCGGGCATGGTTGCTTCGGGAAGTATCTGCACTCGGTCGCCAGGAGGGAATTGAGTCCCGCCTGTCACCACTGCGACTGCAGTGAGGACTCGGCTCAGCACACGCTGGCGGTTTGTTCCGCCTGGGCGGCGCAGCGTGGGGTCCTCACTGCAGTTATTGGAGAAGATCTCTCGCTACCGGCCGTCATACGCTCCATGGTCGGTAGCGACAGTTGTTTTACCGCGGTCGCAACCTTCTGCGAAGACGTAATTTCGCGGAAGGAGGTGGCGGAGAAGGCCCGGGAGGACAACCTCCACTCGGACCCAATTCGCCGCCGGCGAACCGGGCGGCGGAGGCGCACGTACCAGCGCCTCATGCCGCCTTGAGTGTGGCCGCGGGTGGACGGGACGGGTTTTCCCCTCCATCCGCTATAATGGCCAGCCGCGAAGAGGCGACGTCCGCGTGTGCGGTACGTCGCCTAAAAGGAGAGTTTATCCGCAGATGGTGTCCGCGGTAGCGGGCAGGCGCTAGGAGGGATCTGGATGGCGTAATAACAGCTGTTCCCGGATCCCTCCTATGTCAGGCGCAGAGTGGCACACCGTGTGGTTTTAGTCGGTCCGATTCCGACACACCACCCCGCCGTAAACCCCGGTGGGGTGACGGCCCGAGGGGGTTTCCACACGTTAAAAAAAAAAAGAAAAAAAGAGGCTTATATGTTCTTTGAATAAATTCTCAATTGTTAATAATATAAATATAAGATCAATAAGATTGTAATTACTGAATATTTAAATTAGACCATAGCATTTATTTTTTTTATGTCACAGACGTTCTCCAGTAAATGATTACCTTTCCAGTTAATCTAAGAAACTGCCTAGAAATGATGTTACTACTGAGAATTCAAACCAGAGTGTCTCACTGAAATTCATGATCTCTCACTTGTTAATAATATTACTGGTTGCTCTGGTGGAGAGGGAGTCACAGGGAGAGAAGCTGGTACTATTAACGAATCGAATAAATATTTTTTATAAAAAGACAGAAGCGTAGAAAGCCTATGTATGTTCGACGTAGGCATAATTGGACAAGAAAGTCGAAATCTCAATCCAATTCAATAAACAAATCAGAAAGCTCAAACACCTCACAGCAGCCATGATTAATTCACGGTCCACCGGCATATGATGGTGTTCTCTTAGTCGAATTTGGCCATAGTGGCCAATCTCAACGGAGACTAACCAACTGTGCAGGCCACTTTATAGTGCACAAGTGTGTGCGCAAACACAAGTGCACTCTCTGTTCCTTCACTCTCACAATCTGAAGGAACGGCTATCTAATACTGGAGAGAGATCAGGCGCAGGACCGACGGCTTTACTTGCTCTGCCATATAAGCATCTATTTACAGACATGGAGACCCTGATGAGCTCTAATGTTGTTTCCAAATAGTTTAATATCAACAACGTCACTGTAGAACTAAAAACACATATTAATGATTTCACCGATCCACTGAAATTATTTTTCTCTCTCATTGTACGCGTTTGTAATATAGAGATCAATAACATAGACTAGAAAATAAACAATTAAAAAAACAGAAGGAATAGGAAAAATAAGAAATTTGATACAAAGCTCTTGCTCTAGCATTTGAAATAGCCTGTGAATCAAAAATAATAAACGTTCAAGAACTCTAATTTTATATTTCAAGTATTTTTAAAGTAAGCGTTATTTGAAATGTAAAGAACAAGGAAAAGGTACAATCATGACGTCATCAAAGTGGTTATCTGACAGCAGTATACTATACAATAAAAGTTTTCTGCCCTTCTAGACCAGTGACAATACTACCGAACATTATCGAATTTAACTTTTTAACAGTTAATCTGCATAACTGAACTCTGCAATACTTAATATAGTTGTAATTTTTTATGGAATAAAAGGCACAATCTGATGTCACACATGTTGATGTAAATATAGAAAAAGTTGATGAAATAGATATAAAACAAATAAACAAATGATTGTCAATTTTCGAATAGGGCAAAGTACATATTACAGTCCCTGTAACCGAACATACCATTTGCAAAATAAGATTCTAAAATTGTTGTCTTTACTTGTGTAAGATTAGGTTTAAAGATGATTCTCGCACTAGGTATATATTTTGTGTTGCGTGGGACTTTACAAGCATAGAGGAAATGGACACAAAGAACACGCAGACTCGGAACAGAAGTTTGTGAATCGCAGAAGGTCCCACAACACTCAGTTCATTAGAAAACGTCGAGTTGACTGGCTAAATCACTACGCTAACCATGCAGTGGTATTTCAAGTATAATAAGTAAAGTTTTCAATAATTACCTGTAATTCATATTTAGTATGGCGTTCCTCCTCGAGACTCATCCGTTTTTCGTGTTTTTTGTAATATTTCCGTTTGGCCGCTTGTAAATTGAACCAAGTATACGAAAAGGACTTTACAAATGGCATCAGGGCCTCTATGAACGGATGGAACTCGTCCTGTGAACAAGTTAAAGGTTAAAAACAGGTATTAACGTAGAATATGATTTTCTTTAGTGGCGCCCAACGAGGGACTCTTTTGAGACGCTCCAAAGTTTAAATGTCAAAATGGAACTATCGATTCTAATAACTTTAATTGCAATCATTTTCATGAAATGAAAACTGAAACATTTAAAGCATCTGTGAACGTTGAAATTTTCAGGGTTACATAATGACCAGACTAGGTGTTTCCGTTCCACAGTAACTAACTGTTTAACTTCATTGAAAAAGGTATACCCTAATCTAAAGATTCTTACCTGCATATTATACCTTTTATAGTACACATAAAGTACAATACATCATATTCATCAAGTTCAACACAAACAGAAAATATATTAGTGTCGTTCTTAGCATCTGCATAAGATTAAAAAAGTATACACAAGCGTGGTTAGGAAAACATTTTATCCAGTTGTTGTACTATGTAAAGGTTCTATGTGAAAATTCCAAATAAATATATAACTGATCCAAAATGATTGTTAGCACAGAATGCGGAAAAATTCAATTATGTAGACACTTGGATAGTAAACAGTAAAGCAAATTATAGTTCATTTTGGTAAGATTCGGTCGATTTTCTCCAAAGTATTGCGTGAAAGGGTCCTTAGTACCTATATTTGACTATGTATAATATATTTCTACACATTTTCAGTGTCGCAAAATGGTGATAAATCCTGAGCCCTCACACAAAATACGTCGAAAACCGCAAACTCTCGAGATTCATTACCGTAAAAAGTTTGTGGCTCTACCTAACTCCTAACGTTAAAGTACTCAAAATCTCAAGAAGATCTTGGAGCTAAAATCCTAAGGCATTCTTAAAAATCTTTCAAAATTACACTTGCAAAATTAGGATGAGTCTTTTGTATCCAATAGTTCGCTTGCTTATTAGATTAAATCATAAAGCCAAATAAAATGAAAAACACTTTCTACCACACATTTATATGGTTGTCATAACACGCATTTTACGAGGACCTCATTCTAATCTACTCCTTATTATTCAATACCAGTACACCTAATTGTGTCACACACAAAAGAAAGAAGAAAAAAAAAACGCTACGTGCTTTTGCAGTTCGAATAACGTATGCCTTGCGCACGCGCAGATATACCTACTGTATTGTAATGTGTAGCTGAATCATATCATAATGTATGCAAATATGCCATGATTTATCGGCAACCCGTTTCGGGCATCGGCTCGGAATTTTTTATCGATTGTTTTTTTAGTTTACGGTGATGATGCGGTATTTTATGTTACCCTCATTAAATGTAACAATAAACGGAGAAGGAAGATTTTACTGTTGAAGTATTTCGATGGCATACACGTCCACAATTTATTCCAGTGAACGGAGATCGCAACATCTTAATGTAAGTTTATTTAGCTTAAAGGCCTATTCTACATATAAATGAAAGAGATAAAAAGAGAGATAGTTTTGGACATCTGACAGAATTACACGTTAAAAATTAAGTGCAAATTAAATAGATCTAGAAAGGGGACAAGAATTTAATTCAATTTTTTTTTATTTATTTATCTTTACTGTATACATAAAACAAAACAAAAGAAGACATGAGTTAGATAATATATAAATGTAACAATTGGCGGTCTTATCGTTCACAACGACTTCTTCCAAACAACCTTAATCCGGCATAAAGAAGTTCTAAGAGATTTGTTCCATATATGTTAGTAAATTATTTCTAAGGAATCCATTTTAGGTTTTATACCAATGTAGGTACATTTTATTAGTTAGTTGAATAACTTTTACAACTGTTAGAGCTGACTTATTACGTCAAACAAACGGGTTAGTTGGACGAGTGATTAGTGGCCGTGACAGCTAAGCCAGAGTTCGCGGGTTTTTGCCGTGGGCCGGGTGATTGCTTTGCTCGCCAACTCCAAAAGCAATCTCTGGATGTCGGTTATAAATAGATATAACATTTTGTCCCAGTGATAACTAGTGGTAGCAGTTTTAGTGGTAGTGGTTGAGTATAAGCCTATTTTTGACTATGGCGATGGCGGAATGTTCATTTTCTCTACATTTTATACAGTATTCTGTTCCTTCCATGTTCACCTTCCTATCAATATTTTGAGTTCCTTCACAATTCATATTGCATGCTTCTGAAATCGTCGATAAATCTGAAGTTGAAAATGCCTAGGTATACTTAAAAATTCGCTGATAAGTCGTTGTCGGTGCAAACAGTTGGACTGTCGATCTACATGCCTGATGCGTAAAAAAGCTAAACTTCTGCAAACTTTCCAGAAAACAGTCACTTATTATTACTGGACACTGTAATGGCTGCTAAAGGGTATTTACGGTGTGGTACGTCACGTTATATTATATGAAATATGTAAATGAGCGATAGGACTGCCTTCTATAATGCCAAACGTAGATCTCCATTTACGTCTGTACAAAAATTATACTGATGTGGTGTGCGTGCCATTTTATGATTATTACATTTGTTATTGTATTACTAAAAATTTGTCTCAACAACTACCAGTTTTAGTAGTGGCTTTAGATAGAAGAGAGAAGGCATAGAAGAGGAAGAGAAATTTTAATTTGATAATCCTTTTTTTTGCTCTTTAATTAGTAACATATTTTTTTTAAAGACAGCTCCCGTACTTCGTACCGTCGCGGGGACTTTACGAACATACATGAAACGGACACAAAGAACACATAGACTTAGAACAACTATTTGTGGATCTAATAAAGTGTTGTCCCATGTGGGGATCGGACCCTCAACGATTGGTGCAGTAGGAAGCGGCGAGGAGACCGTTTAAACCACACACTTAATCCGTGCAATCAATTTCTTTTTATAAGGTGTTTTGAAGGTAAAGTGAAGAACACAGCTTATTATGTAGATACATAAAAAGTCGGTCATACATTTTTAAATTATTTACTAATCTATATAGTCTTTTACTGTTATCTATATATATGAACGATTCCCTATTTCCTTTGATCATGACATCGCGTGTGAATGGCTGGACCAAATTCGTTAATTCTTTTAGTAGTGGATAGTCCACTTATCGAGGAAGGCTTTAATCTATAAAATATCTCGCTAAGGCCAATAAGGACTGAGCATCAAAGAAAATGTTGTGAAAACCGCGAAAAATGTATTCTTTTTCATAAACACATACGAAATTCTGCGGGTTAGCTAATAATATTATATTCAAGAGTTTCGTAATCAAAGCTGATATTTGAGATCTGTTTCATCTTAATCAGTTCGTCAGTTCATTTCATCAATTTTGTCATCAGTTGTCAGTCTACATCAGTTTTATAATTGTAGAGAATATCTATGACATTCTCCCTGTCCTTCAGTCTGTCCGCCCGAATCCACCGGTCCACTCTCCCGGTGTCAAGCTCCCACCGGCTCAGTTGACGGCCGTCGCTATAAAATTAGATTGAGACTTAGAATCAGATATAAATAGATACCAGTCGGTAGCTCATTGCCTATATTATCGTTGCCTGACCGAATATAAGATTATTAACGTTGTTTGGTAATAACTATTGAACTGTTCAGGTATTTATTTGACTGATATTTCATTAATTCTTATTGAAAGCCCTGTTAGATTTGTCGTTAGAGATCTTGATAGTTTAAATAGAGGTCATGATGAGTGTGATGAGTGCTATATTTTTTTTTTATTTTAAAGCCTGAAAGCAAAGTCTGCACCTATGGTGTAGTGGTTTAAGCGGTCGCCACACCGCTCTCTACTGCACCGAGTGTTGTGGGTTTAAACCCCACACGGGACTACACTTTGTGTGATTCACGAATTGTTGTTCTGAGTCTGGGTGCTCTTTGTGTCCGTTTTCTGTATGTTTGTAAAGGCCTCCGTGGCATAAGATTTAAACCTAGAGCGAAAGTAATTTATCTATACAAATAAATAAAATTGAAGAGACTGTAGTAACTTAAAATTGACAGTTATTCATTAAATGTGTATACATGGTAGTCATATAATTCTTTTTTTAATTTTTGTCTGGCAAAAAAAAGTGGCGAAATGTGGTCTTTCTTTTCAATTCTTAATCAATATACTGTGTAAGCTTACTTATGCCGCCACAGTCTGGGTCACCATACTACATTGTGTGCACTTGCAAAGAGTATGGTGACCACAACTCTTAAATTCTATTCCTACTTTCCGTCAGGCAGAGTCACTTTGGCAGGCTATTATTATAGAAAAATAAAAATAAATATTATATATATTTCAGACATCTGACAACTACGGTTATCTAGTTTCAAACTAAACAGAGTTTGTACTTACGATACCTTACGGATTATATCTTATAATCACCATGTGACACACGTAAATGTCATCGACTGCCTCATTGGCGCAGCGGTAGCGTATGCGTCTGCTGTGCTTAAGGTTTCGGGTTCGATTCCTGTGTTGGGCCAAATGTTTACATGATTTGCAAATATTTGTTCCGGAGTTTGGGTATTTTCTATATATAATTTGTATGTATTTACAAAAAAAAAGTATATATATATTTATTTCAGTTGTATAGTACCCATAGTACAAGCTCTGTTTTGTTTAGGGCTAGATGGCGTTGTGTGTGCTCAAGTAAACAAACGAGAGAACATTCATAATTTAATGTGATTGACCTGTTGCGCTAGTGGTTTGTGAACCTGATTCTAAACCGGAGATCGTGGGTTCGATTCCCACCCTGGACAAATATTCGTGTGATGAGCACGATTATTTATTCTGTATTTGTATGTTATTTACCTATAACCAGACTGCTAATAAACACAATTGCAATTTGGAAATACTTAAGTATGTTTATCAGCTGTCTGGTTACCATAGCACAGATTCTAATTCAGATTCAGATAACCATGTGTGAGATGTGTGAGGTTTATTCATAACGGAACTAAATTGATTTGCCGATAAAAGGAATAAATCAAACAATAAACTCAAACATATTTATAAAAAAAAATCTTGTTTTTTTACAAAAGACAACTCTCGTGTTTGGAATAACTCCTGTATCACGGAGGACTTTACAAACATACAAGAAACGGACACAAAGAAAACCCAGACTCAGAACGACAATTTGTGGATCACACAAAATGTTATCCCATGTGGGATTTGAACTCTCAACATTCAGCGCAGTAGAGAGCGCCGTGGTTACCGCTTAAACCACTAGGCCAACCGTGTAGTTATATAAAAAATAATGAAAGATGAAATCCAAATAAAATAAATAGAGAGAATATAACACAACTATCAAACGACCAGAAAAATATTGTAATCAATACAATAACTCATGACATAATATCCTGAAGAAAACTTCACTTAACCTCTAAAACAAAACACATCTGTAACAAAAAAAAAACAGCCACGTACATAATATAAAAAACATTGACTTCCCTCAAAAAACTTCAATGATCGAACACTCCAAACACGTGACATCGGGTATCAACAAAAACTTCTAGTCATAACACCCAGTTGGCTTCAGTCGTAGACAAACCTGCTACTGTGCCAGTTGTTAGTAGCCAGTGTGATGCCATTGCCAGGTTCCCCTTGGCAGGATCCATGGAAGCACGTGGCCGGAATCCCCTTATTACAAAATTATCGGGCCGATCATGCCAAAATACTTTCGTGTCAATAGCCTCAATTAAATTGTTCGAGTTCAAGATTGAGAACGCGTGGTGAATGAAAAATGAAAGAATTGAGAATGTGTGTTGATTGATAAGTGTATTCAAATGTAAGTATTGTGTTGTACGCAAAATATTAAATAAACAACACGTATAAACAAAACTAAAGTCAATTTTAAAGATTAGATAAGATATACTTTGCGTTTACGATTTAAGTAGCACCCATTTAGGGGAGGAAGAGTTTGGTCTCCAATAACTTCACTTACTTGTTGAAATGCAATGAAAAAACGAGCTGTATTGGTTTTCTGTGTAGCATAAACATTTGGAAGCATAGATGTTCGTGCGTAAGGAGAGGCCTATGTCCAGCAGTGGACTATTAATGATGCCAATAGTGTAAACTAACAAAATTTTCAATACCTGATATCTCATTATTCATATTCAAAGATATTCTCCCCATAAATACTATTAAAACTCACGATATTTTCAAAGCAAAACAACCTCTATATTGGATACTCCAAACAGAGCGCGAAATAAAAAAAAATATAAAAATGGCGCTCGTAAAACTATCACAATACGCCGGCGATAAGGTGCAAATATTTGGCAAATATAAGAACAACAAATGCTGAATAGTAAGATTGTTGGCAAAGGCCCGCTCATAGTGGATTCTCAGTATGAACCCAGTCTGCTACTATGATGATATCACACACGGGAATCGCGATATTCACGTTATTATACTTTTAGACGGAGCTCACATTGACGATAAAATCGACTGCTTGTTTGATAGCTGACGACTGACGCCCAGTAATCTAGAACAAGAATATTATGTGAGATGCTTTCTTAGTAACTACAATAACTTTCCATTCGTATTCAATCATCCCTTGATTTGTTTACGTTAACTGAGCACTAATTTTGTTTACAGATATGACAAAAGTATTTAAAATCAAAGTTTTATTTCCAAAATTTACGAAACAGGTATTTCTGTCAACATAATAGTCAAAATAATCAAAGATGATAGAAAGGTATCAAAACAAATAATAAAATGCGTTATCAAACAAACTATTAACAACGTCCAATGATCCATGCCAAAACACTGGAGTACGTTCACCCAGGTTTTGGCTGCAAATCAGGAACTGACGCTTACTTCATTATAATTTTTTTCTCTTTATTTCTTGCGGCAAATTTATTTTATAGACATTGGCGCTGGTTCATTGGGGATGCCCGGATGGTCTTGGCCGTGGCACCGGTTGGCGTACCTAACTGGGTCGTCTACGTCACACAGGAGAACTGGCCAAAATCACGGCACACGCGGAAAGAAGACGTGAAAAAAAAACGCGCGGTTGGCCATATTGCCACGCGCGGATTTAGCGCTCAACAAGTGATGCGTGCAGCCATGATTATCGTACGCAGCACGTAAGATTACAATAAATCCTATTGAAGTGGAATGCACCATGTTTGCAAATACGATGATATGTATTTAGGTACTTAAACGGTATGCATTCGATATATGTTGAAAAGATGCGTAGAAACGTATGTGTAAGTACACCTGTGTGCATATATTTGTATGTAAAACATCGGATGATTGTATTAGAGAGCGGCCTAATGACGTTTTGAACTATCGATAAAAGTAAATAACATGTCGGACTGTCTGTCCGCCTGAAAAAGTTATTTCTTGGGTAGTTAAATTCAGAATGTAAAGGAAATTTCATTCTATGCACTTTGGCTCTACGACATTTGGCTGCCAAATCGTTCGATTGGAAACGGATAAAACTATGGTTATTTTAAATACAAAGAAGTACATATGTATTTACGTTTATGTTGTTTCCATCGAAACGAATACAGCTGTTTACATTTTAATCAAAACTATGTTTCAATAGACTTTTTACTATACCTTCCTCCCATATAAGTTTGACGATTTATGTATATATATTATTTATATTATGCATTTTATTCACCAATACAAACAGAATTTTCATCATTTAGTTGCACGACAAGACGACATATTTACTGAAAACTTATAGCTAAATGCTATACCCATACTCAAGACAAATGTTCTCTTTTTTTTTACAGAAAGGGCAAGCGAGTAAATAGGTCTCCTGACGGTTATTGATAGCCACCGCTCATGGACACTTGCAACTCAAGAGCTCCGATACGTTACCAACCTTTGGAGGATTATAAATAGATTTTTATCCGTGGAAATGAAACCGAACAGAACACTCGGCCAAGCGAGCTGACCAATTTCTGATATAGTATCTGCTGTTGTCAAGTAGTCATTCAAGTAAAAGGTGAAAAATGATGATGTATGATCTTGTCCGTATGGTGACGGATTAAAAATACATAGTGTTACCACCCATATTCATCCCGTGGGAGTCGTAAAGGGCGATTAAGGGAACAAAGTATACAAGACAACATCATTACAAAGAGAAGGAAAACTTGAAACAAACCCTATTCCAACCTGTTTGGCCAACGTGGTATAATAGGCCAAAACCTCCTTGCTAAGGAGAGGCCTATGTTCAGCAGTGGATCATAAAAGGCTTTTGATGTTGATGATGATGTACTCCTCGGAAATCGGCCAACTGCGCAGTGAATATTATACTCTCATAATCCGATGGAACGGTTATCCATCACGACCGGGGAGAGATGAGGCACAGGACCGAGGGCTTTACGTGCCTCCGAGGCACTAGGGCACGGATCCCAACTTCCAAAATCCGGCACCTCCTAATCAGCAGTTGCATACGTTAACCACGAACGAGACAGATACAAATATATCCGTGTGGTGACAGATTAACAATGTGTCTCTTTCCTTATATCCCATGAACGTTGTAAGAACCGATTGAGAAAGTAAATGACTAAGGAGAAGGAAAACTTAACAGAAACTCTTTGTCCATAGACAAAAATCTTCAAGCTAAGCAAAGGTTGATGTCCGGCCAGACTAATAAAGACTGTGGATTATATTTTTTTTTGCTTTTTTTTAAAAAGACAACGCCACAGTAGGAATAAATTCTGTATCACGGGGTACTTTACAAACATACAAGAAACGTACACAAAGAAAACCCAGACTCGGAACAATAATTTGTGGAACACACAAAGTGTTGTCCCGTGTAGGATTTGAACCCACAACACTCAGCGAAGTGGAGAGCGGCGTGGCGACCGCTTAAACCACTAGGCCAATCCTGCAGTCAAGTTGTCTTTAGAAACTAAAAGAAATATGTACCAAATTTGTTGCCAGTAAAAAAAAAAATATCTTTCTTTGTGTAACGACATTAGTAACATATCTCAAGATTACCGTGTTTTGGTGCTATGGTAAAATTTATGACCCATCTCGTAAACCACCACGTGCGCTATCAATAGTTAGATGTGTGTGCAACGTTACTTTTTATATGTGCTTTTATTATAAGCAGTAACGATTGGGTAAGTGAATAGTACAGATAAATTAACTGCACGAATGGCGCAATAGTTTAAAAAACGGTCGTCATGCCGTTTTCTACTGCATTGAGTGTTTTGGGTGCAAATCCCGCATCCCACTTTGTGTAATTCACAAATTGTTATTCTGAGATTGAGTGTTCTTTGTCCGTCTCATGTATGTTTCTAATGTAATGCAGGAGTAATCTATTTAAGAAAAAAACATACATACATCACACCTGTTTTCCCAGAGAGGTAGGCAGAGGTATATTAAATGCCTACTTTTCGTCAGTACTTTGGTCCGTCAGTGGTTTTAAAATAAAAGTTACTACGTCGAGTGTTATGAGTTATATTACTACATTATACATATAAAGTAACTATTGCCAGCTACTGCTTATTATTTTACCCCCTTAGGAGAGGCAATTCCAAAAAATCTGTATTAGTGGTTGCTTATTGATACGCCAAATCAAGTCAAATCTTCAAGAATCACATCCCTTTAGTTTTTTATTGAGAGAGCTTGAAAAGATCAGCCGATAGAAAGTGACTACACAGACAATTAGAACAAAAGTTTGAAGTATTACGTAAACGAAACTACAATTATAATCGACAAAATACGATCATTAAAGACGCCTCTGCCTATCCCTTGTGGTTACCGTGAATTTATATTTGTTTACTGAGTCGATAATTCACATTCCCGTTTGTAACGTTAGCTGCTTCTCTTTGTAATACTAAAGATATATTATATTGTAGATACTAGACATATTTATATCCGACCAACTTGAGTTGTAGAAACAGCTGAATAGTGAACACAAATAGAAAATAGTTTCAAGAACTAAGGCTGTGGCCTCCATACCAGCGGACATTTACACCTTAAGAATGCGTATCTAGTTTTATTTTAATAGTTCTTTCTTTGATTACATTCTATTCTTTTTATTTCATACAAATTATGAATCGGATTTAGAGTTTTGAACCTATTACAGTTAAAAAAAAAGTTTTGATCGATTCATGACCGACAGGGTTTTTAAATCTCGAGGTCTTTCACCTGTTTTGAAGTTGATTAAAAATAAACACGAGTTTATATTCTATCTGTGCTCAACAATCAATAGTAAATCCATATATTCATGAAAATTTTACGTGAAACAAATGCTTAACGCTTCATTAAAAGCAAATTGACAGTTGGAGGTAATTCAAAATTTGGAATATTTGAAGTTATGTGTACAAATACAGTCAGAACATTTAATATTTTTTAATTAATACGTGTTAAAAATTAAAAGAAAATGTAAACACTGTAAAAAAAAATTGAGAAGTGTCAAGGTACACCTGGATGGAACGAAGTTCCTCTCCATTAGTGAAGGAATTGTAATAATTTTTTTTTCATTTCACTACACTGTCGCGACACTGCACTGTTCAAAGCAAAAAAAAAGATGAAACAAAAATAATTAGCTTGTTTTCTAAGAGAGAGAGAGAGAGGGAGAGAGAGAGAGAGAGAGAGAGGGAGAGAGAGAGAGAGAGAGAGAGAGATAAACAGAGAAACATGCGCACATGACGCACGGCTTACTACACTATAGCAAAAAGTTTCGTGACAACTTTTCGTCTGAATTTTTCCGTCTAGCCTCCTTCGCAACGCTCGATAAGGAACTTCGTTCCAAAAAAATAGGAGTCCAATACAGTTTAAAAGAAAGCATTTGACTGCACGGATAGAGTAGCGGTTCAAACGTTCACCTTAACATTTCTTACTGCTCTGTCTGAGTAGGACAACACTACTGTCTTAATTCTAGGTGTTCTTTGTGTCCGTTCCATTATTATTTGGAAAGTCCCCACGACACAGCACATAACTCCTCCTTCTTAACGAGATTGAAGAATCGTCTTATCGATAGTCGGCTCAGCTTATAGTCAAGTTGTTATGGTGTAGGAATATAATCTAAATGTGTGTGTATGTGTATATTTATGTATATTTATATGTGTATTTATGACGTGTATATTGTATGTGTTCATGTATATATATGTACTCATGCATGGTATATTTTCATTGTCAATATAACCTCTGTGCACCTCCCTTACAATATTTCCATATCACCCTTAGGTTGACTGGAAAAGAATGCCTTTGACATTAAGTCCGCCGATATACAAAATGCATAAAGTGGAAATAAATAAATAAATGAATAAATAAACTCCTAGTATGGGCCTTTTCTTTATAAAATATGTTTCTTAATTAAAAGTGTACTTAAACACATAAGCATGTTTCACTAACAAATCATCGCAGTAGTTGCATAGTACATAGGTTATATTTGAAGCATTATTTTAATAGCTGGACTATCTATTTCGTGAGTAGTTGTATTAACTCGAGAATTTCGTGTTAACGTGTGTGTATGTAACTAACTTATTATTGTGTTTCTGACTTCATAATTTCAAATGGCACTAATTTCACTCATGCTAGCTGTATTTGTCTATAATTGGATGAACATAAAACATGTAATTTATACTTGTTGATGATTATAAAATTAATAAATAAAATTCAATATAAATGTTACAGGTTACGAATTACAATTTACAAAAGAGCTTTTTAACGAGTGTTCCGCTATCAGTGTGACCACATCTCGAGTTGCAACCGACCTTTTCGCAAAACTTACATCAAGTTATTTCGTTTAAACTTTGAACGCAAAGCGTTTGTTTCTTCTACAGTTACTGCACCGCCCTAGTGGGTCCGCACCACCATAGATATAGAGCCAAGGCTTTTGATTGCATGTCTTCGTCTAAAATTATCGTTAACCAATGACCATGTTTCTTTGTTCGTTTTATTTATTGGCGTTTATTTATTCAGTCATGCACATAACAAAGTTACATAAGTTTTTTATATACTACTACGTAGGTACTCACACGTTGTTTTTAGTATTGGCTGACGGCACTAAGAATGTGTCTCGTGCCGTTTGAAAATCAATAAATGAACACAGTTTTACATTTATCACGATTAAAGCGCATTTAGGTTTAATCCAGGACTCGGTTTTTCCTTGGTCAGCCAATTCTAATTACTGATCTGTTTGAGCTTTTTGTTATACTCCTTAATCTATACCAATGTGCAATATGCCTTTGTTTATCATTGCCTTTCGTTCCTGAGGTTTATTCTTAAGGTATCGGTTCGATTCCAACACACCACGAGGGTTTAAAAAATTGTAGGCCCCTTCGGTTTTCTGGCAAATAAATATGATTACGCTAAAATGATTTATTTCGTGGGATCAAGACCCTAGCGAAAATTAGGCGTTTTATATGTATCTGCCTACCACTTCAAGGAAACAGACGTGATTTTACATATGTATGTTTAAATGATGCCTTATTTCTAAATACAACTATTTGCTTATGGGCAACTGTCAGATATTGAAGTTCACTTTCCTTAAAGATTATAATGTATAACACACACTCACACATCACTTAAATAATCCAACGTGTCTAGGACAACCGCATTAATTCCTAGGCATATTAGAATTCTTCCCGAGATGGTACTTATGAAGTCCACGTGAGGACATGGCCGGCTGTACCACAGTACGTAGTGTATCCGGGAGCATACACGATTTAGCATCGAGTTATGTATTCGAGTTGGGTTGCTAGTGAATCTATCAGTAGAAATCGATAATCGAATTGCATTTGTTCGATTCCGGGATGGTAATTTTGACACGATAATCTCGGTATTCTTACAGGGTGTCGTGTGACGATGTCTTATATCTATTAAGCAATAGTTAGTGTAATAAGGTGGAGTAATCGTTTATCTTAAGTAGGTATTTTGTTGCTTTAATCCGACTGCAAAAAAAATATATTGTATTTTCACCTTAAAATTTCGTCATTAATGAAACGATTTGATAATATCTCTCATTTTATATCATATAATATACTTTCTGTTTGATTTAAAAAATAGCATTCCATAGGTGAAAAATTAAGGCACAAAGGATAAAGTTTATTATACTGAATATCATTATTAAATCAAAGAAGAAAAATTTGAAAAGAGAAGGTAAGCTTGAAAAGAGAAGAAAAATTTGAAACAAACTCTATGCCCAGCCCTCTGGCCAGTGCTGTATAGTAGGCCAAAACCTCCTTTCTAAGGAGAGGCCTATATCTAGCAGTGGACTATAAAAGGCTGTTGATGATGATAATTAATCATTATTGAAGCACGGAAGTGTCACTTTATTTTAGTGTCCTGAAAAACTGAGCTTATAAGATTTTGTCTGTCGGTTTGGTAGATAAAAAAATAGTTTCAGTAGTCATTATCAACGATCTCTGTGGCTCACCCAAAGTGAATTTGACTGAAACCTCGTGAGTCATGGTCGTTAGATAACCATTAATAATAATAATATTTCGGAGATCTAACACACAACGCCATCTAGTCCCAAACTAAGCAGAGCTTGTACTATGGGTACTCTACAATTGATATAAATACATACATACTTTTTTTTAAATACTCCGCAACAAATATTTACAGATCACACCAAACATTTGATCGATCGATGATTAGAATGTAAACTATTTGTATCCTAGTACAATTAATTGTCAAAATCTTACTAATATGAGTAAAAACATGGCCAATATATAAAATAGTTTGATATTACCAACTCTACAGCCACACAACTTAATCAAAAACTTTCTTCAGAAAACTGCTCTGGAAAATTGCATTAAATATTAGATTGTCTCCAAGAAGTCTTGATTTATAACTTTGACAATACTACAGTTAAAACGAACACTTTCAGAAGCTAATATTTTATTTGGCAATCGGTCAAAAGTACAACTCTTTAAATCTTCAAGGTTACACCAATAGGTTTTTATATTTTGAAAAGTTTTATTACTGTAATAATAGCGTATCTATTTAAAAAGAGTAAGTATATAATTATAGTGAATATTTAACCACTAAAAATTGATAACAATAATAATGTCCATAATATGCATGAATAAACTACTTTTAATTGGGCGGGAACAAGCAAATTGATCGCCTGACGGAAAGAGACTCAAGTGCGTTACTGCACTTTGAGTGAACCATTCCCCAAAAGAAGAGGGATTAAAAAGAAGATAGTAGATATGTAATTGTAATTATAGTAAATAGTAACCATTAATAACTGATAACAACATTAATATAATTGCTAATTAGTTATGAACTGTTCATCCATTATTTATATATAGCATCAATAAAACAAAATACGTCGAACTGACCAAGGTTTTTTTATGCCATAGGGCGGGAACAAGTAAATGGATAACTTTACGGAAAGTGACTCAAGTGCGTTACTGTCTTTCGAGTGAACCATTCCCTAAAAGTAGGCAGGTTAAAAAGTAAATAGTAGGTATATAACTGTACTTATAGTTGGTATTTAATCATTGTAAGTTGACATCAATAATAATATGTATAAACTACTTTTACACTACAGATCCATGTTTAATACATAGCCTTAATTAAACTAAACTAAAAAAAACATCGAACTAAACATGATTTTTTGTGTCATAGGGGGGAACGAGTAGATTTATCACAGTGACTCAAGTGCGTTACTGCCCTTTGAGTAAACCATCCCATAGAAGGGAGGAGGAATGATTTAAGCTTCGTTCGTAACGTTAAATGTATTTATACCAGTTTTCTGGAAGGCCGTGGTATTATTTGCTACTGGATTCACAACGATTGAGGAAACTGCCTTGTTGACCTAGCGGTAAGCGATTTTCTTTCAAGAAATTCTTGGTAATAGTCAGGTTATTGCATTAATGCCCTTAAATAAACTAACAACTAGGTTAAAATTCGAATTTAGTTCATCTTCAAGATTATGAAGGCCCGACGCCAGTCACAAGGCTAGGAAAATGATAAATTGTCAACCATGGGCTAAGTATCCAGGATCACTAATCACTAGCCCTCTCCATGAGAGGACGGATTAAAAACACGGAGTGACAACATTCCTATTCAAACTGTGGGTATTGTAAGAGCCAAGTAAAACACAATACTACGCAAGACAACATCGCTTCAAAGAGAAAGAAAACTCGACACAAACTCTAAACCAACCCGTCTGACCAGTGTGATATAGTAGGCGTCACGTTCCTTTTGAAAGAACGACTCATGTCCAGCAATGGGTAATTATAAGTAGTCGATAAAACAACTGCAAATTAAATTAGAATTAAAATTGGCTTAAACACAGTTCTTTTTTGGTGAGAGTCACCAAGATTTGGAACGACCTGCCTGGGTGTATTTTTCCTGATGAGTTGAACTCTGGAATCTTTAAGAGTACAGTGAACAGGTTTTTTTTGGATGAGCGGGTACCACCTTCGTCTATATCTACACTTTCCATCAGGTGAGATAGAGGACAAATGCCTATTCCACTACAACATTAAAAAAAAAGAATCACTTATCCATGTTGTTTATAAGCATGTAGTGTATCATATACCTATGAGTAATATATGATACACTACATGTTGCTTACATGTTAATATTTTATTTCGTTTTCCTTCAATCCGTTAGTTCGTGTGATGTGAATCACAGAACTGACAGGCCAGCTACCAAAATTTCAAATGATTATGGAACATTGTTGTGGTGTAATATTCCAAAACCTATAAGAGACCTTTGTCCAGCAGTGACTGTTGGAGTAGCTGTTGATGATGACGGGACAACAACACAGCAAAACATGACCTAAATTGCAAAAATCGTGGGTCGACGTTCTGAATCTCTTACGCAACAATGACAACTTACAATGAGTATTAACATAACATATTTATTGTACGCGACGTCAAGTCGCATTGTAAAAAAAGTCGTTGAACGTGATTAGAATCGAAGGAGGGTATTTGTGAATAATTGTCGGGTAAGTGCAATGCCCTTGGTTCACCTTGCGCTACGCGAAAGGAATTGAAGTAAGCTGTCATGTTTATGTGGCTTAACGTAACGGTAATATGTTGGAATTTACCTAAACTGCCTTTGTTGCTGGATATATTGATGTCTTTGGTTTTTTTTTTTTGGTATGTAGGGCAAAGGAGTACACCCGCACTCACTCATATCCTTGTCAATGGGATTCTGCAACTCAAGATGCAGAAGCAACCCAAGAGATATAAACAAGTGCGTAACACTCCTTTGAGTCTACCCCCAGACTGAGGAGGAGCAGGGCCTTGGACTTCGGCAACCTAATTGACTCAGTGAAAAGCAGCGAAAGAATTGCTTTGGTTTTGTACGAGGCCATGGGATCATCCAATTCGTGCTGAAGCATGTCATGTTGCCTCAGTCACATCTTCAAGTACACCCTTAAAGCAAATTATCAATTATACCAATACTCTGTGACATTGGACTGATAGAAAAACCATAATTATTCATAATACATGTCCTTTTTTCGCCGAACCTTTTTCCCAAATTAAGTAAGGGTCAGCTTTAAGGCTGTTACTAAACTATGACAATCAGACCTCCACAACCCAAGTACTAGATGACATTGAAGTTCTATAGAAAGATTTCTTAGATTTTTGAGGGGTTTAACTACCTATAACGTTTGCTGATTACCGAATACTCGACACAGCACAGATCCAACAGCCATAAAACACAGCTGAACAGCATCATATTATTTCACACACAAACCTTGAAGTATTTCTGTAAACAACATTGTATACAAGATGCATTGTAATAACTAAATCTGTTTCATGTAACATATTACCATATCTCGTACGAGAAAGTGAGATGAACATTTGTCAGAATCACCTTACAAATCTTACATACGGACATCTGATCCTGCACTAGCAGAGCCAATGGAAACCAGACTGCTTAAAACATATCTATACACTTTTAAATTTATATATATTATAGATAAATTACACCATTATCATCACAGAATCTGGAACTCACTATCAGCACACGTGTTTCCTTCCCACTATGATTCCGTGTGCATTAAGCGGGGCGTGAAAAAACATCTCACTATGCCCTCGTAGTGTGTGGTTCACGATGCTGCATTATCTATGCTGCAATGAGTATGGGGGCATCACCGTTGGATGCTTTCTGTCAAGTAGGATAGAGTTACTTTGGCAGGCTCTAAATTAAACACAGTTTTCCTTGTCTGGGAAACTAATACAAGACGGTATAGCAGTGAGAACCACATCCTAAGTGGATAAGTCTCCTCTCAAGATATCTATAATCAAATTTGTCACAATTATATAAACACTATACACGTAAAACATATAAACTAGGATGCATAGGGTTCCCACCAAGATCCAAGACTGCAAGTCAACCTACACCAAGTACTCCTGCTGCTCGGCAGACGAGGCTCTGGTAAACAAAATATTAGCGGTAATAAGCTCGCTACGTATTACGTGGGACCAAAACAATTGTGAGAAATGGGCGTTTAACATACCTCTGTCTACCCCTCTGAGAAACAGATGTGATTTTATGTATGTATATAAAGTCCATATATAAATATTGCTATATATATAACGTATAACTTGAAATTCAATAATTACCACAAACAATTACCCGTTCGAGTTCATCCTTGTTGGCTGCAAGCCCGACCGACAGCCGCTATAGCAAATCACAAGCGGCACAAACCACAAATTGAACGTCGGTAATCATAACTCGAATGCACACAAACAACACTAGCCTATATCTTACGATAAGCCGGTGACAGCCCCAGCGGCTAGGATTAGTGACGTGGGTAGCGCATAATCCCGGCATATCCCGGGACAACACGGGAACTATTTGCATACGATTGCAGTTAAATGTCATCTGTGGGATTTGAGACAGTGGTGCGTCTTAGCGGGATTGTCGCAAGTCGGTTGTGATTTTGTGTAATTTCTCTGTGGATTACATGTGGGACTTACGGGTACATATGGTCGATTAGACTAAAGTTTACACTCCTACAATCCTAGCCGTGCACAGTTAATGACATAGGTTTGGTAACTCCTGTCTTACATACGATATAACAACAGTTATAAGTAATTACGAATGAAATAGCGCTTTAAAAGACCGTTTTACTTACTGGTGTGGAATAGTAATTTAACCAGTCGCCACGCCTTTTTGTACCGCGTTGAGTATTGTGGGTTCAAACCACACATGAGACAGCACTTAGTGTGATCCAAAAAATGTTATTCTGAGTGTTCCATGTGTCCGTTTTATGTTAGTAAAAGACTTCCACAACACTAAAGGTGTTCTTAATACGGACGCTATATTTAAACAAAAAAATAATTAAATACATGCATAATATGTGTTCATTGTTCATGACATATGTAGAACATGTTCATTTCAATGTCAGAAACGTTGCCCACGACACAGGATATGTCCCTAACACGAGAGTTGTCTTTTAAAAAGAGGAAAAAAAATTGTGACATTGCCTGCCTTTTGGTCTAACGGTTAGTAATCTAGACAACTGTGCCGGGGGATGTTGGTTTGATTGATATCCAGGATAAATTGCTCTGTAATGTTCCCTGAGTGTTGTGGGTTCAAACCCGACACAAGACAATACTTTGTTTGATCCTCAAATTGTTGTTCTGAGTCTGGGTGTTCTTTGTGTCCGGTTCCTGTATGTTTATAAAGTCCCCCGCGACACAGAATTTATTCATAGTACAGGTGTTATCTTTTTTAAAAAAAAAAAGTTGAGAGGTGTCATGGGACACCCGGATGGAACGAAGATTCTTTCGATTAATTAATGAAGGGATTGTAATATATTTTTTTATTTCTTTAAGTTATAAAATAAAATGATCGTCGCGACACCACGGTGTTCAAAGTAAAATAGAAAGACGAAACGAAAATAATTGGCTTGCTTTATATGAGAGAGAGAGACAAACAGAAACATGCGCACGCCGCACGGCTTACTACACTATAGCAAAAAGTGTCGTACCAACTTTTCATCTGAATTTTTTCCGTCTAGCCTCCTTCGCAACGCGCAATAAGGAACTTCATTAAAAAAATAAAAATAAATGTATTTATCGAGCATCAGAATACTAAATTACTGAATCTATCTAGTTTGAGATTAGGCCGTGTGAGATGAATCAAATGTATGTATTCAGAAATATACTCGTATTAGCATTTGTGGCAGTCTGGTGCCCATAGCACAGGCTTCAAGAAATTATGGATTAAACGGCCATATATGATATTAATATCATTAAACACATACATATATAAATACGTAAAATGTAGCACGGCTTTAAAAGTCAAGCAATTGACATCCACATTATTTTTTGGAACGAAGTTCCTTATCGCACGTAGCGAAGGAGGCTAGACGAAAAAAATTCAGACGAAAAGTTGTCACGACACTTTTTGCTGTAGTGTAGTAAGCCGTGCGGCGTGTGCATATTTCTCTGTCTGTCTCTCTCTCTCTCTCTCTCTCTCTCATAAAAAGCAAACCAATTATTTTCGTTTTGTCAAAGAGCCTACTGATTAAGTTTATATTATATTATTTTTGTTAATAATAAAAAAAATATTAGTTTATAACTTAAAAGAAAAAAAAATTACAATTCCTTCACTAATTAATCGAAAGGAACTTCGTTCCACCCGAGTGTCCCTTGACACCTCTCAACTTTTTTTTTTACCTTTCTTCTTACTAAAAAATGGCCCCCAAAAACACTGTCACTTATAAATTACTGTATAATCCACAACCACCTTGTCCATACTAAATAGACAAAGCTCATTAATTCATCACTAACTTACGCATCTACTTGGCATTCTGGCCGCTAGATGCACCTAGTGCACATTGTGTTTGCCACAAACAGGCGCTGAATACGAGATTATGTACCCCACTAGATTCTCATAGGTTTTACCTAACCGTCTTAATATTAGGTATGGTCAGGGAAATTTTGGTTTTAGGTTTCTTTAAACATAGGTGCATGTGATGGTCACTTACTATCAAGTGAACCAGGTTTGTGTTTAATTGAATGCGCTAATCTCAAGAACTGCAGATTCTAATTGAAAAATTTTTTAAGTGTTAGATAGTCTGTTGATCGTAAAGGGTCATATAACATTACGCTGCAAGTTATAGAAACCAAACATCAATGAAAAATGTTGTAAAATCAGCGGGAAAATGTATTCTTGTGAGACGCAGATGACGTTACGTGTTTAGACTACTTTAAATATAAAATAGTATCACGGACTGCCTGATCCTCAACGTGGCAGTCGAATTCACTAAGTGCCGCCGAGATTATCGAAGTATTTGCATGAAATAATAATAACAAATTAAAAAAAAAGATATCAGACATCTGACACACAACGCCATCTAGTCCCGGACTAAGCAGAGCTTGTATTATAGGTACTAGACATAAATACACATATACTTTTTTTTGTAAATACATACATATTACACATAGAAAACATTTAAACTTCGTAACAAATATTTGCAGATCATGCAAACATTTGGTCCAACCTGAGACCTCCAGCACAGCAGTAGCGTACGCTACCACCGTGCGACAGAGGCAGTCTATGTAATATACCGAAATCGAATATACCTAGTGTGAGTTTATTTCACATCAACTCTATCGTCAAATTGACTTCTTCACCGATAACAACACCGAACATGCTGGCCATCTAGAGCCAGTTGAGTTAAAATAAGATCACACTATGCCTTTTGTATTATTACCTTGATTTTCAGTCTCAGGAGTGGTATTTTTGAATGATAAATATCTAAATAAAAAAAAAACTTTTCCAAATTGGTCTATAAATGACGTCATCCACCAAAACTCAATCCAGTGACTGCACGGATGACCTAGTGATTTAAGTAGTCACCGCTCTCTACGTTAAGTGTTTTGGGTTCAAATCCCACATGGGACAATATTTTGTATGATCCAAAAAAGGGTCGGACCAAACGTTTGTACGACCTGTAAATATTTATTTCGAAGTTTGAGTGTTTTCTGTGTATAATGCACATGTATTTACAAAAAAAAGTATATAAGTATTCTATCGGTCCGTCTAGTTATCATAGCACAAGCTCTGCTTAGTTTGAAACTAGATGACGTTGTGTGTCAAATGTCTGAAATATTTATTGAAAAAAAATCATTTTAAACACTGTGTAACGTTTGTAGTTTATAGATAACAATTGGCCCATTATGATGCTATTTAAGTTACTATATACAGTAGCGCTCAAAAGTATTTTGACAAGACTACTTTTGCAGTTATCTTTTTACTGAGTACTTCAAAATAATTTTAGTATTTTTTATATAAGTAATTAACAGATTAAAAAAGTGTGTTCAAAACTATTTTTTTCTATATTAAGAGCCTGCCAAAGTGACTCTACTCTGCCTGCACGAATAGAATCCAAGAGTTGTGGTCACCATACTCATTACAAATGCAGACAATGCAGCATAGTGACCCACACTATGGCGGCCTAGTGAGATGTTTTTTCACACCCCGCGTGGGGACGTAAAAGGCATGACAGTCATTGTGACAGTGCAAGGTTCACACAGTTACCACCATAACTGTCATCCCTGCGTCAATGGGCCTCCAGTCTCGCACTCACCAATGAAACACGACAGCACGGATGCTGGCGCTTTACGTTGGTCTTTTGTGAGTGAGTAGTACTGCCCCGGGTCGAGCCGGCCTACTCGTGCTGAAATCAGCGTGGTTCTACTACTTAATAAACATTAAGGCGACAAAAATAATTTCCATCTGTTAGTATTCTTAAATGATAAACCTTTAAGCTCCATTTTCTAAAAGTACTTACTGGTTATAAGGAGCTCTTAATTATATATCGATTTACGCAGTAGCGTTTGTCTTTTTCATTTTCTGATTTGTCACCTGGCGATCGCCATCTGACATAAATATATAGTACTAGCTTTTGCCCGCAGCTCGCATGGAATTAGCTTTGCCACATTAAGTTTCGTAACAGATTATTTTAAGTAAATATTATTATTTTTAAATAAGAAGTATCCTGTGTTACTTCTAATACCTCCAAGAACATCTGTATAAAATTTCATGATGATCGGTTGAGTAGTTTTCGTGTGACTAACAAACTTACATTCGCAGTTATAATATTAGTAGGGATATACACGGATCACACGGATAATTCTTGTAAACGTATCAATGTATTTTTTTTTTATGTTAAGAGCCTGCCAAAGTGACTCTACTCTGCCTGATGAAAACATGAATAGAATCCAAGAGTTGTGGTCACCATACTCATTGCAAATGCTGACAACGCAGTATGGTGACCCACACTATAGCGGCCTTGTGAGATGCTTTTTTACACCCCGCTTGAGCACGTAAAAGGCGTGACAGTCATCATAGCAGTGTAAGACTTACACAGTTACCACCATTACTGTCATCCGTGCATCAATAGTTAGTTTTCGCGTGAAACCGTAACTAACAAATTTACATTCGTATTTATAACATTAGTAGGGATACACATGGATCACACAGATACGTTTATAAACGTGTCAACGTTCATCAAATTTAAAAACGCAATTCTAAAGTGAATAAACATTCTGATTTCTTAACGTTAAGGCAATCCTAAACACCAAATTGCATTTAGTAATATGCCCGCTATTTTTACATTCCAACTCATGTATAAATGAGACTTTCATTCTTACAATTTGGTACAAATAAAGGTCATTTATCTAAGGACTGTTACTAATAGAAACACTACACTTGAGGTAAGTACATTTTCTCTTTAATATATTTTTCCTATTAGGCGAATTCTGTTTTAAAGGAAACATGCTATGTCCTACCCTCTGCATAACTTCTAGTCTACAGGAATATTGAGGATTGACCACAGACGACCAACTCTAATTCAAGAAATGATAGATATTTACACTTCGAGAGAGAATACAATATTGTTATAACCTCTTTCTTTCCCACTAAAAATGACATAAGGTATTGCCAGCACACAAATATAAAAATAAACATTATTGCGACCAACTTTGCTCTGTGCAAACAGAATTCCAATTTCGACAGAAATGAACCTTCAATATCAGAGAAAAATCATTAGCGAACACTACCGACAGAGGCTAAAAATAAAAAGTCATTTCTACACTTAAATTTAAGTGGTCCACCGTTTCAATAGCGCCGCCTTCATTAGGAGAAAGGAGTAATTAAAAGTTCTATAAAAAATTGCAGTCAAGAACAAAAGTTTACGCCTCCTTTCGATGGTGCAAGAAATTGTCTTAAGTCGTATGGTGTAAACACCCCATAATCAACATCTTGTGCAACTGTTGAATTATAAACATGATAGTGTTTGGCAAAGCTGCCAGGCGGGCCCGATTACACTGCGCCATCATTCCGTTAGTTCATTCAATATTTTTTTTACCGAACGCTGTAATTTCTTGGCTCGAACGCATCCGTTTACATGCCAAACAATAAATTTATTAGTCGAACGGAGGAGTGGCAACACTAAACTTACGTCACACATGAACACGTCACCGATTGCGTCACGATTTTGACATTTTCGAATTTCGATTTTGGAAGTTGTCGCGTGTTCGATTCGCGTGGCGAGCGTTATATAACGCACGCGCGTCAAGGTGACTCGCTCCAAGCTACTACTGAATCTATTTTAGTTCGAATTTCATAAATATCCCGAGACAGCTCATCTCTCCTCTCCCGCGTCTTTTGCCGCGGCGGTCCGGCGGCCATATTCGATGCTCGAGCTTGCGTAATTATCAGGAGCGCACGTATCGCTACAGAAATACCCGAGCGTCTGTGGCCGTTCGAAGCCGCGTCCTTGCTAATTTTAAAGTCCTTTCTCAAAGTTTGGCGTTTATGAGGTAATGGAGGTGTGACGCGGAGCTGGCACTATGCCGGGTTTACGACGGACCGAAGAAAAATCGGACGAGACGAGCGGCCGCGTGTGTGGTTATATATAACTTGTCCGTGCGTCGCACTTCGAGGGACGAGCGGTCACAGGAATGAAGTGAAACGGGCCCAAACACAAGCACTAACTGCCGATAATGGAGCATAGACCGTAATAGTTCGAAAACGGTTCGAAAACTAATCGTATATCAAACGTTACGCACATAGGAGCAGCAGATGCGCTAACCAAAATTGCCGGCCGGCTCGCTTGCCATCAATATCGTTCGACCTAATTGAATATTATACAGCAATTTGTGTTCGCGAAAATCTGGCTGGGAATATGCGGTCTCCATATAACGTGCGGTATATCGTCGATAATGTTTTCTATGGGCATAACACGATGCGATGCAGTGTTGCAGAACTAAATATAGTATGGCTGAGCCCCTGTTTTAGCTCTGGGCTGGTGGCGTTTGCGCAACGTTCGTGTGAGTGAGACGATGCGATCTATTATCGGAAAATGGACGCAACCGACGTCGGTCGCTAGACTCACGGCTTTCATTACGAACATTGAAAGACTGAAACTCACTCTGATTGATATATCATTCGGTTTGGTGACATATTTTTACATTTAAATGAAATATTTTCTAATAAAAATTTTTCATTTCAGGACGTATCTTTACGATTATGAGTTTGTTGCAAACTTAAAAAGAATTTTAGCATGACGGGATCGTTTTAACGATGTTTTGAAAAGCAACTCCCGCACTTTACATACATTTATGAAACAGTTGTAAAAAACACTCAGATTCAAAACAACAATTTGTAGACCACACAAAGTGTTGATGTTGTTTAGAGTGAGGACTGAACCCACAATACTCAAACATTAGGAAGCAGCGAGGTGACTGCTTGAACAATTACGTCTTACGTGCAGACGATAATTGTTGCTTCGTAGGATAACTTTTATCATTTCTCTTATTATTAATATCTCTGTTTCTTTTCCTTACCATAGCTTTTTTTTACAATTACTAAAGCATTGTAAATACGTCTTTTGGTTTATATATATGGACGTAATACTAGATATTGCCCGTGATATTGTACTTAATCATTTCTTATCACGTCTTTTTTTTGTTAAATAGGAACCTACCAAAGTGACTATTCAGCCTGATGGAAAGCATGAATAGAATCCAAGAGCGGTGGTCGCCGTACTCACTGCAGACAGAGCAGTATAGCGACCCATGCTATGGCGGCCTAGTGAGATGCTTTTTTACGCCCCGCTTAAACGACCCAGGATCGTAGTGGGAGGGAAACACGTGCGCTGGTAATGAATTCCAGGCTTTAACTGATTTGCACAGGAAAGAAGAGCCGAACCGTTTAGTTTGGGAGAAACGTGTTTCTAACTTTGAAAGTGAAAAAACTCCATACATTAGAAGTAAAATTTCGCAAAGTTATCTCTTAATGGGTACTTATAACATACAAAGAATCAACTACCAATATTTTAAGTTTCTAGCATCAACGATAAGACCTTTGCGTTTACGACTCAACTCCGTGTGATGACAGGTTAAGAATACAGAGCGTGAACACCCCTCTTCATCCCATGGGTGTCGTAAGAGGCGACTAAGGAAACAAACTGCGCAGGACAACATCACGGCAAAGAGAAGGAAAAATTAAAACAGAGTAGAGTAGGGCTAGAGTAGACCAAAACCTCCTTTCTATTATAAGAAGAGGTCTACATTCAGCAGTGGAGTGTTAAAGCCTGTTGATATGAGAACGTGATGAATCAATCAGTCAGCAGTGAAATAATAACATCTGATGTCCATTACAAAAAGTATTAAATACTAAATATGCAGGAACAAGTGGCGGCTCTATCGCTCAGAGGTAATCTCTTACAGGCAACTATGTGATGGAAAGAAAACATGATTTCAAATAGATAAGACGAGTATGTTAAAGTACCAGTAAGTAAACGAGAAGTGTTTTAATTAACGTTGGGTTAGACAGTCATCTTTTGAACCTTCGTTTCCAAAATCCTAATCAGAGCAAGCCCTTAACATCGTATTTTAAAACATAAAGTTGCCATAACTGCGAACCTGACTGCCAAAGATTGTTTGTGAGATTGCCACCTGTGACAAATATTATATAATTAGCATGATCATTTATTCTGTTTATGCATATATTTAGAAATGTGTGTTGTCGAAAGCCCAACAACTCACCTCGTTCTAATTCCATGGGATATATACGGTGTCAACACGAGTCACGAGCGCATTACATGGGCTCCGATAGCCTTTAATAGTCTACTACTAGACATATACCTGTCCTTAGAAAGGAAGTTTTGGTGTAAGGTTGTGTTTTTGAGACCAGACGCCCATTGATGCAGGGGTGACAGTTATTGTGGTAACTGTAAAAGCCTTACACTGTCACGATGACTGCCATGCCTTTTACGTCCCCAAGCGGGGTGTAAAAAAGCATCTCACAAGGCCGCCATAGTGTGGATCACGATACTACATTGTCAGCATTTGCAATGAATATGGTGACCACAACTCTTGGATTTTATTCATGCTTTCACATGCAGTCACTTTGGCAGGCTCTTGATATAGAAAAAAAAATATAATTGTATTATATGTTAATGGGTAATGTATACCCGTAAATATAACTCCAGGAACTTTGAATCATATATCACTCAAGTTAGATATTCATACGTTTCAACCTACTGTAGTTTACCACTGGCCCTAATCATCCCCAAATGCCATAGATCTCAATACACATAAATAATGGCTTATTCCATCAATGTTCACAGTTCAATCACATAGAATCGTTTTCAATGACGCAAGTAGTATCAATTCATGTTCTACGCAATTTGTACTGTGACGTGAAACTTCTTATATACAAAGCTACTTTTATGCCACCACTTTTGAAGTAAAATTTATGATTTGGGCATGGTGAAAAGAGTTTGCTTGCCATTGACCCAAACTAATTAGTTTTTATGTTATATAGAAAAAAAACTGATACTGGTCAGCTTGGTATGTTTTCTTTTGTTCTATATTAAGAGCGTGCCAAAATGACTCTACTCTGCCTGATGGAAAGCATGAATAGAATCCAAGAGTTGTGGTCACCATACTCATTGCAAATGCAGACAATGCAGTATGGTGACCCACACTATGGCGGCCTTGTGAGATGCTTTTTCACAACCCACTTGGGGACGTAAAAGGCATGGCAGTCATCGTGACAGTGTAAGGCTTAAACAGTTACTACGATAACTGTCACCCCTGCATCAATGGGCCTCCGGTCTCACACTCACCAACGAAACACGACAACACGGATGCTGGCGCTTTAGGTTGGTCTTCTGTGGGAGGGTAGTACTGCTCCGGTCGAGTCGGCCCGCTCGTGCTGATATCAGCGTGGCTCTACTACCTAGCTAAAGTTTCCACGGTAAGGTAGACAGAGGTATATTAAACACCCACTTTTCTTTCGTGTTTTAGTCCCAAGTAATAGGTGGAGAGTCTATTGCCGTTAATCAGGATGTTTTGTTTACCAGAGCCTCGTCAGTCGCTTTCAGTTGAAGTTGGTTTGGGGCCCTAAGTTCTTGGTTTGAACTTTATGCACCTACATACGTAATGTATAAACCCGAGGTCACGGGTTCGATTCAACCCCCTTTTTTTTTCTGTGCGGAAATCGCCCCGATACCACCTACTGGTGGTTATGTCGGACTCGAACCGGCTAAAAACCGCATGCCGTCTCAGGTACCAGTAGCCGGGGAATCAGGTGTAACCTAGAAAGGAAATCCTTGAAACTCGATTCAAACCCTGGACTAATATTGTGTGATGATCATTCGTTCTGTCACTGAGTGAACATGGTTACCACCTAGTTCGTAAGTGCAAGTAAATTGAACTAAATTTAAAGATGGAAAAAATGTGGTTGAACATGCCTCTGTCTTCTCTTTTGGCATGAAAATATAAGTTTAACGAGTATTATTATATTTAAGACTAGCTCGTGATTTTTATTGCTTTTGAATCGGATATTGTTCACTATTTCATTGGTATCAATTGTAGTTTCGCGTAACTCTATTTTTTATCTACAATAAAAGTGGCCTAAGTTACTCCTTATGACATTAGCTATCTGCCAATGAAAGTCTCAACAAAATTGAGCTAATCGTTTTAGAGATTAGCCTGAAGAAACAGACAGACAAACAAAAATTAAAAAGAAAATATTTTTAGATCTAAGTATCATATTTAATATCACAGAAAATTTAATTTATTTGTATAAATCATAGTGTATCTTAGTTATTCGTTTATTACAGACTAGCTTTTGCCCGTGGCTTCGCTCGCGTAAAATTTGGTCTGCCACATTAAGTTTCGTAACAGATCTTTTAAAATAAGGAACCTGTGTACAAAATTTCATGATAATCGGTTGAGTAGTTTTCGCGTGAAACCGTAACAAACAAACAAACTTTCATTCACATTCATAATATTAGTAGGGATTGTCTCACATGCCTGTAAATTTGTCTTTTTATCAACATATACCACAGTATGCTAGAAATAAGTGTCTATTATTAGTTATACGACTGACAGTAGTCCCTAATGATATATATTTTATTTTAAAACGACAAAAAAGAAAAACCCTTTTTTATAATACAACACTTGCATTAGAAATATATCTTAGAACTTTACAAACATACAAGAAACAGACACAAAGAACACCCAGAACAACAATTTGTGGATCACATAAAATGTTGTCCCATCTGGGGTTTCAACCCACAATACTCAACGCAGTAGTGAACGGTGTGGTGACCGCTTGAACCACTGCGTCATCCGTGCAGTTAAGCCTTTCTCTAAGTAATTATTCAAACTTCTGAAATTAACGATCAATTCGAAAAATTTAAAAAACAAGCAGACTCCAGAAATATAAATGCGATTCCACCTTTTGAGTGACTTCTCCTACAATTATAGAGAAGAAGTAGGAGGTTAGACTTCCAGTCAAAATTGTCAAAACCTCACTCAAATGGTCGGACGGGGAGAAGTTGAGATTCTACCTTTTGAATGACTTCTCCCACAATTAAAGCGAAGAAGTAGGGGATTAGGCTTTCAGTCAAAACTGTCAAAACCTCACTCAAAAACACACGGGAGAAGTTGCTTAAAAATAATTTGTATAATGCAGTTTTATCACTCTGGTGAAACCAACCCGTGTGCGTTCTCATAAAAGAGTTTAAATTAAAAATTAAATTATATAGGGAGACCGTCGCTTTCAATATTTTATTTATATTCAAAGGACCCTGTCCCAAACAGTTCCGATCAGTGTTTAAATTTTCACGTTTACGCAAAAAAGAGCCATGCGATGTCCGTATGCTAACAAAATACTAAATTATGTATGTTCAGAGACAGTCATTATTTAATGCGATACTTTTTAATTCAAATAAAAACTGTTTGGTAGAAAACTGAGGTATCTTTTAGACGTATATTTGTACACATATATGTTGGTAAGCGAGGCGATAACTGACCACATCACTATGTATTCAATTAGATTTTATTTTATTATTTATTTTTATTTTTAACACTTCCTACATTACATTTGCATGAGGCGTAATGCCATATGGCATTCTCTACCAGTCAACCTTTAGGTGGTTCAGTAACTGACACGGCAGGTGCACGAGTGTCCTTAAGAGAAGCAATGAGTTGGTAATTGGTAGCAATAATTTACAATGAATATCTAAAAAGAGAAAGATATAGACATAGATGAAAACGCAAATAAATATTTAAACAATAAACATACGAGTATAGTACAAAATATGATATATAAAATGATTAGACTAAGGTTGAATAACTGCTAGCTTTCTTGTATAATTCTCTGACCCTGACTTTAAAAGCATTACGATTAGTTATTTTCCTGATCTCGAGTGGCAGCGCATTCCATAACAGGATCGATTGGACAGTAAGAGAAGAATGAACAAGAGAAGAGGTGTGCGTTGGACATAAGAGTAGAAGATGTGGTGGAGTGAAGATCTCTATCATGGTTCGAACATAGTAATTGAAGTTGTGAGGTAAGGTAAGTGGGTGGTGTAGTATTATTAAGTAGAGGGTGAAGGGTAGTCAGGGCCCGTAAGCTACGACGCTGGATTCGATAGGTGAAGATATGGTCGTACTTTTACTTTTACTTATTTTCTTTTAATAATGAATGATACTTAAAACTTTTTGAAGTTATACTACTTTTGGCGCGTTAGAGAAAAAAGATGAGATTAATTTTTACGATGCGCACGCACACCGTCACGGCAAATCCACACCATCGCATAAAACGGACGCCATGAAATTAGCTAGTCAACATTTTACTGTCCATTTTTTAAATTAACTACGAATAATTCTTTTATGACATTAAAATGACATTTATTTCACTAGAATTATCAGAACAGTGTTCCAATAAAACTTTCTTTATTTCTATTATTGGTGTCGCTTTGTCTACAAACTTCTTCTTTTTCTTTTTCTTTTTTTAACCCCCGCAGTAGGTATATTCCTATGTCACGTGTAACTTAAGGAACGTACAAGAAACGGATACAAAAAACACCCAGACACAGAGCATCAATTTGTAGATTACAGGAAGAGTTGTCCCATATAAAGTTTAACCGCTGTAACCACTGCACCATCCGTACATTCATAATAATAACAAAATAATAACTACTCGAAACACATGACCAAGATTCGAAACCAAGCAAAGTCTACTTGTAAAAAATTTCGAAATACATACATGTATTAAAACAGTTGTTAACTTAAGGCCCGATGGCAAATATATCGCTCACTCGCTAACGTTGCTTTTAAGATTTTTAAATTATAATTCATTAATGTTGACGTACAAATAATTATTGCCATTGCTACGGATAGTTTAAGCCCTCAAAAGTCCGATATTAGTCTTTTAATCTCGCCTACTAGTTCGTTTATGGAGGTCTGCTAATAGTTGCTCCACATAAAAAAAAACGAAACGCAATCGTACCCTACTAAGTTTAAAACCGACCCCAACCTCATTTACGAAAAAAGGCTAGGAAATGAAAACTGTAAAATTGAAAATTGTATAGTAATACGACCAAAGTCTATACAAAACCACTGTAAGTTATATTAGCCAACGTAACAAGACAATACATTAAAAAAAGTCACAATTTAACGAGTGACGTCTAATTCCAACAAATACTTTAAAATACTGCTAATATCTGTGTATCCAGTTTCCACCTGAACGAACCGATATCTCGTCTTGCATCTGAAAGCAAACCGGGACCCCATTGATAAACATTTAACTGGAAGTACAGAAATTATGATATTTCCTACGATTCTTTTGTTGTCCAGACCAGACCCAACTTCTAAGTCTTGCGGAAAGTTAAACGTCTGTGAATAGAAGTGTAAATATATGGTTAGAATGTCGTTTCAAAAGCGCAGTTTTGCTTAATTACAATCAATCACAAATATCATTGACTTTTCTGATGGGTACATATTTGTATTATTACGTAGAACCTTTTTTTGATAGTGTAAGGGATATAGGGTACTAGAAGCAGACGATCATCTGAAGGTAATTGAGTACCGTCACCCATGAACAAGTTACAGGTGTGTTCCCACCCTTTGATTATTTTCCCTCCATAATTTTTATTTAAAGATTTAAAAGTGAACATTCTTAAATAAATGTCAAATCCAAGAATACTTATTATTGAAAAATAAAATATAGACCATATATAGCATTAACGTATGAACACGAAGACCAAAAAAAAAATCACCAAGGTAATACTGACCTTATGATATTCGACCTCTTTATAAACTACTTCAATGACTAAGATGACAAGTATATACTTTTTAATAAGTTTGAAACGATATATTTTTGTATTTGGAAGACTACACAGATAATAAATATTACTAACCAATATTTTAAAAAGCATAACGACTAAATCAGTTTATGTTTGAAGTTCTATAGAAGTTTCTGAGCAGAGTACTGTAGAGCATTATTCGACTTTAAAATTGTCCTGGTGGGGTTAGCTTGTAGTTACGGAGAAATTAAATTTCGGACATTTTCGGACATTTGACACACAACGTCATCTAGTTTCAAACTAAACTGAACTTGTGCTATGATAACTAGACTGACTGATAGGATACTTATACACCTTTTTTTGTAAATACATACATATTATACATAGAAAACATCCAAACCTCGAAACAGATATTTGCCGATCATAGAAATATTTGATGCGACCAGGACATCGAACCCGAGACCTTATGCACAGCAGTCGTATTCACTAGTACTGCGCCACCGAGACAGGTGAATTGTACAAACAAACACACAGTCATAAATATTTAAAGAAAAAAATCGTTGTAACAATATGTACGCTAAGACTATGATCTCAAAATATGAACATTATTATAAACATTTTCCTTTAAACTGCAATCTTGGAAATACCTTGGGAGGTAAATTATACAATTTAATAATACTGAAGTTTAACTATGTATGATATGAAAGAAAGAAAAAAACATCTGTTCTGACGTTCACATGACAACACATGGTTATTAAGTTAAAGTAATAATATGTAGCAGTGGTAGGGTATGTGACTGTTGTACTTGAAGTCTCGAGTTCGATTCCCGGGTCGAACCAAATGTTTTCATTATCTGCAAGTATTTGTTTCGGAGGTAGAGTGTTTTCTATGCATGATATGTGTGTATTTACAAAATAAAGTATATGTATTTTTGTATCAGTTGTTTAGTACCCATAGTACAAACTCTGCTTAGTTTGAGACTAGATGGCGTTGTGTGTCTAATGTCCGAAATATTTATTTATTTAACTATAATCTCTTGTTCAATGCTAGAAAAGGTGCCTATCTCAGTATGTTGCTGCCGACTGAGGCACTGCAACGCTGATATTATGTCATTATGTCAATATTATGTCATTATTTTAAAATAATTAAATATGTCAAAAATTTTGTACAAGTTAGACTTAAAATAATAAAAAAGACACTCGTAAATCTTTCAATAAAAAACTTAAAGGAAAATTAATCATTTTAAAGCTATGAAATCACATCACATTAACTCTCAATTCTAATTAGCAAAATGTTTTGAAGGAAACTATATATTATAATTTGAAGACATTGGGCGGGAAGCAGTGTCAAGGGCGAAATATGCCAGTTGGCAGAGAGTGTCAAACACGTGGCCAAGGTGGTTGGCAACATACAGTCGGCCTGACGCGTCAGATATATAGAGATTTAGGAATTTTCATTGATATTGGGGCATCACGATATTTCTAAGTGCGTTGTTCTGTCAATAACAAATTGAAATGCTAAAATAGGCATGCTGACTTTATAGTGAGTATTTGTCGTGTAAGATAGAGATGTAGGAAGAAAAAAAGAAGTTAAATGGGTGCGAAAAAGAGGTTTGACTACAGGTAAGACCATGGGTATTTGAACGTGTCAAATATCTATGGATTTAACCTTTATTTTAGCGATATATAGACGTTCCTGCCCAAATCGCGCAATCGTTTTTCATTTAAATTTTGATACTCACTGTCAGAGGTACGGAACAGAATATAAAATAATGAGGAAAACACATTTTCGAAGAATAGTAAAGAAAGTACTAGAAATAATTAAAATCAAAATGAAATACAATGATTTGCTTGTAAAGATTAAATTGCTTATTTACAAGTGGTCATCTATAGTAATAAAACCTCTTCTGGAAAAAATATAGTGGAAATCTTATTTTTTTTAAGAAGATTCAACTATTGATGACACATCATCATCATCAGCCTATCGCAGTCCACTGCTGAACATAGACCTCTCCCATTCTGATACGCGATTTTGAGCTACTCACATCCACACATAACCAACTCCCATTAGAAACAAGAAAGACGTAATAACATCGTTAGTCTTATGAACAAGTTCGACGTAACCGGTGTTGAAAACTTATTTCGTTGCTAATTACCAGGTGTAAAGTACTTTTGGTCTTTTGAGTTGCATGTGTTCATGGGTGAAGGTAATCTCTTACGTCTGGTGATCAATTTATTTGATAACAGAGGCATAGGAAATGCCAATAATATGATAATAATGCCTCGTTGCTTTAGATGTTATTGTATGTGACTTTTATTATATAGGTACTATAAGGTGGATCAAGAATTCTTTGACATTTGAATCTAACATCCCGCGCAAACATGTTACGGGAGTTCTTGGGACCGATGTTACTGGAATTTACTGGCTAGAAGCGTAACACATGGTTTAAACAAGATGGAGCCACTTGTCATACATCCAATGAGTCCCTGCCGATGGTCAAACACATGTTGCCGGAAAAGTTGATTTCCAGATGAAGCGATATTCCATGGCCACCCAGAAGTCCAGATCTATCTCCAGCAGACTTCTTTTTACGAGGTTAAATTATTTAAAGAACCCTAAATACCCTATGTCAACTACAAGAAAAAATCAGTGAAGAGTTATCGGCGATCTCGAAGTCTCTTTACCGACGAGTATTCGAAAATTTCGGGGCTCGCTTAGAAGAGTGCAAACGTCGAAACGGTGGTCGTGTAGACAATGTTATTTTTAAAAAATAATTTTATTTAATTAGCTTTCTTGTAAATCAACAGTTTTTATAATATATCAAATGGTTTTTTTTAAACGATTTCTTCAAATGTCAACTAATTCGTGACCCACCCTATATTGTATGATATTTATATAGCTTACAACTAGTAGTGGATGTCTTTTGATTGATTTAATGAATTGCTATACATATATATACTTATATTATACTTCGTTGGCCTAGCGATCATCGAATGCGACTGCCAATCAAGAAACCGACCCGATTTTATGAAGTGAAGAGTTTTAAGTCAATGAAAATTAAAAAAATCATATTATTCCCTCAAAAACGAACTACGAACTTTAAATATCTTACACTATTAGACAATAAGCCTCTAACAATTAAGAATTTTCAACTAGAAACCACTCTTTTCAATCTTGAGTTTAAAATATTTTACGATATTAATTATCTCAAAAAGCCCATGGCCTCGAATTTGTTTTTAATTTCAACTGTACTTGAACCACTTGACCTGTGTTAGGTATAGGTCAATCAGATCACTTTTCACATCTGCCCAAGTATTTTCGGGCCGTCAAGAGATTTTTTATTATAAAAACAAGTAATTTGTGGAATAGAACCTGTTGAATTAAAAATGTATTAACATTTTAATTGGTATCAACGGTGACCAGTCACGCAGGATGCACAAATGTGTGCATAAACACAGGTGCACTCTCTGTTCTTTCACAATCTAATGGGTTATCCGACACTACTAAAAGACATCAGGCGCAGGATCGACAGATTAACATGCTCACCGAGGCACGGGGATTAAACCCCAATATCCAAACTCTGGGCTATTATTCAATATTTCTTCTTGTTTTTCACAATTTTTGACCCGACCCGGGATTTGAAACTTAAGACTTCTTAACTGGTAGTTTATAGATATATATAAATTAAATCAACAAATCAGTCTTAAGAAGTCCACTACTGGATAGAGGCCTCACGAATATCATATCAAAATAGATGTGATATTCTTTGAGTTACTTGAATATTTTCTAACCGTGATAGAATCCTAAATAAATCACTAAATCACCACAGATGATAATGTTGACTTTCTAATCTACAATTATACAAAATTAGGTAAATACCTATTGTAATGAGAAACATCAGATCAGCTGTAACCGACGTAGAAACAACCAGTAAGTAGGTAAACAAAAGGTAAAAACCCAAGGCGTTAGATCCGTTTAAATTCCTTTTTACAATTATAATTGATTGTAGTAAAGTTAACATACTACAGGACTTACGCATAGTTAAGTTCGATGCCCATCTTGAGCTAAGCTATTCTGTACTACAAATTCTTTAGCTGTGTGTTAACCGCTGGTTAAAAGTCATAAATTTATGTCTAATGTACTCACGGATACTTTCACGTAAGACCTTTTGGCTTTTCATCGAGTAAGCGAGCCCTCCTTCCTCTTACTGTTGGAGGGATTTAAATACCGGTAGTCACTTACCCTTAGGTGACTCCTCCACTCATTAATCATTAAAAGTCCACCTATCACTACCAGCCGTAAGAGACATGAAAATCAACTTTACACCACTTTTTACCCCATTTATGAAAAAAAAGGCTTTTTTAATTTATTTTTCTTCAGTGTTTATTACTACTCCGTCGTTTTTAAAAGATTTAGGAATCATTGTTATCATTTGGACAACCCTATGGGTGGAAAATTATAGAGTAAAGAGTATGGTTTTTTCATTACTTTTTATCATGATGTTGCCGTAAACAAATGACAACTAAAGAAATACAGGCGCATAAATATCGTCTTTCCGTAACAATAAATAAAAAGAAACACAATCATTAAAAACTTTTTCCTTTTTTAATACTAATTTTCTGTTTTTTTTTTTAATAGGAATTTGAACACTTGGTCACCTTAACATATCTTCACCTAGACTATTAATCTGTCTATCTTCACTATCTTCAACTGGTGATACAACTTTAAGTGCTCCGCAAACTATTAGGTGATGAGCCACGAAGCGTATAAACTTGACTAAATATGCAGCGAGTCCACGTTGTCATGATTCAGGCATGTACCACCCACGCAGATACTGTCAGCCACTTGGGGCTTTGTTATCTAATAAACTAGCTGATATACTGAAAATAATTAAATCTGTACTAATATCATTCCGTGTGATGACTTCTGTTCATCCCGTGGGTGTCGTCAGATCTGCCTAAGAGAGCAATACAAACTACACAGAATTCCATTAATTCGTATTTATCCACAATCACAATTGTGGCTGGCAGCGTATGGATGCGAATTGCTCAAGACCGGAATCGTTGGCGTTCCTTGGGGGAGGCCTTCGTTCAGCAGTGGACGGTGATAGGTTGATACAATTAATGATGTACTTCAAACTGATTTCAGTCGTGATAGCTCGTCTCAACGGAGACCAGCTCACTACGCAAGAGATATTATAGTGCACAGGTGTGTGCGTAAACACAGGTGCACGTTCTGTTCCCTCATTCAACAATCTGATGGGATGGTTATCCAATACGATCGTGAAGGGATCAGGCACAGGGCCGACGGCTTGGCGTGCTCTCCAAGGCATGGGGGTTAAATCTTAATTAACAAGCTTCAGGCTGTTATTATGTATCTTTGAGCTGGTGCGGGATTCGAACTCGAGACCTCTTGTGTGCCAGTCACATACGTTAATCACTAGACCAACGAGGCAGTTACAATTAATAATCTACTTTCAAAAAGTATTACCGACTTAAATGTGAATACAATATGATAATTTATTATTAACAGTCTATTTACTGTTTTCCACCTTCTCTGAGTTTCATCCAGGAATGGTACCTTTAGGAGTAGTATATTTTTCCTTTAACTTTTAATGGAAGACCTGGAAAGTCGATTGCTGGAAACTACAACAGACGTAAACCAGAACCTCTAAAATGCAGATCGGATCCTCAAGGAAGAAGATACGAAATTTTGCGAACTGTAATATAAAGGCAGGCAATCAAAGCTTTCAGAAAACCCACCTGTCACTTCGGCGCAAAGAGAATGCTGAACCAAGAGACAAGTAAGCTAATGCGACACGTCCTCCGGTACTCCAATACTATTTCGATCTAAAGACCAAGCGAGCCGAATAAGGGTCAAAAGTGTTTGTATGAACTTGGAAGAAACCAACGGACGAAATCTTTTTTTTAAAAGATTATAGCCCGCTCCAGGAATATATCCTTTGTCGCGGGGGACATTACAAACATACAAGAAACGGACACAAAGAACACCCAGACTCAGAACAACAATTTATGGATCACATAAAGTGTTGTCCCATGTGGGATTTGAACGCACAACACACAGCGCAGTAGAGAGCGGCGTGGCGACCGCTTAACCCATTAGGCCAATCATGCAGTCAATTTAACCACGACAAGTTTCGAAACACTCGGTCCTTTCGATGGTAGAAAGCTTCTATGGCTGGTTCTACGCTTCACATGCATCTCGATATAATCCCAAAAATACAGACACCAGGGCCTCATTAAAATGTCGCTACATCGAAGACCTGCAAATATTGAGCAGAGAACTTTAATAAGCTGATGATGATTGAATGGTCTGAAATAGAAATCAAACTCATTCCAAACAAATAAAAAGAGTTGCGTTTATAAATGACGAATTTCTGAGGAAACAAACATATTACAAATACCTTTCAAAAAATAATTTTAATCATCCAAGAGAATAAAATCTTGTCTTTTAAACCGAACTCTACTAATAACATTGTAAAAATTAGATGCTCTATTTCTGAAGGTAATTGAACTCCTCAGTCAATATTTTTCAAAAAAAGAAACTGAACAACGACCTGGAAAAAATAGAACACAAAACTCCGTCCACGAAGGTCATCAGGGATGGTTGGCAGGTGTTCCTTCTGGCACAACTCCTAACGTTTAAAGCTTAACTGTTATTTCTCAACATTAAAACTTAGTTCAGATTGCCTCCAACGGACTTAAGATTGTCGTTTATTTTTATTTCATAGTTATTCTAGTTTAAAAACAACTATTACTTTTTTAATTATCTATGAAAACTGTTGTGAGTGGTTTGAAACTAATATCTTAGATTGGGATTAAAAAAAAGTAATTCAAAGTTTTCTTGTGCACTTTCTGATAAAGACATATTCCAAGTCCACTGCTGAACATAGGCCTCCATAGTCCGAGTCGCGGGGAGCCGATGGATGTAGTTGGCGTCCAGTCGTACGGTGTGGCATTCTAGGGGAGAAGCCTAAAGGGATATTCATTTTTTTTAAATATAAAATTTTGAGAAACCAGACAACAGGTTTTTTATTTTACTCATACATTTATCCCTAGAAGGCATTTACTACCTACTACTATAATATTATCCAGAACTAAGGGCACTCAAGAGACGTCAATATACTTGTGACTTATGACTTGCAAGTATCTATGGATGATAGTCACGTAATATCAAGCGACCAATCAACTCCTGTACTATCTACATCGTGTAAAATCTCTACATAAATTTAGGAACTTTATTACTTATTGAACCAGGTGGCTGTTTTATTGTTACTCTCCCTGGTTCTCTCTCTAACTCACTCTACACAAATAAATTCTAAATTTCAATATCTGCAAACCATTTACAACCACTAAACTAATATAACATCTCATATATCTAATATATTAGCAATCATGTCACGCAACATGATTAAATCTGAACTTTCACTTATCAGCCTACCCTCATCAAATAACAGGCGTGAAGTTAAGACCTCTGTTTTCGTATAACGTGATTTACAACATCAATATAAGGTTTCGGAGTTATCTTGTAAACAGGGAATAGGCCGCATACTGATGCGCCACCAACTTATTACATAAATTGCTTTTAGTAGTAAAATATTATATGTTCTCGAAACTTCTCTGAAAGCTTATTTCGTAACACTGAACGACAAAGTTTTGGTATCATGTTCCTTCTTCACTTAACTGCGTAACTATTAGTTGAAGATTGTTCATCAACAACCCATGTCAAATGTGAATCATTAAAAACCTGGCACTCACTAGCAGTGCACCTGTTTCTCAACCATTATAATCCCGGGTCCTTTAACCAGGGTGTGAAGAAGCATCTCACTAAGCTGCCACAGCGTGAGTCGCCATACTGCATTGTCTGCATTCACAATGAGTATGGCGACCACCACTTTTGGATTCTATTCATATTTCCCATGAGGCAAAATAAAGTCTCTTAGGTGAGCTTCTATAAAAAAAAAATGCTGGACTAGATCTCTTCTTAGAATTAAAATTTTGATCTACTATAGTATATAACTCTACGAATAGGTATAGTGTTCGTTTCGTTTTCTTTTACTTTCTTTCCTTTTCTTTTTAAAAAGACATCGCCTGCATTATATATACACGGAATAAATCCAGTGTCGCGGAGACTTTACAAACATACAAGAAACGGACACAAAGAAGGCTCAGAACAACAATTGGTAGATCACATAAGTGTGTGGGATGTGGGGTTCGGGCCCACAACACTTGATGCAGAAGAGAGCGGCGTGGCGACCGCTTAAACCACTACGTCATCCGTGCAGTCATCTTTCCTTCTCTATACCGTGCTGTTGTCGCTTTGTCTTCTCTCTTACGACAACGACGTGGCAATAAGAGTGGTTACTCTTCACATTAATCCGTTACCAAACGGACAAACGAACGGGATAGATTGTTAGCAAATCCAAATGTTAAATTGATAGTAAAGAGATATATTTTGAAACAACGTGCATAGTCTAATTTAAAAGGATTATAGGAACGTGGAACTTTGTTAAGATATGTGGAGGAAATAGATCCCCTAAGTCAGAAAGAGTTCTGCCAATTTTGCAAAGATCTTCTGGTTCAGATGCACAGCAACCGAAAGAAGTAAGAAGCTAGAATATGAAATTATGTCCAACATAATTTTATGTCATCAACAGCCTTTAACAGTAGGAGTACTTGACATAGACTTCTCATAAGAAAGGAGGTTTTGGACTACTATACCACATTGACTAAACGAGTTACCGTAAGGTTTGTTTCAAATTTTTCTTCTTTTGCAGTGATGGTGTCTTGTGTAATTTGATCTTTCATTCGCCTCTTACGACATCGATGTGTAGAACAGTTCTAGTAATAGTTTTAATACGACTTATACCTATAATTATATGGTTTTTTAAATTCTTAAATACGTGTAGAAAGGAAGACAATGCTTGTCTACTTGCATTATGTGAAGATTTACTCTTGACAATTGAGGAAATACAAAAAGTATAAAGTAAAAGGAAGGCTACTAAAAACATATTGTTTTAAACATTGTTTCATAGTTTTATTCTGGAATAAAACCTTTAAATTACAATTTAATCAAAACGCCGAGAAATCAAAAAATCATTCCGTGCTAATTATTAAATGCATTAGCGTCATCATCTCAAATAAATAACATTAAAAACTGTAGTTACTTTAATATCGTACATTTAATTTTAAAATTAAATAAAGATTTGTTAACACATGTCATTAAAATTAGCTTTTTAATAAAAAAATGTTCGTTGTACACTAATTCATAAACACATGATATCCGTATGAAGGTTGTCTGAGAGATCGCCGTGAGCGATAAAACCGACGTCCGATTGTTATGTATGCGTTTATAGTTCATCTTTTCGTTTCTTTTAATATTTATATATTGAAGTATAATCCGTGTATTGTCCGTACGGTAACGTATTAAGAATACATAGTGTTACCATCCCTATTCATCCCGTGGGTGTCGTAAAAGGCGACTAAGGGAACAAAGTATACAAGACAACATCATTACAAAGAGAAGGAAAACTTGAAACAAACCCTATTCCAGGCCAAAACCTCCTTGCTAAGGAGAGACCTATGTCCAGCAGTGGACTATAAAAGGCTGTTGATGATGATGATGATGATGATGAAGTATAATCGTTGTTTTTTAAATCATCATGATCATAATTTAACAGTCCATTGTTGGACATAGACCTGTCGTTAGCAAGGAGTTTTTATGCCTATTATACCACGCTGACCAGACGGGCAGGTATACGATTTGTTTCATGTTTTCCTTCTGTTTGCAGTGATATTATCTTGTATATTTTGTTCAATTATACGCCTCTTACAACACCCATGGGAAGAATAGCAAACACTGTATTCTTAATCCATCGCCACAGGGAAGTTGTTTTAAATAAAGCCATGAAAGTAAAAAAAATATTAATGTCCACGTCGTTTTTAGATAATGACCATGAAATGTACGTTAGAAAACTTCATGTAAGTATATTCCACACCACAAATACGTTGAGTTTTTACTCTGATATTTCTCTTGTATGTAATGCCAGTATTAATTTATTGCGTTAATTCAAGTTTGTTTTTTTTTTTGTTATTTTAAGAGCCTGTCAAAGCGACTCTACTCTGCCTGATGGACAGCATACGCAGAATCTAAGAGTGGTGGTCGCCAAACTCATTGCGAATGCAGACAATGCAGTATGGTGGCCTACACCATGGCAGCCTAGTGAGGTGCTTTTTCACGCCCGTTCACATAAACGCACATTAAACGCTGTTAATCTGTCTGATAGAACCCCAAAACCCCAAAAAAATAGCACACCCAATTAAACAAATTAAAACCACACAAGGTTATATAGGCAGTAATATACGATATGCCTATATTTAGTACAACTTCCGAATTCGAGGATATTCTTATTTATTGTGTCTTTCATCTTTTTTATCGCTTCCACTGAGATCTAAGCACCCATTATGTATGTAATAAACTTTATGTGTGTTCGTTTGTCCCCTTTTATATAGTAAATAAGAAATGTTATTTATATAAGTATGTATATTTGTAACATAAAACTGTTAGGTACTTTGAAAGCCTTCAACCTTTTGCAGTACTCCTCCATTTACAGCTGCTGTGACTATTAAGTTAATCTGTCCCACAGCGCGGTTAAACAGAATTACTGGTATAGTACTTATATAGTAAGTAGAATAAAGATCTATTTGAATGCGAGTCATTTTTCTGTGATGACTCAAGAAAAACGCCATCACACAGATTTAGAGAGAATCTGGTGCTTACACTGAAAACCACTGTGACGAACGACCCCGAACGTATATTTTTAATTCGTGTCTATTGGTTCCCTATCCCTGTGAACACCGACGTTTGTACAAGAAAATCCGTGATGAAAGATACGCCATTTTTTTATTTGTATATTTCTGTCTTTTTGCAAACAAGGCTCTAGCCATGGTGATCTGAATAAATATAAATTATTATAGGTTTATGTGTTTATAGGCATTACATTGTCTACGCGTGTCATTACATTATGTCTACGACAAAATATTATGTTTTAGAGGCCCCCTTTTTTCAAGTTAAAGAATCAATTGGTAGGCAGGGGTTTATAGATAAAAGAATAAACACTAAAACCGTAACACTAAGCTACAATCGTAACTGCTATAAACCGTTTTGAAGAGTTGTAAAGCACGATAGGGACGATAGCTTTCGATTCGCCGGCACAAAACAACCATTTTCATTCTGGAGGCCTTAAGAACGCATAGAAAGACAAATAAAATAAACGGAAACCGTAAATTAAGTTTAAATGTTCTTATTTTATGATCGACTACATCATCTGATGATATTGGAGCCTTGATAGTGAAAAAAGTAAGTTTGAATAAACAAATCGGGGCATATCTTACTAATTTTGAGCCGTATGAAAATGATAATTGTTGAAATATGAGTTATATTCATTATTTACTACTTAATGTATTTTTTTATTATTTTCAAAATTGAAAAGGTGTAAAAAGTAATAAGTACGAAAAATTTTTGACGCTTAATGTCACATGCAAATGTCATTTTAAAAGAGGTTTCTGTAATAGTTTGAAAAAGTGAATATTCATCCTACCCAATACTTGTTAAAATTTAGTCGTCTAATACCAATGACATCTCAAAGGTAAAGTAACTCAAAACTTAAATCGAAAATTGATTTAGGTAACGCAAAATAACGAAAAACAATATTGTGTGTTATATAAATGTTTTATCTCTCTTCATTGTATATATATATCAGTAGATACATATATATTGATAGTTTGTTTTAGTTTTCTTTAACTTTATGTAATTATAATTAGTTTAATCAATGATTAATATTAATTTGTTACTTGTTCAACATTCTGTAAAACACCGCCATTTTGTACAATTTTAATTAACAAAAACATATACGTCACTATTCTAGTTTCAAATTTAGAATTACATGATAAAATTTCAACAAATAAATAGATAAGTAGAAAAAAAACCGCAAAAATACGTTATACTCAAATACGCAAATCACTATTTTAAATTTATAGTCTGGCAATTTATATAACCCAAGAAAATTTTCCACATTCCTCAGCTCCCTGTCGCAGCAGAATGGCATTAACCCATTTTATATTCCGGATATTATCAAATGAAGCAACTACATCTTTTTTATAAATCTGACCTAAAAACTGTATCAAGAAAAACACGGTTATAGTTAAACAATTAGACAATCGAGACTACAGACACAGACAGGTATTAAAAAAGATTACCTCTGCTGTAGACTCGAAAAAACATCAATATACAAAATCCAATTTACTAATGGTCTTTCCTTTGCTTGTAGTGAAATTAAAAAAAGAATTTAAAAAAGTAACAGTAAAAAATATACAGGTACGTGCAACACATTCTCGCTTTTAGGGTAGTGCATTCGGGAGTCATGCACATATACAGAATTATCGACTAAACACTATGGCCAGAAAAATAAAACGATTTTAGCAATGACCAATTTTGGTATGATTTGTCTTAGAATAAAAATATCTTGTATATCGTAAATGATTGAATTTTTCTGGTCACTTTATACACATATATAGGAATGTTGTCTTTAGTTTTAATAGTTTATGAACATATTTTTAAAATAGAAAAAAGATTTTATCATAGACAAATGCTAAAAGACAACATTGCTAAATTAGAAATAAAAATATAATACACATTGTGATGCGTGAGTTATTATAATATATATATATAAGTATAGCTTTATTAGATATTTAATTTTCTTGAATAGTAAGACAAACATTTTCTTCTTCGATTCCAATTGATGATAATTTTAAATTTTTCACAAACAAAACAGACATAACAACCCACGCAACTCAACAGAAACATTAAAAAATCCAAACTAACAATTATTATGGGTACATTAAAATATCAACATTAACAGTTAGTGAAAAACATTCATACATCGAGTGGCAAGAAAAAGGGTGATAGAAGAAAACAACAGGGGGGATACATCGAGTTAACACCGATGCGACGCGGTCCGCTCAACGACAGCCGGCCGGGTACTTTGGGTGTATTATAATCTGTGCTTTTAATTTTTTATGAACATTCCATTTTCGAAAATCAGTTTGACGTATCGATTTTTGAAGTCTTATTTTTTTTAAGGTATAGCACTGTTTTTTTTAATCACAGTATGCTTTATTATTGTAATCTTCTTCGTTGTGTCTTATTATTGCTGTTCCTTTTTATTATTAACGAATAGTTTCTGCTTAATTATCTTTATAGATATTTATTTTGTTTAATAAATTATGCCATTTCCGTGACATAAAATCAAAGAAAAACATCATAAAATTCTTATTTCTTACCATCAATCGTAAATTCCATAAAACGTTCTATTGATTTTAGCCTCCATCTATTAAGTTTTCTCTATCGTGTCTCCTTTTTCCTGTTATTGTATTTCGACTATTTTATAGTCTAAATTTAATTTCTTTTAATTTAAAACTTAGATTTAGTAAAACTTCTTTTAAAAATTTATGTTAACATGCAGCGTGACCAGATTCTTGTTTGAAAGTTTGAAATTTTAATCAAATTGCTGCAACGAATGAATTTTAGAACGGAATTAAATTAGACATTTAAGTTGTACGGAGTTCTGGTCGGGTTATCTCTGCTGAATAAGCCCTGGCTCTCGACTCGCCTAACTTTGAAGGTTACCTAGTTTTATGTATATCGTAGGCAGCATTCCTACGTTACTCTTGAAATATTATAGACATTTAAAAGAATTCACTCTTAAGCAATTTTCCTATGTTTACGTAAGTCGCCTTTTTTCTTAATTCGGTAAAAAATTACAATGAACAGATCAGTAATAGCTTCATCAATCTGTATTGACGTACTAAACCTGAACGATTAAACTAATTTTACAAAAGCATTAGTAGTTACACTAGAGTCTCGTATCAATGAACTTACTAATCGCCTAAGTCGATTTATAGAAAAAGAGGAAATACCTGCATTACATTATGATTTATTAACATTACGAAAAAACAATGTTTATCTAACATATATTCATCATCAAGATCAAGGCCAGGTATTAGGGCACAGAGCCAATAACTCCAAAATTTACAAGACGAGAAAAAAATAAACGCTAACTTTCAAAACATTTCTTTTATACTAGTTTAGTAGGATTAGAAAGTTTTTCTTCAAACTTAAGGTCTTTTCTACTTAATTTTAATAATTTGACCATAGTCTGTGTCAATGTAAAAGAAACATTATTATATTGTATCTATTGGTATAACATAAAAGGCCGAATAATAAAATGATACTTGTGCTTTACAAAGAAAATAATTCAACTCATAATTTAATTCGTATTCTAGTACACCAATACAGATTATAAATAGTTTATACTAATAAGGTCGAAAATGAACTTTCCATATTGTGTCCCTAAATTGTTTTTGTAGCATGAAAGGTGAATTTAGCAAAACAACGTAAACTGCAGATAACGTTGGGCGTTATGCTACTCTATGCCGTAGTTTCCCTGCAGTCAACTTATTCACATCTTAGCCACACCATATCGATTAACCACGCTTTTTTCTTTTTTATTTCTATCATCGCTTGTCTATGCTTTTCTGATGTTGTTCTGATTTCAAATTATTTTTTAATTAGTACTCTTTATTATTTTATACGATTTGTGATTTCTGTTTCGATAAATGTTTTTCGTACATGTGATTGATTTTTTAAATACTGTATTTTAATTTATTTCTGTGAAATTTCTTAGCCGCTTTATTTCTCGGCCTGAAATAAGTTTTTTTGTTTTCTTTTTGTAAAAATTGTTTTTCATTCTCTGTGCTTTCGCTACAAAAGTCTGAGTCATCAAAGTTATTTCACAATACATTTTAATTTTAGGTTGTACAACAATACGATGTAAGTTTTATTTTTGCTTTATTTTGTTAACAATTGAAGGTTATTTTGAATCGATTTAAAAAAATCTGCTAATGGTAACCTCTAAAACAACCTCTTTTCTGAAATTAGAATGGAAGCTTAAAGTTTTGAAACATTTCACTGTAAAGTTTTAAATGCTATTACGTATGTGTCGAACACCTGTCATCTTGACGGCGTGCTATCGATCTGTTTACACGTCATGTTATCAACACATTTTGACTTTTGACTTCGTTGTCACTTTGGAAAATATTTTATTTTTCTTCTCTGTTTTGACAGCGAGTATTCTTTTTTAAAGTTTCTTTTTTAATGTTACCTTGTGCTCCGGAGAACTCGCATCCAGCCTAAAACTTAATATCACGTGCGTTCACATCGATTTGACGGCGAAATCGGTACGTCCCGAAAATACCCGGGCGGCCGACGCAGTTTAGGTAAGCAACATTAGCTCACAACATCTGTTAATATGATCATTGTTAATTACATATGGGTTTGTTGTTAATAATTGTAGCCACCTGTCCCGAGGAGGGCGCTTGCAAATAAGTCGCTACGTCGTCCACCATGCAGGCTCGCGGGAGGTCGGGGAGGAACATAATACGCTATAGGGCGCGCATATCGCGTGCGGGCTGCGCGGCGCCCCGCGACCGACTGGCGCGACGAATAGCGCCCCCGCCCCGCGCGCGCTCTCCCGCCCCGCCCCGCTCCGCCCCGCCCTACGCACAGGGCTGACGGCACAGAGCTTTTCCGGTTTATCATTAAGAATTTCTGCATTCTGCGATATTTGACAGTCGTTTGAGAATTTATTCGCGTGGGGGAAGTGTATTTTTATTTTGTGATTCGGATAAACAAATTTTAAAATCTTTTCTTGCACAATAATATATGGCGTTATGTATTTTCTAAAATAGCTCAATATTAAGTTTTATTTAAAATGTCTTATTTTTTATTAAGAAACTAAAATCTTTACACCCAATTATTTATAATATACTCTATTAGGCAAAAAGAAATCCAATTTCTTCCACAAAAATACTAAAAACTATGATAACGAAGAGTTACACACATGTGAAAATAGTAATTTTTCCAAAGGGCCAACCCTACGCCACTACGTCGTAATGCATTCGCGGCACTCGCCGCGTTTCGGCGCCGCTCGGACCCGATCGGTAAGCGCTCGGCTCCTTTCGGAAAGCTCTTTCAAATTCGGAACACAGACATGACATATCTGTTTTCGTCAAAAACATTATTTTACATCGTAACCTTTGGTAACAGAGTTCTTTTTTGATTAAAAGCAAAAAAATTAAGAGTTGTGTTTGACTTTGGGAATATCCTAATTTAGCTCAGTTTTGGCTGTGTATTTTAGCTCTTGGAGTAAGGTATTAAAGTTCAATTTAGTTTAGGAGTGTTTTTCAGCTGACGCGTCTATAAATGTCACATTACACTTGGATGTGTGCGATGGTGGGTTGGTGTGTGCGTTGAAAACACATCTTGGGGGTTCGTTCGTAGCGATTTTAGGCAGATTTTTCCGTGTTAGATAATAATAAGTTTCTTGTATTATCAAGGGTTATCAATATTTATGAAACATAATTTACTTCCTGAAATGTTCGCTTGGCGACGAGATTTCGTTATTTATAATATAGAAGACGTTCAATAAAATTAATGCAGTTTCAAATTAAGATCTTACAATGCCTTGATAATGTTAGTAGCATATATTTTTACTGGTTAAGAAAAAAAGCCTTTCTATGGTATAAAAGACCTCTTTCTTAGATAAGTGGCGGAGCCAGAAAGGCGCCATAATCACCCGTCTCCGTTGCATACCATAAACAATAATTCCAGAACAGAAATTTTCTTACGAAGAAAAAATATTAATACAATATTCTATGCTGTATGACGTCAAAACTGTTAAAGTTATTGATGCAAAACAGTGGTAAAGGCGTCAGACTTGCAATTAAACAGTTTCAGGTTCGAATCCCCAATCGTACACGTTGGTTGGTGGGGTGAAATAAATAAATAACCTCACACATCTCACACACGGCTGTCTGATTCTAAATTTGGTAGAGCCTGTGATAAAAATACTTAAAAAATTTCTAAATACATACATATTATAGATAAATTACACACAGAACAAATAATCGTGCTCAAAACAAATACATGTTCTGTGTGGGATTCGAACCCACGACCTCCAACATAACAACCAGGACTTCTAACCACTAGACCAACAGGTCCGTCAAAATTAATACTAATAATATATGGAAACGAATGGTATGTATGTTTAGTTGTTGACAATTTTAACTGTTAAGCTAGGATCAGCTTTGGTACCCATCTAGAATAAGTAATTCTGTGATGAACACAGTTATTTTTTCTGTTTTGAGTATATTTCAATATTTCGGAATATTTCGGCAATTTGACACACAACGTCATCTAGTTTCAAACTAAGCGGAGCTTGTGCTATGATCACTAGACTGACTGATAGAATACATATACACTTTTTTTTATATATACATACATACATATTATACATAGAAAACACCCAAACTTCGAAATAAATATTTGCAGATCATACAAACATTTGGTCCGACCCGCGAATCGAACCCGAGACCTTAAGCACAGCAGTCGAATTCACTACCGCTGCGTCACCGAGGCATTTAAGTGTACTGTAGTTTATTTGTAATTTGTACATATTTGGAGATATATAAAGATGTTTGTTTAGAAATAATAAATAGAATCCAAAAATTGTGGTTACCATACTCATTGCAAATGCAGACAATGCGGTTTGGTAACCCACAATATGGCGGCCTTGTGAGATGCTTTTTCACACCCCGCTTGAGGACGTAAAAGGGATGACAGTCATTGTGACAGTGTATGACTTACAAGTTACCACGATAACTGTCACCCTTGCATCAATGGGCTTTCGGTCTCACACTCACCAACAAAACACGACAGCACAGATGCTGTCGCTTTAGGTTGGTCTTCTGTGGGAGGATAGTACTGCCTCGGTCGAGCCGGCCCATTCGTGCTGAAATCAGCGTGGCTCTACTACCTAAAAACTATTACTTACTACTAACTATTTGAACCTTCGAATTTAGTTCACCCTCAGGGTTGCGGAGGATTGATGTCAGTCGTTCTGTGGAAAAACTGCCATTCAAGTAAAACCAGTTGCACTAGTAGCTAACCTCAAATAATTTTGAGAATAATAATGGCTAGGAAGATGACGATGAGAAGCCATACTTCGGCACAAATAGATTGACACGACCACGTAGGTCTCACAGAAACTTCTAGCTGAGTAGAGTTCAAACCCTCTTTTTGTGATTGTTAATTAATTATCATCAGACTTTAACAGTCCACTGCTGGACATAGGCCTCTCCTTAGCAAGGAGGTTTTACTCTACGCTGGCCAGAAGGGTTGGTAGAGTTTGTTTCAAGTTTTCCTTCTCTTTGTGTGATGTTGTCCGGAGTAATTTGCTCCTTTAGTCACCTCTTACGACACCCATGACAGGAATAGGAATGGTAATACTCCACCACACTGAGAGCTCATAGGTAAATATATAAATAAAAAATTGGTAGAAAAGCTTAATACGTTTTTTATGGTATAAGAGACAAGCAGACCCTTACGATCATCTGATCATATGTGACACACTGACCATAGACAAATACAACTCAAAAGACACAGATGCGTTGCTGCAATTTATTTATTTAATGCAAAATCAACAGTTACAACAATATTTATACAATTTTATAAATATACTGAAGTCTCAGTACGGTTAAAGTGAACTATGAAAAACAACAAAATGGTAATATAAAATTTGAGTGCATCCCTTCAGAATTTCGAGAGGAGGAGGTCCTAGGTCCAATAGCTTCACTCATTTTCGTGAAAATTAACACTATTATTGGACTGCACGGATAGCGTAGTAGTTTAAGCGGTCGCCACGCCGCTCGTAACGCGTTGAGTGTTATGGCTTCAAATCAACATGGGACAACACTTCGTGTGATCCTCAAATTGTTGTTCTGTGTCTGGGTGTTCTTTGTGCCTACTTTATGTATGTTTGTAAGGTCCTTCGACACAGGAAAAAAAAAAGTATAAAAAGATTTTTTTTTTGAGAGAACGCCGTCATATTATTCGTGTCTTTTTCTAATAACTTTACTTACATCGTAAGTTTGAAAATTTGAGCGGATATTTGTTTCACGATTACGCTAGAACGGCTCAACAGATTAGGATGCAATTTAACACAGAAATAGACTATAGTTTGGAATAGCATATAGGCTATTTATGAAATAGACATTATCGTGATCGAAAGCGCAACAAAAGCTGGAATCTAGTAGCAATAAAAGACGAACAAATCTATTAAACGACTATCGTAGATGGGTCCTATCTACGAGCGTAGACCCCCTACGGCGTAGATCGCTACGGCACCCTCACCCACACAGCGCTGTATTGATAATTTATGTGTGTAAGTGATTAGCTGTGTTACATAACTAGTGCAGTGTAATGCTATTGCAGCGCTACAAAGGCCACAGAGTAACTTTTTATCCGGACAATTTATTTATTTTTTAAATTCAGCTGGCAAAATTAACAAAACATGAGTGTGTTGTTTATTAGCGCTGGTAACCGTTTCCTATCGTAGCATTCGTGTCTTTGTTTATGAACTCAATAGTTACTGAAACTTAACAACTAATAAGGTAGTTTGTATCATAATTTTCAGAATATAACACAACACAATAAAGTATTACATTTAAGGGAATGGATTGCAATAACAGTTGGGTAGTACTAAGACGTGTTCAGAAAAATTGAATTCATTGGTTTTGAAAATTTAACATTTCCATTCAATACTACAGTTAAAAATTGCAATTAATTACATTCTGAGACAAAGTAGTATCTGACTATAGCTTGTAATACTGATTTTACGATACTGTACCAATTATGTGTATAATTACATATATTTTCTAAACACTATGTTCTAAAAAGCATACTATCACTTAAAAGCCTGGTAACTTGTGTCCCTCGAGCTAGAAATACCCATTAACGGCATTCATTCGTCAGCTGCTTCACCTGCTGGCACCCCTTATATAAAATAATAGCATTCTTAAGTTAAATTATTTATTTTCTACAAAATTATTAGAAACATCTCTTTTCATGTGTAATGTATGTAAATAAGACTGAAACATTTTTATGATTATTTTCTCTGTATCTTCACACTACTCTGTAAGTAATAGGCAAGTAGTAAATCTAATACAGGAAGTCGAGCTTTATTATATTACACTTATATTACGTCGCTCGCATGTGCTTGCCTAATCACGTGACGACCGTGTGCAGGGCGCCTGATGGATGATTTGATTTATATTTGAAATAAGAACGAAGCGAAACTCTCATTTTAAAGATTTGAAATTGGAACATTGTTCACATTTCTTTAGTCTTTTGACAAGCGCTTTGAGTTTAAATAAATTTTGTTTTTTTTTTTGTTTTTTTTTATCGCATTTAAAAAAGGTTTTAATTGTACAGATGTAGATTTCAAGTTAAATTACTATATTCACCCACCAATGTTTTTATAATATATGTATTACAAAACAATGTGTATTATATGTAAATATAAATTTGATACCCTGTAGTAAAGCTTTTTGACAGTCAGACAACAGCTTTTGAATAAAACAGCACGACATAGGAATTTTCATTGTGATTTTTTTATTTACATTACATATATATACACTCTTATAGATCATTTCATTGTCAGAAACATTTTCACAAATTACTTAGATAGAACACTTTCTGCGAACAAAGTCACGGGCACAAACTACTATACAAAATAAATAAATATTAGTAAATAAACCCCCATTACGATAGTTTAACGAAACAATAAAGCAGCAATAACCACCAATAACTAACCATTACCGGCCGTTAGCGATGTTGCCAATTCAAAAATAAACATAAAACGATATTCTACCATTGGTACCGATAGATAGCGCTGTGTTATCAGCCACATAAACTCGAACGAGGGAAATTAAAAAGAATAACGTTCAACATGGCCGCCTCAGGGAGCGACACCGTTTTGATATTTTGTGCCTGTGTTTGCTACAATTATGGTGGCACAGGAAATGTTCAAAGCGTTGTCTATGGTAACTTTTTCTTTTAATTGCTTAAAAATGGTTTGATATTTATTTGTTTATTAAGGTCTTTCCTTGTGGTGACGGATTAAGAATATGGAGTGTTGTAAGAGGTGACTATGGGAGCAGATTATGCAAGACAACATCACTATAAAAAAAAAAGAAAACTTGATACAAACCCGATATCAATTCGTCTGGCCAGCGTGGTATAGTAGACCAAAACCTCCTTTCTAAGGAGAAGCCTTTCTCCAGCAGTGGCCTATTAAAGGCTGTTCATGATGATTGGTGATGATGAGGTCTTTGACAGTAGGCATGTATAGGAAATTTACAGAGTACGTAATATTTTTCCTTTCTTTTTCTATTTTAAAAAGACAACGCTCGCACTAGGAATAAGTTCTATCACGCGAGGGACTTTACAAACATACAAGAAAGGGACACAAAGAACTCTCAGACTCTGAACAACAATTTATGGATCACACAAAGTGTTGTCCCATGTGGGATTTGAACTCATAACACTCAGCGCAGTATAGAGCGGCGTGGCGACCACTTAAACTAGGCCAACCGTGCAGTCAACTAGAAATACAATAAATATTATGCCAATTATGCGGCATCAAGCACCAGATTAATAAAAAAAAAAGTTTACCTGTATTTATGACTGTTGTGCTGTCGTGACATGTATCTATTAGGTACTAAAACCACGCTGATTACAGCACGAGCGGGCCGGCTCGACCAGGGCAGTACTACCCTCCCACATAAGACCAACCTAAAGCTAGCATCCTTGCTGCCGTGTTTCGTTGATGAGTACGAGACCAGAATCCCATTGATGCAAGGGTGACAGTTATCGTGGTAACTGTGTGAGCCTTACACTGCCACGATAACAGTCATGCCTTTTATGTTCCCAAGCGAGGTGTGAAAAAGCATCTCACTAGACCGCCATAGTATGGGCCACCATACTGTATTGTCTGCATTTGCAATAAGTATGGTGACCACAGCTCTTGGATTCAATTCATGCTTTCCATTAGGTAGAGTGGAGTCATTTTGGCAGGCTCTTAAGATTAAAAAAAAAGAAAAGAAAAAACCTTACATTGAAACGATAACTGTCATGGCTTTTACGCCCCCAAGCGGGGCGTGAAAAAACATCTCAATAGACCGCCATAGTGTGGGTCACTACACTACATTGTCTGCATTTGCAATGAGTATGGTGACCACAACTCTTGGATGCTATTCATGTTTTCCATCAGGCAGAATAGAGTCACTTTGGCAGGTGCCTAACATAGAAAAATATTACAAATATACACAATGGAGAAAAAACTAAAGTAGACAGTATTCTGAAAGTTATGTATACGATATCATCAAATTTGTGTCAAGGCTACACGCGTACACAACTTGTCAACTTGGTATAGTACGTCAAAATCTCGCCTGAGGGCCGTTACCGAAGAGGCGGTGAGCTGTGGCGGCGTGCTGTTGGCGGTGTCGTTGGACATCGCCAACGCATTTAATAGTCTGCCATTTAGCTGCATCAGGGAAGCACTCCACTACCATGGGGTGCCAAAGTACCTGTGGCGGCTTGTGGCAGACTATCTTGAGGAGCGTACCGTCATGTACGAGGACCGAGACGGTGTTCTAAGGCGGCGGCTCATGTCGTGCGGTGTTCCACAGGGGTCTGTCCTCGGACCACTCCTGTGGAACATGGGATACGACTGGGCCCTTCGAGGTCGTCTTCCCCCCGGGCTGGGCGTAATTTGTTACGCAGATGACACATTGGTCACGGCCCGGGGCATGAACTTTCAAGAGGCGGCGCGCCTGGCCACCACGGGTGTCTCTCTGGTGGTCGGGCGAATTGAGGCGCTGGGTTTGCGGGTGGCCCTGGACAAGACGGAGGCTCTTTTGTTCCATGGGCCCCGTCGTGGTCCACCCTCCGGCGCCTCCATCGTGGTCAATTCGGTCCTCGTACCGGTTCAGGCCCAGATGAAGTATCTGGGCCTGATCCTCGACGGCAGGTGGCTCTTCGACGAGCACTTCCGACAGCTTTCTTCAAAGCTGGTCGGCGCTGCTTCTGCCCTTGGGCGACTTTTGCCCAATCTGGGTGGAGCTAGCGTCGCGACGAGACGGCTATACACGGGGGTTGTCCGGTCAATGGCGCTGTATGGTGCACCGGCGTGGGCGGCGGCTCTGACCGCCCAGAATAGGGCTCGCCTCTGGCGCCCTCAGAGGATATTGGCGGTTAGAGCCATACGCGGTTACCGCACCGTATCGACGGAGGCGGCGTGCGCCTTGGCCGGAACTCCTCCGTGGGATTTATAGGCGGAAGTGCTCGCCGAAGTTTATAGGCGGACGGTTGACTTCCGGGCGGGTAGCGGCATACGGCCCCCGCCCGAAGAGATACGCGAGTGGCGAGAAGCCGCTCGTCGAGCCACAATGGCTCGTTGGTCGTCCCGGCTGGAGGCTCCACGTGCTGGCTTTGCCGCCGTGGAGGCTCTCCAGCCGGTCATCGCCGAGTGGGCAGGGCGGCAGCACGGGACCCTTTCCTTCCGACTGACGCAGGTCCTTTCCGGGCACGGTTGCTTCGGGAAGTATCTGCACTCGGTCGCCAGGAGGGAATTGAGTCCCGCCTGTCACCACTGCGACTGCAGTGAGGACTCGGCTCAGCACACGCTAGCGGTTTGTTCCGCCTGGGCGGCGCAGCGTGGGGTCCTCACTGCAGTTATTGGAGGAGATCTCTCGCTACCGGCCGTCATACGCTCCATGGCCGGTAGCGACAATTGTTTTACCGCGGTCGCAACCTTCTGCGAAGACGTAATTTCGCGGAAGGAGGCAGCGGAAAGGGCCCGGGAGGACGATTTCCATTCGGACCCAATTCGCCGCCGGCGAACCGGGCGGCGGAGGCGCGCATATCAGCGCCTCATGCCGCCTTGAGTGTGGCCGCGGGTGGACGGGATGGGTTTTCCCCTCCATCCGCTACAATGGCCAGCCGCGAGGGGGCGACGTGCGTGTGTGCCGTACGTCGCCTGAATAGAGAGTTTGTCCGCAGATGGTGCCCGCGTTGGCGGGCAGGCCCTAGGAAGGATCTGGATGTCGTAATAGCAGCGGTTCCCGGATCCCTCCTATCTCAGGGGCAGAGTGGCACACCGTGTGGTTTTAGTCGGTCCGATTCCGACACACCACCTCGCCGTAAACCCCGGTGGGGTGACGGCTCGAGGGGGTTTCCACACGTTAAAAAAAAAAAAAAAAAAGTACGTCAAAATCTCCTTGTTTAGGAGAGGGCTATGTCCACCAGTGGAGTGCTAAGGACTGTTGATATAATGTGATTAGACGTGTGGTTACCATAGCAAAGGTTCTGTCTAGTTTGAGATCTCACAAATAATAGACAGATATTATTATATTAAAATATGTATTTAATATAAAGTAAAATAATTACTCGCACACCATCATCATGTCAGCCAAAATACGTCTACTGCTGGACATAGGCCTCAACCAAGGTTCTCCACAACATCAGGTCCCGTGCCGCCCGCATTCAGCAATTTCCCGCGACCTTGCTCACCCAAGGTCGTCTAATTCTGAACTAGGTAGAGTCTATACTGCGGAATAGTTGCTGCGGTAGGGGATAGGATGCCGGCCTGAACGGTATAACTCTACGGTCGGGCCACGTCAGAACTGTGGGGGAGAAATATTTTTCCACCGGGGTAGGGCCTAACGGGGCATGGTGTCAATTTGAGCGGGAACCTGAAATCATATGGTCCACATACTCCTGACTCATGCACCCCAAGGAGCAGAAGATCCGAAGACATTTTCCGTCTCGTTAACAAAAGAAAAAAAAAGATAGAGTCTACACTATGTTACCCAATTTACTGATACACATATTTATAAGTTTTCAAATTTTGCAGATAGATTACATCTAGACACAACAAATTGTTCACAACAACTCGTCATATAATTATTTGTGATAATCAAACCTATGACAAAGAATTATACAAATTAAAAAAAAGAACTTCTCCAAATACAAGCTTTTATTGAAATGGGCTAAATAGAACGCAATAAACTATTCCTTGAATTTTTTACTATCAACTGATTATGTCATTGCACAATTTATAACATACAAAGCCTAATCGCTTGTAGTTTCATTGGCCACCTTCCATCAGCATCAGATCAACTCCGTGTTATCATAATATTGCATTGTCACGCTCTATATATATAAGAGTACAAAATCAGTTCAATCGCTTAAAGATATCTGATTCAAAATAGATTGTAAAATTTCACACGAACTAACATACAACTGCAAGTTAAATGAAAGTTTGTAAACATTGTAATTTGTCTCTCAAATGTAAATCATAATTATCATCTCAGCCAAGAGACGTCCAGGTTCACCACAGCAGCCATAAATCTATATAAAAAAAATGACGTGGGTCGGCATACTGCATAGTCTTCATTAGCAGTGAGTATGGCGACTACCGCTCTTGAATTCTATTCATGCTTCCCATCAGGCAGAATAGAGTCACTTTGGTTGGCTTCTATAAAAAAAAACTAAAGTAAACATTAAAAATTAATTAAAAATCAGCGAGTAGCACAATGAAATTCAAATATTTACCATTTAAGCCACAAAAAAAATAATTGATATTTACTTTATTATTATTATTTATTGTTAATTCTATTTTTTGATCACGATAATAACTAATACGTATTAAATTTCCAACTTACTGTCACGTACGTAACCTTAAAACGAATGTTCTAAATATAAAAATATTAAAAGTTTAATATCTTAAACCACCAGCTCTCCGAAAGTACCATAAAGTGTTATTCTCGACAACTTTCGTTAAACTAAACTCGGAGGCACAGACAATATCTCTCAACGATACTTGATCGTTCCAAAGAGGTTTTTAAACATAAAACTATTTTCAAAATGTTTTATGCACGTTCACAAGTCGTGGCAGTGTAGCAAAATTGCAATTTGCCCCTACATTAAAACGTGGCATGAGAATTTGTGAATATTGGATAGGAATTTATATTACGTTAGCCGGTGAGGCGAGGGTACCAAATGATTAGAAAGAATATGCTTTAGAAATTTCCTTGGAGAGTTTTATATCATAGATGGAAAATTCTAAAACAAACTTTTATGGTTTTATATAGCGTTTTTATTATATAGAATGAGCCAAGAATCCGTTAACATTTGAATCTAAAATCCCACGCAAACATGTTACGGGAGTTCTTAAGACCGCTGCTACTGGAATTTGCTGGTTACAATCGTAACATATGGTTTCAACAAGAAGGAGTCACTTGTCACACATCCAATGAGTCCCTGCCGGTGGTCAAAGACACGTTTCCGGAAAAGCTGATTGCCAGACAAGGTGTCATTTTCCTTAGCCACCCAGAAGTTCAAATTTATCCCCAGCAGACTTCTTTTTATGGGGTTATTTGAAGAATCGTGTCTAAAATAAACCAAATATACTTTTTTTTTTTAACGTGTGGAAACTCCTTCGGGCCGTCACCCCACCGGGGTTTACGGCGGGGTGGTGTGTCGGAATCGGACCGACTAAAACCACACGGTGTGCCACTCTGCGCCTGACATAGGAGGGATCCGGGAACAGCTGTTATTACGACATCCAGAAACCAAATATACTACATCAACTAAAAGAAAAAATCAGCGAAGAGATGTCGGTTATCTATGAGTATTCGAAAATTTCGGTGCTCGCTTAGAAGAGTGCAATCGTCGAAACGGTGATCATTTAAACGATGTAATTTTTGATAAATAATTGACAACAAAATCTACGTTAACCAAGTCCAAAATTTTTACCTGACAGAGGTCAGGTGGTCTAGTGGTCTTCCTCCCATTTCGTCGTTCAATAAAACTGTCTAAATTACTTAAGATATTCCCGAGACATCTATACCTTTGTAAACCTAGGAAATTTGTGAAAATTTTTTGATAGAGGCGTATCGGTGTGCCACTATTTTCACATGCTGTCATCGTCCATAATGTTATCACTTCGAGTTAGTCTATGAAAATGGAATAGAGGTAGTTATATTGTGTTATTTTTACACTAAAAATGCAGAAAATACACATTTTTTGGCTGGTTTCAACCCAATGGAAAAGTTAACGTGAAAAAGTCTATGGGACAAGCGACTACTGCCAGTCAAGAGACGAAACTACCTTATGTGTCTCCCTCCAGAATATCCAGACAGGAGGACCAGTTTGAGGTTCAGTAACCCTACCGTCTTCGTGAAATGCAACGAAGAAATTGTTTTACATCAGTTTTTTTTTCCGACTCATTTTGTACCTGAACACGGTTCTCACACTTTTGAACGAAAGAAAACATTCGATTTTCAAATTTTTTTTTTCATTCAAAATTCAATGAGGTTCTCACGATAGTCTATGGATACCATAGTTTGAGTATGTAGTTTTGAGCTTACAGAAAGTCAGTAGGTTACCTCAAGTGTCCGATAGAGGGCGATGGTATTTTTCCCGCGGTAAGCCGGCGTGCGTTGCGGACTCGTCTGATTTATATGTCGCTTATCTCTCTGCTAAATTTATTTGTCTGCGCTCTAGAACAGCCGATGCTACCCTGGTAATGTAGGCGTATATAAAGTTTAGACGAGACAATGAAAAAAACTGTACTGTTGTGATCTGAATGTCTCCAAGAAAAACTGCAACTGCTCTGCTATATTATTATGGTTTACTGTCAGATAAATAATTAATAGTTTTTTAATAGTTTTTACTCGAACTCCTCATTTTGGTGAAAGAAAAATTTATACCATAAAACATTAACAACTTTTAAACTAGCGATTCGTTGGAAATTCTATCTCGTTCGTATAGCGGTTAGCATATGCGACTGCCGATCAACAGGTTTCGGGTTCGATTCCGGGGTCAGTCAAACAGTGTTATTGAATTTTTCTGGTTACATAAATACTTAATAACAGCCCGGAGTTTTGAAGTTGGCGTCTAACTCCCGTATCTCAGAAAGTACATGAAGCGCCAGTCTTACGCCTCATCATTCCTCGACCGTGTCGAATAATCGTCCCATCGGACTGTGAGACTGAGGGAACAGAGTGCACCTGAGTTTATACACGCACTTGTGTACTATAATATCTCCAGTACAACTGTAACTGGTTGTAACTGGTTTCAACTGAGACCACCCAACTGGCTGGTCTCAGTTGAAACTGGCCGCCGTGGCCGGCTAAGAGTAGAGTTCACCATCTTAGGAAATCATGATAAGTTATAATCCAAGAACTCCTTGATTAATTTCACTAATTTAACTAGAGAGCAAAAAAGATGAAAGTTTAAATTCAATTCATGCGATACTTATGTAAGTTTAATTGAGAAACAAGCATTAAAAAAAATTATAAATCTATATGATCTTTTTTATAGAACCATTGTCAAAAATTGCCGCTAAGATAATATAGAAAGATGAAGAATCAAAAAGCACTTATGAATCGACATATCGTTACATTTGCCAAGTCTATACTTTCTACCATCTATAACCCCAAAGTCTCGGGGGCTCTGGTAATTGTACAAATTATAAATTTGTGACCGACTGGCGCTGTTGCGGGATTAAATCGTGAGTCGCGCAGTCGCATAGACGCAGCCGCGTTGCAACGTATGTATGTAACAGTCCCCCGCGGATTTGTTTATTATTAAGTCTACTCGGAGAGTATGAACTCGTGTTAATATTATGAAAATATATTTGCTTACCAACTATTGTACCGTTTTTTATAACATACTGCTTTTTATAACTGTTTTGCTCGCGTAAAATATTGTTAACTTGGTCTATTACTATTTCTTGAAGATAAAAATAAAAGATATTTGTTATTATGTTCTAAATTATAGTTAATCTCTTTACCAAATCCTTTTTTTTTTGGCACAAATCAAGTAAAAGACTACAGCTTACATACATACCGTCCATAGACAACTACAAGTCAGAATCGCAAGTCTTCCTTTCACTGTCTTCCTATCTTCAAATATTATATTTTAGAATATATGTGAACATAAAATACTTAATATCTATTAGCGAATCTCAAAAAATTAAAAAAAAAACACATTGATTCTGTAGCGCCTGAAAAAAGCTAATAGCAATTTGTTGTACCGCGGCAACACAACGGCACTCGCAATATTAGGCGTTTCTGTTTTCATAAGTGCAACTGTACCGTCATAGTACTAAGAACTTAATATTATATATGAAACAAATATTAGATCTACCTATAGGTACCAATATATACTTTTTTTGACATCGCTGATCTCTTTATTGAAATCAATCAACTTTTTAACGAAAGTTTTTCGAGTTCTATTAATTTTTTAATACAAGCTGACCCGCGCAAACGCCTCTGCGTCTGAAATGAAAAATAAATTTTTAAGGTTAGTTCTTGATACGTGGCTTCTATTAGTCGTGGCTTAATATACATTAAGTCAAACCTATTCCTCAGAGGGGTAAGTAGAAACACTTGAACTGCACTTACTACAGTCCTAACACACTTCTTTCGCTTCGTCCACATTGATCAATCGCTGCTTGCTCATCAGTTTCTGATACTTTTCACATGTCCCCTCTTCAGAACATTACCAATATGGTCGGTAAATTTTCACTATGGGCAACTATTTTCAACACTTCCACACACATTTGCTCTATAAATTCCCTTTGTAAGTCTTCTATCATAAATAATCTCTACGTTGTTCAACCATCGAAGCATACGCTTTTCAATCTTTGTCATTGCATCTTCTTTCTTCTTGACGTAATATTATATAACCTATAGCGCCCTCCATAAAAGAAGTGTATGACATTAAAGTAATTGTTCAATTCGGGTTTGTATTTTCTGAGATAAGCGCGTTCAACCAAATCAAATATTAGTATAAGTGTACATTGCTTTTATACAATATTTTAATAAAAATATATATACATAGGTTTAAAAGACAACAACAAAAGTGCTTAGGTATTTAACATTTGTAGCCTAAAACTAAAAAGTAATGGAACAGTTATGTAACTTGCAGTCGCTACCAACTGCAATAGTAGGCAAGGAGTTACTAATGTTTTGATCGTATTTGGAGACGTAGTTTACATATTCATAGTACAAAAATTACTGGTTAATTGAAAAGACACGACATATCTATGGGCGTCGCCAGAATTATTTTCGGGGTATCTACATCCACACATACTATTAACTAACATAAAATATAGAATTATACTAGGTCTTTACACTCCCTCCCCGGCACCCAGAAATATGTCTGTGTAGTAACGGATTAAGTATGCAGAATGCCACCACTCATATTGATCTCGTAGAAGTTGTAAGAGTCGACTAAGAAAAAAAATTATGTGGACAACAGCACTGCAAAGAGAAAGAAATCTGGACACAAATCTTATACCAGCTAGGCCAGTGTGGTATAGTACGCCAAAATCTCATTTTTAAGTAGAGACCTATGTCCAACAGTGGACTATTAAAAGCTAATATTAATAATCAAAAGACACCTGCTTGGAGAATACTTCATTTAAGTCTGATAGTGATCGTAGGTGTCATGGTATTTTTTTTTTGGGTTGAGAAGGCAATCCAACAAAAAAATTTTTCAAGGTTATCGATCACCGCCACCCATGGATATCTACAACTCAAGAGTTTCCTACCCTTAGAGTGTGAGCAGCAAGGCGACCGCTACACCATTAGTACAGTCATTAGATATTTACTTATATACGTACAAGGTTTTTTCCACCTATTGAAACATCTGAATTAAGATGCCACCTCTGCTATTTCACAACTCGTTCGGAGTCTGATTCGTCTCGGGCCATATCGCCACGTTTTTCCGCTGCTAATTACTAGCACTGTACAGTAACGGCCAGAGTTAGTTCCCCAAAGCCAACGCAGTTTGGGGATTTCATTCCACTTGCTATATACATCTAGATATAGACAACCTACACACGTATTGGTGAAATACACTACAAGACTACTGACATTTACTTTTCGAAATACTCGAGCGTGTCAGATTTTTACACGGATGGTGTTGCGTGTTTGCCCAGGGAACCAATTAGACGACACGTTGATTGTAATATTTAATAATGACTCTATTTTCTTACCATAAACTAAGGTTTATATACAATAATATTTGTATGTAATATGGACAGGTTTAGGTGGGGGTACAAAGTTGTTTGCTTGTTTACTTAATTGCTAATTTGACAATATATTATTTATGTTTCCTTATTTAATAATTTACAATATTAAGAGTAGGTCAGCTGAGTAAACAATTTAATTTAGCGCGTGGCCGCGTACAGACCTAAACTATTATAATACTATGGCTTCGCCATAGATATTCCCCCTTTGAAGAAAAAAATTATTATACATGTAAAAAAATGTGGTGTGACTTTAAACCACGTTTGCATCTCTTATTATAGCCGTAAGCCTCTTCTCGATTTTCTTGGGCTTTCTTGGATTAACGGGGCTTGATGCTTTGCTGCATGTGGGATACTGCTTCTGTAGAAATTAATCATACCCAAAAAACGTCGTAACTCCTTTATCGTTTGTGGTTTAGGGTAATTGTTTATAGCTTGAATCTTTTCCATAGTAGGAGTCAACCCTTGGCTCGTTATATGATAACCGAGGAAATCAATCTCCGACTTGGCAAATTCGCATTTGTTTGTATTTATTGTTATGCCGTTTATGTAGGCGCTTAAACACCTCTTCTAAGTGTTCATAATGCTCCCGAAAATTATTTTTCTTGTCCGCAATAAATATGTCGTCGGCATATATAAATACGTAGTCCAAGTCTCTGAATATAGAGTCCATAAATCTTTGGAAAGTCTGTGCTCTGTTCTGGAGCGTGCCAGTGCCAGAAGTGAGTAGTTCCAGTGAGTCGGAACTGAGTGCCGCAAGTTCCAGTGAGTCGGAACTGAATGCCGTTAGTCCCAGTGAGTCGGGGCTGAAGTCCGCAAATCCCAGTGAGTCGGGGCTGAAGTCCGCAAATCCCAGTGAGTCGGGATTGTATGCGGTGCGCGGTGCTGCGGTGAAGTCCCCAGTGAGTCGGGGCGGTTACTGCGTAGTGGCTGGTTGCTGCGTAGACGGGAGAGAGATGCTCTGCTTACATGGACCGTAGGTGCAGTGTGCTGTGCCTAGACGCTGATGAGGCCGTAGGGTAACCAGGCTGGAGCGCGCGCTTCCTGCGTGTGGTATCCCTGTTGAGGCCGAAGGTTGCTGGCTGGCTGAGACTTGATTTGGTGTCAGAAGTGGGATTGTGTGAGGGTAATTGTGTTGAGTGTATATCCACCAATGAATCTACATATCTTGTGTGAGGGTAATTTATTGTGTTGAAACGTCGGTGTTCGCTCTCTTCGTAGCAATTTATTAGACGTTCCCTGATGGTGGAGTACTTATTTTCGCTGGGCGCGTTAGTTAAAATGTCACTAACCTGATGGACGACCTCTTTTGGTAATTTGGATATTACCATGTTATATTTGTAATCTTCGCCCTGTTTTTGTGGTGCTATTATTGCTTCAAACTGGGCGAACCATAAACGTGGCGAGTCTGTCCAAAATTGCGGTAGTTTTTCTGTGACCGTGATAGCAGCAACTGATTCGCACCCAGTGTCGCCTCTTGAAGGAGTTGTTGGTGGAGCCATTTTTGGGATGCGATAATCTCGTAATGCTACTGATTTCTAGATTCACTGCTGAACACCATATAGGGTTCCGGTCGTCCCGGTATTATATCAGCACTAGATACCAATAGATCACGTCGGGGTCACCAATTGTTGCGTGTTTGCCCAGGGAATCAATTAGACGACACGTTGATTGTAATATTTAATAATGACTCTATTTTCTTACCATAAACTAAGGTTTATATACAATAATATTTGTATGTAATATGGACAGGTTTAGGTGGGGGTACAAGGTTGTTTGCTTGTTTACTTAATTGCTAATTTGACAATATATTATTTATGTTTCCTTATTTAATAATTTACAATATTAAGAGTAGGTCAGCTGAGTAAACAATTTAATTTAGCGCGTGGCCGCGTACAGACCTAAACTATTATAATACTATGGCTTCGCCATAGATGGTTTAGCTTGATATTGTTGGATTCATCATCTCAGCCTAAAGACGTTCACCGCTGGATAGGAACCTCCCTGAAAGTTCTCCACAACAGCCGGTTAAATGCCGCCCGCATCCTGTCAAACTATTCAACAATTGTATGATCATCTTGCGACGTATTTTAAAGGAAAAAGAATTAGAACCAGAATTGAAAGATTTTCTAGTACACAGAATAAAAAATCTTACTGCTATCGATAATGATAGAAAATCAGCATGTCGGTATGATTAGTGGGCATAAAAAGAGGGTTTTGAAAGCATAAAATAAATGAAATTTGGAATACCTATATAGAAGTAAATAATTATAATACCGGGCGGCAAATAAGCAAAAAATCACCTGACAATAAGCGACTTCTATCGCCCATGGACGTCAGTAAACTCAACAGCCACTTGTGCGCTACCAACTGTTCAGTACCTTCCCCTAAAACCATGGGTTTGTGCTCTGGTAACCTCACTCACTCCAAATATTAACCTCTGTGGCGATTTTCACATTACAGCACAAACAAAAATATACAACAGCGCCGTCTAGCGAAGGTACATCGAACTACGAAGTATGAACAAAACGTATGAATGTAATGAACTACGATACAACTACTAATCCTGTATCGCGATATAGAGATTCGCGTGGCAATTAGCATATATGTATACAACATCCCAACATCAACCGTTGGGCCGTGGTCCGCCAGGCATGATCACCTGGCCTGGTCGGAGGATCCTCCCTTTGTGTCGGAGGGATATGACACACCTCCCTCCACACTTTCAAATGTTTTTATAATTTTCTTAATTTTCCACCACCCCTATGTAAACGCTGGGCACGGTCCTTCCGATCATTATGATTCTGAAAGGGTAGTCTCAAAAGGCGGCTTTTTTTTTTTTTTGTTTTAAGTATCTGCGATCAGCCAGGCTATAAGCAGATGGGTTTAGCGGTTTGTTTTAATTTAAGAAATAAAAATAAACTTGCCTTGCACACTATTAGGCTCCATAAAATATCAAATTCGTTTGTGGGTCAATGTATACAATTTTATAACAAATTACCAAACAACATAGTATTATTATCTATTAGTAAATTTAAAAAATTTATTAAACTGAGGTTGTCCAAAAAGTCTTATTACTCAGTTTCAGACTATGTCACAGATTTAGATGTTTGGAAATGAATTGCTCTTTTTTTAAGACCTATGATTGTTAATATAACTGCTATTTTAATATTAAAAAGATTTTGCGTTAAAAGAGTGGTGGTGAGTTTCTTTCCTGGGTTCTTTTCTCACCACTCTACCATGAACAATCTGCGAACCCAGCTAGCTGTAATTTTAATCGACAGATTGTTCATCTTTTATTGTTTTTTTTATGACGTTCATAAGTGTCTTTTTGTGACCTAAATGAATAAACGAATTTGACTTTGACTTTGACTTTGGCTTGTAGGGTGTGGTCTCCATTGAGATCACTACTCTTAACTTTCATAGTTTATTTTATCCTAGAATGGTAGGATATCTTTTCTTTTAAGGCGTTTTTGGTAGGTGCGAGTTAGCAGAGCTGTAGCCAAGGTATTGGGGTGGCTCTCCAGCCTCTCTTGATATGTCCAGCTGATATTCAGGACTTCTTCGTGGACTGTATTCATGTTTGAATAGTGGTGGACTTCAGGATTAGTCATAAACCATGGGGCATTCGGTGCGTAGTATATTTTGCATTCTTTGCAGGATCTGAATATTGGTAAAGCTCGCGCTACCCCATAGTTGTATGCCGTACATCCAAACTAGTTTCAAAAAGCGGCTCTTGAGTAAAACTTTCTACCTTCAAAAACCTATCGTACAACAGACATTTCGGCACGTGATTTCTGTAAGATGTCTACAACACCCCGATATTAACTGACAGTTTATCAAGAGATAAATGAAAAATAAATAAATAACCTCACACATCTGTCACACACAGTTGTCTGATTCCAATTGAGGAAGAGCCTGTGCTCTAGCAACCAAACTGCTGATAAACATACTTATATATTTCTAAATACATACATACATATTATAGACAAATTACTCCCAGACACACAACAAATATTCATACTTATCATAGAAATATACTTAAATATATACTTAATAACATAATAATATATATTTAATAACTACTTTAATAGTACGTTGCTGCACGTAGAACTCTTTCCAAAGGAGATTTGGACCTGCTATACCACTCAGGGTAAGTATCAAGTTCTCTATAATTACTTCTATAAAAAAAATTAATTTCGTATGGCTGGTCGGTAATGTCATCTTCACCACAGGTGCAAAATATATTGACACTAAAAAGGTGTTATAGATATTTACCATAAGCACAAAAATATTTAACTAACAAAGTGTTATGTATACCAGAAGTTTCATGTCTTTGCTTAAAAATATTAGAGGTGCAAACATGTGTGAGTAAAAAGGTTTTATATTTATCAGGGATGTTCAATATTTTTTTTACAAAAAAAGTAAAATCTACCAGAGATCCAAAACATTTTTAAATAAATAACAAGGATTTAAATAAACTCACAATTTTAATTAACACTCAAATACATTTATTGTCCTTTATTTTTAACATTATTTTTTTTCTTAATTACACTAGTTGAATTATCATTCAGCTCTTGGAAGAAAGCCTTCGAAGTCTTCAGTGACTTATCATCCGCCTGCAATCCTTTCTGGGTATTCCGATGTTCAGTTACTTTAGCAACACTACCTTTGGCCTTTTGTAATTTCTTCTTTCTCCTCCTCTCTCTATTCTTATCCGTCTGTGACCGTTCACTTTTACTCGTCAGTTCTCCTTTACGTTTCCTTTTAACCTCTTCCGGAGCTAACAATGCAGCATCACTTGTTGCAACCGGTGCAACTTCCTCCATAGATATAGCTGGTATGTTGCTCACAATCTTAACTTCTGCTTGTGGAGCTTTTGGAGTATAATGATAATGAGATAATGCATCTAATTTAGCAAATAATTCACCCATAGCCTTTCGAATCTCTGTATGTGCTTCTGGTTCTTTCCCCTCTTCAACTTCACCAGATACAGCTTGTTTTTGTTTGAGATACTCTGCTTCATAAATTTGAGCTAAGCTCTTTTCGCTTTTACCATAATCAAGTACTTCGGTTTTACGGAACAAAAGCTGGTCATCTACAGGCTTCTCTTTCTTTTCCACATCGTCCCACGCTTTATCTTTGATTCTACGCATTATAATATCCTCTAATGTTAAGGTGGTCTGTTCCGTTATTATCGGTGCTGGTCGACTGGTTAAATCAAAATCAACGACTTCTTCTAACAAAGAATTTTGTGGACGTTTCATAGCGTCTACTTCACCTTTTAACTGCCAGGGTGCTTCCGATAATGTTCTTTCTTCTAATTTCTCAATTTGATTTTTTAATCTTTCTTGTCTCATTTCAAATTCAGATTTATTTTTATCAGTTTCCTTACTACTTGGTGATGCTTTGGCGCCATCTGAATCATCAGAATCTTCATCTGAGGACTTATCTGCTTCTGCAAATCTAACTGTTTTATTATTTTTCTTAGGCATCATTTGTTCAGATTCTTCACTTTCATCACCATTATCTTCACCGTCTCTATTTTCTCTTTGATCGTCATCATCATCGTCTTCTTCTTCGCCTTCATAGTCTTCATCAACATCATCAAAGGTTTCATCTTCCTCATTTTCTAGAAATCCATCTTCGTGTCTTTCAGTCTGCTCATTGTTTTCTTCACCATCCTGTGAGAAGAAATCATTGTACATAGCTTCTTTACCACCTTCTTCATCTGCGGAATCTTCATCTTCAATATCTTCGAACATATTTATCGATTCTTCACTATCAGACCCTGCTTTTCCTTCTTTCTTTTCTTCACGAATCAAAAATTTCTCTAGTTCTTGTAACTTGAAGAACTTATCATCGACTACCGATGACTTTCCTTTCGGTTTAGATGGTAAAGCTGTGTTTTTTTTAGGTTTTTTAACCTTATTCTGGATTTCCTGTTCCGAGTCTGCTTGCTCATCCTCGGACATAGGAGTTTCCTCACCTGATTCTTCAATACCGTTAGTATTATTTTCAGCAATCGTTACAGGAAATGTCAGGTCAGTTTTAGTTGATATACAGTTTGCAACTTCCCAGACAAGCTGATCCCAACACTCAGAATTTTGTAACTCAATTTGTTGCCAAACTTGTTCTTCATCGAAACCCTGGACAATAAGCTCAGTTAATGCACTTTTCTTAACCTTTTTATCCACTTCCTCCTGTGTTTTTGTGTAATCATATAAAGATTTCACCAAGTCTTTTAAATCGTCTTTCACATCGGTTTGCACTGTTAAAAATTTCGCTGGTTTCTCAGTGAAAACGTTAAATTTATCTATTATATTATTCATATCTGCGCCCGCCATGGTTAAGAGCTTGATTAAGTACGACAATTATATTTTTACATGAAAGTATAGTAAAACCACCTCTGATCACAACAAAATCAACACGAGGTTAGCCTATGTGACATAAGTGACACATGCCGTTTAGAAACACAACAGAAACTCTGATTGGCTAACTTCATTGACTTCATTGAGTATTACCAATAGTTAAAATTATCTTTTCCCCAGATTCAACATTTAAAACCATCGGCAAACCACTGTCAAAAATCGTCCTTATCTAATAATTGCAAAAAATTTTGAAGAAATATTTTATTAATTATTATAAAGTAGCAAAAAGCCCAGCTTTGTGAGTAGTACTAATTTTTAAGAAAATTTTAAAAATAATGATTTATTAAATAGGATTATTGATATGAGCTTTGTAAAATATTTACTGCAACAAAACATTTTCAGAAATTTTCTATTTTTAATCGAACTTTCTGACCTCATCAGTGTCAATCCTTTAGATTTCATGATTCTCAACGATGTTCTATTTGATTTTTTAGCACAATAAGTTTCTATCCATCGATTACAAAATTGTAAATTTAATTTTTTTTTGAATAGTCCTAGAATGATACAATTTTGACAGATAACACATCTAGACATGAAATTAAATTATTATATTAAAGTACAAATCTATAGGCATAATAGTTTTTCAGATAAGTGTACCACAAAACTGCTCTGGTTGTCGGTAGTAATAGGGCTCCTGGATGGCCCTGATGAAAATAATAAGATTTCTTTTTAAATTATTGACATACCAATATTAACAACAATCAACCAAATCAATTAAATTATCTCTCTCAATTAAATCGTCTCATCGATTTATTTAATTTATTCTTCTAGGAGCCAGCCAAAGTGACTTTACCCTGCCTGATGGAAAACATGAATTTACGAGTAAATTCTAGAGTTGTGTTCACTTATTGCATTCGCAATACGCAGACAATACAGTATGGTGACCCATACTCTGGCGGCCTAGTGAGATGCTTTTTCACCAATTATTCAGTTCCAACCAACTCTCAATCTCATAACTGTTACAAAAAGTATTCTTATCCCCCGATGAAAAAGAAGGGTGTTATAAGTTTGACCGCTATATTTGTTTGAATATCAGACTGCGTGATCCTAGGTCCTAAACCGATGGACTGATTTTAATGCTGTTTTTACTATTTTAAAACAAAATTTCTAACTACGATTCTTAGCCATACAGATTAAAGATCAAATCAGCTGTTCCGGAGATCCACTATATAAACATTTTGGTGACAAGTGTTTCTAATACAAAACAAATTATTTTAGCTTAAGTATAAAATTTAGACGAATACAGTATGAGACTTTATTATAGACCTATAATGACGAATAACATTTTGTTAACAGAAGATTTTCATGACCTGAAAAATAATATCGTGCATTTGTTATATAATGTTAAATTTAAAATGAGAAAGAACCCCTACCCTTAAACCTACAAAAAGTAGTAAAATAAACTTTAACATTATAATACACAATTAATAATGGTACAAACGTCTAGTAGGCAGGCAGACAGGCAATTTAGTTTTTATTGTAGTAAAGGGTATGATCCTGTGGCTAGCCGTAACCATCCGACGTTATTGACTTCTGTCTTGATTCTAGCACCTTCCTTTCTATTCCCACCAAGTCTACATCATTCCGTTGCCTAAAATCGATAATCTCTCTATTCCTAAACACTTTTGTCTAATATTCATCCTTCTTTTTATTTATTTTTTATTTTGCGGTGGGGTGACGGCCTGTGGAGGTTTTCACACGTTAAAAAAAAAAAGTTTGTATCAAATATTCCTTCTCTTTGTAGTGATGTTGTCCTGCATAATTTGCTCCCTTTGTCACCTCTTACGACGCCCATGGGATGATTGGGGTGGTGATAACCGGTCTCACCAAACGGATTCTTCATTCTTCATTGATTAATCAGTATTAAGTGATACCAAAATAATTTTTTTATCCACTAAAAATAATGGTGTCGACCTTTTAGTGAAGAAATATTGCTTTTATGACATGTGTTGTGAAAACGCGTGCAAACAAGCAGATGGGTCACTACTAGCCACGGCTGGTGGCTAGTTGATTTTTCTGGTGATTCAGTGGTAATAATAAGATTGTAGAGGACTTATGAGATGATTTAAATGATGAACTGTTATATCTGTTTGTGTAAAACAAATTTCAAGAACCTTTGATTAGAAAGACAGAATGAAGGTTGGACAAAAATGCTGCGGAAGAGAATGACTTCAATTTCAGGCCATAACATGATATAGACTTAGCGCAAGAAAGAATAAAAGATCTCAGAGTCGAAAGAGAAGTTCATAATGTGGTCTATAACTTCGAAGACATAAGACAAATGGTGACCACTGACAGTTAGTTAGTAAATAATAGAAAAAGATGAATTAATTTAAATATTGATAACGATTGTTTACCATTTCTTTATTGTTTGCTTGTTGATATGGTAATTTATGTTTTATTTACTTGTAAAGTTACTATTCGTGTATTAATTGTTACCATTAGTATTACGTAATAAAAAAAGCCCTCACGACCTTAGGTTCATTCTGGCAGCACTATGTAAACATTCTGGGAACTTTCTGTAACCATGCTGATTCCAGAGCGTTTCCAGAGTGTGTTTGTTACATTTGTCCATTATGTATCCAGAGTAGAACCAAAGTGAATACATAGTGGAATCAGAATAAATACATAATAAAACTAGAATGAAACCTGAGTAAACCCATACAGGAATCAAAATGTAATTTGAGTGAATACATACTCGATTCAGTATTAGATTAAAGGTGGCATCAACTCGTCTAGCTCCATTTTAGTGGTGTAGTTCAAATTAAACAGTTCCGTTTTGATCATAACAAACCCCATATCCTCATTATAAAATACGCATGTAGAGATATGTTTCTAGATACAAAAAAAAATTGGGGAGTTGGTTCTGAGACTGGTTCTTCATGTATGATTGTAAAACTCTCCTGTCACCCAGAATGTATGCCTAGTGTGGGTCATATATTGAAAAAAAAATAAAAAACAATAAAATTGTTTGATTTTTAACCACAATTTTTTAAATAAAAATAAAGTGTTTGTACACCCCAGTTAACTATTTTATATTATATTTTTTTTTTGTTTTGACTTTTAGCTGTTGGCCTCGGATGGCCTCTACAACTTTACCCGAATTTTACGGTGAGCGCTGAAGGCTCTCAACCGGTCATTTATTAAGTAACATTGCCCAAGGGCACCCCCTGTGGGGTACGGACCTCGGCTTGGGGCGTTACTGCTAACTTGGGGCGTTACTGCTAACTTGGGGCGACCTACTACCATGTTTGGACGGTTCGTGTTTGCTTCCCTAGCTGCGTTCGCTCTGCGTTGAGCGAGCGTAATATCGTCGTCTTCTTCCCCTAACGCGTGTTTGGGTCGACATATGTTGGAGATCCTACTGGGTGTGTAATTTACGGCCGCAACCACTAGAGGGTTGGGGTGATCGGAGCAGAGTCAAAGTAGCTAAGAGAGCACTATTTTATGTATTGCTTGATAGTCGGCAATCTGAGTAATTATGTGGTTTTTTTTTTTTTTTTGAGATGACCTAGCTGTTGGCCTGGGATGGCCTCTACAACTTTACGCGGGTATTACGGTGAACGCTGAGGGCTCTCAACCGGTCATTTGTTAAGCAACATAACCCAAGGGCACCCCCTGTGGGGTACGAACCTCGGCTTGGGGTGTTGCTGATACGTTGGGGCGACCTACTCCCATGTTTTGTGGACGGTTTACGCGGCGCGTATTCCGCCCCCGACGACGGGGACGAAAACGCGGACGGTTCGTGTTTGCTTCCCTAGCTGCGTTCGCTCTGCGTTGAGCGAGCGTAATATCGTCGTCTTCTTCCCCTAACGCGTGTTTGGGTCGACATATGTTGGAGATCCTACTGGGTGTGTAATTTACGGCCGCAACCACTAGAGGGTTGGGGTGATCGGAGCAGAGTCAAAGTAGCTAAGAGAGCACTATTTTATGTATTGCTTGATAGTCGGCAATCTGAGTAATTATGTGGTTTTTTTTTTTTTTTTGAGATGACCTAGCTGTTGGCCTGGGATGGCCTCTACAACTTTACGCGGGTATTACGGTGAACGCTGAGGGCTCTCAACCGGTCATTTGTTAAGCAACATAACCCAAGGGCACCCCCTGTGGGGTACGAACCTCGGCTTGGGGTGTTGCTGATACGTTGGGGCGACCTACTCCCATGTTTTGTGGACGGTTTACGCGGCGCGTATTCCGCCCCCGACGACGGGGACGAAAACGCGGACGGTTCGTGTTTGCTTCCCTAGCTGCGTTCGCTCTGCGTTGAGCGAGCGTAATATCGTCGTCTTCTTCCCCTAACGCGTGTTTGGGTCGACATACGAGTATGTTGGAGATCCTACTGGGTGTGTAATTTACGGCCGCAACCACTAGAGGGTTGGGGTGATCGGAGCAGAGTCAAAGTAGCTAAGAGAGCACTATTTTATGTATTGCTTGATAGTCGGCAATCTGAGTAATTATGTGGTTTTTTTTTTTTTTTTGAGATGACCTAGCTGTTGGCCTGGGATGGCCTCTACAACTTTACGCGGGTATTACGGTGAACGCTGAGGGCTCTCAACCGGTCATTTGTTAAGCAACATAACCCAAGGGCACCCCCTGTGGGGTACGAACCTCGGCTTGGGGTGTTGCTGATACGTTGGGGCGACCTACTCCCATGTTTTGTGGACGGTTTACGCGGCGCGTATTCCGCCCCCGACGACGGGGACGAAAACGCGGACGGTTCGTGTTTGATTCCCTAGCTGCGTTCGCTCTACGTTGAGCGAGTATAATGTCGTCGTCTTGTTCCCCTAACGCGTGTCTGGGTCGACGTATTTTGGAGATCCTACTGGGTGTGTAGTCTACGGCCGCAACCACTAGAGGGTTGGGGTGAGTCGGAGTAGAGTCAAAGTAGCTAAGAGAGCACTGTTTTATGTATTGCTTGATGGTCGGCAATCTGAGGTCGATGTGGAGATCGAGTAATTATGTAGTTATATTATTTGATTTATATACTATGTACTGTACAAAAACCGTGGTGTGATTTAAAAAATGGTACAATGCCATCTGTGGAGTTTCAGGTTAAACTTATCAATGTGATTAATGTAGGTTAATAATATTCTGATACCTATACTTCTAAATTATTTTTATTTATTACATCAAGTAATTATCGTTCTTAATTCCAGAGTCTGTCAATAGCCCGACCGCTCGTGTCGGTGTACACGGAGAAGAATGAGGCCGTCAACGGAGCCTCACTCCCTCTCCCCTTTGTATTCTTATTTAAAAACGTAACGTATGAAGAGACGGAAAACTTGCTCATGACAGTGACCTAAGGTTGTCTTGGTGTACACTACAATGCTCAAACAAACACACACCTCACAAAAACACTCATGCACACATTCATTCAAAATGGCGTGCACACAGTATTACACTACACACTAGACTTTGTCTCGGTTATTAACTACTATGGTACTGCTTACTAAACTTGTATAGATGGAGTACTACATTACCCTCTAAATGTTCGTAAATTGTATTCTCTGTAGTTTGAAGGAAGGCGTCGATGTCTGTCACACAGTTTATACTAGCACAGACATCGCCGTTAACACTATCTTCAGGGTGTCATGTGTAACTTTATTTCATAACATTAGCTTAGTTTTAAGATAGGAACTATTGTATTCTTGATTTTAGATTAATAAAGAATTATGATTATTTTCTTTATTTCGTTCATTCGTTTATATATTCGTTCGTTCGTTTATACACATATTTGTTACATTTTTAAATATATAAAAAAAACAAAAAATATACATTTAAAAATATAAAAAATAGTAGTAGACCACCGACATCGGGTACAGGGACAAAGACAGCGGTGGTTAGGGCTCCAAAGACAGGAACCTCCTCACAATACGGGCCGTGTCAAGGAGGACTGCCTTCTGCATCAGACCCTTGATCCAACCTTCTAACGTGAGCCTCTTAAGGTGCTGGTCGAGGCTCTTCGCTATCAAGCCATGAACAGATATGATTATCGGAACAATAATCACCGAATCCACATTCCACATGTCGGCAATCTCGTGAGACAGATCCAAATACTTCAATTGTTTTTCTTTTTCAACTTTCACGAGATTCTCGTCATGAGGAACGGCGATATCGACAATCATTGCGCGGCGCTCTAATCGATCTATCACCACAATATCAGGCTTATTGGCAACAATAGTCCTATCTGTGTTAATAGATCGATCCCAATATAACGTAGCACGACCGTTCTCGAGAACTGGTATTATTATTATTATTATTATTCAAGGCCCCGATCAGGCCTGATCTGGTGAACAGCGTTCATGTCTCCATGTCCAAGAATGCTAGACAACCATACTGCGTCAACAAGGAGGCTGGTAAGTTTTTAAGGTCACTTTGAATACAGTACACTCTAGAAAAAATCTGCTCTCATCATATATCCACTATGGTTCCAGCATTAATCCACTTAGAATACATTTAGGTTCCAAAATGTATTCACTCCGGTTACAGTCTGGAAACGCTATGGACAAATGTAACAAACACACTCTGGAAACACTCTGGAATCAGCATGGTTACGGAATGAACACATTCACACTCTGTTTCCAGAGTGTTTCCAGAATGAACTTAAGGTCGCGAGGGAGGATACTAACAATTAATATACTTATACTTTGCCTTACTTCCTTTGGTAATAGTTAAAAAAACATCTAGTGTAAAATATAACGACTAGTAGGCTTGATTGTTTCCTATGCTGAGGTAGGTCGCTGACATAGCTCTGCTACACGAATTTACACTAGTTCTATTAAGCACTGCTATCGTAAGCGACGTATCATTAAACTTTCAGTGTAGGACGCACATCGGTTTCGTTCGTTGGTGGTGCATACGTCGATAGACTGACGTGCCACAGAACAGTAGAAGCGCAGTTAACGCGCCGCTGATCGCTCAGTCGTACGTATGAACGTTGCTGACAACGTATTGTCATTTTGGTTGTGTGAAATCAAGCTTCAAATTAGGGTCATTTTTAATTAGTAGTTCTCTGGTGGTTTTAGATGTAGATTCTGGTGGAGAGTTAATTTAAGTAATAAAAACACTGGCACTAGTCAATCACTGCCAATCAACATTATTCTACTGTTTTTCATTCATTGTTCTTCATATGCTGTTCACTATGTTCAGTCAGTAATCTTGAATATATGTGTTCTGTGATCTGTAGTCTGTGGTTCAGTATTCATTCCTCCATTCTCCATTACGTGTTGTTTTATTTATTTTCGTTGTGTTGGAATGTTATTGTATATATTTCGTGATGATAAAGTAAAACATTAACAGTAATTAGTATTGTTCGAAGTTCTGCTCTGACAAATTAGTACATGGAGACATCAGTTTCGTGAACTGCAAAGGTCAGCAAATAGAAATTGATCAAGGCAAGCTAACAAAGTAACAGTATATTTGCTTGATGCATAGATTTTTCACGTGAGTGATCGTAGTTTCTGTAGCATCTAAGAGTTTATCTCAATTAAAATCAGGCATTGTCTTCTTTAAAACAACTTTTTTAAAACAATTAACTGTGAAAATAGTACTAGGAGAGCATACGTCAAAAGTGAAAGGAAGGGATACTTTTAACACACGCATTTTTTCAATACCACTAAAGTATAAGCGTAAATTGCCTACATTTCAATCTGTTTTTAACCAAAATGTATGTAATACTGTTATCATCACACGACACAACACACATTCCACTATGTGGGATAGTCAATAACTTAGCTAACTTTATTTTGTGGTTCAACAACTTACCTTTTTCAGTTTTTCTTTATGCAGTGACCCCGACTGCTAAACCGGTGGTTCAATTCTCACTCAGAACAAACGTTGTGCAATGAGCACTATCATTTGTTCTGTGTCTTGGTGTAATTTATCTATTATATGTATATATATGTAAATAATAATAGAAATATATTAGTATGTTTATCGTCTGCATGGTTACCGTAGCATAGGGTCTGCCTAGTTTGAGATCAGACAACCGTATGTAATATATGTACAGTTATTATTTTTATTGCAATCAAACTTTATTTCATAATATAAAAAAAGTAATATGGTGGTTTATGACTATGTGCATGCATTACGACTCATGGTAATTCTGGTGACATTACCAGCAGTAACTAACAAAACATGATATCATATGAAATTTCATATAATATAATGTTTGGTTAAAATTCGTAACAACGTAAAGCTTATATATTTGTACTTATGTAAGTCCATATTTATTTATATATGTGTGTAATTGTATATGTAAGTTCATATATTATTTTTATTGATTAAAAATTATAAGCAACAAATTGTCTGACCGAGAATGCCTAGGGCATGAAGTTTGCCGATGTGTATGAGTGCATGAAGTTCTGAGATTAATAAGTAGCAGAATGAACAAAATAGTGAGTTTGTTTATTGTACTACTTAAATTTGAGTTCAAGATCCTATGTGAATTGCAACACAATAGGCTAGATGACACCTTGGTCAAATTAGTTACTTATTATCATCTGTCAAAACGACAATTTTGTATGAAAAATGTACTAAAAATAAAATTGTGACGTCACTGTTTTAGACAACTCAATTGAACAATATATTTCACTGCATGTTTGATTGAAATTCGTAATAATAATAAAAAGTTATGTTAATTGTATTTTCCGAGATGTTTCGCGATATTAGTTTTAATATAGTGGACATTGGTATTTATTTACAATACAGTCATCTACCCAATTGTTGGATCTTGTTTAAACAAATTAAACAAAACCCAAGTCTTGTTTTTAACAAATTAGTATCCAAGCAGGTTGATCACTTAATATTAGGTGACTATTGCTGCTAATGTTCACCTGTTGCTCAAGAGTTACAAACCCGTTGCCAGCTTCTGAGTGAGACAATTAAGAGATTAGGTGAACCTGTTCTATGATTGAAATGGGTGCAGAAAAAATTTTATCAACAATTTTCTGGGAAGCCGTGGTTACATGGTGGAAATGTGACCGATTGACAGGTAAACGTAGAGTACATCTCTACAGAAGATGACTTGTCTGAAAACAGTCAGCTTTTATCCAAATATCTAAAACTTACTAGCTGCAATTTAATATAATTCAAATTAAAACAATTACTTCTTGAAAACTATTTGTCACAATAAATACATTATTGTTGACATATATTATAATAACTTGACATGGAGCTGTCCGTTGATGTATAATGATACCTTAAATTTATTAGATATGTACTATTTTAGATGGTGATAAGTGACTACTGTCACCCATGCACACGTGCAACTAAAATCACAAATGTGTTGCCGTCATAGGAGGCCCTTCCTATAGAATCTGGAGAAGGAGAGGTTTGGGCTCCAATAACTTAACCCACTCAGTGAAAGGCAAAGATAAAATTGCTTAGCACTGGTTTTCTGTAAGACCATAGTATCACCCCAATTGAACCATCCCCTTCATACCGGAGCATGGCTCTCCAACGTTAAAATTATTAGGCATTAAAAGAAGGTTGGTCTTCATGAAACCTTAAGTTCTCACATGGTGACAGGCAACAATAGTATTGCATAACCTAAGCGTCGTCACAATACAATGTCATTACGTCGATAATCGCGCGTTCGCGCGTTAAAAATCGCATGCGTTGATTTCGTTAGATCGTTAACGAGCTGCCGTGGACCCACCCATAGGTTTGCATGGCATCGGCGCTAACTATAGTTATCGAGAAAGCCAAGTATGAATGATCTTTTTTGCGGATCTCGATAGAAATGAAAAGAAACAGGGTTTTTTTTATATTTAACTATTTTCAACTAACTGTACCCTGTCACCGTGCGACATCTATTGTTTGCAACCACAATGTGGTAGTAGAACAAAAATTAGATAGAAACCATCTTTCAAGCGTATTGTGTATCGTGTCGAAGTTTGAGCTAAATCGTGCAGAACCTTCTGATTTTTGGAATACTTACTTTTTCTGGAACATAATAACGCGCGCGGTAACAATTGCCATTGATGCAAATCTCATACCTAAAATGGCGACCGGCAACACACCCGAGCGCTGATAGGTCGGGTCCTAACCTGCCCTGCATCTCGCCACACGATAACGCCACGTGAATCTCGTGATTCAATGTGATCAAACATTTAATTCGTGCGACTAAAATTCTCGCGAACGTGCGATAATCGCGTATTCATTTTGTATTCGGACGACGCCATAGATTTAAAAACATCTTGATTTAACTTCAATTGATCCTGCCCAAAAGCTACTGAAGCACCATCAATCTTTACAATCACCTATACCCATGTGATTGGAACCACATAGACATTGCTAATCATGGCTAAATATAGAAGAAAGAGAGGTATATATAGGTTTCCACATAATACAGAGTGTCACCACCATCAATTCATCCCATGGATGCCATAACAGGGAAAACTTGAAACAAGCCTTATACAAACATGTCTGGCCAGCGTGTTCTTTGTGGGTTTGATTCCCACTCGGTACCAATATTTGTGTGATGATCACAATCATTTGTTCTGTGTCTTCGTGCCTTCTATAATCTACTGCTTTTGACCGCGAGTTTTTGCCTACTATTCCACGCTGGCGAGACGGGTTGGAATAGGGTTTGTTTCAAGTTTTCCATCTCTTTGTAATGATGTTTTCTTGTATACTTGGTCCCTTAGTCGCGTTTTACGACAACCACGGGATGAATAGGGGTGGTAACACTATGTATTCTTAATCCGTCACCACACAGACAACTACTTACTATATATATATATATGAGTATGTTTATCAACAGTTTTGTGACCATAGTACAGCTCTGCCTAGCTTAAGACCAGCCTGTGTGTGAATTGTGTGGAATTATTATATTTATTTAAAATATTGAATTTTACTAAATAATGTTCACAGTTGCAAAATTAATTTCTAATTTTATAAATGCTACAAATATTAAAACAAGGACCAGTTATAGTCCTTAAAATATAGTTTGAACTGTATGACAGTTGTCATTAGTGTCATTTTAGAACTAATGAGGTGCCATACAAGTGTATATATGAATAATGTATTGCTCTTCACTGGCATGTAAAGAATGAAAATATAAGTGATACAAAATAAATAGCTTGTTCAAAGTTACTAGTTTGTCTCGTCTCGTAGCCTTCTGTCACAGCGGTCAAGCTATATTTTAAGGACTATTTACAACTCTACCCAACATTCATTTTTATTCACTAAACATTTTTAATTAATCTGTTTACATCACCGACAAGCTCCAGAACAGTACAACTTGTATTGTCGTTTATTTTCATTTGACAGGCCTGTCGGTCTAGTGGTTAGCGATCCTGACTGCTAACCCAGAGTTTGTGGGTTCGATTCCCATTTGTTCTGTTTGGATGAAATTTATCTATAATATGTATGTATTTACAATTATATAAGTATGTTTATCAGCAGTCTGTTTACCATAGTATGGGCTTTGGCTAGTTTAAGATCATATAACCATGTGTGAGATGTGTGAGAGTATATACTTTAAGGGACCCATGTGGTATAAAAACTTATAAACATTAAAAACTCATGGAACATTGGTCCCATGTAAGACTGTAATGACATCATGTATAACTTGGACCAACTGGTATCTTTCATTTTTGATAATTAAATTATTTCAAAAGTCTACGAGATAAAATGTTATGAAGAAAATTGATTTTCTCACTTGCTGTGTATAAAACTAAATATGGATGAAGACCAACCAAATAAAATGAAGCAGGACACTATTAGTACTTAAAAGTGTAGATCAAGATCTATCAAATATAAAGACACACACACATATATTACACACATAAACACACCAAATATGAGAAACCCAAAATTGATTAGTGGCGTGCAACGGGAGAAGCTTATGTCTAGCAGTAGACTGCAATGGTTATTGTTATTTATGATGATGAAGGTGATGGTGATGATGATGATGATGAAGGTGATGATGATGATGATGATGATGATACAAATAATGGGCACTTCATTTAACTAGTACATATCTACCAATTAAATTTAAATAAGTAACAATTCTTAAAATATTCTTAATAAAAAAAATCGCAACCACACAATTCTCCGTCCTCTAGGTTTTTTAAAATACTTAATAATTATCTTTACCTTTCCCAGCTTTAATGGAGAGTAAGGAACAAATGGAGTTGAAATTCAGTGGCAACAGTGAAGTTGGCGGTTTGGAACTGTGCGTTGTGTGTGGTGACAGAGCTTCTGGAAGACATTATGGTGCCATTAGCTGCGAGGGTTAGTATTTAAAGTCCACAAAATATCTTCTCTAAACTACTTTTAAATTATGTTGAGAATGTTACTTAATATTCATTAAAGTAAAATACGGGGTTTTAGCAGGATTTAGAAAGTATAATTGATAACTAAATGCAGTGGGAGTATCTGAAAGTTTCTGGAAAACACAATTATGACCTTAACACACGAGCACGGATGTCTTTAAACGTCAATGTGCTTTTTTTTATCACATTTTGTAATAAAATAAAAATATTAAAGACCAAAAATATTTCTAACGGTAAGATTTAAAAGACTCCGCAAAATGATTGTCAGATTTTTGACTAGCTTGACAAGAACATCAAACTAACCCGTCTGTATAAAAATCTGACCATCTCGAGTAATTTGTGATGAGTATGGTGACCACAACTCTTTGATTCTACTTATGCTTTTCATCAGATAGAATAGAGTCATAATGCCAGGCCTTAAAAAAAATTGAAATAGAGATTTATTTACATTTTCGAAAAGTTATTAAGAGCTTGTGTTACTTTCAAATCGTCAGACATTTCAATCGAAGCATTTTCAGCGTCCAATTAATTAAATATTTGATTTGCTCGTATAATTTTTTTTATGACATTCTCGCTTTAATTTTTTAAAGTCTGTAGAGTCTACAGACTTTAAAAAATTAAAGCGTCTACAGTGTAGACGCTTTACCCAGCGCTGCAAATGGAAACATGTACAACATTTATTCAGTCTACCACCTCATATATCAAATGTAATAGGCGAGCATGACGGTCGAGTGAATCGAGCAATTTCATCAGTAAGATCAGGTTTCGCCAATTTCCTGATTTTGACGGTTGTTTGCAAAAGCTAGTAAGCTATAGATGTGAAGACGCAAAAGCTAGTGTACACATTACACTTTTAACAAAACTTATACTTAAAATTATTCTTACAGGTTGCAAGGGGTTTTTCAAGCGGTCGATCCGTAAACAATTAGGCTACTCGTGTCGTGGTGACATGAAATGTGAGGTTACCAAGCACCACCGCAACCGATGCCAGTACTGCCGTCTTCAAAAGTGCTTAAATAATGGGATGAGGAGTGACTGTGAGTGTTTTGACAGCAGGATCTTTTTCTAACTGTGGGGGAACTGAGCTAAGAGCGGAGAAAAAGCAGGACATTTCTGTTGTCCACTGCTGGATATAGGCCTCTCCTTACCGAGGAGTATTTGGCCTACTGTATCACTCTGGCCAGACGTGTTGGTATTCAGTTTGTATCAAATTTTCCTTCTCTTCACACTGCTGTCGTTCTGTTAATTTGTACCCTTAGTCACAGGATGAATTGGGGAGATGACACTGTATTCTTCCGTCATCACTACTATTTGCTACTACAAGATACGGGTTTTATTTGATTTTTGAGAAGATTTTATATCTGAAGGAGATGCAAATTGTGTTATATTTCTGGAATACTAACTTGTTGGAGTTTAGCTTTACATTTATTTTAAAGTATGGGACTGTTAACACCATCTGGTGTTGCCGTGGGTGTTTGGAATGTACCATAGGATCCTAATGAATCTTGGTGTGAAGCCAGCACATCCTTCTAGAAAAAATTGGGTACTTCAATTCACTAAGTGACTTGTGATGCCATCTTTAGTCAATCCGTTGGGATTATTAACTAGCTTCAGAGCAGTACAACTTTCATAGTCGTTTAATTTGAGGAACCAAAGTGTTATCAAAATTCATAAACATCAAAAATTCTAGAAGCTTTGGTCCCATGCCGGACCAAAATTTCAGATTGATTGACACACAACTGCTTTTATATTCTTTATATTTCTCTGAAAATAAGATTCACGGGACATGGTAACTGGTAAAGTCAACCTAGATCCTTTAAGGGGTTGTAATAGAAGTCCAATATCTCATAAATGGTTAGGTTTGGGATATAGTATTTCATAGTGAATAAAGGTCTAGGTTGACTGTACCAGGAACCCTGTATTTTGTATTTTACATATTTGTATATTTGGTTATAAATATTGTTATGAACAATAATTCTTGCACTGTATCACACAGCGGTCCAGCATGAGCGCAAACCCATCGTAGACAAGAACAAAGGGGGGGACCGAGACGGCATGAACGAGAGACAAGCGGCCTACTCCAAGTTCTTAGGATTAACTGGGCAAGCGCCACCGGGGCAGGTAATTTCGTCATCTACTTTATTTTAATATGACTGCCTTGTTAGTCTGGTGGGTAGCGTATGCGACTGACTACCTTGAGATCTTGGGTGGAGTCAAAGGGGGTATTGTATTGTGAAAATACTTAATAACAGCCCGGAATTTGGGGTTGTTGGGGGAGTTGGGAAGTTGGGGTCTTAACCTCGTTAAGTCGTCAGAACTGCACATGATTTCTTTCCGGCCGTGTCAGATAGCTATATAGATAGGTAGATATGTGAGTGAGGGAACAGAGAGTGCACTTGTGTTTGCGCACACACTTGTACCCTATAATATTTCCTGTGTAGTTGTGACATCGCCGTTGAGGCTGACCACCATACCCGAAATCAGCATCACATCCGCAAAATAATAGCGAATCACCCCGACCCATAAGCATTCTTCGAGAATTAGTCTAAAAAATACAGAAATATATTCATAAAGACACAACTGCCCCATTTTGTTAGGGATTCGATTCTCACCCAAATGATGAGCAGTCATTTTTTCTATGCCTGGTTGGAATTTGCCTAAGATATGTGTATGTAAGTATGTTTATCAACAGTCTGGTGTAGTACACGCTCTGCCTACTTTGGAATCAGAATGCCATGTAAGGTGACCACTGACCTTATTCTTCTAAACCTCGTTGAACAAAATTGGGTTATATTTTTGTATTTTCTACCAGGTAACTCCTAAACAAGAGCCTAATGAAGGATTTAATGCCGTATCGCCTGCCGCACCTGCCATCAACTTCGCACTGGCTGCAGCCGTAGCCTTCAATAAAGGCAATCCAGGTAAAATTTATCCATTTTTATTTTAACCTAAAAATTATTAAGTATAATTAATTTTAAAATCTATAACTGAAATACGTCAAAATGGAGTCTAAAAAAGACGAAACAAAAAAATAATTATGTTCGAAACCCAGAAATGTTTTGGTACAAAAATGGTCAGGGTAAATCCGTGACCACTATACTCTTCGTATATTAATACGAAGAGTATAGTGGTCACAGATTTGCCAGAAACGCGTCAATTATGACGCGTTTCTGGCAATAACAATAATAATAATATACAGTACGTCTGACCAAGGCTGTACCTTGACCATTATTGTACCAATACATGTATATACATTATCGGTCATAAAGGGTAAGACCATGGCACTGATAGGCACAAATAGGTACTGTCTTTATCATTGAGCAGCATTTTAAACATATATTTTGACTTGAACAATATGTTATACACATTGGTAATGTGTTCGCCAAGATCTTTCTTTTGGTACCAAACAAGTGATTATCTCTCAGATCTATTTTCTGACACACAACGTTACTAGCTTCAAACTAAGCCGAGTTTGTACTATGACAGCTAGATTGACTGATAGACTACTTATATACTTTTTTTGTAAATACATACATAGAAAATATTCAAACTCCGCATCAAATGTTTGCAAATCATACAAACATTTGGTCTGAACCGGGCATCGAACCCGAGACCTCAAGAGCAGCAATCGCATTCGCTACCGAGGCAGTCGTTAAATTTATGTTAAATGTTGATTTTAAAATATAAAAACATGTCAGCTGTACGCATTAAATATTGACACCAATTCTATTGTACGAAAACTCTAAACTGAACTAAAATATCTAAAAATAAGTTTTGTCAATGTCACACTAAATAAAAGTGTGTTTTTTTAGTTTTTTTAAACTATTATTTATTTTTCATTTTTTAGTCTGTGACAAACTCACGAAGTCAGGATGTCCACAAACCGTTTTACATTCAAAAAGAATGAACATAATCTCCTTCTTAACGAAATTAAAGAATCGTCTCATCGTTAATTGGCTCAGCTTACAGTCAAGTTGTCATAATATACGAATATAATTTAAATTTATGTGTATATTTATGTATATATGTGTATTTATGACGTATGTATTGTATGTGTTCATGTATTGTATATTTTAATTGTCAATATAACCTCGTGCACCTCCCTTACAATATTTCTAAACCACCCTAAGGTTGACTGGAAGAGAATGCCTTGGACATTAAGTCCGCCGATGTACAAAGTGCATAAAATGTAAATAAATAAATAAATAAACTCAAAAATTGAGGAATTAAGTAAGTCCAGAACTGCAGGCATGCGCAGATCGCGCTTTAGCTCTGTCTCTCTTACTCTACTACAGAAAATCTATCAAAGAATTTATTAATCTTCGCGATCCTAATAAGGATAATGGAAAACTATTATCACATTGTCATCGGTCCTTGAGACGTGTGCAAATTTTCAAGTTGATCAGATTCTTAGAAACCGGTGAAAATCACGAACCAAGCTAATAAAAGCATGTTAAAATACATATTATCTTAACACACATACAAAAATAGTATTTTAGAAACCGCCACACACACTAAAAAAAGAGAATTAACACCATTTTTATATGTCATTACACTTAGTCCACTGGTGGACATAGGCGTCTCCTTAGCAAGGAAGTTTTGGCCTACTATACCACGCTGGCCAGACGAGTTGGAATAGGGTTTGTTTCAAGTTTTCCTTCTCTTTGTAGTGATGTTGTCTTGCATATTTTGTTTTCTTAGTCACCTCTTACAACACCATGGAAAGTGTAGATCTGGTGACAGTCTGTATTCTTAATCCGTCGCCACACATAAAATTCTTCATTCTTCATTGATCAGTCAGTATTCAGTGATACCAACGTATTCGTCATCCACCAAAACTGATAGTGTCGACCTGTTACTGAAGAAATATGGCTTTTGAAGATGAGTAAATGTGGTGACAGTCTGACATACGTACTGAGAATAAATTTCCTTTCCAGTACCTCCATACCTCGGTGCTCCGACTTCTCCAGCAGACATCGAAGGTGCTCGCCGTCAACATCTCCTGCTACAAACACAGCTCGCCAAGAATCTCTTCAAAATCGGACAGTTTGGTAATTTATTTCATACACCATGGTACACGCTTGGTAAGTCTCGATAACTGTCCACAAATACGAGCATGCGAATGGGGTGATGGCTTCCTACGGCGCTGAGTTGTGGGTTCCATCACCAAATGGGACATGAGGTCTCCCGTGACACAAGATGGTGGTGGGGTTATCTTATAAATATAATAATAATGTTAAGTGTCAGTTCCACCATTTCCTGATGCAGTCTCAGTTAGTTATTTGCCATATAACACTATTGAACAGATAAAATTTGCAAAACATATTAGTAGAGACCTATGTCCAGCAGTGGACTGTTATAGGCTGTTGATGACGATGATGTGTATCTGACATATTGACTGCTTCTTTGGTCTAGCGGTTTCTATATGGGACTGCTGGTCTCGAGTTCGATTGCCGGGTCGGGCCAGAAAAGTGTTATTGACTTTTTCAGATAATAGAAATTCTTAATAACAGTAAATTTGGAAGTTGTGGGGTCTTAACCTCCGGCCCTCAGTCATGTAAAGCCACGTCGGTCCTGCAGCTCGTCTCTCCCCGGTCGTGTCGTCGTCCATCGGATTGTGAGAGTGAGGGAACAGAGAGTGCACCTGTGTTTGTGCACACACTAGTGCACTATAATCTCCTACATGGTTGGTCTCCGTCGAGACTGGCTGCCATGGCCGAAATCAGCTGGGAGTACATCTGACATGAGCAACCTAAATCCATAATTTTTCTTTCTTCTTTCTTCTCTTTCTTTAAATCCCAAAGAGCTTTTTCCACAATTTTTAATAGTTTTAATTGAAAACTATATTGTTTTTGATAGGTGCTATCAATGATTACATCCAGTCGACTTATGGCGCGAACCCACCAGAAGTACCCTTAGCAGCTTTACACGCTGCTGCTGAATCACAACAGACTGAAGGTATGCAATGTTATATTAATCTTTAAAAAAAATTAGGGTTAGGTAAAAATACCTTAGAACGACTTACACAGACTTTATTACAAAACTAGCTTTTGCTCACGGCTTCGCTCGCGTTTAATTTGGTCTGCCACATTAAGTTTCGTAACAAATCATTTTTATATATATACTAGCTGACCCGGCAAACATTGTTTTGCCATTTTTACTACAATGGCTATTAAAAAATAAGGGTTGATCGTAGAAGGGTGAAAATTGAGGATTGTATGTATTTTTGTATGTTGTATCATAAAAAAATAGAAATTAAAAATGTTGTCAAAAAATAAAAAAAAAATTTAGGGTTGTACTACCCCTAACATTTAGGGGGATGAAAAATAGATGTTGGCCGATTCTCATAGATACCGGATAAGAACAAAAAATTTCATCTAAATCGGTCAAGCCGTTTCGGAGGAGTATGGCAACGAAAACTGTGACACGAGAATTTTATATATTAGATATTTATTTACCTCCAGGAACATGTGTACAAAATTTCATGATGATCGTTTGAGTAGTTTTCGCGTGAAACCTTAACTAACAAACAAACTTACATTCGCATTTACAGTGGACCCTCGGTAATCCAGGTAATCCTCCTATGTCAGACGCAAAGTGGCACACCGTGTGGTTTTAGTCGGTCCGATTCCGACACACCACCCCGCCGTATACCCCGGTGGGGTGACGGCCCGAGGGGGTTTCCAATCGTTAAAAGAAAAAAAAAGAACTAGTGTATTATCACGGGAAGGCCAGTGTGCAAAATTGTTTTATGTTCTAAACTAGGTATGGGCAACCTTTCACATGTCGCGGGCCAAACTTTAGTGTGCAAATACGTTCGCGGGCCGCGTTTAAAAGTAGTAGGTACATTTTAAAGTAGTGTTGTTGTGTTCATATCATCGCCGTGAATATCTGGGGGAGGCGCATCAAATTATATCGCGGACCGGCGGTTGCCCACCGTTGTTCTAAACTAATATTTACTAATTGCTACTGTAGAATGCATGCATATAACGAGCATTTGCATGTAGAAATCTAATGATAAAAATATTGATCGTTATTAGAAATTATTGTATTCACCAAGTCGTGTTGGTAAATTCTAAGATTTACTGGTAAAACTTAAGATTCGGATTTCGACATCACATCAGCAGTCTACATAAGCTTTTTTAAAAAAGCCGATTTTGGCCTACTATTCGTCTTTTAGGTCTCCCACGGATTTATAAGGGTGAGCACGGGGCCTTTTTTTTATTTTAAGAGCCTGCCAAAGTGATTCTATTCAGCCTGATGGAAAGCATGAATAGAATCCAAATCGTCACCATAGTCATTGCGAATGCAGACAATGTAGTATGGTAACTCACACTATGGGGGCCTAATGAGATGCTTTTTTACGCCTTCGCTCGGGGACGTAAAAGGCATGACAGTCATCATGGCGGCGTAAGGCTCACACGGTTACCACAATAACTGTCATTCCTGCATCAATGGACCTCTGGTCTCGTACTCACCAACGAAAAACGACAGCACAGATGCTAGCGTTTTAGGTTGGTCTTCTGTGGGAGGGTAGTATTGCTCCGGTCGAGCCGGGCTCATTCGTGCTGTAATCAGCGCGAACGGGCCCGGCGTGTCACAACAGCACAACAGTCATAAATACAGGGGATTTTTTTTTTATAAATCTGGTGCTCGATGCTGCATAATTAGCATAATATTTGTTGGCATCAACGGGCCCCCGGTTTCGCGCTCACCAACGAAACAACAGCACGGATGCTGTCGCTTTAGGTTGTGGGAGTGGGAGGGTACCGATCCAGTCGTGGTGGACCCTCCGTGCTGATATCGGCGTATACAGAGTGACTGGTGAGATACCTTCAATATTTGAGGACGTGATAGTATGCGAACATATATCATGAAATAAAATGACATAAAAACGAAATATTAAATAACTTCTTAGTAAACTTCGTACACAGTACACCGAGAGCCCAGTATTTAACTGCGGAATACTTGGACACCGCGCGGCCGCACGTGTCTGTCAACACAGAATACAAGAAACGAGTCGGTGACGCAATAAAGCATTATGTAGCGGGATCGAAGGCGGGGGTGGGTGCCGCCGCACCGCTCGTGACTAGATCAACGTAAACAGTGCGGCGAGCTTAGGGAGTATAATATCCAAATTTCGCTTATTTTTTAGAGACATTTCGATAAAAAATAAGTACCTATTTTTTTTATATCAAGTTAACGAGAATCGAGTACCGAGTAGTCTCCATAAGTATTGAAGGTATCTCACCAGTCGTACTGTATAGGCACAAGATATGTGAAGGTGAGTGAGTAACGGTGGGTGTGGTGGGGTGTGGTGTGCGCAGCGGAGGCGGAGGCGGCGGTGCTGGGCGGCGCGGCGCTGCGCGTGGCGCTGCCGGGCCCCGCGCCGCCGCACCTGCAGCTGCACGCCGCGTGCGAGGCGGGCGCGCGCCTGCTCGCCGCCATCGCGCGCTGGCTGCGCGCCGTGCCGGCCGCCGCGGCCCTGCCGTGAGTGACCACTTCCCCTGTCCTCGCGTCTAGTGATTGACCTCCTTACCGCTCTGTCTTCCGCTGCCCTTGCGTCTCGCGTACGATTCCCTGGGCAGATCTAAGTGTTAAAGTTTCTAACAACCCAAAATATAGAAGTTGACGGTGTTCCACGCCCGTGCCTCGCAGAGCACATTAAATAAGTCATCGACAGCCTTTAACAGTCCACCGCTGGACATAGACCTGTCCTTAGTGAGGACGTTTTGGCCTACTATTCCACGCTGGCCAGACGGGTTGGAATAGTGTTTGTTTCGAGTTTACCTTCTTTTTGTAATGATGTTGTCTTGTATACTTGGTCCTTTAGTCGCTTTTTACGACACCCACAGGTTAAAGGGGGGGGGGGGGGGTTTAATACTATGTATTCTTAATCCGTCACCACACGGACCTTAGTTAAGTCCGTGCCCTCAAATGTACTGTTAAAAACGAGTCATCAAAAAGATAATGAAACACCGAAATTAGGATAGAACTGACCCCATTATAATAGACCCACCTTAAATATTGACAATAATAGGTATAAAAAGACTTAAGACAATTGTAGTTCTCAATGGCTCTCAATCACCCACTCTTTTTGTACGAAAAAAGACAGAATACTAGATAAATTAGAAGAGAAAAAGTTAAGTGTGCTCTATTCTCTCTCTTCTACCTTCTCACTTTCTCTTGTATTCCCTTTGTCTCTCTCTCCCTCTTTATCATCCCTCTCTCTACCATCTTAGTCTAGTACCATCCTATACCCTCTTTTGCACTTTATCACCCTCTAACTCATTTTTGTCCATGATTCTTCTTCATTCTATATCTTCCAAACACGTTAAAACATACTCTCTCTATCTTAAAGAGAATATTTTCTCTTTAACTGCTACGCATTACATTATACTATTTTAAATATATTTCCTTTATAGATTCGAGATCCAAGTGATGCTTCTAAAGAAAAGCTGGCCGGAGTTGTTTGTGCTGTCACTGACCATGTACTCCCAGCAGCTGTCTCTGAACACTCTCCTACCGCAAATGGTGAACCATCTGCAGTCTGTGATAAGGGAGAGGAGTACCCCAGACTGTGTCGATAGGTCCAGTGATTTGACTATGGCAGAGGTATGTGTTGATATTCATTTGATACGTAGATATTTAATATGCATATGTCTATTTTAATACAGACGTGAATGGAGAAGAGCGAAATAGAAATATTACTAATTATTTAGCAGTCGATCTGAGCTGGGTGTACAAATACCTGCGTTTTTGGCAGTCGTTTAACTGTAATTTAGATGTAGGATATTAAAAATAGTAATTTTAAAGTTTTCATAGATTAATATAATGGGAACTATTCATCCCATGGGTGTTGTAAGGGGCGACTAAGGGAGTCAACTATGTAGGACAATGTTATACCAACCCAACTTCTTTTCAAAGAAGATTATGTCCAGCTGTGGACTGTTGATAATGTACTTTCATCCCATGGGTATCGTAACTGAGACGAAGAGAAGGTAAATTTAAACAAACCCTACACCGACCCGTCTGGCCAGCGGTACAGTTGGCCGGGACCTCCTAAGGTTCTCCTTTAACAGTACGCTGCCGGACATAGGCTTCCGGCTGCCGTAGGTAGTGTAGTGTAACGGACGGAAAGCTACAGCGGTGGGTGTTGCAGATCTCGGCGGCGGACTACTCGGACGAGCGCGTGGCGGAGGTGGGCGCGGGGCTGGCGCGCCTGCAGCAGTTCGTGGCGCGCGCCGACGCGCTGCGCCTCACCGAGCGCGAGCACGCCCATCTGCGCGCGCTCGCGCTCTTCTCGCCCGGTCGGTCTCTGCTACCTCCCACACCTCCCACACTTCCCACACCTCCCACACGTCTCGCACCTCCAACACGTCTCGCACCTCCCACACCTCCCACACTTCCCACACCTCCCACACGTCTCGCACCTCCCACACCTCCCACCGCCCACACCTCCCACCTTCCACATCTCACAGCTCCCACACCTCTCACCGCCCACACCTCCCACCTTCCACATCTCACACCTCCCACCTTCCACATCTCACACCTCCCACCTTCCACATCTCATACCGCCTACCTCCCACACCTCCCACCTTCCACATGTCACACCTCCCACACCTCCTACCTCCCACACCTCCCACCTCCCACTTACTGTTGCGTGCGTGTGCGCATCACGTGTTTAGTATACAGCTATTGTCTAAAGTAAACCAATAAGTTATTCACAATTGAACATGGATAAAGACGTATCTAATACTTAGAGGTTTCATTCCTGATATTTACCTTGGCTTTTACGAATTTTGTGCTGCTATGTTAGTTCGTATCTTTGAATTGTGTGATTGACGAATTATATGTGATGTGTGTGTGACGAATGAGCTGTATGTGTGAAGTGTGTATATGTGGTGTGACTGTGAATGTGTAATCTAATGAGTTTATCTGATTATCCTGACATGAATATTTTCGATTAACGATTTTTTTCATATCTGAAACAGCGGTACTGTCTCGTGCCACATACTGAAGCGTATACTAAAGTTTATGTAACGTATTACTAAAATAATCATCATAAAAAGCAAAGCAATATTCTGTAGGATACTTTTTAATATATTTAATGAAATCTACCATACCACTTTTACGATAAAATATTTATTTAACATATGGAAAATTATTTGACACTTTCTAGTTCGACTATTATCAAAAGCATGTATTTTGAAACTAGTATTTAATGAAATCATTCAATACTAGTTTAGTCAACACAGTTAAACTAACCTAACATATACTTACAGATGGCGTAACCGACTTCTTGGCACACCAACTTCACGACTACCAAATAAAAGTACTTCGTTCTCTACGCTCCTGTTGTCAATCGGACGAAGATCGCTTAGCCACCCTTCTACTCCTGCTGCCAGTCCTCAGATCCTTCCCTGGACCATTCTTAGAAGACGTATTCTTCGTCGGATTCGTCGGAGATGTGAGCATAGATGATGTTATACCACACTTATTGAGCACCGACCGTTAATAGATTAGACGGTCAAAGGTCCAGTCTCAATTCAGTTCCAAACAACGATCTAATTCCGTCATGAAACATATTTTCTTTAGTAAAGTATTAAATATCCAATGTTGACTGTAATAAAAATTGAATCGGTAATCTATTAGTCTGGTAACACTGTACTGTTTCACTACGACAGCTGTCAGAGAGACTTGATGGGAACTGAATTGGGACCGAACTTATAATATGAGAATTGGCTTTCAGAACTCATGAAAGATACTGTCGAAACTCAAATATACCCATGTTATATAACTATACTGTCTCATCAACAGCCTCTAATAGTCCACTGCTGGACATAGGCGTGGACTAAATACCATATATTTGTTAAACACCGATCTTTAACCGAAAGACGGCCAAAAGTCCAGTCACAACACAGTTCCGATCAACGATCGAATCGAAGCTTCTATATTCCACATAGTTTACTATTAATATTTCCTTTCTAATGACACCATGTCCAGCTGTGGACTACCGAAGGCTATTGTTGAAACATGTGACCAACAGTTCTAAGTCTTATAAATATATCAAAAGACTGTAATAAAATATTAACGTTTCTATACAAATATGACGTATACAAATAAATTTTATCTTAAAGGATATAAGAAAAACTTATGTAGAACTGTATTTACTAATAAGTAAATGTTTTAAAGAAAATTAATCAAAGTATTATCTACAGAATATCTATTCTATTCGCGTAAAGAAAATAGTGATTTTAATCGAGCCCCGCGCTCCCTGATCAATCAGCTTTCACGATTTCGTACTAAATGATCATTTTCTTAGAACCTGATTGGTGAGAAGACGGGCCGCGATACATCAATATTTTTTTAATTATATTACTATCTATTTTATACCAAGCTTATTACGGAACGACATATTCTAAGAACAGAGATATAAGGATTATGGTTAGAACAGTTCTAGAAAGGAAAATCCTTAAGATGTGTGTGATATATTTAAGTTTTATAAAAAAAAAATATTTATTTATTTAAGTATTATGTGATTCTTGGGAATCAAGTTACACTAAACAAAATAACAAGAACTGTGACATATTTTACACCTTTTCTTATTTGGAATCAAACGAGACTAATTATGGGAATCAAGAGGGACTTAAGTTGTTCATTCATATTTAAATCGTAAAATAATACCTGGATTCCCGGGAATCAGACAATACTTTAATCTTTCATTCCTGTACCTGTAAATTTACATATATTAATGGTTGTTTCATTCATTGCTTATGAAATATAGAAATAACTGAAAGCCAGTGCTAGGCTATAACATAAATTTATTATGGTATTTTAGAAGATATCACATACCTTCATGAAAATAAATTATTATTAATTTGACGTAGATATATAATAAGATTTTATTGAGAATACCAAGTGTTAACAAGTATACTAAATCATGTGATGGTTGCAATTATAAATGTTTTTGAAATTTTTACAAAAAAATATATATTGCTAAATCTCCTGTCTAAGTCGCATTTTCGCACAACGAGACGTTATACTTAACAACATATTATAATATAATAATGTGTAATATTTAAAAAAATATGATATAACGTTGTAAAACGCCCACATTTTTCCAACAATAATTTTAGTCCCATACGGGACAAGTCACACTGGCGTAAGGAGACAAGTCTCACTGGCGTAAGGTGGCAAGTCTCACTCGCGTACAGGGGAAAGTCACACTCACATCTTTATGTGAGTGTGACTTTCCCCTGTACGGGGGAAAGTCCCCTTGGGCAAGTCTATCGTGGTGATACAAGAACTTGAGGAATTAGATGGGAAAATTGTGAGTTTAATATAAAATGATTCTTGTCTCAAGTTCAGGTGCATTGAGCAATAACCCCCTTTATTGTTCAACTGGGTAACTTGAAAAATGCAAGCAATAGATAAGCTGTTTAGAGTTTTACAGCTTAAACTAACCGTTGCCAGGCAACAGTTGGATTAAAATGATTATATTTTAAATAATCTGTGTTGCTGAATACTATTTTTATATCAAATATTTTTAATTTAATAATATTTTCAAATCATAAAACATAATTGAATTGACTGTGTATTAGGTTATGGAAATACCTACATTTGGTAAAAAAAAATATATTAGAAATAAGTGAGCTAATGTCTTTTTTAATAAGTCTTCCAATAGGCATTATATAGATGTTTATATAACATTAGTGCCTTTGTAACTAAGAATTCTAATAAATTCATTTGTAACAACTTGTTGTATTTTATTTAGTGAATTTCTTTATGGTGAGCGCTTGACATGATATTTGTTTTTGTTTTAAAACTGATAATACCTGTTGTTCTGTCTATACACATATAATTGTAAATCCTATGAGTTGTCTATTTTATGTTTAACAGCGAACAACAAAGCTAACTTAGTGTGAGCGAAATTGTTTTGTGAGTTTGTAGTTTGACTTAATATGAACTGAAGATGATGGAACTTTTACTGGTTTCAATATGGAACTGCCTTGTAGCGTTAGCGTATGCGACTGCCGATCAAGAGGTCTCGGGTTCGATTCCCTGGTCTGAGTCTATATGAGGTATATTCGTGTAAGTAAATATTTTACAGATACTTTTACACTTCAGACTGAACAGTTATAAGGCATTTCCTAAGCTTTTGAGAAGAAACTTTGAAGCAAACCACTGAAAAATTAAAGCTATACGAGTACAGTATAGGGCCTGGGTTGGTCTTTTAATGAAAGGAAGGACCATAGTTTTGAGTCGGTCTACAGTACAAACGGCATAAAAACCCCAGCTCGCGTTACCTAGTAAAAGTCGCCAACTGCCACCCGATTAGGTTTCTCAATCATCAACTTTATCTTGAACGCAAAGTATATCTTATAAAGCTATATAAGCTTTCATATTTATCAGTATGAAAGCTTTTTATATAGTAAAACAAAACACTGATCTACCATTTAATCCTATGTTTTTAGATAAGAACGAATTACATTGTATTTGTTTACCCTTAACTAACGCATATTTACATTAACAAATCGTATCTATTTGTAGCACTCTATCTATATCATAGATAAATTAAGTATTAAAAAATATGTATCGCATCATATACGGCATGTTAAACCTTCGTGGCGGAATATTTAGAAAAGCATAATTACATACGAAGACACAGAAAATGATATATTTTTAACTACAATCAATTTTATTAACTATATATATTATTTTTCATTTTATTTTTTTATTCTTTGCCTACTAAACTGACTACACTGCCTGATGAAAAGCATTCTGGACTCATTGCGAATACACATAACTCAGTAAGACGGCCTAGTGAGATGCTTTTTCACGCCCCACTTTAAGGACCTGGGGTCATAGTGGGAGGGCAACACGTTTGTCTGCCATTCTAATAGTGACCTCTGAGGCCCGCACGTGTTGTCCTGTAGAGGAAGGGAAAAGGTCCCACCACTTGGAAGATTTCGTCAAAAAACTCACCATGATAAAGGCGATAAAGTGTATGACGATGGCAGTACGCCATAGAGGTGACATCTCTTCACAACTGAAGAGACTCAAGGGATTCAGTAGTTTCAGGACTGTTGATAATGCCGACTGCTCGCTGCTGCAACCGATCTAGAGCTTCCAGCTTTCCGTTAAGATGAGAGCAGTACTCTACGCAGGACCGAACCCGGGTCTTATAAAGAAGACACAGATACTAGGCGAGAAGAAGAAAAAGAATCATTATATAATATTGCAGGTAGAAGAGCCACGCTGATTTTAGCATGAACGGGCCGGCTGGTCCGAGGCAATACTACCCTCCCACAGAAGACGAACCTAAAGCGACAGCATCCGTGCTATCGTGTTTCGTTGGTGAGTGTGAGACCGGAGGCCCATTGATGCAAGGGTGACAGTTGTCGTGGTAAGGCCGCCATAGGGTGGGTCACCATACTGCATTATCAGCATTCGCTATAAATGTGGTGACCACAACTTTTGGATTCTATTTATGCTTTCCTTCAAGAAGAGTTTGACAGGCTATTAAAATAAAAAAAAATAAAGAAATTTAAACATAAAATTATTTTATTATACAATTGACTGCACGATTGGCCTAGTGGTTTAAGCGGTCGCCACGCCGCTCTCCGCTTCGCTGTGTTGTGGGTTCAAATCCTACATGGGACAACACTTTGTGCGATCCACAAATTGTTGTTCTGAGTCTGGGTGTTCTTTGTGTCCGTTTCTTGTATGTTTGTAAAATCCCCCGCGACACAGGATTTATGCCTAATGCGGGCGTTGTCTTTTTTAAAGAAATTAAAGAAAAAATTCAACTGACACGTAAATAAAGAAAATAAACAAAATGAAAAGATTAAATAAATATCTACTACTTACCAAAGCATTCTCAATTTAAGAGCCAAGCTCTTGTCGGTGGAGCAATCGTAACTCCTCTGTTTCCTCCTGTATCCTGTATCCTCTGTATCCTCTCTCTATCTGTAATCCGTTTTACCTTCTGATAGGCCACGACTGCCACTTTCTCCTTCACTTGCTCTAAATATGATAATCTAGGCCGTTCTCATTTTCTCTTACCTCCAATTTTTTCATTCCAATATTATTCTGAAGAAGTAAGTCGTGTCTTTTCTTGTGGTCAATCATTTTACTTCTTCTGTCTCTCTGACTTCAAGAGAACTCAACAATTGCCTGTCTTCTTTTGCCATCTGTAGTACTTCTTTTTTTTCTTCTCTGTTGGATACAGTTGGATTGATGTTCATTATTCGCCTCCCGCACCACATTTCAAATTTTGCTAACCTATTTCTGTTTCTTTGGGTCAGCGTCCACGTTTCGCCGCCATAAAGTGTAATACTCCATATGTATGTCTTAATGAGTTCAACTTTTCGCTCACGAACGTCGAAATAATTAAAACTATTAATAACAATGTGTCGCCGTCGACGGATACGTCTGGGGGGACATCATCATCTTAATGAGTTGTTTTGTTACTGCAGTGTGGATTTTGGCCTTGAAAAGGGGTTATTGCAGTTGAAGGCTGGTTTAGCAATTGCGAGTGTGTCTAATATGTCCGGCGGACATTTTCAATCGTGAGTTATTCAGCTACCTTAGTAATTGAAACTTGCCATTTAGTTTATTTGAACATTATTGCACTGTTCCAAAATCTGAAAAAGAATATGGTCTCCCCATTAAATTTGGCCCCTTCTCTACCTTATTCTGCTGTCTTTTTATGGTATGTTTAAATGTTTACTTCTATTATTGTGTATTGGTTTTTGAATAGTTCATTAATTATTCACCGATCTCTGTAACCCACGCCTACACCTTTCAGGCTACTTTCAAACACAACAAACGTATATGTAGGAGTGAACAGCATCAATCCCAAGTAAATTTGTCATTTGAATAATCTAAAATTGTGTAGTAAGACTTTTACATATATATACATTTTTTGCTAACAGCCAATAAAATTAACTGCATCAGTACATCAATTATTACAATGATATTTCAATTGCAGTTTTACTTGGTACAAAATGTACGTAAACTTTGTGAATAAATAAATATTTCTATATGTACACTAAATTTTTAAATATATATTGAGATTGGGCTGTTATATTAACTCCTGTAAATTTATTCCTCAGTGACTGGTAAGGGGCAAACTAGCGCCGCTCATCAAAGTATACAAGTCAGAGAAGCAAGTGTTGTGTCGCATTTTAAGGACCTTTCTATCTAATATTGCGGTAAATGGTTTTAGGTAACCTAAATCAATCAAACAATGTTTTGGCAATTATTAATGAATCCAATACAGTTCAGAGATACTAGGAAATTTTTCATGTTTAAGTAACCTGTGCTGAAGAAGGTATTAAAAAGATTTGATTTATTGGCATCATGGGATTTTAAAAAGATTTATTGGCAACACTCATTACGTTTCAGTTTCAAGGTCATATTATGATAAGGAAAGGATCCATGTCATTCCGTTATTGTATTTACACTTTTATTATGTTGTATTGAAAGAAGAACACAAAATTAGTTTGTAAACTTTGAAATATTTTTTGAATATGGCTACGAAGGTTGCAGTCGTAACAGGATCCAACAAAGGTATCGGCTATGCTATAGTTCGCGGTCTTTGCAAGCGATTTGATGGAGTTGTGTTTTTAACAGCGAGAGATGTTGCGCGAGGAAAAAAGGCAGTAGAAGAGCTTAACAAGGAAGGTTTAAAGCCAGAGTTTCACCAGCTAGACGTCACAGATAAAAAAAGCATTGAAACTTTTCGGGATTATATCAAGAATACATATGAAGGAATTGATATTTTGGTGAACAACGCCGCTATTGCTTTTAAAACCTCTGCCACGGAGCCGGTATCTGTTCAAGCCGAACAGACGCTCTTTGTAAACTACTTCTCTTTAGTATCAACGTGCGATATATTGTTTCCGCTGTTGAAAAATGGCGCGCGTGTGGTTAATATATCTAGTTCTGCTGGGCATTTGAGTTTAATTCCGAGCAAAGATTTGAGAGATAAACTCAAAGACGAGAAACTGACGATTCCAGAACTTTCGAAGTTAATGCAGCAGTTTGTGGACGCTGCTAAGGAAGGAACTAATGCTGCTGAATGGGGCAATTCTTCATATGTGGTGTCTAAGGTCGGTGTGACCGCGTTGTCCAATATTCAGCAAAGAATGCTAAACAGCAAAGGTGAGTTTGTTGAATACGTGTGCCCCATATGCATATTCTTATTCAAAATCTTTCTTATTGTCATTTTTTATGTAAGTTATATAATAGTAGACAAATAAATTGATAGATCAACTACTAAAAAATCGTAACGTAATTAGTAATGGTTCTAAGGCCGGGTCAGTGCTCTATTGATCGTTAGTGCGTAAATTCTATCCTGACTATACCTATTAACCGATCATCAGTTTGTATTATCAGTGATCTACTGATTTACAGACTGACTGGATGAGTACATCCCTACGGTCGATCCACCGATCGGTGTAGCACTGAACATGTTCACTTGTCGAGCGCGTACGCATGGCGCGTCGGTCAACCGACGGCACGCATGCGTACGCGCCGTCGGTCAACCGACGGCACGCATGCGTACGCGCTTGACCGACCGACAGTACAATATACGTGTGCGTACGATTGGAACAGTTGTACAATTTATGAGTTATCATATAAAAAAAATCGCGACTGACGAACGCATAGACGGTCGGTCGATCGTGCACTGTACTGACCTAAAAAAAATAATTATTATATATTATGTACAAGTTAAAACTGCAATTGAAATACCCTTGTAATAATTGCAGAACTGAGTCTATAAATTTTATATATAGAATCTATTTTACAAAAGTACTTGGTTTGTGTGCAATCAAGGCTGAACTCGAAAAATACTGCACTGGTTGACCTCAAATTTAACAAAACACACAACTTCCATACAAGATGGCTTTTATTCAATTTTAGTGGGAGTTCTGCTATTTCTTTCTTAAACATAAAAGCAAACAATGACGTGCCACAGCATAAGCGTATCAAGTTACAACTAATTACTTAAAGAAATATTACTTTTATTAATATTAGACAACAGACAAACATAAATCTAAACTGGTACCCGTAGACACTGATAGTGGCCTTTGTGTCGCTTCCAACATCCCACATTCACATCTTCAGGAATGGAAGCGACCCATTTTTGTTGGGTATATGGCCAGCTCAATGCTTAGAACTGTTTGAAATTTATGTAGTGTCAATAAATTATGCAGAGTGTAAATAGGTCAAGACCTGTGTCTTGAAGAAACAGTGTCAAGATAGAAACAGTAACTTTTTATTACTGAACAATACTCTTAATATTCTTTTAATTTTTTTTTAGTTTATTTCTCTCTATACACACAAAACAAAAAAAAATAAAGAAAAGAAAAATTGAGTTCAAAAATATGCAAATGTAACAATTTTCCTTCTATGGTGTAGGTGACAAACAAGCAGATGGGTTACCTAATTTGACACTTGGTGTTAAAATAACATAAGTGATTCGAGTTCCCTATCCTCTGTAACCTCACATGTTGAAAAACCTCATAGAAATAGCTTACAACTGATACTTTATGAAACTGTGCTTTTGTTGAGTGTCTCTTCCACAGTACTTGTTTATGGTTAGCCCTTTAGAAATCTGTGTACACATTTTATTAAAAGCTGCACTTATTCACAGATATCAAAGTGAACTCCGTGCATCCAGGCTACGTAGACACGGACATGTCATCACACAAAGGTCCCTTATCTATAGAGGAAGGAGCTACAGCACCATTATTCTTGGCACTGGATGCTGATGACTCAGTTCGTGGAAAATATGTTTGGTATACCAAGGAGATTGTTGATTGGGACGGAGTTAAACCCGTGGAGAATTATTAGATCTCCACCAAAGGGCTTAGTGTGAGCTTATTTCACATCAACTTGCTGTCGACAAACAATGTGATAATTACAATGTAAGAAATGGTTTATATTAGAATGGGCTGGATCGTGACCGGCGTTACTTGTTAGTAGATGGGCACAGACCGGACACTGATCATGCACTGTACACATACAAACTGCATGTAACTATTCAAATCCGTACCCCATGCGGGCCACGTACACGGCTGTCTCTGTCTAATATAAATCTTCAATAAAACCGATTTTATATTAGGGTATAATTGTTAAAAATATATATTTTATCAGTCACTCGTTTTATTTTTTGAAAAGTAAACGATTACCTCACAATCAGTCAATCTTTAAATACCATCATAATTGTATCACAGTAACTATTATGTGGCCATCACAGTGCACCCTCACGTCGTGCCTGTCTCGATCTCTCAACGGCTCGTGTAACTCGGCTCGGCGTGACTTTCATCATCCTGTGTCGGCAAAGAGACCGCGTGATTGTTTTTTTTTTATTTGACAAAGTGTATTGGTTTATTTGGAGCCATTGTCGCGATGAGACAGCTGTACACGAGGATTGTCCGGTCAATGGCGCAGCCGGTCATCGCCGAGTGGGCAGGGCGACAGCACGGGACCCTTTCCTTCCGACTGACGCAGATTCTTTCTGGGCACGGTTGCTTCGGGAAGTTTCTGCACTCGGTCGCCAGGAGGAAATTGAGTCCCGCCTGCCACCACTGCGACTGCAGTGAGGACTCAGCTCAGCACACACTAGTGGATTGTTCCGCCTGAGCGTGGGGTCCTCACTGCAATTATTGGAGAAGATCTCTCGCAACCGGCCGTCATACGCTCCATGGTCGGTAGCGACAGTTATTTTACCGCGGTCACAACCTTCTGCGAAGACGTAATTTCGCAGAAGGAGGCGGCGGAGAGGGTCCAATTCGTCGGCGAACTGGGCGTCAGAGGCGCGTACCAGCACCTCATGCCGCCTTGAGTGTGGCCGCGGGTGACCGGGACGGGTTTTCCCCTCCATCTGCTGTAGTGACCAGCCGCGAGAAGGCGACATCCGCGTGTGCCTTACGTCGCCTAAGTAGAGAGTTTATCCGCAGATGGTACCCGCGGCAGCAGGCAGGCGCTAGGAGGGATCCGGATGTCGTAATAACAGCTGTTCCCGGATCCCTCCTATGCCAGGCGCAGAGTGGCACACCGTGTGGTTTTAGTTGGTCTGATTCCGACACACCACCCCAAAAAGTGTATTGGTTTATTTACGTAGACACAATTCTTCAAATAACCCAATAAAAAGAAGTCTGCTGGGGATAGATTTGGACTTCTGGGTGGCTATGGAATGTCGCCTCGTCTGGAAGTCAGTTTCCGGAAACATGTCAGACCACAGGCAGAGACTCATTGCATGTGTGAAAAGTGGCGCCATCTTATTGACACCGTGTGTTACGATTGTAGTTAGCAAATTCCAGTAGCATCAGTCCCAAGAACTTCCGTAACATGTTTGCGCGAGAAATTCAAATGTTAACGAATTCTGGCCCACCCTATGTTATAAAAAATAAACGATTTGACACGTAGGTACTAAGTCTTTATTGAACTCAGTGACGACGGATTTTTATTGTAAAACAAAATGTGGTTGTTCAGATTCGCTATGTGACCAGTATATGGTTTTGCATGCAAGTGATACAAACTTACATGATATTCCTAATTTTTACAACCTGAGTACTATATTGTTAATACGGCTAAATTAATAATTCCCAGCAATATTAAATAAATAATTAATTATTCGATTACTCGACGAAGCTAAAGTTACTAAGATTATTTGTTTGTGAGTCAGAATCTTACTATAAAAAAAAAATTAACACAAGGTTTATATAAAATTACATTTTAATTTTTTTTTACTAAATTTTCATTAAAAATACATAAGTACGAAGTATGTATTTACACAAGAAGTAATTATAACTCTAATATGGTTCGTTACTGACAGATAGATGACAATTTACTTGTAACATGAAGCTAATACTGATCACTGATCAAGCTAATAGTTGTTTAACTAAACGGCAATTGCTAACTAAAATAACAAAATATTTTTATAATATCTTTTTACAAAAGTACACCTACGATCTTTATTTTCTAAAATAAAGTCAAGTAGGCAGAATGACAGAAATGTATTTCCGTTAATATGTCAAAACGTAACATTCCCCACGCGCCCCTCTGTTATGAAGTTACACACATCTTTTGTTTAAAATGGCTTCTCTAGTACTTACATTACATGTAACTATAAATGTTTTTCGGACAAAAATGCAAATGGACATGCATTAAATATTAAAAATTGAGTAATTAAAAACAAGAAGGTGACTTGCAGCGGATTGACACTGATTACCCAGTTAATTGGGGAGACCTTCATTCAGCAGTGGACGCGCGATTTAAATTAAAAAAATAAACTCGTAAGTAGTTAGTGGGAGCTGACTTAACGAAACTATTGTTTTAGTGATAGTGATCATGACTACCAACCCAGAGATGGTGGGTTAGATTTAGGATTCCCACTAGGACAAGTTATTGAATGGTAAGTGCGATCATTTACTGTGTTTGGGTGTGATTTATCTATATGTATATAAATAGGAATGGATCAGTACATTTATGAATGCTATATGTATGTATAGGTAATTTACAAGCTTGTGCAGCAATATTATTATTTTTATAGACAGCTCTCACATGCAACAAAAAAAAAACATACTTCAACGTCATCTAGCGGACACACTGCATTGCGTTTTAACTAATGATCATGCATCGCGCAATAAGAGTTCGGATAAGTTAAAACTGTGCGCATAAAGAGACCAAGATGATAAATACATGATATAAAGAATTTCGTGGCGTGTTATAGCGCGCTGGTCAGACGAGTTGATATGGAGTTTGTATCAAGTTTTTCTTCTTTTTGCGATGATGATGTCCTGTATGTTTCGCTGCCTTAGTTGGCTCTTACGACATCCACAGAATAAATAGGACTGGTGACACTCTGTATTCTTAAGCTGTCACCACACGGAAAGCATAAAATGCTTCTGAATAATGAAACTAATGAATGCCAATCTCAATTTATTTATAATAATTGCATAAATTGTATTTAATAAAAAATTAAGTGATTTTAATTATTTTTGATGATGTCTATAAATTATAATGATTTCTTTAATAAGGTGCTTGTTTTAATTATTATGACGTCACACGTTAGTAAAATCTAAGTTATTAAATTACTTTTACGTTAAATTACGTATATTAGTAATACTGTACAATAATACTGTATTTTTTTAGTGGTCTAATATTTTTCTATAGGTTTCACTCCGTCCCAATCCACAATTTCCTTGGTGTACCAAACATATTTCCCACGAACTGAGTCATCCGCATCCAGTGCCAGGAACAGTGGCGCCGCAGCTCCTTGATCTATGGTCAAGGGTCCTTTATGAGATGACATGTCCGTATTTACGTATCCTGGATGTACGGAGTTCACTTTGATATCTGTGAAAAGGAATAGTCCATAAATAAAAACACAAGTTGTATTAAATTAATAACGTTTGAATGTGGAGACAATAGCACAATTTCCATATAAAGTTCTGACCTACAAGGAACAATAGAAAATACTGAAAAAAAAGAGAATATCGCGCTTTCTTCATGACAATATAAAACTATCACATTTATAGATTGTAATGGGTAAAAAAAACTCTTGAAAAAATAGATATTCTCTCACCTCTACTATTTAACATTCTCTGTTGAATATTGGTCAATGCACTAACACCCACTTTAGACACTGCATATGAGGAGTGCCCCCATTCAGCAGCATGAGTGCCTTCCTTAGCAGCGTCCACATACTGCTGCATTAACTTCGAAAGTTCTGGAATCGTCAATTTCTCGTCTTTGAGTTTATCCCTCAAATCTTTGCTCGGAATTAAGCTCAAATGACCCACAGAACTGGAAATGTTAACCACCCGCGCGCCATTTTTTAATACCGGGAATAATATATCGCATGTAGATACTAAAGAGAAGTAGTTTACAAAGAGCGTCTGCTCGGCTTGGACAGATACCGGCTCAGGGGCGGCGAGCTTAAAAGCAATGCCAGCGTTGTTAACTAAAATATCGATTCCTTCATATTTACTCTTGATATAATCCCGGAAAGTTTCAACGCTTTTCTTATCCGTGATGTCTAACTGGTGAAATTCTGGTTTCAAGCCTTCCTTATTAAGTTCTTTTACCGCCTCCTTTCCTTGCTCAACATCTATTGCTGTTAAATACACAACTCCATCAAATCGCTTGCAAAGACCGCGAACAATAGCATAGCCGATGCCCCTATTAGATCCTGTCACGACTGCAACCTTCGTAGTCATAACGAATAAAAACTATACACACTGCACTCAAAAACTATTTGTAGTGCGTCTCCTTGGACAAAGTTACACAATGTAAACACATGTCAGGACTGTTTTGATATTATATAGCCACGATCGATTGTTTTATTTAGATAATAACTAGCAGTGTTGCCAACGAATCTTTTCAAACACCCAGTGGACGAGAAAGAAATATTATTATCTACTAGCAAGCCGCCTGTCTGTGCGTTCGCGACCTTATATACAAAAATAATCTATATAGCAGGATTCAGTATTCACGCGCGATGGCTTATTATTAGTGTCCGACCTAAGGTCTATTTTTAACCGAAGCCTATAAATCGGCAATCGCCACAACCCTCGGCAGAAGCCGAAGCCGAAGCCGAAGGTTTATAACCTCTCAGTAATTTATTTTGTTCAATATTGTCTACAAGCTGCAATTAATGTTAAAATTATTTCAAAACTTCAATATTGAAGGTTTATAATGACTGTCTCACATGGAAGTTTTTTTAGAGATGATAATAAAAGTTTGTGATTTTTTTATTTATTTGTAAAAAATAATAATTTCTTTAATAAGTAATTCACAAATTACAATTAGACTAATCAATCAGTCTTCGTTTTACTCCACTAGACTGAAACTAGACTAATAAATAAAATAAACAAACACTAACTTCTTAATAAATAATTAAATGTTGGTCAACAAGTTATAAAAATAATATAAATAATATTCTATTTTACTAAGCATATTTGTACTTAACCTTGTCTCTCAAGAACTTTTTAACTAAAACTACATTGATTACAATAAAAATCACATAGTAATCATTAAAATTCTTCGTTCATTGACGATATGTATTAATTATTAATTAAAAATATTAGTAATCAAAGTTAAACAACCTTATGTTGTATGTTAAAAATAATCATTTATCTACATTTACACCAATCAAGTTAGATCGTCTGTCCGCATATATTTGTCCTGCAGCACCGAACAATTGCTCACTAGGAACACTGCTAGGAAGAGCATATATGTATTTAATTGTAATTGGCTGTAGATTAGATTCATAAATGTCAGCATTCCTCAGAAGCAATGGTTCTTTTAAAATATATATAAGATGTTGTTCAAAAGGGGGACCAGGATGATCGAAACCAAACTTATTTTCACTTGTAATTGTGACAGATGATGCAAGATTATCATGCGAATCCCACGGCAACAAGTCATCATCTTTTTTTAGTAAATACCCCTTCGGAAGCTTGATCTGAATTTGAACAAAGTCTAGGTTCATCAACATCTTCGCTCATAAAAGCTGCTGATTGTGACCGAGACCCAGTTTGTCGTAGAAATGATAATATTTCAGTCCTTGTATTTTCAGTTTCATTGTTGGTGATATGTGCCAATGGGATATTTGACAGTGACTACCTACGGCCTCTGCAAACACGACCGGTCCGTCGCTCTCTCGCTCAGTCTTTCGTAACAGTACGTTCAATCTCGACGGTTGTTCGGACCTTCGGCGAAACCTTCGGCTTCGGCCAGGTTTTGGACCAGGTTTTGAAGATGGTTTTTTTGGCCGAAGGTGGCCGATGCCGAAGCCGAAACCAAAGCTTCGGTCGGACACAACTTATTATTAGCGTATTTCATGTATAACTTTGGTGTTTCTATACCGATTTCTATGATTCTTTTTTATGGAATAGTTAATAATGTTAACTTTTTAAATTAGGGGTAACTGAGAGTGTTATAAACGTAAGAGTAGATAAATATCGTCAGAAAGCTTCGAACTGCTAAGCTATCGGGAGTTACACGTGTTATTGTGAGTCAACCATAAAAGATAGACCTATGCTGCCATGAGATATTTGTTATATAATTTTAAGGAGAACATTTCCGTCATACATGATTTCTGTATAGCTTTAACCATTAAAGTTGCACACGCGACGGAAGCTTAAAAAATGGAGTAACTACTCCCGTTTTCCCAACATATCCCTTCACTGCTCTGCTCCTATTGATTGTGGTGTTATGAAAAGTATACTAAAACCAACTCAGGAGTATGAAAAATAATTGTACAAAGTTTCGTTGTAATCCGTTGAGTAATTTTTATTTCTGTAACAGTTATGCAGACAGACAGACAAAAATTGTACTGATTGCATTTTTGGCATCAGTATCGATCCCTAATCACCCCTGATAGTTATTTTGGAAATATGTCTCATGTACAGAATTGACCTCTCTACAGATTTATTATAAGTATAGATAAGATAGAAGATAAAGTAGTAGCACGTTCGGTAATGGCTATTGCAATGTATGTAGTTTCAGTATCTGCAAAACATTTCTCACATTTCTACTGTACTCATTTTTAGAATTAAAAAAAAAAACTTTAATTAGAAAGAAAGTTCCCTATAATCATTTATTGTTTCTTTCTTCATAATACAAATATAGTACACAGTATAATTTCACTATATACGAGTAGAATTATCTTTTCGATGGTTCCATATCAGTTTTACCACTAAAATCGGGTAATTTTTTTCGACTTTTATGTTCTGCAAGTCATACTAGATGTCGTGTTACATTTTGAGTTGTGTGCAAAACCTTTATTATATTGCTATGTTTCAACCTATTCCATGATGTTACGAAAAACTAAATATGTTATGTTGATTCAGATAAATACCGACTGCTTTCAACGAACTTCAAAAAAGAAGGAGATTCTTAATTTGTTTAAATTTACATAATATTTTTCGCCTCAGAACTCGGTTTCTCACATAACATTTTCCTACATAGGTAAAAAAGGTTCGCTTTCGTTTAGCAAATACTGAAAAAAAAACAAGACTGGAGATTGTAAAAGAGTTTAAACACAAATAGATAAAGTACATCCGTTATCATCGGATTTCCTTATCTTACACATATATAATACTTACATCATTGTTAATATGTAAAAAAAGACTGACATGACATAATTTCTACATGCAATTCATCCAAATCATCGTCTTTGATATCCATTGAGTCATTTGCTGAAAGTTTTTCTTGCAAATGATTGTAGCTAGTTCTAAATCGACCTGGATCTTGGTCATCACCTAGTTTAAATAAAAAACTGAATACGTCATTGTGATTATTCAACAAGATAGATCTTTTGTCTACGGATGATAAAACTTGACTTTAAAGGAGGTTTCTGGATCATTTACAGTGTCTTCGTCTTCATAATCAAAACTCTTAGGAGTTTTACGACGTCTCATAGGGATTTACTTCTGGAAGTTTCAAATTCAGCCTAGATATCAATTTGCTGTAATTTTTATAGCTTTATTCTCAATTTGATTTTTAGAAATCTGTATGCACACTTCATTGAAGGTTTTAGTCACAGACATCAAAGTGAACTCCGTGTATACAGGGTACGTTGACAGATTTAACACGTAGACAACACACAGGGGTCCATTGTCCATAGGGAAAGAAGCTGTAGCGCCATTATTTTTGGCGCTGGATACTGATGACTCCGTTGTTGGAAAATACATTTGGTACCAAGATTTTTGAACGGAATGGACTTGAAATCGTGGAGAAATGTTAGATCCTCTACCAGAGAACTTAATGTGAGTTTATTTAACACCAACTCGGTCTCGCCAGCCGTGTGATCATTACATGGTCAGGGATGATTTAGATTAGATCGTGCTGGGCCGTAGCCGACGTCGTTTGTTAATAGACGGGCCCATACGGTACATGGAGCACTGTGTAATATCTGCTTCATACAAAATGTATGTAACGTTTCAGTTCCGAGGCAAGTATGTGGCACACCTTGGTCTAATATACATAAATCTTCCCTAAACCCGATGTTATATTATGTGGGCCACGAATTAGCTAACATTTAAAAAAAACGTATAAAAACAACCATTTAATATATTATAAAAATTGTTTATTTACAAGAAATCAAATTAGTTGGCATTTATTTTTTAAAAATCACATCGTCTAAATGACCAGTTTCGGCGTTTGCACTCGTCTAAGCGAGCACCAAAATTTTCGAATACACGTGGCAAACAAACCACGAGATCGCCGACATCTCTTCTTTTAATTCACGTAATGTATTTGGTTTATTGATGTAGATACGATTCTTCAAATAATCCCATAAAAAAAGTTTTTCCGGAAACATGTCCTTTACCACCAGCAGGGATTCGTTGGATGTGTGAAAAGTGGCTCCATCTTGTTGAAACCATGTGTTTCGATCGTAGCTGGCAAATTCCAGTAGCATCAGTCCCAAGACCTCACGTACCATGGTTGCTTGGGATGTTAGATTCAAATGTTAACGAATTCTCGGTCCACCGTAAGTAATATTATAATTGTAAAAAATATATTTAAGTTATATTATATCAGTCGCTCGTTTTATTATTTGGAAGGAAATGATTTTCTTGCAACCAATCAATCTTTAATACCATCATCATTTTATCACAGTAATTATTATTTTACCATCACAGAACACCCTCATGTTTTGCCTCTCTCGATTTCTCAATGGTTATTTCGTGTTTAGCAGTACTTCAATATTTAAAAAAGAGCTTTAAATACGTAACTAAACGGTTCAGCTCTTTCTTCCTGTACAAATCGGTTAAAGTTCATTACCAGCGCACGTGTTTCCCTTCCACTACGATCTCGGGTCCTTTAAGTGGGGCCTGAAAAAGCATCCCACTTGGCCGCCATAGTGTGGGTCACCATATTGCACTGTCGTCATTCGCAGTGAGTATGGCGACTACCGCTCTTGGATTTTATTCATGCATTCCATCAGGCAGAATAGAGTCACTTTGGTAGGATAAATAAAAAAAAAACTATCGGCCATAAAATAAATAGATTAATAACAGTTCAGTTACAATACTGCTGCGTGACTTTCAACATCCCGTGGCTATGTGCAAATGTTTTGATGTGCGGCTCCTTTGACAGCGTTTAGGAACATCGTCACTGCGCAAGCATGTAACACTTGTGTTATCTTCTGTCAGTAGTATCAAAACTACGAAATTGTTCTATCATATAGCCAGGAAACAAGCAAATGGACAACTTCATGGTTAGTTCAGTCACTGTTAGTCAATCACCTGAATACCTTTCCTGGCTTTAAAAGGGGTGACCGAGGCTCCAATAAGTTGAAACCCACTCACTTGTCGCTTAATGGTAAGTAGCAATGGCCACACCGTCCATGTATGCTTATAACTCGAGAGTCGTTAGTGCTTTACTTGTCTTCGAGTGTTTTAACCTCACGGCAAAAATGTTATCAATAACTTGGAGAACTACTGCTCCATGTCAATCACATACAACACCCGCTTATAGCGATGGTACGCGGTACACGGTGAATTACGCTGGTGAAGATTTTGACCAAATAAAGAAGTAAAGGTACGTTGAACTAATATTATTACGTACAGAACACACACCACGGCGAAGTACTTTACGCCATACGATGATGTGACGAGATATCAGCGCAATTAGTATCTGCTTAACTCATAGTGAGTCAATACTACAATTGTGACCAACACTTACGAGTACATCGTACGTACAAGTATTTTACAAGCTCTATTTAGGATCAGATCAGTCGTTTGTGAGATATGTGCAGCAATATTATTTGTGTAGACAGCTCTCACATACAACAAAAAGATATACTTCAACGTTGTAATTAATAATCTTGCATCGCGCAACGAGAGTTCCAAAAAGATTAGGATTCAAAGAATAGCACGAAAAAGTAATGCGCTGTGCGCATAAATTGAGAAATATCGACATATCTACTGAATTGTCTGTCAGCCCTAAAGACAACCGAGTGTTTTGTTAATATTTAAATAAATACTGATATGACACGACTGTGGTGACCGTGAACTGGGCAACGCAGCGTTGGTAGGCCCCCACAAGTTGGTCTGGCGATCTGGTGAAGGTCGCGGGAAGCCGCTGGATGCGGGCGGCACGGGATCAGTTGTTGTGTAGCACCTTGAGGAGAGACTTTTGCCTAGCAGTAGACATCTTTTGACTGAGATGATTATGATGATGATGGTGATATGATATAACTTCCTGGAATAGTGATGGTTTGGTGAAAGGATAAAGCCATATAATACATAAAATGTCTATTTATTTATTTTATTTAATTGCATAAATAACTTTTAATAAAAATTTTGGTGATTTTTATTGATTTTAAATATTTTTGATAAAATTTATAAATAACAATGATTTATTTAACATAAAGGTGCTTTTTTTAATTATTATGATGTCACTCCTTAGTAAAATCTAAGTCCTTAACAACAATTTTTTTCTTATATTAGCAATATTATACAATAAGTACAATAACACTGTATCTTTTTAGTAATCTAATATTTTTCTTCAGGTTTCACTCCATCCCAATCAATTATTTCCTTGGTGTACCAAACATATTGCCCACGAACCGAGTCATCCGCATCCAGTGCCAGGAACAGTGGTGCATCAGCTCCTTGATCTATAGTCAAGGGACCTTTATGAGAAGTCATGTCTGTGTCTACATAGCCTGGATGTACCGAGTTCACTTTAATATCTGTGAAAAGGAATAGTCCATAAATAAACACACAAGTTGACGATTTATGATATTCAGAATGATATGATATTTATAACAGATTTTTGCTTCTCTGGTATCAATCTAAGTAGTCCTTCCCCCTACTACTGAAGAGCCTATAAGACTTAAAGGCACTTTATGGCACAGATTCACAAGTATCAATGCAAGTGTCATGTCACTTGGGATAAAAAAATATATACTATACAAATTTTTGTTCCGAGTCTAGGTGTTCTGTATCTGTTTCATGTATGTTTGTAGTCTCCGACACAGGCACGTCTCTAGTGTGAGTCTCCTTGAAAAAGCAATAACTAATTAAATTAGATAAGTAAGAGTTGTAATATAAATAAAATGTAAAACTATTTGATAAGATTTTAACTGTTGTAACTGTGTGTAATTTGCTTGTATTACTAAAAAAAAAAATGCTGTGTGTAATTACTGTGTTGCTTGCTTATCAAACCTGTAAGGAGACCTTCGTTCAGCAGTAGGCGGCAATAGATTGATTTGTAAGGAGTATTGACGACGGTTAAGAGACATTTAAATTGATTTTATACTAGCTTTTGTATTCATATATTAACATTAATAGTGGTTGGGCTTATTGATAGGCATTATAATTATCTGGAAAAACTAGATATGCTTGTATCTTGTTTTTCCAGATCTAGAACTAAGCTAGATACACTTGTATACAGCTTTAGTTACCAGTTGCTACTTCGTAACTGGCAACTAAAAACTATAATTTTTATTTTGTTCAGAATGCCAGCAACTAAATATCTCAAGACAAACATTAAAGTTATGTAACAACAAATCTATTTACAGGAAATCACAAATAGATTCCGAACTTACAAGTTGCTTATAAAATTACAAATTATTTAATAACAGCAAAAAAGTATTTTTAGTAAATTAACAGAACCTAATAGGAACAATAGAAGACATTGTGTCAAAAAAAGGGAATGTCACACTCCTGGGATTGGGCTTAAAAAAGGTTGAACACTTTTGGCATAAGAAAGTTGTAGATCTGAAGAGCTGAATAATGTGATGTTTGCACTAATTAAACAATCCTAAATGGTCACAGATATCTAATTCTGGGTGAGTCTAAAATGTACTCTATGGTAAATTGTACATTTATAGATTATATTAAGGACAGAAAAAAAATGATGAAAATAAATATTCTCTTACCTTTACTGTTTAACATTCTCTGTTGAATGTTGGACAATGCACTTACGCCCACTTTGGACACAACATATGAGGAGTCCCCCCACTCAGCAGCATGAGTGCCTTCCTTAGCAGCATCTACATACTGCTGCATTAACTTCGTAAGTTCTGGAATCGTCAGTTTCTCGTCTTTGAGTTTATCTCTCAAATTTTTACTCGGAATTAAGCTCAAATGACCCATGGAACTGGAAATGTTAACCACCCGCGCGCCATTTTTTAATAGCGGGAATAATATGTCGCACGTAGATACCAAAGAGAAGTAGTTCACAAAGAGCGTCTGCTCGGCTTGGACTGATACTGGTTCAGTGGCGGAGTGTTTAAAAGCAATGGCGGCGTTGTTCACTAAAATATCGATTCCTTCATATTTACTCTTGATATAATCCCGAAAAGTTTCAACGCTTTTCTTATCCGTGACGTCTAACTGGTGAAATACTGGCTTTAAGCCTTCCTTGTTAAGCTCTTCTACCGCCTTCTGTCCTCGTTCAACATCTCTTGCTGTTAAATACACAACTCCATCAAATCGCTTGCAAAGACCGCGAACTATAGCATACCCGATGCCCTTGTTGGATCCTGTCACGATTGCAACCTTCGTAGCCATGATTAATAAATACTTCACACACTGTAACCGCAAAGCGTCTTAATGAACAGCGTTACACGGTGTAAACAAAAAACTGGATTGATGTTATATATATAGCTACGATTATATAAAAAAAAACAGCAGTGTTGCCAATATACTACATTTCCAGTTACACTTTGAAATGAGTTCGTTATTTTATTTTTTTTATTTAATATTATGTTACAACCAGTTGCATAATGTTATGAAATATCTAAATATGTAATTTTGATTCAGAGCTATCCATAATAATATATATATATATATATATATATATATATACATATAATATATATATATATATATATATATATACATATAATATATATATATATATATATATATATATATACATATAATATATATATATATATATATATATATACATATAATATATATATATATATGAGGGCGGTTCAATAAGTACCCGTGTTTGACAACAGAGGATGTTCCTGAGGGAAGTTGGTGTTATTATGTGCTGCCACCTATCAAATGACAGTAAAAAAAAATTCAGACTGATTGATATTGATAGGGTACTTTGGATTTGGCAGCCATTCCAGTAAGACGTGTTTCGTGATTTTCGCTAAGATGGAAAAAGAGCAGTATCGTTCAGTATTTCCCTTTTTGTTTTTGGTTGGGGAAAAATACAAGGAGATAAAAACAAAGTTGGATGTTGTTTATGGGGACACTGGGCCATCTGTGACCACAGTTAGATATTGGTTCAACGAATTTAAACGTGGACGAACATTCATTTTTGATGAGGAGCGACCAGGATGCCAGGATGATATATATCTATAATTATACTGTCTTCAACCGACTTCAAAAAAGAAGGAGGTTCTTAATTAGGTTGTATTTTTAAAATTTCTGTTGCCTTAAATCTCTGTGGTTTGGAAGCGATTTAACGCGTCTTTGTCTGTTCTAAACATAATAATGTAATAAAATACACAATTTTCTTTTACATTAATATTAAATTCTTTCTTTTACTTAGGTAGATAGTCCTTTACACAAGTAGGTATATCTTTCGCAAATATATTTATATCGCAAAACGGCTAACAATTGACTTTGTCATTTGTATTCTGCAAGTTACAAGATTATTTTAATGACTAGCATAAAAATAAAATGACTAAAGTTTCTGTTTTATGATTCTACTTATTGCATAATGTTGTGTTGCAGTCCAAGCCGCCTGAAAAACTTCCTTCCCGTGAAAACTAAGGCAACGCTCGTGCAATCTCTAATCCTCCCTCTGATCGACTATGGTGACGTGTGCTATTACGACCTGAATGCAGATCTCCTCAACAAGCTAGAACGTCTTCTCAATAACTGCATTCGATTCACCTTTAACCTTCGTAAGTACGATCATATCTCCAGTTTCCGGACCCAGCTCACATGGCTACCTATTCGTCAACGCAGAAAATTGCGTGCACTCTCATTACTATATTCTTTTCTCGATTCCCCATCCCCTCCCACTTATTTAACGTCACAAATTCAATTATTGAGCAACAACCATAATAGAAATTTACGTTCGGCTAATAATCTCCTTCTACTCTGTCCTTCTCACTCCACTGAGTTTGTCGGTTCTTCGTTCTTCGTGCAGGCTATCCTTTCTTGGAACGCGCTTCTCCTCGAAGTCAGGATGGCTAAAAGTCGCGACTCGTTTAGGGTTCGGGTGAAGAAGCTTTTGCTGGCTGAAACGGCGAAGTCTTAGTTCACCACCTGGTATTAGTATATCTTATAGTGGTAATATGTATGCACGTATGTATATGAGTTGTGTGTATGTGTATTATATATGTATGTATGTATGTGTTATATATTTATGTGTTTATGTAAGTATATTTACTTATTTATGGTCTATCTTTTTTTTTTTTTTTTTATACTACGACGGTGGCAAACAAGCATACGGCCCGCCTGATGGTAAGTGGTTACCGCAGCCTATGAACGCCTGCGGCACCAGGGGCATCACGTGCGCGTTGCTGACCCTTTAAAAACCTATTTACCCCCTTCTTGAAGAGCCCCATACTGTAGTTTCCAGGGAAAACCTCGGCAGGGAGCTCATTCCATAAGGGGATTGTTCGCGGGAGAAAATTTCTCTGAAACCGCACTGTGCGCGACCATTTAGGTTCCAATGTATGTGGATGAGCTCCCTGACGATGGCGAGCGGTGCGATGGTAGAAAGTGGCTGTGGGCATCATATCAAACAATTCTTCAGAACACAGCCCATTGTAGAGACGATAGAGCACACACAAGGAGGCAAAGTCTCTCCTAAGACTTAGTGGCTCGATACCGTCTGTGAGATCAGGATCGTCGACTATTCTCACAGCACGTCTCTGAACTGAATCGAAAGGCTCAAGCTGGTACTTCGGTGCTCCCGCCCAGAGATGACAGCAATACTCCATGTGAGGTCGAACTTGTGTTTTGTAAAGTAGTAGCCTTTGTGCCGGTGTGAAGTATCGCTTCGCTCTATTCAGAACACCAAGCTTTTTTGATGCCAGCTTGACCTTCTCTTCCAAATGAGCTCGAAATTGGACGTCACTGGAGATGTCGACACCGAGGATTCCAATACTCTGTGAGATGGTAAGGGGTGTATTCTGGAATTGTGGAACCACAGTGAACGGGGTTTTCTTAGCGGTAAACGCACAGACTTGTGTCTTAGAGGGGTTAAATTGGACCAGGTTATCCCGACCCCAATCGGAGACTCTGTATAAGGTGCTCTCGATTTGAGACACAAGTTGTTCGCGACTTTCTAATACAACGGTACGAGGGATGTTAGCTCGGCCCGTGTAATACGCATCTCCAGTACTGTCGTCCGCATAACAATGGATACCATCCGTGGACAGCATATCATTGATATGCAGCAAGAACAGCGTTGGAGATAGCACGGAGCCTTGCGGGACACCAGCGTTTATGTCCATGCTATCGGAACGGCTACCATCGACGACGGCTTTTATGCTTGTGAGGAGCCGTGTGTTGATCACACGCTCCATCACCTTAGAGAGAAGGGAAGTTATAGCTATAGGCCTGTAATTCGATGGGTCCGATCTATCACCCTTTTTTGGCACTGGATGCACATGGGCAGTCTTCCACGAAGACGGCACTTGCCTTTTGCGGTAGGAAAGCGCGAAAAGTCGCGTTAGTACAGGGCACAACTCAGGAGCACACTGCTTGAGCACCACTGCAGGTATGCCGTCTGGCCCACTCGACTTATGAACGTCTAGACAGTTTAGTTCCCGCCGCACTTCTCTTTGCGAAATGTGTATTTCCGGCAAAGAGTGTTGGCACGGCGGGTTAGTAGGCGGTACCGCACTTCCATCCTCGTTCATGGTCGAGTTTGAGGCAAAGAGTTGCCCAAGTAGGTCGGCTTTCTCTTTGGCACTGTGGGCCAAGTTACCATCGGCATTTCGCAATGGTGGTAAAGACGACTGGCAAAAGTTTCCCTCGGCCGCCTTAGCAAGAGGCACGACTCCCAGAGGGGTAGCCCGTAAGTCGCTCACCAATCCTGCCGATGAAATCGAATTTGGCTCTGGCAATTGTCTTTTTGCAGGATCTCGAGGCAGCATTTAGTTTGCGTCTCACATCAGAGATGTTCGGATCCTTATTAGCACGGGCCGTGGTCCAAGCCCTGTAGGCAGTCTGCTTGACTAGTCTGGCTTCCTGGCAGAGCCGGTTAAACCACGGTCGCTTTTGTTTTCCCGCAGCTACTGATGAGTTAGGAATAAAATACTCCATACCCACCAGGATCGTCTCAGTGACAGCGGCTGCGCAGGGGTCGGGGTCTTCTGACGCGAAACAAAGCTGCCTCCACGGGTACGATGCGTAGAATTCACGCAATCCATCCCAGTCTGCTGATTTATATTGCCACATGCGGCGCAAATCGGCTGGGCGAGGTGGAATATGCCGCGCGCATGGGACTACGGTCTGGACGAGGCAGTGGTCGAATGAGCCGAGAGGTGCGTCCACTGTGATAGTGTAGTCGTCCGGACGCGTCGTCAGCAGAAGGTCTAGCAAAGAGTGCGCATGGCTCTCAATATCAGGTATTCTTGTTGGGGAATGTACCAGTTGTGAGAGGCCATGGGCCAGAGGAAATTCATGAGTAGACCTTCCCGCAGAGTCGGTGGATCGAGAGTTTAGCCACTCACAGTGGTGGGCATTAAAGTCTCCTAAAATCACCAACTCAGCACGGGGGTACTGCTCAAGAACTTTGTCAGTCGTCACTTGCAGGTGCTCAAAGAGTGCTCTAGTCTCCCTGTCGCCGCTATGAGACCTGTATAGGCACGCATAGATTCGAGTCTAACCTCCGTAGTCTACGCGCACCCACATTACTGACAGGTCCCTGTCTTCATAAAAATGAAGACGGCGACAGCAGATATCCTCCCGGACGTACATGCATACACCGGCACGTCTCAGGAATTTGTGTTCGAGTTTGTAGCCGGGGTAGTGTAGGTATGATGTATCGGCCGGGCAGGATATCTGTGTCTCCGTAAGAAATAAGAGGGTCGGCTGCGCAATCTCCAGATGAAGGTGGACTGCGTTCAGGTTGGAGTGAAGTCCCCTGATATTGCAGAAGTCCATATACGTGGAAGAGGATGCCGCTGTAGATACTCTTTTTCTACTTTTCTTTGTCATTTTTTTGGGGGATCAATTGGTTTGTGAGGATTTACTGTGTTGACAGCTAAGGGGGCAATGGGGCGGTGCCAATCCGCACATGGCTGATGCGGGTAGTGCGATTTGTCGGCGCGGCGTACGAAAGGGCCCCCGCTCCCCTCCTGCAGCAGCAACCGGGTTCCACTCCGGTCTCCTCCTCCGGCACGACTACTACTGCAGGGATTTTTCGCAGGCTGGCGGTTCGGCCTCCCAGGGTGGAGGTTGTAGTGATCCCTGGGTTCGGGAACCCATCTATCCTGCGGGCGGCCAGCGGACAACCGTTTCAGCGGGTCTTCCTGACCGCCGCGCCCACATCCCGCGCCCACACGAGCCAGTAGCAGTATTATAAGCACCACTGGTCCCCCGTTATCAAAACAGCGAATCCTCTAGAGCTCTGGATACCTTATTCACCACAGGAACACAGCACTGCCGAAAAAGGCTGTGCTATTTGGCCGTGGTCTTCTGTAAGGCGGAGGTCCTTCCCCAGTCGGGCTGCTCTAATGTTTGAGCGGAAAATATCGCGCTATGCCCTACCTCTGCCTATCTGGTACATATATACTTCTCTGGCAAGTGCCCCTATCATCTTCATCAGTGCACATATCTTCTCTGCATCACCCAATCGGTTGACAGGCAGAAAATGCCTTAGGCATTAAGTCCGCCGATGCATGTATTTGTGCATAAAGTTTTAAATAAAATAAAATAAAATAAATAAATAATGTTGCGCAATATTTAACTGTGTACAAATCATGAGGTGATCATAGAGGTGTTTTATTTTTAAGCCCTTGAACATAGATACAGTAACTATAGGGTCGGTAGGTAGGTAGGTAGATATATCGTTCAGACGAATTTTCATAAATTTTACCTTTTAAAACGGTTACCATTTATCTTTGTCTATTTGCATTTTGCGAGTTACAAAATTATCTTAATGATTAGCGTAACAAGAAATTAACTAAAGTTTCTGTTGTTTAATTTAACTAATTGTATGATGTTGCGCAATACTTAAATGTGCTATTAATCTAGATAATAATTACTCTTTTTATAAAGGACATTCACGGTTGCAAGTAAATATTTTACAGATATTTTAACATGTCGGCATTTACAGCTAGGAGGAGGCAGTATTTCCTAAGACTCAGTCTGGGAAGAAATGCCGAAACAAACCACATAGGTGTCTTTTTTTAAGTCTGTAAACATTATTAATCCTTTTCTTTTCCTGTGCGCTAATCCTTACAGATACCACCGGCAGGTAGTTATGTCGGACTCGAGCTGACCAAAATCCGCACATTGTCTCGGGTACCAGTAGCTGAGGGACCAAGTGCACCCTCGTAAGGAAATCCCTGTACCACCGACGTACCTCGGGCCACCTACCACTATAGACCCGCCGCAAGGGCTCCCTCTTCCAGGTACCGTGGTTGAGTGCCAGCTAGGAGACTCGCCGGCTTAAAGTAGATCGTGCGGTGGTCCTTAAAGTGGGTACCCTTATGATCCCGATGGCCAGCACTCGCTGTGGTCGTCGCAGTAGCGCGATATTGCTGGCCTTCAGGACCTCCGTCCATTTTGGGGCCCCATAACGGGCCATGGACCGCACAACTCCAGCGTAGAGTCTTCTGCAGGAGTCATCGGGTTCCCTCATGTACGGCAGCAAATGTGCCAATGCACGCGCTGTGCCAAACTACGTGGGGACCAGATTTCGAAAGTGATGTAGTAAGGCCCATCGACTGTCGAGTACGAGCCCCAAATATCTCATAGAGGGCTCGATGCCGATACGAGTGCTTGTAGCGCCTGTGCGGAAAATCTATGAAACATCTATGATTTTAATTGACCTGTTTCGACATAAATAGTTTGTTAATACACAAAATTGGACTGACATGAGTTCTCCAGTTTTATACAATATTTTTTTAAATTGATAAAGACAATTGGCCTTCGTTTAGCAAATACCACAAAAAAAAGACGCAAATAAAATTTGTACCTACTTTATTGGAGATAATAACAAAATAGTTCACTTAGCTAGGTACTGAAGTGTTAATTAATATATTTTTTTTGAAAAAAAAACAAATGATAATGTGCTTCCACATTATCATTTGTTTTTTTTTTCAAACATAGCTGGATAAAGTAAATTCGAATATATATGTATTTGTTAACACAAATGAATGTTTTTTAAAAATATATGGATTTTGTAACTAAGAAAACAAATATTATAATTGTATTATATCCATTCTTGTCACTTTTCTGTTTGTGAAATCCTTAATAGTTTCGTGTATACATATTACATATATGTCATCTAATATGGCCTTCTCTGTAGATACTATTGCTAAATGTGTTAACTTTTCTTGGCTCATTGTGGAGCGTAGCTACTTTTTTTATAAGTTTTAATTCAGAAAAGGACCTTTCTGCGCTCGTCATTGTAACTGGAATAGTTACCAAATTCGTAATACTACTGGTGATGTTAGGGCCCGCAGTTGCTTAATTCTTGAAATAAATAAATTCGAGAATTTGCATTGACCTTATATAATTTCTTCATGCAAATCATCGTCGTTGATATCCATTGTGTCATTTCTTGTAGGTTTTGCCTGCAAACAACTATAACTAGTCCTAAATCGACTTGGATCTTGGTCATCACCCAATTTAAATAAAAAACTAAATACAGTGTTGTGATTATTCAACAAATGAAATCTTTCGTCTACGGATGATAAAACTTGATTTTAAGGAAGGTTTTTTGTTCTTGGTTCTTCTCGTAGACCCCTTTGGGAGGAGTGTCGGGGTGACTTTAACAGGTCTACGGCCTGTCGAAGTGGTCCTCCGCGCCGCCTGCGACTACAGGCGGGTCACTTGGTTGGGCCCTTGGGCCTGTTGGTATATCCGGGTAAGAAAAGTTTTTGGATCACTTATAGTGTCTTCGTTTTCATAATCAATGGAGTTTTACGACGTCTTATAGCAGTTTACATCTGGAAGTTTCATAGTCAGCCTGGATTTCAATTTTCTACAATTTTTATGGCTTTATTCGCAATTTGCTCGTAATTTTCGTTAGTTATAATTTCTATCAAATACTCTTTTAATCCAGTTAGAGGTACTAAAGCTGCGGCTTAGTATTTTTATAGTTTTTTTTTTTATATACGTGCCGCTTTGGGACGTAAATGGCATGACAGTTATCGTGGCTGTGTAAGGCTCACACACTGCCACTTTCTGCGAGAAGGTAACACTACCCCAATCGGGTGGGTCGTTCTTGCTGAAATCAGCATGGTTCTGCTACCTAACAAAGTTTTATGTACTGTTTTTCAATATATTGTGGCGATTCCCACATTACGGCACAAACAAAAATATGCAACAGCGCCATCTAGCGAAGATACATCGAACTACGTAGTTTGAACGAAACGTATGAATGTAATGAACTACGATGCAACTAACTACTAATCCTATATCGTGAAATAGAGATTTGTGTGGCAGTTCCCTCCGTAATACTATTAACCAACTTTAAAAGAGAAGGAGGTTCTATTTCCAGTGTATGTATTTTGCTCTGAAAAGCACGTTATTATTAAGTATTGTCATTTTCCTCGCTAGATAGCTGCGATAAACACGTGCGGTCACTGCTAATATGTTATAAAGTGCCGGTCGGTCGGGTACCGCCGCAACCGCTATGACCTTGACTTTAATATTCATTTAAATTGTATGCTGTTAAGGGCCGTATGGATCTATTTTAAATGCACAATGTATTTAAGGCACTTAATTGGATAAGGATTAGTACTGTATTGCTGAAAATCAACTTCGTAAATAAATCTTTCTTTCTCATAAAACATAAAAGGTTGAAAATGGTTATTATACGTTATCCCTAAGAGATATACACACACCATTGCGGACTTTTTGTCTAGCACAGTGGTTCCCGATTAGTTTTTTCTACGTACCACTTCAAGACTTCAAGAAAGATCTCGAACTTGCGTACCCCTCAGTCGAAGTCAAAGTAAAATGCGTTTGTTGAAAGTAGGTTTCTAAGAACACTTATGTAAAAAGTGACATTTAATTTAACATTAAGAAAATGACTCGACTACAAATAACTTTAAGGAGTCGGGAGAGAAGGATTAAATAATCATTAGGTATTGATTTTAAGGATTTAATATTTTAATTTTAAATGCTTGTATTTCAAGCATTTTCCGCAATCGAGTTAGGTTAAATCAAATCACCGACGGGGACGTTCGACAGTAGATGCTGTTAGGTGCGTTCGATCCCTGTCGGAGTCGACAGTCCGATCGGGGGGGGGTGGCGTTGGCGGTTAGCCTTGATATAGTCAACGCTTTCGGCACCCTCCCCTGGCGGGCAATTAGGGCGGCCCTCGAATATCACGAGGTGCCGCTCTATCTGCGAACCGTTATTGAGGCCTATCTGCGCGACAGGACGGTGAAGTTTATCGGTCGGAATGGAATGGAGAATCGAAAGGAAGTATGTTGCGGGGTTCCCCAGGGCTCGGTATTAGGCCCATTATTATGGAACCTCGCATACGATGCTGTCCTTCGCACCGGTCTGCCCTCTGGCCTAAGTGTCGTCTGCTATGCGGACGATACATTAATACTGGCTAGAGGGTCACACTTCGAGGAGGTGCTTTGGCTCGCCGAGCAGGGGGTGGCTAGTGTTGTGGAAAAGATACGTGAGCTGGGCCTGAGGGTGGCGCCTCATAAAACTGAGGCGATATGGTTCCATGGCCTGCGTAAGCGCCAGGAGCCACCCAGCTCATGTCTCCGGGTAGGTGACGCTGAAGTCCAGGTAGGCCAGTACATGAAGTACCTAGGCCTCATCCTGGACAGTCGGTGGAGCTTCGAAGAGCATTTCGGGCGATTGGTACCCCGAGTACGAGGGGTAGCAGGTGCGCTGCATCGTTTGCTGCCCAATCTCGGGGGACCACGGGAAGAAGTTCGCCGCCTCTACATGGGGGTTGTTAGATCCATGGTCCTCTATGGGGCACCCGTCTGGTTTAATGATCTAGCGGGTGCCTCCCGCTGCCGGGCCCTACTCAGGAGCCTGCAGCGGCTGATGGCCATACGGATCGTGCGGGGCTACCGCACAATCTCCTATGAGGCGGCGACGATCCTGGCGCGATCTCCGCCCTTCGATATTCTGGCCGACATGGACGCAATGGTGTACGACCAAATTCGTTCTGTCGGTCGGAATGCTGAAGAGGCTGCGCCAGATCATGAGCCCGGAATGCTACGGCAGAACGCGCATAAGCAAGCTCTGGTGGCTTGGCAGGTACGGCTCGAAACTGAGGGCTGTGCTAGCCAACGCGCCGTCGGAGCCGTTCTGCCGAACTTCGAAGCGTGGATAGAGAGGACCGACTGTGTCACCTATCGATTGACCCAGATACTCACCGGGCACGGCTGCTTCGGTGAGTATCTGAATCGAATAGGACGGGAGGCTACGGCACAATGCCACCACTGCGAGTCCGAACGGGACTCCGCCCAGCACACGCTGGAGGACTGCCCTGCTTGGGAGTCTGAGCGTCGAGTCCTGGTCGGACGGATCGGACGTAACCTTTCACCGTCAGCATTGATCGCGGCGATGCTGGCGAGTCGTGAAGGATGGGAAGCCGCGATCTCCTTCTGTGAGCAGGTTATGCTCCGGAAGGAGACTGCAGAGCGAGATCGGGAAAGGGCCGATCCCGCTCGAAGGAGGCGGCGAAGGGGACGCGGCAGAGGTCGCTAGCTCCCTAATCGCCGCCTAAGGGTCGCTGCGGTCACATCTTGGGGCGTTGTGACTGCTGCAAACGACCCGAGTCAGGTGACACTCCGGTGCGGCCGGGCAGTGTCGTCTGGGGCGGGGCGCTGTTCTGCCTCTTACTGCGCAGGGCGATGGGAGTGCGATAGCGTCCTGATCCTGGGGCATGAGGTGCCCGAGATGTACCTCACTTGTGAAGTACGGCAGGGAGGACTCTAGAAGCCACTAATGCGTTCCTAGAGCACCTCCCAACTGCCGAGGTAGGCCGCCGCGGGGTTTAGTGGGTAGACCGGTTTGTCGGGAGTCCCACACACGCCCTTCGTCCCTCCGGAGGGTATGGTGCGAAAAGCATTCCCCGCGTTAATAAAAAAAAAAAAAAAAAAAAAAAAGGTTAAATCAAATCAACGGTGCAAAATAACGTGAATGCTCACGATGCTAACGATCTGACCCGTCAGTACTGTAAGCACTAGGTAGTGACGTCACATGTGACGTCATAGCATCTGACATTGCACGGAGAATCAGTATATTCAGTATGCTAAAGTGGAAGTGGGCCGGCTATGTTTCCAGACGAACCGATGCTCGCTGGAGCCGAAGTGTACTAGAGTGGATACCACGATTGGGAAAACATAGTGTAGGGCGCCCTGCGGCGCGATGGACTGACGACTTAAAGAAGGTGGCTGGCAGCGGATGGATGCGAATTGCCCAAGACCGGGATGGTTGGCGATCCTTGGGGGAGACCTTCGTTCATGGGGTGCTGGGCTAGAAAACCTCCACGTGGTGCACCCTGGAGACGTTGGCGATGGTGCTGTTCATCACTGCCAACGGCTAATATTCTAGCACGAAGAGGAAGCTATTTTCGTCGGCAATTCGGCCGAGACTTGGTCCAACAAAGCGGGCGTGTCTGTCGAATCCTCTGTTGATTCTTCGCTCTTCGGAGCATTGAGGAGGAAAACCTCGGTAAAAAATCACGATGGTGGGACCCGATTTGGGGTCGGAGTACCTCCGCTCAGCGGTGGAAAAGGTAGGACGGGCTCGGTGTGCACTTACACTGCCACCGAGCAGGCATCAGGAGACGTAGTCTCCCTGCCGCCGCTGACATATCGTAGTCCCGAGTTGGCGTCTCGCGACTCCAATCGGGGGCGAGGGTTTTGGCTTAGCCACCCGGACTGCGAGGAAGAAAACCTCTTTAAAAAATTACCCCGAATCCCGTGTTCTGGTGCGTGACCACGGGATGCATGGCTGATGGGTAGTTCAGTCGCAAGCGCACTGTCAGCCGAGGCACCTGCGGACCCCTCGGTTGGGTACAAACTTACGCTTGCCCGGGTATTGGGGGATCTCTGCCCGGGTCGACTTTTATTTCTCCCCCACGCGTGGGAATAGTTATGAATATGCAAATAAACAAAAATTTAAATAAAAAAGACGAAGAAAAGAAAGACGTAAATAAGACGGGAAAGTCCAGGAATACGGACGACTTCTCGACCAATGATACGGAACGTGTGACGCCTGTCTCGCTCTCAGAAGTTAATCTCGCTTCAGAGAGCCGTAGAAGATCGGATCGACTACGTTTGAGATCCGCTATTCCGACAGACAGAGGTGATTCTAGCACAACAACTGAGACGCTGGGAGCAATGGAGGTGGAGATTCAGGACAACCGAAAACGCGGACGTTCCACAGACGACGAAGGAGATACTTCTCAGGAGTGGCTGCCTCCCAAAGTGGCTAGTAGCCGCAGAGGGAGATCACGCACTCCAGTTTCGGTTCCCTCAGGCTCCCTATTCACTAAGGCGGCAGCCTACAGACGCGTCAGAGTGGAGGGCGAATATGTTGTGGAGGAGAAAATCGCAAAGAATTCGGACGCCGGCAGTGGAAGAATTGGCAGCCCAGGCACCGGTGTCTTTGCAGGAGGGGGCGAATGTAGCTGTGGCCATCATTAACAAGGTGGCCACGAAATCTACAAACCTTAAGGGTTCATTTATTAGGGCCCTTAAGGACTCCTCCTCCATAATTGCAGGGGTTGTTACTACCCTCATTGGGGATGTAGCTCGCCTGCAGGCAGCTAACGACCGCCTGACGGGCCAGGTGGCTGAGCTGAGCACTCAATTTGCTCACTTTCGGGCCCAGACGGAACACCCTGAGCGACAGGGCCGGGTTTCAGAGCGACCTGCCCACAGTCACGATTCTGGTGACGTCTTTGATGCCCATTTGCGTCAAGTACTTGACGCAGTGGGGCGTCTGTTGGACAGACGTCTCGCGGGCCTTGAGGCGAGGCTACCTCCAGCCCCCGTAATTCGGGCGCCATTCGCAGCGGATGGGGCGAAGGTCAACCGATTGAAGACGTCGCCGCCGGCTCCGCTTCCCGTTGCGGGCGGTCGTGTATCATATGCGGCGGCAACACTTACGTCCGCCCCTGTTGCTGCTGCGAAGACAGCTAAAGCGACAAAAGTGGCGACAAATGCGGCTGTGGCAAAGACGGCTGCTCCCAAGACTGGCCTAAAGGTTACAGCACAGATGAGAGCTGAGTTTCTTCCGCTTCCCACTCCGACACCTATATCTGGCCCCTCTACTTCTGCCCCCTCAAATGATGGGTGGCAGGTAGTCGGGTCGGTCAAAAATCAATTTGGGACTGTAGGTGTCAAGATGCGCCTTGCCCAAACAGGAGCTCGGGTTTTAGAGTTCCCTGGGGCTGAAGGTATAAAGACGGCTGATACCTTTGCCGAAAAGCTGCGGACTATATTTTCAGATACGGATGGTGTAAAGATCGCCAGGCTCACCAAATGTGCGGAATTACGTATCTCGGGCCTGGACGACTCCGTGACGGTTGAGGATGTCCGCGTTGCGATTCAGGAGAAAACCGGGTGCAGCGTGGACAGCATCAGGGTTGGCACCATCCGTCCCGGTCCAGGAGGCCTTGGTGCGACGTGGATAAGCTGTCCCGTAGCGTCAGCCAAGATTTTGGGCGATGTCGGCAAGATCCTCGTCGGTTTCGTGAACGCCAGAGTCACAGTTCTGGCGGCGAGACCGATGAGGTGCTTCAAATGCCTGGCTGCGGGACACACTCGCATTAAGTGCGATAGTTCTTTTGACTGCAGCGGATTGTGTTTCCGCTGCGGTCGACCGGGGCACAAGGCAGCGGAGTGCTCTGCCGCTCCTCATTGCCCAACGTGTGCGGCGGGCAATAAGCCTGCCAATCACCAGATGGGACACGGGGGCTGCAAGCCTTGCCGCAGTTTTCGGCAAACGTCGAAGGCTAGCCAGTCGGCCCAGGCTGCCTCCGACGTAGTTCGTGCGTCAACCTCGTCGCCTATGGAGGGGGCTGTAGAGATGATTCTTTAATGGATCAGGTCTCCAGCCTCCTTGTCCAGACGAACCTGAACCACTGTGCCGCGGCGCAGGACCTCATCCTGCAAACCATGGCGCAGTGGTCGATTGGTGTTGCTGTAGCTGCGGAGCCCTATTATGTTCCTCCCCGTCCAAACTGGTTGGGTGACCGGGACGGCTCCGTGGCAGTCGTCGGCTCCATGGCGGCTCATTCCCCGCCCTTGTCGCTAAGAGACAAGGGCTCTGGATATGTTGCTGCTGAGTGGGGGCAGATTACTACATATTATATATATTTTCCCCCAACCGGAGTTTGAGCGACTTCGAAGTTTTCCTCAATAGCTTGGAGACCTCGATGCGGCGACTAGCGTCTGGGCACGTCCTAGTGCTGGGGGACTTCAACGCAAAATCCATTGCGTGGGGTTCCCCCAGGACGGACGCTAGGGACGAGGCCGTAGAGGAGTGGGCGGCCTCGGTGGGCCTCTGTTTACTAAACAGGGGCTCCACCAACACGTGCGTGCGACAGCAGGGAGGGTCGATAGTGAACCTTTCGTTCGCTACCCCTGCCCTCGCCGCACGAGTAAGGAACTGGCGCGTCCTGGAAGAGGTTGAGACGCTCTTGGATCACCTCTACATCCGATTTGAGCTCTCCCGGACCCAGGACCACAGTAGGGGTCACGCGGCGCGGCGTTCTTCTCGCTTTCCGCGGTGGGCTGTAGCCAAATTAAATAGGGACCTACTAGAGGAAGCGGCCATTATTCACTCTTGGCTGTCTCCGCAGGCCCCGGCCGAGGAGGTTGACATGGGGGCTGGTCGCTTCCGCGATGCGGTTACGCAGATCTGCGATGCGGCCATGCCCCGCATACGAGGTTGTCGGCCTCCACGGAAGGAGGTTTACTGGTGGTCCCAGGAGTTGGCGGACCTCCGTGCGGCCTGTACTCGTGCCCGGAGGTCCTACACCCGTAGTCGGCGGCGACACCGTGAAGAAGGCGGAGAGGACCAGCTTCATGAGGAGTACCGAGAGGCGCGGAAAACTCTGAAGCTGGCCATCAGCCGCGCCAAAGAAATTAAGCGTTGGGAGATGCTGGAGGGTCTCGATCGTGACCCCTGGGGTCGCCCTTATCGTGCGGCGCGACAAAAGCTCCACACGTCGGGCCCCCCCCTTATAGAGACTCTCCAGCCCAGCTTCCTGCGGGAAGTGATCGAGGGCCTTTTCCCGCAGCGGGTGGAACACACACCCCCGTCGATGGCTGTCATGATCGGAGACGACGGGGGGAACGAGGACAATGTTCCACCCGTCAGGGAATCGGAGGTAGGGGCGGTTGTTCTACGGATTCGCTCTAAGAACACCGCCCCCGGGCCGGACGGGATACCTGCCCGAGTGCTGGCCCGAGCCCTCGAACACATGTCGGACCGCCTCAGGGAAGTCCTGGACTCTAGTCTGGCGTCCGGACGCTTCCCTGAGTGCTGGAAAAGCGGGAAGCTGGTCCTTTTAAGGAAGCCGGGACGGCCTGCCGATTCGGTAGCGGCCTATAGGCCCATCGTGTTGCTGGACGAGGCGGGTAAACTTTTTGAGAGGATACTCTCTGCTCGCATCGTCCGGCACCTCTGCGAGGTGGGCCCCGATCTGTCGGACGCCCAATTTGGTTTTCGAGCGGGGCGTTCGACAGTCGATGCTGAGTTGCGCCTGAGTGCCGTTACCGAAGAGGCGGTGAGCTGTGGCGGCGTGTTGTTGGCGGTATCGTTGGACATTGCCAACGCATTTAATAGTCTGCCATTTAGCTGCATCAGGGAAGCACTCCACTACCACGGGGTGCCAGAGTACCTGAGGCGGCTTGTGGCAGACTATCTTGAGGAGCGTACCGTCATGTACGAGGACCGAGATGGTATTCTGAGGCAGCGGCCCATGTCGTGCGGTGTTCCACAGGGGTCTGTCCTCGGACCACTTCTGTGGAACATGGGATACGACTGGGCCCTTCGAGGTCATCTTCCTCCCGGGCTGGGTGTAATTTGATGATACGTTAGTTACGGCCCGGGGAGCGAACTTTCAAGAGGCGGCGTGTCTGGCTACCACGGGAGTCTCTTTAGTGGTCGGGGGTATTGAGGCGCTGGGTTTACGGGTGGCCCTAAATAAGACGGAGGCCCTTTTATTCCATGGGCCCCGTCGTGGTCCGCCACCCGGCACCTCTATCGTAGTCAATTCGGTCCTCGTACCGGTTCAGGCCCAGATGAAGTATCTGGGCCTGATCCTCGACGGCAGGTGGCTCTTCGACGAGCACTTCCGACAGCTTTCTCCAAAGCTGGTCGGCGCTGCTTCTGCCCTTGGGCGACTTTTGCCGGATTTGGGTGGATGGACAAGACGGCTATACACGGGGGTTGTCCGGTCAATGGCGCTGTATGGTGCACCGGTGTGGGCGGCGGCTCTGACCGCCCAGAATAGGGCTCGCCTGTGGCGCCCTCAGAGGATATTGGCGGTTAGAGCCATACGCAGTTACCGCACCGTATCGACGGAGGCGGCGTGCGCCTTAGCCGGTACTCCCCCGTGGGATTTGGAGGCGGAAGTGCTCGCCGAAGTTTATCGGTGAACGGCAGACTTCCGGGTGGGTAGCGGCATTCGGCCCCCACCCGAAGAGATACGCGAGTGGCGAGAGGCCGCTCGTCGAGCCACGATGGCTCGTTGGTCGTCCCGGCTGGAGGCTCCACGTGCTGGCTTTGCCGCCGTGGAGGCTCTCCAGCCGGTCATCGCCGAATGGGCGGGGCGGCAGCACGGGACCCTTTCCTTCCGACTGACGCAGATTCTTTCCGGGCATGGTTGCTTCGGGAAGTATCTGCACTCGGTCGCCAGGAGGGAATTGAGTCCCGCCTGTCACCACTGCGACTGCAGTGAGGACTCGGCTCAGCACACGCTGGCGGTTTGTTCGGTCTGGGCGGCGCAGCGTGGGGTCCTCACTGCATTTATTGGAGAAGATCTCTCGCTACCGGCCGTCATACGCTCCATGGTCGGTAGCGACAGTTGTTTTACCGCGGTCGCAACCTTCTGCGAAGACGTAATTTCGCGGAAGGAGGTGGCGGAGAAGGCCCGGGAGGACAACCTCCACTCGGACCCAATTCGCCGCTGGCGAACCGGGCGGCGGAGGCGCGCGTACCAGCGCCTCATGCCGCCTTGAGTGTGGCCGCGGGTGGACGGGACGGGTTTTCCCCTCCATCCGCTATAATGGCCAGCCGCGAAGAGGCGACGTCCGCGTGTACCGTACGTCGCCTAAAAGGAGAGTTTATCCGCAGATGGTGTCCGCGGTAGCGGGCAGGCGCTAGGAGGGATCTGGATGTCGTAATAACAGCTGTTCCCGGATCCCTCCTATGTCAGGCGCAGAGTGGCACACCGTGTGGTTTTAGTGGCTCCGACTCCGACACACCACCTCGCCGTAAACCCCGGTGGGGTGACGGCCCGAGAGGGTTACCACACGTTAAAAAAAAAAAGACCTTCGTTCAGCAGTGGATGGCGATAGGTTGATTGAATTGACTAAAGAAACATTATGTTAAGTATTAAAATACTAGATATAAATAATTAATTATACACTAATGGAAAAAATTAAGGGATCAAAAAAAAATTCCAAATTTTTGGGCAGTTTTCAACAGGTCGTAACTTTGAGAGAAATGGTCGTACAGAAAATAAAAAAAAGAAAATTGTAGCTCCAAGTATCTAGTTTTTGGATTTGAACTTTAAAATTTTATAGCCTCCGTGGTTTTTGAGTAATAGTAGAAAAACCAGCAACAAAAAAAATTTCAAAATTTTTTTAGTATTTTTTTTTGGTCTACGGACGTAGAAAAAATTTTTTTAGCTTAACCACTATAAGGATCGGATACCTTGTTTATTTAGCTTTAATTTGCTTTCTTATGCACTCTGATACGCCCACTTGTCGCCGAGATACCGTTTTTCAAATGGAAAAGGATCTTTTTGTCTTTGATTATCGATATCTCGGCAAAAAATGATCGCACAGAATTTTAAAGGGGGGTTTCAAGAACTTGAATAAATTTTCCCTAACAACTAGCCATTGCTTTTCCGAAAAAATTTTTTTTCTCTTTGTCACATGAATTTGAAAATGCAACAAAAAAAGGGCTTTTGGTGGTTTTTTGGAAAATCAAGCGCTGGATCGAAAATATTGAGGAAACCACTAATGTTAAGTGTGCCTTTTACAGTTCAATATGTCCACAAAAACTCTACAAAAAACCAAATTAATCCAGCTAGCCGTTTTTTTGTTTCACTCGATCGAATTTTTGAAAAAATTAAAGGATCACGTTCTTTGCTCTAAATTCTCACAATTTTTAAAAATTAGAAAAAAAATTGTTTTTCCGAGTTTTGCCCACATTTTTGTTCCAGAAAGTGCTTAAAAAAAAATTCAAAAAAAAAAATTTTTTTCGAAATTTTTCGTTTGAAAAGTCTAATAAAATAATTTCTTCCGCCAGCATTAGCGTTATCCAAAATGTACCACGTGGAGGTCGCGTGGTCGGATTTACGCTTCCATGTGTGTGTGTGTGTGAGTATGTGTGACTGTGTGTGAGTATGTGTGACTGTGTGTGAGTGTGTGTGAGTGTGCGTGTGTATGTGTGTATGCTGCATGCAACTGCATGTTGACTGTAACCTTCGACTGTAATTTCTTTTAGCGCAAAGGGATTAGTTTTGGAAAAAACTGTTGAGTTAAGAGATCTGCTAAGGATTCACGAAAAGTAAAAAAAAACCATCACCGAAAAGCGTATGAAAAAGATCGAAATTCGATTGGGGGTATTAACTTTTTTTCTAATTTAATTAAAAGGAGATCAGAAGAATCAAGGAATGCAGCGGCCGAAACGCGATAAAAATGATTAGGCGATGGTTTTTTGAATTTCCGTAACTTGTTGAGAAAAAAGTTTTTTTTTTTAATTTAAGCACTTTCTGGAACAAAAATGTGGGCAAAACTCGGAAAAACAATTTTTTTTCTAATTTTTAAAAATTGTGAGAATTTAGAGCAAAGAACGTGATCCTTTAATTTTTTCAAAAATTCGATCGAGTGAAACAAAAAAACGGCTAGCTGGATTAATTTGGTTTTTTGTAGAGTTTTTGTGGACATATTGAACTGTAAAAGGCACACTTAACATTAGTGGTTTCCTCAATATTTTCGATCCAGCGCTTGATTTTCCAAAAAACCACCAAAAGCCCTTTTTTTGTTGCATTTTCAAATTCATGTGACAAAGAGAAAAAAAATTTTTTCGGAAAAGCAATGGCTAGTTGTTAGGGAAAATTTATTCAAGTTCTTGAAACCCCCCTTTAAAATTCTGTGCGATCATTTTTTGCCGAGATATCGATAATCAAAGACAAAAAGATCCTTTTCCATTTGAAAAACGGTATCTCGGCGACAAGTGGGCGTATCAGAGTGCATAAGAAAGCAAATTAAAGCTAAATAAACAAGGTATCCGATCCTTATAGTGGTTAAGCTAAAAAAATTTTTTCTACGTCCGTAGACCAAAAAAAAATACTAAAAAAATTTTGAAATTTTTTTTGTTGCTGGTTTTTCTACTATTACTCAAAAACCGCGGAGGCTATAAAATTTTAAAGTTCAAATCCAAAAACTAGATACTTGGAGCTACAATTTTCTTTTTTTTATTTTCTGTACGACCATTTCTCTCAAAGTTACGACCTGTTGAAAACTGCCCAAAAATTTGGAATTTTTTTTTGATCCCTTAATTTTTTCCATTAGTGTATTATGTAAGTATAAGGTAAAACTGACATTTAAATATCATTGTAATAATTACAGAAATGAGTGAATAACTTTTATAGAATCTATTTTACAAAAATAGTTGATTTGTGTATAGTGAAAGCTAAACTCAAAAAGCACTGCACTGATTGGCTTCAAATTTAACATAATACATAACTCTCACACAAGATGGTTTTTATTCATTTTTGGCGGGAGTTTTGTTCCAGAAGTGTGGTAAGTTACAGTCAGATACCTAAAGAAATACTAATGACAGCATTAATATTATTATTAGCTAACAAACAAGCATTGTAAATCTAAACTGACATGATAAAGGCCTTTGTCGCTTACAACATTCCACATCCATATCTTCAGGACTCGGAGCAATCGATTTCTACTGTTATAACTGTTTGAAGTTTATGTGGAGTGTCCATAAGTGTGTTAATATTTTGTGAAGCTCTGGTGCCACTAATTGAGCTAAGCCATATGTGTCTTCCACAATCCTTTTTTATAGCTGGTACTTTAGAAATGTCTATGCACACTTTATTGTAAGCTGATGTTATTCACAGATATCAAAAAGAGCACGTAGACAACACACAGGACTCCCTTATCAATAGGGAAAGGAGCTGTAACGCCTTTATTTTTGGCACTGGATGCTGATAACTCAGTTCTTGAAAAGTACATTTAGTATACCAAGAAGATTGTGGAGTAGGATGGACTTGAAACCGTAGAGAAGTTTTAAATCCTCTACCAGAGAACTTAGTGTGACTGATAAAGGAAGAAATCAATCAATCTTTAGATAGCACTATCATTATATCACAGTAATTATTACGTGGTCATCACAGAGCACCCTCTTGTTTTATCTCTCGATCTCTCAATGGTTAATTCGTGTTTAGCAGAAGTGCTTCAATATTTAAAGAAAGATCCTTAAATATGTTAGTATTGGCTATAAAATAATTAAAAAAAATTACAAGAATGTAGATTTACATTCATCAACATTCCGTGGCTGTGTGAAAATATTTGAATATGCGGCTACTTTGACAGTGTTTAGGAACAAACCATAACTGTGCAAGCAGGTACCACTAGTTACCTTTTTCTATCAGAAGTATCAAAATTGCGAAATCTGTTTATCATGTAGCTGGGAAACAAGCGGACAGACGACTTCACAGTTAGTTCTACAACCGTCATAAGGGGCTTGTCGGCCTGCGAGTCCCTTCTCTGGAAGAGGTGACTGAGGCTACTGTGGAGGGACGTGTGGCATGTGTCCCTCCGACACAAAGGGAGGATCCTCCGACCAGGCGAGGTCATCATACCTGGCGGGCCACGGCCCAACGGTTGATGTTGGGATGTTGTACATATGCTAATTGCCACGCAAATCTCTATATCGCGATGCAGGATTAGTAGTAGCATTATAGTTCATTACATTCATACGTTTCGTTCATACTTCGTAGTTCGATGTATCTTCGCTAGTTGGCGCCGTTGTACATTTACTTTTGAGTTTATAATGTAGAAGCCGCCACATCACTCCCCTCCAAGACCGGAGGTCGATGTACTGATGAGTCAGCTGTCTATGCTCTGTTGTGGAGCGTGCCAGTGCCAGGAATGTGTAGTTCCAGTGAGTCGGAACTGAGTGCCGCAAGTTCCAGTGAGTCGGAACTGAAGTATGCAGATCCCGGTGAGTCGGCATTGCATGTGGCGTGCGGTGCTGCGGTGAAGTCCCCAGTGAGTCGAGGCTGAAGTATGCAGATCCCGGTGAGTCGGCATTGCATGTGGTGTGCGGTGCTGCGGTGAAGTCCTCAGTGAGTCGAGGCTGAAGTATGCAGATCCCGGTGAGTCGGCATTGCATGTGGTGGCTGGCTGCTGCGTAAACGGGAGAGAAATGCTCTGCTTACATGGACCGTAAGTGCAGTGTGCTGTGCCTAGACGCTGATGAGGCCGTAGGGTAACCAGGCTGGAGCGGGCGCGTCCTGCGTGTGGTATCCCTGTTGAGGCCGAGGTTGCTGGCTGGCTGAGACTTGATTACCGCTCATCGTTGTGGGAGTGACGCTGCTGATATTGACTTAAAGGCTGCTTCCAATCACGTCGGGGTCACCACTGTGGAGGGACGTGTGGCATGTGTCCCTCCGACACAAAGGGAGGATCGTCCGACCAGGCGAGGTGATCATGCCTGGTGGGCCACAGCCCAACGGTTGATGTTGGGATGTTGTACATATGCTAATTGCCACGCGAATCTCTATATCGCGATGCAGGATTAGTAGTAGCATTGTAGTTCATTACATTCATACGTTTCGTTCATACTTCGTAGTTCGATGTATCTTCGCTAGATGGCGCCGTTGTACATTTACTTTTGAGTTTATAATGTAGAAGCCGCCACACTACAATAAGTAGTAACCCACTCACTCGTTGCTTAATGGTAAGTAGCAATGGCCGTGCTGTCTATGGATGCCTATAACTCGAGAGCCGTCAACTTTTCTTTGAGTGTTTCAACATCCCACGATAAAAATTTCATCAATAACGTTGAGAGCTACTACTCCATAGGAATCACACATAACATCCACGATAAATACGCTGGTGAAGATAAATTTTTGACCAAATAAAGAAGTGAAGGTACGTTGAACTATCGCTACGGATAGAACAGACACCACGGTGAAGTGTTTTTGCGTCGTACGTGATGTGACGAGACATCAGTGCAATTAGTCATTCTGCTAAGCTCGTAGTGAGCGAATGCCAAGACTGAGACCAGCACTTACATAATATGTACAAGTATCTTACAAAATCTATTTGAGATCAGAACTATCAACTACTAAGTTGTGTGAGATATGTACAGCAATACTATTATTTGTGTAGACCGTTTTTAAATACAACAAAAAGACTTCAACACCATCTAGCGGATACGCTGCCCTGCGTTGTAACTAATAATCTCTCATCGCGCAATAAGAGTTCGGCTAAGCTTAGGGTTAAGAGAATAGTAAGAAAATGTAATGCTCTATGTGCATAAATAGAGAACTGTCGATGTATCAATCAAAGACAACAAAGTGTGTTGCTAGTATTAAAGTAATTACTGATATGACATGATTTCCGGGGATAGTGATGGTCTGGTGAAAGGATGAAGCCATATGATACATAAAATTGCTTCTAAATAATAAAACTAATCACTAATGAATTTCAATCTCAATTTATTTATAACAATTGCATAAACAACATTTCACAAAAATTTCAAGTGATTTTCAGTGAAAATTTTATAAATAATACTTATTTATTTAATAAAGTGCTTTTCTTAATTATTATTAAGTCACTCGTTAGTAAAATCTAGTCCTTAACAATAAATTTTACTTATATTAGCAAATTTATTTAATAATACTGTATCTTTTTAGTAATCTAATATTTTTCTTCAGGTTTCACTCCGGTCCAATCAACGATTTCCTTGGTGTACCAGACATACTTCCCACGAACTGAGTCATCTGCATCCAATGCCAGGAACAGTGGTGCTACAGCTCCTTGATCTATAGTCAAGGGTCCTTTATGAGATGTCATGTCCGTGTCTATGTAGCCTGGATGTACAGAGTTCACTCTGATATCTGTGAAACAAAATTGCCAAAGAATAAACACACAAGTTATATTCAATTTGTGATATCTAGATATTGTAGCATGGTGCTTGGATTAATTTCATGTTGGAGACAAAAGCACCCTCCACATAAAAAATCCTGAACTACAAACTTATTGTACTTTAACTGAATGTAAGTTGGCATCTTAGTAGCATAAAAAAATATTTAATAATTTTATGACTATAGTCATGATCTAAGTAGTTTTTCCCCTGTAAAAGATTTATAGGGTCTATGGGCACTTTTTTGCACAGATTAACAAGTATCATGTTACTTGAGATAAAAAAATATGTATTGTACAAATTGTTGTTCAGAGTCTGGGTGTTCTCTGTGTCTGTTTCATGTATGTTTGTAAAGTCCCCTGCAACACAGGAATATTCCTAGAGGGAGTTGTATTTAAAAAAAAAACTACAACTAATTATGTTACATAAGAGTTGTGACATACAGAAAAATGTAAGACCATATAATTGATGACCTATATTTATAATATTGATAAAGTTATCCAATATAGATAATATTTGATAAGATAACTGTCTCTATCTTATCATGCTTGTAAGGAGTATGTAGGTTAAAACACTTTTATACAGACTTCATATTAACATGTAAACATTAAAGTTATGTAACAAAAAAAATTCAAAACAAACAATACTCAACAAGACGTAAAAAGTACTTTTGGAAAAATAACAGAACCTAATGAGAACTATAAATAATATTGTTGAAAAAAAAGATAAACATAGACTAAGGGAATATTACACTCCTGGGATTGGGCTTAACAAGATTTTGAAATATGCAATTTTGACATTTTAAAGTTTAGATCTAAAGAGCTCAATGTGATATTTACGCTAAATAAACAATCGGGGTGGATCTAGACAAAAAAATGTAGTCTATGGTTAATCGTTGCTAAAAAAAAAACTTGAGGTAGTAAGCGCACTGTCTTGCAAAACTTCTGCGTTATATACGTACAAAATTATCACATTTATAGATTGTATTACGTACAGAAAAAAAACTTTGATAAAATAGATATTCTCTCACCTTTACTATTTAACATTCTTTGTTGAATATTGGTCAACGCACTAACGCCCACTTTAGACACCACATATGAGGAGTTGCCCCACTCAGCAGCTTGAGTCCCTTCCTTAGTAGCATCAACATATTGCTGCATTAACTTCGAAAGTTCTGGAATCGTCAGTTTCTCGTCTTTGAGTTTATCTCTCAAATCTTTGCTTGGAATTAAGCTCAAATGACCCATAGAACTAGAAATGTTAACCACTCGTGCGCTCTTTTTTAATAGCGGGGATAATATTTCGCAGGTAGATACTAAAGAGAAGTAGTTCACAAAAAGTGTCTGTTCGGCTTGGACAGATGCCGGCTCAGTAGCGGATGTCGGAAAAGCAATGGCGGCGTTGTTAACTAAAATATCGATTCCTTCATATTTACTCTTGATATAATCCCGGAAAGTTTCAATGCTTTTCTTATCCGTGACGTCTAACTGGTGAAATACTGGCTTTAAGCCTTCCGTATTAAGCTCTTCTACCGCCTTCTTTCCTCTCCCAACATCTCTGGCTGTTAAATACACAACTCCTTCAAATCGTTTGCAAAGACCGCGGACTATAGCATACCCGATACCCTTGTTAGATCCTGTGACGATTGCAACCTTCGTAGCCATGGTTAATAAAAACTTCACACACTATACTCAAAATCTAAGCAATGTGTCTCCTTGAACAGACTTACACTGTATGAGCAAGGTCAAGTCTGTTTTGTTGTTTTATAGCTGCGATTGGTTTGTTTAGATAAAAACAGCAGTGTTGCCAATGAATCTTTTCAAACACCCAGTGGAGGAAAAAGATTTTTTTTATTGACTATAAAGCAGTAGTGCTAACACTAACGCAGTGTAGTTTCAGTATCTGGAAATTATTTCTGTGTATTCCACTGTATTTATTTTCACAATTAAGAAAAACGCTTAAATTAGAAAAGTATTTGTCTTTAACAACTATATAAACTCAATAACTTTTCATTATTGTTGATTTTTTCATAACATAAATAAAACACAGTATAGGTTAATTATGAAGAAATATATTTTCGATAATTTCACATCAGTTTTACCTCTAAAATCGGGTAATTTTTTTTCCTATCTTTGTGTTCTGCAAGTCATCATAGGTCTCGATTTGTATTTCGAGTTGAGTAATACAGTACAGTATACATTTTTTTTATATATTAGTATGTTTCAATGACATGACATGAAATATCTAAATATATCATTTTGATTCAGAAAAATACGTACTGTTTTCAACCGACTTCAAGGAGGCGGTTCTCTATTCGGTTCAACTGAGAACTCTGTGGTTTTGGAAGCGATTTAACGCGTGTTTGTCTGTTCTAAACATAACAATATATATTTTTTTTTATTTGCCACCTACCAAAGTGACTCTATTCTGCCTGATGGAAAGCATGAATAGAATCCAAGAGCGGTGGTCGCCATACTCACTGCGAATGACGACAGAGTAATACGGCGACCCATGTTATGGCGGCCTAATCAGATGCTTTTCACGCCCCGCTTAAACGACCCGGGATGGTAGTGAGAGGGAAACACGTGCGCTGGTAATAAATTCCAGGCTTTAACTGATTTGCACAGGAAGGAAGAGCCGAACCGTTTAGTTCGGGACCGTATGTCTCCTATTCTGAAACGGTGACTTCCAAGGCCCGCACGAGTTGTCCTGTAGAAGAACGGAGAGGATGGGATCAGTTGGAAGAGTTCGTCAGAACACTCTCCATGATAAAGGTGATAGAGGACTTCCATAGAGGCGACATCTCTTCACAACTGCAGAGACTCAAGGGATTCAGTGACTTTCGGATTATTGATAATCCGGACTGCTCGTCGCTGTGAGCGATCCAAAGCGTCCAGCAAATACTGCGCGGATCCATCGTAAAAATGAAAACAGTACATATAATAAAATACGCTACTTTCTTTAGCATAGATCATAAATTCTTCTGTATAGGTGAATAGTCTTATACACAGGTAGGTCTTTTAGATGGTTTCCGATAAGCTTTACCTCGCAAAACGGCTAACAATTGACTTTGTCATTTGTATTCTGCAAGTTACAAGATTATTTTAATGACTAGCATAAAAATAAAATGACTAAAGTTTCTCTTTTATGATTCTACTTATTGCATGATGTTGCGCAATATTTAACTGTGTACAAATCATGAGGTGATCACAGAGGTGTTTTTTTAAGCCCTTGAACATAGATACAGTAAATATAGGGTCCGATAGACCTCTGAAGAAAGGACCATAGGTTTGAGAAGACTTGTATGTCTATGTAGACGACATACAATCCCTACCATCGTGAAGCCTAACTAGTATTGGGCAAGATAACGACCCGAAACGACATTACCGAAAGCAGGGCATTTGGGTAGGCTGTGGAAACACTCAAAATCATCAGAAAGATGCTAAATATTAACGAACAGTATAAGCATAGAGTTTACAATTAGAATAGGGTATTTGACAAATTTTCGTAAACTACTCCAAAATGTTCTAAGTCACTAAAAGAAACGTTTGACGACTGTTTTTCTTAAATTTTAAGCCATTTTAATAACCAAAAGGCAGTTTTAACAAATACATTTCGTATTGCCCGCTAAAACGCTAAGTCACGTGATAAGTCAGAGGCATGACGTCACGATACAAAAATAAACAAAACACTACGATAGGGCTACGCATAGATAGGTATTGGTTATTGGGTTATAAATATTTATATTATTTATTTTATTATTTTGTTCAAGATTTATGTAAAAATGAATTCAAAGTCTTATAGAATATGTGCCGTTCCTTTGTGTCGAAACACAAGTATTAAAACTCCTAAATTGTTTATCCACGTGCCGCAATCACAAAATCTTCGTGCAAAGTGGCTGAGTTAGCACGACGTGATCCGACCAGTGTAGCACCCAAATCTTGTATTTACTTTTGCGAGGATCATTTTGATGTGAGTATGATCACTTTAAAATATCTGTAAATATTGAGTTTAGAAAAGCTGTAGCCCCTCTAAAGGTACCTACTGTCAAGAGCACACCAAGCTTGACACTTTGGACTGGCCGTGTATTATATGGCGCGCAGTACAAATCTGAGCTCAGCTGACTCTGGTTCTTGACTGTACACTAGTAATAGCACTACTTAAGTTGGTGTTTATGTTTTAAAAGCACTCATTCCCTATTTAACGCTGACTTGTTTTATATTACAGCTGCCCAAGGACATGTAAAAATTATTTGGAATACAATATTATGGGTTCTGTCTCCAACATACGAATGAAATCCTCTTGTTTACCTTCTAGATTTGCTAAGTTAATAGTTTATGTTTGTATAACTTTATCAACTTCTCAACATAAAACTTTAACAAATGTTTCTGAATTATTCACAATTCATGATCGTGACACTCACTACCTTTAAAACTTTTTACTCACATCGTGACGTCACGGGCTCTGATTGGTCGTTGAGACGTTCCGTTTCAATGATTTACAGATTAAAAAATTTTAATTTTTATTTGGGAAAATAAAGTATTAAATAATTTTTATTCGTAATTTAAGTCAAATATTCTTAATTAGGACCTTTAATTCTATAATATTCAATAGAAAACTTATTTATTTGATAACTATGTCAAATACCCTATTCAACATCTACGTAAAAAAAAATCGAATTAATTATATTTATTTCTGCAAGTAAATATTTTACAGATATTTTTACATTTTCCAAGACTTACTCTTGGAAGAATGCCGTAACAAACCACGGATATCCTTTCTTTTAAGTCCGTGAATATTGATTAAATAATAATATATAAGAAAAATTGAAAAAAAACGAAATACGAAATACAACGACTTAGCGTCCATCACTTTCAAACACAATAAACACTAATGAAATGTAAACGCGGGTATGAGCATCATCAATCCCAAGTAAACTTGTCATTTAAATAGACTTGTGACGTTGTGCAGTGAAAAATTAAGAAAGAACGAATGTGAAGAAAAATTAAAATTTATTTTTATGGTAATTTTTTTTTAGAAAAAAAATGAGTAAGTTATTGTACAAACGGGAAAACAGTCTTTGGAAGTACAGTTTATGCGCTAGTTCATCTATCAATATCATCACAATACTAATTTTCACATTATTCATATAAATACAAACTTATTCAGACGAGACTCTGACTGCGCGATACTTGTTTATTAGTTAAATGTAATTCAGCGTGTCTCCGCTAGATGGCGTTGAACTATGTCTTGAATAAATTCAACCGAATTAAGAACCTCGTTCTTTAAATCGATTGCCAAATGACTCTTTGTAAGCTTCATAACATCATCAAGTACACGAAATACAATTAAAAACTTTACTCATCTTAATTTCTGTCAACCAAGAGCACGAATATTCTGGAAGTCATACAGACTTGCAGAACATAAAATCCACAGAGAATATACCTGCTTCTTGAGCTAAAAAAACTGATGTGAAAATGATGCAATTCGTAGTTAAAAATTGTTGAATAATCTTCAAACATCCAGTACAAAGTACTGGACATAGGCTTCCTCCAACAACCGCTCCTTTTTGCCCCTATCCAACAGTTTCCCGCGACCTTCAACAGTTCGACTGACCAGTTTAAAACCGACCTTGTTGAAATAAATATACTTATTAGTAGTCTTCTTCGCGTGATGACAGTTAAGAATATGGAGTGTCGTCACCCGAATTCATCACAGGGATGTCTTCAGAAGCGATTAATATAACAAACTGCGCAGGACAACAACAATGATCATAGAGAAAAGAAAACTTGCAACAAACACTATGCCAATCCGTCCGGCCAGCCCAGAATAGTAGGCCAAAACCTTTTTTAAGAGAGGTCTATGTCGTATGCGTCACATTTCTCCGTTACGCGCCATCTTTTTCTTATCCCTTACCACGCGTGATTCGAAGTATACTTTCTCCAGCGGAGCAGGGATTGGTAAATGTCTCCAATGTATTTTGCGGCCCGTTTTGAGTAGTTACATTTTTGAAATCCAGGTGGCGATTGCATCGACTTCGGACGGGTTTAAATTATTTTTTTGAAAAATAACTTTATAAAGAAGTTTTACTTCTTACGAGTGTACGCTAGTACACGCACACATTTTTTAAATAGAAATATGTATTTGATATAAAAAGTATCATTAAGTACATGGCCCTTATATTTTGTTCTAATCACTTGTTTTTATGGGAGTCATCTAGCACTTAGGAAAGGCCTACCACGTTATTATATGGCTGTTCATAAATGTCAATAATGAGAGAGTCGGCCAAAGCAACACGAAGAGTCTAGCCTAGGATTTCGTGGGTTCGATTCCCACCCAAAACAAACAATTGTGTGACGACTGCTGAGCACGATAATTTGCTCTGCGTCTACAATATATAATATATGTATGTATGTGCGTATTTAGTAATATACCTAGTCTTGCCATAAATATTGTAATAAAGAAAAAAGAAAATTGTTAACTGCAAATAACATTTATTACTTTTACAGTGTGTCAGTTTAATACATAAATATAAAACAATTAAAAATATAAAAAGCTTATTCGAAGTGGTCTCCATTGGCTGCAATACAGTCCTTTAAACGATGAGGCCAGTTATCAATAGAAGCACGCACTCTTTCCATGGGAAAATTCTTCACTGCCAATCGTATAGATTGTTTTAGGGACTCCAAATTATCATGGCGTTTAGAGCAAGCTGTACTCTCTAAAACTGACCACAAATCATAATCCAGCGGATTAAGATCGGGACTAGACGACGGCCAGTCTTCAGCTCTGATGAAGTCCGAAACGTTCGATTCCAACCAAGACTGCGTGGACCGAGCTTTATGACCCGGCGCCGAGTCTTGCTGGAAGGACCATACTTGGTTATTGAACATGGTGATGTTAAGGGGCTTAACTACCTTCTCAAGAATGGTATCTTGATACACTTGTGCCGATGTTTTGATACCTTTTTCACAAAAATATGGCTCAGTCACTCCTTCATAGCTAACACCCCACCAAACCATCACTGAAGTCGGATAATGTCCACGTTGCACTCTGTCGACTAATTGGGAAGCTTCCTTAGAGCTTTGAGCATAAATACGGTCATTTTGTTTGTTAAAATGTTGCTCAATTGTAAAAATTTTCTCATCCGTAAACAAAATTTTTCTGTGACCTCCCTTTGCGTACCGCTTCAGTAGTTGTTTCGATTTTACCACCCTATTCTTCTTTAAATTATCAGTTAAGAAATGGCCAGTGCGTCTCTTATAGGCTGCAAGTCCTAAGTCATCTTTTAAAATACGCGACATGGTTCTAGGTGCTATCTTCATTTCCCGAGATAAAATCTTTTGCTTTCGGACAGGATTTCTTCGAATTCTTTCCCTTACTGCTTTGACCACCTTTTTCGTACGAACACTACGTGGACGGCCAGATCTTTTTCTGTCACAAACAGAGGAGGTCTCATTGTACCTATTAATAGCCCGGTACACAAACATTTTACTAATACCAAGTGTATGGAGAGTTTTAAAAATTGCATTTGGCTCCATACCTACTTTGTGTAATGCTATCACCGCGATTCGGTTCTCTTTATCACCCCACACCATTTTAATATCGCAAAATATTTTACAATGTATTGGCGCCAAAATGAGAAAACACAATGAACAATCGTATAAAAATGACAGATTCGAAATTCAAATGTAATATTTTTTTATAATTAAGTGTAACAGTATTTATGGCCAGACTAAGTATATATGGTGGGCCAAGAATTCGTTAACATTTAAATCTAACATCCCGCATTTGGGAGATAAGAACTATGTTTGTGTACTCCACAATATATTTTTAGCTGATGCATCTACCACTTGAATGGGTAAATTAAACAGTATAAACTTAATAGGAATTTACTGTTCAGGTGGTACCAATATTCACAGTATTTTGTCTCCAAGAGCTTGAGTTACACGCTTGTAGTCGCTTTGTTAATCCGAGTCCACTTGACATTACTTTGTGTGTCCAACTCTGTGTATAAAAAGTGGCGTCTTCAAAAACAGTGTTGCCACATGAACGCTACACCTGAACGCTAAACGCACAAACATGTTACGGGAGCTTTTGGAAGCGATGCTACTGGAATTTGCTGGCTACAATCGTAACACATGGTTTCAACAAAATGGAGCCACTTGTTAGACATCCAACGAATCCCTACCCGTGGTCAAAACATGTTTCCGGGATTTTCAGACGAGGCGACATTCCATGGCCACTTAGAAGTCCAGATCGATCTCCAGTAGACTACTTTTTATGGCTACTTGAAGAATCGTGTCTACATCAATAAACTAAGTACACTATGTACGTCAACTAAAAGAAAAATTAGCGAAGAGATGTCGGCGATCTCGCGGCCTTTTGCCGACGAGTATTCGAAAATTTCGGTGCTTACTTAGAAGAGTGCAAACGTCGAAATGGTGGTCATTTAGACGTTGTAAAAAAAACTTAAACTAATTAGCTTTCTTGTAACTAAACAATTTTTATAATATATATATATATTTCTGTTGTATACGATTTTTTCAAATGTTAACTAATTCGTGACCCACCCTACATAAGTATGCTTTTCAACTCAACTGGCAACTTTGAAGAGGTCATTTGTTAGTTTTCCTTCTTAGCACCACCCGTAAGGATGAAAATATCTTGAACTTAGAATAAAACCAAGAGAAAGTATAGGTTTGCTTACAAATAAAAAAAAATCTAAAGCAGGACATAAAGCTAGAATTCTACAAGCGTAAAAAAGGCCAGCTGAACTAAGACCGTGATCCGAATCACGCTCACAGCGCTCTTAGCGTACCAACGTGCAGTCCGATTCATGCTTTTCACACTCACCGTTAGCGTTGTGGATGCTATGACGTCACATGTGACGTCACTACCTAGTGCTTACAGTACTGACGGGTCGGATCGTTAGCATCGTGAACATTGACGTTATTTTGCGCCATTTATTTGAATTGACTTTTCTCGATTGCGGAAAATGCTTGAAATATAAGCATTTTACCATTTCCATCGCTTATACCACATACTCCACTCATGTTTATGTCAAAAAATGTTCTGTTAGGTTATGTTCAACTTTTTGAATTCCTAAGCACACTCACAAGTGGTCCGAATTATTAATACTGCTAACAGACGTTGGCGCGCTCACTAAATCGGACCACACGTTAGCAGTTTAAACGTCGTAAGTGCTGTGAGCATAATTGGCCTAAGACTCCACCCCCCGTTGCATTGCCTCAACTTATAAAACGCTCTCGTACATATTACTAAGGCACACAACTAGAATTCAACTTTATTCCATAGCAACTAGAGTTGTTATTTATTTAACTAATTTTCTATCTAACTGAACTAATCTTGATCGTGGTCAGCTATAAGTAGTATACAGGGTGTCCAAGAACCTGGCGTCCAACTGGATTCCCACGATGCCCCAAGTTCTAACAGTACTCAGAAAAATATTTTAAAAAATCCACCCCATGTACTTACAGAATTATACTGATTTCAAAAAAAAAGGGGAAATGAGCACCCTGTGACATACTTTTGAATGCTGTGACTGCTAATGCTGATAATTTCGATATTTCTTGGAGGTTTTGTAATCTAGGGTATTGCTGTGTCTAAATAGAATGTAAAAATAAAGTACTTTTTGTACCATTTTAAAATAAAATATTATTTTAACTAAAGGTGATATGGAAAACTATTGAATTTCGCAACTTTGACCGACTGTAGTGTAAAAAAAATGTACCAAAATAGTATGGCAAGTGACGTCAAATTTTGACGCGTTTATTCCTCTTTTTAAAAAGGTATAATACTTACACATTAATTTGAAAAAAAAAATTTTGATAATATTTTTACTCAACAACCCAATTTTTACGATGTCTTACAGAATTCTTAGAAAGAAAAATTTACGACGAATTGAATCTAACCTCTAAAGAATTACTATTGTATGCTCATAAAAATAACAACAGGCCTCTCAAAAAACAGGTTAGACCGTAAGGGACGGTATGTGCATGCATCTCACCATAGTGATTCGTTATTACAACAGGAGGGAGCAAGACAGAAACTATCTTTGCGATTTGCTGGTTCTTCTTTATGGTACCCCATTATTCAGGTAAGAGTGAGGGAGAAAAAGGTTAGAGGTGCGAGTGAGATAGATAGTGACGCTATCTGGGATCGTGCTATTTAGGATAACAGTACGGTCAGTACACGTCACTGCCTCCTGCCGTTACTACGCACCTCTCTCTTATTGTTACCATTGATCACGTACTACGATTTAAAGCTTTGTTTATTGGACTCGATTACTCTTTGTGCTCTGGACTTTGAAACGAACTCTTTACGACGACCTTTGCCTGTGTTTGGACAGTTTGTGTTTTGTGTGTGCTACCATGGCGACCTACACTCCGCAAGAATACGCAAATATGCACTACATTTATGGAGAATGTAGAGGTAATGGACGAGCTGCAGCGAGACTTTACAGAGAAAGGTATCCGAGGGCTACGCGATATCCCGACCATCGAGTTTTCATTAATGTGCACAGATCACTATGTGACGGGCGGTTCCCCAATCAAGTAGCTGGTGAAGGACGACCCGTAAATGACTTCATACGCGATGAAGTTTTAGAGGCGGTGTCGGCAAATCCAAGCATCTCTGTGCGAGGAATAGAAGCTGATACGGGGATACCGAAGAGCACAGCACACAGTATTCTCCAAAAAGAAGAATATCATCCGTACCACGTACAGCGAGTGCAAAGTCTTTTACCTCGAGACTATCCGAGCCGAGTCGCGTTTTGTGAAACAATCCTGCAAAAACATCGAGAAGACGAAAACTTTATCGACAAAATTTTGTGGTCAGATGAATCAACATTTAAGAAAGATGGCTACATGAACCTACACAACTTGCACGAGTGGCATGTGGAAAATCCGCACTTGATGCGAGAAGATAGATCCCAGTACCGGTTCAAAGTGAACATGTGGACCGGTATTCTCTGTGGGAATATTATTGGTCCATTTGGGATGCCCGAGAATTTGACTGGCGAATCATATTTAAATTTTCTTCAAAATGATTTGCCAAACTTACTAGAAGAGACCCCACCAGATATGTGGTTCCAACACGACGGCTGTCCAGCACATTTTCGCGTATCCGTTAGAGAGTTTTTGGACGAGCAATACCCGAACAGGTGGATTGGGCGATCAGGAACAATCCCGTGGCCAGCCCGCTCACCTGACTTAAATCCGCTGGATTTTTTTTTCTGGGGAACTATGAAGGAGCTCGTTTATGCGAAGCCCATTAATGACATCGCTGACCTTCGTGAGAAGATAACACAAGCAGTGCAGGTGATACGTCACTCGCGAAACATAAAGCGGTCCTTTTTAAGGAGAGTGAGAGCTTGTATTGCCGCGGGTGGTCAACATTTTGAACATTTATTGTAATAAAATATCTTTAAACTAACATTCTTTGCTTTTATTCTACTGGGAACCCATCTACCTGTGTGTATTTCCTTCTTGCTCACTCTTGGAACCGAAGTAAATAATAGTAGTAACATAACAGTTTCTAAGATAAGAAAGGGTCCGACAGTTACCGTTAGTAGGTAGGCACTTCGTAAAAATTGGGTTGTTGAGTAAAAATATTATCAAAATTTTTTTTTTCAAATTAACGTGTAAGTATTATACCTTTTTAAAAAGAGGAATAAACGCGTCAAAATTTGACGTCACTTGCTATACTATTTTGGTACATTTTTTTTACACTACAGTCGGTCAAAGTTGCGAAATTCAATAGTTTTCCATATCACCTTTAGTTAAAATAATATTTTATTTTAAAATGGTACAAAAAGTACTTTATTTTTACATTCTATTTAGACACAGCAATACCCTAGATTACAAAACCTCCAAGAAATATCGAAATTATCAGCATTAGCAGTCACAGCATTCAAAAGTATGTCACAGGGTGCTCATTTCCCCTTTTTTTTTGAAATCAGTATAATTCTGTAAGTACATGGGGTGGATTTTTTAAAATATTTTTCTGAGTACTGTTAGAACTTGGGGCATCGTGGGAATCCAGTTGGACGCCAGGTTCTTGGACACCCTGTATAAGAAAGAGAAAGAATTTAATTTATATAAGTCATTTATTGAAACACAATATACATTTTAGAGATCATAAGCACATAAGAGCTAAATAAATAAATTATATCTATCATACTATAGTCCATTCGCGTTAAGAAAATAGTGACGCATTGATCAAGCATTGCACTATTAACGGCAACTACCGCACTGCCAATATTGCTGAATCGCGGGGGACTTTACAAACATATGAAATAGACACAAACACATGAAATGGACACAAAAACACCCAGATTTAGAACAGTTAGTGTATTACACAAAGTGTTGTCCCATATCGCGATTGATTTCACAATACTGAGTGCAATAGAAAGCGGCGAGATGACTTCTTTAAACTCTTGGTCTAAGACCTGGTGAAGGTTGACTTGCACCCATCTGATAACTACATCACCGACGTCTCTCACTCTCCGAGGCTGTGAGCTTTCGTACGAAACGTCAGGGATGGGTCTTGATCTATGCGTCATTATTTTTTTAACACAAATGTACCATAGACATAAATATTATATAGGAACACTATTTTTCTAACTGATGTTCGTCTGGACAGACCAACTATTGCCAGAATTATTTTGTGTCAGGTAGTAATGTTATGTTTTCGATCTGCAACAACTTTGTGGAAGACATTTCGTAAAGTGGGACGAAAATGATGTAACAAGACGGCTTCCTGTTACATATTGCCGTTCGGCTCGAGTTTAATGTTAATATTTACGTCATCAGCTATGATTTACCTTCCGTGTACCGACTGAGCGATCCATTAAAACTGCTTTGTTTGGAATTTGACAGGAAACTGTATATACCTAGTCTTGCCATAAATATTGTAATAAAGAAAAAAGAAAATTGTTAACTGCAAATAACATTTATTACTTTTACAGTGTGTCAGTTTAATACATAAATATAAAACAATTAAAAATATAAAAAGCTTATTCGAAGTGGTCTCCATTGGCTGCAATACAGTCCTTTAAACGATGAGGCCAGTTATCAATAGAAGCACGCACTCTTTCCATGGGAAAATTCTTCACTGCCAATCGTATAGATTGTTTTAGGGACTCCAAATTATCATGGCGTTTAGAGCAAGCTGTACTCTCTAAAACTGACCACAAATCATAATCCAGCGGATTAAGATCGGGACTAGACGACGGCCAGTCTTCAGCTCTGATGAAGTCCGAAACGTTCGATTCCAACCAAGACTGCGTGGACCGAGCTTTATGACCCGGCGCCGAGTCTTGCTGGAAGGACCATACTTGGTTATTGAACATGGTGATGTTAAGGGGCTTAACTACCTTCTCAAGAATGGTATCTTGATACACTTGTGCCGATGTTTTGATACCTTTTTCACAAAAATATGGCTCAGTCACTCCTTCATAGCTAACACCCCACCAAACCATCACTGAAGTCGGATAATGTCCACGTTGCACTCTGTCGACTAATTGGGAAGCTTCCTTAGAGCTTTGAGCATAAATACGGTCATTTTGTTTGTTAAAATGTTGCTCAATTGTAAAAATTTTCTCATCCGTAAACAAAATTTTTCTGTGACCTCCCTTTGCGTACCGCTTCAGTAGTTGTTTCGATTTTACCACCCTATTCTTCTTTAAATTATCAGTTAAGAAATGGCCAGTGCGTCTCTTATAGGCTGCAAGTCCTAAGTCATCTTTTAAAATACGCGACATGGTTCTAGGTGCTATCTTCATTTCCCGAGATAAAATCTTTTGCTTTCGGACAGGATTTCTTCGAATTCTTTCCCTTACTGCTTTGACCACCTTTTTCGTACGAACACTACGTGGACGGCCAGATCTTTTTCTGTCACAAACAGAGGAGGTCTCATTGTACCTATTAATAGCCCGGTACACAAACATTTTACTAATACCAAGTGTATGGAGAGTTTTAAAAATTGCATTTGGCTCCATACCTACTTTGTGTAATGCTATCACAGCGATTCGGTTCTCTTTATCACCCCACACCATTTTAATATCGCAAAATATTTTACAATGTATTGGCGCCAAAATGAGAAAACACAATGAACAATCGTATAAAAATGACAGATTCGAAATTCAAATGTAATATTTTTTTATAATTAAGTGTAACAGTATTTATGGCCAGACTAAGTACTTACAATAATGGTTCTCTTTTCGACACACTTCAATTCTTGCTCTTTTGAGATCACTCTGAGTTTTTTTTTTGAAGACGGTTCAGACCTAAGGTATTGATTAAAATTGTTTCCTTGACCAACATGTTGAGATCGAGGTCATTTGGGGGTCGGGAAGGAAGACCTTTGAAAAAAGGCCACCCGGTATCATAACGCAAGTGACTGCGTTTTCTCTCTCTTTTTGAGAATAGAAAGGGTCTAACATCAGACCTGGTCAAGGATGCATGACTTTCAGAGTTGAGAAAAAGAAACTCCGGTAAAAACCAAATTCAGAGTCCTTCTCATTAATCTATAGTGGTGGGGAGTACCAAGCCCTTCGAGTTACCGATTACCAAAAGTGGTGGTAATTACTTAGCATCAGATAATACATCAACCGCTCCCCCCCCCCCCTTAGGACACAAGGCTATTTTTATCAAACCCCTGAATGATCTGGTCCAGCCCGACGAACAGCTCAATTACAACAACTATTATTACATTAAAGTCTGGTTTTTTAAGGTCTAGGCAACTGAAAGTAAGTTTTATGGATCCATCAGTTGTCCAGTTACTAATGGACATAAGTAGCTTCGTATTTTTATACATATTAATAAAGAGAAAATAACCACTGGTTGGTACTCACTCGTATATGATCCTTCAACATTGTGATAAATTATTTTAATTCTTAACAAAAGAATCCTATACCTACCCGTCTGGTCAGCGTGGTATCACATCACTACCACAGTCTTTAATAGTCCACTGCTGGACATAGGTCTCTCTTTAGAAAGTAGGTTTTAGCTTAGTATATCACGCTGGCCAGACGAGTTGGTATAGTTTTTATCAAGGTTTCCTGGTGTGAAGAGTGATATAGTAGCCAGCCAGCATGTAGAGCCAACCTCTTTTCTATAGAAAGGTTTTACCAGCAGTGGACTATTAGGATTTTTTTTTATAGCAGCCTTCCAAAGTGACTCCACTCTGCCTGGTGGAAAGTAAAAATAGAATCCAAGAGTAGTGGCCACCGTACTCGTTGCGGATGAAGACAATGCAATATGGCGACCCACGCTATAGCGGCCTAGTGAATATATATTTGATATTATAAATTGGTTTAGAAACTTATATAATGTAAACTACGAGTGAATACCTTTATTCAAAGCATTATACTTTCGGATACTTTAATAATAAATATAAAACAAAATGAGGGTAGTTTTATTTTTAACTTCGATTTATACCGCCTTCAAGTTGAAGTTTATAACTCTAGTTCACAACTTAAAGTTGAAATCTACAAATAAGTTAAACATACTAACTATTTATTGCAAAATCACATCACTAGATCATAAAATTGACACTAACAGAAACTCCTGTCATTAGAAGCCGGCAGCTGTCAGTCCTTGACATCGACAGATTGTCAAAATATTTTTATATTATAAATTAATAGTGATTATTTTAAACTTAATTCCGGTTTCTTACCTGGATTTTGACATATAAGCATGTTGGCCTGAAGTGACAATATAAATTCACCATCTAGTTTCAAACTAAGCAGAGCTTGTACTATGATAACTAGACTGACTGATAAAATACCGCAAGCACAGCAGTCGCTTTCGCTACCGTTATACCATCGAGGCAATCAGTTTGAGTGTCCCCTCAATTTTTCCAAATTTTGACAGTGCTCGTGTGTCACTAAAGTTGCAGGCGTCTATATACGAAGACAGAGAAATCCCTTACCATCACCTGATTCATCTGTTCGTCTGCATCATAAAAATAGTTTATAATTGGGCAGGACTGACAGCCTAACAGAGCTCCAGAAACAAAAATCTTAACTAAGAACCAAAAAAAACTCCATCAATTCCTGTCAACATCAACAAAAGTTTGGAACAGGGGTACATTCATTTCTTCCTCTCCATCACTACTCTCTTTCTCTATCTTGATCGCGATATCAGCCTCTCGAACCAGCAAGGGATCACTTTCAGGAACCTTCAGTTTCTTATTAGGTATAACAGGTTCCCAGTTGGGTTTTACATGGAGGTTGTTCTGCGCTATTCTGTTCTGTTTGTTGAGTTTCCGTTGAGCGTTGATCTGTGCCCTGGTCATGTTCAAGTGTTTGATCTGGTAGTGGACTTTCACGTACGGTTGGGTCTTGAACAGGAGTCCACATTCGTTGCAGGGGTACATCTCGTTGGAATGGCTCTTCTTGTGACGTGTTAGGACTTGTTTGTTCTGAATTATAATGTTGGGTTATTTTTACTGTCCAAACCATTTGGTAAAAATAATGAGTTTAAAAAGATTGCTTATGATAGGAAATGAATACAGCACTATTAAAGACAAAGCCACACCGCATTACATGTTACATAGCGTGGCGACGTGTCGTCACGCCAGCTGGCGGTGTGAAAATTTTTTTTTTTAAATATCATGCCGTAATGTTCGACATAAGACATCTGAAATAATGATTTCGTGACCAGAGTAATAAAATAATATAATTTTTGAATTACTTAACAATAATATTCCAAAAATATGTATATATTAATATTGCGTAAGTAAGTATAATAGTTACAAAGCAATATTTAGACTTCTCATTCATGGCTGGCGTTTAATACGCTAGATGACACCTTAGTCAAATTAGTTACTTTTTATCATCTGTCAAAACGACAATTTTGTATGAAAAATGTACTAAATACAAAATTGTGACGTCACTGTTTTAGACTACTCAATTGAACAATATATTTCACTGTATATTTGATTGAAATTCAAGCTATGTTTATGGTATTTTCCGAGATGTTTCGCGATATTAGTTTTAATGAAGTGGACATTGGTTTACGATACAGTCATCTACCCCATTGTCTCCAGTCTCAAAATGTGATTCCACAAATTTTCGTTGCTTTAATGTTCCAGACATTTGTAAATTAGTGTTGAGCGACTTTTGTACGTGAGTGTAGGTATAACGTAGTGGCATACCGAGAAGGCCTTCCCGCAGAGCTCGCACTCGTGGTTGCGCGGCGGCGGCTCGGGCGCGTGGAAGCGCGCGGTGTGGTCGCGCAGCAGCGACGGCGTGCGGAACACGCGCCCGCAGCCGCACGCGTGCCCCGCGCGCGCGCCCGCCGCGTGCGACCACGAGATGTGCGAGCGCACCTCGCCCTTCGTCAGGTAGTAGCGCCCGCAGTGATCGCACTGGTACCTGAGCACGTTACGTGCGATACTGATGGATTAAATCACAGAAATAACCATATGTTTTTTTTTTTTTGCTATTTAATCACGTGATTTTGTTTTCAGACGACGCTCAAAGGTTTTATTTTGCTCGTTTAACAGTAAATCCATAACATTTTATTATTTTGTATCTTCTATCTGCATAATAAAAAAAATTGTTCGTTAGTATCATTAAAACTCGAGAAACGCTAGACTGATTTTATATTTAGTCTTAAAATATTAATGTGAGTTCAGAGAAACTTTAAACGGTATAAAAATGTGAAAAAAAAAAACAACTTTATTATCAGGAATACAGATAATCTTTAGTAAATCAGTTGGATTAGCGCGAAAAGCTACTATGTAATAAAAAAAAATGTAATAAGGAAATAGTAATCTTAACTTAAGTACAAATAAACTCAACTAACGATCAGCTAGTAATCAATAAACTCAGTTGTGGAATAAAAACTATTTTGATTAGGAACTCCTTGAAAACTTTTTTCAAACTCTTTTGGCAGTTCTGTTATACATAGCGGGGGATGGTAGTCGAGTGATGGTGTAGTGGTGTGGTGTGTACTCACTTCTTGGTCCGGTCGCTGTGCATGCGGCGCACGTGGCGCTTGAGCATGGCGCGCGTGGCGCACACGCGCAGGCACAGCGCGCACGTCACCTCCGGCGCGCTGACACCAACACATTCTTAGTTACAGCTATTCGTACAGCCGATGTGATACGGTAGATAAGTAAACTGTTATTATGTGCCAGAGGCGTATTAAGTGATAATATTGCCGCAAAAACAACGACGCAATTAAATCAGCTGATAGCTTACTGAAGTTTCTTGCTTGAGCCTAAGCCAGAGCCTGCCAAAGTGACTCTACTCTGCCTGATGAAAAGCATGAATAGAATCCGAAGAGCTGTGGTCACCATACTAATTGCAAATGCTGACATCGCAGTATGGTAACCCATTCTATGGTGGCCTTGTGAGATGCTTTTTCACACCCCGCTTGGAGACGTAAAAGGCATGACAGTCATCGTGACAGTTTAAGGCTTACACAGTTACCACGATAACTTTCACCCCTGCATCAATGGGTTATAACAATATATTTGGGGTGTTTCTACTTTAGTACTAAGTAAGAATTGTGTTGAATATGACAAGGCGTAATACATCATATCATACTGACCCCTCGTACTTCTCGTTGTGCACGTTGAGGTAGTGCTGCGAGAGCGCGTGGCGGTTCTTGAGCACGAGGTGGCACAGGTCGCACGGCACGTTCTCGGCCTGGTGCGCCTGCGCGTGCCGCTTGAGGCACGACTTGTTCTTGAACGTGCGCGAGCACACCTCGCACGACACCGGCACCTTCACCGTGCCTAGGCGGACCTCCTCGTTGTGGGTTCTAGGGGAACATCCTCGGTATAGTGACCCTTCACACCTCACACACATCCACACAAATACTTAAAATATATTAATGAGATAGGTAATAAAAAATTACAGCAAATGTTGGTTGTAGTTCATAAAATAACTTAAAATAAGCATAACATAAAATAAAAAACCAACGATTTTTAAGACCGTTAAGAAATAGTCGTCATGTTATGACGTCATACAGTTTAGTAAACAAAGATAGATCAGTGTCACTTGTGTTTGTTTACACAGCCAACAGACGTCATGACCATAACAATATGGCGTCCTCTGCGTCCAGCATTATCTTGAAAATAGTGTAAAATTTGAAAATATTAAATTTGATAGCACTAACTACATCATGGCCCGTACCGATACTAAAAAAATGTTTTCTTTTAATGGTTAATTAGTACTGTAGAATCTAGTAAATACATTTTTTAAAAACGGATGTAATACTTGCCTAATATGTGATCTATACCACCCCCTCTCGTGGAACACCCTGAAGCAGACGGCACACTCCAACCGATGAGGCTTGGTATGGTACTGTTCCACGTGCCGCTTCAGGTACTGGGGACGCCTAGAAGTAAAAATTACACATGTGATTACTAGCTTCTGAAAATTAAAAAAATATTCAAGTGTAACCGTGTCCACGAAAGGTGGTAAGAACTTACCGAAGGTCATCTCTGATTTCGTATACAAGTGGTGACAGTATCTGTGTGGTGACGGATTATCATCACTTCTATTCAATAAGGGGATGTCATAAGATACGACTACAGGAGCAATATCAGGACAATATCACTGAAAAGAGGGGAAAAACTTGAAACAAATCCATTTTTTTATTTTTGGAAACCCTGCCGAGCCGTCACCTCATCGAGGTTTTTGGCGGGGTGATGTATCGGAGACGGATCGGATTTTGCCCTTAAGATAGAAGGGATCCAGTTGTTATTACGACATCCCAACTCTTCTTCCACCTTCGAACCTTCGAATGAACTATCTATTTAGTTTAGTGGTCAACCGTGAGAAGGTAACGTCCGCGTATGCCGTACATCATCTTCTCGCGGCTGGTCACTGTAGTGGGTGGAATCCGTCCTGTCCATCCGAAGTCACACTCGCTTCGCCGGTGATGTATTAGGACCGAGTGGACGTCGTCCTCTCGGCATCCCGAATTGCCAGACCGTCTGGCTTCTTTAACAAGACCAGCTTCCCGCTCTTCCACTACTAAGGGAAACGTTCTGACGCCAAACTAGCTTCCAGCATCTCCCTGAGGTGGTCTGAAATATGGTCGAGGGCTCAGTCCAGCACTCGAGAGTATTAAAGGCTGTTGATGGGTCTGATTTGTTTTTCTTCGCAAATGTTTCTACTGAGTTCCTAGTGTTTATTCTGTCCTCAGCCTAGGTGTAAAGAGGTATACTCACTTAAAACCTCTGCCACAGTGTTCACAGTGGAAGGAGGCACCCACGTGGTCGGTCATGACGTGGCAGGCGGCCGTGTCCTTGTCCTTAAAGCGCGTCCAGCACAGCAGGCAACGGTAGCGCCGATAGTGGCGAAGCCGATGCCTGTACAGCATGTCCGCAGTCTTTAAGTGCGAGTGGCACAGCTCGCACTCGTGCTCTCCAGCCTCCTGATCATGATCAGAATATTACCAATTATAGCTTAATCATGATCAAACTTTAATCATGATCGATTTTTTTTTTGTATTTTAATCACTAGCAATTGTAGTGTGCTTTAAACATGATTCATTGTTGTGTATTAAGCATGATCAATTTCTGTATGCTTCAATCATGATCAATTTTTGTGTGTTTTAATCATGATCAATTGTAGCCTACTTTAATGATAATTGATTAGATTATATAGTGGTACATTAAATAAAACAAGAATGAAATGTCGTTATGATAATTTAAGAGATTATATATATATATATATATATATATATATATATATATATATATATATATATATATATATATATATATATATATATATATATATATATATAAAAGTTCTATAGGAACAAAGAACCTACAATATATATATATTGTAGGTTCTTTGTTTCTATAGAACTTTTATTAAAGTCAACAATATAGGTATTGTTGATAAGTTATTAAGTTATTACATATACAGATACAGATACAGTTAAGCTGTCTCGATAGCGTAGTGGTAGCGAAAGCGACTGCTGTGCTTGAGGTGTCGAGTTCGATACCCGGGTTTAACCAAATGTTTGTATGATCTGTAAATATTTGTGCCGGAGTTTGGGTGTTTTCCATGTATGTACTTACAAAAAAAAAGTATATAAGTATTGTATCAGTCAGTCTAGTTATCATAGTACAAGCTCTGCTTAGCTTGAAACTAGATGGCGTTGTGTGTTAAATGTACGAAATATTTATTTATTTAGTTTTCATATCGTGAAATTATTCTAAGATCTGGCCACACAGGGCTAGAAATCGAATTCAGAAGAGTCCTCAAAAATATCCAACTTATGATAGCCTGATTAGCCCTGTTATCAAAATCATGACGAAAATAATTAAAAAAAGCATTTATCTATTCAAAAATCATAATAAAAGATATTTAAAAAAACTATGTCTCTTTTCCCCTAACGCCCCAGTGTAACAACACTTAACCATGCATATTTTTGTTTTCCATCTCAGTAGTGAAATCACCTTTGAATGCACCTTCATGTGCATAAGATAGGCCTGTTCCAGCACGAACCCTATGGCGCAGTCCTCGCACACGTGTCTCATGTGCTGCCTCAGTTTCATGTTCTCCGTATGCTCTAGTTGCCTCTCCTCTTCAGTTATAGTCACTATCTGAATGTTTTTTGTGACCTCGTAAGAGTACATTATGTATTTCTCTGTAATAAAAATATTCGTTAAAAGTATTAGATACTAGGATTGTGAAATACTCGTATTAGATATGATACTAGATATTTTTGTGGATTCCGTGCCTCCGCAAACAAAGTATAGGATGTCTCCAGGGGGAGTGACGACTTGCGGAAGATGTCTGTCAGAAGTTTGAAGCGAGAAGCCACAGAACAATCTAAGTGGCGTCCAATTGAAGACGCTTATCCACCAGCGTACTGCAATAGGCTCGTGACAATGAGATACTAGGATTATATTATACTTGTATTAGATAATAATTTTGAACAACTCTGAATTGCCGTTAACACTCAGGTCGAGTTAGCCCATTTACCAGGCCATAAAAGATCACGCATCGATGAAAATTGTTGCAGAAACAGGAATATAATATCCTCTGAAGAACCTCATTGGAAGTCGTGCGGGTCAGCTGATAAGCTTTAAAGCCGAAATCAAAGTCCTACCTTTAGGTTTATCATCGTCCGTTTTGTCTGCTTGTCCAGTATTTTCCCCGTCATCCTCAGCACAAGTCTGCAACAATGTAAGTACTCTAATGATTATGGAAATTTCTACTAAAAGTATTACAAGTTCCCGAAAGATTTAGATCATCACCAAGAACTGCCAGACACCTGCCTGCCACTAACTGCCATACGAAGAGGCCTGCTCTTTGTCTAGCCGTTAGTGACGCTGACTGTTAAGTTAGAGGTCGCAGATTCGGTTCACACCCAGGACTAACTGTTGGTGGTGTATTTTGGTCACATCAAAAATGTGATTTTAAATTATTTCAAAAACAGTGTTTTTGAAAGAGGTTTCCTTTGCAGGGTGAGGGCTTTATGGTATAAGGTCCTCACAAACACATTCGCCTCATGGTAAATAACAACCAACGCCTATGAAGTCCTGCAACTCAAGAAGAAGAAAGGAGTTTAAGTCTCGACACTCAAATGAAATGAAATGGAACGAGAGTTACTTAACATCGGTTTTCTGTAAAGCCTTGTTATAACTCTGGTCGTTCCATCTCCAATATGCTAGTTAAAGAAACCTGGCCACTGGTGAAGAAATTGTACTACAAATGTAAAATTTGTAAACTTGACGATTTGAACTCATACAATTTTTGTTTGCCATTGGTTTCGATATTTCGTAACTAATTGATGAAATTACGAAGCTAGCAAGTGATAATAATTTCTGACATTTCACAATAACGGCGAGTATTGGAGTTCGATAACCGGTCATGCGCCTCTAATTTTAAAAGTTTTTGTGCAAATAGTATGATAAATTGTTGAAATGGTAGAACATCGTATGCATAAGGATATTTGTATCCAAAAAAGTTAATTAACCTGCCGAGGTAAGCCGTCACGGGGTTTATTGAGTAGACCGGTTCTGCGGGAATTCCACACACGCCCTTCGTCTCTCTACGGAGGGTATTTCCCTATTCTAATGGGTTCTCAACTATAAGATAAGCAACGGTTCGTGATCCGAGACTCTTCAAGTTTTCCCTATTTGAGAACTACGAAACTTGTTTTGACAGTATGACATTGATTACGTTAAATTGGTAGGTTGCTATCAGCTACAGGCGATTAGCAAATTAGAGATAGGTTGATCACCTGATGCCACATTAGCCATAAAGTAATCCAAAAATCCTGGCCTTCGAGTGATTCTGACTACCATGTTCAGTGACTACCAATTTCGCAACGAGCACGGCGACCACCACTCTTGGGTTTTATTTATTCTTTCCATCAGGCAGAGTAATCACTTTGGTAGGCACAGAATAAAAAAATGTAGAAAAAAAACGCTTCAAATATCGTAAACATACCTGGCTTTTTTCGTTGTGTGTGGTCGAATCGTTATCTTCAGATAACTCTTTGTGAGCCTTGTCCAATGATTGGATCCTCTTCTTGAGAGGCAATTTTGAGACTGAATCTTTTTCATCTGTCAACAATTAATAAACACTATAATAAGGATATGCTGATGGTTCTGGTTGTGCAGTACTGGTAATTTATCCCACTAACTATTAACTACGAATTACGAATGTAACAATACAATGGCCAGAGTGATGTCGGTCTCACAGGAAACCGAAATCAAGTCTTTCGTTGCATTTCATCGAGTGAGTAAGATTACCGAAATCCAAGCCTCCGTCTCGACGATTCTGGGCGAGGCGGAGGACAACACTTACTATTAGGTCTCCCGTCTGCTATTTGCCCCTTATGCCATAAAAAATACTAGACACGTGACTCTGTGTAATAAAACTGATGCTGCACTATGCTGTAGTGGATTAAGACTCGTATTGTAAGAGATGTCTCAAGAATCCGTTGAACTCTGATTACCTGAAATGAGTTTAAAGTTCAAATCAAAACTTAAGAGTCATTCTTATCTTATTCTAGAATGCGTTTTAAGTTTTGCTCAGTTGAAGCTAGATCAAGAATTGATTTCTACTCACAGTCTGTTCTTACTTAAGTTTTCACATTATCGACTTCAGTATTCCGTATCACGCAGCAAATTTTATTAAAAAATATATATTTTACAAACATTATTTCTACAAATTTTTATATAAGTCACTATTTACTTAATTAAAATCAGTAGATAGAACTTTAACCAATAATCAGAGTGTATAGCTATACGTAGAGTATGCGACGACGGCTAATCCGCGAAATGCGCTGGGCATTCGTTCTGATGTAAGCCCTCTTGTAGTGTCTTTGCTATACAATACTTTTAGGCGACCAATTAGTCGATAAGAGCGTGGGTATTTGCCCATGTATGGTAGGTCAATTGTTTATGTGCATGGGCTCACTACATCAAAGTATACACATTAATGAGAACCAGCTCGAACAAAATCAAATATAATAATTATTAAAATAAAAATCACTAAATATTAGCTATAACGGAACGTTCTAATTTTTATCAGCATTTGTTTCTGTTTTTATATTATTTCGTTCTTAAATAAGCTATCACTTACTTGAGTATGGATCGGTGAATCTGGTTTTAGTGACACTCAATAATAGAATCTGTACTTAAAACTAGTTTAAGATTAGATTCACAACTGAGACACGTTTTAAAATACTCGTCTAAATCTTCTTAATACGTCTAATACATTACCCTCCTAACTAAGAGTTCACTGCTGGACGTAAACCACTCCTTAGAAAGGACGTTTTGGTCTAACGGACCAATGGTGTTTTGACATAGAAAACCAATGAAGTATTGGCCTGCTAGGTTTATTCTAGATAGTGTTTTGTTCATAGTAATATAGGGTAGGCCAAGAATTTGTTAACTTTTGAATCTAACATCCCGCATAAACATGTTACGGGACTACAATCGTAACATGATTTCAACAAGATGGAGCCACTTGTCATACATTCAATGAGTCCCTGCCGGTGCTCAAAGACATGTTTCCGGAAAAGCTGATTTCCAGACGAGGTGACATTCTATAGCCACCCAGGACTCCAGCTCTATCTCCAGCAGACTTCGTTTCATGAGGTTATTTGAAGAATCGTGTCTACATCAGTAAATCAAGGACACTACATTAACTATTGAAAATTTCGGTGTTCGCTTAGAAGAGTGCAAACATCGAAACGGTGGTCATTTAGACGATGTGATTACTAAAAAATAAATTCTAACTAATTAGCTTTCTTGTAAATAAACAATTTATATAATACATTAAATGGTTTTTTAAGCGATTTTTTCAAACGTTAATTAATTCGTGGCCCACCCTATACAACCAATGTAAGTCTCTTACCTTTGCTTTCAGGCAATTCTTGTTTTACTTCGATCTCTATACAGCCCGGTGGTAGTCCTTCTTTCACTGAATCCTGCGAACTGTCTTCTATATCCGGTTTGATCCATACTTCTTCTTCTCTGACTGTTGAAATACTAATAGATGAACATCAATTCGTTGAAATAGAGGCTGTTGGTATATATATATTTTTAGGCAGTAGAGCCACGCTGATTTCAGCACGAGCGGGCCGGCTCGCCCGATGCAGTACTACCCTCCCACAGGAAACCAACCTAAAGCGCCAGAAGCCGTGTTGTCGTGTTTCGTTAGTCAGTGTGAGACCGGAGGCCCATTGATGCAGGGTTGACAGTTATCGTGGTAACTGTGTCAGCTGTCACGATCACTGTCATGCCTTTTACGTTCCCAATTGTGGTGTGAAAAATCATCTCGCAAGGCCGCCATAGTGTGGGTCGCCATACTGCATTGTCTGCATTTGCAATGAGTATGGTGACCACAACTCTTGGATTCTATTCATGGTTTCCATCAGGCAGAGTAGAGTCACATTGGCAGGCTCTTAATATAAAAATAAATAAATAATACTAATTGTATTATTATCCGCAAAACTCCGAGACAGTTTATTAGTTGGTTATAAAATATTGATAATGCTGTGTTAACCTTTGTTCATATGTTTTCGAATTATATTTTGTTCTGATTATAATCTTTATTCATCAATATTAGTTTTACCAGTGGTTGTTTTTGATTGTGGCTTTTACGTGTATCGTTTATCGACGTAAAACATAGCCTATGCTACTCGTTGATAATGTAAGTTGCCATTGATAGCCGTAAAATGCATAAAATGTTAAGTTGGGTTTGTGTATGAATCAAAATCATCATCATCATCGACAGTATCCAACAGTTCACTGCTGGAAATAGGCCTCTCCTTAGCAAGGAGATTTCAGCCTACTATACCACGCAAGCCAAGCTGGTTGGTATACTGTTTATACCAAGTTTTCCTTCTCTTTACAGGGACAGTGTCCTGCGTGGCTTGATCCCGTTTTTTGTTTTTCTATATTAAGTGCCTGCCTACTCTGCCTGATGGAAAGCATGAATAGAATCCAAGAGTTGTGGTCACCACACTCATTGCAAATGCAGACAATGCAGTATTGTGACCCACACTATGGCGGCCTAGTGAGCTGCTTTTTGAAACCCTGCTTGGGGACGTAAAAGACACGACAGTCATCGTGACAGTGTAAGGCTTACACAGTTACCCCGATAACCGTCACCCCTGCATCAATGGGTCTCCGGTCTCACACTCACCAACGAAACACGACAACACGGATGCTGGCGCTTTAGGTTGGTCTTCTGTGAGAGGGTAGTACCGCCCCGGTCGAGCCGACCCGCTTGTGCTAAAATCAGCGTGGCTCTACTACCTGAGTGGTGGCATTCCGTGTTCTTAATCCGTTACCACAAGGACCTTCTTCAAAGATTGACATCTGTTTTGCCGCATCACTTTTATTTCTCATTTCTCATAAATGCAACTACCTTGCCACATTGATGCGTAACAGGGTACACTCAGCTGCTTATATATTTAAGTGCGCAAATTAATTGAATGAAGAAACTTCTGCGGGTTCACGATCAATCACCACTTATTTTTTTATTTTTCTACTACATATTAAAGTAGTGAAAAGCGTGTAATGACGGATCAGTGTCAATACAAAGTGTCACCAACTATTCATCCCGTGGATGTCGTAAGACCCGTGTGTGAGACTATTAAGGGTGAACATGATATCACCAAGGTTTGGATGAAAACATAAAAAAAATATGTTTGAGTTGATGTGGTAAACGTTGTCAGCCGGACTAGTATGAACTGAGTGACAGCTTTCAGCTCCTTCCTTACATTGCAAAGTAATTAAGACTGTACTATGTTTTTAAATACAGTTATAAAAACGCAGTGATTGTAAGATTCACCAATAATAAACCCAAAGAAAGGAAAGAAGATACTAAAAATTTAACATTGACATGCATATGTGTGTGTATTTGTGTATATACGAGAACGTGCGTGTGGGTGCTTGTGCGTTTACTTGCGTGCGTGCGTACGTGCGTGCGTGCGTATGTGTGTGTGTGGTCACGTATATGTGTGTGTGCGTGTGTACATTTGCTAGTGTCTATTGCAGACGGTATTATACCATTATGTGATTATGTTTTCAGTTGAAGATTGGTCTCGAAGCCACGGTTTTAATTTATTTTTATAGATATTAAGCTTGGTTATCTGTCTGTTCTTACATGCGGTAGAATATAGCCCACCCCAGTGTCGTACTAGTTTCCTAGATGAAAGTTAATTTGTCGTAGCCCTCACAAATCAATAGCAAATTTCACGACGAATCGGTTGAGTAGTTACAGCGTGAAAGCGTAACAAACAAACCAACTCACTTTCACATTTATATTATGACTAGCTAATGTCTCTGTACAATTAATACTTTGTCTATTATTTATCTCTAAATTTTTTGTTTTTTTTCACGACATAGGGGCAAACGGTAGGGGCATACGACTCGGTTGAATAATTTTATGAGTTTTGCCTATAAGTTGTAATTTTGCTTTAGGTATGTGTAGTAAGTGTGATTTACATAGGAACGCAGATGGCACACGCAATCACCAGTTATTAGTCACCAGTTCACTAGATTGATATCGAATGTAACTCAAAAAACTTCTCTAAATGGCCTCTAAGCAAGGTCTTTTGTAGATGTTATACATACAGTTTAGATTCCAGACTTGAGAGGCGTACTCAAGCTGATAGCGCACGAAGAAACAGTACAAAACATATAGTTTTAATGTCGTTGTTGTGTTGTGTTGTCTGCAGACAAAACTAAGCGAGTGGGATGCTTTTTTTACTATAGTTTCAACATTAAACAAAAGTTTGGAGTCAAAGTAGCCATAGTACAAGCTCTGCTTCGTTTGAAGCTAGACGGTGTTGTGTGATTTGACACACTGAAATATTATTGTTATATAAATAAAAATTGAATGCCAACTTTCAGTATTAATTAATTGATTGATCATTTTTATGAGAAGATACTTCTGAAATAGTCATTTAAAAGAAAATTAATAGCTTTATCAAAAATGAATACAGTTAGCAAAAGAAAATTAAAATGTATTTTACCTTTACTAGTCAAAAATTTAAACAGTTTTATTCTTCTTTTTTTATCATATATCGTGTCTTTTAGAAAAAACTCACATTAATAATTCATCGTTTTCGCCAGGCCCGGGAACGTGTCCGATATCACAGACGGCTCGGGCGCCGGAGGTCGCAAAACGATCTGCGTCCTCCATAAGCGCAAGTCTGGGTGTAATAGGTGAGGCCATCCGTCACCCGAGCAGAAGCAGGACAGGATGGCAGCAGGATGTGCTACGGAGCACACACTCTTTTGGAGCAGAATACGGGTCATCTGCAAACCGTAGGTAGGTGGCCCAAGGTACGTCAGGGTTTCAGGGATTTCTTTTCTAGGGTACACCTGATTCCCCGGCTACTGGTACCTGAGACGGTGTGCGGTTTTTGGTCGGTTCGAGTCCGACATAACCACTAGTAGGTGGTATCCGGGGGGATTTCCGCACAGAAAAAAAAAGGGTGCATAAACCATTTTTAACACACTTTTATCAGCTTATAATACTGGACACATCTCGCATAGAGTTGTGTGATCCTAAACAAGGCAAAGCTAAAATGTATGTACATATTATAAATGAATTACACTCAAATACAGAACAAAGCTTTGTGTTTCTCACACAAAGATTTGTCCTGGGTGGGAATTGAACCCACGACCTTTGGCTTAGCAGTCAGGGTCACAAGCCACCAGGCCACAAAAATTTGATATTCATCTGTATATTTTAATGTGTGTCTGTAACTGATTTTTGTAAGCATACTTTTTAAGTTTTTTATAAACTCTATTTATTAATAATATATATGAAAAGTTACAAATGATAATAATATCTTCTAACAATAAATGGTATCCAAAATTTACAGACTTCAATTAAATAATATTAATATGATTTTTTTTTCATTGAGAGGAATACATGGTTATCGTTTGCTACCTTCAAGAGAGACCATAGTCCAGTCCATAGCTTTACTTTTTCATTGGTGAATAATATTAAGTGATACTGAAGAATTTGTTTTTTAATTTTTTGTTTTTTTTTTTAAAACAGTCTACTGCCACATTAGGAATATATCTTGTGTCTCGGAGGACTTTAGAAACGTCCAAGAAACGGACACAACAAACATACAGATTCAGAATAACAATTTGTAGATAACACAAAGTGTTGTCCTATGTGGGGTTTAAACATGCAACATTCAAGACAGTAGAGAGTGGTGAGGTGACCGCTTAAACCACTAGGTCATCCGTGCAGTCCAATTAAATAAATAAATAAATATTTCTGACGTTTGACACATAACACCATCTATTTTCAAACTAAGCAGAGCTTATGCTATGATAACTAGACTGACTGATAAAATACTTATATACTTTTTTTTTGTAAAAACATACATATTATACATAGAAAACACCCAAACTTCGAAATAAATATTTGCAGATCATACAAACATTTGGCCCGACCCGGGAATCAAACCAGAGACCTCAAGCACAGCAGCACCATTTTTCTATCTAGTTTGTGTCCACTGCTGGACACAAACCTCTACTTAGGTGTATCACGTCACAGGAGGTTTTGACCTACTGTACCTCGCTGGAAAGACAGGTTGGTATTAAGTTTTTCTTCTCCTTGCAGCAACATTGTCTTGCCTATTTTGTTCCCTTAGTTGACTCTTACAACACCCATAGGAAGAATAGGTGAATTGACTTTCTGTTTTCTTATCCATCACCACAGAGATCGAAATGCGCATTTGACATTTTTATTTAAAGTAAAATTCATGAAATTTACTTTGCAAACAATTAAAAAATACAGTAGACCTAGGTAACATTAGGTAACTCTATATGTTATGATTTCATGGTTAAACATTTAAACTGATTTAAATTAAATTTAGTATACTGATACGTTGATTTTTGACGTTTCCATACACAAGTACATGCAACATAGCAGAGTTACAGGCAAGAGCTGGTAGTAAATAAGCTTTTAATAAGAGGAAATTGTATGCTTACGTTTAAATTCTCCTAGTAAACCATTAAACTCTTGTATCTCGTTCGCTTTATCATCAGTTTCTGGATCAACTCTTTCAGTTTTCACAGATATTTGAACGTTCGTCTCTGTTTCCATAGTCAACCTAATTTATTGCTATAATATTATACTACGTCAAATTTGTGGCCACTGACACAACAAAAAACGTTATTTTCTGTTCATTTCTGTTCACAAGATACACTCAAAACAATATTATAATCAGAACAAAGTATTTATTTATATTTATAACACGTATTTCTTAACAAAATGATAAATACAGTTGCTTTCCCCGGTTTTTTCGTATGCGTATATTTACAGTTACTTTTTGTATAACGTGTATGAAAATACTAAAAAAAAGGTGAATAAAAAATAATTAATGCAAGAAGCAACTATATCTTTAGTTATTTCTGCTTAGTTAATTGAATAAAATACTATTTTTACGGCAATCGATAATCACGTCACCTCCACAGAAAACCTTTGTCAATTGTTATTTTGTGGTAGTGTTGTACGATTTCGTTCAAAATCTAGAAAACTCCAAATAAAGAAACCTAGTACAGGCAGTGCAAAATAACTCATTTGTCATTGTATGTATATACTAATGTATGTAAAATGTATTGAGAGTTAATGATCTGTTTATATTTTTGGGTAAGGAAAAAAAGTGTTTTCAAGTTTACTTGCTAAGAACTTTTCAGAAATTTAAGTTCAGAAATTAGAGCTTTTGCTCCTGTTAAAGTTAGTAAAGTTATTACAAGCTAACATTGATATTTATTGAATTAACAAATTGTTTTTCAATTGAAGTATGAGGGGGCGGCAAACGAAAGACTTTAGACTACTGTTTCCCCATCTAAGATTTGCTGAAAACCTTACCTATGTAAGTATTCGACGTCGTTCCCTCAGTGTACATTCTTCCTTGTCTCGTCTAGCAGCGATTATATTATTAAGAAAGTTTGGCATCACGCACCAAAACTGAAGTTGAGAAGAGGCCAAAAAAATTGTCATAATGTTGAATCAACCTGTCGTTCTCCACTGGTGAACGAAGGAACTATCCCGACGCTAAGTAGTCCGTATTCAACAATAAAAAAATATGATATTTATAACAGTTACACATAATACCCAGGCCAACGCAAAACATTTGTGTACATGAAAAAAAGCTAAGCTAAGCTAAGCTTATTAAAAATTAAAAGTACATCAATCATCCATATCAACAGCATCTGTTAGCCCACAGCTGGACATAGGTCTTCCTTTATAAAGTATGATTTGGCTTACTTTACGACGATGGCTGGCGAGTTTGTATAGGGTTTCTTTTAAATCTACCTTCACTTTGCTTTTATCTTGTAGAGTTCTTTATTACACAAAGCGATAGTTATTGCAACAAATTCTTGATTTTAACAAAATTTTATCTTCGTAGTAGACTAACAGTACCAGCGTGCTAGCTTTCCTCAATATCCAAAGATATTTTTTTAAGTTTGGACCAGGAGAGTAGGAATGTTTTCTGCATTTTTTTTAATATTTCAGTCATCTGACACACAACACTATCTAGTCCCAAACTAAGCAGAGCTTGTACTATGGGCACTGGACAACTGATATAAATGCATTTATACCTTTGAAAATACATACATATTACATATTTAGAAAACACACAAAATTCGAAACAAATATTCGCAGAATATACAAATATTTGATCAGATCCAGGATTCGAACCCGAGGTCTCAAGGACAGCAGTCGCATACGCTCCTGCTGCACCACCGAGGCAGTCGAATTTTCGTCGTCGTCGAAGTCGAAAATTCTACACATAAACCTGAACTACACCAAATATGCTCATAGGCGTCGCCACAATTATCTTTAGGGGGGTGTATATATATCCACATATACCATTTACCAATATAAAATTATATTATGTAATATGAAATCGACTTTTTTATGTAATTAGTTAAAAATAGGTATTTTTCTATGTAATTTCCTTTCTACCAGGGTTTCTTTTCTACCCCGTACCCATTAGTATGCTATATTCATATAATCACTTTTAGCACTGTTGCCCAGGTTGACAACTACGAATTTTCATTCCAATTGTCAACGTTTACTTCAGATTCGTGTAGGAAGAGACAACTAATAACGTTTTTCTTAATTGTCACCTGTCACATCAGTTGGGCATGTGACGGAGAAACGTAGTCCGGGTGTAGAGAATACTTTTTCTGACATTTATGTGTTTGAGAATAGATCATCACTGCATATTGAAAAATTGTTTATTATCTATTTTAATATTAAGTAGCTTAATAGGTATTATAGGCGTCGTCAAGACCTGGAAGGAACTCTGCGTCTTTTTTCTAACAAATGTAATCCTGGAAAATTAAAGAGTAATGTGAACATGGCTTCTTTAGTATAGGTGTGAACCATCTTCATTTTATTAGAAAAAAAACACTTAAAATGATTTATTTATGACCTTTGTCTTTATTTATTATAAAATAAACGTCATACATTTAAAACTATGACAAAAAAGAAATGTAAATATTACATGATTCCTATATATATTGCAAAATGCATGAAAATGCACATATAAATGAAATAAATACAAGTCCGAGTGAGTTTCTTATAATCTCAGTTTAAAAAAATCTCTATACATGACTTGTTTGATATCATATATTGTTTGTGCGTCCTGGCTTACAATAAATGTTATATTTAAGTAATTATTTTACATTAATATGTTGTATATTTGTTAAATACAAACGATTTTGACGAACATTAAATACAGTTCATTTCAGCATTTCATATTTAATTTGTATTTTTACATTTCGTATTTAAAAACGATAATTACAATACTTTATAATGATACAATTTCTAACTATAGTGGTAATTGTTGTGTTGTTACATCTGTTTAATAATCCATCGTGGATTTAGTCCGTAGTAGACTTTAGTCCATGTTGCTAATACGAACTAAAACTTTAAAGGTTCGTAATAAACAGTATGGCCTAGTCTGTTGATTTCTCTGTATTGGACATAGAATTTGTCCACTACAAAAAAGTTCATGATAGATTTTAGTCCCAGTAACTAATATGAACAAAAGTCTTAAAGGTTCACTATAAATTATGGCGTTGTCTGTTGTATACAGGTATTTAGTCCAGAACATAGTCCGCGGTATGTTTCAACCTATGTCACTTGGTGAATAAGTCTTTAAGGTTTACAGTAAGTAATACGACCTTTTTCATACCTAGACCTGACTAAGATAAATTTGGTCTAGTAAAATTATTGGTCAAAATTTAGTTCACTATAGACTTTAGTTAGATACAGACTTCAGACAACTACAAATTTCAGTCAATTGAGATTTCAAGAGATATTGGTGTAACATATAATTATTTTACGTAAGGGAATTCAGTAATTCACGTAGTAGGTATGAAATATTTTTCGTGCCTCCTTGGTCTAGCGGTTAGAGTATGCAACTGCCGATCAAGAGGCCTCGGGTTCGATATTCGTCAAGTCAAAAAGTATTATTGAGTTTTTCTGCTTACAGAGATACTTAATACCAGTCTGGAGTTTGGAAGTTGGGGTCTTGACCCCCGTGCCTGTGAGAGCACGAAAAATCGTCAGTCCTGCACCTGATCTTGGATTGTGAGTGTGAGGGAACAGAGAGTGCACCTGTGTTTACGCACATCCTTTTTCATTATGATGTTCTGTGTTGTTGGTTAGTCTCCGTTGAGACTAACCGCCGTGGCCGAAAGCGAGTACATCATAATTTATCGTACCTGTCACTTGATGGTGTTTATTCCCATAAACGTATACATAATTATATTACACGGACCGTCAAAGTTCAAAGTTAGAACAGACTGTCATTAGTCTCAAAGTCAATAAGTCCCCATGGACTAAATTTTTTAAGAACTGTAATCGACAATCAAGTATGAAGGAATCAATTTAGAATCAAAATGACGTAAATAGATATTAAAAATGGGACTGTAAGGACCCTAAAACATTAACAAATCACACACTCAGTCCCTTCGGTGGGCACAGTCCACATGCACTCAAATTTATCCGCTCATAAGCAGCATAACAACTAAATATAAACCTTATGTTATATCCCCAAAGTATAATATTTAATTGAAAGTCGAGATTTAATTTTATCTATCATAGTTTTCAAGCAAATTTATACTATGATTAATAAATTATAAAGGTAGTTTTACACTGGGTCAACAATTGTATAGTAAAAATGTATAGGTAGATATATAAATCAATATGTTATGATGCAGTAGTTTTTTTATTTGTTTGTGTTACATTTTCCAAATTACTCTATCCAATTTCAACGTTTTTTCTTGTTTACTTGTAAATGCAAAAATTCGTTGTATAGGCAACTGTTAAATATATAAACAATTAAAAAATATGACTCATTTCAATTTCATTAAAATTCCTAACATGCATTTTTTAAATAAATCTAGTGAGTCAGCACCCTTAGCAATTAATTTAAAAAAATAGTTAGATTTTACAATACATTCTTTTCCTCTATTACACCACTCTATTCCCACTGAATGATACACAGTGGGCCCAACAAGAAGCCTATTTACTTACTTTGCTTTTTTTTAGTATGTCATACTTTTTTACGACATTACAATCATTGGTATGCAGCTATTTAGCTTAATTGATTCCCATAATCACAAATAAATGTTATTAACTCATAAATACCCCATTAATTATAGCCGCAGAGTTACATATGTAGACGGGTCTGTTGGTCTAATAGTGGTGCTGACTGCTAAGCCAGAGGTAATGGGTTCAATTCCTACCCATGAAAAATCTTTGTGAGATGAACACGATCATTTGTTCTGTGTCTGGTTGTAATTTATCTATAATCAGATATCACTGTTAAAATAATGAAATTTTTACTGCTGACCGCATTTTTTTTCTATTTTTGTCACATTGCTCCAGTGTAAACCTACCTTAAGGTTAAATTTTCGCTGTTTTTTGTATGGCTAAGAGAGTTCATGCTTAGCGCTAGTATGGACTGTCAACATAAAGTGCCAGTTTTAACTGGTCGACACGCTGTCTAAGAACTCGACGCAGGTGAAGGGGAAATGGCCGTACTTGCCGTTCAGCCTTCCCTCCCATTGGCCATTTATATTTATCTTTTCCACCTGTAATAGAAGAAAAAAAAAAGTTAATGGTTTTAAAATATAATGCAGACCGGGGTAGTACTACCCTCCCACAGAAGATCAACCTAAAGCGCCAGCATGCGTGTCGTCTTGTTTCGTTGGTGAGTGTGAGACCGGAAGCCTATTAATGCAGGGGTGACAGATATCGTGATAACTGTGTAAGCCTTACACTGTCACGATGACTGTCATGCCTTTTACGTCCCCAAGCGGGGTGTGAAAAAGCATCTCACAAGGCCGCCATAGTGTGGGTCACCATACTACATTGTCAGCATTTGCAATTAGTATGGTGACCACAACTCTTGGATTCAATTCATGCTTTCCATCAGGCAGAGTAGAGTCACTTTGGCAGGCTCTTAGTATGGAAAGAAAAGTACTTGATCCAAGAATAACACATAAGGAATGACGCTACTCTTGATTAAAAAATATTTTTTTTGTAGTTTAAACACTGCACGATTGGCCTAGTAGTTTAAAGGGTCGCCATGCCGCTCTCTACTGTGCTGAGTGTTGTGGGTTCAAACCTAACATAGGACAACACTTGGTGTGATCCATAAATACGCTAGATGACACCTTAGTCAAATTAGTTACTTTTTATCATCTGTCAAAACGACAATTTAGTATGAAAAATGTACTAAATACAAAATTGTGACGTCACTGTTTTAGACTACTCAATTGAACAATATATTGTCACTGTATATTTGATTGAAATTCGTAATAATATTAAAAAGCTATGTTAATTGTATTTTCGGAGATGTGCTGCGATATTAGTTTTAATGAAGTGGACATTGATATTTATTTACGATACAGTCATCTACCCAATTGTTGTTCTGAGTCTGGGTGTTCCTTGTGTCCGTTTCTTGTATGTTTGTAAAGTCTACCGTGACACGAGATTTAGTCCTAGTGCGGGTGTTGTGTTTTTTAAAAAGGAAAAGAAAAAAAAATTGATGAATTTTGGGGATTTGTCTTAATAGTGAGAGTGAGACTGGATATAAGAAAATTGCTGAAATCATCGGTTGTAAACCTTATTTACACATTTCCGTATGGTGATGGATTATAAATACGAAATTTCATCACCCCTATTCATCTTGTGGGTCTCTTATGAGGCAAATCAGCGAGCAAACTGCGCACGACAACAGCACTGCAATGAGTATGGTGACCACAACTCTTGGATTCTATTCATGCTTTCCATCAGGCACAGCAGTCACTTTAACAGGCTCTTAAAATTAAAATAAAAGAGAAAGAAACTTGAAACAAACCCTATACCAGTCCGTCTTTCTAGTGTGGTATAGTAGAGGTCTGTGTCCAGCAGTGGACTTGGGGTTGTTGATGATTAATGATACTCACATAGTCGGCTTTTTTTTCAATAAATAATTTGCGTTTATAAAATATTACAATATTTATGTACCTGTATAAAGTATTAATGTATGTATTGTTTGTGTGGTGACTGATTAAACGTATCGAGTGTCACTACCCTTTATACCCCTCGGGAGGAAAGACAGGACAATAGTACTGCCAAGAGAAGGAACACTCGAAAGAAATAATATACCACACCGGCCAGTGTGGTATAGAAGCCCAAAATCTTTGTAAGGACCTATATCCAAAAGTGGACTCTTGACTGTTGATGTATTTAAAATCTTAGAATATTTGTATCTGGATTCGAACCTGTATAATGTCTCCGACTTCTAGTTTGAGTGCGGTCTTGTCGTAGGCGTTGGGCACCCGCGGCTGTTTCACCACCGCCGGCGCCGGCAACGTGCGCTGTGGGACATACAAAACAATATTTGTTTTATTTTTTTTTATTTTGAGAGCCGGCCGAAGCGACTCTACTCTGTCTGATGGAAAGCATGAATAGAATCCAAAGGTGGTGGTCACCATACTCATTGGAAAGGCAAACAATGCAGTATGGTGACTTACATGCCGGCCTAGCAAGATGCTTTGGGACGTAAAAGGCATGACAGTCATGTCAGGCCACCATAGTGTGTGTCACCACACTGCATTATCTGCATTTGTAATGAGTATGGTGACCACAATTCTTGGATTCTATTCATGCTTTCCATCTGGCAGAGTAGAGTCACTTTGGCAAGATCTTAATATAGGTTTGAAGGAGGCGGCGAAGGGGACGCGGCAGAGGTCGCTAGCTTCCTAATCGCCGCCTAAGGGTCGCTGCGGTCACGTCTTGGGGCGTTGTGACTGCTGCAAACGACCCGAGACAGGTGACACTCCGGTGTGTCCGGGGAGTGTCGCCTGGGGCGGGGTGCTGTTCTGCCTCTTACTGCGCAGGGCGGTGAGAGGTGCGATAGCGTCTTGCTTCTGGGGCATGAGGTGCCCGGAACGTACCTCACTTGTGAGGTACGGCAGGGAGGACTCTAGAAGCCGCTAATGCGTTCCTGGAGCTCCTCCCGACTGCCGAGATAGGTCGCCCCGGGGTTTGGTGGGTAGGCCGGTTTTCCGGGAGTTCCACACACGCCCTTCGTCCCTCCGGAGGGTATGGTGCGAAAAGCATTCCCCGCGTAGAAAAAAAAAAGAATTAAAAAAAAATATTACCTGCATATTTGTCATACTCGTTCGTTGTTGCTGTTTGTTTGTGGGTGGGCTTGAGGGTTCGTTTAATTGGTTCAGTGCCTCCGTGTGTGGGTACGGCATACCAGATGGGTCCAAGATCTGAGGAGTAGCATATGGAAAAATCAGATTTTAATTTACAAGCAAAATGAGTATGCATGTTTCGATGCAACGGCTGGATAAATTTGCGTAAAATAATGCTCACTGATAGACAGTTTTGTAAATAAAAGAAAGAGATTTGTAGTAATAAATGTTAGATTGTTTATTGTCGTATCTAGTTTGGAACAGTGTTTTATCAGATTATCACCTTTTTACTTTTTTTATTTTATTTTTTTATTTGTTTTCTCTTGTCTATGAATTTATTATAAACTAGTACATGCTACAAATATAGTAACTTAGTGAGATCCTGGTGATCTTTAACATAGGATTTCCTACCATAGACACCAATCTCTCACAAAGGTATGATGTAGTCTGACTAAACCTTTATAATGAAAGAAATAAATACAATATTATTATTATTTATTTTGTGACATAGGCTGTCAGGCTATGCCTAAAATCAAACGAAAACAACTTATTTCGGCCAAAAAGTAAGTCGGAATCGAACCGATTAAAACGACACGCCTGTGCCACTCTGCGCCTGTAATAGCAGGAATCCAGAAACAGCAGTTATTAAGGCATCCGGACAAATTGAATAGCCTTTAATGTGTACTCTAGAAACCTTCATAGGTTTTGTATAAGAGTTTTAAAGTACGTACCCTTTGGACATAGGGTACTGGTATAGACCCCGTTCGTCCTTGACTATTTCGAGCCGTCCACCATTGTTCCTCGTCTCTGTTGATCACCATCAAGCGATCACCACGACGGAAGGGTAGGTCGTCTGCGTCCTGTGGGTAGTTTTGGAATTATTATACATTTTTCATCTTTTTTTTAAAGACAACGCCCGCATTAAGAATAAATCCTGTGTCGCGGGGGACTTTACAAACATACAAGAAACGGACACAAGGAACACCCAGACTCAGAACAACAATTTGTGGATCACACAAAGTGTTATCCCATGTAGCATTTGAATCCACAACGCTCAGCGAAGTGGAGAGCGGCGTGGCGACCGCTTAAGCCACTAGGGCAATCGTGCTGTCATACAAGGTTTTCCAGAAGCGTGAGGTAAAATAATGTTAAATTAAAACTCAAATGTGGAGAACCATGTATTCAAATTAGGTAATAGAAGTATTTGCATCTAAAATATAACCAAATCTGTCCGTGTTTCCAAATTCACAACAAGTGTTTTAATCTTATTGCTCAAGTATTATATTAACGGCACTAAGAATCATTTGTTATTATAAATAAGTTGATTGTATAACACTACTAGCTGTACCCTGCATGCATTGCTACCCCATCAGGTAAAATAAATTTGAAGGAAAGACCTAAAAAAAATGTATATTCATACCAACTCCGAAACCTTCGTGGGCTCATACACAATAACTTTGCTAAAGATAATCAAATACAATGCATGGTTTTCGTTTCTATACAGGACGCACAGACAAACATTCATTCTTATATATATAGATGCCGGGCTACACCTGTCATGATAGTGGTTTTGAAAAAAAGTTTTTTGTTGTTATGCTTATAATATTTAGATAACATCGTACCTAGTTATTAGATAAGATAAAGTACAATTACATTTTTAATTACTCTGCTATATTATCTATGGTTACTTGGCAGAGATTGTATTTGAATTTATGGATGTCTGACTTTTTTATATATTCTCTTGTAACTCTATGATACGATGTACAAATAGAGGTAAAACTATCCACTATCGACTGCGCCAAGACAAGTGCTGTGTTTCATGAGATACGCTCTGTAGTCTAAGTGGCTTGGTTAAATTGGTCTTAATTGTCAGTGACACTGAGTATACGAAGATTAAAAACACAAAAACAACAATTTGACAGATTAAAAACACAAATTTTCAACATCTGAAACGCACCTACTTCCTATTTTCTCTGCATCACCCAAAGGTTGACTGGTAGAGAATGCCTTAGGCATTAAGTCCGCCTATGTACATAAAGTGCATGATGTATAAATAAATAAATAAATAAAAACATGTCTTTGGCAAAATTCAGGCCGGAGTAATACCATGACGTATCAGAAAAGAGATTACAAGCAACTCTTTCGTTGGTTTTCAGCACTTTTCAACATACTCTCTTTGGGTGATGGTAGTCACTTGCCTTCTGATGACCTTTGTTGGTCCTACCTTCATCTTCCTAGCCTTTATTATTCCCAAGATTATTTAGGGTCGGTTACTGGTTCAACCTGTTTTATCTGAGTATCAGTTTTTTCCACGGAGTGATCGGCATCGGACTTCCGCAGCCCTGAGGATGAACTGAATTCGAAGGTTGAACTAGCTGTCAATTTCATATTATTATTGAGTTTTGTTGTTGAGTTGAGCGTATTTCATGTTATTATTGAGTGCAATGATTTCACAATAACGATTGCCATAGATATTCATCAAAATCAGAATCGACAGTTTTACGTGCTTTTCCGAAACACGGACGTGAAAAAACACCGCCAAATTTGCATATTCCGAGCTGTTAAAAAACCGAGAACCTTTTTGGCTAGACCCGGGAGTAGAACCCGAGACCTCTTGATTGGCAGTCGCATACGTTAGCTGCTAGACCAACGAGACAGTTCAATATCAAGTCCTACATATCGTTTTAAAACAAATTCGATAAACGCTGCGAACTAGCATCTATCCAAATGAAAAGTATTGAGATTATTATCCTCATAGCGCTAACATTAATGAAATGGATGAGCAGGACCCTCTATTTAACAATAAGCAATAAAACAATAAACAATGCCCCTCCATTTTGGGTAGTGGTTGGTTTTTTTGGCGATCTTTATTAATTTTGGACGCTATATTTAGAAATCAATAAATGATAAAACCCTGGTTAAATATATTAGAAAAGAATTTCAAGGTTGCCTATGTTGTTAGTTTTGCAGAGCCTCATCTCATAAAAGGATGGATCCATTTTGATTTGGTTTTTGTTTATGAAAAGGTGACTTGATCGAAAGTGTCTTTAATCAATTTCTAATCATTGAAGGGATTATTACATTGTCAATGTTCTAAAAGATTAAGGAGAATAATAATGTTATACGTAGTGTTAATGATTTAGGTACGTTTATAAAGATTTTTTAATCATGACTTCGAACAGAGGTAAAATATATTGGGATGTCTTTGGGTAGCATTAAGTCGACGCGCGCTAAACGCATCGTCTCCATTTTTCGCTTTAAGTAGAAAACGTTTAGTAATCTTTGTCGTATCGTGTCGTCGTATCGTATAAAAAAAACGTGTGTATGGATACTTATGTATGCACGTAAGAAGTTATACTTCTTTGGTGTAACAAGATCTTTCTAAAAAAATTATCCTTCACGTTGTCCTCGTTGAAAGAAATTATCTAGTTACATAAATTTCTTTTTAATTTCATAAAATAATTATTTGTCATAATTAATAATAAAAAACAAAATTATTAAACAGCTAATTTCATAATGTCGGTTTTTCGTAACGGTGCGCGCGCGCACTATGAAAATTTACTCTCATTTTTTTTTCCTAACGCGCCAAAAAAGGATAATGTCAAAAACGTAGCGCTGCTAGTGGCAACCCTAAGCGTCAACTCAAAATTAAGCTTATACCTCATTCGAGTTGCCTGAAATAAACTATTGTTCGTAAAGTACTTTAATTAAACTAAGCATTTTTTCTTCTAAGTCGATAACGTCACTACTATCATTTAATTTTTTTTTTCTTATAAAAGACAACGCCCGCACTAGGAATAAATCCTGTGTCGTGAAGGACTTTACAAACATACGTGAAACGGACACAAAGAACACCCAGACTCAGAACAATATGGATCACACCAAGTGTTGTCCCTTGTGGGGTTTGAATCCACAACACTCAGCACAGTAGAGAGCGGTATGGCAACCGCTTAAACCACTAGGCCAATCGTGCATTACCATAGGCTAGCATACAAGTTTTTATCGCAACAATTTTATCGCACCAACGAATCGGCGAACGGAAGCCCACGTCTCCTTCCCCGAGCTATATTTAGGCGGTATATGAAATGTGATAGCAATGATTGTCTATTAGTCATGCAGTCGTCAACAAAACCATGCCGGTGCTAAATATAGGTAGAAATTGACTGGAGACCTATTTTTTTCTATGCTATGACGTATGAACTGACCGTATGAGTTACAGAGTATAAATATTTGTAGTTAGACACGCTTTGAAGTAACCCCCTTTTTGTAGATGAGTAATACAGGTATTTTGTCATGTCATTCAGTGGCATGGCAGGTGCTGCTCGTAAACAAATCGACGTTCAGCCGTATCGTTTAGTACAGTTAAATCGACCCCAACTTAGTTTGGGAAAAAGGGTCCGAGGAATACAAGTACTTTTTATCCGTGTCCAAAATAAATAATAAATTGAAAAAACTAAAAAAACACGCTTTTATTGCTAATCGAACTAAAAACTAAAAAATAATCTTTAATGACAAAGAGTCTAATATTACAGTAGTAGAAGATCGAACAATCAATCATAGTGAATCGCCAATATTTCATGAGAAAAGTCAATTTCATAGGTAAAGACCTAGTATAATTCTGTATTTTATATTGGATAACAGTATGTGTAGATGTAGATGCTCCCCCTCCTGGAAAAAATTTCTAAGAGGTGCCCATGCTCATTACAGACTCAGATATCCTAGATGGGAATCAAATCTACGATCTCTTACTCTGCAGTTAGGGTCACTAATTACTAAACTAAGACTGAATAATTACCACAATAATACAAATAATATCTTACTAATTTACAGATAACCATACGATAATCGACATAAGTGTTTATTTTGGTAACCTAACGACCGACGTCGAAGTCGTTAAAACTCGTTTAAGATAACAGGAAGCGACAAAGACAATGATTTGTCACATCATTATTATTTTCTTATAAGTTCCGTCACGTATTAAAATACTACATTAACTGTTTTTAGACTTTCGCGATTTTTATAAATACACATAGTAAGTACCTGAAATCGAACTTTGCTTAGTATTATTGTGTGATAGTCGATTCACAATTTAACAATTTCTTTTGTTCACATCCCTAATTTTGTTACATAGATAAGTGTCAAAGCGGGCCTATTAGATAAACATTTCATTGCTTGAAAACAGGGATTAAAACAACGTTTTTTAAAAACAAAACCTAGTTAGATCGATTTATCGTCTCCGAAACCCACTATATACTAAATTTCATGAAAATCATTGGAGCCGTTTCCGAGATTCAATGTATATACTCGTATATACATATATATACATATATAAGCTGGTTTAAAGGTTAGGTATAGATAGATTAATATGTGACGACTGGCCCTTGCTTGTCCTTGAATAGGGGGCAAGCAAACAGACGGTGCACCGCGTAGTGCTTGCTACCATCCATGGACACCTGCTATTCTAGAGTATTGGTCTCCGATGACGTCACACACTAGTCAAAACCAACGTACCTAGTCCTTAAAATATAGTTTGATCTCTGTGCCAGTTCTCACTAGTGTCATTTTAGAACTTACGAGGTACATTTTAGGTGCGATTTTTATATTTATAATGTATTGCTCTTTATTTGTGATAACACTGGCACGTGTAGAATGAAAATATACGCTGCTACTTTGAATGGAAGTTTAGGCTTACTACACCACGCTGGCCAGACGGGTTTGTATAGGATTTGTTTCAAGTCTTCCTTCTTTCTGCCGTGATGTTGTCCTGTGTAATCACAAGACCTATGGAATGAGTAGGGCTGGTGACAATCCGTATTCTTAATCCATCACCACACGGATAATGAAAATGTAAGTAATACAAAAAAAAATGCTTGTTGAAAATGACTTCGGTAGTGTCGTAGCCATCTGTCACAGAGATAAAACTATATTTTAAGGACTGTAACACTCCCACGATTATCCTAGCCGTACCTAGCTGTGCTTTAATAGTCCACTGTTGGACATGGGCCATGTTAGATATGTATCGGCTGTGTTATTATAGTAATATAATACTTGCATTCAAGGTTCAACTGTATAACAATGGAATACGATTAATATTAATTCACCTTAAGAATATAGATTTAAGTACTCACATTTCCAGAAAAGTCGAATTTAGCCACCACCAGCTCTAAGACCTGGTGTGGCTGTGGGGGCGGTGGCGCAGCTACCTTAGCAAGCGCTTGTGGGAGCGGACGCACCAGGGGGGTCGTGTCCAGATAGTGTAACCGGTAGAATGAGAGTAACGCTGGCATGTCTGCGAAGAGCTGATCACCAATCCTATACCTGATAGTAGCATCAGCGGATACCACACGGTTTATTATGTAGTGGGAGACGCGGTCATCTTCTCTGTAAAAGAAAGAGATTGAGATAAACTTATGAGGTTAGACTACACTACTAAATTAAAAATTTAACTCTGTAAGACTAATTTCTTCATAAAAGGCCCTCTCCCCCCATATTTAGATAGAGGGAGAGGGTTTGGTCCTCCAGTAACCACACTGATTCAGTGAAATGGCACGAAATAATTGCCCAGCAACTGTTTTCTAAGACCGTGGCATCACGCGTCTCGAGGGGGGCAAAATGTGACGAAGGTTATCCCACGCAAAAAGTTTTATACATTGCTACAATTATTATCCCAGAAATGACAAAACCGCTACAAAGATGAGTGAAATCGCAAGCAAAAGCAAGTTTATTATAGTTTAGCCATCATCTACGTACGGACACCTAATTCTTTTATGGAATGTCGGGACAAAAATAAATATAACGTCATTGATGTAGCAATAAGAGTAGCATGACTTGTTCAAATATCTTCATAACTTCTGAATTTTATAAGAAATAAATAGATCAATTATCTGTAGTAACTAATATACATATACTTGTTTGTCCGCTTGGATTTTACGGATAATCTCCGAAACTGGTGAGCTGATTTCCGCATGACTTTTTTTGAACTTTACTTTCGAAAAATATTTCTATTCTACACGCTAGAGAAACTGCGGTGGGTTAACTAATATACCTATAATAAGTTACTGAAGCGAAGAACGATAAAAGACATTTACCATTACGTCAGAATATTCAGGAACAGAAGACAGACTCCATGGAGGCAACATTACAGAGAACACCTAGTTTTTTCTTTATACCATGTCGATGGCAAGTGTTATACCTACTGATAAGTGGTTAAACCATCATCATCAACAGCTTTTATTAGTCCACTGCTGGACAAAGGCCTCTCAAGCGTCCACCGATCACCATTTGGTCAAATAGTTTGGTCTAGGGTTTGTGCCGTATCATGTTTTTTTTTCTTTGTAATGCTGTTTAAGTCGGCTCTTACGACAAGCACGAGCTGAATAAGGGTGGTGTTACTCCGTATCCTTGTTACAAATGCGTTACAAACCTCACGCATAGAACGTAGTCACCGGTGATAGTCTTCGAATCTCTGACGAGGAACACGCCGCTCTCCGTCTCGTTGAGTAGCAGTCTAGTGGCTTCAGCTCTGGACAGCTCTCGGAAGTACCAACTGTTGACAAGAGAAAAAGAAGTTCAGTTCCTCTACATAATAATATTGCTTATGTTTATCTAATATCTTTAAACGAACAATTCTTGTATATATATGATCTGAATCTCGGAAACGGCTGCTTTGATTTTCATGAAAGTATAGTATGCAGGAGGTTTCAGGGCGATAAATCGATCTAGCTAGGTTTCATTTTTAGAAAACGTTATTTTATGTGTTAAGCAACGAAATATTCGTCTAATAAGCCCGTTTTGTCACTTATTTATGTGAGAAAATTAGGGGTGGAAACAAAAGTTGGTAAATCGCGAATCGACTATCACACAATAACACCGAGCAAAGGTTTTCAGCTGCTACCAGACTAAGTACAGAAAGTTAATTTTTTAGACATTATTTGATTTTCAAATTATAAATTGTGAGTGTCAAAGGGCTGCATAAAGATGTAGGGTCCAGTATACATTGCGATTTGTCAGGATACAAAAGTCTATAAAATGACAGTTCATTGTTATGCTGGTGTTTGAAACCAAACAAGTTATTTAAAATGATTACGAAACAGAATCATTGTCCGGTGCTTGACCCCTTTCTTAGGTTGACCCCATGATAATGGATCTCAGTTAGTTTCAAAAATAGACAGTTGTGTCCTATACACGAGATAAATCTCATCTTTAATCAATTGTTTCTTGTTTCTAGGCCATCGTAGCGAGGGTCGTTATACTGCGTTGTCGGGATTCGCAATGAGTACGGTGACCATCATTCTTGGATTCTATTCATGCTTACCGTCAGGCAGAGCAGAGTCACTTTGGTGGGCTTCCATAAAAAAAAATTAAAACTTTTGCACGTCATAGATTATATCATATAGCAAGCGGGTATGGCATGTAATATAATTAAATAAATTTCATCTACTTCGTTTTATTTATTGAATACTAATGACATATTATCATCAGAGAAATTTTAATAAAAAAGACATCTTCCACGTTAATATATCCTGTGTCGCCGGGAACTTTACATGCATTCACATGAAACGGACACAAAGAACACCCAGAGTCAGAATAACAATTTCCGGGTCACACAAAGTGTTGGCTCATGTGGGGATGTAGCTACTACACACACACACGCACACACACACACACACACACACACACACACACACACACACACACACACACACTGCAGCAGGAAAGCTAGGAAGTGGTGATTGACCGCTTAAATCACTACGCCATTCGTTCAGTTTAACTTATCTGACTCATTAACAGTCGAGTAACATATTTAAACAGTTTAACGGCGCAGTGGTTGTGCCTGAGACTGCTGTGTTGAGGTCGGGTTTGATTCCCGGGTTGGACCAAATGTTTATATGATCTGCAAGTATTTGTTTCGTGGGTGTTTTCTATGTATAATATGTATGATTTTACAAAAAAATAGCACATATGTATTTATATCAGTTTAGACAACTGTAGTAGTACAAGTTCTGCTTAGTTTGGGACTTGATGGTGTTGTGTCGGATGTCCAAAATATTATTATTCTCCTTGTTACATTTATAGTGTTACCACCCCTATTCATCCCGTGGGTGTCGTAAGAGACGACTAAGGGAACAAACTATTGAGGAAAATATCATTACAAAGAGAAGGAAAACTTGAAACAAACCCTATTCCAACCCGTCTGACCAGCGTGGTATAGTAGGCCAAACCTCCTTGCTAAGGAGAGGCCTATGTCCAGCAGTGGACTGTAAAAGGCTGTTAAAAAAATTACATTTATATGCACATTAATTACATTTTTAAATACATAAAAAGGGAAAGCAAACATACTTAAAAATATAAAAAATAATAGACCACCGACTTCGGGTACAGGGACCAAGAAACTGGTGGCTCCAAAGACAGGCACCTCCTCACTATACGGGCCGTGTCAAGGACTGCCTTTTTGGTCTAAAATCTTAACTGCCTCGGTGGCACAGCGGTAGTGAATGTGACTGCTGTACTTGAGGTCTCGGGTTCGATTCCCGGGTCAGACCAAATGTTTGTAGGATCTGCAAAATATTTCTTTTGAAGTTTTGGTGTTTTCTATGTATAATATGTATGTATTTACAAGAAAAAGTATATAAGTATTCTATCAGTCAGTCTAGTTATCATAGCACAAGCTCTGCTTAGTTTGAAACTAGATGACGTTGTGTGTCAAATGTCCGAAATATTTATTATTATTGTATAATAATCGCTGTGCTGATCAATGTAATAAGTTAGGCTCTAGCACGACACCTTAGACACTTAACACGATACCTTAGACATTTAACACGACACCCTTATTCAAATCAGTTACTTGTCAAAACGACAATTTTATATCAAAAATGGACTAAATAGAAACTTGTGACGTCATTGTTTTAGACTACTCAACAGAACAGTATATTTTCACTGTATATTTGATTTAAATTCGTAATAGTAATAAAAAGCTATGTTAATTATATTTTCCGAGATGTTTTGCGATATTTGTTATAATGAATTGGGCGTATTTATTTACGACAATAGTCATCTATCCCATTGAAATTAGGATACACCTTAAAAATACTTTATCGGCATTAGAATACGTTGTAGCAAGGTTTAGTGAATGAAATTTCATTCAAGATTCGAGTGAACTATGCTAATAAATTGAACCTTGGTCGCTTTGTTTGTTTAAGGGTTTTAATCTCGGCTACTGGCAGTCTAATTCGATATTTTCTTTTGTTTTAAATAGATTATTTATTTTAGAATATAATAGGCTGTGTAACATTACAGATCGTTCGCATGGTGACGGATTAAAAATAATAACAATATACTACGACATTCACACAACGACATCTAGTCCCAAACTTAGCGAAGCTTGTTCTACGGGCACTTGACAACTCATATTAAATACATATTTACTTTTTTTGTGAATACATATATATTATACACAGAAAACACAAACTCCAAAACAAATATTTGCTAATTATACAAACATTTGGTCCAACCTGGGAATCGAGTCCTCAAGCACACCAGTGGCATACGTTACCATTGCGCCACCGAAATAGTCAATGTAGTAACGGATTCAACACCCCTATTCAAACCCTGGGTAATGTAAGAGTCGACTAAGGAGTAAATTACGCAGGAGAACAGTACAGACCGGGCAAACTTGAAACAAATTCTATACCAAATCCGTCTAGACTACCGTCTATACTAGGCTAAAGTATCCTTTCTAAGGAAAAACCTATGTCTAAAACTGGACACTGGACAGTGCAGGCTTTAGGTGTAATACAATAACCACAAACGCAGCTAAAACTGCAGGAAACGTTTACCAGGAAAATTTTCAATATAGCCATAACACTTGAACTCTTTCACGAATCGAACATTGTACATAAACCGTATTGAAGTACTTGATTCCCTAACAAACAGTTGAGCAAACATTTATAAATACATCTAACGAAATCATTTCTAGAAACGTCTGACAAGAAACCCACTTACGTCGCCAACCTAGAGTTATAAAGTACCCACCAGTAACGAATAAGTTACGCAACTAACGGTAAATATTACACTGATGAGTTTACCACTGAAGCTGTAACCATGGCGTCATTATTAATGAATGCTTTAGTTACATAGCTTCACCATTTATAAAAAAAATTCTATCATTTTAAAAAAATTTTTGCGCTAAGAATAAGTACTTGTATGGTGGGCAACGAATTAGTTAACATTTGAAAAATTCATATAAAAAAATCATTTGATATATTTTATAAATTGTTTATTTACAAGAAAGCAAATTGGAATTTATTTTTTAAAAATTACATCGTCTAAATGACCACCGATTCGACGTTTGCACTCTTCTAAGCGAGCACCGAAATTTTCGAATACTCGTCGGCAGAGACCGCGAGATCGCCGACATCTCTTTGCTGATTTTGTCTTTTAGTTGACGTAGTGTAGTTGATTTATTTATATAGACACGATTCTTTAAATAACCCCATATAAAGAAATCTGCTGGGGATAGATCTGGACTTCTAGGTGGCCATGGAATGTCGCCTTGTCTGGAAACATGTCTTTGACCCTGGCTCCATCTTGTTGAAACCATGTGTTACGATTGTAGCCAACAAATTCCAGTATCAAATCTAGTTTGCGTTTGTTTTTAGTTGACAAAGTGACGAGTAAATCTTACAGAGAGTATGTCTAATTTGAAGATATCCAACGGACGTATAGTTCGCTATATCACATCGACAGCTTTTTACTACTCTACAGCTGGAGATAGGCTGCCCTTAGAAAGAAGGTTTTGTTTACTATTCCACGCTAACTAGATGCAACTTATCTATATATAGTATAGTATAGTATAGGGTTTGTTACTAGTTTCCTTTTCTTACAGTTCGATAAGCAGACACTTTTTATGGAGTCGAGATGAGGTATAAAGAGAAACAAAAATAAAATTACCTTTAATAAGGGTGTACATAAAACATACATGTTTTGTGCTCATCCAAATATAGGCAATCACAGCTAATACACTTAGAACAATAATTTGTAAGATAAAAAAACTGTTATGTAAAAACTACAGAAAAAACATTAAAAACAGCAAAAAAACAAAAACACTCTACGTTCAAAGACGACAAGGTACCACAGACAAAACCTAGGCGAGCTTTTGCTCAACCAACTGTAGACGCAAGATAGTCCGTCATTTTTTTCTTAAAACTGGGCAAACTATCTCCAAAAATAGCCAAATCCAACAACAAATGTCTACCAACAAGTTAGTAGCAAATTACTTAAATATCAAGAATATTTGATACATACACCCTGTCTGTGCTATGGTAATCAGACTGCTGATAAGCATATTATAGTTTGGAATAGCACATAGGCTACATTTCTTCTCGAAAAACAATAATACCGCGCGGCGCAGGCGCAGAAAATGTGGTCGTGCTCACTACGTAATTATTTCAATTTAAAAAATAAAAAGAAATTCAAAATGAAATAATAATTATGGTGTAGTTTAAATTTGTTGTTTACCGCAGTCTACCGCATTTAGCCATTAACAGAAATAACTTCCTGGAGAATAGTACTTCGTGAAAGTTAATAAACACGACACTAGTTTATTTTTACTCACACGTAACGAGTTGGTTACATAAATATAAAAAAATAACCTTACTGTGTTCATAAGGTATTGTTTTAATTTACTCATTTACTAGTTTTTATTTATTTTCCACTCTCTTGAGATGAGATGGTTTAGGCAACATAGAGGCCAGCTCGAGCCAGTGATTTTACGATCACACAAAATCTGGCGTTCAACAATTATTTCGTTGCTATTCAACGAGAAAGTTAAGTAATAACAACACACGAAGGGTGGTAAGGCTCAAGTGGGTTGTAGGTGTCTATGGACGCAGCAGCGACTTACCATCAAGTGACCCACCAGTAATTTTGATTCTTATGCCATAAAAAAAATTCTGGTCTCACTCACACCTGGTGATCCATTGTTAGGTTAATTAAAGAGATATGTTTGTAAAATGGCGGCAAAACTGTCAAACAGCACAGCACCGTTGTCTCTGGTGCGTATGTATTTTTTAATGTTTAAGGATGGTTATCGGTGGTCTGGTTGCCATAGTACGGACTCTGCCTAGCTTGGAATCGGGCACCCGTGTGTGAATAGTTTACGATTATCACCGTTAAGTGGTTTTTAAGTTATTCAATCAAACAGTGGCGATTTACCAATCACTGATAAACCTTAGGTAGGTTTTTGTGATTAGGATAAGATCTTATCATTGTGATAGAAAAAAATTAGAACATAAATTAAAAAAAAGAACATCGTAGTGCGAAAGTTATACAAATCAATCAGTGAGATTCAATTAGGACTGTCCGACTGCAAGGTTTAGAAAGTCGGTCAGTTCAAATAAGACCAGCGTGGCGTCCTAATCCTTAGCTGGCCCAGCTGGTTCTCAAAAATCTCTTTTGTGTAACAAAACTGTTTATGAAGAGTGCTGATCGTGTAGATTAAGATCTTAATTACTTTTCCAAATTTACTGTCTTACAAAATAAAAATAATTTCTTTCTTTTTCTAGTGCTAAGCGGTAATTAGTCTGATGAAAGTTTTGATAAATATTTGAATAATAAACGAAACAGAATTGCGTAATATGGCTGGCAGGAGCTGGATGCGAGAAACTCAAAATCGATCAGAGTGGCTTGCAATGGGACAGTTAGTCCATCTAGCAACGAACTGCGATACATTGATGATGATGAAACGAAACAGACGGATTTGGTCCTGGTTACAGATTAGATAAAGACCACAACTGAACAAGTATTGGTGTGGCAAATTTCAGACATATGACACACAACGCCATCTAGTCTCAAACTAAGCAGAGCTTGTACTATGGGTACTAGATAACTGATTTAAATACATAAATACTTTTTTTATGTAAATATATACCTATTATATATAGTCCAAATGTTTGCAGATCATACAAACATTTGGGCCAACCCGGGCATCGAAATTTAAACCTCAAGCAACGCAGTCGCTTACGCTACCACTGCGCTATCGCTGAATTCAGCCTTTTCAGGTTAAAGATTTATCGCGTGCCAAAAATCTGCGTTGAATCCAGTGATTTCTCTACACTCATTTCCTATCCACGTGTAACTAAAATGCAGATATTTCATTTATAATTTTTTTTTTACAAATAAAGTCACGATCCCGAATTAGACTGAATCTGTACTATGATAACCAGACTGCTAATTAACACATTAAATCCTACACGAAATTTAGTCCCAAACAAAATAAATGTTCGTGCTAGCGAGTGAGAATCGAACCAACGATCTCTGATTAAAAACTAACGCCTAGATCCATAGGGCCGTCATTTATTCAACGCTTTACGACTCGAGTTCAGCGTTCGTCAGCATATCTTCCATGTTATTTTTAGCAAGTATTGCAAAACGTCTCCCACACTTATCGGTGTCAACTTTGGACTAAGGAAGTACAGTCAGTCTCGGAACTATGTCATTCACGTACAACCAAGGTCAAAAGTGTTAGCGACTAATTACCGACAAAGTGGTTTTGTTGTCTCAATATAGTTTTTGTATTGATTAACAGAAGCTAGTCGCGAAAAAGTCAAGGATCTCAGTGGATTTTAAACGGACACAAAGTACATCCAGATTCAGAAGAATCGCTTTTCAATGACTTCTACTTATTAAAATTGAAATTATTAAATTTTGAAAAAGATCGATAAGTCTTAAAGAAAGAGTTTAACAGTAAGATAAAGTACGAATTAAAATATTAAGTTTTCATTAGTTAAGTTTTTTTTATTCTCTTTAAAGTCACATATGTACAATGAAATAAGAATCTTAGACCACGTTTACAGCAGTACCTATTACGTCATATAAGGACCCACATCGAAGAGTCTACCATCACTCCATTGAAAAAGAGTCTCTGGTCTCCACTCCCTCGTTGGTCTAGCAGTTAGCGTATACGACTGTCGATGAAGTGGAGTCAGATTCGATTCCCGGGTCGAGCTAAAGGGTGTCATTGAGTTTTTCTGATTATAGAAATGTTTAACAGCTCGGCGTTTGGGGTCTTAAGCTCTATGCCTCGTAGAGTACATAAAGCCAGATTTCTCCTCGGTTGTTACGGATAAGCATCCCATCAGGTTGTGAGAGTGCAGGCACAGCGAGTGTACCTGTGTTTGCGCACACACTTGTGTATACATCTGTACTAGCTGACCCGGCAAACGTTGCTTTGCCATATAAATTATTTCTAAGTAATTTGAGCGGGATGACAAATGATTACATTACTAAAATAGCTATTAAAAAATAAGGGTTGATCGTAGAAGGGTGAAAATTGAGGATTGTATGTATTTTTATATGTTGTATCATAAAAAAATAGAAATTAAAAATTTTGTCTAAAAAATAAAAAAAAAAATTTAGGGTTGTATTACCCCTAACATTTAGGGGGATGAAAAATAGATGTTGGCCGATTCTCATAGATACCGGATAAGCACAAAAAATTTCATCAAAATCGGTCAAGCCGTTTCGGAGGAGTATGGCAACGAAAACTGTGACGCGAGAATTTTATATATTAGATAACAGTGTAGTTTTCTGGTCTCTATTGAGACTGGCCACCGTGGCCAAAATCAGCTCAAAGTACATCATCATGATTCCCAAACATTTCACAACGCAACTATGCTTGTTTCTCGTCATCTCAGCCTCTATGGCCGAGAATCGTATGCTTTGTGCAAGGAGCGTGTCTACTGTTTATATTTAGAGGTAATTAGTCTATGTTTCGAAACCAGACCAGCAGTAAACTGTGTTTATTATTTAGGTAGTTATTTATTGTTTTAGTACATTTTGCTCTATTTAACACTACAGTACGGGTTTATATATTTGCTATTAAAGTAATATACTTCCTGGCAGAGTAATAATCAGTCTATTGTAATCACTCTCGTTCAGTTTTCTGCCTTGTTCTACATTGAATATATCATTCCATTTGGTACAATTTGACATTCGACCAAGACACAGCCTCAATAGCAACTCTTTTGTTGCTTTTCATGGTGTGAAATTAGTAGAGAAAACCTCTTCGTAGTTCTCAATTGTCCGTTTGGTTCAAGTTTTTACAAATTGTATGTAAGAGCATATCAGTTGAGTGACCATTTAGAAATGACGGTCTTAACGCTAAAAGTAATCTCTTCCAGATAACCTTTGGATGGAAAAAATGGAATATAAAAGATGGTTTCAAGATTAAGAACACGGAGTTTCACCACCCCTATTTATGCCATGGGTGTTGTAAGAGGCGTCTAAGGGAGCAAACGATACAGTCGTGAAGAAAACTTGAAAAAAATGTATGTTTATCCATCTGGTCAGTGTGATATAGTAGGCCAGAATCTTGTTTCTAAGGACTCTCCTTAGAAACAAGATAGTTCAGTTCTAGTTCTAGTTCAGTCACTGCTGGCCTATGCCCAGCAGTGACTGAACTGTTGGCCTAGTGGTTTAAGTAGTCGCCACGCTGCTCAAACCCCACATGGGAAAACACTTTGTGTGATCCACAAATTGTTGTTCTAAGCCTGGGTGTTTTTTGTGTCCGTTTCTTGTATATTTGTAAAGTCCCCTGCGACACAGGATTAATTCATGGTGCGGATATTGTCTTCGAAGATATATTTATATACACAATCATGGAGATTATATTGAATTTCTCAGTCTCCAATCTTCAGTACACAATTGTTTTGAGGTCTACTGCAAAAACCTTCACTAAACTATTAAGTCTTATATAATTTTCTTGCAGATTGTGTAATTATTCATTGATTACCATCTAAATTAGATGACTATGCAAATAAATATTATAATTTGTAGTAAAAAGTGAAGAATGCATCAGTTTCACTTGTGAAAGTGTTCAGAAAAAAACTTAATTAAAAGGGAAACTTTACATTTGACTTCAAGACTCCTCTTACTGAGAAATGTCAAATCAGTGCGACAGTTGATAGAAGCACTGAAAAAAAAAGTGTTGCTCTAATTTGTGGAGGAACAGGTATTCCGTACCACCAACACTGTTTCCAACCAAAACTACTTCTTAAAACATTTTCTTAAATATCATTAATTACAAATATATTTACATTGCGATAGGTGGTGTTGTACTTCAACTACTTGTACTTGCCTGAGTCAAGCTATCGTTTCGTTGCCAGCAAGGGTATAACATATTTTAATTTAGTAATAAATATAATAGATCAAATAACAGATGTGGCTTTCATTTTGGGCCCTTCTAGTTCATCCTCGTAGGTCAAAAAGGTCTTATTTACGCTTCATAGCAACAAACACACAGGTAAGATCCTCCGATGATGCCACAGTTTACGTTGACAATTTTTATATTTAGCTATTGGTATGAGAACTTCTATTGTGTGATATATGATTAGTTCATACTCGTTAGATTAACATGTCTTAGATGGAATTCAATTACGTTTTCGCTGTATATGCAAGTAGTCATTAGAGGTTTTAGTGGTGGGCTGATTGACCAGTGTATTATGAGGTGTCAACATCTGACTTTGAAAATCAACTGTCATTTATTGCTTTGATAGATATTATAGGAACGATTTAAACGTTTTGGTTCAGTTGTTGATGCAGTGAGTTACAGTTGCATGTTTTGGGTTTGAACCTTACATGGAATAACACTTTGTATGATCCAAAAGTTGTTGAGTCTGGATATTCTTAAATTGTAAAATATTTTTTACTCTGCAATCCTCACTCCACATCTCTTAATCTTGACCTCTTTGATAAGTTATATTCAACAACTAATATAAGAAAATGTAACGATTATGTAGTGGTATGTAGAAGTTTTATTAAATTAAATTTGTATTCAGCAAGAATCGAAAGAATCATGTAAGAAGGAACCCTGCATATACAACTTGTTTTGCTTACTAATTAACTGATTACGTATTTACCATTTTGATAATCATCATTTGCTCTTAATAGTAAATTAAATTTATAAAGTTCTTCAATCATTAAAGGTTAAACTGACATAGAATGACTGTTTAGTTTAAAGTTGTGTTAAATAGTACTTGAGAGGACATGAAGGATCTGTTAAGGTTCAATGATTTTGGATAGAGCTTTCTCCCACCTACTAAAATGAATTACACAAAAAATTATAAACAGTTGTATATGTTCCAGATTATAAATAAATGACTACAGTATTTCATGCTAGGCTAGGTTAAACCGAGTTCAGGGGTGGCGGGCGCCCAACGGAGGCTACAGAGGAAGAAGTTAATTTAGAGTATTTGTGGTAGTAGTTTGTGGTTCGTGGCCTCTACTATGTGGTCTAATGATCTATGGTCCTCTGCATAGTGCCAATGTGGGCCTGAGATAATAATAACATCTTTTATGTGTATGTTAAGGAGTTTTAAAAAATGGAAATAAATAAGCATTTTTAATGAAATAAAAAGAATAATACAAAAAAAATAAAATGAGGAAAATGATTGTAAATAGCAGACTTTGTTAGTATAAAATCTGATCTTGATTTAGTCGTATAGTGAGATAAATTTTTGAATAAGAGTACTATAGAGTAATTTATAGTTTTTTTAAATACATGAATTATAGTACCCTTATACATGTGTAATAGATGACACATAAATTATTGTTTTAGTTATAGAACAACAAATAAATGTATATTATAAAATATAGCAAATTAATTAAAGCTTTGTCACATTATTGTGCAACCAAGGGCTTGTTGCATATGTTCAGTATTACATTCAGTAGTGTATAATTTGTTTATTTTTTTTTAAATGGTGTCCATAAATATTACCATAAACAAGACACTGCAGAATAAAATTGCATAGAGCTTGTATATTTTTTCCAATAAGACTGGGAGAATTACATTCTAGGAAAAATAGGTGTAAAAAAACATAACATTGATATTATTTATGGCCAACTACTTTATAAATTAAATACTTCTACTGACCTGGTCATGTCATTAGGGTCAAATGAAACCCCAATTCCTGTGTTCGCCATTCTTACGCCAGGGTAGGTCGATAACACAGGAAGAAACTTCACCGGAGCGCCCACATCACTGTTCAACACACCGGAAATGGACGCACTTTATCACTTATCACTAAACTTGTGTAGATTCCCTGGAGTAATGACCAGCACCAAATAAACTCACTACACCCTTTGTGCACTTTAAAAAACGATTTCTACGAACCAAAACTCTGATAACATATAATTTGTTGTTATGTGTCACCATTTAATGTTCACATCGAAACACATGTTTCCGCATTCGTAGAGCGCCGACAGAGCGTCGCTGTCATTCAACGTACCGTTGTAACTGAGTTTGGGATGTATACGCAGAAGAAATCTATAATTAAAACTGAATTATAAATAATCTTCCTCAATCACACACGCGAAGTTTCGCTGATGATACGGCATAGACAAATAGTCTTTCTTTTTAAATTTTGACGCATAATCTTCTGGAATACTCATTGTCTATTATAAAGGTATGTTCTCATATAATAGCGAAATTAACCATTTCTGGGACTTTTGTAGTTTTTACAAGTGGCAACATTCATTTCATTACACATCATCTTCGAAATTTTTGTCTATGGTTTGTGTCCATTGTTTTTCTACAATGTTATTTTTCTGACTGCTGCTGGTGGACGAAAAATTAGTTTCGCTGCGTCGAGTGTGAGTTTGTTCTAGTGTTCGTGTTCGATATTGTGATTTATTAGAAATAGATCACGAAGATGTCGTCACCGAGCGCTGGAAAACGTCGCATGGACACAGATGTCATCAAACTGTATCCTTTCTTTGTTATCGTCATTACAAAGAACCTATTGCGTTCGAGGGCCACCATGTAAATAAGTAGCTGTAGGGCCGTCAGCTGATTGTCACGACCTTATATAAAATCAATATTAGAAGTGTTTTTAATGCAATTTCTTTGTTGTACACTTGTACAAGTTAAAAATAACATTTTATTTGAAGGTTCATATTCATGCAGACCTTTGACTATTTGTCTGGATGAAGAGCGTGCATTCTTTTTACGTCTCCGTGGGCCAACGTATCTATATATAAAGCGTTGATAAAGTTGTAGGTAGGTGCGTTACGTTGGCCCAGAGTACTCTTCCGTGTCTACTTAGTACTATATTTCGTAAGCTATAAACTAGGCCAGGGTCCTGATTGCGTGTTTTTTTCTCTATGTTATGGCCTTATACGCTCACTATACGCATTATAAACTTTTTACGCGTAATTAATAGCAAAAACACCTCTATATACACTATGAGTATATTTTCTTTGTTACTAGCTTTGTCAATACATTAGTATAAATTAATGAATTTATGAGATTTGCATTGAATTGTGTATAATTTATTAATGTTTATTACACTGTGCATGTGGGTTATTTAAAAAAAAAGTGCTATATTTTTTTTTTTTAAAAGCACTGAGTTGAAGTTTATTTTGTGTGGAACCTCCCAATTTTTTTTTTAAACAAGTAGTAAATACTAGTAAGTGCAATACAGTATTCTTAATTTGAAATTTTAAAGTATGCCTTCTGATGGTTCCTTTCTTGCCACCATAAATCAAATGAGCTTGGTAACAGATATAAGGAAGTTATTCTATTGTTCTAATGATTTAATGTAGTCAGATAATTTGCATTGTTGTTGTTCTATTTGTTAATAGTTATGACTGTTGTGTTTTTACTAACAGAAATAAAATAAAACCCTAGTAATTTGATTGTTTTCTGATAGAATAATTAAATTTTTAGAAACATTCTAATTGTTATATAATTTACACCAAAAGTATAGATAACGGTTTAATTATGCACTTTGCAGCATTATCATGAGGTAATATTTAATTCATATGATTCATGCACTCATAAAGCTTTCTCTTTTTTTTTAAATATAAAATATATACACTTGGTATACAACAATGTGACATAAAACTTATTACTTTGCAGAAAAAACTGGAATAAAAATCTACTTTTGTCTGCTTGCTTAATGATATGCTTATAATATGTGGGTGGTGGAAAACATATAATGTGACCTAACCTTTGTAATTGACAATGCATGGCTGACCTGTCCATGCTTTTTTTACAGTAATGTGTTGTTTCCACTAATCTTTTAAACTAACTTCAGCAATATTAATGCATGTTATTTGCTAGTGATTAATGCTCATATGGTAATTGCCTTGTGTATAAGTGACACATAAAACTGTACCGCAATAATAGTAAATTAGTCAGAGGGATTAACCAAGTCTATTAATTGAAAATACATTCTCGTGAAATTAAATTACCCTAGTAGAATTGTAGTACAACGCAGGCTGTTTTCCATAATTCCACGTCAAAGCACATGTTTTGTGTTTGTTCATCAATCCTAACCAATCCTTTATGTTACAAACAAACAAAAAATCTCAAAGTGTGACATTATCTTTTTATAAACCTCTTATTATACTTGTGTTTATATGAGTGTCTCCATGTGGTGACAAGTTAAGAGTACAGAGTGTCACCACCCCCCTTTTCCTCCCATGAGTATCGTACGGCGACTAAGGGAACAAAATACACAAGATAACATCACCACAAAAAGAAGGAAAACTTGAAACAAACCCTATACCAATCTATTTGACTAACATGGTATAGTAGGTCAAAACGTCCTTGCTAAAGAGAGCCCTATGTCCAGCAGTGGACTACTAGAGACCTTTTATATAGTGGTGTGTACTTTAGAAATCACATTCATAAAACAGCTGCTCCAACTTCTGTATATTTTGACCAATATTGGTTTCTCATAGTTCCCTTTACTGCTTCTGCCGCTTTCCCTTGCTGATCAAGTCCAGTTCTCACTATACACAAAGGCTAGGAATTTAATTAATCAGATTTTTTTTTATTTACTCTTATGACATTTCAGAGTACACTTGATAATCTCTTTATTTGTTAACAAACAAATCTATAAGCTTTAGTAGAGCCATCAATTTATAAACAAAGTACTTTTGGGTTCATTACAATTGTTATCCCTTTAACTTGCTGCTTTTTATCTGTTAAAGTTAATGTTAAGCATGAAAAAGTAAACAACCAAACGTGGTAAAAGTTTGTAAATATGTAAAAGGAAAAAGATATTCAGAACAGCCACAGACAAGAAAAAAACAGTGGTAAAAGAAACAATGATATAACTGCCATTCTCATCAACAGTGATTACCTTATATGCTTTTATGCAGAGAAACACTCAATTGCAATTAAAAAAAGATTTGTAATAAAAAAAATTGTTTTTGTTCATCATAAATATATTAATGTGGGCCTTTTTAGTGGTTGCGTTTGCTATACAACATTATATGTGTACATGATACATTATACACAAAAAAAAAACAAAATTAAAAAAGGAACAATGAGTTACATTTAAAACCATAGACTATTACAATAATTTTCAAAGCAAAAATAATTTCTAAATTAGTTGATGCTCAGACTTGCATTATTTATAAATTAAATGAAATTATGACAGAAAATTTAAAGAAATTTATGTAAGCATATCAACAGAATTGTCCAGAATTGACTATTTTTGTAATATAATTATATAATTAGATTGAAAGTAATCATGATATTTAACAAATAATGTTGATTACAGTAATCATAAATTAGAACTAAATAACTCTCTATGTAAGTGTACAATTGTTTTCTTGGTATTCCAGTCTTAAAATAACAAAGGAAATGATGATTCCTAATTTGTCCCAGACTAACATTAAAACATACATAAATGACCTAGAGTAAAAACTATTTGTTGAATACACATTTTTTGGTCTCATATTTGTACTGAAAACAACACTCATTCAATTTGCTATTTCCATTGTCTTCATGCAATTTTTAAAATTTAATTAAGCCTTTCTTAGAAAAACTGTAACTGAAATTCTACCAATTTTTAATACTATGATAAATTTATATATTGCCACTTCCATAATTAAGCACAAGTCGTGCAAAGCCGCAAATGGAACCTCGTGGCAAATGGTTTTGTACGTTGGAACAAAGCCACGGGATTTTTTTTACGGCTATGTGGGAGAGCCATGCTTCGGGCATGCACGGGCCAGTTTGAAAAGAGCTACCCTTAAACAACCCCACAAAAAATCTGTGTTAAGTAAATTATTTCATTGGCGACAATACCCATTTACTTCTTATGACTTCCTTTCGTTTACCCCATAAAACAAATACTATTCTATAGTTGGTGAAACCTCAAGTAAGACTACTTATTAGCATGTTGAATATTTACACCTAAATCCTGTAGCATCTCTATGTGATCCCAGTCTTTTGATACCACATCGCGTTTTACCTGACTGCATGACAATTAAAAATATTTTTTCTTTTAAACGACAATACTTGCATTAGGAATACATCCTTTGTTGGGACTTTGTAAACATACAAGATACGGACACAAAGAATACCCAGACTCCCGTTATGGAATGAGCTCCCTGCCGAGGTTTTCCCTGGGAACTACAGCATTGGGTTCTTCAAGAAGGGGGTAAATAGGTTTTTGAAGGGTCGGCAACGCGCACGTGATGCTTCTGGTGTCGCAGGCGTCCATAGGCTGCGGTAGCCGCTTACCATCAGGCGGGCCGTATGCTTGTTTGCCACCGTCGTGGTATAAAAAAAAAAAAAAAAGCTCAGAGCAGCAATTTGTGGATCACACAAAGTGTTGACGTTATAGAGAGATGCGTGGCGACCGCTTAACCACCACGCCATTCGTGCAGTCTTTGATATATCAATAAAAATTGCAGTAAATTGCAAAACTGCTTTAACAGTTTTTTTAAGAACATGCGTGTGGATCAACATTATGATTGATCGTTATATAGTGTTGCCCATAGCGAATTGCATTTTTCTATTACTGTTATATTTTGCCCCTGTACATATTTGTAGGTAATATAATTACCACTGCCCATGGAAACTCACGGGTCATAAGGGTCACGCCCTTAGAGTACTCCCCAGGATCAGGGTTAGGAGGGGTTTGGATTCAGGAGACTTAATTCATTCCGTAAAAAGCAATAAAATAATTTCTTGTCACGGTTTAGAATCAAAATAATAATCTATTTTTGTTTTTAAAATGTACGTTGTATGAGTACGTTGATTGTCGTGAAATACCATGAGCCCATCTCATTGTTATTCAACCTATTTAGCACAAAAGGTATCTCAAAGTACAGCCTAAATTGTCCTCCATTATCAATTTAATGTTTTTAAATCTTCAAATCAACCTTAAATATAAATAATTTGACAATATATGACGTCACGCCTTAGTATTTCATCAGAAAAAGTACCGCGTCTTTCGTTTGACGTTTAATAAAAAGATACTGACTTGACTTGTCAGTAATCTTCCCCATTATTTTGTATTTACAATGGGTCCATGTGAACGATAACATATTACACAATAAATTTTATGCTTATATCATTTCCAATAATGCCTAATAATTCTCACACACGGATTCGTCACACAATGTGTATATTATATACTATATATGTGAAAGTCATATTTCTTTACAATACAAGTAAATAGATACGAGTGAGTCTTACAGTAATTAATAAGCGCGTTTCCTTTGTCTTGTGTCACACACTTTCGTCCCTTTTCAGAAATTCACTTCTATAGATTAAAGAGTACCATTCAGATCTTAAGGCTCGAAGTACGTAATGGTTTAAACGTATAATAAAATTGTAAGAAGTCGATATCCTTACATTAAAGAAATTGAAGAAAATTAACGAAGGAGGTCTATATTAACGTAACAACTCAAACAACAGTTTTTAGAATTTTTGTCTATGCGTTTTATTGGAATCGGTTGACAAATAAAAAAGTTTAAAGAATCACCGCGCTAAATGACGTACATGCCACAGACAAAAGCTACTCTAGAATGATTTTCTGGAATCTGATGAAACCAATCGAAAAAAAAAACACACATTTTAACTAATAGAAACCTAACATTTCACCATAAAGATAAAACTCTATATCGCAATACAATAATGGTATATTTAATGTCACAATAGTGTAGTTGTTACTATATTTAGTAACTAGTTTTATCGCGCACGTTTATGAGTTTATGTAATAAACACATAAATTAAATTATTTCATTAATTTTAACACGACGTGTGGTCATTGAAATTAATTGAGTCTCTTTTGTGGTTGCAATGACCCTCGTAAATATTTTTTAAAACAATGAATGTAATTTTTGATATTAATATACTAAGAAAATTAATTGGAATCGGAAATGTTCTATTGCTTCAATTTATATAATAATAATATATTGGACAAAATGTATACTAAAATTTCAAATTCTGAATTATTCAATTCGTAAATCATATTTTTCAAGTAAGAATCAAAAGTTTTAAAATCTTAAATCATCGCATCGTTTATAAATCCATGCAATATGTTTTTATAAATATCATTACTTCGTTTCATTAAATTAATCCACCATAAACAATTTAATTTTCAACTAACTTGACAACTGTCGTCATAAATTGTGGCTGCACACGCTTGTTACCTGAGCTTCTAGTTTCTTGTAGATTGTTCAGTTTATGGTAATTCCTCTGCTGGTTTTTAAATGGTAATTTTAAATCAAATTTAAAAGTAAAATAATCCAAAGGTTTTATTTAAATTTCGAACTTCAATAATATAACATTCGTAAAGCCCCTTAATGTTGTCATTTTATCGTTCTATATTTATTCTCTTTGCCCTTGAAAAAAAATGTCAACAGATTACTATATTATGCGTACCTACGATTACGTGCGTTATACGTGACGCAGTTTTTAATTTACTTCGACTACGCGAACGCGGTATAGTGTGATAGAAACTGTTTTCGATTTCTTATCCTGTGTTCACATTTAAAAAAAATATTTGTTTCTATTTTTAATAATATTTGAACATAATAAGTTTGATAAACTACGCAGACTTTTATTTGAAATTTTATGAATATCATTTTTAACATAATAGTAATTCTGTATTTCTGTTTTTTTTAATTGAATTGACAGTTTAAGACGATGTTTTACCGCAATGAATTAAGCGAACCGAAGTATAGTAAGTAGGTACTTGGGTTCTTGCTCTCGCAACATACGCATACATCTCCCAAGTTTTTTCTTCGAGCCATGGTGCATCGGTTTGTTCCTCAAAAATTAGTATAACTGAATTATTTATTGTGTTCTGAAGAATTAATTTTTTTGTAAATATTTAACGTTTGGTTTTAAAACAGTACCCTTGACTGTCTTATTAGCCTTATAAATTTGTCTTTATTTTTTTTTTGTTATAAATTCTCTAGAACCAGCTTTTTTACATAGCCTTACGTTGACCACAGGCCATAGGAAGGCAACTAATTTAAGTCTTCTTCAGTTTACTTCAGCGATTGGAGCGTTTTTACTCAGCGGAGCACATCACATTTTACATAATGATCTGGTACCGCCAGTAAATGCGCCGTTTTATATACTCACAAAAACTACTTAGTTTTGTTTTTAATTGATATACTCGTATGTGATTCATCAATCTTTGTTCATCATTTTTTTGTCTATGCCTTGCAGGTTTCGTTTTGATTCGTCTTTTTTGTAGTGTTACCACTAGACCCTTTTTAACAGTTATCAAATTAAGTAACGGTTCATCACGTACACGAGAGAAAGTTTAATAATAATAGGTGGTACGCAATGTATGAAAAAGAAAAGAAATGCTAACTGTAATGATAAATAGTTCAATGTAAAGCGATTTAAACATAGGTAATTGTATTTGCGGCCATTAGTAACGTAGGAGCTCGTTATACTGTCATCTGAGAGCGCACAGACACAAATTTTGTTCTAATATAGTAGGTATATACGTTTCATCCAACACTGTCGATATAAAAAAATACCTTTTATGAATGTTTAACTGTCTTCAATGCGACTATTGCATAATGTATATATTTACCAAATTTTTATTCAAATTTAAATAGGATCAAACTGGGAATGTAGCCTCCCAAATATAAAAAAGAATTTGCAAAATCGGTTCATAAATGATTAGTGTTCGGACGTATAAGAACATTAAAAAAACGCTGAAAAAAAATTGAAAGATCTGGTTTGAATGAACGAACTCGGCAATATTCAGCCTTCACTGTCTATTCTTTTCAGAATTTCATTTTATTTTTCCATTATTTCTAACAGTTGTCATAGGTCATGTTCATAGTATGAATAGACTTGAAAATCGCTTTTCTTGACGTCACACACCGTATAAATTCTATATATATATGTCGAAAATGTCAACGGAAATCCCAAGAATGTATAACCCTTGCATATATTTATACAAACTTTGAATGTCACGCCCGAGTGAAATGAGTAAGCGTGACGTCATTATACACGTTTTCTGAAATGATTTCTAACGGTCTCGGTTAATAATTTGAGAGATTGTAATTGTTATTATATAATTAGAATGTGTGTAATACACCACTATATTATTTTAAAAAGGTTGCAAAATATTGTTGAGATTTATGAATCTTTACTATTAGTCAACATTCAACATCAACATTCAAAGTTATTTGTTGCACAAACGAGACTTCAGATGCCTTTAAGGTTTAAAGTCACTTATCACATTTTTGATAAATACCCTTAAATATTCCAATTTAGATGTCATCAGCATTTAACTTTAACTTTAATTTAAAAATTAATTAATTTTTCTTTTGTTTGCGGACTGTTACTAAAAAAATTGATAATATCGAAAATGTAAAATGGCTTTTTACAGCTGCAATTTGGACCTTTTTGAAAAAAAAAAGATTTTAAGGATTTTTAGAAGAAAAAACTAAATAACGGCCACTGTCTTTTTGCTCTTCAGACGCTAAAGATTTTTTTTAATAACGATAACGTGTGACGTATATAATGCCAAATTTTATAAAGTTGAGTAGTTAAAAGCATTTTCCTTTCTTTCTTTGTTTCATAAGGTAGACAAAACCAATGAAGTGACTCACTTTTACATTAACTATAACAAAATAAAAAATATAAATGGCTCTCTTAATAATATATCAGATAACCCTATAACCCCCAAATAAGTAAACAAAACATTAAATCGCAATTCGTTGACTCCACAACCTTAACCAGCCTGGGTCTTTGAACCAGCCGGTCGGGTCTTCGACCCAACGAACCTGAACCCAGCTGAACAAAGACCAGACATTGCACAGACAAAATCGATTCAGTCTACAACTATGCGTCCGTAATTAATATGCAGTCTGCGGGAACACAAAAGCGTGGATTTGATATATTTTTTTCTCTCTATGTATCACTGTCTCGATGGCGTAGCGGTAACAAAAATGGCTGCTATGTTCGAGATCTCGGGTTCGATTCCCGGGTCGGACTAAATGTTTGTATGATCTGCAAGTATTTGTTTCGGAGTTTGGGTGTGTTCTATGTATAATATGTATGTATTTACAAAATAAAAGTATATAAGTATTCCGTCAGTTAGTCTAGTTATCATAGCACAAGCTCTGTTTTTTTTTTTATAATCTTTATTGATTACATATATAATGTAGAGGCTTTTAATCAAACATGATTATGCCAGCCTCATTATATCCCACAATAACCAACCACATCATACAGGAAAAAGCTCTGTTTGAAACTAGGTGACGTTGTGTTAAATGTCCAAATATTTATTTATTTATTTATCTAGTATATATAATAAATCATCATCGTCATCATCATCATCACGATCACTTGCTGCTGTGCCTGGCTATAACAAGTGTTTAGAAATATGCCAATCTGTTTATCAGCAGTCTGGTTACAGGCTCTCCCTCATTTGGCATCCAACGACGTTCGTGAGACGTGTGAAGTTATTAAAAAAAAAACAGTTGCCCTTGTTACATATTATGATATTTAAATCTCCGTTCAATGCGCTTGTAAATAGCCACAATGAATGTAAACACTTAGGAAGCCCACTCCATTCACGTCTACTCTTTACTAATCTAGTTTAGTTTAGTAAGCTATTATTAGTATGACTCGTAGCTGTGCTAATAGGGTTTCTGTTTCACACCGTGGGAGAACCACGCTTCGGCACTTTTCTCGAGTAAGTGGGGTTCCGGAGTCCCAAACCTCTATTTCATGGGAGTTAATGGGTGGTAACGCATTTGTCACTTCATTAGAAAGTATCCATGGGCGTCGTACTACGTCGTACGTTGGACGTCAGATGATCCATCCATCTATGTGCTCCCATAAAACAGAAAGAGCTACTAGACCAAGTTTTAGGAAGATTGTCCAATGTTTTAACATAATTGTTAAAATATGAAAAAGAAAGTTCTATTAAAATGATTTTATGTCGCACAAATATATAATATCGCTTTTTTTGTACCGAAATCGTATTCCTTTCATAAAAAATGTGTGCGTGTACTAGCGTACACTCGTAAGAAGTGAAACTTCTTTATGACGTTATTTTTCAAAAAAATAATTTAAACCCGTCCGAAGTCGATGCAATCGCCACCTGGATTTCAAAAATGTAACTACTCAAAACGGGCCGCAAAATACATTGGAGACATTTACCAATCCATACGTCGCTGGAGAAAGTATACTTCGAATCACGCGTGGTAGGGATAAGAAAAAGATGGCGCGTAACCGAAAAATGTGACGCGTAACGAAAAAATGTTACACTAAATTTTTTTCCAACCCCGATAAAGAAGTTTCACTTCAAAAAAAAAAAAAATGGTGTCGTGGGTCACCAGGTAGGAACGAAGTTCCTTCGGATAATGTGGAATCGACACAATTTGCAAAAAAAATCGTGCTCAATTTTATGTAGGTTTTCTTGATTTTTCTCTTAAATTTTGCTGATTAGTTTTTATTTAAGTACAAGAAAGTATTTAGGAAATTCAGTATTTTAGGAAATAAAATAATAAATTCCTTAAAATAATAAAATAATAAATTCCTTAAAATAATAAAATAATAAATTCCTTAAAATAAAAAAAACATCGTAATTCAAATTTCAACTGAAATAACAAAAAAATATGTATCTTTATTTTTTTTTGTCAACATTATTATTAATTAAAAATTACATAGAAATAGAAAAATAGAAAAAAGAGGTAGAAATAGTACGAATGTTAAGTACGTGATAGATAGTATGAAACGTAGCACACATGACGCGCTTTCGCGCCTGCGCACGTCTCATTTAACGGTTTTATTCCACGCACTTTTTTCCACAGATTTATTCCACGCCCTTTTTCCACGGATTTTTTCTTACGGTTTTACTATCACATTTTTTTCAGTTCGGTCCCGCAGCGAAATCCCTATCCCCTCCAAGCCTGCCGTAAGGAACTTCGTTCCAAAAACAGTTGGCCTTGTTGCATATGATGATATTTAAATCCCCGTTCACTGAGCTTGTAAATAGCCACAATGAATGTAAACACTTAGGAAGCCCACTCCATTCACGTCTACTCTTTACTAATCTAGTTTAGTTTAGTAAGCTATTATCAGTATGACTCGTAGCTGTGCTAATAGGGTTTCTGTTTCACACCGTGGGAGAACCACGCTTCGGCACTTTTCTCGAGTAAGTGGGGTTCCGGAGCCCCAAACCTCTATTTCATGGGAGTTAATGGGTGGTAACGTATTTGTCACTTCATTAGAAAGTATCCATGGGCGTCGTACGACGTCGTACGTATGACGTCAGATATTCCATCCATCTGTGTGCTCCCATAAAAAAGAAAGAGCTACTAGACCAAGTTTAAGAAAGTTTGTCCAATGTTTCAACATAATTGTTAAAATATGAAAAAGATAGTTCTGTTAAAATAGATTTTATGTCACACAAGTATATAATATCGCTTTCTTTTTGTACCGGAATTTTAACAGCAATCATGACACCGTTTAATAAGTAAAAATAGTTATACAACGTTATTTCACTTTATTTATCAATCGGAAAGAAATTATAATATCAATTGCAAATTATCAATCATTGATTACAAAACATGATTACTTCTTTTAGATTAATTTTGTAATCGTAATCTTTAATCTGCAGACGAATTCTCGTAACGAACAAACTTCAGTTCCGATCAACGCTCAACGACATAAAAGATATTTTCGTAGTAAAATGGTAGTGTCTCTAGCGATTTAATTTTCGGTTACAATACAATGTAAACACATTACAGTCAACAGGCTTTATAATTGTTTATTACAAAAATACCTTTTATGACAGTTGTAAGATGGAAAGTTGATCGAAACTTAAGTTTGATCAAACATTTACCTAGAATTTACCTTCTGATTACATTTTGTTTGTCTCAGAATATAACTGCGTCGATGATAAGCGAACGTCACACACACTACGTTACACTGACGCAATATCTACGATGAAAATTACACGTTTGTATTGTTAACTAAACAGTTTTATTGCAGTTTTATGTAACTATCTCTTAAGTTGTGTATAGAAGTTACAGTAGCCTGTATTGCCTACGTCACTTGTCATAAGCCGCTCCCTAGAAACGTTTTGGGCTTCTATACTACGCTGACCAGACGGTACATGTATACATGAACTCAAGGATTTCACCGGAGATATGTCTATATAAATATACTTATAACCTTAAAAAAATATATAAAAAAAATTATTAAAACTTAAAAATTTATAAGTCACGTTTCCAAAGCAATCCTGAGAATAAATACAAAAAGCAGTTAAAAAATTTTGGGAAGGGGGAGGAGGAAATTAATCTTTAATGTAAAATCATCTTTCCTTAACAATTTATGTATAATAATAATATTTCGGATATCTGAGACAACGCCATCTAGTCCCAAACCGAGCAAAACGTTTACTATGGGTACTAGACAACTTATATAAACAAATACAAGCTTTTTTTTGTAAATACATACATATTATAAATAGAAAACATGAAAACGCCGAAAAAATTAGTTTTGTAGATTATGCAAACATTGGTCCAACCCGGCAATCGAACCCGAGACCTCGAGCACAGCAGTCGCATACGTTTCGACTGCGCCTCGGAGACTGTGTATATAAAGTAAATATATATCTATAAGCGGGCTGGTAACCACAGTCAATGCTGTGCCTAGTATAGGATCAGATTGCCGTCTGTATGTATTTATTATTATTTTTATATTGTACTAGCTGACCCGGCGAACTCTATTCCGCTTTAGAGGCAATAAATAAGCAGATTTTGTATTTTATTCAATTCAATTTTTTATTAGAAAAAAAGTAAAAAAAAAAAGAAAAAAGTATCCTATGTCCGTCTCTTGTTTCTAAGCTACCTCTCCACCAATTTTCAGCTAAATCCGTTCAGCCGTTCTTGAGTTATGAGTGGTGTAACTAACACCACTTTCTTTTATATATATAGATTGGTATCTTGTTGAATTATTGTAATGTCAACCTCTTTGTAGTGACAAAGAGGAGTGATTTTCCCTCTTTGGCATACCAATAAAAAAATCGATATACTTGGGTTTATATGGGAATGTTATACACTTTGTTTAAATATGTGTGTGTTTTTGATACAATTTTCCTTAGTTATGTATAGTTAATTAGAATGCTGTAAAATATACATATATTTAATGTGTATATACGTGTACTAAATACGTTTTGTTTAACACCATAGCACTGTTGCACGTTTGTAAATAACTGTTTTATAGCCTACTAGCTTACTCCGCGAACTCTGTTCCACCATATAGGCAATAAATTTTGTATACTTAAACCCGTTTTAACGGAATAAAAAGTATCCTATATCCGTCTCCTGGTTCTAAGCTACCTCCCCACCAATTTTCAGCTAAATCCGTTCTTCCATTCTTGAGTTACAAGTGGTGTAACTAACGCCACTGCCTTTTATATATATAGATATATTATACCTATTAAGGTAAGGGTATTAACCCTATCTAATAAAAAAAGCAGCATTCGATTTGGATTGATATTTTAAGATATTAAGAAACAAAACTCACGTAAACAAATAATCATTTAAATTTGACGGATAGTTCTAGAGATAAGCGGGTTTTAAAAAACAAACAAACACTTTATGCGCTTGTAACTCATGAGCTGCGATTCTTATTGGGCGGCGGTGGTCGCTTGCCATAAGGTGAAACGTCAACTCTTATCTTCCTCATATCTATTTCTATCGTAAAAAAAAGTACCAATTTGTCAATATATATAGCTGACTGTACCCTTCTATGCTTCGCTATGTACATTGTGGTTTAATGATGAGAAATGATGAACAAAAGTGACGCGAAAATTAGACCTTACAACGGGTTGTAGATCGTGTCAAAATTTGAGCTCAATTGGTTCAGCACTTTTTCAGTTTTCACAGCGCATATAAACTGACTACACATTATTTTACATGGAAAATGTATCTTACAAATACATACAACTATTATAGGTTATCCGTCGTCACGTTTGTCCAACATACTCGTATATTAAAACTCAATTAAGCCAAAACGACTAAACCGATTTGGATAAACCTTGGCTCAGAGAAAGCTCTAGAATAGAATGGAGACTATATTTTGATTAAAAATGAAATTAATGCAAAAAAATACTAAACCACGCCTACTGCTCAGAGGGGCAGCCAGAGACAATCGATCGCTACTTACTACGGTCCTGACACACCTCTTGTTTCGTCCACATTCATCCATCACTGCATGCATACATTTTCACATGGCTCTTCGTCAGAACTTCACCAATTTGATCAGTAAATGTTTCCCGTGGACGATCTCTTCCGACACTTCCACACACATTCAGCATAAAAATTCCTTTCTTGAATCTTCTGTGATTCATCCTCTCTATGTGGCAAAACCATCGTACAAAAACACAGCTTATAACAACCCCCGTAGTTTCACATCCGTTCATGGTCATCCCTCCGCCCTTGAGGGTCGTATCGTAATATTTGATGAGGTATAACCCATCTTACCCAATGATACATGACTTATAACCTTTGGAATGTGGTCTCGGAAATGCCAAATCAGATGATCCGTGGTTTGGTCCTCTATTATACTTAATATAAAACTGAAGGTAGAAAAGCCCCAATAAAACACGTAGATAGATATCTATGAAGCTTATAATAGTGTCGAACTGCCATTATGTTCAATTCCGCTGTTACTGTGTGTTATTTTTTTTAATATCGGTCGCTCTAGGAATAAATCCTTTGTCGCGACGGATTTTACAAACATACAAGAAACGGACACAAAGAACACCCAGACTCAGAACAACAATTTATGAATCACACAAAGTGTTGTTCCATGTGGGGCTTGAACCCACAACACTCAGAGCATTAGAGAGCGACGTGACGACCGCTTAAACCGCTAGGCCAACCGTGCAGTCGTATACATACATTACACGCACAATAGCATAAGTCGGGTTATTTTTTTGATTGTTTGTTAAACACTCCATCTAGACGTAAATAAACTAAGATTGTAATATCATAACTTCATGACTCATAAAGAATTTCCAGATAACAACTACGTGTAACCCAAAACTGGCATACTGGGTCAAAATAACCACGAAATAGCATTCGCAATCTTATCGTGTCTTATCGGTACGTCTCTTTCATACGTAATACGCCTGATTTAGAAAAAAATACTATCGACATTATTCAAAGTTACGCTTTGTAAAACTTTAAATAAAAAAAAAGCATGAAGTTATTACTTTTAAATGCATTGTTGGTTTAGTTGATAGTGTTCCGTGGGTGTTATAAAAGTCGACTCAGGGAGCAAATTACGCAGGACAACAGCACTATAAAGAGAAGGAAAACTTAAAACAAACCCTGTACACACCTTTTTGGCCAGCGGGGTATATTAGACCAAAATTAACGAGGGGCCTATGTATAACAGTGGCCTTTCAAAGACTCTTCGTATGATGTGATAATGAATATGATATCGTCGCCCAACAGTACAATACTACATATTTGTGTATAATTTGTACATTACTTGGGCAGAGATCTGAAATCACATGGTCCGGATCCTTCCCAGAGTAGCTCGGTTGTCAGCTTTTTGTGAAAACATCACATATACTCCTGGGTACTTATGTCCCTAAGGAGCCGGCGATCCGAAGAGTTTTTCCACACCAACATTAAAAAAAGGATTAGAAACGGCGAACTATTTATAAATCTTAATTAAGTCACGGTTTATGCATTTAACAATTAAATATAATTGGATAAGTGTTTGCCCGACTGTGGTAGAAAGAGAGCTATATTTTTCGATAGTTCTTTAGCCCGCTTTGTAGCTTAAAATAGTGAAAATAACACACGCCGTCGGGTTTTTGTTTTCTACTTACATATTTCATGTGATACATAATCTAAAGATTGCCTCAATCTATTTCTTTTACTGAAGTTTAACTATGTTTTGTTAGAAGTTGCTGAGTTAGCTAATCTAGCTTCGATTTTTTGTTTGCCATACAAAAAGCCACCTTGTAGACACTTTTATTTGTTATTTATATGCACTGTTAGCTAATCTTTGTTTCCTTATCAGTTCGTAATTTATGCGTAGCCCTTGAATTGTATACCGGGTGACATTACATTATTTCCAAACACCTTTAGAGTGGTTAAATAACCTTGAGTCTTTTACTGATTTCGTGAAATGGGGCGTATTTGGACTCTGTTCTTGGATGTTTGACCATTCGTTTGCCTTTATAGATTTGAATTAATTTAGCTAGGGTCTTAACGCGAATTTAATTCACAGCAAATCCGCTGTCAACAGGCCCGCACAGTATTCCTGGGCTAGAATCTGACCCGTACCGAAATTTTCACCAATAACAACGTAACGCCGTCACCGTGACGATCGACTTGTGTGAAATAAACTCACATTAAAAAACCCTCTGAATGTCAGAGTGTTTGCGATTGATATTTGCAGTCGTAGTTATTTTTTGGCTCTTATCTTGAGGTCAGATATTATTATCTGTTATCACGCCTAGTGGACCCCGGCCAACTGTATATGTTGGGCAGTTATAAATGTACTTATTGATGAGATAACTTTAATTGCGCGATGCAGGAATTAGTAGTTTGATGTGTTTTAAGTTAAATGGTGCTGAAGTATGTTTTTTATCACAATTTATACATATATTAACGACAGCATATTAAGTTAGAAGGCGGCCATTTGTGTGAGAATGTGGAGTGTCTAGTTACTTGGTGCACACACCTAAGTAATTTTTTTTCATTGTTATCGTGCAGTTGTAATTATGTGGTTCATGTAGGCCACGGTTTATGTGTTTGTGCCAGTGGCCTCATAATGGCCCAATCATATGACGGACGGTGTTGCTCTCCATCAAGTAAGTGATTCTACCGAAGGGTCAACGCGCACCTTCTCTCCTCTGCTCTTAATGCGGCGGGGATTCGTGACCCTTGAGTTGTAGATGTCCATCGAGCTAGCCGCTTGCCATCAGTCTGCTCGTTTGCGAGGGATCATGGAAACCCGTATGGTAGGATAGACAGTTTATGCTAGCGTCTTAGTTTTTTTTAAACAAGTGTAGTGTATGGTGACAAATATGTATGATCCATTCGTATAAATATTGAATACATTTTAATTAGTTGAGTCAATGACCTTGCTTGTCGTTCATTAATCTTTTCGTTAGTAAAATTTACAATACCCATTATAATTTAGCAATATGAATGAGGTCAGAGTGTTTACCTACTATTTTTAACTAAAATTAATTTAAAATAATAATAATATTGTTTTGTTAGAACTAGACTCATGCGCATATACAATATATATGGCAATTCGAGTCTGTATTTTAACACATTCTTAAAAAATATGGGAGATTGGTTAGCATTAGATTGGCAACACTAATGGCGGCATGGGTTTTGCCAAAGTCAAACGGCAAGGTCAGGAAGTTTCCCATAATAAGGGCTACCTACTAAATACGAATATTTCCTTAACAATATCTTTACAGTATCGAAAGTAAACACGAAGTGACAATTCTGGGAGGTCTCAACGAATTCTGCGTTAAATTCTTCGGTCCTGCAGGCAGTAAGTATAGTTTTTTTTTTATTCAGTGAATGCTTGGATTTAAAATATAAATCTTACGAAATAAGACTGCCTCGGTAGTGCAGTTGTGGCACATGCAACTGCTGTGCTGAGGTCTCAGACTCGATTGCCGGGTCAAACTGAATGATATGATGTCCAAAAAAATTCTATACATTTTCACTTGTTTACACACTTTACACTGTTTAATGAGGGCATAGGTCCAGCAGTGGAATAGTTATTGTTAAATAATACGCATTTAACTGATCTTGAAGTATTAAATCATTGTAAAAAAACTATTAATAGTGATTGTGATAATTGTTCAAATATTTTTTTGGTGGCCATTTTACGTTTGACGAATTTTATAATTTTTGTATCCCCTCTGCTTCTAAACTCATATGGAAACACTTCCATAGCGTGATAGGGAAGTGTTTTCATACGAGTTTCCCCTTCGACTTTGGTCTCGGGTCTTTCGGTCGGTCTGCATTCGCAATGACGACAAATCTTGGATTCTACTTATGCTTGATGGAAAGCTATCAGGCAGGGTATAGTCATTTTGAAAGGCTCTGAATATATATAAAAAAAAAATATTACAGATTTTCTCTTTTATAGCCTTTTTTTATGTAAAATACTTTAACATGTTTTGTGTTTTTAAAATTAGTTTGTGGTTTTAACATGTGACGTCGTGAATGCCAAACGGCGTTAGCCAATCCTCCTCCATCCGAAGCTGTGATATAAATATTTCGTTTATCATTTTTTTTATATTTTCTAATTAGTTTAATTTTTGCTTGTAAGTAAAATTAAGACCCTCCGCTACTCAATTGATGTTGGCAATAATATTTTCCAACAGTCTAATAAAGATAAAAAAAAACTATTATTTTATGTAAATTTCAGCCCCATACGAGGGTGGCGTATGGCGCGTCCGCGTGCACTTACCCGACCACTACCCCTTCAAGTCGCCATCAATCGGTTTCATGAACAAGGTGTATCATCCGAACATTGACGAAGTGTCTGGTAGCGTGTGCCTCGATGTCATCAACCAGGCCTGGACTGCTTTATATGGTAAGTCCTTCTGAAGGTCAATTCTTCTATAAAAAACTCGAAGTTCTGAGGACTAAGTTTGGCTGTGTTTCACATCTACTTAATCGTCAACGTGACCGCGTTCGGCTTTGTGATTGGTCCGCACCGAATTCTCCACCAATCAAAACGCCGAAGGAGCTTGCCGTCGAAGCCCTGATCTGCTCTCGAGCTCACAAATGTCTTTAAAGTATTTTCGTAGTAATATATTGCCTGTAATGTGATTACATCGTATTGTGAACGAAAGTTGAATTTATGTTCTGCCGTCTGAGTAATACTTAGGAACAATTTCACCAGTTCCTGATAAACTTTGAAACAGTTATCTACCATAATACTATTTAACAGATAAAAATTTCTGATATAAACACGTTTATCTGAGATATACGTCTCTATCCAAGACTTGTTGCACCGAGATCTGTAATTTATCTGGCAGATATGTATAAGGGCAGATCGGAAGCCCATTGATGCAGGGGTGACAGTTATCGTGGTAACTGTGTAAGCCTTACACTGTCACGATGACTGTCATGCCTTTTATGTCCCCAAGCGGGGTGTGAAAAAGCATCTCACAAGGCCACCATAGTGTGGGTCACCATACTGCATTGTCTGCATTTGCAATGCGTATGGTGGCCACAACTCTTGGATTCTATTCATGCTTTTCATCAGGCAGAGTAGAGTCACTTTGGTAGGCTCTTAATATTTAATAGAATTTTTAAGTAAGTGTTAAGTGTTAGTTGGCCCTTAGTTTTACGTAATATCACACAGTTATGATGGTAAGTTTTCCCAAGAGTGTTTTCACAATACAAAAGTGATAAGACAAAACCACTGTAGGATTGGAAGTGAAGTATTTACAGCGTGACTCAATGAAGTAAATCTTCTGAAAAACAAGATTAATAGAGAAACAGGGAAAAATTACAAGACAAAAGGAGTCTTTACTCACTAAGTTGATAACTTGTGCGTGGTGATTCAGAAGCTTACTGAACTGCATGACGTGTTTGAATGTGTCATAATTATGGCCGAACTTTAGACTACTGCTCTATTGTGTATTGTTTCATAAAAACCGGTATGAAGCGATTTTGCTTTTATAATTTTACTGAATGAGTGAAGGTAATAGAGCCCAGAGACTCTAGAGGGAGGGCCTCCTTTTTTTTTCTGTGCGAAAATCCCTCCGGATACCACCTACTCGAACCGAGCAAAAACCGCACGCCGTCTCAGGTATCAGTAGCCGGGGAACCAGGTGTACCCTAGAAAGGAAATCCCTGAAACCCCGACGTACCTCGGGCCATCTACCTACGGCTTGCAGATAACACCTTTTCTGCTCCAAAAGAGCGTGCTCCGTAGCACGTCCCGCTGCCATCCTGGTTTGCTTCTGCTAGGGTGACGGATGGCCTCACCTGTCACCCCCAGACTTGCGCTTATGGAGGACGGAGATCGTTCTGCGATATCTGGCGCCCGAGCGGTCTGTGATAAGAGGGAGGGCCTCCTAGGGCAGTAACTTACTGTTGACTCTTGGGAAGCACGTGTCCATCCGTGGTGTTAGTCCCTTATATATTATTTTGCCCATGTTCTATACAAATGTTAAAAAATATAAATTACTAATAAATTTACCTTAGGTATTGGAATTCATACTGACCGCAAACAGTATCCATGATTGCAAGTTGACCACAATGCTGTGGGTCACCTGTTATCTATAATATACGTGGTCTTAACCTCGTTGTTTAGATATGTTACTGATAGTACGATATGTAAGGATGGGTAAAAGTTCGATGCCCGTTTTAGACAACGAACGTGATAGATAAACTTTCCCTTCGTAGGGCACAAATCTATATTGGATAATGTTAAGAAGGAGTGCACACATAAAGGTATAAAATACGTACTGAAGTATCTAATATATTAACAGTTGCCTAAACTTTTAGTAAAAAAAACCTAAATGATAAAATGTTGCAAAGTAAAGACGAGGCTGTCCACAGTAACCCCTTTGATAGAATAGCGAAGTCGTGGATGTGTCCTTTTGTTAAGGCGGAAAACCCCTTCCGATATCCGGCTCTTTGGGCCGCAGGAACCCAGAACTATGGGATCTCTGACAACAAATAAACCTCACATGCTAGTTTTACAAGTTTTTTTATATCTGTACTATATTTGATTAGATATTTAACTTTTGATAAACAAAGAACATGGTAGAGTTCAAGGGTTTTCCACCTTTTAAAACAATGGTATTTTTATAAATATGTAGTGCATAACGACTACATGTTGTGCAGGTAATCGTTGAGATTATTTATAATTACAATCAAAACTTCGAATATATGTACTTTCCTGTACATACGCTTTAACATGATTTTTTATACAAAGTTTATTCTGAGTCAGATGAACAACTACCAACACAAATAACAATTATAAAAATAACAGAACTAACAAAAATATAACGAAGATAAAACGCATAACAGACATAGTCACAAATGGAGTCTGGAAATACGACTAAGTGAAGTGTGCCGCGCTATGGTGTAGTATGAAAGTAGCTTAAACGCTCGCCTACCAGATATTGGTAGGTGAACGCTGCTACTAGATGTTGTGTTTCAACTCAGTATATTCGGTCATATACTCATCTGATTATCCTTGTCAAAAGTGTGGATGCTATTGGAATGTATATAAGTGTGTGGAAGGGTGAGTACATGACGATTGAGGCAGAGTAAAATGAAGAAACATGGCCTCACTCGAGCAGTCCAAACTTCTGGTAACCATTTTATACACGTATTGTAACGGGCGAAGAAATTTGTTACTCTGACGAGGGCCACCGAAACGCGAGAAAAGTCAAATTAGGTATCGCTTAAATGACAGATTCGTCAACGAACTAGGACGAGAAAAAGCAGTGAACAATTACTTTTAAATGTTGTATATTACGTATTTTACAAAAAAGATTTTAAAAACCAGTCTTTTTAGTTTCTATTCACTGCAATTTGTAATAGATCATTATAATTATAATGTACATATTTCTAAGTTTGTTAAATTGAATATAGTGGAGGACAATAGAGAGTACAATGGAGTATAGTTCTTCTTCAATTATAAGAGACTACAAAATGCACATTACAAAAATATTTAAATACAAACAGTGGCTACAAATGGTCTATGTCGGATGATGATGATGGAATGATGAAAAAAAAACAACAATTAATTGTAAGGAAAAAATTAGCGGTAGTTATATTATTTTTGTTTTCACTAATAACCAATCCAGCGGCCTAGCCGCAGGTGCATTTTTTTTTGTTGACGGGGTGGAAAATCCCCGCAGGAGCCAGGAGTAAGTGGTGTTTTCACTAAAAACCACCCCGGCGGCCGGTTTCAGGCGTCCTTCTCTGATGGGGACCCGGGCCATGTTATGTCAGGTCCCCTCCAGGATCAACGCTGTGCCTAGTCAGACCCTCTCAAGCCTCAGGTGCCTAGGGGTAGAAGTACTCTGAATAAAATCTATGCAGTTTCAGGCCCTCCTAATGTGTCCCTAGACCAGTAAAAAGAGTTTTTACTAAAAGAAATTTGTTTAAAGAGCGGATTAAAATTATATAAAATATTATATATGTACGTTTGTTTGTTTCCCAGACCTGTCGAACATATTCGAGTCTTTTCTCCCACAACTGCTGACGTATCCAAATCCTATCGATCCGCTGAATGGCGACGCGGCCGCGATGTATCTGCACAAACCCGAGGAATACAAGAAGAAAGTTTCAGGTAAACATACCACTTGATTTCCCAGTTTTAAAAACACATTAAACTGCTGACAGAGTTGCAAAGATAAAGGGGATTGTTCCGTTTAACAAATTAAAGGGTTTACTAAAGTTAAACCTAAAATTGTTGTATTGGAAAATAACACTATGCAACACCAAAAAATTCACTGGGACCCCGAATGGTAATTCGTATTAAGCATACTTAGTAAAATACAGAAAACACATTTATATTTATATATCACGTCACAAAAAAGAGATAAGGAGAATCTTGATTTGTTTACTGTCTGCTTCACTTTTTTGAGGGTAGTCATAAAAATATATCTTTTTTTGGTACACAAGTCATCAAAACTTTTAGATTACTCATTAATGTACAAAATGCCGCGTGTTTGTGTTAATTCTCCTGACTTATTTTGTTATGCTTGTGGTGAATTCACTCCTAAAAGTAAAAAAAAGCCCATTGCCCCGTTGTTTGAGAAGTGTTATGAAGATTATTTTAAGACTGTAATTAAAAATCAAGATAAATCGTGGGTGCCTAAAATGTGTTGTTTAAGGTGCTATAAGTATTTGACGGGTTAGCATAAGGGTACTATAAAACAAATGCCTTTTGGTGTACCAATGCAGTGGCGTGAACCCAAAAATCACGTAGACGACTGTTACTTTTGTTTGACAACATTGAAAGGTTTTTCGAAAAAATCAAAACAGTCGATTAAATATGCTAACGTGACGTCAGTGTCGATGCCACTACCACATTCTTCAAACATTCCAGTACCGGTAAGATTTCATAGTTCATCGAGTTCAAGTACGGAAGAAGACGAAGAAGCAGACCCATCTAGTAGTGGAGACGTATTTCAAGATCAAATAACTACAGAACCACATTTGATTAGCCAATATGAATTAAATGATCTTGTCTGAGATTTAGGTTTGACTAAAGAAAAATCAGAAATATTAGGCTCAAGATTATGACAATGGAATCTACTGCAAGCTGGAGTTAAAATTACTGCTTATCGTAAACGTCACATGTCTTTAGTTGCCTTTTATTCAAAAGCAGATGGATTAGTATTCTGTAACAATATTGATGGATTAATGTCAGCATTAGGTCACACACACGTGTCACAAGAGTGGAGACTTTTTATTGACGAATCGAAACTTAGTTTAAAAGCAGTTTTACTTCATAACGGTAACATACTGCCATCTTTGCCTATTGCGTACGGCGCTCACTTTAAAGAAACATATAATATTTTAAAACTAATTCTGGAAAAAGTTGATTATGTAAAATACAAATGGCAAATATGTGCAGATTTAAAGGTAGTAGCGTTAATTTTAGGATTGCAAACTGGTTATACGAAATATTGTTGTTTTCTCTGTGAATGGGATAGCAGAGCGCGTTCCGATCACTATACAAAACAAAACTGGCCTCTAAGAACAGGGTTCGTGCTTGGACAGAAAAATATAAAAAATGAACCATTAGTATCACCTGACAAAATCATTTTACCTCCGCTACACATCAAGCTTGGTTTGATAAAGAATTTTGTGAAAGCACTTCCCAGAGACGGACCTGGATTTTCATTCCTCAAAAACAGATTTCCTACGCTAAGTGAGGCGAAAATTAAAGAAGGAACTTTTATAGGACCTGACATACGAAAATTAATCAATGATCTCGATTTTTTATCCACCCTCAGACCCATTGAAAAACAGGCATGGTTGGCTTTTGTTGATGTCACAAAAAATTTTCTCGGCAATTACAAATCACCCGATTTCCATGAAAAAATAAAAATAAAGCTGGATGCTTATCACAAACTAGGATGCAATATGTCACTTAAAATCCATTTTCTACGCTTCCATTTAAGTTTTTTTCCAGAAAACATGGGTTCAGTGAGTGATGAACATGGAAAAAGATTTCATCAAGAAATTGCAGAGTATGAGAAGCGTTATCAGGGTAGATGGGAACCAGCTATGCTTGCAGACTACTGTTGGAGCCTCCAGAGGGATACTGTGTCTACTGGTTACGAGAGGAAAGCCAATCGTTAAAAATAAAATGTTTTTTTAATGTAGAATAAAATTTTATGTCTCTCCTTTATACAAATTTTTTCAAAATCAATAAATGCCTATCACTACTAAATGTGACGTGATGTAATATTTTTATTTATACACTCCGAATAGTTTTAAGGTGATAAGTCATAATTACATACTGTAAGTCGAGTGAAATTTTTTTTTTTCAAATTTGTTGCATAGTGTAATTGAAGGTCTCGTGATCTTTGTCAAACCATCGACAGCATGCCAGTGTTTTTTGTTTTGGTAGGCAAATTGTTCATTATTTATAATCTAAATCAGTACAAAATGATGCAAAGCGAACAGATTACAAGTATGTTATAATATTTAAATCGACATTTATGAATGTGCTTACGACTGTATTTAGCAGCATAGCAACATTTTATTGGGTTAGGTAAAACTGTCAATTTATCTTGGATCGACCCTTTAATGTTATATGTATCTATTCCAGATTACGTCCGAAGATTCGCAACAGAAGACGCCCTTTTAGAAAAAGATGCCATAACCGGCATGGGCGGCGCAGCACCTGCCTCCTCGGGCTCCAAACCCTCCAACGGCAACTCCAACAATAGCGATACAGAAAGCTCTATGAGCGAGTTCAGTGATGATGAAGCGCAAGACATGGAGTTATAACATAAGTTACTACGCATATACTCTTGCTCACTCAACACTGCCTTGTGTGTTTAATTTATAGTCTGTGGTCTAGTGTCTTTGGTTTCAGTGTTGCCAATGAAAAAATAGGTTTAGTATGTCGCTGGAGTGTTGACGGAATCGTTGGGAAAGGTAAGTGTCATTTGCAATAACATATTAATTTTATCTATAAAAATAGACGCTGCATTCTTGTTTTTAGAATACTAAATGATATTAGACCACAGAAAAGGTACAAAGTAACAACAGAAGCCAGTTATCTGTACTCGTACAGACGTTCGCTGTCCGACATCAAAAAAAAGTTTAAATATCTATTTCAATGGACCAGAAAACATTGCCAATTTAGAAATAAAAAAAAAATGCTCAGGTGATATTCTCCGGCGGCGAACATACCACGCTTTAAATATATATAATGAAATAAATATGCATGATGGTAATATAAAAAAATGTGTTTAAACTTAGTCGTTGGTGTGTGGGAAAGTTTTAATGGTTAAATTAGGATTGTCTATGGCTTGTCTTTGATGTGTCTTTACGCTTAAGATTAGCAGCAATATGTTAGAGAAAAAAAGTGTTCACAAAATACAGTAAACATTAGGTGGGTAGGCTTGGAAAAGGATGGGTGGGTAGACGTAACTAGGGTTCGTTGAGGAGTATAGAAAATGCCTAGATTTTTCTCTACATTTAATGCTGTTACTAAGTATATTATTGGGATTTAAGATTTAAATTGCCCTAGTTGCGTCTAAAAAAAGTGGCGACTGATTGAAATATCACTAGAATTTTCATTTATATTATAAATATTCATTTCATAACACATCCAAAACTAAGCGGAGCCTGTGCTACGGTAATCAGAGTGATGATAAACTTACTTAAATAAGTACACCCAGATAGTGAATAAAGCATCATTCTCTCACCACAATTTTTGTCTTGAATTGGAAGTGAATCTATGACCTCTAGCAGTCAGGGACACTGACCACTAGACGAAATGGCTATCCGGCCTGTTGATCTGATGAATTGTTTCTTTCCCTCTCGGAACAATGAGTGTGATGGCCACATATTTCTGTGTGTTTGTGTAGTTTGTTTATATATAAAGGTTTATCAGTAGCCTGGTTACCATAATACAGGCTCTGTCTAGTTTAAAATCAGACGGCTGTGAGACACCTCAGGTCTCAAGTTGTGATTACTAACTTTGCTGGCTCAGTGATCCAATGTGTCTTGGCTTTCTACATCAGAATACGTCATTCTTTTCTATTCTATGTCCATTCAGACCAATCAGGTATCACTTGATTTTTTTTTCATATCTTTGGCAGTCTCTTTTGGCTGGTTTCTTTTTTCTGGCAACTTTCTAGGTTATATATTTTGAATCATTTCGGTCAGTCACACTTTTTACAGGCTATGCGGTAGGCGTGATGGTGTATTACCTTAGAAATGTTACAAATGAAATAAGCAATTATTTCCGTATTCATCATTGCCGTATACATATTTTTATATAGTTTTTTTCATAATGTAAGAGCATAATTTTAACGATTCTGTAGGGCAGTTGACTGTATCATAAATTAATAACAATGTCTGCTTCGTTAAAGAAAAGGTCATAAAACATGTCGCCAAATACAATTATTCTAGCTTTTCATAACTATTCCGAAATTAAATCAAATAAACATTGATGTATATATTGTTCAATTGAGTAGTTTCAAACTGTGACGTCACAAGTTGCTGTTTAGTACATTTTTCATAGACAATTATGGTTTTGACAGATTATAAAAAGTAACGTATTTGACTAAAGCATCAACTACCCTATTATGCATATCATAAGAATACATGTACTTTGAAGTTCCAACATGATAATTATGATCTATATTTGTGTGACTTGTATGTTACACAATTTGTAACATTTCAAATGTAATTACTCACTAATTATTTTAATATAACGAATATTTAATTAGATATTAACTTAAAATGCGTGTAAATGCGCTATATTATTAAAAAAATAACTTCGAAAATATCATAGACAAACATTAACCTTTTCAATTGGATATTTTTTTAACTGGCAACACACAGTGTGAGTGAGCGAGATAGCATTTTGTAAATAGCCTATCTGTCCCATAGTTTAAATCCAACTTAAAATGAGCCCGAGGCGTCGGACTGAAGTCATCACTATATCTCATAGGTATTTAATTTTTTTATAATTTTGATTTTAGTTTTATTCGAAGAGACATGTATCATTGTGTAGTCGATCTCCCTCTGATATGACGATCTGGTTAGGCGAATTAACCGACTTGTTGATTTTTCTTCCATAAATCGATATTTGTATACTTGTTTCTTAGCATAGCACAGAATAAAAATAATCTACTTTTTTACTTGTTTTATGTGCAGCTAGTTCTGATTGTTACCTAATTTTTTATCTATATAAAACGTATTTCTTACTATTCTACTCTTTACTATAAATGGTATAAACTATGTTCTGTCGGTTAATTCTACCAAACCTTAATATTTCATTGATGGCAACATTGACATAGATTGTCTATGGTTTAGCCAATATTAATCCGTAACAAATTTAGCGTGTTATTTGCAACAAAACTGAGATTTTCATTTTGTCCCTTCGTTTTCCTTATGAGTGAAAAATTTAATAAAATGTCATGTCAATTCGTCAAAAGAGGTTGAGTATATACACTACTGGAAAAAATTAAAGGATCAAAAAAAAATTCCAAATTTTTGGGCAGTTTTCAACAGGCCGTAACTTCGAGAGAAATAGTCTTACAGAAAATAAAAAAAAAGAAAATTGCAGCTCCAAGTGTCTAGTTTTTGGATTTGAGTTTTAAAATTTTATAGCCTCCGCGGTTTTTGAATAATCGTAGAAAAACCAGCAACAAAAAAATTTTTTAAATTTTTTTAGTTTTTTTTTTTGGTCTGCGGACGTGGAAAAAATTTTTTAGCTTAACCACTATAAAGATCGGATACCTTGTTTACTTAGCTTTAATTTGTTTTTTTATACACTCTGATACGCCCACTTCTCGCCCAGATATCGGTTTTCAAATGGAAAAAGATCCTTTTGTCTTTGATTATCGATATCTCAGCAACCAATGATTGCACAGAAATTTAAAGGTAGGTTTCAAGAACATGAATAAATGTTGCTTAACAACTGGCCATTGTTTTTTCGAAAAAAAATTTTTTCATTTTGTCACATGAATTTGAAAATGCAACAAAAAAAGGGCTTTTGGTGGTTTTTTGGAAAATCAAGCGCTGGATCGAAAATATTGAGGAAACCACTAATGTTAAGTGTGCCTTTTACAGTTCAATATGTCCACAAAAACCTCACAGAAAACCAAATTAATCTAGCTAGCTGTGTTTTTGTTTCACTCGATTGAATTTTTGAAAAAATGAAAGGATCACGTTTTTTGCTCTGAATGCTCATAATTTTTAAAATGAGAGAAAAAAATTTTTTTTTCCGAGCTTTCCCCACATTTTTGTTCCAGAAAGTGCTTAAATTGAAAAAAAAGGAAATTCAAATAAAAAAAATTCTTTTGAGAAGTTTAATAAAATAATTATAATTATCGCCGGTATTAGCGCTATCCAAAACGTACCACGTGGAGGTAGCGCGGTCGAAGAATTTACGCTTCTGTGTGTGTGTGTGTGTGTGTGTGTGTGTGTGTATGTATGTGTGTGTGTGTGTGTGTGTGTGTGTGTGTGTGTAGTATTTCAGGAGAATTGAGAACCGGTGGCTCGTCAGTTCCACCGTATTTAATGACTCCAAACTCATGTTCCGAAGATTTTTGTTTATTTAATACGGGATGTTACCACCTCTGTTTTCAATAACGGCTTTCAAACGTTCAGCCATGTTAATGCAGACGGAATTGAATTGAATTTCCTTTTTTTTCAATTTAAGCACTTTCTGGAACAAAAATGTGGGGAAAGCTCGGAAAAAAAAATTTTTTTCTCTCATTTTAAAAATTATGAGCATTCAGAGCAAAAAACGTGATCCTTTCATTTTTTCAAAAATTCAATCGAGTGAAACAAAAACACAGCTAGCTAGATTAATTTGGTTTTCTGTGGGGTTTTTGTGGATATATTGAACTGTAAAAGGCACACTTAACATTAGTGGTTTCCTCAATATTTTCGATCCAGCGCTTGATTTTCCAAAAAACCACCAAAAGCCCTTTTTTTGTTGCATTTTCAAATTCATGCGACAAAATGAAAAAATTTTTTTTCGAAAAAACAATGGCCAGTTGTTAAGCAACATTTATTCATGTTCTTGAAACCTACCTTTAAATTTCTGTGCAATCATTGGTTGCTGAGATATCGATAATCAAAGACAAAAGGATCTTTTTCCATTTGAAAACCGATATCTGGGCGAGAAGTGGGCGTATCAGAGTGTATAAAAAAACAAATTAAAGCTAAGTAAACAAGGTATCCGATCTTTATAGTGGTTAAGCTAAAAAAATTTTTTCCACGTCCGTAGACCAAAAAACAAAACTAAAGAAATTTAAAAAATTTTTTTGTTGCTGGTTTTTCTACGATTATTCAAAAACCGCGGAGGCTATAAAATTTTAAAATTCAAATCCAAAAACTAGACACTTGGAGCTACAATTTTCTTTTTTTTTATTTTCTGTAAGACTATTTCTCTCGAAGTTACGGCCTGTTGAAAACTGCCCAAAAATTTGGAATTTTTTTTTGATCCTTTAATTTTTTCCAGTAGTGTAAATATAAAGAGAAACTGTACTTAGTCTAATTGCTGTTTGTTGCTTTTAGATATATTTGTTGCTATTGTTTTCTTAGCACAATCATTGTTTTAAGCTTTGAACACCGCCGGCTATTTTCGAATACTTGAAATTGTTATTTTAGAAGCTATTATTGCCAACTATTAAAACTTCAACGCTATTTGTCATATATATTATGGTGTGATAAATAGGTGTATAGAAAACTGAGCACTTCACTGTATAATAGTTAATAATTATTGTGGCCTGGAGCTGTAGGTAAAGCATTGTTGAACATAGACAATACGACGTGTGGCGGTGTTTATAAGCTATTTACTTAGATGGGCAGTCTACGCTTTCACCAAATAAATAGCATTTTATTTGTACACTAAGTTGCGGTGTGAGTTACTTGAGAGACAAAATATGAATTGGTAATGTTTAAACGAATTTTAGGTATTATTTGAAATGAAGTATAATTTTGCATCAAAAAAAGATATTAGATTCGGTTCTGGCTTGTTTTATGTACAAGGTTTGTGATTAAGTGTTTTTTTTCCTTTTAATTTGATTGTTTTTCAAGGAACTCGCACTTGGCTTTTTTAATCAATGACAAGAGCTGATCCTGCCAAATGTTGGGGTTGTAGAAAATTTTGTGATGTTCTTTTTGCTTAATGTAAACCGAATTACCGTAGAATTTTAATTTGGCAGTCTGTCGATTCGTCTAAAATTAAAATTGCGTTTGAATGAATAACTTTTATTTGATTGACACTGACGTTTAACACGAGTGACATTGCCAATTAGAAAAAAGATATTTCAGTAGTCCTGTGTTAGCGACTTATGTTCTTATTCATACATATCATTAAATATTCACCGTTTAAAACAAAGAGAACATCTCAAAAAAATGAAATCAAGATACAGATCTCTAATATTTGACACATTGCGAACTGTAAGTGTTGCAATCGTCTTATTCATAAGTCTAGGCTAAAATAATATAGATTTAAAACACGAAGATTATTATTAATAATAGACATTTATCGTATCTTTGAAAACTCAGCCATAATAATATATTATATTTTTGGTAATAAGTAAATAACAAGTTAAAATTTTTTAGTTTTATTTCACATGAAGTTGGGTTGACAGGATTGTTCTGAATTTCATTAGTCCACCCAGCTTTTTATCGGTATGAATCATACAGTTAGATATAAAGTCGCTGTGGTGTCGATGTGTAGCTTATAATACTTATGAGGTGATTGCGGAAGTTTTTAAATGTCAACATTCAATTTAAAAGTAAAGTTTCACATTGGCCGAATCTTAAAACATGATAATAATTGGCGCCATATAATTGACAGATGCACAAGTGTCCATTTAAAAACTATCGTCAATATAACAATGGTGACGTGATAACTTTTTAAATATTTGTTTTCTTTTTTAAATTTCTTTTTAACATTTGACAAGATGACGGAAATCACGTCACAATTGTTCGGTATATGGATATAATTATAATCGAGGTTGAATATATTACCAAAACATGGGCCACGTGCCCTTGACACGGAATCATTTATACATGTAACAGAATAAAAGTTTAAATAATTATATTTTTATTTCATTACATGTAATAAACTTACGTTATTTTTAAACTACATCTGCGTTTTATTTTTTATTTACACTAAGTTGAAATACTTACAAATCCGTAACCAACAATACCAGTTTGTTTTGTCCAACTGGACTAAATTTTCGCTGCGACTGCCGAAACTTTTGCTTACGATATTTTTAATACATGACACATCCTAAACTGTTGAGGTCGTCAGAGAATATAAAATTAAAAACACACTAATTACACATTACCAAATTCCTCGACCGCTCCTTTTCTGTCCAAGTGATTCGGCTGTGGAACGCTCTACCAGTTGAAATTAAGACGTGCGCAAACTTTCGATTGCGATTAAGAGACTGGTAAAGGAATATTACCTGGGAGATGCCCTTAGGTATATACGGCATAGCTTAATACTTTAAATATACTGCTTTAATTTTCTTTTCTTATGCACTTCTAATACACCAGGCACTACCCTATACTTTCCATCCTATGCTTTTCTTTCCATCTCATGGTTGCCTGAAGAGATTGCCCACGGGAGATAAAGCCGCCACTTCCTTAGCTTAGTTACCTTTGTAATTAATCTGGTGTACAATAATTAGATGCAACTCCCTGAAAATAACTCTGACGACGCTAATGATTAGTATGTTTTAAAGTAGACGCATCCCCCTGAAAATAATTCTGCTGGTGCCCATTGCTCGATCCCCACATGGGACTACCGCAAAATACCCCACAAAAAAAAATATATCTAACACGAGGGTTGTCATTAAAAATAAAAAGTTAACAACAGATGGGGTTACCAAACGAATAAAACAAATTCATGATTTATTAACATAACTCTATTAAAAATAAACATTTTAACAACAGGCTATGTACATTGTACAGTACGCCGAATCTATCTACACTCGTACAATAAGAATAGGCCCGCACTTACATAAACACCATCAAAACATTCAGATCAAACTGGCTATTTGGTGGTTTTTCTGACAGAGAGTATAAACTAAATAAAAATTATATTTATGGCGTTAGTCGCAAGTGTGCGGCCTAACGCCGGTGGCGATGGCAGCGGGGATTTGACACTCGTACTTATGTCAGGTCCCCATAGATGGAAGGGATATGATGAGTAGACCAAAAGGTACGGTGGGAGGCCTGGCATAAGTATACTCACTTTAAAATAACTTTCAAATTATAATTTATAATTACTATTTTATACATATTGCTTCTTTGGTGAAAATCTTAGATCATTTATATGTCCAGATAGAGTGACCCGCTACAATAAACTATAATAAATCAATCTCTCACTTAGGGTTATACCAATGTATTTAGTGCAAGTGTGTTTTGTATTGCCTGATGTAAAACTGTACTGTGTGAGAGAAACAATTGGGTAGATGACTGTATCGTAAATAAATACCAATGTCCACTTCATTACAACTAATATCGCGAAACATCTCGGAAAATACAATTAACACAACTTTTTATTATTATTACGAATTTCAATCAAATATACAGTGAAATATATTGTTCAATTGAGTAGTCTAAAACAGTGACGTCACAATTTTGTATTTAGTACATTTTTCATACAAAATTGTCGTTTTGACAGATGATAAAAAGTAACTAATTTGACTAAGGTGTCATGTAGCCTATTACATCTATTTGTTTGTATTTAGTACATTTTTCATACAAAATTGTCGTTTTGACAGACGATAAAAAGTAACTAATTTGACTAAGGTGTCATGTAGCCTATTACATCTATTTGTTTGTATTTAGTACATTTTTCATACAAAATTGTCGTTTTGACAGACGATAAAAAGTAACTAATTTGACTAAGGTGTCATGTAGCCTATTACATCTATTTGTTTGTATTTACTTAAAACTGCTAGGAGTAGAAAGAAGAAAAATACCAACAAAAATGGCCAACAGTTGGATATTATATTTTTGATAGTTAGTAACTTTATGTAGACATATCAGTGATCCAATATTTTTTAAGAACAATACTGATATGATTTAGATTTGACTTTATTGCAAAATATTCATTTTAATTTTTTTTTATTTGATACAAACAGATCACCAGCTGTTTATTTATTCGGGGTAGTCTCCAAAATGATAAAAACTTATTTTATGAGACATTAATTAGCAGATTGATGCTGCACGAAGGAGTAACTTAGGCCACTCTTGTGTTATTGGTAAAATGGGACAAAATTTTAGTAGACATATTTATTATTTATAAAAACTTTAATTTGAGTAAGTTATATTAAAGTGAGTGATGTCATAAATGCTTTTCTGGTGCCCTTAGCAAAACAGCATTGTGTTACATATTAATAAAAACATATATAGGTATTATACTCGTACATATATGTATACCATACAAAAAAATGAAATCAATACAACATTGGGCAGTTACAATACGTGCGTACAGATAGTCATTAATTTATTTAGGAATTGTCTATCATATTTCGTTCTATATTTTGGACTTTCATACTCATAAATATAGCCAAGTCATTACAGTTAGGAGTCGTTGTCCCATAATGAGAATAGGAGCCGATACAAATCAGAGTTTCAAGTGGTGTGTCTACATCACTCAAACAAAAGTGGCATCAATTTCTATTACTGATACTAGCTGCAGGATGCCATTACATAAATACACTTAAATGCACATAAAAAAATCTTATAGTTTTGCATGCACAGGCTATAATGTGTCGTATTACCATGTGTGAGAGTTCAATTTACTCTGAAGGCATAATGTTTGTGCACAGTCGTTGTGGATTATACACATATTATATAAAAGTCCAAAAACTAGACATTCTAACACCAACAAAGTCAATATTTCGACTAAATTAATATAACACTATGACATATTCAAGCTAGCGAGTCGATATATCCAACTTTGTCGAGGTTATCTCACTCATATATACATTAGATAAAATGATACACCTTTATACATGTGTATGTGTTGAAAGCATTTATTTAGCAAGTATATAAATTGAAATTATCTAAGTCAACTAGTTAATTGTTATGAAACAATGTTATTTTATAGTCGGAAAGGGACAGCTAACATATGTGAGTAGGTTTGTCTGAATTAATATCACAGGCTGTCCGAAAACTGAAGTTGAACTAGGGTTGAGTAGTTTCTGGATGTCGTAATAGCAGCGGTTCCCGGATCCCTCCTATCTCAGGCGCAGAGTGGCACACCGTGTGGTTTTAGTCGGTCCGATTCCGACACACCACGCCGCCGTAAGCCCCGGTGGGGTGACGGCTCGAGGGAGTTTCCACACGTTAAAAATAAAAAAAGGGTTGAGTAGAGTTTGGTCTGTCAGTAAACACACAGCACACAACTGATCTCAAATTACATCCCGTCCCCATAATTCCAAGGCCCTCCATAGTTGTATGTGTTGCTGGGTGGGTATGTGACAGAAATTTGTACAGGACATTATTTGTGGAGTACAATAAAATAGTTGACTTGATAATTATTAATTAAAATATCGAAAGTGAGAGATAATTTTTCTTTTTTACAATAGCATACCATCCGTAATATATTGGCCAAGTTATTCACAACTCTCAATAAAGCAAACAGACGCAAACTGTATAGGTACATAGGCTTTGCTTAAATAAGGTCTTTACTTTCAACATTCAAGGTCCTTTCATATGAGGTAGATGAACTTAAAAACAGATTAAGTTATAAAGAGATCTAAAATTCAAAACGGGAAAAATTTCGTCTGGAACCGCTGTTTACATTTTACATTAAGAATTACCATACTGTGTAGCTGTTCAAAAACATATAAACGAAATTTTATGTGTTGCCAGTAACAAAAATGTACAGAATAAAATTAAAAATGAAAGAAAACCCTTTCTGTTACAAAACCTCTAACAAATTAATATATTTATTATGCAATTGAATATAATTTATTCACTTAATTTAGTACCAGTTTATGGTAATTCTGAGTATCAGAACTTGTATGATGATATAACTAAATAAAAGAGGGAATTGGAATTGCCATATTCGAAAATTTGTTAAACTGAAGGTTGTTGGTAGATTCTACCAATACAGAAGTCAGGTTCTACACCACCTCATATGAAGTCCCATAAAGCTTTTATATTCTCCAGTCTTCTTGTCTTCAAGAAATATTCACATATTATGTTGCAGATGTCATATTTAAGTCACTTTTAGACACACACTAGCTTGAGCACATCACACACAGTCTTCACCCAACGTCGGGGTGATTTAGCCGATGATGAGGCCGCAGCCAAACTTGAATTGTTGCTTCCCTTGGTTGGCCATGCCTGATAGGGCAAATGTGAATGGCAGCGGTTGCAGTTTTTTTTCTAGTACAGCGCCAATGTTCCAATTTGAGTCTACCATGCCTGGGAATAAAGAACAAAGTTAATTACCAGTTCTCAATTTACATTCACTAGCTGACCTAACTCCGTCTGCATCTCCTATTGGTCGCAAAGTGATGTTATACAGGGAACTGCAAATTTGTTTACCATAAAAAAGGTTGTAGTGAGGCAACTTTAAAAGATAGATATGCTGTCGTGGACTTTTTTTTAGGACTTTTAAGGGGGAGAAGGAATGACAGATTAAAAACATTATTTTTGCAAATTGTACCTAAACTGTTAAGGCAGCGCACGCAATAAAATCTCTTAAAAGTAATAATTTGCCTGCGTTTTTGCAACATTTTTAACAGCTTTCATTTCATGTCTAAAGCCTTAAATTTTCTATAGAAATCTGTGATTTAAACAAATGTTTTTGGCGAAGTTTACAAAACACGAGATTTCATTTTCCCTTTTCTCTTACACCCAAGGGCGTTTTTACGTTTTTCTTGCGATGAAATTTGTGAGATTCTTTGTAATGTTATCATGTTTAACATTTGATTAGGTTAATTAACCGGCTACGTTCAAAACATAATGAAACGTGAAAAAATAGCAACCATTTTGGAAAAGTTGCGCGCGACTTGGATATTTCATTCGATAAATATAGGTTATTTTTTTCACGTTTGTAATTCGTTTAATTCATTGGCTACGTAAATTAAATTGACGTGGCTAATTAAACTTTTATATTACTACGTTTTACGCAAAAATATGGTTAAACTGTACTATAAAATGAAAAAAAAAGAAAACATTTTTTTTTTATTTTTTCAAATGGTGTATTGCAGTTTGAATTTATAAGTAGCCAGTCATAAATTACCAGTGGTTGCAAGAAAGTATAAAATATAATTGGGGTAGGTTTTAACGACGATGACTTCTAATGGTTTCAGCATGTATTTACTGACCTCTGAAGACTAAATCTGCTTTGGGTATGTTGACTTGATAACCGATGGTGCCAGTGGACTCCATCCCTCGGAAAGAAGTTTCCATCTCTGCGACCACCTACAAAAAGCATGAAAATGTTAATAAATCAGTATTCGCTCACATTTAAATTATATTTTAATATATCAGTGGACGGCGATAAGTTAATTGAAAATATATGTGGCGGCTGCCACATACAGCGCAAATAAAGACATACTACAACGCCATCTAGCGAAGCCACATGAAACTACGGAGCAACTACTAATCCTGTATCGTAAAATGGAAATTCTCGCGGTGATTAGCATTTACACAACATCCCAACATCAACCGTTGGGCCGCAGGCAGCCAGGCATGCTCACCTCGCCTGCTCGCAGGACCTTCCCTTTTTTTATATTAGAAAAAGTCTTGAAATAGGCTTCAAGGGCAGCCATGTTTTAAACCAAATGAGCCAGAGTAATATAATCTCATAGAAAAACAGTGTCCACATGGACGCCATCAGTATTATTTCGAGGGTACGTCTACATCTAAACATATATAAAATATAGAATAATATTGGGTTGAAATATTAATTTTGCCGTATGTTTTATATCTATTAATTAAAGTAATCACGCATAAAATCTATGGATTTGACAGTGGCAGTTTATTAATGAAATAAGCTGGACGAGAGGAGAGGCAAGTCAAAGGCATTTTGTATTACCGGTAATTTCTTTTGTGGCAGGGAGTTGCAAGTGTATTCTCTCACATCCCCTCCTGGCACGCATGAGCATTTATTTTTTAATAAGTGGAGTTACCTCTCCATGTGGTGACGGATCTACTCTTCCCATGGTGTTGTAAGAGGCGAATAAGGAAACAAAATATGCAAGAAACAAACCCTATACCAACCCGTCTGGCCAGCGTAGTATAATAGGCCAAAATCTCTTTGCTAAGGAGAGGCCTATGTCCAGCAGTGGACTGTTAAAGGCTGCTGTAAAGTAGTTCTATAGACTGGATGTCGTAATAACAGCTGTGCCCGGATGCCTCCTATGTCAGGCGCAGAGTGGCACACCGTGTGGTTTTCACACGGTCCGATTCCAACACACCACCCCGCCATGAACCCCGGCGGGTGGACGGCCCGAGGGGTTTTTTTAAAATAATGATCAAAAAATATATTTTTTACATTACCTGTAGTTGTTCACTGCACTGCTTGAAGTAACACAAGTGGAAATTGGCTGAGCTCAGCGTTGCTGATATTTCTGAATCTGTAAACAAATAAATAATACTCAAGTAAAAAGTTTTTTTTTTTAACCGTACAATGACATCGGACAGCCTCGATGATGCGTTAAATTCTTCAGTTCTGCAGAGGCAGCAAGTATATATATTTTTTTATATCTTATTTCGTGAATGCTTTGGTTAAAAATATAAATCTTTAATATGAAATAAGACTGCCTCAGTGGTGCAGTCGTAGCGTATGCAACTACTGTGCTTGCGGTCACCGGTTCCATCCCAGGTGCGCTCAATATTTGCCTTGGAATTTAGGTGTTTTATATACATATATAATTTAAAAAAAAGGTATATAAGTATTCTATCAGTCAATCTATCTTTTGAAGCTAGATGGTGTTGCGTCAGGTTTTTTAAATATTTCCTTATTTACTTTAATAGTAACAAAGACTCCAACACCTGCAGCACTACAAGTTTCAAAAAAAAAAATAGTTTTTTTGTCTCACCATCCATAGTATATCTAGCGGCAGCAGAAGTGACGGCAATCTCTCCTCCCATGACTCTAGCACCCGACTGGTACACTATCTCCGTGCCAAGTGCTAATCGCTTCGTTACAGACTGAAAAAAAGAACAAATTGGTCATCATTAACCAAATCTCTGAAGATCTTAAGGTATATTCCTGTAACAGTGTAGCAGATGGAGGTGGTTCTCGCTGACCCTTGTGAACCTCAAAAATTCTCGCCGGCATCTCACTAGGCCCCCAGTGTGGGTCACTATACTGCATTATCTGCATTTGTAAGGAGTATGGTGACCATTCTCGGATTCTATTCTTGCTTTTCATCAGGCAGAGTAGAGTCGCTTTGGAAGGTTCTCAATGTAGAAAGAAATAATCTCCCACCCTAGGAATATTTTTGTGTCACAGAGGACTTCGTAAACACAAAAAACATCCAGACGCCGAATATGTCTGGATTAGACAAATTGTTTTTCTCTTGTGAGGTTTGAACCCACACCACAGAGCAGTAAAAAGCGGTGAGGTGATCGCTTACCACTACGCTATCCGCGCGGTCAATTATTGGTAAGTTATTGACGGTATACGAGTATGTAGGGGTGGGCCAAGAATTCGTTAACATTTGAATCTAACATCCCGTGCAAACATGTTACGGCAGTTCTTAGGACCGATGCTACTGGAATTTGCTGGCTGCAATCGTAATCCATGGTTTCAACAAGATGGAGCCACTTGTCACACATCCAATGAGTCCCTGCCGGTGGTCAAAGATATGTTGCCACCCAGAAGTACAGGTTCATCCCCAGGAGACTTCTTTTTATGGGGTTTTTGAAGAATCGTGTCTACATCAATAAACCAAATACAATACGTCAACTAAAGGAAAAATCATCGAAGAGATATCGGCAATCTCGCGGTCTCTTTGCCGACGAGTATTCGAAAATTTCGGTGCTCGCTTAGAAGAGCGCAAACGTCGAAACGGTGGTCACTTATACGATGTAATTTTTAAAAAATAAATTCCAACTAATTAGCTTTCTTGTAAATAAACAATTTTTATAATATATCAAATAGTTTTTTTTATATGACTTTTTCAAATGTTAACTAATTCATGGCCCACCCTAGATAAATTTCAATCTAATACACCACAATGAGTGGTCTTATCAATAAGTGATCTCTAATACATAAACTAAACCAATATATATGTATTATCTCTTACGAGCAAGAATGTTACAGTTATGAGATATAACTGTTTTATAAATAGTATATCATATATCTATTTAACTGTTAGCTTCAAGTAATGTCAACTTAGTTAAATAAAAATAAATAAATAAATATTTCTGATATTTGACACACAACGTCATCTAGTTTCAAATTAAGCAAAGCTTGTGCTATGATAACTAGACTGACTGATATACTTATATACTTTTTTTTGAAACAAATATTTGCAGATTGTACAAACATTTGGCTCGACCCGGGAATCAAACCCGAGACATCAAGTATAGCTGTCGCATTCACTACCGCTGCGCCAGTGAGGCAGTTAATGGTAAACTAGGCAGTGTGATGGTTATTAGATTGCTAATTAACATCCTTATGACCGCCTCTGTGGCACAGTGGTGGCGTATGCGACTGCTGTACTTGAGGTCTCGGTTTCATTTCAGTTTGACCAAATTTTTGTATGATCTGAAAATATTTGTTTCGAAGTTTGGGTGTTTTCTATGTATAATATGTATTTATAAAAAAAGTATGCATAAATCAATTTAGCCGTCATTTTTTTTTTAACGTGTGGCAACCCCCTCAGGCCGTCACCCCACCGGGGTTTACAGCAGGTGGTGTGTCGGAATCGGACCGATTAAAACCACATGGTGTGCCACTCTGCGTCTGACATAGGAGGGATCCGGGAACAGCTGCTATTACGACATCCAAATCAGCCGTCACAGTACAAGCTCTGCTTAGCTAACTTAGATAGTGGTGTGTGTCAGATTTTGGAAATATTCGTATTTATAAAGCATACATGTTATGGATCAATTACACCCATGCAACCCAATAGGCTAGATGACACCTTAGTCAAATTAATTACTTTTTATCATCTGTCAAAACGACAATTTTGTATGAAAAATATACTAAATACCACATTGTGACGTCACTGTTTTAGACTACTCAATTGAACAATATATTTCACTGTATATTTGATTGAAATTCGTAACAATAATAAAAAGCTACGTTAATTGTGTTTGTCGAGATGTTTCGCGATATTAGTTTTAATGAAGTGGACATTGGTATTTATTTACGATACAGTCATCTACCCAATTGTGCCATGGGCATGATCATTTATTGTGTGTCTTACCTGTAAGTAATGTCCAACAAAAACTGAAGACTTATCGCTGAAGTCAGGCTTTCCCACAGCCATGGCGAGTGTGTAGTCTGATCCTTTATACTCCAATGTACCCTGGGTAGCTGTCAGCTTGCATTCTTGTACCTGCATCAAGACATGCTATGTTGTGACAAATACACTAACCTCCAATTTATCAAAAGACAACTCTCGGTTTAGGAGTACATCCTGTCCGCGAGAGACTTTACAAACATACAAGAAACGGACACAAAGAACACCCAGACTCAGAACAACAATTTGTGGATCACACAGTGTTGTTCCATGTAGGATTTGAACCCACTACGACCGCGACCGCTTAAACGATTCTTTAAAGTGATGTAACTTTTTGATTTGTCAACCGATTGAAATAAAATAAACACTAAATGTGAAGTGAAGTTTGCCACACTATACAAGAGAAAATCGCATTCAAATTGGATAAGCCACTTCTGAGGTTAGCGCGCATAACTACACAGATCAACAGACAAAAAAGTCCAGAATCTTGTTTTGACTTCCTTTCAGTTTAAGAAAAACCTCATTCATTAGTTTTTCTTCAATATCTTTATTGTACATCTACCTACTACAATTCTATTATTATATACGTATAGATTCAGAATTGGCAATCATAATCCTGAACTCTCCTGATTGCATGTTTCCTAATCCTATTTTCAGAGCAATTCTTTTTAATACAGGTGACATTACCAGAGGCTCAACCGTTGAGCTGCAGTGTCAATAGACAGTTATACTTTACATGCCCCATTTATAATAAGCCACCTTTTCCTTCCAATTCTATATAAGTTTATTGAAGTTCAACCTACTTAATAGCCTTTTTTCTGTGCGGCAATCCCAACGGATTCCACCAGCAGGTGGTTATGCCGGACTCGAACCAAACAAAAAACGTACACAATTTCGGGTACCAGTAGCCGGGGAACTAGGTACGCTCTAGTAAGGAAATCCTTGAAACCCCGACGTATCTCGGGTCACCTACGGCTTATAGATGCCCCCCTCTCGTGTTGGAACCTTAATATTCCCTTTGCTGCCCCAAGAGGGCGTGCGTAGCCTGTAGCGCTCGCATCGCGACCGTGGCCTGCCTCTGCTAGGCCAGGGTCGCGATGAGATGCCCAGGTGTGCGCATATGGAGGGCGGAGATCGTTTAGCGATCTCAACCAATTTAACATCCTAATGTGTACGAACTAACAAAAATTGTTTTAGTTCATAGTTGAAATAAAAACAAATAATTTATCACCAAACGAAACATACAGTATTTGTTATATCCAGCGGCCCAACACTTGACAAGCTTGCCAAGATTACCAACATGGTTACAAAATATGCTCGGTCGACATCAAGAAACTTAAGATTAAAAAAAAAGAAAAAGCAGTACTAATTAAACGTTGCATAGATATGCAACATTAGTCAATTCAGATGAATTGACTTCCAGGTTAATATTGCAATCTGTTGTGATACATATGACTAATATGATTTAAGATCTACCTATGAAAGTGATTAGAGAGAAGTTATTATTTATCGAATCTAATCTAAAAGTAAGTATAAAAAGAAATTACCTGAGCAGCGCCTTTCAGTCTAATTTCTGGTGTGAGTTGATGAATAAGACTGAAGTTGACATTACCAGAAGGGTCTACATCCCCCAAGATGACGGGGAAAGCTTCTGTGGGTGATATTTGCTTGGCGCCAATGTATGTTCCTCCAAGTTTGTAGCCATTTTGAGCTGAACTCATAGTAAGGGTGTGTGACATCTGGGGAAAAACATCTTTTTGTTTATTTGAGTTTTACGACGGTGTTATGATCATCAATTCATCATCATCATCAACAGCCTTGGAAATTTGCATTTCCTTAGAAAAGAGGTTTTATGATATTGTTTCTTTAAAATTATACCGTATATGGTACGATGAATTAACTGTTGATTCATCACACAGATATATTCTGAAACTTAAGAGAAATTTGTTCTAGGGTACCCAGACAACTCATAAATACACTTTACACATACATTATAGAATCAATTTTACAAATAAACCACACTTACACATTGTCAAAGAATGTTTAAAATAGCAATTCCATGAAGGAAGAGATCGCACAAGTTTAGTCAAGTTGAACATACCTGGAAATGATTGGAGAGTCCCCTATTGACCATAAGCTTTCCACCTTCGAAATTAACGGGCATGACATCTGAAAAAAAAAGAATGTTCCATTACCACTTTTTACAAATTAGAGTAGATTTTTTATTTTTATTTTAATAGCCTGCCAAAGTGATTACTCTGCTTGATGGAAAGCACGAATAGAATCCAAAAGTTGTAGTTACCATACTCATTGCGAATGCTGACTATGCAGGATGGTAACCCACACTATGGCGGCTTAGTAAGATGCTTTTTCACGCCTCACTTAGGGACGTAAAAGGCATAACAGTCATCGTAGTATTGTATTACACACACTTATCATGACAACTGTCACCCTTGGATCAATGGGCCTCCGGCATCGCACTCACCAACGAAACATGCCAGCACGGATGTTGGCGCTTTGGATTGGTCTTCTGTAGGATGTGTGTGTCTGTGGTTCTACTACCTGGCTGGCTATTATATACAACCTTGCCATTTCCTGCAAGTCTACAAGCTTTGAATACTCTTGCTGGTCTTTAAAAAAATATTAGTCTACTAAGTTTTGACTGCATATATGCCATAGTGGATTAACCAGTCACGTAACCAGTTTCTACTGGGCAGTGTTTTGGGTTCAAGTTTAAATTTCATATGGGTACACAGTTTGTGTGATTGACAAATTGTTTTTCTGAGTCTGGGTGTATTTTGCATCTGTTTCATGGATTTCGAATTGCTAGAGTGAGCATTTAACATATTAATTTTGACACACACTTTATTTGTAACTGTTTTCTGTTGTATTATTAAACGAGATTACAATTATGAGATGGCTCAATCTACCAGCTTAATAAAAAAAACAGTAGCAGTCGTGGGACTGCCGATAGAAGTGAAAACGGAACTATTAAGTTGAGAGTAATTAAAACTATATGCAAAAATTATATGAAATTTTGTGTTTCATATTTAGCTATATATAATATATAATATCATATATAATATATAATATCATATATAATATATAATAATAATAAATTTCATATATAATATATAATATCATATTCTCCATAGCTATAGATATACTATTATCATTAGCATGTCGGTGACGCGAACCGAGGATTTTACCCTCTACCAAAACGCTCAACGCGCCTAAAGAAGTTTTCACTTCAAAAATTGTTACATGTATGGCATCAGTATTAGTTGGTCTCATTGGTCTAATGGTTAGCATATGCAATGCAACAACAACATGCAAAATAATCAAGAGGTCTTGGATACATTGCCGAGTTGGGCCAAAAAAGTGTTGTTGAATTTTTCTTACAAGAAATTCTCAACAAAAGGAAGGTTGGAGGTGTTTCACATCCATGCCTCTGAGAACACATTAAGTCATTGGTCTCAACTGTCATGAACATCTATGGCAATCATTATGGGAAGCCAGTGCCCTCAAACATAGCGATAATCAGTTCAAATTTCGAATTCAGTTCACCCTCAGGGTTGCAGAGGTCCATTGCTTGTCACTCAATGGCATAGGTAAACTACTTGAACTAGTAACGAACGCCAAATAATCTTGGGAATAATGAAGGTTAGGAAGATGATGTATAACTTTAGTATTAAAAAATAAAGAAAAATTTTGTTTTTTTTTTGTTTAAAAGACTTGTTTCAGGTAAGGATTATTTTAAAATACTAGGACTTATGTGGTTATTTCTGCTCTGCCTAAGTGCCACAACATGATATTTTTTATTATTGTTCAATGAATAACTCTTTATGAAAACAAAAGTGTCATGGAAATCTGAGCAGTATCTCTAGAGATGTTTAAACAGTCATAATACTCTACAGTTTTAATGTATATACTAGGATTACAGTATTTAAATATTATTTTACATAACGTGTCATTGTTTATTTTTTTTTAATATTTCTATTCATAATTACCAAATTCTGTATTTTACTGGAATTTTACTATTTATTTGATGTAACCAAAATAAGTATAGATTGTATGTAATCACAGTAGTTAACGGACAGCGACCAGTCTTAGCCTGAATGTGGACAGCCGATTTGTTAATAATATAAATTATAAATAGTCGTTTCAAGATATTTGTATCAATAGTATCAAAATAATATGTATTAAAAATGATTTTAACGAGATCTATATGAGATTTACGGTCATATTAAATGTTCATGTTGTCAGGTAAATAATCAAATGCAGTAGGGAAAATAATTCAAGAGCAATTAATGAAACAACTTATGAAAATGTACTCAATTGAGTACATTAACATATTTTTTTTAAATTTTCATTTTTTTTTTACTACAGAAATGTAAAAATGTGCTGATTATGAAAGAAATTAACGTTGTGTAAAGTATTTTTTCCTATCTTAGCAACACCTGACTAAAGTCAAGTTTATTTTTCCTGCCTGCATCACTTGTCAATTTGCTTTGTGTCACTTGTTAGCACTGTGGATGTGATTTTGTTTGATTTTCTTCTTCAACCAATTTTATATGAGTGACTTCATTTTTATTGCCTATATGTCAATGAAAATAATATTGTTACTTCAATAATAAATTGTGTATTCCTAGGACAGGAGCCCATACAAAGTGGTCAATATCTTTTAAGTGTATAGCTAATTATTTAAATTAAATAATTATTTATATCTTATTTTATACAAAAAAACCTTATGAGGTTCTTTATTTTTCTTTTATCATCATGATCATTAGCCCTTTGCAGTCCACTGCCAGACATTTTCTTTTAAGACAAAGAAAACAACTAAATTTAATATTTAGACCTAAGCTTAAAACTTATTCATATTTTGTTTAAAAAAGTCTATGTCAGTCAATTTGTTACTACTAACACAGATACTTTTACATTTAAACGGGCTACTTTCAATTTGAATCCCGGCGGTCGGATGTTAAATGGGGGCGATAACACTTATCGCTGTTCAAATATCTACGCTCGATTGAACGGTGCTGGCAAGATGTTGCAACTAAATATACATACCAATATGTATGGGTGCTCAAGAATCATTATCATTATAGCATGTGACACGCAACACTGAAGGTTTTAAGACGGAGGCATGTTTATTATTCCAGTAATTTGTCTCATTACATCACAAGATAACCCAACTTTTAAGTTTGCTCTAAATTATATTTGCCGCGGTTTTCTGAATGAATACCAGATTCCGATAAGTTTTTAATGATCTAATTAAGATGTTGATCACTTTAAATAATCGTAAAATCAATTTAAACGCGTGCAATAAATACCTTTAGTCTTTTTATGTATCTCATCTAACGTTCCGGGGTTTTCGCGTTTTTCCTCACTCTCTACGTTCTTTATATCGGTGCTTATGAGCCCTGAGTTGTGTACACGGTGTCGGCTCGTTATAGCACCCATTTTACAGGTATATTTGTAATACTTTCTCTAAATTCGACAGAAATCGATGAACATGTGCAATGAAACACAATTCTGTAGAATAAAAGACAATCGCAGCAGTGTGAAGTTGACAGCAATTGCGCCAACATAACGAGAAGTTCAGCATATACCGCGTTCATTTAAAATATCGTACAAAATGTAAAAACTAAAATTATATTTATAAAAGCTTGTTTTATTCATAGTTTAAATATGATTCATGCTCATAGGATGAAAATATTTGGATTTACAATAAGTAATTTAAGATAAATCTTGATTAACGAGAGTATCTTCTTCATTAGTCTATGGTTAGTAAGAGTACTGAAAAAAGATTTGTATTTATTTAAAACATTGTAAAAAGCTTAAAAACTTTTAAGGGCTCTAAATTTAGTTTACATTTATAAAATATGTTAAAGAAATTCCAAAAGGGTACAATTTTCAATTTTTATATTAAACGCTTATTGTATACATAGTTTTAGTTAATTTCCTTTCAAAATAAATATCTGTTTTGTAGTCTAATCATTTGGTAGTTTTACCTTGAAAGTTTGTCAGGACTTTTTAAAATTGGTTATTTCATGGACTTAGGTATGTTTTTTTCGAATTTCAACTTTATCACCTCGTATCTTTGTCGCTCGCGCTTTGCTCATCGAAAAAATGGCGCCTAATAAGAGTTTTTTTGGAAAATTTGCTTTTTGATGCATTTCACGAGAAAAATATTTATGTACAAAGTTAAACTAGAAAAAAAAGCCTATAATTTATATATATACTTTTTTTTTAATAAAATCAATAGCTTACTGCGGTCCACTTCAGAACGAAGGTCTTTCAAGAAAAGCAACTACCACTAATGTAAACATAACAAAAAAAGTGTAGAAATAACGCTATATTTGACAGGTGGATAATGTCATGTGGTATTTAAGTAACTAGTTATTAAAGTAATTTAAAGTTAAGTTTTATTTCATTTTAAGAGATATAGAAGTAAATGTGAAAAAACACCATGACTTTTTTACTTTATTTTAAGGGTAAATATTTTTGTGAGTTGGTATCCCTGCTTGTCACTGTCTGATAGAAACGTCGAGAACGTCAGTTGTGTCAGCTGTCACATCGAGTAAAGTGCTGAAAGAAAACTGTGTACAAAATAGTCAACACATGCTTCACAAAGTATTTTACAAGTCTAGAAAATCATTTTAAAAGCGTTCGTACACGAGCTTACGTACAATTATCTTCTTTGTGGTGTTTTTACTACCAGTGGGGATTTACATTATGCCGAAAGTTGTATCTCGTAGTATCGTGTGTTCAGACACGAAAGATCAAGAAGAATACAATGAGACGAAACCTCTTCACATCTACTACTGCATCTGTGGACAAATGTCGCTCATTTTGGACTGTACCATCGATAAATTACCCTTACGACCAACGGACGGCGCACGAGTCATTGACGGTTCAAAGCACGCTCACAAAATTACATCAGATCCGGACGAAACTGTGTACTTAAAGAGAGAAAAGGGAGTCGAAAGGCAGTACAGGCTAAAGTGTAAGAAATGCGCCATTCCTATTTATTATAAGCATGAACAAGAAAACGTTGTGTTTATAATGAGAGGTGCATTAGTACAAACTGCAGGAGAGGGTGGAGTCACAGATATCTACAAACAAGTGGCTTTAACACAACCAAAGAAGATTATGGTGACAAAGCACACTAAAAACATGGGAAAGTTCAGTTCAGTTACCGTGTCTACTATTGATGAAGAGGAGGATGAAATTGAAGCTCGAGAAGTAGCAGACAGTTACGCGAATAATGCCAGGATTATTGAAAAGCAATTGGAGAGAAAAGGAATGAATAAAAGGCAAGCGGAAACTCCTGCGCAATCAACGGAGAAGAGAGTTAGAGGGACTTTGATAGATAAATAAATGTATTTTATTGTAAGTTTGTTTGTTATTTTAAAGTACTTCCCTGAATACCAACTTTTGATTAATGGTGTTGTGGTACAACCTTGATTTTGCTGTTAAGTAACTGGAGCACGATTATTGTTTATTGATTTGTATTGGAGGGGTTTTCACATGTTAAAAAAAAAAGGTTCGTTTCAAGTTTTCCTTCTCGTAGTAGTGATATTTTCTTGAATAGTTTGTTCCTTTAATCACCTTTTATAAAACCCATGCAATGAATATGGGTGGTGACACTATGTATTCTTAATCTGTCACCACGTGGACCCGTAATGACACAAGAAATGATTATGTTCATATAATTAGAGTTAAGCTAAGACATTTCCAGCTTAAAATGTACTTTGAACATCAATGTTACTGGCCTATTATTCTAATGATGATCTTATTCCTGAGGCAAAGGTCATAGGTTTAATTCCCGTGAAGGACAAATAACTATGAGATGAGCACAATGTTTTGTTCTGTGCCTGGATGCCTCATAAGCATGACTCTCATTGTTCATCTTATTAATTATGTATCTAATATTTGGTATATAATACCTGGACAACTGAAAATAAAAATACATTTCAACGAGTCTTGCTTGAATTGCCTGGTTGGTGCATTCGTGTAAGCAGTTACCTCACTGCTTTCTGTTGCTTTGAATATTTTGGGTTTAAACTTCGCTGTGTGAAGCACAAATTGTTGTTCTGAGTCGACATGATTTTTGTGTTAGTAAAGTATCATGTATGTTAGTAAAGTCTCCCACGATGCTGAAAAATTCCTAGTGCGGGAGATGTCTTTTTTTTTAAAAGTTTGAAGCTGTATTCTTTTGCTTATGCTTTACGGAAGTGTCGGATTGTGTTACACGGTAACTGTGTAACTTAAATTGTACTCTAAAACTTTAATATACAATTACTTTATAGTTTAGGCCATCTTCGATAGATGACTCTGTCGTACGTTTTGTACGTAGGTATGAGTAGATATCACTACAACGGTGAAAGCCAAACAAATAGAAAAGGATCGAAATATTAATATATTAATTTAATAATACAAGCATCAATGTTTATTTACTCCTAATACATATAATCAGTTGTAATTTGTAGCAAATTATCACGAAATTTATCATTAACGAAGCCAGGATATTTACATTGTGTCAGATCACTTATCTACAGAGAGGTACATAAGGAAGGAAGAGTAGAGCAAAAACAGTAATCGTAGAATCACCATTTTAACGTAAGGGAATTCACAGGCAAAAGTTAGGCCGAAATTTAACATTATTGTGTAATATTGATGATGTAGAACGGACTTTTGGCAAAGACGGCCAGTCCCAAACGAAGACCAGCGTACACAGGAGATATTATAGTACATAAGTGTATGCGCAAACACATGTGCACTCTCTGTTCCCTCACTCTCACAATCCGATACGACCAGGGAGGGATCAGGCGCAAAATCGATTCACATGTTTTCCGAAGCACAGGTTAAGATCTAAACTTCCAAACTCAGATCTGTTGTTAAGCATTTCTATACAAAATAACTCAATGACACTTTCTGGCCTGAGCCGGGCATCGGCCAAGACCTCTTGATGGGCAATCGCATACATTAACCGCTAGAGCAACGGGACAGCAAAGTCTGTATAACATTATTATAGTCCAAGAGCCCGTGAGTGCCAGACCTTCGTCTTTTTATAAAAGCTGAAAGTTCTTTTATGTGTGTCCCTAGTACAGGTAAGAATGATCCCCAAACATGTAGCTGAGGCAGCGGTGGCTTTGGCAGATAACAGGCAACAAAGGTGTGTAAAATTCCATCGCAAATTCGTCATGAAATAAAACTTGATTTTTTTATATTTGATTCATAATAATATCAAAACTCACGTTGCTCATTGCCAGACAGTTAGTATGGTTCCAACCCTCTGCTGGACACCCCTAAACTATTATAATTTATAATTATACTTACGTTATATTATAAAACCTAAGTTTTATATATAATTTTTTGGGAGCCTATTAAACTATGTTTACATAGAAGCCGGACAGTTTCGAAGGTTCTATCATCTTGCCAGACGTATTCAAAGTGAGCAATAATCGGGAGAGCAAGGAGCGTATACAGTAACTAAAGGTTATATTATAAAACCTAAGTTTCATACATTTTTTTTTTTTTTTTTTAAAAGACAATGCCCGCAGTAGGAACAACTCCTGTGTCGCGGGGGACTTAACAAACATACAAGAAACGGACACAAAGAACACCCAGACTCAGAATAACAATTTATGGATCGCACAAAGTGTTGTACCATGTGGGATTTGAACCCACAACACTCAGCGCAGTAGAGAGCGGCGTGGGGACCGCTTAAACTACTAGGCCAACCGTGCAGTCACTATATAAGTCACTATTATAAAACCTAAGTTTCATATATAATTTTTTGCGAGCCTATTAAAATATGTTTACATACGAGGGTAAGTTTTTAAGTTCGCAGAATGACAGTGAAAAAGGCGGGTAAACGCGCTCTTTTGATGCCTACCGTATTCAGTGACTCATAATTAGTCTGCATAGTAAAATTTGTTGTGATTGGATCATTAGTTATTAAACTATCGTTGACCAAGTATTTTAATCGGGAACAAAGTGAAAAAAATGGAGAAAATTGAATTCCGTGCGGTGATAAAGTTCCTTACTAAGCAAGGAAAGTCTGTTCAAACCATACTCAATGAGATGTCATCGGTTTACGGGGATTTTTGCCCAGGAAAAACAATGGTCTACAAGTGGCATAGTTTATTTAAACAAGGCAGGGAATCACTTGAAGACGACCCGAGGCCGGGGCGCTCCGTTGAGGTGACTACGCCAGAAGTTATTGCAAAAGTAGAAAAAATTGTATTGGAAGATGCTCGACTAAAAAAGAAACAACTCGCAGAAATGGTTGGAGTATCGGATACAACAATTTTTAAAATTTTACACGATCATCTTGGCATGACTAAGGTTAGCGCACGGTGGGTGCCGAGAATGCTCACGCCATTGCAAAAACAACAGCGTGTGGAATGTTCACGTGCGTTTTTGGACCTCTGCAATGAAGACAAGGATGGCGTATTGAATCAAATTGTTACTGGGGATGAAACTTGGGTTCATCATTATGAACCCGAGTCCAAACAAGACTCCATGCAGTGGCACAAAAAGGGCACAGCACCACCCAAGAAATTTAAGGTTTCACAGTCGGCTGGGAAACTCATGGCAACGATTTTTTGGGACTCAGAAGGAATATTATTGATAGATTATAAAGATAAAGGCATTTCTATAACGGGGGAATACTACGCTTCAATCTTAGAACAGTTAAAAGGAGCCATCAAAGAAAAAAGACGGGGAAAATTAACGAAAGGTGTCCTGCTATTGCATGACAATGCTCCCGTTCACAAGAGCCGAGTCGCACTGGCTGCCCTGCATAAGGTGGGCTTCGATATTTTGAATCACCCACCCTACAGTCCAGATTTGGCTCCGAGTGATTATTATCTCTTTCCAAAAATGAAAAAAGAATTACGTGGTAAGAAATTTTCAACTGATGAGGAGGTTAAGGAGGCGGTTTCGGCGTATTTTTCAGACAAAGATAAAACTTTTTTTTACGAGGTAATAAAAAAACTAATTGAAAGATCTGAAAAATGTATTCGTGTTGCAGGGGAATATATAGAAAAAGAATAATAATTTTGTGTTTTTATTATTACTCAATACCCTCCATTCCGCGAACTTAAAAACGCCCCCTCGTAGTAGCCGGACAGTTTCGAAGGTTCTATCATCTTGCCAGACGCATTCAAAGGCTGCAGTCCGAATTGTGCTCATAGCACTTACGACGTTTAAACTGCTAACGTGTGGACCGATTTAGTGAGCGCGCGATAACGATGAAAATGATGAAAATATTTAGATTTAATTAAAATAAATTAATTTCTCTGTAAATTTTTTATCTTAAAAAAAATGTGTCCTTTGGTAATTGGTGGCTGAAATTTCTGGATTAAGAAAAAAATAAACTGCACAATTTGAAATTAATAACAATGGATGCGCAGTGAAGGGCCGCAATAGACCAAGCGCTCTGTTTCATTCGTACTAGTTACTGTATACGCTCCTTGCTCTCCCGATTACTGCTGACTTTGAATGCGTCTGACAAGATGATAGAACCTTCGAAACTGTCCGGCTACTATGTAAACATAGTTTAATAGGCTCCCAAAAAATTATATATAAAATTTAGGTTTTATAATATAACGTTTAGTTACTGTATACGCTCCTTGCTCGCCCGATTACTGCTCACTTTGAATGCGTCTGGCAAGATGATAGAACCTTCGAAACTGTCCGGCTACTATGTAAACATAGTTTAATAGGCTCCCAAAAAATTATATATGAAACTTAGGTTTTATAATATAACCTTTAGTTACTGTATACGCTCCTTGCTCTCCCGATTATTGCTCACTTTGAATGCGTCTGGCAAGATGATAGAACCTTCGAAACTGTCCGGCTACTATGTAAACATAGTTTAATAGACTCCCAAAAAATTATATATAAAATTTAAGTTTTATAATATAACGTTTAGTTACTGTATACGCTCCTTGCTCTCCCGATTACTGCTCACTTTGAATGCGTCTGGCAAGATGATAGAACCTTCGAAACTGTCCGGCTACTATGTAAACATAGTTTAATAGGCTCCCAAAAAATTATATATGAAACTTAGGTTTTATAATATAACCTTTAGTTACTGTATACGCTCCTTGCTCTCCCGATTATTGCTCACTTTGAATGCGTCTGGCAAGATGATAGAACCTTCGAAACTGTCCAGCTACTATGTAAACATAGTTTAATAGGCTCCCAAAAAATTATATATAAAACTTGGGTTTTATAATATAACGTAAGTATAATTATAAATTATAATAGTTTAGGGGTGTCCGGCAGAGGGTTGGAACCATACTAACTGTCTGGCAATGAGCAACGCGAGTTTTGATATTATTATGAATCAAATATAAAAAAATCAAGTTTTATTTCATGACGAATTTGAGATGGAATTTTACACACCTTTGTTGCCTGTTATCTGCCAAAGCCACCGCTGCCTTAGCTTCATGTTTGGGGATCATTCTTACCTGTACTAGGGACACACATAGAAGAACTTTCAGCTTTTATAAAAAGACGAAGGTCTGGCACTCACGGGCTCTTGCTCTATTAGGTAGGTATCTAACGTCAGGTTTTCTTTTGAAGTTTTTATCCTCCTCGTATAAGATATTTATATTCAGACATTAATTATCTCATTCTTATATTTTAGTATTTTACTTATACACGTATGTTAACCACGAACACAGTAATAACTGTCATAATTCGGAGGGAAAATGTCTATCTGTCATGTGTAGTTTCTCTATGAGCGCTGGGAGAGGGGCGGAAGGGGGTGTACTGGCAAAACACATAGAAAATATTTTTTTTAACTTATTTAAAAAAAAAGTCGATTTCATAGGCAAAGTTCTATTATATATTTTATAATGGTAAATACTCGTAGTAGTGATCCAAATTGTCCAAGATTGCCCGTGATTTCAAATAGTACGTATCAATGAAGATGCACTCTCTTTGAAAATAATTATGGTGACGGACTTGGTTGCCTCCAAAGTTAGCTTTATGCGTTTCATTTTATACTACTGAGTTTTATAAGATACGTACGCTGTGGGAATAGAACCTGTATAAAAGTGGCGACCCTGCCAGTAGCCGAGCAGCCGCGCGACTCGGTTATTTGATACGACTTTGCCTAAGTAAGTAAGTAAGTACGAACTAAGTTGAATAGTCGGAGAACCAATGTGATCGACATAAATTTGAAATTTTTTAAAAAAGTAGGTTGAAGTGGCTGTGGGCTGGTCGCATATGTCGCAGTTTAAATACGATTCTTTGTACGTAAGAAGACGGAACTTTACGAACAACGAAGGTCGTCGGCTTGCAAAAAAATATTTTATTGAAAATATTGTATTCTAGGTTTGTTTATGAGTAAAATGTGAATCTATTATCTATTATCTATTGTAGAGTGGTTTTTACACTATTTCACAAAAAAATTCGACGTGCTTCCCAAATTCTGTCAAGTAAAGTCTTTTTCGTTATGTATGTGTGTTTATAACTTTGTATGTATATGGCAAGGCGTTGTTTTAAACGACCTCGTAAATACCTACGAAAGAACACACTATACTCTCGACAAAGAACAAATAATTGTGCTCATCACAAAATTATTTACCCTAAGTTGGAACCCAACCCGTGACCTCAACGTTAGAATCACCACCATTTTTTAGGTAGTAGAACCACGCTGATTTCAGCACGAGCAGGCCGGCTCGACCGGGTCAGTTCTACCCTCCCACAGAAAACCAACCTAAAGCGCCAGCATCCGTGTTGTCGTGTTTCGTTGGTGAGCGTGAGACCAGAGGCCCTTTGATGCAGGGGTGACAGTTATCGTGGTAACTGCGTAAACCTTACACTGTCAGGATGACTGTCATGCCTTTTACGTCCCCAAGTGGGGACGCATAAAAGCATCTCGCAGGGCCACCATAGAGAGGGTCACCATACCACAATGTCTGCATTTGCAATGAGTATGGTGACCACAACTCTTGGATTCTATTCATGATTTCCATCAGGCAGAGTAGAGTCACTTTGACAGGCTCTTATTATAAAAAAAAAGTTCGTTCGCAGTTCGTATCACGGAAGGTGAAAGTTTGAAGGTTAGTAATAACTGACTTGAATTATTAAGACATTTAGAGGTATGTTAATATACTTAGACATAATTTGTAAGACATAATTTAAATTCCAAATTACGGCATATATTTAGGATGTTGTACAATTTACCTCTTCATAAATTGATATTCGACTGTAATTCATTTACGCTCAGACAAAAGCGGAAAGGTGAGAAAAAGCTGCAAGCAATTATTTTTTATTTATAATAACAACACCGAAGCGCGGCAAACGATAATAATAGACAATAAATAAAAAAAGAATAAAAACCCATCGACAAAATCAAGAAGTTTTTTAAAACGAACACAGACAAGCCAAATTATTTATGCATAGATACTTTAAAAATAATTAGAAATGATACTCTGAAATCATAAAACAAATTTTACAACTACGTGTTTGTAGCTAAACTAGTAATTTACTTATACAAACACATAAATTCCGTTGCTCTACGAATTCTCATTATACACGTTAATGATAAGTACCACGAAAAGGTACCTAAGTTTGTGTTAAATAAAAGCCCGGGTTGTTCGCCCGTAGAAATGATAATACTTATTTGCTATTTCTGGTTTACAGCCAAGAAATAGCGTGGGGATTTTGTAAAATGATTTGCTCTGAGCAACTTGTGTTATGGAGACAGTTTCCACGATAATTAGTTCCGTAATTAATGCATAATAGCGATCTTACTTGTATTACTATCACTATTTATAATTATGTATGTTCGTGTGGTGATGGACTGAGAATACAGAGTGTCACTACCTCTTTCATTCTGTCCGTGGGTGTCGTAAGAACCGACTAAGAGAGTATAATACGTATGACAACAGTACTGCAAAAAGGAGTAGAGTTTTATATACTGTTCAGTATAATGTGATTAATAATTTTTTTAATATAAGATTTGTGCTGAAATTTGGGTTAGCCTTGGCTAAAAAAAATCATCCAAAAGTCAAAAGGCCCAGAGGCTTTTTCTTTTACCCGCTTTTAAAAAGAACTATTTTGTCCATACGACTGTATTTCTTGTATCTAATTCTGAAATTAATAATCCAATTTCATTGGTCTCAAGGTTCGTCGCTATAATGTAAATTTAAAGAATACATTTGTTTATTAAGGGTGGGAATTACTTCAGTATATTATCATCAATCATCAATCATAAACAGCCTTTTATAGGTTAGAGGTTTAACCCACTCTAAACCAGGCTGCCCAGACGGTTAGTCATGTGTGATACGAAATTAATTATAGTGGCATTTTCTACACTTCTTTTTAGGGGGATAACCAGCAATGATAATGGGGTAACTTTAATCCAGAAGAAAAGTATGTTATGCGATTCTTACATTTACGAGAACAAAATCTGGTGATAATGTTAACGTAGGTATTATAGAGTATCAACGTAATATTTTTAATTATGTAAAATTGACAATTAAGAAATTAAATAAAAATGTTAATTTAATTAATTTAAAAATATATAAATACTGTAAAGCCTAATAGTACTCACATATGATATGTTACATCTGATACATATGTCATCTACTGCCTCATTACGGTTAACGTAATCGACTGGAAACAAAAGAGCTCTTGGTTTCGCATCCCCCGTCGAATCAAAAAATATTATTGAGTTTTTCTGATCATAGAAATGCTTCATTACAGCCCGGAGGTCTAAACCTCTGTGCTTCGGACAGCACGTAAAGCTGATGGCCGTCATATCAGATTGTGAGAGTAAAGAAACAGAGACTACACCTTAGCGCACACACCTGTGCACTATAATCTCTCCTGCGTATTTAGCTGGTCTCCATGAAGACTGATTACCATGATCGAAATACTGGCTAGAAATACACCATCGTAGTAGTTTAAGTGATAACTTTGCCGCTTCCTACGGAGATGATTGCTGTGGATTCGATCCCTACATGGGATAACACTTTGTGCGATCCACAAATTATTATTATTGTTTTGAGATTGGGTGTTTTATGTGTAAGTTTCTTGGATGTTTGTTAAGTCTCCCGCAGCACAGGATTTATTCGTAACACAGGTGTTGTCTGTTTTTTAAAAAAATAGTATCTCACGATGAACTAAAGCCATTGCATATTCAACTGCGTTAAATTACCCAAACATTTTTGACTTCACTACATCCTGTGGTTTGGGGATCTTTATAAACATTCATGAAATGAACACAAGGAACGCCCATATCAATGACCAACTGCACGGTTGGCCTAGTGCTTTAAGCGGTTACCACCGTGTTCTACTGCGCTGAGTGTCGTGGGTTCAAACCCCACATAAGACAACATTTTGTGTGATCTACGAATTGTTGTACAGAGTCTGGTTGTTCTTTGTGTCAGTTTCTTGTCTTTCTTTAAGAAAAAAATTAATATTTGTGAATTGAAAGAAAGTGTTATTCCATATAGAGATCGAACCGACAGCAATTATTACCACGAAAGCCGGCAGCGACAAAGTGACCACTACGTCGTCCGAACAGTCAAATAATAATTGGAAAGCTAAAATTTGTATTCGATAAAAGACAAGGATAAGGTAATTAATATGAATGTTCGAAAATATAGGATTAAGGCAAACTACAGCGAGGTGTAAGACGGAGATGTAATATGTATCTCCAAAACTATTCACCGCAGCACTGGAAGACGTTCTCAAGCTTCTAGACTAGAATGAACTTGGTATTAACATCAATGGTGAGTATATCACCCACCTTCGATTTGCTGATGATATAGTTGTCATGGCTGAAACCGTGGCAGATCTTAGCACAATGCTTGATGACCTCAGTAGAGTCTCTAAACGAGTGGGTTTAAAAATAAATATGGATAAGACAAAAATTATGTTGAATGCCCATGTCACACCCACTCCAGTAAAAATTAGAGAATCTACCTGCGAAGTGGTTGACGACTACGTGTATTTAGGACAAACTATCCAGTTAGGTAGGTCCAACCTCGAAAAAGAAGTCAATCGTCGAATCCAGCTTCGTCGGGTTGGGCAGCGTTCAGGAAGCTACGTAACGTTTTCTCGTCACAAATACCGCATGTCTCCAGACAAAAGTGTTTAATCGGTGAGTGTTGCCAGTGATGGCTTATGGTACAGAGACGTGGTCGCTCACCATGGGCTTGATAAGAAGGCTCAAAGTCACCCAAGGAGCAATGGAGAGGGCAACGCTCGGAGTTTCTTTGCGTGATCGAATCAGGTATAAGGAGATCCGCAGGCGAACCAAGATCACAGATATTGCCAATAAAATTGCTAAACTTAAGTGGTAGTGGGCGGGGCACATTACACGCAGAAACGATGGCCGATAGGGCCATAAAGTTCTGGAGTGGCGACTGCTTGTAGGCCCCTTACAAGGTGGTTCGACGACATGATGTAGGTCGCAAGAAGCTGCTGGATGCGGGTGGTACGGGATCGGCTGTTGTGGAGAACCTTGGGGATCTATATCCAGCAGTGGACGTCTTTTGGCTGAGATGAGTTGATAGAATTAAGGGTAAGCTAATAGTCTTAAGTAATTTGCAATAATAAGTATACGTATCTCACACACCTTAGTTTGATTCCAAAGTAGCCAAAGCTTGTGCTATGGTAACCGAACTGCTGATAAACATAAACGAAATAAATACATATTATACCAAAATTATGCACAGAACAAATGATCGTGCTAAACAGAAAATATATGTTCTGTGTGGTAGTCGAACCTACGATCTCTGGCTAGGCCCGTTGTCTTTTACTTTAATTTTTCTGACAATGATAATAACATTAGATTCTATACTCAAACGCAATAAATGAAATAAGAACGCAATCGCTTTACACTACTCAAGGGATGTGGACTCTCCGGACAAAAGGTTTTTTGTTCAGCCTTCTCGGTTACGTCCAAATCCTAACTTTCAATTTAAATGTAAATGGCGACTTCATAAAACTGTCATCAGTGAGTTCACAGTCAGTATCCGCCGCCACGGAGGGCCGGAGGGCGGCGGGGCCGAGAGGGACGAGGTACCTTCTCAACGCCAATTCCCCCAGAATATAAAACAATTTGTTCGGAGCACAAAAGGGCTCGACTTGGACTTCTGTTCACTATATTCTCGAATTTACATAATAACATCTCTCTGACGTAGATTTTATAGAAAACGGTGAACTATTTTAGACAAACGTTCGGGTCTATTGTTTATATAATTGTGAGGCTGTTTTTGGTGAGCATGACCTTTGAATAAGGCTTCTACAGAACTCAAACTACTCTTAAAATGCCCATTTTTTTTAATAATTATTTTTAAAAAATTTCACCGTCTTCTTGTGCCTGTGGTAATGGATGGATGGATACTCGAGAATAAGGGATGCCATCATTCCCATTCATCCCCTGGGTGTCTTACCCTCAGGCTTAAACTCTACAGCACAACAGAACTGCAAAGAAAAGGAAGACTTGAAAAAACTCTATACCAAGCTAAAGAGGCCTATGTCGAGCAGTGAAATGGTATTGGCTGTTGATGCGAATTACCGTTTTGAATGCTTCTCCACCGTGATAAAGTGTATTCTTAACTATTTAAATTTTTGTTTTAAGGGTCCGTGTGGTGACGGATTAAGAATACATAGTGTTACCACCCCTATTCATCCCGTGGGTGTCGTAAAAGGCGACTAAGGGAACAAAGTATGCAAGACAACATCATTACAAAGAGAAGGAAAACTTGAAACAAACCCTATTTCAATCCGTCTGGCCAGCGTGGTATAGTAGGACAAAATATCCTTGCTAAGGAGAGGCCAGTGTCCAGCAGTGGACTGTAAAAGGCTGTTGATGATGTTTTAAGGGTGAAATTTTTCTTTTAACTTAATCTGGACAGACAGGAAGTACTTGCATCTTATTGATCGAAAAATATTTTATGAAATTGGTGCGTTAATTGAAGGATTTTAAAATAACTAATGAAAAGTTTAAACTGGCCAAGTGTGAGTCGAGCAACGGTCAATATGTTACTGTTACTGATCACAATAATGAGAACTAATACGAGGATTTTTTTGGTGCTTTTCTGAGTGTTTATATCCATATTTTTAGACTTCGTGCTTCTGGTCAGAATTTGGAAAAACTCAGTAACATTTTTGTTCGACCCAAGAATCGAACCCAAGACCAGGTCAGTAGTAGAATACACTAACTAGTAAAACCATAGAGATAACAATTTATAAATATACTGTACAACATATTTAGCCATTTATTAAACTACACATATTATTTAGTATGATGAATTGAAAAACGTAAAAAAGACAAGGATGTATTGTCATTTCATATTATAAACATTTCAATAGTTTCATCGGCTATATATACGAGGCCATACATACGGCCTATAACTTGAAATTAGTTAGTCAATTATTACTCGTAAACTAATATAAAGCCTACTTATTTGTGACAGTTTTTTCATTGGATAGTAGAGCCACGCTGATTTCAGCACGATCGGGCCGACTCGACCGGCGCAGTACTACCCTCCCACAGGAGACCAACTTAAAGCGCCAGCATCCGTGGTGAGTGTGAGACTGATGACTGACTGATTGATGCAGGGATGACAGTTATCGTGGTAATAGTGCGAACCTTACACTGCCACGATGACAGTCATGCCTTTTACCTCCCTAAGCGGGGCGTGAAAAAGCATTTCACTAGGCCGCCATAGTGTGGGTCACCATACTACATTGTCTGCATTTGCAATGAGTATAGTGAGCACCACTCTTGGATTCTATTCATGCTTTCCGCAAGGCAGACTAGGGTCACTTTGACAAGCTCTAAATAAAAAAACACCATTTATCTTACTACAACTTTATATATTGTGGTTTTATTTCTGAAATACTTTCTTACTCTTGGATTTTATTCATGTTTTCCATCAGGCAGAGTAGAGTCACTTTGGCAGGCTCTTAATATACAAAAATAAAATAAGTTTTCCTTTTAAGTTCATTATATATGCTACTACCATGAATTTCATTAAACACTTCCGTTAGGATAGGAGGGAAGAAAAGGGACGCTTCTCTCTAACAAAAGTTAGTGCTTTGTGACTTAATAACTCATAAATTCATTTAAACGAAATATTATCTTCACACAAATACTACTATTTTTAAAAGAACTATTTAATAAAACTTAACTGAAATGAATAAAAAAATATCCCCACTTTAAAGATAATAAAGGTATTTTAATTTTTGTTTCAAGATCTTATGCATTTTTTTTTTTAATTTCATACAGTTTTGCCGGTTTCTAGCACTAATAGCCTGTTTTATAGTGTAGACAGACGCACTTGCAAAACTACAAGGGTCCCGTTTTACAATTTAAGTACGGATCCCTAGAAAGAAGAGAGACAGTTGAATTATGAATCTCCTCCTTTTTTAAGTCCATTAAAATTATAAATATATGTTTCTCAATTTCTTGCATCCATACGTTGTTGATATACCCAAAAGTTGAACTAAACGGTTTGACAGCTCGTTTTTGGTGAGAGTCGCCAAAATTTGGAGCGACCTGCCTGGGTCTATTTTTCCTGATGAGTTGAACTCTGGAGCCTTTAAGAGTAGAGTGAACAGGTTTCTTTTGGATGGGCGTGTACCACCTTCGTCCTCATCTACACTTTCCATCAGGTGAGATAGAGGACAAACCCCTATTCCAGTACAAATGTACATGTACATATTAGTTTTCCTTTAGTTTTTCATTTCAATAAACATATTGAAGCCACATCAAACTTTCTCTTTTTACATGGGATTATTTTCATTTATTTTAGTTTGCTATTTACGAAGTGAGGTTTTTTTACATTTAAGTTTTAGCCTGTAACTTTGCGTAAAAGTTATTGCTTCAACTACACCGAGAACAGATTTTTTCTCCATAAAAGGGTCATTTGAAATGGTGTCTAAAAGAAATTACAACGGTTTTACTCTAGGAGTTTAAATAAACCGTATTATACAGGAACTAATGGGTTAAATTTTAGAGTAGAGTAATACCATCTTCATAGACAACCAGTGTTAAGCAATCCTCAAATGTATCAACCTTTATGTGAATCATGTCCGGCACGTAAGTTTGCCGAGCAAAATTATTTCTTCTTAACTATGAGGACGCCTGAGAGGGACGTCAAGCTACTGCCTGAAGGCCAAAAGAAGAAACTGTGATATTCAAATTACAAAAGAACTTATAATATTCAATTCCACTTTTTCTATTTACGCCTGCACAGTTTAGAATAGCTGTATATTAGTTTTATAAAGCCTCCGTGATAAACCTCATTTATACATATAATAAAATATAAGAATATAATAATAAAAATATATAAAGTATAGACAATATATCGTGAACAGTTCGTTTTTTGTTCAGACAGTACTACTCTGGAATGCGCTCCCGCTCGAAGTCAGGATGTCCACAAACCGTTTTACATTCAAAAAGAATGTACATAATCTCCTTCTTAACGAGATTAAAGAATCGTCTTATCGATAGTTGGCTCAGCTTATAGTCAAGTTGTCATAGTGTACGAATATAATCTAAATGTGTGTGTATGTTTATGTATATATGTGTATATTTATATGTGTATTTACGACGTATGAATTGTATGTGTTCATGTATGTATATGTACCCATGTATGGTATATTTTAATTGTCAATATAACTTCTGTGCACCTGCCTTACAATATTTCTATACCACCCTAAGGTTGACTGGAAGAGAATGCCTTGGGCATTAAGTCTGCCGATGTACAAAGTGCATAAATAAATAAATATATAAACAATGTTCTTATTCTGCAAATAAATTATTATTATAATTTTTTATAGTATCAGGGGACAAACGAGTAGGTGGATCATTTAAAGGCAAGTAACTCGGTTGCACAGATGACGTAGTGGTTAAGGCGGTCGCTACACCGTTTTTACTGCACTGAGTGATGTAAGTGGAAACTCCGCATGGGACACCACTTTGTGTGATTGTTGTTCTGAATCTGAGTTCTTGGTTTCCGTTTTATGTATATCAGTAAAGTCCCCTTTTATTGTTGTGTTGGAGTTGTCTTAAAAAAGAGGTCCTTAGAGAAAGTGGAGAATTGGGCTATGGTAACCTTATTTGGATAAATGCAGATTGTCCAAGACCGTGACAGTTGGCACTCCTTGGTCGAGACCTTCGTTCAGAACTGGATGGCGATATAATGATTTGATTTGAAGTTTATTCCGTTAGTTTTCTATGAGGCACTGGAATTATTCCCGTTGAACTGTGCCGAAGCTCTCCCACGATAAGATAGGATGTATAATTGTGTCCAAAACAATAATTTAAATGCTTACTATATCGTACAATTAGTTCAATCCCATACACTAACACAATAATAAATTAGTCTGTCATAAAATTAAGAAATGGCGCAGCTAGCGAGCCAATGACCCAGTCGGCATTCTAGTGCGCGTCATTTAATTCCACTGGCTTTTTCAAGATCCCGCGGGATCAGAATAATGATGAGAAAGCAGCTTAATTTATTTCAAATGATATACTCTTGAGTAGACGTGCTCCGTGGACTGAAATTTTTGCGTTTCATTCAATTTTAAAAGGTCACCGATCTCTTGGATGTAAGCGGTATATATTTTTTTCGTAGGCTTCTTCGGGTCCCATTTTTGATAGATAAGCCATTATTCCAAAGTATTTGACTAGTACGTCCTATTCGTAATGACATATAGAGCCGATGTGTGAACACTAACATCCACAAGTTTAAAGTAGCTCAGCGTGCGATGGAGCGTATGAGGCTGGGTGCTTCTCTATCTGATAAAATTCGTAACGGAATTATTCAACAGAGAACTGGAGTAACTAACATCGCACGGAAAGTCAGTACACTGAAGCGGTAGTGAGCTGGTCATGTCTCCAGACGAAGTGATGGTCGATGGAGCCGAAGTGTGGCACGTGGAGACCACGATGCAGCACAATGGACCGATAACTTGAAGAAAGTGGCTGGCAGCAAACGCCCAAGACCAGGATGGTTGGTGCTTCTTGGGGGAGACCTTTGTTCAGGAGTAGACGGTATTAGGTTGATTTGATTAAAGCTATTATTAAGAACGAAAACTTTTATTGTACGACACAGAACGAGTTGTTACTATATAGTTCGGCTTGTTTTCACTAGATGGCGTTAAAGTATATATATTAGGGTGTCCCTTAAATTTCAAGTTCGATATTTTTTTACGCATACCTTCTTAAAAGTTTCGTAATAACCCTATATTGTCTAGAAAAAAATATTAGTTCGATATATAAACGATAACCCGTGCCGACTTGCTATTTAAACTTGTCGATACAAGTTGCTTAAGTACTGCCCTGTGACCTGTTACGACATGTTTTATTTGCCATTTTGTACGTGATTTTTGAGACTATTAGTGCTTCATTGTTTAGTGCGTAAACATGTCGGTGGAATTACGGAGTGATAAACAAAATATTTTTCTTATCGGATTGACTAGCTACCAAATAAATGGTGCAAAATTACCATCTAATCGACAAGTTCTCTCAGTCCTATTTTACAATATTCGTGAGGTTAAATTGACTGTTAGTGAAAGTGCAAATCTTGTGATTAGGGAGTGCATCATATATTGGAAAAAAGCAAGAATTCCAACAAGGGCATTTCCTAACTGCGTGAAGAAACTTATTGATTTATATCATGTTTGGAGAGAGTTGCAAAAAAATTGTAAGAAAACTCAGATTACGTTTAAGAGTCGTGAGAACAATTTTATAATTAATCTTGATAATTTGTTTGATATTGCACATGCTGATGCTTTTGAGAGAATGAAAATAGAGGAAGATAAATTATTTTTAATGAAACAGAGAGAGCCAGGTCGACCGGGATGCTTAAGTGGTGTAGATAAAAAATTGGCGGAAAAAGAACAAAGATCTAGACAACGACGATTGGAAGAAGAGGAAAGGATTGTAAGACAAAGAGAATCACTAGCTGTTGCATCTACTTCCACCACAAATAACTTAGACAGTGTAGAAGATTCAGACGAAGAACAGATCTTGAATTCTGAACTCAGCTTGCCGGACGTTCCCTGCCATGAACAAAGTTCAAAAAGAGGTAGAAAGAATCTTATAACACCTAAACTAGTTGCAGCTTTAGATCGATGCCAGTTAAGCATTAGAGATACCGTTTACATTCTTAATGCGGTGGTAGAAGCGCTTGGTCTGAGCAGCGATGATTTCTGTATTAACAAATCCTCGATTCAGCGAATTCGTACTGAAACTAGAAAATCAAGGGCAGAAGCAATAAAATCTAACTTCCAAAACAATGTACCCGACATAGTCACAGTCCATTGGGATGGAAAACTATTACCGGGGTTGGATGTACGGAGTTCAAAAGAAGCACGCTTGCCAGTTATAGCTTCATTTGACGATAGAGAGCAGCTTCTTGCAGTGCCGAAACTAGAAAGTTCTTCTGGAAAACATCAAGCGAAGGCTGTATCAGCAGCTCTCTTTGACTGGAACCTTTATGATAAAGTGCAAATAATGTGCTGCGACACAACAGCTTCCAATATGGGCCGTTTCAATGGAGCTTGTGCTATTTTGGAGCAAACTTTAGGAAGAGAATTGTTGCTTTTCGCCTGTCGTCATCATGTTTATGAATTGGTCCTAAAAGCTGTCTTTGAAACCAAGATTAAGCAAATTACTAGTAGCCCAGATATTCCGATGTTCAAAAAGTTCCAAGAAAATTGGAAAAACATTGATTGTACTAAAATTGAACCATCTCTTAATTTCGTAAAAGCACGGGTTGCCGAGACAGACATTCAAGCGTTGTTACTATTTTATAAGGCAGAATTAGATAAAGGTTTTGTAAGAGATGATTACCGCGAATTGGTCGAACTGTGCGTAATATTTTTAGGAGGAGACACAGAGGAAAAATTAAAACTAAGGCCCCCCGGAGCTATACATCAGGCACGCTGGATGGCGCGAGCGATCTATTTAAAAATATGTTTACTTCAGTCACAATGCAGAGTAACTGTGAAGGACAAAAAGGCTCTACAAGATGTTTGCTTATTTCTCGTAATATTGTATGTTAAACCTTGGCTCGAATGTACAGTGGCGACCAAAGCACCTAATCAAGATTTGCGCTTCTTGAAGATGTTAAAAGAGTATGAAAAAGTTGACGCAACAATTTCTAAAGCTTCTATAAGCAAGTTCAGCCATCACTTGTGGTATTTATGTGAAGAGACAGTCATTCTATCACTATTTGATGATGAAGTTGACAACCAAACTAAGAAGAAGATGATTGCCAACTTCAACAGGGACAAAATCTCGGATTTTAGCAAACGCTATGACCCGTCGAAGGAAGAACTGACTCAAAAGTTGTTTGGTAAGTTAAATTGACTTTTTGTTGGATTTCAATTTCAATGTCCAATACTTATTTATTTATTTTCAAAATTGTTGTTGATTTTTATTTGTTATTTAACTTATTTTCTTTTTTTTTAGACAAAGCACTGGATGATTTCATATCGGAAAAGAGCAAACAATTTTTATCACGACTGCAGATCGACGACAGTTTTCTAAAGGAAGATGTATCTTCTTGGAATAACAATGCTGCTTTTCTGGAGGCTAAAAGAAGAATAAGTTATTTGAGAGTTGTAAATGATACTGCTGAAAGGGCTGTTAAATTAATGCAAGATTTTAACGGACTTATCACGGCTGAAGAAGAACAAAAACAGTTCTTGCTGCACTGTGTCCAGGAACATCTAAAATTGTATCCAGACTGTAAAAAAACTACTCTAAAAAGAAGTTACCCTGAATGATTCTTATTTCTTTATGTTTTTAATTAAAGATTAATGTTCATCTAATTTATTATTTAATTTTATTCACTTAATTCATTGTATTTATAGTGAAATTATAGCAGACTGAAATTTTAGGACAAAACACGTTTTTTACTAAACTTTGAAGCTCGGTCGGCACTGGTTGCAATTATGCTAGATTGATAAAATTTTATATTTAAGTATCTTATAGCATTAGTAAAAATTATAGAGGGTATGCATTTCGAAATTCGAAAAAAAAATTTTTTTTGTCATATAAGGGACACCCTAATATATATATATATATATATATATATATATGTATATTGATAAATGTAAGTATCACTACATTAGTTGTCAACCCGATAGAATATACTTTTTTACATCTAACATCTTTTTTGTCATAAATATAAAAACTTACAGATACAATGTAATCGTTTGCGACTGCTTTTTTTTTCAGCCAAACGGCTCAGACCCTTAAAGTGACGTTTCCTTTTTTTTCTAAAGTTTTATTGTATGGTTTGTGTTTAGAATAAGTAAGTGTACTCAGACGTGTCATGCGATTTTCCTCTACCAACACACGAGGTTTGCTCAACTTTTTATTGAGAAAGTTTAACAGAGCAAGGCGTCCGGCGCGCCGTTCAAACTAAAAAGAGATGCGTTGATGAAGTTTTTTAATCAACGACGTTTACTAAAGCGGATGAAACTCAACCAGAGGATATTGCTTCGGAACGTGGAGCATCAACGTTCAGGGTACCTGTCCCAACGTCACCTAAATACATAGTATGCAAATTTGCCTTTCTAACTTTCGAAATAATATAGATTGTTTGGGTATCATGTTTTTCTTGCAGCTAATCATTTTGAAATGGTTTTTATAATGACTTTTGGTTTAGCTGCTATGTTTTTGACAACAATGTTGGCTTTTGAATCTCGCTCCGAGCTTATCAAAGTTAACAGAAATATATGTTCACTTAAGAACGCCTCGCTTTCCAACATAGTGTTGGCATAGAATTAGCTACCACCAATGCGAGCTACAAATATTGGCACCAAGGCGTGGACTCTGCAAATTAAGTTTTGCGGGATATTTACTCTTATATTAGTTATTAAGTAAAATTCGTGGAAGTAGAACAATAATTTGTTTACCTATTTTTTGTGTCCGACCTTTTATGTTTATTTTGTCACGGACGATAAATAACCTTATATTATAATTAAAACGTAATCATTTAAAAATGAACTCTACAACAGGTAAGTATAGTGTTACTTTTATAAAAGTATACGTAGCTCAGTTGTTTAATTGGCTTTGTCAACATCACTTAGCGTGTTCCGTACTCCATCGCTCACGGCCCCACAGCACATTATCTCATTGCGAGGAAAAACAAAGTTTTAACACAATTATCGGCTTAAAAACTGAGTTGGGAGTTTTGGTTCAATGAATAAATCGGAAGGTACGTGACTTTTGATGAAACCTTACCTGGTGATAGCTGGAAAATGGCGGCTTAAAATAAAAATAAAACGAACTAAGTAAAAATTTGACAGTAGTAGTAATTTGACACATTTAAGACATGGCCGTTTGGTTCCAAACTAGATGTGTGTTATGCTGAGCATCATTACAGTCCACTGTTGGACATAAACCTCTCCTTCCACAGCAGGTTTTGGTCTACCATATCATGCTAGCTCGATGGATTTGTATACTATTTGTTCAAGTTTTCCTTTTTTTGCAGTGATGTTATCCTGCGTAGATTGTTCCTTTATTCGTCTCTGACAATAACCATTTGATGAATAGGGGTGCATATTGACACTATATTCTAACTCCGTCACCACACGTTAAGCTGCACAGTATGTTGATCAGACTGTTGGTAAATAAATTTGTAAATGTATTATAATTGTGGAGGGACGTGTGTCATATCCCTCTGATACAAAGGGAGGATCCTCCAACCAGGCGAGGTGATCATGCCTGGCGAGCTACGGCCCAACGGTTGATGTTGGGATGTTGTATATATGCTAATTTGCCACACGAATCTGTATTTCGCGATACAAGATTAGTAGTTACTTCGTAGTTCATTATTATACTTTGTAGTTCGATGTATCTTCACTAATTCGTAGTTCGATTTATCTTCGCTAGATGGCACTGTTGTATATTTTTGTTTGTGCTGTAATGTGGAAGTCGCCACATAATAAATACGTTAAATAGGTATATTGACAGTTCAGATAATATCAATATCAAACAAAACAGAGCTTCTACTATAGGTACTAGAAAACTGATATAAGTACATATTGAACTTTACTATATATGAATATTATACATAGAAAACTCTCAAACTTCGAAACAAGTATTTGCAGATCATACAAACCCCTTTGTCCGACCCGGGAGTTGAACACGAGACCTCAAGCACAGCAGTCGCATTCGCTCCCACTGCGCCACTGGCTGTGATAAATATAGTGTTGTATTTTGCTTGCTCCCTTTGCGATACACTTGGTTCTCTAGAGTTACAGTTATGCAGGGCGGTCCTTGTCACCACTGTCGCGTAACTTGAAGTGATTCGAATAAAAACACCGTATCGCACTATACTGTATATTTTACACAAATGTAGCAACCAGCACATGTACCTCGAAAGGTTTTTACAAACATTAAATATCTGGTGTATTTAAACAGCCATGCGAAACAAATGATATCGTGATTCAGAAAGTATCACATACGCCATCTATCGATCGATCTACAAACTATGTTTATGTCGCTTCTAAAGAATGATGCATTAACATTCTATTGAATCTTCAAAAATGGGGTTTAAAATGGATTTAGTGAAAATAAATTAATATTAATATTTTATATTTTGCACAATTGTAAAGGGTAAACACACTGAGAAAATTATTTTTATTTGCAAAAATATTTTATTAGAGCATTTATTTTAACAAATTTAATTCTAAATAATAAGATATTTCACAGAAATCTTTTGGCGCAATCAGTAATATAAATATCTTATAAATTTTATTTAAACACATCTTTTCATATTTCCACTATTACCAAGTAATATTAAAATTACTAAAATATCAATCGCACAAGACGTAACACAATTAACATTTCTGAAAAATGTTTCTCAAAGTTTCAAAAGTTTGTAAACATTATAGAAACAAACTTGACCTTGGCAATGTAAGACTTTGGAGTTACTGTGTTTGTGATACTCCACACTATGTTTTTATTTGATGCATCTACCACTTGAATGGCCAAATTAAACACAGAATATATTTAATATGGATTTACTGTTTAGATGGTACAATTTCTGCACAATATTGTATCCAAGAGCTTGAGGTACACTTTTTGTCAATCAGAGTAACATTTTTGTACCCAACTTTGTGTATAAGAAGTGGCGTCGTCAAAACAGTGTTGCCACATGAACGCTGCATCGCTATGCCAAGTCCAAAGTAATGGAGATCTGCAAATATATTACATGTTATAATCTCCCGTACTTTATTTAATTTTTCTTTCTGTGTTTATATAATCACATTTTGTTTCAATTGGTAATTCAACATAAGGTACCAAACAGTTCACTAGTTATATTTTCGAACGTTTAGTTTATTCAATAACGCCTTGCTGGGACAGTGGTAGCGAATGCACAGTCGTGCTTGAGGTTCGTGTTCGGTTCTCGGGTTGGACCAAATGTTTGTATGATCTTCAAATATTTGTTTCGGAGTTTGGATGTTTTCTATGTCTAATATGTATTTACAAAAAAAATAGTGTATATGTATTCTATCAGTCAGTCTAGTTATTATAGCACAAGCTTTGCTTAGTTTGAAACTAGATAGCATTGTATGTATTTATCTGTACTTTATTTATCTGAAATGTTTATTTATTATTATTATTATTTATATTAATATGATGACGTAACTAACGTAATCGTATCGAGGACTTGATATCCTAACTTTAGTGCTTTGTGCTGCCGCCTATCGTGATACTCAGTCATCGTATCGTGAGGTCGATACATTTACGACACGAATTCAATAGTTGTTCGTACTCGCGGTATAGGTGTCATGGGTGATGGTGGTTTCACACCAGCAGGTAGCCTCCCTGCTTGTTTGCCACATATAAGATGAAAAATCAATAAATTGTTGAATTTTACACGATTTTAAGGTTGTAAAAAGTAACCTACATCCTTCCTTCACATTCAAAGTATCTCCACGTCAAATTTCATGTAACAGATTGACATACCGATTTACTTTCAAATTAATTGTATTTGTATGTATAGTTTATTTGATATGCAAATTCATAGTAACTATAAAAAAGTCTAAATAATGTTCCTTCATTTATATTAATTACCCCATTTGTACATATAATATTTATTGTTATGATATAGTATTAATATAAATACGCTATTAACAAAAAAGAAATTACGAAAATACACAACCAAATTAAATATCTCCTCCTTTTTTAAACTGGTTAATAATATGGGGTTTATTACACCTCTACTTACCCCCTCGAGGATCTAAGCGTAAATTTATTACAAAGACTATCATACATTGTCGCTAATGAGTTCTCTAAATAATAAATCTCTTCCCCTAGCACACAGTTCTCAGTAACGATCCTGCTCGTCACTCCAACACTTTATCTTTTACGATCTGAATTATAACTCAGAATGTCTTAAACTTTTTGCGAGATAATAAAATGTAACGTGTCGGACCGAACCGGGACCGAGAGCTACAAAATAATAGCTATTCTATATTAGCAGTAATGTACACTAGTGTCAGAGAACAGGAAGCTTACTCGTTCACATGTAGATAAATTTCGACTTTTCGAGAGTTGTTATTAAGCGCAAATTGGGTTGAAAATATGTAAAGGGGTCGTGTTAATACAAACTATTGATCTTGCAGACGTTGCATGAATATACAGCGACAGATAAAGTACAGATTTCTAACTTATACGGCCAATCTTTGCAAGTTATATTTTAACCTTTTTCATATATTATATGTACAAATGTTCAGGCGAACGCAACCAAAGATTTTTATAGGATATCGAACTCGCAATCTGTACACTCAAAGGACTCATTGCATTCAAATGAATTCACACTGTCATCAAAGAAAAATTGTCACAAGATCAAGTGGTCAAAGCACAGAAAGCTAACTTACTCAGGATTAAAAGATTCTCAACTTTTGTTGTTATTAAACTAAGTGCAAATTAGGGCATAAGGTTCCCACTAAGAACTTGAACCCCTTTTTTTTTAACGTGTGGAAACCCCCTCGGGCCGTCACCCCACCGGGGTTTACGGCGTGTGGTGGTGTGTCGGAATCGGACCGACTAATACCACACGGTGTGCCACTCTGCGCCTGACATAGGAGGGATTCGGGAACAGCTGTTATTACGACATCTAGATCAAGGACCCCAAGCCTACCTTACTTGCAAGTGGCGTACCAACTGATCGACGGACGAGGCTCTGACACACTAAACATCCTGATTAGCGGCAATAGGCTTGTCACTTATAACTTGGTACCAAAACACCGACGAAAGGTGAGCGATTATTATGCCTGCCGGGGAAACAATCGTGATTTTATTTATGTATGTATGTGCCAATTAGATTGACATCTATAAATAAAGAATGTATATGTCGAATAAACTCGTTCTGTCATATGATTGCTTGAAAAACAATGTCGCTAGTTATATATTTCTTTAATAAAGTTGACGATATAATAATGGCCGCTGTGAAGTTCGTTCTCTATTCAACAGTATTTTGTATATGTCACTCGTTTACATTTTTTTTTATTATAAAAGTCTACCTCCGAACTGGGTATGTATCCTGTGTCGCGTGGGTTTCACAGACATGTTTGAAACGGACACAAAGAACACCCACATTCAGTACGACAATTTGTGGATCACTCAAAGTGTTTTAAAAACCGATTGAATTAGTAGTCGACCCTAGTTAATCTCGGGAATAATGAAGGCTAGGAATTATGTGACAAATTGTGGTGGTCGAATCTATAACACTCAGCGTGGTATTAAACGACGAAGTGACCACTTAATCTGTGTAGACAAACGACAAAGATATCGACATTTAAAATTTTTTTTTAAATTGAATTGATTTTACTCAAAGTTATTTCCATTCAAGGTAATGTATCCTTTTAAAGGATTGAAAATTTCAACTTTGCTCTTTTATTTTACAGACAGCAAAGAATACAGCTTATCACAATTTGTCATGGCTTAATTTATTCACTGGGCAGTTTCTTAAAAGAACTTCTTCGACCGGGGCAGTACCACCCTCCCACAGAAGATCAACCTAAAGCGACAGCATCCATGCTGTCGTGTTTCGTTGGTGAATGCGAGACCGACGGCCCATTGATGCAGGAGTGACAGTTTTCGTGGGAAGTGTGTGCAATACGTCGCCAAGCGAGGCGTGAAAAAGCATCTTACTAGGTCGTCATAGTGTGGATCACCATATTGCATTGTCTGCATTCACAATGAGTATGGTTACCACAACTCTTGGATTCTATTCATGCTTTCCATCAGGCAGGATAGAGTGGATTTGGCAGTCTCTTAAAATGAATAAAAAAAAAGTTACGATAATAAGTGCGTTTCAACAAAGTTGCACTAACCGTAGTCAGAGACGGACTCTAATTGTATGATGGATGGATGATATGTATGAACAACATCCTGACGGGTCTGTTGATGTAATAGTTAGTGACTCTAACTGCTAAACTGGAGATCGTGGGTTCGATTTCCACACAGAAGAAATGTTGTGTGAATAACATGATCACTCGTTTTGTGTCTGTGTGTAATGTATCTGCAATATGCGGGTATTTAGAAGTATATAAGTAGTTTATAAGCAGATTGGTTACCATTTCACAGGTAGGTTATGATGCTCTTATTGTTACATGGACGAATAGTAGTGCGTAGAATTAAATACCATGTCCAAAGCCATCTGTGGCTTCGTTCAACGTCACTCTCCAACTTTTAATTGTAAAACTTGAATCATTCGTGGACTTTGCACGTTTTATCTCATCGCCGCTAATTGCCTCCCCCCTCCGTTCACCCAGCACTCCCTGATCATCCCCTCCGGCCGCAAACTCAACGCTGATAGTGTTGCGGTGATAATGAAGTGATGCTTGCTTAGCTGCTTCGTGATTTTCGCCTCCAACTTCCTTTGGTTGCGAATGCTGACGATACACTAAAATAAATTACGACTTTTAACTTTCAATATTTGTTTTAATATGATGACTACAATTGAATCTTAAAGTGCGTGTGACTGGACTTTTGTCCGTCCTATGTTTCGTGAGCAACACGAATCAAAACATCAGAAAAAAAGAAATAAACGTATATTTGAATGTAAAAATATCACCAACTTTTATGTGTATTTATATTTTTATATCATGTGGAATGACAATAAACTGTATTATTTATTCTTAATTTTAAGTTTCAAGGGTGATTTTTCTCAAAAGATTTGAACAGGACCAAACGGGCATTGGTTCAAAAGTGGTGGGCAAAACTTCAAACTCATATATCAGTTCATAGCTAACAGAGTTCTGTAAAATATAAAGAGTACTGTCGCGTTGAGATTCTCTTTCACTTTTGGGGTTCGGCTAAAAAAGTTACTGGACATCAAATCTTGTTGCCAGAGAATAGAGACTGTATCTGTGTTTGCGCACATACTTGAGCACTATAATATTTCTTGCGTAGTTAGTTGGACTCTTTTGAGACTGGCCGTCGTGGCCGAAATCGCCTAGGAGAACATCATACCATGGAAAGTACATTTACTATTGATTATTTCTAGGTTAGCAAAAAAACAAACAATATTTTGACTGTGTTGTGTGTTATTTGAAAATTTGAACCTAAATAAAATAATACTTATAGTACCAGACCACGACCGTTACTTCCGCAGATATAAAAATGTGTATAGCAAGCTGAAAACTCCAACTTTAGTTACAAACACAACTATAAAACATATCGTATGCAATCTCATAAGTTTCGTAGCTGTACAGTCAGCGACAAAAGTCGATGTGCACTTTCCAGTACACGTAAAACATGCATCATCGTCTTGTCTCATTTCCGATGTATTTAGTGTCTAGTAAAGACTTCTAGAATAATAATAACGAAATAATCAAATAATTGTTTTGTGAGTAAGTCTTAACAGACACATATACAACACAGCAATGATTGGAACGTAAATCAACAAGCAAATTTGTCATCTAAATAGTCTATAACTGTGTTCTAAACCTTTTCATACAGTTTTTGTTTTACTAAAGGCTCAAATTTGTTATTACATAATAGGGTAGATGACTGTATCGTAAATAAATACCAATGTCCACTTCATTAAAACTAATATCGTGAAACATCTCGGCAAATACAATTAACATAGCTTTTTATTATTATTACGAATTTTAATCAAATATACAATGAACTATATTGTTCAATTGAGTAGTCTAAAACAGTGACGTCACATGTTGGTATTTAGTACATTTTTCATACAAAATTGTCGTTGTGACAGATAATAAAAAGGAACTAATTTAACTAAGGTGTCATCTAGCCTATTCTAGAAGGAGTTATCTCAGAATTTTATATTTATTTCTGGTGTTGATGTTATGTATGTTGCAAAATTTTATGAATAAATGAATATTTCTCTTCCAATACATTATACTTATCTGCTCGTATAATTACTTGCCTTAACTAATTGACTTATTCATCAATGTAGAGTCTAAACTATAGAGCCACTAAAAATTTTAGCAGCTGTTGTTTTGATTTTTGTAAGCACCATACATACAAACATAAAATTACGTCTATCTCCCCAGAGGAGTAGGCTGAAGCCTATTAAACACCTTTTTTTCGTCAGTGTTGTAGTCCCACGTAATAGATGGTAAGCCACTTGCGGCGAATCGGAATGTTTTCTTCGCTAGAGATTCGTCCGTCGATCAGCAAGTGTACCATTTGCAGGTGAGGTTGACAAAGTCCCTAAGTTTTTGATGAGAATTCTATACATCAAATTTTTTTAAATTTCACTCATAAAGGAGTAAAATGAGGGGTAAATGGTTGTTTAGAAACTAGTCATTTTTAGAGTTAGAAACACATTTAAAACAATGATCACGCAAGCGAAAGCAGTCACAGTTAGTTAAAGATACCTAAACCATTTATTTCACACGAGTAATGCTGGTGACCTTGATACAATTGGTCAGTTTCAGCACAAATGGGCCGACTCTACCAGAGTTATAGTATGGTTTTGCTAAGCCACCTAACCTGCGTACTCTTTTGCATTCCTATATCATAAAAAACTACCTAAATTACTTTACTATTAAACACACTCACGTCACACTTCCTCACACCGCACACGAACAAACGACCTCACGACATTTTATTGGCCATAGCTTCACGAACACCAAACGTTTGAATACACTTTTATCAGCCGTTGTTACTGAAGAAAACGCCGTGTCAGCACTCCGATGCGACAAAAGATATGCAAATACGGGCCGAGGGGTGAACGAAGATACTGATTGAGCTCAAATACGCAGCCATCATGTACCGGTTTTCTCTTTCCGAACCCGCATACCGATTATTAGGAATGGGGAGAAATTTCCTAGTAGGTACCATTTTGTAGGTCAGTTGGCTGTACTTATTGACTTATGTACTTACTAAGTGCGAGAAAAAAATCTTTCTTTCACATTTTAAGTAAATATGGCGTACGGAAGTATATCAATTACTGCCTAGACTGGTGGTAGCGTATGCGACTGCTATGCTTGATATCTCGGGTTCGATTCCCGTGTCGGACCAAAACTTTGTACGATCTGCAAAAATTTGGTTCGGAGTTTGATTTTTGTCTATGTATAATATAGTATTTAAAACAGTTATTTAGTACCCATTTTTTTTTTTTTTTTTTTTTTAACGTGTGGAAACCCCCACGGGCCGTCACCCCACCGGGGTTTACGGCGGGGCGGTGTGTCGGAATCGGACCGACTAAAACCACACGGTGTGCCACTCTGCGCCTGAGATAGGAAGGACCCGGGAACCGCTGCTATTACGACATCCAGATCCCTCCTAGCGCCTGCCCGCTACCTCGGGCACCATCTGCGGATAAACTCTCTATTTTAGGCGACGTGCGGCACACGCGGACGTCGCCTCCTCGCGGCTGGCCATTGTAGCGGATGGAGGGGAAAACCCGTCCCGTCCACCCGCGGCCACACTCAAGGCGGCATGAGGCGCTGGTATGCGCACCTCCGCCGCCCGGCTCGCCGGCGGCGAATTGGGTCCGAGTGGATATCGTCCTCCCGGGCCTTCTCCGCCGCCTCCTTCCGCGAAATTACGTCTTCGCAGAAGGTTGCGACCGCGGTAAAACAACTGTCGCTACCGGCCATGGAGCGTATTACGGCCGGTAGCGAGAGATCTCCTCCAATAACTGCAGTGAGGACCCCACGCTGCGCCGCCCAGGCGGAACAAACCGCTAGCGTGTGCTGAGCCGAGTCCTCACTGCAGTCGCAGTGGTGACAGGCGGGACTCAATTCCCTCCTGGCGACCGAGTGCAGATACTTCCCGAAGCAACCGTGCCCGGAAAGGACCTGCGTCAGTCGGAAGGAAAGGGTCCCGTGCTGCCGCCCTGCCCACTCGGCGATGACCGGCTGGAGAGCCTCCACGGCGGCAAAGCCAGCACGTGGAGCCTCCAGCCGGGACGACCAACGAGCCATCGTGGCTCGACGAGCGGCCTCTCGCCACTCGCGTATCTCTTCGGGCGGGGGCCGTATGCCGCTACCCGCCCGGAAAGTTATTTAGTACCCATAGTACAAGGTCTGTTTAGTTAGGGACGAGATGTCTTTGTGTGTCATATATCCAAATAATGATGTAATACTTAATATTTCTTTATAGAAAAAATGCTTGTATATGAAAAGCCTAATTAGCGGTCGTTGAGGAAAAGCGGCAAAAGTTTGTCACTGAGCTCAACCGGGTCCTAGGCCGCATTTCTCAATGGGGTCTTTTTTTTCTTTTTCTGAGGTTGTTTGTGTATACTTTGAAAATTAAAAAATACTACACTGATTGAGTTTAAATCTTAAGATACAACGCCTTTTAAGGCCAATTGTTATCTATCTTTGTAATCGCAATGTGAGATAGCGATTTTTTTTATCATATATACTCGTATGTGTATGTGTGCAATTAATAAATTGATATCCCATTCGATATTATAGGCATGTGGATTAATACGAACAAAACAAAGACGACCACATCTACAGTTCTCAATGGATCTGTCATCAATGTACTCCAAATTTAATTAAACCTTTTGCGTCGACCCCGCGTGTCTGCGCATACAAATCACGAATTAGCGACTTTGGATTAAAAAAAAACTGTTTTGCAGCATGAGCTCACCTCATTTGAATATTGAGTTAGAAAGGACTGACCACTGGACTGTTAGAAATTACCATTCATGTTATACTAGCATCGACCTGCGACTTTTCGCTGTGATACTCAGTAATTTATTTTTTCTTTTAAAAAAGGCGACACCTGTCTCCTGCGTCGCCGAGGACTTTACAAACATAAAATAAACGGACACAAACAACAGCCTATATTAAGAGCCTGCCAAAGTGACTCTATTCTGCCTGATGGAAAGCATGAATAGAATCCAAGAATTGTGGTCACCATACTCATTACAAATGTAGACAATGCAGTATGGTGACCCACACTTTTTTACATCCCGCTTGGGGACTTAAATGGCATGACAGTCAGTTACCGCGATAACTGTCACTCCTGCATCAATGGTCCAGTCTTACACTCACCAACGAAACACGACAACACGGATGCTGGCGCTTTAGGTTGGTCTTCTGTGGGAGGGTAGTACTGCCCCGGTCAAGCCGGACAGAACAATAATTCATGGATCAGACAAAGTGTTGTCCCATGTGGGGTTTGAATCCACAACACTGAGCACAGTTAAAATCACTGTCACTGTTTAAATCATTAGGCCAGCCGTTCAGTCAGTAAACTTAACAGATAGACGTTCAAAGTCAATCTGATTGGCCAGTTTCTCTAGTAGTAGTGGTCATGACTGTTGACCTAGAGGTCACAGTTTCGATATCATCCAAGACATACAGTTAATTTGATTAGTAAAGAATAATTTGTTCTGAGTTTAGTTTTAATTCACTATTATATTTGTTTATCTACATTTAGAAACAGTGGATTATGTCCAGCTGTGGATTATAAACCTTTATTAATTTTTAACCGGTGCCCAACATATTCTGATATTTTACGACAAGCTTCGACTAATTAAAAACCAGAATTAAAATATATGATCAAAGCCAAGCTAGTGTGAGTGACACGTGACACTGGAATATGGTAATAAGACTGCTGATAACATTACTGAACTTATACTTCTTGAAAAATGATGAGCGTACATTTTTACGTTGCGCACGCACACCGTCACGAAAAAGCGACACCATTATGACCAACTAGTCAACATTATGGTTTGTACAAATAATTATTTTAAGATATTGAAATAAAATGTATTTAATTAAATAGTAAATTATAAGAAACCTTTCTTTTGATGTATTAAATGTCTTTTTTATTATAAGTGTCATTTTCTCGATAAACAACGGGAAGGATCTTATCTCATCTTGTTACGCCAAAGAAGTGTATTTTCTTATGTGTATATGTATATGTATATGTATATACACACGTTTGTTTTTATATTTGTTTAAAAAACTGTAGACGAATTATATCCAGATGCAGAAATAATGAGGTGATCACAACACAATAGGTTATATGCACGAGATTCCAAAATGGACAAAATATTATCATTTGTAAACTTTCCTACTAAAAAAATATATCAATGTAATTATATTTGAAATTTATTACAACTTGTTAGTGAAATTTAATAATCGAATTGTGACTTTTTCAAATTTACTCTGCAATTTCGACGCTATTGGTGGCACAAAATTTGATGTCAATTTACTCTCGAATCTTTTCGTAAAAGAGGTTATATTTTCGTCAAATTCTATAAACAAAACAGTATGTGTAGTTAACTAAATCATCACTATATTAATATTCTTACTTGTGTTAAAATGATCTTCATAACTATTATATTACCTATTTTTCATTGTATATCTTTACTTTTCCATGATAATAAGTTGATTAGAAAAAAATAACGGTGCATTTGTGAATCAAATACTTCGTTGTTGACATGTGTGTAGTCCGTCGTCATAGAGTAAGCGCGCCAAAATGGCCGCGTTAAAATCGTCCGAAAATTGTAGTGATTTTAATCTTTTTTTTAGCTTGTTGGTTTATATTTTAGATGTGTTATATCTATTTTTGGTATTGTAATATCTGGTACAAACGTTTTTAAAAATAAAAAAGATACATACATATTCCCTATTTTTAAGTGTTTTCACTACATGTAGTTTTTAACAACAGTTAATTCCGATTTTCAACATTTATTTAGGTAGTTTTTTCGTTTTATTTTTCACACAAACTGAAAGTCAAATTGGCAGAATCAACAAATACTTTAAAATTGTAAACTTCATTACGGTTCAGGGGAAAATTCTCTCTGCTATCGAAGAACAAAGTTTTGATAGTTTTATTCCACTCGGATAAAAACCCTTCACACATTAAAACGATATATGAATGATCACGTAACAAATCCACCAAAAATTTAATTGCCACTCCCTAAAACAACTAGTCAGTAAGTAATTAACATCCTTACAAAATATTATGTGGCATTGCAGCCAAGAATAATGAAATAAAAACAATTTAAAATAATTTGTAGCCACTTCATTTCGCTCCACCCTCCTACCCCCCATTTTCGCAACGTACTTCCTTTTACTCATTACGCGAAACAATAGAAACGTTCTCAACCTTATCTCTTCGAATAAGATTTCCACAAAAAAGCGTCTTCAAAAAGAAGTGGCGCAGGCCGATAATTACATCCCGTGGGAGTCTCGGCGCTGAGTCCGGGATTATCCCGCGAGTCCGTTTCGCATGGAGCCGCGTTTGGTCGCACCGACATTCTTTGCGGCGTCTGCAGCTCATTGTGCGGCGGCTGACAATAAAGCATTTTTCAATTGACATTATAATTTATGAGTGACGTTGATTCTGTTACCTTGGGGACGCTTCGTCGTTATCGTGGAATAGTCTTGTTTTATTTATTAACGCAAAAGGTATCTTATGAACTCTTCCTTCTTTATTGAGCTCCAGGTTTTACCATCCGACTACATACCGACGATTTTACATCCGATCTAAAACTCCAAGTTGACAGTAATAGGTTAACATCATATTATTTCAGTACTATTTCAATTATAGTGGTAGTAAAGGTCAGTAAAATTGGGAGTTTGATACGCTTTTGCGTTTAATAGGCGTGAGTGAGTTTCGTGAACTACCCATGAATTAGTTCAGCTACAAGCGATTTACCATCAAAATGCTGTTTGAAAGAAAGCTTTTGTGTTAAAGCCACCATTTATATATGGTCATTAATTTGATGTACTCTTGTACGTGTGGTGCCGGCTAAGAATAGCACCACCCCATCTCCTCCCGTGGGTGTCGTAAGAGTCGACTATAGGATAGTACACCAGAGGATGGGAAGCAACGTCCTACAGAGTACACCATCTCACTGTGATCGCCAACCCGCATGCCAAGCGTGGCGATTATGGCAAATCACCCCCATTAGAGGACCTTGGGGGAGGCCTATGACCAGCAATTGACGTCTTTTGGCTGAAATGATGATGAGATGATGACTTTTGAACGTATATTATACTAAACTGATATACAACAAAGATTTTTCATTCTATTCTAAGTTTCCTATTTTACTCATAGTATTCAAGATTTAACTCTTTCGCTCGCTAAATACTAAGTACATAAAATATAAGTATCTTAATACGCCAGTGTACCGCACGACTCGACGCGTCGCGAGCTCTCTCGACTTTTTCAGTTTGCCTATTCAATTTACCATCGTCCAGCTTCGTTAGTCAATCTGTTTGGCTCCGTGTAACTGGGTAAATGCCGTCTTGTTTAGTACTCCCGGGGATTTAAATAATAAAACTTATTTTTACTGAATAAAAAGAAACTCTGTGGTGGCATATTTGTTGAATAAATGATTTGGTTGAGTTCGTTCCTGTATTAAACAATGGTATTGTATGGTGTTTGGTGATGTTAACAAAGAACAAATGGATGTATTTATTCTGGCTGTTAATAATGTTGTCAATACTATTCTTGGAGCTCGTCCAAGACTTTAACCGTCTCGTATTTGCGTCACTTGATTTTATATATAAAACTATAAATATGACACATTAATTAAGAGATATAAAATCAAATAGTGGTCAGTAAAACCTCTACGATGGACCACTCAACTTTAAGTGGTTATATAGTTTTGGACAGTCCTATTATCGAGGAAGACAACATGGTATATGAGTATAATATCATGCAACAACCAATAGGAGCCAAGGATCATTGAAAATGGGGTAAATATATGTCTTTTGAGTGACGTAGATAAAGTGTCACGGGTCAGATAGTATCATATTTTGGACATTTGATACACAACGTCATCTAGTTTCAAAATAAGCAGAGCTTGTGCTATGATACTATATAACTAGACTGACTGATAGAATACTTATTTACTTTTTTTGTAAATACATACAAATTATACATAGAAAACATCCAAACTTCAAAACAAATATCTACAGATCATATAAACACTTATTCCGACCCGGGAATCGAACCTGAGACCTCAAGCACAGCAGTCGCATACACTACGACACTGAGGCGGTCAAATATGTATGACCTCCTCAGAATTTTGCGCCGAGAGTTTGTTGTAAAGTCAATTAATGTCAGTTATCAGACCAATATGCCTGAATATGCTCTTTTATGTCGTTAAATCATAGTCTTTAAAATAACATTGTTAACACACATGATATTAAAAAGGCTTTATTTGTCAGGATCATATGTTCCTTTTCGCATCAAATTAATTTGACGTGAATACCCATTGATGCAGGGGTGATAGTTATAGTGGAAACTGTGTAAGCCTTACACTGTCACAATAACTGTCATACCTTTTACGTCCACAAGCGGGGTGTGAAAAAGCATCTCACAAAGCCGCCATAGTGTGGGTCTCCATACTGCGTTGTCTGCATTTACAATGAGTGTGGTGACCACAACTCTTGAATTCTATTCATGCTTCCCATCAGGCAGAGTAGAGTCAGCAGATAGAAAGATAGATCCAATCCTGGTGCTTTGCGTAAAATAAGAAAAACTCTGAAAGAAAGTAAAAGAGAGTGTTTATTAATGTTCTTATGATTACCTATCTCATGAAAACATCGTCAGGTTTTGCAGAATGTTATAATTTCAGCAAAATTAAATAAAGATACACGTGTTCAGTGTAAAGATTTTGAATTTGGAAACAAATTTACTGTAAGGTAATGAATATTTCATATCAAAAATAAATAAATTAAAAATTATAGTAAAAAGATAAATAAAAGTAGCACAAAGCTTTAAAAAAATCAGTTGTCTGTAAAGTCGGTTTACTGACAATAGTTGAACGTGACAACGTCATAAGAAAATACTGATTGAATGGTTGCATTTTTCAAAAGAAAATTTTAATCTTCATACTTGACGAAAACATGTAAATGTGTTATTGTATAGCAGCTGTCCACGCGGACGCATCTCTCACTCAAGTAGGAGAGAGACAGATATCGAACGCTGCCGAACGCGGAGGCCGATTGTGCCTCTTTGTCGCTCACTTCAAGCCTTAATTGGAACACCTCAGAGAGAGGTAACGCCGCATGAGCAGAGTGGGGCAAAAACTAATTGTGAAAACAATTAACAACTAACAACTAAATTGCCATATTTAGTTGCAACTAACAACTAAAAGAATTAATTGTAATTATAACGTATCACAATTAACAATTAATTAATTGTGCTTGTAAAACTTTGCAATTACAATTAAATTAATTGTGCTTTTTAAAATTTGCAATTACAATTGATTAATTGTTAATTGTTTGATACACATTTACAATTACAGTTAACAATTAATACAATGCTAGTAACAGAAAAGCATAACGCAAACAATACGAGAGCATTCTCTTTAATATTCTCTAAGGTATGTAAAGCCTGGATTTAAGCCAGAACATTATGTCAAAGTGTAGTACAGATACCTAACTAAAATAATTCAAGATTGGATAGTTTAAGGAATCAAGGATAACCGTAGTTTTAAATACAAAAAAAACAACTTTTATAAATCATCCTTTATTTGAGTCAGTTTTCACTTTAATCATTGTTCATGATTGTTAAGAGAGAGAACTGTTAATTTGTTCTTATTTTGTCCTCCTCCTGCCATATTTATATTCATCAGATACGTAGTTAAATTAAATATTAATTGTTTAAAACAATTAATTTAATTGCAAATAAAAATTTAATTGCAATTAAATTAATTGTAAACCACAATTAACAGATTTAATTGCAATTGATTTTAATTGTATTTTACAATTAAAAAATAATTGAATTAATTTAATTGCAATTAATTTAGTTCAAATAAAAATTGTAATTATTTGCCTCTGCAATTAAAAAAATAATTCAATTGTGCCCAACACTGCGCATGAGTCATGTTTTTTGGTGCGTGCAGCCGGCTCCATCGAATTATAAGACGTTGTCACGTCCAAAGTGACCCTACTGCCTGATGGAAAACATGAACAGAATCCAAAAGTGGTGCTTGGAATACTCATTGCGAATGTAGACAATTCAGTATGGCGACACAGACTATGGCGGCCTATAGCACTAAGATTGATTTAATATTAATCTCTGAGACAGTCACTACTGCTATTTTAGAACTTAGGAGGCACATTTAGATGTGATTTTCTATATTTATAATGTATTGCACTTCGTTTGTGATAAAACTGCCACGAGAAGAATGAAAATATAGATGACAGAAAATTAAATTGGTTGTTCAAATTTACTTCGTCGGTTTCGTTGCCACCTGTCACAGCGACCAAGCTATATTTTAGGACTGTAAATATTAATGTGATGTCGTCCAGAGATGCAATGTTGGAGCTATTTTATTAATTGCAGCTTGCACTAATAATTTATGCACAAAAGTGAGCTTATAATGCTGAATGCAGAATACAACGTATACTTACTTCTGTGGTTAGGGATTCTGGTTGCTAAGCTAGAAGTCATGAGTTCAATTCCTACCCAAGATAAACAATTGTGTGGTGAGCACGTACATATTTTTTTATTAGTTTTATTTAAGAGCCTCTCAAAGTGTCTCAACTCTGCCTGATGGAAAGTATGAAAAAAATCCAAGAGTTGTGGTCACCATACTCATTGCGAGTGTATTGAATTCCATTTTCTTTAAGTGTGTGCCTACAATATGTATATGTTAGGTTGGGCCTGTTGGCCTACTGGCTGGTGGCCCTGACTACTGAGCCGAAGGTCGTGGTCTAAACAAACTAGGTTCGATTCCCACTGGACAAATATTTGTGTGATGAACATGATAACTTGTTCTGTATCTGGGTATATTTCGGGTGGGCCAAGAATTCGTTTACACTTGAATCTAACATCCCGTGCAATCATGTTACGGGAGTTCCTGGGACCGATGCTACTGGAATTTGCTGGCCACAATCATGGTTTCAACAAAATGGAGCTACTTGTCACACATCCAATAAGTCCCTGTCGGGGATCACAGAGATGCTTCCGGAAAAGCTGATTGCCAGACCACGTGACATTTCATAGCCACCCAGAAGTCCAGATCTATCCCCAGTAGACTTCTTTTTATGGAGTTATTTGAAGAATAGTGTCTACATTAATAAACCAAATACCTACACTACGTCAACTCATTGAGAATGCAGACAACGCAGTATGGTAACCAACACTATGGTGGTCTAGTAAGATACTTTTTCACGCCTCCCTTGGGGATCTATAAGGCATGATAGTTATCGTGGGATTGTATTGCACCCACTTACCATGACAACTATCACTCCTGCATCAATGGGCCTCCGGTCTCGCACTCACTAACGAAACACGACAGCACGGATGCTGGCTCATTAGGTTGATCTTCTGTGGGAGGGTAGTACTGTCCCGGTTAAGCCGGCCCGTTCGTGCTGAAACCAGCGTGGCTCTACTATCTGCATCAGCGTGGTGTGAGCTGTTCTTAAGTATATGTAGACAAATATGATGTGATGTATCACATTATAATGTGGTGTGTATGACACACGGTGCTGTTATTTAGCCCCCGCGTGACGGCGGCAACGACTAAATTGAATTTCAACAGCATCTCTACAATGTGATAGAGAATGCAATTTGTGTTAAACTTCTAAAACAAGTTTTCCGTGTTTTCCAACTTTAAATAAAACTAGCTTTTGCCCGCAGCTTAGTTCGTGTGGAATTTGGTCTACCACATTAACTTTCGTAACAGATCATTTTAAATAAATATATATTTTTTAACATACATGCAATCCTACGATACATCTTCTTTTTGTAACTTCAATGGTTTAGGCAGCGTACGCCAAGATAATTCTCAGAGGCTAGATTTTTTTCCGACTTAATTGACATGTATCGTTATATTACGACCAAAATTATACATATTGTAGCGTATATGTTATTCCGATGTATAACCTATATTACTGTAAAGTTTCATCCACATCCGTACAGTAGTATTTTCGTGAAAGAGTAACAAACATCCATACTCACAAACTTTCGCATCTATAATATTAGCAAGATGAGAGTACGTTTATTGAAAAATCAATATACTGGGTATGTTTTACTACATTTCATACACTCACGCATTTAGATAGAAAAGGTAATTAAAGATATATTATGCCCACTTAGAGATTGAAAACAGTCAACAAGTTGTTATTTTGGAATATTCTAATTAATTGAAGATCATGTGTTAATTAAAATATGTCAACTGTGTTATGTGCACCAATGAGTATATAGTATACAGCTGATGCTGTGGATGTACACACATATATATTATCAAGGGCTTGAATTGGCTAAATCTTGAATTATCAAAGGCTAACACGTCACGTAACCATGTCGATGTAAAACCTACATGAATTTACATCCCATAGAAGTTTTAATTTCATAAAGAAGAAGAAGAAGACAGAGCTTTGCCAGAATTATTTTAGATTGGCTGATGTAAACCTCCTTACATGGTGAAAAGCAATAAAAGACTTTGCTTAATAGCGGGTTCCTTTGAAGTAAATAATTCGACAAGAACGATACTCCATCGTTCTTGTCGAATTATTTACTTGTGCCGAAAGTATGACTGCCTACCAAACAATCGACTCTTCACTGAAGAAGAATTGAATTGAAAATGAATTCAAAGAAGTGGTGGTTCTGACCACGGACCTCGGACCCTGCACTCGATCACTAGGAGGTAATTTATTTCCGCCTGCCGTCACTACAACTGTAGTGAAGATTCGGCACACGCTGGCGGTCTGTTCCGCCTGGGCGAAAACGTCATTTCGCAGAAGAAGACAGCGGATAAGGCCCGGGAAGACAACCTCCATCCGGATTCGATTCATGTAGTCGCGGGAGGACTTGACGTGTTTTCCCTTCATCCTTTACAGTGGCTATCCACGAGAAGGCGACGTCCACGTTTACCATACGTCACCTGAATAGAGACGTCATCCAAAGGTGATACCCGCGCTAGTGGACATGCACTAGGAGGGGTCTGGATATTGTAATAATAGGTGTTCCCGGATCCCTCCTAACTCAATCCCTAAGTGGCACACCCTGTGGCTTAATTTGGTTCAATTCTGACACACCACCTTGTTGCAAACCCCAGTGGGTGACGGCCCGAGAGATTTTTTACATGTTAAAATAAAAAAAGGCTGTATGTCGAGGTTTCTGAAGTTCAGGCTCCCTTAATCGAATCTTGCGACACCCCAGGGGATGAATGGTAATACTCCATATTGTGATCCGTCAAGACAAGTATATTATGTCTGTTAAATTGATATATTCAATTATCTACATAATATTATGAGTAAATTAGTTTCCTAATTAGTTATTGAATATGTGGTTGTGTGTTTGTGTATTTTCACCAGCAAAGTTTTTCATATGTGTTGCCTAATGCAAAAGCATGTATTCTTATGTATTATGTTATCACATAACATGTTGCAGTCAAAGTATAGAATTCACCAGTTTCGAAAGCAACTTCAAAAATATCCATCAAAAATATGATTGAGCAGACAGATGTGCCTTCCTCCTCCTAGAATTGGGACTTGTATGTATAAACATATAATAACTTATATATACCTAGACTCTAGGTAGTAAAGCCACCTGATTTCAGCACGAGTGGGCCGGCTCGACCGGGGCAGTACTACCCTCCCACAGAAGACCAACCTAAAGCGCTAGCATCCGTGTTATCGTGTTTCTATGGTGAGTATGAGACCGGAGGCCCATTGATGCAAGGGTGACAGTTATCGTGGTAACTGTGTAAGCCTTACACAGTCACGATGACTGTCATGCCTTTTACGTCCCCAAGCGTGGTGCGAAAAAACTTTTCACAAGGCCGCCATAGTGTGGGTCACCATACTGCATTGTCTGCATTTGCAATGACTATGGTGACCACAACTCTTGGATTCTATTCGTGCTTTCCATCAGGTAGATTAGAGTCACTTTGGCAGGCTCTTAATATAGAAAAAAAAGACACAGTCCCCTGACTTAGCAACAGTAAAACCAACAGGCCAGTATCAACCAACAGATACATACTCTCAATTTATGCAACATTAAAGTTTAGAATTTACCTGCGACACACATACTTACAGGTTATTGTTATTATAATACGACAGTAAGGTACGCGACGCCTGAGCAGGAAAATCCTGTTCAACCCCCCAGCTGACTTCGATCGCGCGTCGACTCGCATATCCAAAAAGCCTTTTGATTCTTAAACCCATATAAAAATATCGCATTGAATTCCCCCTCTTCAAGTTCCGTTCCTCGGTTCGAGGCTCATACAAAGCTGTCTTGTGCCTTTATTATATCTGCCATCCATCTTTTTTACACTGACGTCACATTAAACCTTAAATAAAACGTGTCACCCAGAAATAATGACCTCAATATTCTTTATAGATTATTTTGGTGGTGTTTGTTTTTATTAAACGCGTTTTGATATGCTAACGATCTTACTAAAGGTACTTATTAATTTTACATTAAAAATAACTAAGATATGAGCACGATTCTGTGGTTGAGTATAACTTGTTATTGATTCGTAAGTATTTAAAGATATTTAAGTATGTTTATCAGCAGTATCATTGTCGTTCAGGCTCGTCTAATTATAAGTGCTTTTGACAAGTTAAGTAAGAGAACAAAAAGGCACGGTCGTCTATTGTCAAAGCTGTTCACGATACCTTGTTTCGACAGGAGCCATTAAATATGTATATACGTTTATCGATTATTTTGAGTTAGAGTGCAAACGGGAAGCATAAAAATTGCATATTTGGTCTCAATAAATATGAAATTAACAAATTATGAGAATACCTTTTTCTTAATTAAGCATTGTCTATTCCTCTCCTAGGCAGAAAGCTGTTACTTGTTATTTCACAGAACTTAATGATGTATGAAAATTTTGTGACGTTAACAACCTCTTGCGTAATTTAAAAAAATGCTATTTTAACGCATTTTATTACTCATAATCATAAGCAATAAAACAGATCATACAATTTTAGAGATTTATTTCTGAACATAAATTAAGGGTCAGAAAATAAAGCGTATTTATTAAAAAGATTTTCATCTACTGGAAATCCAATTTCGTTCAGGTCATCTTTGAGTTCCGAACTATCAATATTCTCGGGTAATTTATCACTTGGTTTATGTCCTAAGTTTGAGTCATGGTCATCATTTGGTAAATGGTCATTATTATTGTATTTGTTTGCTTCATTTTCATCTGGTAAACTATTATCACTTTTATTTTCATCTAGTGAACTATCACTACAATTATTTATATCCGGTACGTTGTCATCACAATCGCTTTCTTCCGACAAGTTATCATCATTTTTATTATCACTCTCTATGAATTCTTCATCTGTGTTGTTTGGAACGATGTCCTGATTTTCATTATTATTCGGTGAGTTGAAATCATCTTCATTGGTATCTAGTGTATCTTCTGGTAACTGGTAAATACCTTCATGGTTATCTACAAAACCATTTTCATTTGGTTTTGTATCAGGAGAGTATTCAGGATTTTCATTATTATCGGGGAAGTCTTCAAATGTATTCTCTGCCATGAATTTAGTATCACAACTTTCTGGTAAATTGTCTTCAGGTTGGTCATGGACATTGTAATCGTCAGGTGCTGATGTGGGATGTGTACGTGTTAACTGGCAACACACCAGCGTCAATGTTACTAAGACCTGTAAAGTTACATATATTTTTAAATTTATGGCAATTTTTTTTTTTTAACTTTTAAAAGAATAGTCCTCGGTATAGCGACGGATAAAGAATATGCAGTGTCATCATCTCTGTGGTGTCATAAGAATCAAATACGGAAGAAAACTACACTGCAATGAGAAAAAAAATAAGACACTAAGGGTCATAGTAACCCGTCTGGCCAGTGTGGCTTAGTAGACCAAAACCTTCACCTTCTTTCTAAAGAAAGGCCTATGTCTAATGTTGACTATTATAAGCTGTTGATGGTAATAGGAAATCAATAATCGACTACTTTTTTCGATGATAACTATTTTTGAGATAAAATTTACTTAACAAAACACTTACCAAGAGTCGCATGATGTCCAATGACCAATAATGAACTAAATAGTTAAATGATTTTTCGTTCAATTTATAACGTGTTCTTAATGGTCGATCAACCGCAAATTAGATCACTGGAAAATTTGAGGTTTATAACTATACATACAATATGATCAGAAAAGGAATTGATCTAAATGAAGGTGATTACAAAATAATTATGTATATAATTTACATTAATAATAATGTACATTATAATGTTATTTAGATGAAGCATCTACACTATAATTACTTTTTTTGGAGTTGTGCCACAAGATATCAAATTTTCAAAAGATTTGTATTACATCATGTTTTTTAATTTTCAAAAGTAATTTATAGATAATTGTTTACTTTCAAAACTTAGGTACATATCCTTGACATAAACACAAGTTATACAACATAGGGAGCACGCACTTTATCCTGTCCAGGTGATTTGCCTCGCCTCAAGGCATCGATGACCTTCTTACGTCTTTCACAGTAAAAGGTACTACTTTCTCCTGGATCACAGATCACAGCACAGAATCGGAAGAATCATTCATCAAGAATTTTATGACGGTTTCATGTTAAAATGGCCAAGGAATAGATCAGGATGGGGAGGCCAGATATACAGTTCATTGCAGATCTTTGCTTCTAAAACCATTGAAAGTTGTAAACGGAATGATGAGAGGTAAGATTATCTATGTTTATATGTTCTTGTCTAGCTCAGCACCGCTACTAATAATTAAAAGTTATTGTTTAAATTACCCACCTCGTGGCCCCGGCTTAATAATGTGGTCACCCCCTCTCATCCCGTGAGAGTCGTGAAACTCGGTAAAGGAAAAAATCAGAGGAATGGGCAGCAGCATTCCTCCAAGATAACGAACATCTACTGCGCTCGCCAAGCCACCTACCAAGCGTGGCGATTATGGCAAAACCACCCTCCTAAAATGACAGACACACAGATAGCACGGCCCCTAGTCCCCGGCAGCTCCGCTATTCCTAGCCACGGTAACAGCCATGGTAACGGTTGAGCAAGGGGTGCTAAGAATCTCCGGAAGAGATCCGGCTACCCTAACATAAAAAAGAAGACCTTGGCCCTGACAACATTCAACGGAAGGACACTCAGGGAGGATGAAAAGTTGCTTGAGCTGGAAGAAGAACTAACAACAAGAAAGCTACGTTGGGATATTCTAGATTCCACTGTTAGGCCTCTACTAAGTTGCGGCGGTTCGCAAAATTGCGAACGCCAAACGGGTGCAAGTGGGTTGGGTCTCGGCCAGGGTAGAGGCATTAGCAGCACGGCCGCTGCAGTGTTATCGGTGTCTCGAATTGGGGCATGTGAGGGCGAAGTATCCCAACGAGACAGACCGCGGTGCGCAGTGCTACACGTGCGGTGGCATAGGCCACGTGGCGCGCACATGCACTGCAAAAGCGCCCAGGTGCCCTGTCTGCTCGGACCTTGGCCGTCCCGCGGATCATCGGCTGGGGAGCAAGAAATGTTCTCCACCGAAAAAAAAGAAAAGGGAGCTACAGACAACCCCCGCTCCAGTCTTGGCGAGAACTGACAATAGTCAGCACCCGCTGACTACAAGAATGCCACAACCGGCAACCCGTCCGGCAGAGGAGGTAATGGAGGCTTAAAATTCGTGCCTCCCCAGAAAGTTTTGCAGGGTAACCTCAATCATTGCCGCGCAGCGCAAGATCTGCTGATGCAGATACTCGCTGAGCGGTCGGTTGCCCTAGCGGTGATGGCGGAGACGTACTGTGTCCCGGATCACCCTCGGTGGTTCGGGTCGTTTGACGGCACTGCCGCTATCTTCTGGGCAGGGGTCGAAAATGGCCTCCACTGTACCCTCCTTCAGCGAGGACTGGGGTTTGTGGCAGTTGAATGGGGCCCCATGGTCATTGTGGGCTGGTACATATCGCCGAACTGCGGCCTCTCCGTATTTGAGGCGTACCTGGACGGCCTCAGGAGCTGCATTTGCACGTACCTGTACCGTCCGGTACTTGTCCTGGGCGATTTCAACGCCCGCTCCACACAGTGGGGAGATCGTCTGGACAACGTGAGAGGAGATACACTCGTTGAGTGGGCGGCGGGACTGAATCTCGGTATTGTGAACCGGGGCTCATTGAGCACCTGCGTGCGATGGCAAGGGGAGTCAATTGTCGACCTGACGTGGGCGACTCGCCTTGGTATCGAGCAAGTGTCAGGATGGAGGGTGGCAGAAGAGGTGGTCACTTTGTTGGACCACCGCAACATCGTCTTCGATGTGGCCATCTGCCGCCCGGCCGCAGGCCTAAACCACCGCTGTAGCTGCCCTCCGCGACGATGGTCCCTCAAGCGGATGAACCGAGATATGCTCGTCGCCGCAGCCATCGTCGCAGATTGGCCAGGGGAAGAAGAACGGGTCTCGTCTGATCCAGAAGCGCAGGCGGCCTGGTTCCGTGGCGTTATGACTGACGTCTGTGACGCGTCGATGCCACGGGTCAGACCGGGAGGCAGGAGAGGTTCTGTGTACTGGTGGACAGCGGAACTCGAGCAACTTCGCACAGCGTGCTCGAGAGCCCGTCGCCGGTTACAAAGAACCCGAAGAAGACGGCGAGCCACAGCCGAGGAGATTGCCGAAGTGAGGCGGGAGTATGGCGCCGCAGCAAAAGCTGTAAGCCTTGCAATCGCGGAAGCCAAGGCTCGGTCTTGGAAGGAGCTCATACAGGGACTAGACAGGGACCCATGGGGGCGCCCTTATAAACTTGTATTGGGCAAGCTCAGACCGTGGGTCCCACCACTGACTCAGACCCTGGATCCTGTATTCGTGGGCAGAGTTGTAGATACTCTCTTCCTCAGGGACCAGGGTAGTCCCTCATGGCCTCCATTGCTGTCGGATTCCACTAAGTGGTCCGACGACTTTGAGGTGACGGAGGATGAGCTGGACCGAGCCATGAAGCGACTCGCCGCCCGCAACACCGCTCCTGGCCCGGATGGGATTCCGGGTCGAGCATGGGTGTGCGCTTCGGTGATCCTAGGGAATAGGTTGAGGCAACTGTTTACCAGCTGCCTCCGTAACAGCGTATTCCCTTCCGGCTGGAAGGAAGCCAGGCTGGTACTCATCCAGAAACGTGGCAGGGTTGCAGATACTCCCTCGGCGTTCCGACCTATATGCCTGTTGGACGAGGCGGCGAAACTCTTTGAAAGAGTTATCGCCACCCGTATCAGCCGACACCTGTCGCTAGTGGGCCCTGACTTATCAGACAACCAATTTGGCTTTCGAGAGGGACGTTCAACGCTCGACGCGATCGAACGCGTCCGCTCCTTATCGGAAGAGGTTGTCTGTCGGGGGGGAGTGACGTTGGCCGTCAGTCTTGATATAGTCAACGCCTTTAACTCCCTGCCGTGGTGGGTAATTAGAGAGGCACTGGTATATCACCAGTTGCCCCTCTACTTGCAGCACATCATCGGGGCCTATCTTCGCGATAGGTCCATATCCTATGTAGGTCGGGACGGTGAAGTACTTCAAAGGGAGGTCACATGTGGGGTTCCCCAGGGGTCGGTCTTAGGACCCCTTTTGTGGAACCTCGCGTATGATGCGGTCCTGAGGAACAGTCTACCCCTTGGAGTGAGTGTCGTCTGCTACGCGGACGACACTCTAGTACTGGCTAGAGGGTATGGCTTCCAAGAAGTCCTGGAGCTCGCCGAGTTAGGGGTGACCTGTGTCGTCCAAAAGATCAGCGATTTGGGTCTACGGGTTGCACCTCATAAGACGGAAGCCCTGTGGTTCCACAGGAAACGCGGAGGTGTCGTTCCTACCAGCTCGTTTATAAGAGTGGAAGGAGCGGAGGTCGAGGTCGGTCGACACATTAAGTACCTCGGCCTAACCTTGGACAGTCGCTGGAGCTTCGAGGAGCATTTCGAGCGGATGATCCCACGAGTTCGGGGGGTGGCGGGCTCCCTACAAAGGCTGTTGCCTAACATAGGGGGCCCGCGAGAAGAAGTGCGCCGCCTCTACTGTGCGGTGCTACGATCCATGGCCCTCTACGGAGCGCCGATATGGGCCAAGCGCATATCGGCCTCCTCCCGCTGCAGAGCTAAGCTCAATCGAGCGCAGCGGGTAGCGGCCATTCGGATCGTACGAGGATACCGCACCATCTCGTCTGAGGCGGCAACAGTCCTGGCACGTTTTCTGCCCTTTGATATCCTGGCCGATATGGACGCGAGGATCTATGACCGTATTCGCGCTATCTGCCGGGATGAGAGTGGGGAAGACCAGGACGAGCTCGAAATGCGGCAGAGCGCCCACCGACAGGCATTGACACAATGGCGCGGGCGGCTAGAACAGCCACAAAATGCGCGCCAACGCGCTGTCGGTGCCGTTCTGCCCAACCTCGAAGCTTGGGTAGGTAGGAAGGGAGGTCGCGTCACCTACCGACTGACGCAGATACTCACCGGGCATGGTTGCTTCGGTGAGTATCTGAATAAGATCGGACGCGAGTAGACGGCACACTGTCACCACTGCGCAGCCGACTGGGACTCCGCCCAGCATACGCTGGAAGACTGCCCCGCGTGGGCATCTGAACGCGGAGCCCTAGTCGATGAAATAGGACGAGACCTATCACCGCCAGCAATCGTTGCTGCCATGCTGGCGGGTGAGGAAAGCTGGGCCGCAGTGGTCTCTTTCTATGAAACTGTTATGCTCCAGAAAGAGACCGCTGAACGGGATCGGGAGAGGATCGATCCCGAACGAAGAAGACGCCGGCGGCGTTATGAGCCGTCGACGGGACCGCGAGTCGCCAGAGAGTGGGGTCCTCTGGTGGCGGATTAGTTGCTGCGGTCTGCGATGGAATGATTTGTTTAGGCCTAGTAGCAAAAATGCGATCGGGTCGCAACAAATTATAACAACCGGACTGATAGGTGGGGTTGCCTTTATGGCGTCCCCAGGATAGGGTCTGACTAGGCGCGGCGTTGATTCTGGAGGGGACCTGAAATAACATGGTCCGGGTCCCCTTCAGAGAAGGACGCCTGAGACCGGCCGCCGGGGTGGTTTTTAGTGGAAACACCACATACTCCTGGCTCCTGCGTCCCCAAGGAGTCGGAGATCCGAAGGGATTTTCCACCCCGACAACAAAAAAAAAAAAAAAAGGCCTCTACTAAGTAATGACATTTTCTTCAACAACGTCAAGCTGGCCAGAAAGGTCCAAAATAATCCAGCTCAGCTTTCTGCAAGAAGTAGTTGAGGGCCTTTTCTCACAGAGGGTGGAACACAGACCGCCATTGATGGCCTTCTTGGTAGGAAATAGCCAGAGAGGAAATCTGTCCAAGTGCTGGCACGTGTCCTGATCACACATCATACCACCTCAGGGAGGTCTTGGACGCTAATTTAGGGTCCTGATCCTTTCCTGAGTGCTTTGTCGCGCTATTATATTGCTTAATTTGCTGTCTTAGTCTGTTCTCATAACATCCACGGGATGAATAGGAGTGATGATACTCCGTATTTTTAATCTGTCACCACTTTAAGACAGCTTCTCGTGATGATTGAGCGGAATTCGAAATTCGAATTGTAAAATAAGAATCAAATGGATTCTAATTTTGTAATCTCTAATGGTTGAGTGGTTGTTGTTGTAAGAAATTATACACATTTTTCAATTATCATTTATTAACTACATTTTTCATGAGTTTTACATGTTATGCTCTAGGCCTAAAATCACCATTTGGCAAATTAGAATTATTATTGTTTTGTTCGTTATCATCTGGTAAATCATCAAGATCCTCATTATTGTCTGATGAACCTTCACCATCAATTTCTGAAACAGAGTTATTAGTACTTTCGATGTAAGCAGTTGTGTCGTCTTCAGATTCAGTAACATCCGCTAAGATGTCATCATTTTCACTATCATCAGTTTTATTGCTATCATCTTCAGTATCATCGGACAAATAGTCACCATCTTCGGTATCGTTATCGTTGTCATCACCTTCATTGTTTTCATCTTCACTATCATCAGGTATATTATTATTGTTTTCATTGTCATCCCTTTTGATGCTGTCATCTTCATTTTCTACAGTTACACTGTTCTCATCTTCACTGTTATCTTCTAAGTAATGATCACTTTCATCTTCACTTAATGAGGTTTCATCATCCGTGATAAGATCTGGAAGGCTGTCGTCTTCTGTATCACTGTCTTCTAAGTACTTCTTACCTTCATGACTGTCAGATTTTTCATCGCTGAGTGAACTGTTTGTTAAATTTTCACCATCATCATGGGTGATATCTTCGATAAACTTCGGTGTCGGCAGAGCAAACATGATCTGGCTTAGTACCAGTACCAACGCTGCTAGAAACTGTAAAATTTAAATTTGAATAAGGAAGAGTAAAAAACCCTACATCTTATTCTTCCTATTTAAAACACTCTTGAACTAGGAATGTATCAATGTGGCGGGGGACTTTACAAACATACATGAAACGGACACAAATAACACCCAGACTCAGAACAATAACTTGTGGATCAAACGAAGCGTGATTTGGCATGGAATTCACACCTACCACAGTCAAAAGTGGTGAAATGACTGCTTAAAATACTGCGTCATCCGTGCAAACATCTCAATATACATTAGATTTAGAAGACTGTTACATACACATACTTACAGACACATAAAATAACTTTCACTTAGTCTAATGTTTCAGGTAGTTAAGTAGAATAATAATATTAATCGGACATCTGACAAGAACGCCATCTAGTTTTAAACTAAGCAGAGCTTGCACTATGACAGCTAGACTGACAGATAGAATACTTATATATCTTTTTTCGTAAATACACACACATTATACATAGAAAACACTCAATTCGGATACAAACACTTGCAGATCATACAAACATTTGGTCTGACTTGAGAGTCGAATCCTAGGCGTCAAGTACGCTACCACTACACCACTGAGTAACCAAAATATCAATACTCCATATTTATAATAAGGACTTCAATATACTAAAAACCGATACCAAATATACCGTTAATTATTAGTGTTCTTAGAAATGACGACTGTTAGTTATTTCTAATCTTTCTTATAGAAAAGAAACTTGAGCTAGTTACACGATTTACAACTTAAAAATGGCTGGACCATTTTTAATGATATTCGTTTTGTTCAATTTATCTCTATCCTTAGTAGCAGAATTACTATTAAAATATTTTAACAATAATAGAAAAAATATAAACAAAATTCATTAACACTATAGACTTATAAGATTAAGACGCACCAGAGACCAAAACGTGTGACTAAAACGCAGGTAAAACTACGACATACAGTAAACCAGTTAAATACAAGATATTAAATCTTAAAATATAATTAATTCCTTCACTTCTACTTAAAATAATAATGATTTAAGACCACAAATAATATATTACATAAACACTCACCAGTAAGCGCATAGTCGCGTCTGTTAAACTAGGCTCTTTCATGCTTTTTATATATTGATTGTTTTGTCTTTGTTAACCGCAAAAAGTTTCGTAACAACTGTTAAGTTCTTGTCGTCATTAATTAATTGTTCGGACGTGTATACACTGACTGAAATTATTTAGCGAATTGAAAGGCGACGAAGAACTGATCCAGAAACCATTAAAAGGTGATATATCCGTTTTTAAACATTTCTGGATATAGTTTTACACATGTGTGTTTCTAAACAGACGTTTTTGTGATGTTTGTGTGGTGATGGTTTAAGAACATGAAGCGTTACCAGCTTTATTTATCCTATCAGTATCTTAAGAACGGATTAAGGGAACAAACTTTGTAGTTTAATATCACTACAAAGAGAAGACAGATTTGAAAGAAATCTATACCAAACCCGTCTGGCCAGTATAACATAGTAGACCAAAAGTTTATTTCTAAGGAGAGGGCTTTGTCCAGCAGTGGACTATTAAAGGCTGTTAACGGTGTACACTATTCTCAGTACCATAATTCTTGTAAGTTTATTTATTTGGTAATTTAATTCTACTACACAAAGAGTGATAACTCTAATAATACTCGTAAATAATCCATATGTAACTTACACATAATATGTGTTTTTTATGGGTACAGGAGTAGTGTCCAGCCTGACAGCGACCGTTTGAACGATGTCAGGCGTCACTTTGCTCTTTTGATTTTGAGAAGTTGTGTGCGTGGAAAACATGAAAAATATGGTTTTCAGAATATAACAACACATAAAAATAAAATAAAGAGAATAAACAATGTTTCTGTTGAAAATAATTTTTATTTAAAAAGAATTATATTAAAATAAATCTGCCGTGCTGTGTATACGTGCCTTAAACCCACATTAAAAGTGAATTAATTAGCAAAATTATATTGTACTTAGAAAGTCATTATTTTTAATGGTAATGCTAAATGAACTTGTCTGAAATTCCATTGCAACATTTTTCTATTATAACCACGAAAACATACACGGCGTCATCTATCGAGAACACACGGACTTACGGAGTGAATGCTAATCCTGTATCGCGATATAGATAATTCTAACGCTGATTAGCATAAATAACTTCTTAATATCAACCGTTGGATTGCGGCTTGTCAGACATGGCTACCTGGCCTGGTGGCAGAATTCTCCCTATACGTTGAAGGGACATGATACCCGTTCCTCAATGAGGTATTTGAGTTGCTTTCACTCACAAAAGGCAAGTGTCGCACACCAGTGAAGCTAAGTTACCTTTTTTTTTAAAAGACTACGCTTACATTAGGAGTAAATTCTGTGTCTCGGGAGACTTTACAGACCTACAACGGACACAAAGAACTCCTATTTATATCTCACTCGAATTTATATACATCAATATTTATATCTCATTCAAATAACTAACATGTAACATAGGTGACTCATTACTAAGATGATATAAGGGATCAATTTTAGTACATATGTGTTAAGACAGTAGCTTAGATATTTACTAAACTAAAAGAAAATATCTATTTAAATTAATTTGATTCGGCATTTCTTCCAAGAGTGAGTCTTAGGAAATGTTGGCGCCTTCTAGTTTTAAGTCCGACGTGTAAAAATATTCGAAAAATATTTACTTATAAATAAATACCATTTATCAATTTTATCTTTATTTATACATATAATCCTCATTCATAACTTGAAAAAAAAAGTAAGTAAACCTTGATTAAGGATCTTATTCAGTTAGTAATTTTTTTTTCTATATTAAGAGCCTGCCAAAGTGACTACTCTGCCTGATTGAAAGCATGAATAGAATCCAAGAGTCGTGGTCACTATACTCATTACAAAAGCAGACAATACAGTATGATGACCCACACTATGGTGGCCTCGTGAGATGCTTTTTCACACCCCGCTTGGGGACGTAAAAGGCTTGACATTCATCGCGACAGTATGAGGTTTACACAGTTACCACGATAACTGTCACTCCTGTATCTATGGGCCTCCGGTCTCACACTCACCAACGAAACCCGACGACACGGATGCTGGCGCTTTAGATTGGTCTTCTGTGGGTTTATATTATTTATTATTTAATTTAGTAAGAAAGGTTTGAATAAGCTCTAGGCATTGGTTGATTGTTAAATAAAATTCATTTATACATTTGAACTATGTATAATTGTGCAAGTAACACTCATTTATTTTTACTTGTTTACTTTTTTTACGGGGCCACCACAACTCCAAAACCACAGTTCTGAAATCAAAAAATTATTCAGTCATTCATTCATAATTTAAAAAATAGCAGCTTTCTTGATAATTACATGATTATCAGTAAATTGAAAGTTTCCCAGCTCACTTTATATACAGAAAAACCGTATCTACATATCGTATACATACAAAGAAAGATAAAATTACGATGAGGTCAATCTCATAGTATTCTTTTTTGTTCGTTTACTTTACTTGTTTTAGTGTGTTTAGTACTTGCGTACACATTACACATGTGTCACATTAAATCGGTTCTAATTTCATATGAAACCTTCTGCGGCCTTACTCTCTAACTTCTGAAATATTATTTTGTTCGACTACTAAAAAACTTAGTTACTATGAGCCATCTCGAATATCGTATTCCGGCCAGATGTAGTAACAAATGCGAGATCAATGTTCAGGGGACATTGACAAATATGAAACGTCAACCCCCCTCCATTAGCCTCCTCCTGTCTTTCCCCCTATAGTAGAAGAGCAGAAAAAGCGCTTCTTTAAATCGAACTACTCTCATATTGGGTGTTGATTGATGAGATCATATGCAGACTCGGTGTGGCACAGACTAGATATAATAGATCTATTTTTGTAAGAGTACTGATTGTTTGATGTGGTAGGTGTATTACGTATTTTACACTGTGGTACCTAAGGCAACTGTCTTAATGTAAGCGAGATTATTTATTTAAAATTATAATAAGTTATAGTTTATTGTTCTAGTGGTTAGTGATCCTGACTGCTAGGCAAAAGGTTGTGGGTTCGATTCACACTTACAAATAATTGCACGAGTACGATCATTGTCTGGGATCTGGGATCTGTGTCTGGGTATTTTACTTTGATTGACTATTTACCTACATTGGTATTTCTTGCTATTTAGAAAAGCTATTATTTCTTGCTCCTTAGAAGAAAAGGAGATACTCTCTTCCAGTATATAAGTGATTACCAGTGTGAAAAAGGAACATAGCAGTACAGTGAGAGTTTACTTAATATTGAAGTGTTAACAGATTTGGAGTTACTAATATTAATATGAGTATATGTATATGCTACAAAAAATCAAAGCTATAGTCAAAAGAAAATTGAAATTTTGAATAGGTAACCTTTAAGCGGTATAGCTAATCGCTCACGCTGACAGTAGGACCCGCGCCCAACTTTAGTGTGGCAACTAAAAAAACTGAAATGGCATGTGCGGCTGCCGATACGCCTATGTACATGTGTCGTCAAATATTTATAGAGCACTCAGCCGGGAACGATTCTAGCTCCATTGCGATTAGGTGCATTCTACGTACCATATTGCGTTGGATTTTGTCATTGTGCCTCATTTGCGTAATCGAGAACCTAAAACTGTAATGAATGTGTCATTTGCGTTAGGAAATCTTGATACTTTTATATGACTAGTTATAGTAAAGTCAAAACCTTCTTTCTAAGGAGCTATGTTCAGCTGTGGACTATTTGAGGAGGTTATGACGATGACGTGCAATCTAGTTGGCGTCTCTAATCTAAAAAGACTTGATTGACTTCAGTTAAACTGATTGACACAGTCTTCTTTCTATTTTAGTTATTCGTTTTCTTTGCCGTAATACACCTTCGTAATTAGTTCTATCTGAGGACAATTAAATAAAAAAAAAACCAGAAAAATTGGAAAAAATACAGGCAGGAAGTTGTTAATAAAGAATAAATATAGATAGTTACTGCTTATGTTGCATATGGGTGCATAGGGTTCCCACCAGGAACTTAGGGCCTCAAGTCACCTACAAGTGGTGCACCTTCTAATCGATGGACGAGGTTCTGACACACAAAACATTTCTATTAGCGGTGATAGGCTCGCCACCTATTACGCGACACTAAAATACTGGCGAAAAGCGGACGTTTAATTTGCCTCTTGATATATGTATGTATTTTTTGTTTTAAAAAACATCGCCCGCACTAGGAATTAATTCTGTGTCGCGGGAGACTTTACAAACGTACAAGAAACGGACACAAAGAACACCCAGACTTAAAACGATAATTTGTGACTTACACAAAGTGTTGTCCCATGTGAGGTTTGAACCCACATCACTCATCCTAGTAGAGAGCGGCGTGACGACCGCTTAAACCATAACGCCAACCGTATAGGCTTATTATAATACAATTTCTGTATGTTACTCTATCACAATCAAAGTCAATAACAGTAAAAATCATTAGGTTACAATCAAAAAGAATGATCACAATGCGTTAAATGAAAAATAACGAATCGTCATCCATCCACCCGAGAATTCCCATCAATTCGTCCGAATTAATAAGTCCTGCAAAAGTAACTTTTAAAATAATCATCTTATTGAAACTTTATTGCTTCACTTGAGGAAAATCAAAACATTGTTTTGATCAACGCGATTACTTCGGAGAAAGAAAATTGTTATCATCAACGATGCCAAAGGAGGGGTATGTCTTCATACCCTGTTTGATGAACGCCTCTGTAAAGGGTGAGGGCGAGGGGGGGATGGTTAAGAAGGATCACTACCGAGCCGATTTTAATTTGATGGACCGCGAAGCCTTTTTATGGGGGCCTTTGTTTCTATTCGATTGAACCTTTTGAGGGGTTAGGTTTCAATAAAAGTCCGTCCGAGACCCAAGGTACGCCTTCTTCTGGATTTAATTATAATTATGCATTTTTCATGTTATGAAGTCTTTGTTATTTGATATTTTTTGCGCTTTACAGTTTAATATATTGTAATGTAAAACTGGGGTACGAGCTTTATTGAAGCTGCTATAGATCAATGTGGAAGGCGGAGGGACAGATGCTATGGGTAAGGTCTAGTATAACATTGACATAATATGATCAATAGAGTTATTGCTTTGAACTGAGACGTAATTCTCGCTTAGAGTGATTGTTTCGGTACAAATGGGCACTACAAACTTTAAAACAACGATAATGAACAACACTAACGACCATTTTATATTTTTGGATGACCTTGATGTCTTTTTCTTTCTCTGGATGACCTTGATGACCTTTTCTTTCCCGGGATGACCCTTTTTTTCATTTTTTTTAAGAAACAGCACCCGCACTAGGAATAGATTCTGTGTCGTGGGGGACTTTACAAACATACAAGAAACGGACACAAAGAGCACCCAGACTTAGAACAACAATTTGTGGATCACACGAAGTGTTGTCCCATGTGGGGTTTGAACAAACAACACTCAGCGCGGCAGAGAGCGGTGTGGTGACCGTTTAAGTGGCCGTCACACCGCTCTCTAGGCCAACCGTGCAGCCAACCTTAATGAATCGTGAAAGATTTAGAGAATCTACATACGATTTTCTGTGTGGCTGTGTTATCACTCCGGCTGAGTGCCTAAATATAACTCTCCCGTGAAATATTAAAAACAATTATTAAAAAAAAAATTGAAGCCACTAAAAATAAAGTGAACGTAAAACATTAGCTAAAGCCAGTCGCCCTAACAAGACGTGACTGGATTTGGTATGTAAAATGCTAACAATAAGTCTCCTGTACGGAGTAATTTGACGGCACATTAAGTTGAGCCAGGAGATCTCATTAATATCTAGCATTTGTGAGATCGCATCGTTTATTATCGAATCCCAAAGTGAATGTGTGCAGAAAAGGCCAAGTATACACTATTGTGCTCGAGATTTAAGCGATATAATATAATAAAAAATTGTTAGCCTTCTGTATGACACGTGGACACTCACCATTGGACTGGTCCCTAAGTTAGAAGTAGCTCAGCGTGCGATGGAGCGTACGATGCTGAGCGTTTCTCTGGCTGATAAAATTCATCACGAGGTTATTCGACAGAGAACTAGAGTAACTGACATCGTACGGAGAATCAGTATGCTGAAGTGAAAGTGGGCCGGCCATGTCTCCAGACGAACCGATGGTCGCTGGAGCCGAAGTGTACTAGAGTAGATACTAGTGTAGGACACCATGCGGCGCGATGGACCGACGACTTAAAGAAGGTGGCTGGCAGAAGATGGATGCGAATTGCCCAAGACCGGGATTGTTGGCGTTCCTTGGGGGAGACCTTCGTTCAGCAGTGGACGGCGACAGGTTGAATAGAATAGCCTTCTGTATGTGTTTATGAATTTAATATTTAGATCCTCGTAGTTGATGATGTAAAGTTTATAATAGTTATATTTAATTAATATATTACACACTAATACAGAGAAATGACTGCCTCGGTGGCGCAGTGGTAGTGTATATTACTACTGTGCCACCGAGGCCAAATCCCGAGGTGAATCAAATGTTTGTAGGATCTGCAAGTATTTGTTTCGCTGTTTGAGTGTTTTTTGTGTATAACACGTATGTATTTAGAAAAAAAAAGATATATGTATTTATATCAATTGTCTTGTACCCACAGTACAAACTCTTCTTAGTTTGGGACTACGTTGTGTGTAAAAACACCAGTAAATATTCTGTATAAATAAAACACCGTAATAAAAAGGTGGTTTATTTGTGTGAGTGGTGTTTACATAGCGTGTGTGGGACATTCATAGTAAGATGGTAAGTTATTGTGGCAATTTTTGTTCTCAAGACAAAATTTGACCAATATTATTTCTGTATGAATTTTGGCGGATGTTAAAGAGATACAGTGATGAGAAACTGTTATTGTATATGTGTAGCATACGAATGTATGTTGAAAAATTGATGTAGTCGGTTGTTGCAGATGAGGTTGTGAGTAATGATAAATAAATAACCTCACATATCTCACACACGTCTGTTTGCTTTCAAATAAGGCTGAGCAGAGGCTCTGGTAACGAGATTGCTAATAAACACACTTAAATATTTCTAAATAGACAATAGTCACAGAACAAATAATCGTGCCCATCACAAAAATGTTTGTTCTGGGTGGGATCGAGAATCGGATCCACGACTTCCGGTTTAGCGACCACTACACCAAAAGGCTCGTCAAAATGATGTCGAGTTCGGCGTGCGTACACTAAAGAATTGTAAAAAATCTATATATATAAAAATGAATTGCTGTTCGTTAGTCTCGCTAAAACTCGAGAACGGCTGAACGGATTTATCTTATCTTGGTCTTGAATTATTCGTGGAGGTCTAGGGAAGGTTTAAAAGGTGAGAAAAATTCGAATACTTGCCGGGAAAATACTCAAAACAGCATATTTCTATTTCCCATACAAACGTTTTCTAAATAAAATGGAGAGTCAATTTCTAATTTATTACCCCTGCATAAAGTTCAAATTCGCGTGCGCGTTGGAGGATCTAATATCGCGTTCTGAAACTCGACAAAAGTGAAAGTGAATCGCGAACGCGACAAAATTGCATAGTCTCAAAATACATAGTACATAAATAGTGGTCGGCTTCGAGAAACTCAATTTTAGCTAACTTCAGTTGTTAAACTGTCTGATTATTTTTTTAATAAGACTATATAGAAATCGAAAGATAAATCTTAAGTTTTGTCACAAATTAAATTATAAATCTTAAGTTAAATTTCTGAACGCAATCATAATATTTGACATTAGATTTGACAACCAACTGATATATCAATCCATCCTGTCGCATTTCAGAGCACGGAAAAAAGTATTACGATATTATATCTATCTTTGAGCTACGTGCGCGAGAACTTTCTTTACTTTGGTGATCCTTTGTGATAGTGACATTCCAAGTAATGTGCTCTTTTACTGCTAAATAAGCGGGAAATTTTCTCACTTTGATTAATTACAATTTACGATGCCGAGGAGAAGACGACCTGACTTAGGTCTTCGTAGTCAATCAAATGTGCGAAGAGCTACCTCACGTGCTAACCGCACTGATGACCAGAGAAAGACAGATCAAGAAAATAGTCGTATTGCTATGTCAGAATTGGGTTCTTTAGTGAGTGACAATGTAGGAGATAGGCTTAGAATGCAACGAGTTCGTGCACATCAAACACAACAACAGCAAGCTAGATATAATGAAATTGAGCGAATCCGCAGACGCAGTGCTCCTGTGATTCTTGAACGAGCTGCATTCCACTATGATCCGGCAATTGATTATTGTGCCGGCAAATCGGTAACAATTGGGGAAATGAAAACAATTTGTAAATATTGTAAGGCGTTAAAATACACTGGTGAATCTACTGGATTATGTTGTGCTGAAGGCAAAGTAAAATTGCCACAATTGGTCCCACCACCAGATCCTTTACGCTCTTTAGTTTCTGGGATTGGAAATGATTCTAAGCACTTCTTGACCAACATTCAGAAATATAACAACTGTTTCCAGATGACATCATTTGGTGCTACACATATTCTACAAGACAATTTCATGCCCACTTTCAAGGTATTATATAAGAATATTTTTTTATATTATTCAAGTTTGTACTATATCGGAAATAATTAATGGACAAATTTTAAAAAATTACAGATTCAAGGACAAATTTATCACTTACTGGGAACTCTGTTACCACTACCTGATGCAGATCATCAATTTTTACAAATTTATTTTATGGGAAATTCAGATGCGGAAATTAATAATCGTTATGCTCACAATCCAACAGTGAAGAGAACCATTGTCCAACAATTACAAATGTTTCTTCATCAGTATAACAATTTAGTAAACATGTTCAAAATAGCATTAGATCGGATGCCATCTGATAGCCATAATATTATTATTCGAGCTGACAAAACACCTGCCGATGAACACACAAGGAGGTTCAATTCACCTACCATTGATGAAGTGGCTGTTGTGGGAGAAAATTTACAATCTAGAGATATTGTGCTTCATCGTCGGAATAGTGATTTAAATCCTGTATCTGAAACACACAGGAGTTATGATGCACTACAATATCCTGTGATCTTCTGGAAGGGGGAAGATGGATACCATTTTAATATCAAAATGGTAAATCAAGTAACAGGTAAATGAATTGAACAAGATTAAATAATATTTTTAAATTCAATTCATCTAAGTAACAATTTAAACATTTATCATTTTTGATTGCAGGTGCTGAAACCAACAAAAAAGTTAGTGCTATGAATTTCTATTCATACAGACTCATGATCCGTCAAGGTGAAGTAAATCATATTTTGATGTGTCAACGACTTTTTCATCAGTTTGCAGTTGACATGTATGTCAAAATTGAGACTGAACGATTGACATACATCCGTTTGAACCAACGACGGCTACGGTCAGAGGAATACATCCATCTCCACGATGCTATAAATGCTGATGGCAATGTGAATAATGTAGGAAGAATGACAATTTTGCCAGCTACTTATATAGGAAGCCCACGCCACATGCATGAATATGCTCAGGATGCTATGTCATATGTTAGGCATTATGGCCGCCCAGACTTATTTGTTACATTCACATGTAACCCAAAATGGTCCGAAATCGAGAAGGAATTACTACATAGCCAAACACCAGTTGATAGACATGACATAACTGCCAGAGTTTTTAAACAAAAATTAAAATCTCTCATGAATTTCTTAATAAAGCATTGTGTGTATGGCCAAGTCCGTTGTTGGATGTACTCTGTAGAATGGCAAAAGCGTGGATTGCCACATGCGCACATTTTAGTATGGTTAGTGGACAAAATAAGGCCCGATGAGATTGATTCCATAATTTCAGCTGAAATTCCAGATGAAATAGTTGACCCAAAATTGCATGCAGTAGTTACCAAACACATGATACATGGACCTTGCGGACATTTCAACTACAACTCACCCTGTATGGTCGACGGTAGGTGTTCCAAGCGATACCCAAGAGACCTGCTTGCTGAAACCATAACGGGAAATGATGGATACCCATTGTATCGTCGGCGATCAGTTGCGGACAGTGGGCGATCGGTAGTTGTGAAGGTAAGAGGAAAAAATTTTGATGTAGACAATCGTTGGATTGTGCCATACTCGCCAATATTGTCCAAAGCTTTTGAGACTCACATCAATGTGGAATATTGTAATTCTGTGAAGTCGATAAAGTACATATGTAAATATGTTAATAAAGGTAGTGATACGGCTGTCTTCGGTGTAACCAATGCAAATGATGAAATATCACAATACCAGATGGGTCGCTATGTAAGTAGCAACGAAGCTATTTGGCGTATCTTTTCATTTGCGATCCATGAAAGACACCCTACAGTAGTCCATTTGGCAGTCCATTTAGAAAATAGTCAACAAGTTTATTTTAATGAATCTAACGCGGCAGACAGGGCGACATTGGCCGAAACAGTTCGTACAAATGTTCCACAATTAAATCAACAACAAAGAATTGCGTACGACACTTTGATAGAAGCTGTGAACAGTGGATCTGGTGGAATTTATTTCCTTGATGCTCCCGGAGGAACCGGAAAAACGTTTTTAATTTCATTTCTTTTGGCGAGGATCAGATCGCGAAATGATGTTGCTCTAGCGTTGGCTTCATCTGGAATAGCTGCAACTCTGCTAGAAGGCGGGCGAACTGCACATTCTGCCTTGAAATTACCACTAAACATGCAAATCACCGAAACACCAATTTGCAACATCGCCAAAAATAGCGCAATGGCCAAGATCCTACAGGTATGCAAATTGATTGTTTGGGATGAATGCACAATGGCCCATAAGAGGTCACTGGAGGCACTGGACAGAACGTTGAAAGATCTTCGTGACAACCAAAATATTTTCGGTGGGGCCATGATTCTGTTGTCAGGTGATTTTCGTTAGACTCTTCCAGTTATTCCCCGATCAACTGTTGCTGATGAACTAAATGCATGCCTAAAATCATCAAATTTGTGGCAGTACGTAAAGACACTCCACTTAACAACTAACATGTGAGTATTTTTGCAACAAGATGAAACTGCAAATGTGTTTGCGAAGCAGTTGTTAGACATTGGAAATAATAAAGTTGCAGTGGACACCTCGACCGGATTCATCACATTACCTACAGATTTCTGTCACATCACAGACTCAAAAGTGGAGCTTATTCAGCGAGTTTTCCCAGATATAGCGCAAAAGTTCAATAACCATAATTGGCTGGGTGAACGAGCAATATTAGCAGCGAAAAATAAAGATGTCGAGGATCTTAATGCGACCATTCAGAATTTACTTCCAGGACAGTTGGTTTCCTTCAAATCAGTCGACACCGTAATGAACCAGGATAACGTAGTCAACTATCCCACTGAGCTCTTAAATTCACTGGAATTGCCTGGATTATCACCTCACAATTTGCAGTTGAAAATAGGATCAGTTGTCATCATGCTGCGTAACATTAATCAACCTCGACTATGCAATGGAACAAGACTGGCTGTGAAAAGACTGATGAATAACGTCATTGAGGCGACAATCATAAAAGGAAAATACAAAGGAGAGGATGTCTTGATCCCGCGGATACCGATGATTCCAACGGACTTACCATTCGATTTTAAACGCTTACAATTTCCAGTACGTCTGGCCTTTGCGATGGCCATAAATAAATCACAAGGACAGTCGTTAGAAGTTTGTGGAATCAACTTGGAGTTTCCCTGTTTCGCGCATGGACAATTATATGTCGCGAGTTCGCGCGTCGGAAAACCGTCTTCTTTGTTTATTTACGCACCACAAAACAAAACAAAAAATATAGTTTATGAGAAAGCTTTAAATTAATTAACAGACTGTATTTTAACAGTGTGTGTCTGTGAATATCAAATTTAAACCTTATAAATAGCCAATATTTCAGGAAAACTCTGTTTTCTAAGTAAGCAACATGATGTATCGAAAATAATAATAAAACTTCATGATTTATTCAATAAATGCTTTTTTATTAAATACGGATTCGATTTGTTTGTTTTAAAATCATTTTATACAAAAGATTAGGTCTTTTATTTAACGATGAGGCAGTACGAAGTCTGCCGGGTCAGCTAGTAACTAAATAAAAATTGAAAACAAAATAGCAAGTTCAGTCCAGAAGTGTAGAAATTAATTTAGTTACTACAACATTAAAATAATTTCATCGCCAATATACATATAAAAATAAATAATAAATTCTAATATGAAAAACAATTAGTTACAATAGTCGGACACGCGTTACATACATGTTAAATACTGCGCGGTTGGCATAGTGGTTTAGGCGGTCGCCACGTTACTTTCTACTGCGCTGAGTGTTGCGGGTTTAAACACCACACGAGACACCACTTTGTGTGATCCACATATTGTTATTCTGAGTCTGAGTATTCTTTGTGTCCGTTTCTTGTATGTTTGTAAAGTCACACACACGATTTATTCGAAGAACGGGCGTTATCTTTTAAAAAAAATGTAGAAAGATTTAGGAGACCCATTGATGCAAGGGTGACAGTTGTCGTAGTAAGTGTGTGCAATAAAATGCTACGATGACTGTCATGTCTTTTATGTCCCCAAGTGCGGCGTAAAAAATCGTAATAGGCCACCATAGTGTGGGTCACCATACTGCGTTGTCAGTATTCACAATGAGTACGCAGTCAACTTTTGGATTCCATACATGTTTTCCATCAAGCAGAGTAGTCACTTTGGCAGGTTATTAAAATAAAAAAAATAAAAAAGCTGACTGTTGTAGTCAATATTTTCCGTATTAGAATACCTTTCCTTAGTAATCGGGTTACAAGTTTTTGTTATTTTAAAAATAAATAAATCAATATTGTTGAGGACAAGAACAATATGTTTACAGTTTTACTTTATGATATTGACATGATCCTTCATATTGTTTTTATCTGAGTTTTATAATTTCTATTTTAGTGTTACTGTATTTTAAATTTGAAAAATCAAGTAGAAACGACTGGCATGACATAGGAAACTAGTGATAATCGTTTACTTGCTTTTTACCGAGTGAGTAGAATTACTAGAGACCCAACTACACAACCCTCTCATATCCTGTGTCGCGGAGGACTTTACAAACATTCCTCAACAACACATATAACAAACTTAACACGTTCACTGCGGCTTGAGGTTGATTCAACCTCATGGTAGACTTTACGCTGGTGCGGCGCGTAAAACTGTGTTTTCTCTCTAGTGCGGCGGCTGTTTACACTCAACCGTATGAGGTATGACATGCAAGTAATTTTAGCATAAAATTAAACATCGAATCACGCTCCTGATCAAGTTACAACACATTTACCAAATGATTGAAACATGAGACAAAAAAGGCCTCCACCACCTTACAAGGAAGTTTAGCTTGGGGTTGATTCGACCTCAGCCGCACCAGCTGAAAGTTCTTCAAAATGTGGCCCGCAGTGAACGTGTTAAAACAACAATTTGTGGATCACCAAAGTATTGTCATTTGTGCGATCGAACAGCGCTGTAGGAAGCTGTAAGATGATTGCTTAAGCAACTGCGCCATACGTCTAGTGAAGTGATATTAATTCTTGGGTACACACAAGGGTTGACAATGTACTTGTGCTCTCGAGTTATAAGTATACAAGTACAGTAATCACCAAGTGACACGTATGTATGTCTCCCATACTTTAAAAAGAAAACAAAATCATAGCACAATGAATTGTAGATTGAACATAATTTAATGTCTGCACACAACTATTTTTGTCTATGGTATTAAAAGTAATATATATCGTTAGACTCGGAGTATTTTAAAAATAAATGCCACCGTGCCCAGTAGTGCGTTCAAAACTTGTTTCACGGGCCTTTAAGTGGCCATTATGGAGGAATTCAAGAATAGAATATAATTCAACGAAGTTGTTTTCATTCTTATTGAGGTTTATAGCATTTACGTACCTGTATTTATCAATAATTATTTTGCACATCTCTCGAGACTGCTAATGACACACACACACACACACATACTTAATTCTTAATACTTACATGCTGTAGATAAATTACAGACACAGAACAAATGTTCATGTTTATCACACAATTGGGTAGATGACTGTATCGTAAATAAATACCAATGTCCACTTCATTAAAACTAATATCGCGAAACATCTCGGCAAATACAATTAACATAGCTTTATATTATGATTACGAATTTCAATCAAATGTAAAGTAATATATATTGTTCAATTGAGTAGTCTAAAACAGTGACGTCACAATTTGGAATTTAGTACATTTTTCATACAAAGTTGTCGTTTTGACAGATGATAAAAAGTAACTAATTTGACTTAGGTGCCATCTAACCTATTATTTGTCATGGGTGGGAATAAAGCCAATAATGTCTGGTTTAGCTGTCAGAATTATAAGCCAATAGACCAACAGACTCGTCAGAACAAGTAGTTAATTTTAAACTAATAGAATTTCATAATTTTGAAATGAGTACTTGGCATTGCGTAGATGTGTAGCTTCACTATTTTCTATCGTCTGTATCACAGATTGTATTTCGAGTAATTATTTGAACTAACCACTGTCACATTAATCCACGCAGTAAAGCATCTCACTTCTGTGCGCTTTTCAAGAAACAATTTGTCTTGCGCGTTGCAGGATTAGTAATTACTTCGTAGTTCCACATCTCTCCGAGAGATGGTGTTAAAGTAAGTTTTTCTTTGGTTTTATGCGGAAGTTGTGTATTTAAACTATTCCAAGGTTATGCACTAAAAAAATATATATTCTTTTATGTTATATGAATTAAAATTTATTTAGTTTTGTAGTTTTCTATTACTTTCTTGTTTCGCTACAAGTAAAACATCTTAGAAAGTCTTCCAACAAACTTAGCCAAGTATTATTGAGCTCGTAAACGTGGCCATCCAATTTTATATCTTTCCTCGAGTCGTAAGAGCCACCAATTATATGGTAGGCGGTTTTTTCGCATTGAACATCCGTTACATATATAGTTCACTAAGACTCTTTATATCGTTATACTGAAACGGTCCCCGCTCTCGAGAGGACGAAAAAAAGTGGGTCCTTTTCAATAAAATTTATTTTATGACTTCCTAAGTAAATATATTTGAAATCGAAGTATTTTACTCCTTAGTATCTAGGTATTTGAACAGGAATGGAAGTTTAAAGATGTTTGGCATACATTGCTGCTTGTATCTTGTTTCTGAAGTATTTTTTTGAGGAGTTTATCTATACATCGGCACTGTTGGTCTAATGAATCTTGTAAATTATCGAATACCACAGTATATAACAAGCTCTGTGTAGATTTTATGTTAATTTAACTACATTACTGTTGTTCGTTAATAAAATAAAAATATTAATGAGTAGAAATTCTCCTATTAATATTATAAATGTGAAAGTTTGTGACTCTTCCACGAAAAAACTACTGGACAGATTTGGATGAAACTTTACAGTAATATAGGTTATACATCAGAATAAGATACAGGCTACAATTAGTAATGATTTTATGTAATTTTAGTTGTAATATAACGATACATGTCAATGAAGTCGGAATAAATCCGGTCTCTGAGTTATTTTAGCGTACGCTGCCTAAGCCATTGGAGCTACACAAAAATGGTGTACCGGAGGATTGCTTGTATTTTAAAAAGAAATAAAAAAATAAAATGAACTGTCACGAAATTTGATGTAGCAGGCCAAATACCACGCGAGCCACGGGCAAAAGCTAGTGTATTATAAGACCCAAAATGTTTTCTTATTTTTTAACGAGAGTATAATGTTTGAATATACTATGATAACAATATTAACCAAAACTTATTAAATACAAGTGTTTGTCATGCAACACGTCTTTGAAAATATAATAGACTTATTGTTGGTATAGTCAACGTGATAGTTTTCGGATAATCGGTCCTTGTGATGTGATGCCCAAAAATTGATTCTATTCATGCTTTCCATCAGGTAGAATAGAGACACTCTGGTAGACCTCTCTCTCAGAAAAAAAATTCATCACGCTTGATCAACAATCACTTACTCACAGAAAAATATTTATTTTTTTATTTTATCATCATACCGAGAGGTCTGAGAGATACCGAACAACTGCAGAATTGCGCACACTGTCTTTTTTCGTGTTCTACAGCTCCAATCACTCTCAGTTGATGTGATGTATTGGAATTGGCCTGGAAACGACTTAAATGTCAAGCTCTTTCGTCACAAGTGAAAACTCAATTGTCACGAAGTAAATTTCTTTCTAGGATATTCTCTCAAAGAAGCCTCGAGAAATCCTGCAGGCAACATCACTTGATCAGCAGGCACGATTCTCCATGAAATATTTGTAGCCTAACATGCCACCACCTTCTTTTTTTCTGAAACTGTATGTAACAAGCAACGTATAACACATAAGCTGAAGTGGTCGTTACAACAATTTTTTTTCATCGTTTCTTTCTCCGTAAATGGAGGTAACTCGTAATATATTTTTTCATGGCGGTCATTTGTCTGACGCACGTGGGTTTTTGTAGACATTAAGCGCCTTAAAAAGGGTATTTACCTTTGTGCCGCTGGCCGCACCTTGCAACTTCTTGAGAACCTAAGAGTTTATAAACTGTATGTTATTGTAGATACTACATATGTTGTAGACACTACATTTGAGGTTGTGTGTGTTAAGGGCCAAAAAAGAACCTCAAAGGCTAGAAAACTTTGGGTTTTGGCTGTATAGATTTTGTTATTAAATTCTAAATGCATTTACAAAAACATATAGAAATGAATGAGATTTTTTAAGAACTTAATAAAAAGTATAGACGCCATATTGTTTTTGAAATTTGAAGTTTTTAATTCACCGATAAAGTAGATGCTCTCCTGAATGCATGTTAGTATCTTTTGGATAACTATTTCTTATCTGACAATTATTTCTACCAGATTTGTACCGATTTATTGATAACTGGCATAACATTAAAATCGCTAATCAATAAGCAAAGAGGTCAGTGAATATCACAGTTGCACCTGTTGTTTTAAATCCTTGACGTTGATAAATATTATATCTGAAATCATAGTGATATTGTTATTCTGATTAAGTAGGTACATACAGCAAAGTTGTAAGAAATATTTCAATCTCGTCAGAAGTAGATAGCAATATGATAGAGTGAGTGGTCCAACTTGCAGATTCTCATTATAGATAAACGAATGTTTTTCAATAAAATGTGAGCGTCGCCTCCCGCTCGTCGCGTCTAAATGCAATGAACAAAAAAATATCGCTCTTCGATATTTCAGTTTTTGTATTGCACGTTTATTTTTCTTTTTGTATGGATACTATTGAAAGTGAGCGCCTTCAGAGGTTTTTAATATGATTAAATATTGAAGTAGTTCTTTTTGACAGAAGAATAAAATTACCTTTTTATTTTATGAAGCCTTTTGAAAAAAGCCTATGTAGAATTATCTTAAGTTGAGTTATTGTTCAGTATAAGGTTTGTTTCTGGTTTTCGTTCTCTTTACAGTTTTGATTTAAATTGATTTATTTATTTCATATACGATAAACATTTTACAAAAACAGTGGCTGCAATGGGAGAAGTTTATGTCCAGCAGAGGACTGTGATAGGCTGATGATGATGATGATGATAATGATGAAACGTTATTTTTGAAGTTACCCTAGAAACCACAACAACAATTAATATAAACAAACATTATAAATCCAAAGTAAAAAAAATAGACCTACTTTAAACTTCTGAGTGCCACCACTGCGATGACCGGACTGTGGATACGGTGTTCCACACCCTAGCAGAATGCCAGGGCGATGATGCGCGCGACGTTGAGGGCGAATACCATTGGGCGGAGCTGAGGCGCGACCTTATGGTGGCCACCGAAAGTGGGAATTGTCTAGCTCGGTAGCAGGATTACGGCCATGGTACGGAGCAAGAGCGCGTGAAGCTCTGTGTCTACTTCTGCGAGCAAGTTATGCTTGCAAAGTAGATGTGGGAGCGGCACTGGAAGAGGTTTAGAGCTCTCGCGGTCCACCGGCCCCGGGAACGGACCCGGTATCGCAGACGAGTCGGGCGCCCGAGATCGCAGAACGATCTCTGTCCTCCATTATTTATTTAGCAGTAAGTTTAAATATATTATTTATATTTAAAGTATATTTATAAGCTCAATAACTTTGCATCTAGCGCATCTTATTTCTACGTCACCTGAAGGTCGTCTGGTAGAGAATGCTTCGTGACATTAAGTCCGCTTTTGTACAACAAGTGCAATAAGTTTAAATAAATAAATAAATGAAAATAAATAAGTACAAGCCTGGGAGTATCAGGTAAGGTCATCTGTCGCCCTTGCAGAAGCAGGCCAGGGTGACAGCGCGACGTGCTATAGTCATTCATTCACGACATGGTCATTCTTCAATTTTACTTCTAATTTTATCATTGTTTCTAGATGTCAGTTTAAATAATTTAATTTTATTACTTGTTATTATTATATATTATTAGTACAATATAAAATCATTCAAAGCCAAAGCCACTTTTCTGTAGCATTATCATGTGTTTTTGAATCTAACATTTGCTAGCTACAATCGTAATACATCGTTTCAACAAGATGGAGTCACTTATCACACATCCAATAAGTCCCTGCCGGTGGTCAAAGATATGTTTCTGGAAAAGCTGATTTTCAGACGAGGTGACATTCCTTAGCCACCCAGAAGTCCAGATCTATCCCCAGCAGACTTCTTTTTACGGGATTATTTGAAGAATCGTGTCTACATCAATATACGACTAAATACACTAGGTCAACTAAAAGAAAAATCAGCGAAGAGATGTCGACGATTTTTCGGTTTTTTTGCCGACGAGTATTCTAAAATTTTGGTGCTCGTTTAGAAGAGTGCAAAGATCGAAACGGTGGTCATTTAGACGATGTAATTTTAAAAAATAAATTTCAACGCGCTTTCTTGTAAATAAACAATTTTTATAATACATAAAACATTGTTTTTATCATTTTTTAAAATGTTAACTAATTCGTGACCCACGTTATACTACTCGTATTTACACTTTCTGTTGCCGCCGTCGGCACCGTCAGCTTGCACCGAGCAAGCGCATCGGCTGACCCAAGGACTTGGTTTTTGCTACCCTCGGCTATATAGAAATTGTTAATTAATTTCGTAGATCATTTTATGTGTTCGTTCGTGTCTTTCAGTATTTTCATTTCTCTGGACCATTTTCTGCGCTGTGATAGTAACTGTGATTCTTGTTTCTTCTTGCGGTGCGTGAAAATAAGCTTGTGTTTCTACCTTCCTCTACAACTTTTATTTTCTGGATTTTTCTGTGAGTATTTACTAACTATACCATCAATATTGATTTACTAGTTTCCAAGTCTCCCTACAAATATTAATAGCTGTGTTTAGATGTTTTTCTATAGTTAATCTTCCTTGTATAATAAATTTTCCACTAGTAAATTTTAGACTGGTTTCTTTGTGGGTGTTAGAGACAGAATTTATCTTTTACTTTAAATTTTAATTGTTTTTTTTCTATATTATTCGGTTACTTATTCAGTTAGTAATTTTTTTTCTATATTAAGAGCCTGCCAAAGTGACTCTTATCTACCTGATGGAAAGCATGAATAGAATCCAAGAGTTGTGGTCACCATACTCATTGCAAATACAGACAATGCAGTATGGTGACCCACACTATGACGGCCTTGTGAGATACTTTTTCACACCTCGCTTGGGGACGTAAAAGGCGTGACAGTCATTGTGACAGTGTAAGGCTTACACAGTTATCACGATAACTGTCACTCCTGCGTCAATGGGCCTCCGGTCTCGCACTCACCAATAAAACACGATAACGTGGATGCTGGCGCTTTAGGTTGGTCTTCTGTGGGAGGGTAGTATCGTCCCGGTCGAGCCGGTCCACTTGCGCTAAAATCAGCGTGGCTTACTACCTAGAGAATACCCTTTGTAACGTCATTTATTCTTTTATTAAATCACAATTTTATCTTATGGTGTTTACAACTTTTTACAGGAGCTACTCTCTTTTATAAGATTTTCGAAATATTCTACGAAAACCTGTCAGAAAAGAGTTTGTACCTAGATCATTTCGTTTCATATTTGGTGCAGCTGATTCAAATAAGACTCCAGTTTTTTTATAGAAGCACGTTTAAATTCTATTTTTTGGTTTGATTACTGACTTTCGCAAGTATAACATGACAAAACAATCCACCGTATCCATCCGTAAAGTCATTGTAAATCACAAGATGTTACTATTTAGATCTTGTCTCTTATAACTGTGGCTATATCAATCTGATGCCTGAAGTTATATCACTTCGATAAGCAGAAGAAATTTTTGAAGAAGATTGTAATCCTCACGTAACACACATTTCTCATTGAACAAATACACCAATAGCTTTTTTAATTTGTTACATAAGCCCGCTCAAGTTAGTTTCATGTGGAATTCTGTAGGTACAGCGCAAATACAACTCAGGTCCAACTTCATTTATACCGCTCAATTATACAGTTTCAATGTGCTATTCAAATCAAATAATTTAGATAGAATTTTATATAGGTACAAAAATGGTCAAGGCAAAACCACGCATTTCTGGATTTCTATATGAACTATTTCTCCTTTCGAACTTTTAAAACCCCTGTTTTCTTACAAAGTCGCTACATAATTTTTTATATTTCTTTTTAATTAAATAAGAAATATAATTCGTTATTAATTTAATTACACGGCTACACTATGTACAGTATGCTTGCAATCTATTAATTAATGTTTTATCTGTGCAATAGTTTCATTTATACTCGTACATATGTGTGTGCAAACAATGTAAATTCAATTAAACGACGCTGCCCCAGCTTTCTCGATGTGAAAATAAACACACCACGGCGACAGTAACGCGTCGCATCCTCTCGTGGTCTACTTACAGTGAATCGGTGCAACAGTTTTAACTTGCGTTATTTTAAACTGGAATTTAAATACTGCAAAAACTAAACTATAGAAACTTGATGGTTTGCTTAATCAACTGAATATTCACCAACTATTACATGGAACCAAAATCCTGGCGAAAAGTGGTCGTTTAATGTGCCTGATGATGATGATGTACTCCTAGCCTATTTTGGCCATGGCAGTCAGCTTCGATGGAGACCAGCCAACCACGTAGGAGATATTTTAGTACACAAATGTGTGCGCAAACGCAGATGCACTCTCTGCACCCTCACTCTTATAATCCGATGGGATAGCTATCAGACACGATCGGGGAGAGTTCAGGTGTAAGACCGACGGCTTTATGTGCTCTCCGGGCTGTTATTAAGCATTTCTCCAATCACAACAACTCAACAACATTTTTCTGGCTCGACCCGGGAATCGAACCTGAGACCCCTTGATCGTCAGCACATACGTTAACCGCTAGTCTAAAGAGCCAGTCGGGCCTCTGCCTACTCCTCCAGGGAGACAGGTGTGATTTTATTTACATATATGTATATAAAATAAACTTCGTTTGTATACGTTTTAAAATCGCTGACAGTTTCACATCGATACATAGTAAGGTCAATTCAGACATGCAAAAGTACAAAAAATCGCGTAGAACTAAAACTTGGTAGGTATGTCTGGAATACCATTAGGTGTCAAATCAGAAAAGTTTCCAATGATCCCGTACTATCTGTATGCGAATTTTTGTAGTGATACTACTATTTTTAGTTCCGCTTTGATCGTACTATTGAGCTCAAATTCTAATATGATATGCAACCCACTTCTGAGATAGTTTTTATATACTTTTCGCAACAGTTTTCTTCCACATTCATCAATGCAACCACAATTTGCCACAGCGAAGTGTGGCACGGTCCAGCATAAAAAGATACACGGGCTAATAATAAAAACGGAGAGCGCCTGTCATCTTCAAAGGAGCCTCTTTACTCATGGGATTTATGACACGTTTCGGATCGAGAGACTTATGTCATAGGATTCAAATCTGGTCTGAAACTCGTCAGGCTTCATTGAAATAAAGATAAACTGTTCATTTGTTACGAAATATCTTTTTTTGAAGAAGAAGAAGACAACAGAAATAAGTCTTGTGTCTCGGGAGACTTACAAACATACAAGAAACGGACAAAAAGAACACCCAGACTCAGAACAACAATTTGTGGATCACACAAAGTGTTGTCCTATGTGGGGTTTAGACCCAAAACATTCAGTGCAGGAGAGAGATGCGTGACGGCCGCTTAAACCATTAGGCCATCTGTGCAGTCTATTATTTTTAATTTTATTTATATATTATAATTCTCTTACCTAGAATGAGTATGTGAGTTATGTGCTCTGTGACAGTGCTAGCAAAGCACTTTCTAATCTTAAGCGGACTTAAAGATCTTCGTGGCAGGCAGTTCTAGTATTATGTGACTGCATGGATAGCGCAGTGGATTACGCGGTCATCTCGCCTATTCTTACTTCGTTAAGTATTGTGGTAGGAGCCTTATTCGTAACAATTTTATGTGATTCACTTTCTTTCTACTTTCTTTTTGAAATAGACACACCCTTCTGGCTAGTGTGGATCATCCCAGCTGTTTCGCTCTATATACAAATACAAAATATTACTTAAATACTAGAAAGCTAAAATTCAAAAGCTTTTGCAGAATATATTATTAAAGGGGTAAACAGACCTTATAAGTGGTAAGTTTGTTGATTTTTTTTAAAAGACAATTCTCGCATTAGGAATATATCCTGTGTAGCGGGAGACTTTACAAACATACAAGAAACGGACATTAAGAACACCCAGACTCAGAACAACACTTTGTGGATCACAAAGTGTTTTCCCATGTGGGGCTTGAACCCACAACACTCGGCTAAGTAGAGTGTGGCGTGGCGACCGCTTAAGCCATTAGGCCAACCGTGCAGTCAATATACTATGTCATAATAATAAATCTAAATAATTACCTGGGTGTTCTATAAATCTGTTTGTATGTGTTTGTAAAGTCTCATAATACACAGGATATATTCTGAGTCCGAAAGTCTTAATTAAAACAAAAAAAAATATAACAGCGAATTGATGGATGATGGTTGATGGAAGACCGAATCGGTTGGCGCTTTTTGGGGCAGACCTTCGTTCAGCAGTGGACGGTAGTAGGTTAAAAGAGCAGAACAGGCTTGGCTATGACTTAAGTTCTACCAAATGAACAAACGTTGCCATTTAATTAATTTGTACCTACAATTCAGGGACACAAGAGTGAGAATATAAACACAGCCTACACAGTTTAATAATATTCTTCACATATCTCACACACGTGCGTCTGATTCTGAACTAAGCAAAACTTGTACTATGGTAATCAGACCTATAAGGTGTATATATTTCTATTATAAATACATACACATTATAAAGGAACAGGGTAATTTTGGACGGAGCAGTTACCTAAATTGATGTATGTGTAAAAAAATTGTATTTTTTTTTAAACGACGCCACTAAATACCAGTACCATGTGTCTATCTAGGAAGCGAGAAAAATTCAAATAAAATATGCAATAAAAATCGATTTAAAACATGTGTCTGAATTCTTAGTAATCGATTGTGAATAAATCAATAAAATGTACAAATACGTTTGAAAATCAAGTGACAAGTGCTCCACAATTGTTTAGAGAAGTCGCCTCTTTAATCTTTCTACTAGCAAGCAGTAGACAGGAAAAAAAATCTGCGCTTATTCATTTCCATTTTTTTTGATTGCGTTCCTTCCATGTTATAAAGAACTATTCAACGGACCTTGCTATTTTCAATTACCTGACGATGTTTTTTGGTAAAATGATTACGCCTATCGACCGCATGTTGAGGACATTGACCTGAACTTTACCATTACGGATGGTCTTTTACTACACTTGACATAACTTGATTCCTGGATAGCCAAATGTCCCGAAATTTTAGTGAACCTAGGGTATTATATACTTTTAAGTATTATTGAGTTAACACTTTTTTTCTTTTTTAACGCGCGGCATACTTCTTCGGAGGGACGAAGGGCGTGTGTGGGATTCCCGGAAAACTGGAATACCCACTAAACCCTGTCGCAGCGTATCTTGACAGTCGGTAGGAGCTCCAGGAACACATTAGCGGCTTCTAGAGTCCTCCCTGCCGTACCTCACAAGTGAGGTACATCCCGGAGCACCTCATGCCGCAGGGGCAAGACGTTATCGCACCTCTCACCGATTGAGTTAATACCTATACCCGGGAACCTATTTAGATATACCTTTTCCCTTTATTACACCCAGACACGGAACAACTGATCGTGTTCATCTCACAATAATTATTTGTCCTGGATGTGAAATGAAACCAAAACCTCACGACCAATAGACTATCTTCAAAGGACTTTATAATGGTTACTAACTGCTATCTATGCTATACATTTGTCGTCTCTTTCATGTAAAAATCAACAGCATTATCTACATAAATGTGCTGCACGATTTTGAACACACAATCGTGCACAAATTTATTCGACGTCTTAGAGTTATGCTTTCGTCGTCCGGGTCAGACAATCTGGTTATAAATCTTACAGTCAACGATTTTTAAAGATATGTAAGTAAACCGGTCATGTAACCTGAACCCTGAGTGATACAAAGACCTCACAGAAAGCCGACGCCAAGCAATTATTTCAATGCTTTTCTACCGAGTGGGTGCGGTGGAGCCCAAAACCAGGTGCCTTTTGATTACCACTTACATCCCGGTAATCTGTATGCTCGTTTGGGCTCTATTCACAAGTGTGTTTACGCGCTTATAGTCTTAGAAGAAGGAAGAGGGCAGTTATGACCCGGTAACCTTATTCACTAACTGAAAAACAATAAAAAAATTGCCCAACACCAGTTTCCTGTGAGACTGTTGTCAGGCGGCCTATTAGTGTCAAAGCTAGCTCAATACGAGCAATAGAGAACACAGAATGAGTTTTTTTTTTAATTTTGTCTATAATACATTATAATTCCCTAAGTGTTGTTTTACGATATAGAATGATAAAGCGCCATAGTCGTGGGACATTCCAACCTACACAATCACAGAAGTGACACTTCATGTGATAAATATCATTCTTTATTATATAAATTCTTTGCGAAGTCGTCAAATAACTCACGACTCGTACTCGTAGACGTCGTATTTTATTGCTGTGTATAACAGACCACTTTAGTAAATTAGGTTTCAGTTTAACTATATTAATTAACCCAAATATATTATTCTTACAGAATTATAGTACTTTTGTCTAGCGATGATTAATACGACTATAAGACATGGACGTTAACTGTACAAGAGCAAACTCTCACTGCAAGAAGAAAGGCAAATTTGTAACAAACCCAATATCAACCCGTCTAGCCAGTGTGGTGTAGTAGTCCAAAAGCTCCATTCTAACGAGAGACCTATGTTCAGTCGTGGACTGTTAAAGGCTATTGATGTAAGCCATGCTTCGGTACACAAAAGATGGCTCACAGTAAACTGGCGTTAAGTAATATTTCCGTTGCTATTCGTCGAGTGAGCGAAGTTCCCAGAAACCAATTCCTCCACGCCGCTTGCCTTCTTATTTTAAGGGGGAAACTCTCGAGTGAATAGCGATAATCATTTTTTTTTATTTCAAGGGCCTGCCAAAGTAGCAAGCCTGCCTGCGAAAGCATGTATTGAATCCAAGAGTTGTGGTTACCATACTAATTGCGAATACAGACAATGCAGTATGAAGGCCCACACTATGGCGGCCTAACAAGATGCTTTTTCACGCCTCACTGGGGACGTAAAAGGCATGAGAGTCATCGTAGCATTATACTGCACACACTTACTACGACAACTGTCACTTCTGCATCAATGGGCCTTCGGTCTCGCACTCACCAACGAAACACAACAGCACGGATTCACTTACCTTCAGGTGACTTTGCTGCTCGCTTGCCCCCTTACAAAAAATATTATTCTAGTCAGTCAGCTCCTGTAGCCCGTATAAACATAAGTTCATTGGGAGATATACAAAGTCAGTAGCGTAGGAAAATCGAGTGGATATTATAAAGAGCGAATAAATACATAATAAGAAACTAATGGAGTAATTAAAAGCAATAAACTTCACTCGACATAGTCAACAAGTTTCGTTTCACAATTAACAAACAAAAACTATTTACAATTTGGCCATGTTTTTCTCTAGGACAATATTGCAGCTAAGCACAACTAAAAAAGCATTCATGAAAACATTGTTCATCAAACATTGTTCCCACCGACCGAGGTACTTTATACCTAAGTTTTTGTTCAAAAAAGATTTCCTTTCGAGATGAAGCGATAATAAAATATTCCGTCTTGAAACGGACAACATTACTTCGATAAAAAGATAATCTGGCGTCCACAGGATACCGCATAAATACATCGTTTATTTTTCATACGCAAAAAGCTACAGACATATTTTTTATCCGCTTAGTGAGGGAAAATCCGTAAACACCATACTGTAAGCCGTGGAAGAACATAAAGGAGCCCAAAGCATATCGACTGCCGCCTTAATCTCCCATAAACAATCGCTACGAACAAAACCGTGCAAGTAAATTTCAGGAAAAGTCATCCGAGGGAATAATGGCTAAATTCTCCGATCGGGGCAAATATCCCAACCGAAAATAAACCTTAAACCTATACTGACAGAGTTCATGTAGATAAATTGTAGGTCTATGTCGGCGTGGTTATCTGTCATACAATATGAAGTCATATTAATCGGAGAATAGAGACTGTTTCCGCATGAAGTAGTTGGCAAGAACATGTGATTCGCCGTTTAATCTGGTTCTGTTATTTTTCCGGTAATACATCAAAGTGGCGACTTTCTACGGCAAATTGTATCAAAGTCGCTGATGTATGTACTGTTCTCATATGAGTTTGTGTGTGTGTGTTGGTGTGTGTGATTGAGGATGAATTTGTGTGTGTCTATGAGAGGCGCCGGCGGCGACCGCAAGATTTATTCGTACTCAGTGATATTAAGCGAGATATATTTGTGATATTGAAACCGTAGTTGTGGAGGGACGTATTGTCTTGTAACTTTTCTTATTTTAATTTCAATATGTCACAATGCCTTTTGTTGGAATGTGTCAATTTTATACTAACGATTTTATGAAACTGAGTGAATTATTCCTTGAAGGACGATAGCATTCTGTTGTTCAAATGCTGCAAGGTTCGATGTTAATTTTGAAATAAATTCTTGACGGAAAGATAGGCAGGTGGATAGTGTAGTGATTCTATAGGGTTTCAAGTTTTTAAGACACATCATAGTCAACAACTTTTAATAGTCTGCTGCTGGACATAGGCCTCTCCTTAGCAAAGAGGTTTAAAGATATGAGGGCTTTAAAAAATACTAAGAATATAAATGGTTTGGAGGTGTGAAGAAGTAGATTTTGTCATAAGTTTTACTATCGGTAAAGATTAAATTTATTCTTTTGCAGAACGAAAACCTGAAAACAGTCAACTTTAGAGTTTCGAACAGAATTGTACACATTCAGTTAGAGACGTGGGTTATGGAAACGAGGAAACTCGTAACTCAAAAGTCACTTGTCTTGCATATCTTCTGGATGAAATATTTATTTTGAAAACATTTAAAGATAGTTATTGGTGAATTATTGCTGTGCATATGTGTGTGTCGGTAACAGAAGTGCGTATATTCTTTTCGTCTTAACATTTTTTTAAATAGAAACCACTCTTTATCGTACATGTTACATTTAAATGTATATGGCTGTAAGTAAATAAAACGCTACATGTTTAAACTTTTGTGAGAAAGGTTTTTATGTACAGAATAAACTGGATTGCAGCTGATATAAAATCTGTACTGGGTGGATGCTACGCCGTAGCAGCTATGCTGTAATTGCTACGACGTAGCCTTTGTGTTAATATTATTTAAACTATTTGTTTGTGAATGTGTTGAAACAGATGCATTATACTCTGCAATTTTAATACATTTTAATTAAAATTAAACTATTATTTAAAAGCAATATTCGAGAAGTAACTTTGTTGATTTATTTTGTAATGGATTTAGTTGTTAACGAAATATAAATGTGTTTGTCTGATATAAATAAATATAAATGAGATAAATCCTTTTAGATTGCGAAGTAGGCCTGAAATTAAATCGAGTCCTTTATAATCATTGTATCCTTCATAAATTAAAGGTTTTGTTATGTTTTAGTTTTTGATCCATTTGCGATGTTGTTAAGGTAATAGAAGATAGTTACTTGATAGCTGCTCAATCACCTGTCTAGCCTATGACTTCTGCTCTCATGATCACCTGGAATATATGTCTTATATCAAGTATCTCGGTAGACTGCGCTCTGATTTGATTTACCATGTACTTCTCCCTTTTTTTTTTTTTTTTTTTTTTATACGTGGGGAATGCTTTTCGCACCATACCCTCCGGAGGGACGAAGGGCGTGTGTGGGACTCCCGGAAAACCGGTATACCCACTAAACCCCGCGGCGGCCTACCTCGGCAGTCGGGAGGAGCTCCAGGAACGCATTAGCGGCTTCTAGAGTCCTTCCTGCCGTACCTCACAAGTGAGGTACATCCCGGGCACCTCATGCCCCAAGGACAGGACGCTATCGCACCTCTCTCCGCCCTGCACAGTAAGAGGCAGAACAGCGCCCCGCCCCAGACGACACTCCCTGGCCGCACCGGAGTGTCACCTGTCTCGGGTCGCTTGCAGCAGTCACATCGCCCCAAGATATGACCGCAGCGACCCTTAGGCGGCGATTAGGGAACTAGCGACCTCTGCCGCGTCCCCTTCGCCGCCTCCTTCGAGCGGGATCGGCCCTTTCCCGATCTCGCTCTGCGGTCTCCTTCCGGAGCATAACATGCTCACAGAAGGAGACCGCGGCTTCCCATCCCTCACGAGTCGCCAGCATTGCCGTGATCAGTGCTGACGGCGTAAGGTTTCGTCCGATCCGTCCGACCAGGACTCGACGCTCAGACTCCCAAGCTGGGCAGTCCTCCAGCGTGTGCTGGGCGGAGTCCCGTTCGGACTCGCAGTGGTGGCATTGTGCCGTAGCCTCCCGTCCTATTCGATTCAGATACTCACCAAAGCAGCCGTGCCCGGTGAGTATCTGAGTCAATCGATAGGTGACACAGTCAGTCCTCTCTATCCACGCTTCGAAGTTCGGCAGAACGGCTCCGACGGCGCGTTGGCTAGCACAGCCCTCAGTTTCGAGCCGTGCCTGCCAAGCCACCAGAGCTTGCTTATGCGCGTTCTGCCGTAGCATTCCGGGCTCATGATGTGGCGCGGCCTCTTCAGCATTCCGACCGACAGAACGACGAATTTGGTCATAAACCATCGCGTCCATGTCGGTCAGAATATCGAAGGGCGGAGATCGTGCCAGGATCGTCGCCGCCTCATAGGAGATTGTGCGGTAGCCCCGCACGATCCGTATGGCCATCAACCGCTGCAGGCTCCTGAGTAGAGCCCGGCAGCGGGAGGCACCCGCCAGGTCACTAAACCAAACGGGCGCCCCATAGAGGACCATGGATCTAATAACCCCCATATAGAGGCGGTGAACTTCTTCCCGTGGTCCCCCGAGATTGGGCAACAGACAATGCAACGCACCTGCTACCCCCCGCACTCGGGGGACTAATCGCCCGAAATGCTCTTCGAAGCTCCATCGACTGTCCAGGATAAGGCCTAAGTACTTCATGTACTGGCCCACCTGGACTTCAGCATCACCCACGCGAAGGCATGAGCTGGGTGGTTCCTGGCGTCTGCGTAGGCCATGAAATACATATCACCTCAGTTTTCTGAGGCGCCACCCTAAGGCCCAGCTCACAGATCTTGTTTACAACACAAGCCACCCCCTGCTCGGCAAGCCAAAGCACTTCCTCAAAGCGTGACCCTCTAGCCAATATAAGTGTGTCGTCCGCATAGCAGACTACACTTAGGCCAGAGGGCAGACTGATACGAAGGACCGCATCGTATACGAGATTCCACAGCAATGGGCCCAATACAGAGCTTTGGGGAACCCCACAACATACCTCCTTCTGGTTTTCTACTCCATTCCGACCGATAAACTTCACTGTCCTGTCGCGTAGATAGGCCTCTACGACGGCCCGCAGGTAGAGCGGCACCTCGTGATATACAAGGGCCGCCCTAATTGCCTGCCAGGGGAGGGTGCCGAACGCGTTGATAATATCAAGGCTAACCGCCAACGTCGTCGACAATCCAATCAGGGGGGGTGGCCCCCTGATTGGATTGTCGACTCCGACAGGGATCGAACACACCTGACAGCATCTACTGTCGAACGTCCCCGTCGAAATCCAAACTGACAAGCCGACAGATCAGGGCCCACTCGCGACAGATGCCCACTGATCCGGTCAGAGATAACCCTCTCAAAGAGTTTCCTCGACTCGTTCAGCAGGCAAATCGGTCGGAATGCAGAGGGAGAATCTGCAGCCCTTCCTTCTTTTTTCAAAAGTACCAGTCTCGCTTGTTTCCAGTCAAGGGGGAAGACACCGAGGCTGAGACAATCCGTGAAGATTCGCCTCAGTTTGTTCCCCAGAACCGACAGAGCTATCACCAACACCCGGCCTGGAACACCATCAGGTCCAGGTGCAGTGTTGCGGGAAGTCAGCCGCCGTATGACCCGGTCCAACTCTAACTCCGTCACCCCATATTCATCGGACCAGGGTTGCCGGTTCGATTGTGACGGAGGAATCGGGGGACTGTCCTGGACCCTTGGGAAGAGTGTATCTAGCACTCTTCCCAAAAATTCCGGGTCCAAAGTTTCCGTCAACGGAGTTCTTCTTCAGTTTGCCCAATATCATTTTGTATGGGCGCCCCCATGGATCCCTATCCAGTCCCGCGATGAGTTCTTTCCATGACCGAGCCTTGGCCTCTGCGATTGCATCGCTGAGAGCCTTTACAGCAGCTCCATATTCCCGCCGTGCTCTATCGATCTCTTCGACTGTGGCTCGCCGTCTTCTCCGAGCTCGAAGGTACGGGTGGCGCAATCTAGCAACCGACGTTCTCAGCTGCGCGATCTCTGCGCTCCACCAATACGCCGAGCTCTTTCTGGCTGCCCTGACTCGGGGCATTGAGGCATCACATATGGACGCCATAATATTCCCAAACCAGACAGCCAGTTCTTCTGGATCGTACGAAACTCTTTCCTCCGACCAATCCGCGACGTGGGATGCAGCCACAACCATATCTCTGTTGAGCTGCTTAAGGGACCATCGTCGCGAAGGTTCTCTTTCCTGCTGAGGGCGATCCGGGCGGCGGAGTGACACATCGAATAAGATGTGTCGGTGGTCCGAGAGAGTAACCACTTCCTCCGCCACTCGCCATCCCGACACCATATGTACTGCAGAGGGAGTTGCCCACGACAGGTCGACAATAGACTCCCCCTGCCAGCGTACACAGGTGCTAACTGAACCCTGATTGAGAAGTCGGAGGTCCAGTCCAGCTGCCTACTCCAGGATAGCCTCTCCCCTCGCGTCGTCCTGGGTGTCGCCCCACTCTCTTGAGTGGGCGTTGAAGTCACCTAGGACGAATACCGGACGGGAGGTGAAGCTGCGGATGCAGATTCCTAACCCGTGTAGGTATGCCTCATACTCAGCTAGGCCGCGATTGGGAGAGAAGTAGCAGCCTATCACCATTGTTATCCCCCACTCGACTGCCACAAAGCCCGCACATTTTTTTAGAAGAGAGCAATGGAGGCTTTCCCCACCCACCCAATGTATAACCGCTAAACCATCATCCGCCCCGAACCAACACGGATGGTCCGGTATGTTGTAGGGCTCTGCAATGACTGCCAGGGCAACCGACTGCTCCGCAAGTGTCTGAACAAGTAGATCCTGTGCTACGCGGCAGTGGTTAAGGTTGCCCTGGAGAATCTTAGTCTGTGGTGGGAATTTCAAGCCTCCATTGCCTCTCCCGTCGAGTTAGAACTCGTTATGGGTTGAGGTTGGACCTCTCCCCTCTTCTTTTTCTTCGGTGGGCAGCAACTTTTGCTGCCCAGTCGATGATTCGCAGGCCGGCCGTGGTCGAGACACACTGGACACCTCGGTGTGTCTGCTACACAAGCTCGGGCCTTGTGGCCCAATTCCCCACAGCGGAAGCAGCGCCCACTCCTGTCAGCGTGGCCCGAGCATTTCACCCTAACGTGCCCCATTTCGAGGCATTGGTAGCACTGCAGGGGCCGTGGTGCTAATACTTCTGCACGGACTGATGCCCATCCCACTTGCACACGTTGAGCGGCCGCAACTTGGCGTATTGCCGTAAGTGGGCCCCGGACCCAAACCGTTCCCAGCCGCGCTGCAGATCTGTGTATTTCCCACCATGTACTTCTCCTAGTACTAGATGTTATACGAAAATTAATATCAATTTTAAAAGACTGTGTCACATAGCCGATACCAATCTGTCTTTGATACTAAGATAATTATATAGTATCATCATACACACACATGCACATGTACAATCATTTATATACTAACATACCTATCTACACTAACACATATGACGCACGCTCACACGCACAATCATACATCGTCGTTAAACTTATGTTTGTCAAGTCTCTTGTTCAAATCTTTCACTTCTCAATATCAATCAATGTGGTGACACTTACCTGAGCTCTGGCTTATCTAGAGATAGGAGAGACTGGTAATCTGTCATACAGGTCCTCCTAGTATAGATGTCTGTCTCTCACATAGATTCACCCACTGGATCATAGAACACTTAGTTTATTACCTAATTTTGTAACTACTCTGTATGAAAGAGAAGTAATAAACGATTCTCTTAATATGTTTTATATACTACTAGCTGACCCGGTAAACTCTATTCCGCCTTAGAGGCAATAAATAAGTAGATTTTGTATTTTATTTAATTCAATTTTTAATTAGGAAAAAGTAAAAAAAAAGAAAATAAAAAGTATTCTCTGACCATCTCCTGGTTCTAAGCTATCTCCCCACCAATTTTCAGCTAAATCCGTTCAGCGGTTCTTGAGTTATAAGTGATAGAATTAACATCACTTTCTTTTATATAAATAGATTAGAGTAATTACAACCATGAGTACTTTTATTATGGGTAAGCCATACTTCATTACATACAGAGTGGCTCAACCAGAGTGACGTCACGACCTCGTCTAATAACCGGTGTTAAATAACCCCTTCACTATTTTTTACCGGTTGAGTGAATTTACGGGAGAACTAAAGACTCTGTAGCTGTGGAGATTCAAAAGACAACAGGGTACCTGTATTTCTTGTATTGAAAGTGTCCAAAGACAGTGTCGGTTACTTGTCATCAGATAACCTGTCTTCTCATTTGCGACCTATACTATAAAAAAGTCTACGCGTTTAGTAACAAAACAAAAGTGCTGAGAGAGGTATCATGGATGCAACTATATATTTATTATTTGTATTTAATATCAAAAGTATTATTATGAGGTTCCGATGTTTTTTTAGGTTTTGGGTTTTAGGTTTTCAAATAGATTTAAAAATCATGCTCTCATGTGTACGGCACGTGTGATGATGGCAGAGGTTAGGCTTCAGATAATAAGTTTCGTTGATCATCTCAAATGGAGGCTTCGTGAGCTGATTTTGACACTTTGGCAGCGCTTCACCAATCATCGCCAATTTGCCAGAATGGACTTCCATCTTGCCAAATTGGTGCTTACCAAATCCCTCCCATCGACGTAAATGTAGTCTGGCTGATGTACAATTTTTTTAAATTTGTCCTGCCTTTTTTTTTTTTTTTTAACGTGTGGAAACCCCCTCGGGCCGTCACCCCACCGGGGTTTACGGCGAGGCGGTGTGTCGGAATCGGACCGACTAAAACCACACGGTGTGCCACTCTGCGCCTAACATAGGAGGGATCCGGGAACCGCTGCTATTACGACATCCAGATTCCTCCTAGCGCCTGCCCGCTAAAGCGGGCACCATCTGCGGATAAACTCTCTATTTAGGCGACGTACGGCACACGCGCACGTCACCTCCTCGCGGCTGGCCACTATAGCGGATGGAGGGGAAAACCCGTCCCGTCCACCCGCGGCCACACTTAAGGCGGCATGAGGCGCTGGTATGCGCGCCTCCGCCGCCCGGCTCGCCGGCGGCGAATTGGGTCCGAGTGGAGATCGTCCTCCCGGGCCTTCTCCGCCGCCTCCTTCCGCGAAATTACGTCTTCGCAGAAGGTTGCGACCGCGGTAAAACAACTGTCGCTACCGGCCATGGAGCGTATGACGGCCGGTAGCGAGAGATCTCCTCCAATAACTGCAGTGAGGGCCCCACGCTGCGCCGCCCAGGCGGAACAAACTGCTAGCGTGTGCTGAGCCGAGTCCTCACTGCAGTCGCAGTGGTGACAGGCGGGACTCAATTCCCTCCTGACGACCGAGTGCAGATACTTCCCGAAGCAACCATGCCCGGAAAGGACCTGCGTCAGTCGGAAGGAAAGGGTCCCGTGCTGCCGCCCTGCCCACTCGGCGATGACCGGCTGGAGAGCCTCCACGAGGGCAAAGCCAGCACGTGGAGTCTCCAAACGGGACGACCAACGAGCCATTGTGGCTCGACGAGCGGCCTCACGCCACTCGCGCACCTCTTCGGGCGGGGGCCGTATGCCGCTACCCGCCCGGAAGTCAGCCGTCCGCCGATAAACTTCGGCGAGCACTTCCGCCTCCAAATCCCACGGGGGAGTTCCGGCCAAGGCGCACGCCGCCTCCGTCGATACGGTGCGGTAACCGCGTATGGCTCTAACCGCCAATATCCTCTGAGGGCGCCAGAGGCGAGCCCTATTCTGGGCGGTCAGAGCCGCCACCCACACCGGTGCACCATACAGCGCCATTGACCGGACAACCGACGTGTATAGCCGTCTCGTCGCGACGCTGGCTCCACCCAAATTCGGCAAAAGTCGCCCAAGGGCAGAAGCAGCGCCGACCAGCTTTGGAGAAAGCTGTCGGAAGTGCTCGTCGAAGAGCCACCTGCCGTCGAGGATCAGGCCCAGATATTTCATCTGGGCCTGAACCGATACGAGGACCGAATTGACTACGATAGAGGCGCCGGGTGGTGGACCACGACGGGGCCCATGGAACAAAAGGGCCTCCGTCTTATCTAGGGCCACTCGTAAACCCAGCGCCTCAATGCGCCCGACCACCAAAGAGACTCCCACGGTGGCCAGGCACGCCGCCTCTTGAAAGTTCGCCCCCCGGGCCGTGACCAATGTGTCATCGGCGTAACAAATTACGCCCAGCCCGGGGGGAAGACGACCTCGAAGGGCCCAGTCGTATCCCATATTCCACAGGAGTGGTCCGAGGACAGACCCCTGTGGAACACCGCACGACATGGGCCGCCGCCTCAGAATGCCATCTCGGTCCTCGTACATGACGGTACGCTTCCTAAGATAGTCTGCCACAAGCCGCCTCAGGTACTCTGGCACCCTGTGGTAGTGGAGTGCTTCCCTGATGCAGCTAAATGGCAGACTATTAAATGCGTTGGCGATGTCCAACGACACCGCCAACAGCACGCCGCCACAGCTCACCGCCTCTTCGGTCACGGCCCTCAGGCGCAACACAGCATCGACTGTCGAACGCCCGGCTCGAAACCCGTATTGGGCGTCCGACAGATCGGGGCCCACCTCGCAGAGGTGCCGGACGATGCGGGCAGAGAGTATCCTCTCAAACAATTTACCCACCTCGTCCAGCAACACGATGGGCCTATAGGCCGCGACCGAATCGGCCGGCCGTCCCGGTTTCCGTAGTAGGACCAGCTTCCCGCTCTTCCAACCCTCAGGAAAGCGCCCGGACGCCAAGCTGGCGTTTAGGACTTCCCCGAGGCGATCCGACATGTGGTCGAGGGTTCGCGCCAGCACTCGGGCAGGTATCCCATCTGGCCCAGGGGCGGTGTTCTTAGAGCGAATCCGTAGAACGACCGCCCCTATCTCCGATTCCCTGACGGGCGGAACATTATCCTCGTTCCGTCCCCCGTCGTCTTCGACCATGAAGGCCATCGACGGGGGTGTGTGCTCCGCCCGCTGCGGGAAAAGACCCTCGACCACTTCCCGCAGGAAGCTGGGCTGAAGTGTCTCTGTAAGGGGGGGGCCCGACGTGCGGAGCTTTTGTCGCACCGCACGATAAGGGCGACCCCAGGGGTCACGATCGAGACCCTCCAGCATCTCCTTCCTCTTGACTTCTTTGGCGCGGCTAATGGCCAGCTTCAGAGTTTTCCGCGCCTCTCGGTACTCCTCATGAAGCTGGTCCTCCTCGCCGTCTACGCGGTGTCGCCGCCGACTACGGGTGTAGGACCTCCGGGCACGAGTACAGGCCGCGCGGAGGTCGGCCAACTCCTGGGACCACCAGTAAACCTCCTTCCGGGGAGGCCGACAACCTCGGATGCGGGGCATGGCCGCATCGCAGATCTGCGTAATCGCATCGCGGAAACGACCAGCCCCCATGTCGACCTCCTCGGTCGGAGCCTGCGGAGACAGCCAGGAGTAAATAATGGCTGCCTCCTCTAGTAGGTCCCTATTCAGTTTGGCTACAGCCCACCGCGGCAAGCGAGAAGAACGCCGCGCCGCGTGACCCCTACTGGGGTCCTGGGTCCGGGAGAGCTCAAATCGAATGTAGAGGTGATCCGAGAGCGTCTCAACCTCTTCCAGGACACACCAGTTCCTTACTCGTGCGGCGAGGGCAGGGGTAGCGAACGAAAGGTCCACTATCGACCCTCCCTGCTGTCGCACGCACGTGTTGGCGGAGCCCCTGTTCAATAAACAGAGGCCCACCGAGGCCGCCCACTCCTCTACGGCCTCGCCCCTGGCGTCCGTCCTGGGGGAACCCCACGCAATGGACTTCGCGTTGAAGTCCCCCAGCACTAAGACGTGCCCAGACGTTAGACACCGCATCGAGGTTTCCAAGTTGTTAAGGAAAACCTCGAAGTCGCTCAAACTCCGGTTGGGGGAGAAGTAAACACCATATACGGTGATTCCCCCCCACTCGGCAGCAACATATCCAGTACCCTTGTCTCTTAGCGACAAGGGCGGGGAATGAGCCGCCATGGAGCCGACGACTGCCACGGAACCGTCCCGGTCACCCAACCAGTTTGGACGGGGAGGAACGTAATAGGGTTCCGCGGCTACGGCAACGCCGATCGACCACTGTGCCATGGTTTGCAGGAAGAGGTCCTGGGCCGCGGCACAGTGGTTGAGGTTCGTCTGGACAAGGAGGTTGGAGACTTGGTCCATTACTGGACTGTCTCTACAACCTCCTCCATGGGTGACGATTGCGATGCTCGAACGACATCAGACGTAGCCCGGGTCGATTGGCTAGGTAACCCCGACGTCTGCCGAGAATTGCGGGGAGGTTTACAATCTCTCTGCCCAATCTGGTGATTGGCGGCTTTATTACCCGCCGCACACGCCGGGCAGTGAGGGGCGGCAGAACACTCTGCCGCTTTGTGCCCGGTCGACCACAGCGGAAACACAGTCCACTGCAGTCAAAACAACTATCGCACTTGATGCGAGTGTGTCCCGTAGCCAGGCATTTGAAACACCTCATCGGCCTCGCCGCCAGAACCGTAATTCTGGCGTTCACGAAACCGACGAGGATCTTGCCAGCGTCGCCCAAAATTTTGGCAGAAGCTACAGGACAACTAATCCACACCGCACCAAGGCCCCCTAAACCGGGGCGGATGGTGCCGATCCTGATGCTGTCCGCGTTGCATCCGGTCTTCTCCTGAATCGCTACACGGACGTCCTCGACTGTTACTGAATCGTCCAGGCCTGAAATGCGCAGCTCCGCGCACTTGGTAGGCCTGGCGATCTTGACACCATCTGTGGCTCCCAATATTCCCCGCAACTTCTCGGCAAATTTGTTTGCTGTCTCTGCACCTTCAGTCCCAGGGAACTCAAGAACACGAGCTCCCGTCTGGGCAAGGCGCAATCTAACACCTACTGTCCCGAAATCTTGTGTCAGACTGTCCCTTGCCTTTTTAAAGACGGCCGCGTAGGACAGTCCACCGTTAACCGCCTCTGGTGACAACGTTACCACCACAGCCGCCGTCTTAGGGGTCCGCAGTCTCCGTGGCTTCTTCTTGGTGACCTCTGCTACCGAAGGTTGGAGTGTAGACCCTGCTTTCCTCGCAGCTTTTTTGCTTTGCTTTCGGGACTTCTTGTTTCCCCCTACCACTTGCCAACCATCGTTCGTGGGAGCTGAATTAGAGGGAACAATTGTAGGTGTTGGAGTGGGAAGCGGAGGAAATGCCGTCCCTGTTCTGGCCAAGGTCTTAGGTGGTCTCGTCTCCGGCATAGCCTTTTTTACCGCTGCCTTGGCCGCTCGTGTCACCTTCAGTGCTGCCGCAGACCGGGACGCCGCTGCGGCATACGACACGCTGTCACCCGCAGCTGGCAGTGGAATCGACACAGCTGGTTTATTTGCTGCGAGTGGCGGCCGAACTATGGGTGCCGGTGGTAACCTCGCCTCCAAGCCAGCGAGGCGCCCGTCCATCATACGCCACACTGCGTCGGTAATTTGACGTAGTTGGGTATCAGAGACACCACCAAAAGACGAAGAGGTGGTAGGCTGCCGCGGAGCCGGGTTCTGTCGCTCAGTACAGTTCGAATGCACCCGAAATTGGGCAAATTGAGCACTAAGCTCTGCCACTTGTCCTGCTAATCGGTCGTTAGCCGCCTGGAGGCGAGCCACGTCCCCAATTATGGTCTCAACGACCCCAGCGATAGCGGAAGAAAAATCCTTTAGAGCCCCTACAAAAGAACTCTTTAAATTTCTAGATTTGGTGGCCACTTTCTGAATTATGGCCACCGCTAAGTTTGCTCTCTCCTGCAAAGATGCCGGTGTTTGGGTGGCAGAATCTTTATCCACCGGTTCACGGATCCTCTGGAGGAGATCCGTAATCTCCTCTTCCGCTAAGCTTTCGCCCTCCGCTCTGACCCGCCTGTAGGCTTCTGCCTTCGAGAAGACAGAACCTGAAGGGGTAGAAATGGTCGTGCGTGACCTGCCTCTGCGATTGCTCCCAATTTTAGGAGGTAGCATTTCCTGGGACGTGTCACTCTCCCCGTCCCTGGAACGTCCGCGCTTTCTGCTATCGCAGATTTCTACCTCTGTGGACTCCAACACGCCCATGGTCATGCTTGAGTTACCACGGTCTGATGGATGGGCAGACCTGGAACATAATCGTTCCGATGTTCTTCTTTGGTTCCCAGAATCCAAACTGACTTCTGGGAGCCCCACCGTGATAGGAGTACCAAGTACTTGTACATCCTCGTTAGACGAGGAACCATTTGTAGTACCAGGCTTCTCTGTCCTACTTCTCTCCTTCTTTAAATTTTTGTTTTTACTAATTGAGGTTTCCATATTTAGACCCACGAGTGGGGGAGAACAAAAAGTCGACCCGGGCAGAGATCCCCCAATACCCGGGCAAGCGTATATTTGTGCCCAACTGAGGGGTCCGCAGGTGCCTCAGCTGGGAGTGTGCTTACGACTGAACTACCCATCAGCCATGCATCCCCTGGCCACACACCAGAACACGGGATTCGGGGTAATTTTTTAAAGAGGTTTTCTTCCTCGCGGTCCGGGCGGCAAAGCCAAGACCCTCGCTCCCGAGTAGAGTTGTGAGACATAACCACAACACTCCTCTCGAGATTACGATATGACGACGGTGGCAGAAGGATTAAATCTCCCAATGCCTACTCGGCGGCAGTGTGAGTACACACCGAGCCCGTTCTCCTTTCTCCACCACTGATAGTGGAGAAACTCCGACCTATGAAAGGGTCCCCTCCGTGATTTTTTAATGAGGTTTTCCTCCTCATTGCTCCGAGGAGCGAAGAGCCAACAGAGGAAACGGCAGTTATACCCTCTCTGTTGGACCACACCTCGATCAAATGGCCGAAGAAGTAAGGCCTTCTCTTCGTGCTAGAATATTAGCCGTTGGCGGTGATGCCAACGTTACCAGGGTGCACCACGTGGAGGTTTTCTAGCCCAGCACCCCAAATTTGTCCTGCCTGAGTCATTGAAGAAAATTTTGTTTGTTACTCATTGACGCAGCAATTCGTATTGTAGTGGAAAAGACACAGCAATGTGACTCAGATTTATGTCGGTACGTAAGAGTAGCACCTGCAGCATGTACAGTACACATATATATAATATAATAATAATTCAACATATCTTACACGTGGCCGTCTCGTTCTAAACTAGGCAGAGCTTGTGCTATAGTAACCAGAGTGTTGATAAATATACTTCTAAGTTATAGATAAATTACAGACACAGAACAAATTGTAATGGTTATCATATAATTATATAAACAAGGTAGGAATCGTACCCATTAACTCTGGCCTACCAGTTAGGAACACTGGTTACTAGACCATCAAGCCGGTCATTTTGTATAACCACATTCAACGTATTTATTAAAAATAAAACTTGCCACCAATACAGCACACCGATGGGATTAAAACACTAGCTTTTGGAACAGAATTTTTAAAAATCAATTTATTTGTAACACTGCAATCTCGGTCGGACAGGCGTGCCGGACGACAGGGGGTTGTCATGGGGGTGGTGGGAGTACGGGTCATCTCTTGGGTGGCGCGTTCGAACAATAAAAGTAAAATGGCCTCTGTACCCTATGACTGCCGTTTGAGAGGCTTTTGTCAACAGACGTTTATGGCATTCAGCTGCTGCATTGATGCAATAGGTTTTTTAGGTCTACACACTAGCTTTACTCTACATTTTTCAGTATTGAGGCTGTTTCTAGATATTTGGGCTGTTTTATTTATTACAGATGTGAATAAATAACACTTTGAGTCTTTGGTGACAAAAAAAAGATATTTAAAAAATTATCCTAAATTCTTAGAGTTACTACTAGTTCCCTAGAGATTACTCATACAAAAATACTGCTTATAAAACATTTTTTTATTATCTCTAGGGTGACGGATTAAAAGTACCTCTTAAAGTGGATTTTTTTTTAATTTTTTATTAACCAGTTTTAACAGTTTAAAAAGTGACCACAGTGACCTTTCAATCAAACAATGCCTGTGAAAAGTCACTGTGCTCTTCCATAGTAGCTGTTTCAATCCCAGAACAGACCTTTCCAACCCAAACATAGTTATCTTTACCAGCGTCTATTTAAACTAAGCTTTGATACATTACTATATGATAACTAGGCTTATGTCCAGAAGTAGGCTATTAAAAGCTGTTGATCTGATGTGATGGGTGAAAAAAGAAGTTTTGTTGGCAAACAAACAGATGCATCCACTGATGAAGACTGTTTATCGCCTATGAATGTCTACAAGTCAGGAGTCATAAGCTTTTACTGCAGTTTTCTCGTTCTCAAATTAGATCTTAATTTAATGAAAATATTTTGACTTAAACTAAGCATCAGTCATGAACTCCTATACAAGAAAAATATGATTACTTTTTACGTATATAGACATAGTTATATCAACTCATTTTTGAACCTAGTTATATAGTCATTACGTAAAGAGGAGCAATATTTTACAATCAAACAGTTGAAAAGTAAAATTTACATGGGTTAGGATTAAAGTTATGGTAAATCGCTATTACAAATACGTCTTTATATATATGTATTTGTAGATACTATAGACTAGACTAGACTAGAGTCTAGACTTGACTAGACTAGACTAGACTATATACATTATTAGCAGCTGCCTATAAGAGTTCACTTCTTTACGTAAGGCTCTTCTTAGAAAGGAGATTTTGACCCTACTACAGCATGGTGGCCAGAGGTGTTGATACAGGGATGTTTCATATTTTCATGTTTTCCTTTCCTTTTCTGTGATATTGTCTTGTAGAGTTAGCTTCCTTAATCGGCCTTTACAACACCTGCATTATAAATGTTTTAACACACTGCCAACACCTGCATTGTAATAACTGGCATAAAGGTGTGATGCTTCATGTTCTTAGTCGAATACCACACGGGCAGTAACTACAACTGCCCCCTTAACCAAAATACAAGTGTTTTGCGTCGATTATTTTTCTACAATCGTTATCACCTCTATTATCTTCTATTATTCGATAATATTTTATATCAAACACGTGATTTAGCGTTGAGAGACGTCATTTTCCATACGTTTGTTAGTTTTCTAATAACTTTAACGTTTGTAGAATGTCATCTTGGCACGGGTGGCAGTACTGGAAAGAGGGTTAGACAGATAGGTAGATTCCTATCAATGTCTAATGATATGTCCGTACGTATTTAAGTATTTATTTGTCTCTATATTTATATTCTAAAATAAATAGGCCTCCAGCCACAGCATACGTCAAGTGTTTCACGTGTTATAGTTGTTAGCTGTAGTTCATAATTTATTCACGAAGCATGTTCACTAATATACTACCTATCCAATGATGAGAGAAAGAAGGTAACGTATTACGTATGTTATGTATTTGAAAGTAATTTGGAATACTATACTTAAGATTATTATAATTTAAACCAACCATTGCCCGTGGGTTCGCTTGCATTCTGCGTCACTCTTGTAGAAAAAATAATTTATAAATAAAAATATTGTCGACTCATTGTTTTTTTAATTTTATTTTAAGAGCCTACCAAAGCGACTTCTCTGCCAGATGGAAAACATATATAAAATCAAGTGTTGTGGTCACCATACTCATTGCGAATGCAGACAATGCAATATGGTAGCCCACACTACGGCGGCCTAGTGAGATGCTTTTTTACGCGCCACTTCGAGACGTAGAAGGCATGACAGTAATTATTTTGTACTCTTAGAAGTTGTATTTTTTCTCAAACCAGAACCCCCTAATTTTTGCATCACTTAAAAAGTCCTGGATCGCGTGTAATGCAACTAGTTTTTATAAATATGAATATTAAAGACTGCACGAATGGCATAGTGGTTTTGGTGGTTACCTTACCGCTTTCAATTTCACTCAGTTTTGTGGGTTCACACCCATCATGGTACAATACTTGTGATTCAAAAAATGTTGTTGAGTTTAAGTGTTCGTTTTCTGAGTTTGCCTTTCTAGTGCTGGAGTTATATTATTAAAAGATAGAAAGAGAGAAAAAAAAAAGAAAAAGCTTCTGATTGCCTCAGTGACGCAGTGGTGGCGTATGCGGCTACTGTACTCAATCAAATGTTTGCATGATTTGCAAATACTTTTAGTCTGGATATATGTATTTACAAAATATATATGTATTTATGTTAGTTGTGTAGAACAAGTTTTGCTTAGTTTGAACAAGATGGCATTATGTGTCAAATGTCTGAAATATTTATTTTATTTAAAACTTATCTCTATAACGTATCAACTGATCAGCGCAACTTCGTCTACGTTTCTGAACGTGAATAAATTTTCCGAATACTTATTACGATTTTCTTTGTTGCTCATTTGTTATTGGTCGTAGTTTGACGTCATATAGTATATAATCTTTCTCTATAAATGGGCTATTCCCGGTTGAAATTTTTATACTACATTTTTTGATTTCAACTACTTCACGTACTAATCTACAAAAATAATTTTGATCTGTGAATATGTCTCGCTGTACAACAAAACTGTGGTTATGTGAAAATCGTACAAGTCTTAAAACAGTAAATAAATGAGGTTAACAACTTAATATTGATATCTCTCGCGGCAATGAGGTCCCAAACTAAGCAGAGCCCGTACAGTAACCAAACTGCTGCTAAAGATACTTATATATTTCTAAATCATACATATCATACAGAAATTACACCCAGATACAGAACAAATGATAGCGCTCATCACACAATTATTTGTCCTGGTTGGGAATTGAACCCACGATCTCTGGCTTAGCATGCGATGCGAGCGCTATAGATCGCGCTCGCCTTTTTGGTGGCAGGAAGAAAAGGGAATATGGAGGTTTCCACACAGGGAGGAGCATCTACAAGCCGTAAGTGGCCCGGGGTACGCCGGGGTTCCAGAGATTTCCTTACTAGGGTGCACCTGGTGAGACGGCGTGCGATTTTTGGTTGGTTCGAGTTCGACATAACCACCTTTCGGTGGTTGCCGTGGAAATTTCCGAACAAAAAAAAGGGTCAATAATTCCTAGACCAACAAGCCGTTAGTGGTTTCTGAAATTAGCGCGCTCAGCAAACAAATAAACTCTTCAGTTTTATAATATTATTGGAGAATGATAGTGATATGTACACGATACGTAGGTAGCTTAACACGAGAAGACAGAGCAATTGTGCGCTAATGTTATTCAGAGCTTGCTGTCAGCGTTCGTTGCATGCATTACGTCTGTGAAGCGATACCTGCCCCGGGACGTATGTAAATTATTGCACAAGGCGTCTTTGGTACAGTTTACGAATACATTTTTGTTGTATCTACTGTGATGGGAATAGTGTGTGTCATTTTTTAAAGTAAAAATTTATAGTCTGATGTCTAGTGCCTGCGGTTTCGTCCGCATCATCAATAGTCTTTAACAGTCCACTGCTGGATACAGACCTCTCCTTAGCAAGGTGGATTTGGCCTACTATACCACGCTGGCCAGACGGCTTAGAATAGGGTTTGTTTCAAGTTTGTTCTCTTTGCAGTGCTGTTGTCTTACATATATTGTTCCCTTAATAGCCTTTTACCCATGGGAGAATAGGGGTGACGACACTATCTATCCTCAATCCGTCACCACACAGGTTGTATGCTCGCATCCTAATTTGAAATTAAGTATTTCTAACCTTATAAGACTCTGTTCATTCATTTCTCATTTTATCACCTTGAGGGGAATTCCCTAAAATTCTTTCGTATTATTCGTGGTATATTCGGTACTCACGTGCTGAGAATTTATTCCTTGGTCTTCAAAAGTGATTGATGGTTTATTGTTTGTAATTAATATCGAAAAAAAAACAAAAATTCTTTATTTGTAGTTATTAACCTAATACAATAAATACTTAGTGAGTACTACATTACTATATTTCATTCTTAAAATTTGTTTATTTATTTTTTTATTTACACTTTTTGCACTTTGTACATCGGGATACTTAATGCCCAAGGCATTCTCTTCCAGTCAACCTTAGGGTGGTATAGAAATATTGTAAGGGAGGTGCACAGAGGTTACATTGACAATTAAAATATACCATACATGAGCACATACACATATTAAGATATCTGAAGTAAAATTGTTTACATACCACACTTTAGGCTACTTTTAGTAAATTATCCGTACCTTCTGAATAGTAGAGACTGTGACTCAGAAGATAGCTGTTCATTCGTGCTAGTAACATCTTTAAACTGTTCAATATGTGGGGATGGTATGATAGTTCCTATTATTATTATTATTTTTTAAAAAGAACGCCCGCACTGTGAACAAATTCTGTGTCGCGGTGGACTTTACAAACATACAAGAAACGAATACAATGAACACTCAAACTCAGAACAACAATTTGTGGATCACACAAAGTGTTGTCCCGTGCGGGTTCAAACTCACAACACTCAACGCAGTGGAGAGCGGCGTGTCGACCGCTTAGACCACTTTTTTTTTTATCTGTGGAAACCCCCTCGGGCCGTCATACCACCGGGGTTTACGGCGGGGTGGTATGTCGGAATCAGACAAACTAAAACCACACGGTGTGCCATTCTGCGCCTGACATAGGAGGGATCCGGGAACGACCGGTAAAACCACTAGGCCAACCGTGCAGTCAATATGTCAAATATTACTTGGGTAGAAACATGTGGTAATCTGCTGAATTTACATACATGTAAGTTAAGTTGTAAGCAGAGGACTTCTAGTCGTTTCAAGGCTATTTTTAATTGTAAGTATTTATTCACTTTTAAATGAAGATATGTGTACGAGGAATAGCTGGCATACAAATAACACTATATGTTCCGCAGACAGAGCACGGTGTTCTCGTAATAAAATACTTCAAATATTTACAAGATCTATGTAGGTCCAATCACTGATGTGTACTGCAGATATTTATATTAAATGTACCGCATTTAACTTACTAGATATTTGACATAACGACGTTTAGAGCGAGAGACTTTTTATCTACGCAGCAATTGTACAATAAATGTTTAAAGAAAAAAGTAAAATGATTTATTTATGCTCTAATGGAACGGAATGAACCTTTAATTACTATCTTGTCCGTCTTTCTGTCAGGATACCTTTTTAAATGGTTTCTAAACGAAGAGGTTTCTAATTTAAGTATTCTTTTGTGATGATGTACTGTTGATTAGTTCTGGTAATTTGTTTTTTTTTTTATTTTAACAACCTGTCAAAATGACTTTACTCTACCTGACGAATAGTATGAATAGAATCCAAGACTTGTGGTCACAATACGCACTGTGTAGGTAGACAATGCAGTACTGAGACAAACACCATGGTGACCTAGTGAGATGCTTTTTCACGTCCCCTCTCGGGAGATAAAAGCATGACAGTTATCATGGTAGTGTATGGCTCATACAGTTGGCACGATAACTATCATCCCTGCACTAGTTGGTTTTCGGTCTCAAACTCACCAACGAAACACGACAGCACGGATACTGTCGCTTTAGGTTGATCTTCTGTGAGAGGGTAGTACTGCCCCAGGTCGAACTAAAAATTAGCGTGGCTATTACTTTATTACCGTTATTTTTGATGGTAATTGATAAAGAATGCATCTTATTACAACTTTATTTATTATAAATTGTGTAAGTCGAAGTGGAAAGCATTATTTAAAAGCTTATTAACTCAGAACCGTTTCAAGTCATTAAGAACAAATTAGACTTACTTAAATTTAGGACCTTTGAAACAGAATCAGTATTATAATTTTGCCATATTAAATACCTCCTTGATTAAATAATAATTAAATAATAAATATTTCGGACATTTGACACACAACGTTATCTAGTTTCAAACTAAGCAGAGCTTGTGCTATGATAACGAGACTGACTGATAGAATACTTATATACTTTTTTTTTGATAAAGACATACTCATTATACATAGAAAACACCCAAACTCCGAAACAAATATTTGCAGATCATACAAAACTTTGACCCGGGAATCGAACCCGAGACTTCAAGCACAGTAATCGCATTCACTACCGCTGCGGCACTGAGGCAGTAATATCATGATGTTTGCTTTGTTACGTTAACGTAGAAAATAATTAGAGTGAATTTATTTTGATTTAAAGTGAAAAAAGAAAAAAAAGCCGTATGCAATCATGAGGACTACCGATAGACTATTTAAAACTGTAATTGTATGTACAACAATAGATACCTCATCCACTACAAAGATTTGGTTCCTCCTAGATTGTAACCTCCCACATCGCATACATTGCCTCGCATTCACATACGCATCAGACAAGCATCTGAACAGACAGCACCATGTATAATGTACTTTGTTTAATATACAAAGTATACCTATAGCTAATGAAAAGCGTGCAGTGACAATGACGTGATATCCATGATTTTTGTTCACCCAAAAGGTGTTCATTGCACCTAAAGAAGTTTACACTTCAACAATTACAAAATAGATGAGTTATGAAGGAATTGTCATTCTTAGTCTTTTTACATCTGAGTAAAACTATAGCGATCAGATTAGCCCCTTAGTTAATGTAAGTGATTCACGTCAATTCGTTTTCTACTATTGCTAACACCTTTATTTTCTTGTACTATTGCTTAGTATTTGTTTTGACCACGTGATTTTTTTTTTATTTAATTTTAAAAAAGACATCATCTCTTAGGTATAAATCCTGCGTCGCTGCGGACTTTACAAATATTCAAGAAGCGGACACAAAGAATACCCAGACTCAGAAAAACAATTTGTAGATCACACAAAGTGTTATCCCATGTGAGGTTTGAACCCACAACATTCAGTGCAGTAAGGAGTGGCGTGGCGATCGCTTAAACCACTAGGCCAATCGTGCAGACAAAACTTAGCGTTGAGAGATGTAATTTCCATATATTTGTTAGGTAGTAGAGTCACGCTGATTTCAGCAAGAACGGGTCGGCTCGACCGGGGTAGTACTACCCTTCCATAGAAGATCAACCTAAAGCAACAGCATCCGTGCTGTCGTCTTTCGTTGGTAAATGCGAGACCGGAGGCCCATTGATGTAGGGGTGACAGTTGTCGAGGTATGTATAATATAATGCCACGATGACTGTCATGCCTTTTACGTCCCCAAATGAGGCGTGAAAAAGCATCTTAATTGGCCACCATAGTGTGGGTCACCATACTGCATTGTCTGCATTCGCAATGAGCACGGTGATCACAACTCTTGGATTCTATTCATGCATCAAGCAGAGCAAAGTAACTTTGGCAGGTTCGTAAATAAACAATAAACAACGATCCTCCCTGGTTTCTCAAGATATATTTAATAAAGCCTTTTACCATCCTTGAACATATCAATTTCTCGTCTATTCAATGAGATATCGAAATAAGGCTCTAAAAAGGCAAAACTATAAATAAATATTATATAATAGCTGCCATCATATGACTATATAGAACCTTGTTATTATATTTGCCGGTCGGATGAAAACGAATTGAGACATGCCTCTCAAAGCAGGTCACAAAATACGGTTCCAATTATAAAAGATGATGTTAAATTTGTACAGCGACTAGTATAGCTGGAGCTCTTTTCTGAAGTACACAAACAAGTCCGTACCCTTCTTGAAAACAAAAACAATGAAAAGCTGATGCGCTAAATACATGTTTACTACTTAAAGCGTTTTGTTGATAAAAAAACATATCTTGATCTCCCTATTTTACCCACCAACCTTCCTTTAGACAGAATCCTTAACTCGCAAACTTTCTTTTGACGAGTGTACCATTAATATTAAAATGACTCGATCGAAATAAATCGGTGTGAGGGTGTGAGAGCGAACTCTCGTATCTGGGTATGTGTGTGTGCGTGCGTGCGCGCGCGCGTGTGTGTGTGTGTGTGTGTGTGTATGTGTGTGTATGTGTGTGTGTGTGTGTGTGTGTGTGTGTGTGTGTATGTGTGTACTGTATACACAATTGCATATAAAGCCGATAAGTCCTTAAAAAGTAAATATATAGACTGGTCGCTCTAGTAGTTAGTGATCCTGACAACTAAGCCAAATGCCGTGGGTTCGTACATAAAACGTACATAAATCATTGTTCTGACCGATTATGATTCATCATCAACATCATCATCAGCCGGAAGACGTCCACTGCTGAACATAGGCCTCTCTCCTAGAACGCCACGCCGTACGGCTGGACACCAACTGCATACATGATTATAGAAAAATAAATCACAATCACACCAGTCTGTGGTTGGCTTTAAATAATTTTTCACAAAAAAATGTACGATTTAATCTGGGTGTGAAATAAATAATAAATGTTTCAGGCAGGATTAAGATGTGCGGTATGTGCGCTCATGAATAAACCAGTGGTGCGCGATGGACGCACATCGCTCACAAGAAATGTTCGCGGATAAATTTTAGATATCTTGTTTATGCTAAATAAGGACAGCTGACGTATTAATGAATTAAGGTAGGAGAACCTGTCATGTGCTTACTGATTTAAATATATATTATTTGAGTCAATATTTGCAGTAATTTTATAAAAAGAGACGAAAGTGTTTGCCAAGCGATCGGACGTGAGCTAAATTATCACTAACAAGGGTAAGAGAAATACAATGTTGGATTTAGCTCTCAGATTATGTGAGATGTCAGAGTTGACATGATAATATTTCGTCAGGGTTCATTTCATTACCAGTCTTTTAATATACAGAGTATAAATGCATGTAAATATTGACCACCCAATACTAAACACATAAAAAAAGAAAACAATATATTATCAAGTTTGTTTTTGTTTCATTTTCAAAAAAAAGGTTTTTTAATTATGAATATAATGATAACCACGACATAATAAAGGAGTCGGTAAACAAAAACTTAACTATTACAATGGAAGTCAGTAAGGTCTTGCTTGCTACATGACAAGGAAATAATCATAACAATAAGAATCAAATTCTTCTTCAAATAAACCCATCGCCATCCACTGCTGAATGAAGGTCTTTCGTACAGAACACCAACCAATAATTTATCGAATTCAATAAAATTTTCTTAACTTAATATAATTTTATACGTTGAAGGAAGGGTAATTTGGTACGTACTCAGGGAGGTTTGAACCTCTAGTATCCTCATTAAACCATTGAAATGCAATAAAGAATTGCTTAACCAGTTTTCTGTGCTTCTCTGGCTGAGCCGCTTGATATGTCTTTATATTAGTCTGTGAATTTTCATGTGTGAGTACCCGCTTATAGAAGAAAATACATCTCAGTAAACTTGTCTGTGCTTAAAGACAAGCAGTGTAAATTGAGCTCTCTAGTATATAGATAGCGTTATATATATCTTATTGTTGTTTAAAAAGACAACACCCACACTCAATCCTGTGTAGCGGGGGGCTTTAAAAACATAAGAAACGGACACAAAGAACACCCAGATTCAGAACAACAATTTATGGATCACACAAAGTGTTGTCCTATGTGGAGTTTGAACCCACGACACTCAGCACAGTATAGGGCGGCGTGGCGACTGCTTAAATCACTGGGCCAACCGTGCAGTCAATATAGTACGTATATATATTTAGATAGCGTTGTTTTAAATAACTCAACATGTCTTACTTTGTCGAAGACAAGTTAAAATAATTCCAATAAGAAACAAAACTAATATAATTCTACACGTATATATAAATATATTTCAATTTATCCAAACTGAATGCTATTAATTCTCCATTATACAGTTTCACATTCACATTAGCGAAGTGTAAATGAGTTAGTAGACGGTTGCACTCGCGCTGTGCCGGCGACAGGAGCCTCCACCCTAGTCATCGCGCGCAATAACGAACCCCGCGATATTTATGCTTTAAGATTCGTCTCATTTCTGAGCACATTTGTCTACAAATTAGTTTTCCGAATTGGTTTACTTCAGGCGATAAACATTTTTGATATATGGTCGAGAATGTAGGAAGTACAGCGGATTTGTTTTTGAATATATGGATTTCACTGTACTATTAATGCGTAAATTAAGCGTGACTTATAATCTAGTTTCTAGGCTTTTATTTTTAATATCTTCTATTCAGGTAAATATCATTACAAAGAGAAGGAAAACTTGAAACAAACCATATTCCAACCCGTCTGACCAGCGTGGTATAGTAGGCCAAACCTCCTTGCTAAGGAGAGGCCTATGTCCAGCAGTGGCTGTTGATGAGCATTTACCCCAACATAAACCCTTTGACTTAAAAGTGAATTTTATTTTATGACCTTATGACTTACACTTTCATACTCACGTTTTCTTATATTGTTTAGCAGGTGCCTTGTAGCTCAGAGAATTAATTCATTTATCTAGTATACCAATAGTATATATGTAGGGTGGGCCACGAATTAGTTAAAATTTGAAAAAATCGTACAAAAATCATTTGATATATTATTACATTTATTTATTTACAAGAAAGCTAATTAGTTGCCATTTATTTTTTAAGAATTATATACTCTATATGACCACCGTTTCGACGTTTGCATTCTTCTAAGCGAGCACCGAAATTTTTGAATACTCGTCAGCAAAGAGACCGCGAGATCACCGACATCTCTTCGCTGATTTTTTTCTCTTACTTGACGTAGTGTTTTTGGTGTAGACACGATTCTTCAATTAACCCCAAAAAAGGAAGTCTGCCGGGGATAGATCTGGACTTTTGGATGACCATAGAATACCGCCTCGTCTGGAAATCAGCTTTCCGGAAACTTGTCTTTGACCATTGACAGAGACTCATTGGATATGTGACAAGTGGCTCCATCTTGTTAAAACTATATGTTACGATAGTAGCCAGCAAATTCCAGTAGCGTTGGTCCCAAGAACTCTTGTAACATGGTCGCATGGTTAGATCAAATATTAATGAATTCTTGGCCCACCCTATACAACACACTCTTAAACAATATTTCCATTACCAGTGCCAACACATTCACTATAAAAGACAATACCTAGCAATACAATATTACGAGTGAAATGATAAGTTCAAAAAAACAAATGAAACTGATTACTACTTAAATTTAGATTACACTTACTACTGTGGAGGGATGTGTGTCATATGTCAAATATTTTACAGTGAACTTTTCACTTTTCACTGCATTTGAATAAATGTTTGTAGTCATGAAGATGATGCACTGTGTCTGGTTTCCTGAGGCTAATCGTTCTTGTTCTAGGCTTTATTGTTGTCTGTCCTGTTCTAGTCTTGATGTTATTAAATAAATAAGATAATTTGTATATAAATACATTTATACATATATTAGTAGACAAACAACACAAAGACAAGTCACTACACTACTATAAAAACAGTAAAAAAATACGAATAAACAAAAGAAAAACTAAATAAAATGAAATAAAATAAAGTAAAATAAAATGTAAACAGATGGTGTTATATTCTCTACATATTCTTTAAGAATCTAAATAATGATCATTCATTGAATAGATTGGTGATATAAAACACATAACAGAATTCATTTTCTCTTAAAGTTTCTCTTCAACTTAACACACAGCAGAAATAATGCAAGTGCAACATTACACTAATGAATATACGCATCTAGTTAGTTATCCACAACACTACATGCAAAACTTAGGGTCCCTACACACTGTTCGTTTTGTCGCAATGCGGCCATAAATCGCACAGTTTCCAGATATTTATCGCACGTCGCGTCTTATTTGTCACTTACGTAGGACACCACGTCATCGAAAGTAGCAGTTTATTTTAAGATATAGAAACAAACGTATTTATTATAGGTACGATTTTATTCATGCGTGCTCTGTGTTTTGCTCGATTAGTTTTTAATCTAATGTTTCACGTGCTAGACAACAATGCCGATTACGGTTTTAATGCCACTTGTCCATTGTCTGGGAAAATATATTTTGAAATACTTATACGAGTATTTTATATATAAATAACAGATACACACAGGATAAATAATTGTGCTCATCACACAATTTTATTTCGCGTGGGAATCGAACCCACTGACTTAACAGTTAACATCGATTGTTTTCTTAACCAGACTACTTCCTCTGTTTCGGAGGATTTACTAACATCCTACCGGTCAATGAAATGGGCATAAAGAACACCTAGACTCGGGCCAACTTTATGTTCATCATCATTATCTCAGCCGAAAGACGTTCAGCGCTGGTCGCCTCCAAGTTTCTCCACAACAACTGGTCCTATGCTGCCATCATCCAACGGCTTCCCGCAATCTTAAGTGGTCTTCAGGCCACTTTTTAGGGACCTACCCACGTTCCGTCTTCTGAATGTGGTCGCCACTTCATAACTGTTTGGCACCATAAGCCATCCTTTCTGCTAATAATGTGTCCCGCCCACTACCACGTAAGTTTCACAATATTCCATGCAATGTCAGTGACCTTGGTTCTTCTGCGGATCTCCTTATTCCTAATTCGATCACGCAAAGAAATTCCGAGCATTGCCTTCTCTCCATGGCTCCTTGTGAGACGATTGAGAGTGACCACGTTTCTGTACTGGATATCACTGCCAACATACACTCATTATTTGTGCCTTGCACAATTTTATTTCATATGGGGAGCGAATCCAAAACGTTCAAAGCAGGAGGAAGCTACGCTAACCGTGCGATTGACCAACAATCTGAAGCAGTAATTTGTCATATAATGTGCACTGGCCTTTAGTTTACACACTGCACAGCTATCACTGATCTGACTTTATTTACTTTGTTTGTTGAATCCATTTGAAAACACAAACATGAAGGTATTGTTCGTGTTACCTTACATTGCAACATATTTTAAGATTTATGACGCGTTATGAAAGAAAAGGATGAGTGATGTTTATCGTATCTTGTTTTGCAATTATTCTTAGATATCGTTAGGTGTTTTGTTTTATAAAGTGAAACGTACGATTAGAGAGCTCGGATTTCCAATCACAGCCAGCCACAACGAACTGTATTTATTTATGGTATGGGGGGTAAGCGGCCAGACGAGTTGCTTGATGGTAAATGGCCTGGACTCGTGGACACTCGCTTCTAGTGTGGTCCGATTCAATATGTTTTACTGATCAAAACTAGTCAAATTTGTAGAACACAATAAATTAATGACATAATATTATTAAATGTCGAGTTCGGGACACGATGAGGGAATGATATTTGACGTATTCGACGATTTTGCGGGTAGGTGCTAAAACAGTTAACACACACAGAAAAGAGCTCTTAAATAATTTAATTAATGTAATGAACATTTCTTTAATTATACTGTTACAAAAGTTCAGTTAAGTTTAGAGTGATTGTACTTACAGTTATCACAGTGATTACATGAACTAAAACAAGTATTTTAATCACCTGCCAGCACAACAAAGTGTTAAGTGTCAAGTTTACAAAGTTACAACTCACAAGAACAATTAAACTATCCATTGCAACTATGTCTCAATTGTCTGATATAAAAGAGGCCCAGAACAATTTGGAGGACAGCTTTTCCAGGAGGATGGCACAGCTGGAGGCACAGCTGCATTCTGGCGGAAACAGCAAGGAGACGGTTGCTCGAGTGTCGGATGAGTTTAAAACTTTTCGGGAACTGATATTTTCCATGATGGGACTTCTTCGAAACCAGATCAATGAGTGCGTCAAGATGGTCGATGCTATGGAGACTCGGCATCGCCACAAGTCACTTTTGTTTCTTGGAGTGCCCGAGGCCATCAAGGAGGACTGCTGTGCAACCGTGCTTGAGGTTACGAAAAGGATGGGTCTTCAGGACATCTCACGGCTCAACATAAGGCACTGCTATCGCATTGGAGCTCCCTCCAAGGAACATCGTCGGCCACTACTGGTGAGGTTTACTACCGTTGAGGCTAGACATGCAGTCTGGAAGTCCAAAACAGCGTTAAAGGGTTCTGGCTTCTCGGTGAGAGAATTTCTTACTAAAATACGCCAAAGTGTTTTCATTACGGCTCGACAACATTTCGGCATGTCGTCTTGCTGGACACAGGATGGCACTATTGTTGTTAAGGCAGGCGATAATAGCAGATATAAAATAACATCCACTGATGAGCTAAAGCCCCTACTAGTCAAGTTTCCAAAGACATTATCAACAAGCAGAGGTGACTCCAATAATTCGAGTTCGAGCATCAACAGTAAGAGTTCACGAAAACGCTAGTTCTTCTGGAATCGTTTAGTCTTTTGCGTGTACAATATATCCTTTTTGTTATTGTTGTATTTGTATATTTTCATAATGGCTGCTAGCTCAATTTTTGCTCTGTACCTTCAAGTTTTAGTAAATAATTCTTACATACACATGAAAAATATTTATGATTGTGACAGATATCGTAACTGTCAAATTGACGCCTCACTGTTCTTGTTTGTCATTGGTAGCGGTGCGTTCCGTTTTTCGCAATGTTTAGATGTCACTAATTTAGTCTTTTGTATTTAATTTTGTTTTGTTTTAGTTTTACTTCGTAATTTACTTGCTTATACATAGATTATACCTTTAAATTTTGTTTACTTTTTATCATAATTTGTTACAACTGTTACTACTGACATCTATCAAGATTACGTTTTATTCTCTTCGTTGGAGTGCGTTCAATAGATATTAAATCAGCCACAACGATGAAAGTGTGTCCGAGTTCAGTTTTTTCTTATTCCTTTTGTTTTTATTAATTCATGTTCATTTTGTTTGTGTGTTTTTTTTTTTTACTCTTTTCTCTGTCTTATTCTATTACGTTAATTATTCATTGCATTGTTTTAATGTTACAAAGTTATTCTTGGAAATACAACATTAATTTTGTTTGTGTACCTGCTGGCGGGTGGTATAGATATACTATCTGGTAATTCTTTTTCTTTTTTTTTTTTTAATTACACAGTAATTTTATATTAAAATAGTATTTTTATAGGTTTTCTATATATTTTTTTTTATAGATATATATTTGGATATTAGTACTTATGAGCGATATTGGATCTGATGTATTCTTTTCTGCTGAAGATTCTTCAGACGACGTTAGTTTCAGTTCCATGTCTGAGACGCTGGGTGAGCAATTGCGGCACATATTTCACACTAAATCTCGTCCTTATTTTAATGTTTGTCACATAAACGCACACAGTGTCCCCAGTCATTACGATGATTTAGCTGAGACCTTCTCTGATGATAATATTCATGCCATTCTGATTTCGGAGACCTGGCTCAAACCCCACTTATCCTCCACCTCATACGCTCTCCCTGGATTTGTCCTTATCCGAAATGATCGTTTGGATAAAAGAGGTGGCGGTGTTGCCGTTTACCTTCGCAGCTCCTTACCCTATAAAATAGTCGCCTCTTCTACTTCTCATCTCACCACCACTGCGGAATATATTTTCCTACAGGTTTGTGTCAAGGGAGTTAATGTCATTCTAGGTGTAGTTTATTGCCCTCCAACTGTTAACTACTTCTCCAGTCTGGAAACAGTTCTGGAATCTTTAGGGTCGGAATATTCTCATCACATCATCATGGGAGATTTTAACACTGATATCCTAGCCTCAAACTCAAGTCGCACACGCAGCCTCCTTCACATCACACAAGCAACCAGCCTCCACGTCCTGCCCCTTCAAGCCACTCATCACAACATAGACTATCAGGACACCTGGCTTGATCTAATCCTCACCTCTTCCCCACACCTTGTCTCTTCCCACGGTCAACTGCCAGCCCCTGGTTTTTCCCATCACGACTTGATTTTCCTCTCCTATATCCTGAAACCATCCAAATCACCACCTAAAGTCGTGCAGACTCGCAGTTTCCGACGCTTGGATGTTGAAAAATTACATGCAGATGCTGTTAGGATAGACTGGACGAACATGGCAGCTGCTACTGACGTAGACAACAAAGTGTCTATTTTTAATGACACCATCGTCAAACTATACGACCTCCATGCTCCAATTAAGTCTGTAAAGGTAAAACGGGCACCGGCGCCTTGGATGACGGAGGAGGCCCGAACAGCTATGAGGCGACGGGATCAGTCATTTCGTCGGTTCAAACAAAATCGTTGCGAAGACAAATGGAACCAATATAAGGCTGCTAGGAATCGGTGCAACCAGGTGATACGCAACGCTAAACGCCGACATATTCTTCAAAACATAGAGTCTTCTTCTTCTTCCAGTATCTGGAAATTTCTTAATACCTTAGGTATTGGTAAAGAACATCAGCTCACTTTCAGTAATACAATTAGTTTGAATGATATAAATCTTCATTTCTCATCTGCAACTATGATGGATCCTCAAACTAAGTGTCAATCACTGAACTACATATCTGGTCTTACCAGTCCTACCACTGCCTCATTCGAATTTTCTCCAGTGCCTCCTGAGGATATCAAAAAAATTATCCTATCTATTCATTCTAATGCTGTAGGATGCGATGGCATAAGTCGTCGCATGATTGTTACCATCCTGGACTGTATCCTCTTAGCAATCACTCACATCATCAATTTCTCTCTCGACTCCGGCACCTTTCCCTCTCTATGGCGAAAGGCTTATATCATTCCTCTTCCAAAAATCAATAATCCTTCCCTCCCTGAACACTTCCGTCCTATTTCTATTCTTCCCTTTCTGTCTAAAGTACTCGAGGCCTGTGTTCATAAGCAACTTTCCCAATTTGTTCACAGAAACCAGCTATTAAGCCCTCTACAATCTGGCTTTAGGGCTGGTCACAGCACAGTTACTGCTCTCCTTAAAGTGACTGGTGATATTAGAAAGGGCATGGAGGACACCAAAGTCACAGTACTTGTGCTAGTCGATTTTTCCAATGCCTTTAATACCGTCAGTCATGAAATCCTTTTATCTATCCTTAAATATCTCATGGTTACCTCTGGGGCACTGGAATGGTTCTCCACTTATCTTCAGGGGCGACAACAGAGTGTTCACGTTGCTGACTCGACATCGAGCTGGTGCGATCTCCTCGCTGGCGTCCCTCAAGGCGGCATTCTATCTCCTCTCTTATTCTCAATTTTTATAAATCTCATTACTCAACAACTTCAGAGTGCGTATCACCTGTACGCCGACGATCTGCAAGTGTATACACAGTCAAGGGTGGAAGATATAACACAAGCTGTTAACATGGTCAACAGAGACTTGGAGATCATAAACTCATGGTCGACGAATTTCGGATTGACGGTTAACCCAACCAAGTGTCAGGCGATCATAGTGGGCAGCAAACGCATTATGAGCAGACTCGATACTGCCTCAATCTCACCAATCATCTTTAACGGATCAGTCGTACCGTTCAGCCCCGTAGTCAAAGATCTGGGCTTACTCATCGACTCTACCCTTGACTGGCGAGCTCAAGTTACTCATGTCAGCCAGAAAGTAACGAGAAATCTGCGAACATTATATCGTCTAAAGAACTTCCTGCCTTCTAATACCAAAATTACTCTCATGCAGTCCTTAATAATCCCAATAATCGACTATGGTGATGTGTGTTATTACGACCTGAATGCAGACCTTCTTAACAAACTAGACCGACTTCTCAATAGCTGCATTCGATACATTTTTAATCTTCGAAAGTATGATCATGTGTCTGCTTTACGTTCCCAATTAAAATGGTTACCTATTCGCCAGCGCCGCAATCTGCGAGCACTAACTGCGCTATTCTCATTTCTCAACTCACCGTTTTCACCTACATATCTGACTCCGTACCTCCGTTATCTATCCTCTAACCACGACAGAAACCTTCGCTCAGAAAATAATCTGCTTCTCTTATGTCCCTCTCACAACTCTGATTTCGTGAACTCTTCGTTCTTTGTTCAGGCAGTACTACTCTGGAATGCGCTCCCGCTCGAAGTCAGGATGTCCACAAACCGTTTTACATTCAAAAAGAATGTACACAATCTCCTTTTTAACGAGATTGAAGAATCGTCTTATCGATAGTTGGCTCAGCTTACAGTCAAGTTATCATAGTGTACGAATATAATCTAAATGTGTGTGTATGTGTATATTTATGTATATATGTGTATATTTATATGTGTATTTATAACGTATGTATTGTATGTGTTCATGTATGTATACGTACTCATGTATTATATATCTTAATTGTCAATATAACCGCTGTGCACCTCCCTTACAATATTTCTATACCACCTTAAGGTTGACTGGAAGAGAATGCCTTGGGCATTAAGTCCGCCGCTGTACAAAGTGCATAAAGTGTAAATAAAGTGTATTCGGTTACCTCCGATTTATGATTGTGAGGTTGAAACATTTATATGAAGTGTGGTTCGAGCAGCTTTAGTAGTATAGTTTTCATGAAAAAATACAAAGTCTACAATACAACGTTAATAATATATAAAACTGAGCACGGACACGACTTTCGCAAATTTTTGAGAACTAGTCATATACTTATGTAGTGGAGGATAGTAAATTTTTATACGCAAATGGGAAAGTAGAAATCTTTTTCTAAGTAAATTAGTAAGTTTTATTTCCAAGTAACGTATTAGTGGTTGCATCTACAAAAATAGATATAGTGATGAAACATTTTGAAAACTTTTATGCACATTTCTAGCTTTAAATCTCGTTCAATCACTCAAGCATAGTGAGCTTTATACGCTTTACTTCAGCTCCGTTCAGTCAGTCCTTGATTTACGAGTATGTTGACCGAGAAGTCAACAGAGCGTGGACACTGTCAGCCTTCGGGGCCTTCGAGCTTTGATGGCAATCACGCATAACACTGGGCCTTTGGACTTTGCTGGCGATTTCGTATAACGCTGACGGCTGACGTCTGCAACAGATGACGAAGGATACGATCGTGTATAATTCAAAGTGTTTCAAACATATTTCAATAAATATAGGATGAGGTACTACAGGTCATTGGATTGGTGTGATCTGGGCAATATAGTTTCTTAAAAATATTACAATATTTTCTCTAAAACCTGCCAGATGTCTTGCACAGTTTCATGTTGTGTGATGTAATTTTATGTAACAAAGCTTACGGTTTAAATATCTAATATTGAATATCTTTCGCGTTTCCCTCATTCTGTGGGTGTCGAACTGACTAAAGAATCAGCAGTCAGGACAACGGCACTGCAAAAAGATAGACAGACAAAACCCTTATAAAAACGCGATTGGCCAGCGTGTGTCAGAATTATACTAAGAAAAATAACAAAAAAATAGATTTTGTGATGGATATCTGCGTAAAGTAAATAGATTTTTATAATGGGGTAGATGATACCTTAATCAAATTATTATCAATCAGCCTATCGCGACTGCTGAACGAAGGTCTCCTCCAAGGAGGTCTTGGGTAATTCGCTACCATCCGCTTCCAGCCACTTTCTTCAAGCCATCGGTCCATAGCGCCGCAGGGTGCCCTACACTATGTTTACCCAATCGTGGTATCCACTCTAGCACATTCCGGCTCCAGCGGCCATCGGTTCGTCTGGAGAAATTATTATATTTAATTTTTAGTATTTTGTATGAAAAATGTACTTTGTTACGTCACTGTTTTATACTACTATATATTTCAATATTTACTTGATTTTAATTAGTAATAGTAATGAAAAGCTGTAATCATTATATATTTCAGGATGTTTTGTAATATTTGTATTAATAAAGCGGATATTGGTATTTATTTGTAACACGGTCAACATTATTCAGAGTAGGCAGAACTCAGAATAAAGAGCTTAGAAAAGGCTAATATTTTCATCAACATCAACAGCCTTTTACAGTCCACTGCTGGACATAGGCCTCTACTTAGCAAGGAGGTTTTGGCCTACCACGCTGGCCAGACGGGTTGAAATAGGATTTGTTTCAAGTGGGGTGCTTGGCTGGAAAACCTCCACGTGGTGCACCCTGGTAACGTTGGCGATGGTGTTCATCACTGCCAACGGCTAATATTCTAGCACGAAGAGGAAGCCATTTTCTCCGGCAATTCAGCTGAGACTTGGTCCAACAGAGCGGGCGTGTCTGTCGAATCCTCTGTTGGTTCTTCGCTCTTCGGAGTAATGAGGAGGAAAACCTCGGTAAAAAATCACGATGGTGGGACCCTTTCTAGGGTCGGAGTTCCTCCGCTCAGCGGTGGAAAAGGTAGGACGGGCTCGGTGTGCACTTACACTGCCACCGTGCAGGCATCAGGAGACATAGTCTCCCTGCCGCCGTCGACATATCGTAGTCCCGAGTTGTAGTCTCGCGACTCCAATCGGGGGCGAGGGTCTTGGCTTAGCCGCCCGGACTGCGAGGAAGAAAACCTCTCTAAAAAATTACCCCGAATCCCGTGTTCTGGTGCGTGACCAGGGGATGCATGGCTGATGGGTAGTTCAGTCGCAAGCGCACTCCCAGCCGGGGCACCTGCGGACCCCTCGGTTGGGCACAAATTTACGCTTGCCCGGGTATTGGGGATCTCTGCCCGGGTCGACATTTAGTTCTCCCCATCTCGTGGGTTTAAAAATGGAAAAATTAACAAACACAAACAATCATAATATAAAAAAGAAGGAGAAGAAAAACAGGAAGGGAAAAAGTACAAGAGCGGACGACTTCTCTTCCAACGAGGAGGAAGTATTGGTTGGAGCGCCTATCTCGGTGGGGCTCCCAGAAGTCATAATGGCTGCTGGGAGCCGAAGAACATCGGAACGGTTGCGTTCCAAATCCACCGCGGGCAGTAACTCCAGTACGAGGACAGATGCACTGGACATAATGGAGACGGAGCTGTGTGACAGCAGAAAACGCGGACGCTCCAGGGACGAGGAGAGTGACACGTCCCAGGAGATGTTGCCTCCCAAAATCACCAGCAGCCGTAGAGGGAGATCACGAACCCCGGTCTCGATCCCGTCAGGCTCCGTCTTTTGTAAGGCGGAAGCCTATAGGCGAGTTAGGGCGGACGGTGAAGCACTAGCGGAGGAGGAGATTGCTGGTCTCCTGCTGAAAGTCAGGGAGCCGATGGTGGGGGACTCAGTTCCCCAGACACCATCCTCCATGCAGGAGATAGCAAACGCGGCGGTGGCCATTATTCACAAAGTGGCCACCAAGTCGAGTAACCTTAAGGGCTCCTTTGTGAGAGCCCTTAAGGACTCCTCTTCCGCAATTGCGGGGTCGTGGAGACCCTCATCGGAGACGTGGCTCGTCTCCAGGCAGCCAACAACCACCTGACGGGGCAAGTGGCTGAGCTTAGCGCTCAGTTCGCCCAATTCCGGGCGCATCGTCCGGCAGAGGATCCGGCCTCGTCCCCGTCTCAGCCTACTCCGTCTCCCAATGTTGGTACCATCGCTGACGCCCAAATGCGCCAAATCACAGACGCTGTGTGGCGCATGATGGACGGCCGTCTCGCTGGCCTAGAGGCAAGACTGCCTCCTGCCCCTATTGTCCGGCCGCCGCTTGGGGCCCATAGGCCAAAGGTCACATCAGCACCAACATCTCTGCCCGTTGTGGGCGGTCGTGTGTCCTATGCGGCGGCGGCGTCGGTGTCGACTACTCCTGTGGCCACTCCGAGGGCACGACAGGCGGCCAAGGTAATAACCAAGACGGCTGCACTGAAGTCTGGGCCCAAGAAAGTGGTAAAGGCTGGAGCGGAATATCCTCCGCTCCCCACTCCAACGGGTGTACCTGGCACCACTACATCTGCCCCCTCCACATCTGCCCCATCCAAAGATGGTTGGCAGGTAGTCGGCGGGGTTAAGTCCCGAAAGCGGGGTAAAAAGGCAGCTCAAAAAGCAGCCTCTACCCCGCAGTCGCCGTCGGTTGCGGTGGCTACTGCGAAAAAGCCGCGCAAGCTGCAGGTGCCTAAAAGCGCGGCTGTGGTGGTCACCGTAACACCGGAGGCGGCTAGTGGCGGGCTGTCCTATGCGGCCTTATTTAAGAAGGCCCGGGATAGTCTCGCCACTGATTTCGGGACTGAAGGGGTTAGGTTGCGCCTTGCCCAGACGGGAGCTCGAGTCCTCGAGTTCCCCGGGGCTGAAGGTGCAAAGATGGCGGACAGGTTCGCCGAGAAACTGAGAGGAATTTTTGCAGCCACGGATGGTGTGAAGATCGCCAGGCCTGTCAAGTGCGCAGAGTTGCGCATTTCGGGCCTGGATGACTCCGTAACGACCGAGGATGTCCGCGTTGCAATTAGCGAGAAGACGGGCTGCAACGCGGACAACATCAGGGTCGGCACCATCCGCCCCGGTCCTGGAGGGCTTGGCGCAGTGTGGATCAGCTGTCCGGTAGCGTCGGCCAAAGTTTTGGGCGACGCAGGCAGGATCCTCGTCGGTTTTGTGAATGCCAGAGTCACTGTTCTGGCGGCAAGACCGATGAGGTGCTTCAAATGCCTAGCATCCGGACACACACGCGCCAAGTGCGTGAGTTGTTTTGACTGCAGTGGACTATGCTTCCGCTGCGGTCGACCGGGGCACAAGGCGGCAGAGTGCTCTGCCGCCCCTCACTGCCCAGCTTGTGCGGCGGGTAACAAGCCCGCTAATCATCAGATTGGGCAGGGGGGCTGCAAACCTCCTCGCGATTCTCGGCGAACGTTGGGGGCTAGCCAGTCGGCCCAGGCTGCCTCCGATGCCGTTCGCACGTCGACATCGTCGCCCATGGAGGAGGCTGTAGAGACAGTCCAGTAATGGACCAAGTCTCCAGCCTCCTGGTCCAGACGAACCTGAACCACTGTGCTGCGGCGCAGGACCTTTTCCTGCAAACTATGGCACAGTGGTCGATCGGTGTTGCCGTAGCCGCGGAGCCCTATTATGTTCCTCCCCGTCCAAACTGGTTGGGTGACCGGGACGGTTCCGTGGCAGTCGTCGGCTCTACGGCGGCTCATTCCCCGCCCTTGTCGCTAAGAGACAAGGGCACTGGATATGTTGCTGCCGAGTGGGGGGGGATCACTGTATATGGTGTATACTTCTCCCCCAACCGGAGTGTGAACGACTTCGAGGTTTTCCTTAACAACTTGGAAACCTCGATGCGGCGTCTAACGTCTGGGCACGTCTTAGTGCTGGGGGACTTCAACGCAAAGTCCATTGCGTGGGGTTCCCCCAGGACGGACGCCAGGGGCGAGGCCGTAGAGGAGTGGGCGGCCTCGGTGGGCCTCTGTTTACTGAGGGGCTCCACCAACACGTGCGTGCGACAGCAGGGAGGGTCGATAGTGGACCTTTCGTTCGCTACCCCTGCTCTCGCCGCACGAGTAAGGAACTGGTGTGTCCTGGAAGAGGTTGAGACGCTCTCGGATCACCTCTACATTCGATTCGAGCTCTCCCGGACCCAGGATCCCAGCAGGGGTCACGCGGCGCGGCGTTCTTCTCGCTTGCCGCGGTGGGCTGTAGCCAAACTGAATAGGGACCTACTAGAGGAGGCAGCCATTATTTACTCCTGGCTGTCTCCGCAGGCTCCGACCGAGGAGGTCGACATGGGGGCTGGTCGTTTCCGCGATGCGATTACGCAGATCTGCGATGCGGCCATGCCCCGCATCCGAGGTTGTCGGCCTCCACGGAAGAAGGTTTACTGGTGGTCCCAGGAGTTGGCGGACCTCCGCGCGGCCTGTACTCGTGCCCGGAGGTCCTACACCCGTAGTCGGCGGCGACACCGCGTAGACGGCGAGGAGGACCAGCTTCATGAGGAGTACCGAGAGGCGCGGAAAACTCTGAAGCTGGCCATTAGCCGCGCCAAAGAAGTGAAGAGGAAGGAGATGCTGGAGGGTCTCGATCGTGACCCCTGGGGTCGCCCTTATCGTGCGGTGCGACAAAAGCTCCGCACGTCGGGCCCCCCCCTTACAGAGACACTCCAGCCCAGCTTCCTGCGGGAAGTGGTCGAGGGTCTTTTCCCGCAGCGGGCGGAGCACACACCCCCGTCGATGGCCTTCATGGTCGAAGACGACGGGGGACGGAACGAGGATAATGTTCCGCCCGTCAGGGAATCGGAGATAGGGGCGGTCGTTCTACGGATTCGCTCTAAGAACACCGCCCCTGGGCCAGACGGGATACCTGCCCGTGTGCTGGCCCGTGCCCTCGAACACATGTCGGACCGCCTCAGGGAGATCTTGGACGCTAGCTTGTCGTCCGGACGTTTCCCTGAGTGCTGGAAAAGCGGGAAGCTGGTCCTATTAAGGAAGCCGGGACGGCCTGCCGATTCGGTGGCGGCCTATAGGCCCATTGTGCTGCTGGACGAGGCGGGTAAACTGTTTGAGAGGATACTCTCTGCCCGCATCGTCCGGCGCCTCTGCGAGGTGGGCCCCGATCTGTCGGACGCCCAATTTGGTTTTCGGGCGGGGCGTTCGACGGTCGATGCTGTGCTGCGCCTGAGGGCCGTTACCGAAGAGGCAGTGAGCTGTGGCGGCGTGCTGTTGGCGGTGTCGTTGGACATCGCCAACGCATTTAATAGTCTGCCATTTAGTTGCATCAGGGAAGCACTCCACTACCACGGGGTGCCAGAGTACCTGAGGCGACTTGTGGCAGACTATCTTGAGGAGCGTACCGTCGTATACGAGGACCGAGATGGTATTCTGAGGCGGCGGCCCATGTCGTGCGGTGTTCCACAGGGGTCCGTCCTCGGACCACTCCTGTGGAATATGGGATACGACTGGGCCCTTCGAGGTCGTCTTCCCCCCGGGCTGGGCGTAATTTGTTACGCCGATGACACATTGGTCACGGCCCGGGGGGCGAACTTTCAGGAGGCGGCGCGCCTGGCCACCGTGGGAGTCTCTTTGGTGGTCGGGCGCATTGAGGCGCTGGGTTTACGGGTGGCCCTAGATAAGACGGAAGCCCTTTTGTTTCATGGGCCCCGTCGTGGTCCACCCCCCGGTGCCTCTATCGTAGTCAATTCGGTCCTCGTACCGATTAAGGCCCAGATGAAGTATCTGGGCCTGATCCTCGACGGCAGGTGGCTCTTCGACGAGCACTTCCGACAGCTTACTCCAAAGCTGGTCGGCGCTGCTTCTGCTCTTGGGCGACTTTTGCCCAATTTGGGTGGAGCCAGCGTCGCGACGAGACGGCTATACACGGGGGTTGTCCGGTCAATGGCACTGTATGGTGCACCGGTGTGGGCGGCGGCTCTGACCGCCCAGAATAGGGCTCGCCTCTGGCGCCCTCAGAGGATATTGGCGGTTAGAGCCATACGCGGTTACCGCACCGTATCGACGGAGGCGGCGTGCGCGTTGGCCGGAACTCCCCCGTGGGATTTGGAGGCGGAGGTGCTCGCTGAAGTTTATCGGCGAACGGCAGACTTTCGGGTGGGTAGCGGCATTCGGCCCCCGCCCGAACAGATACGCGAGTGGCGAGAGGCCGCTCGTCGAGCCACGATGGCTCGTTGGTCGTCCCGGCTGGAGGCTTCCTCCTTCCGACTGACGCAGATTCTTTCCGGGCACGGTTGCTTCGGGAAGTATCTGCACTCGGTCGCCAGGAGGGAATTGAGTCCCGCCTGTCACCACTGCGACTGCAGTGAGGACTCGGCTCAGCACACGCTAGCGGTTTGTTCCGCCTGGGCGGCGCAGCGTGGGGTCCTCACTGCAGTTATTGGAGGAGATCTCTCGCTACCGGCCGTAATACGCTCCATGGTCGGTAGCGACAGTTGTTTTACCGCGGTCGCAACCTTCTGCGAAGACGTAATTTCGCGGAAGGAGGCGGCGGAGAAGGCCCGGGAGGGCAATATCCACTCGGACCCAATTCGCCGCCGGCGAGCCGGGCGGCGGAGGCGCGCATACCAGCGCCTCATGCCGCCTTGAGTGTGGCCGCGGGTGGACGGGACGGGTTTTCCCCTCCATCCGCTACAATGGCCAGCCGCGAGGAGGCGACGTCCGCGTGTGCCGTACGTCGCCTAAAATAGAGAGTTTACTCATAGATGGTGCCTGCGTTAGCGGGCAGGCGCTGGGAGGGATCCGGATGTCGTAATAACAGCTGTTCCCGGTCCCTCCTATGTCAGGCGCAGAGTGGCACACCGTGTGGTTTTAGTCGGTCCGATTCCGACACACCACCCCGCCGTAAACCCCGGTGGGGTGACGGCCCAGGGGGTTTCCACACGTTAAAAAAAAAAAAAAAAAAAAAGGATTTGTTTCAAGTTTTCCTTGTCTTTGTAATGATGTTGTCTTGGTTCCTTAATCGCCTTTTACGACACCCCCCTCAAAGGTTGGCCAAAGGCTGTGCGTAATTTAGAACGAGACCGTCGTGTAGGAGATATATCAGGATTTTTTTTGCAAGTTGTCCATTGACTCCTGAGAGTCACAAGAGCGTGGCCGTCTTTGGATTTCTACTTGCAAAATTAGACGGGGCCCTAGGTTGGAGATCCAGTAACATTAATATTTTGGTAAGAAGCAACGAAATGATCGCTTACCACTGGTTTCTGTGAGACCGGTATCGCTCCTTTCGAGTTGACCGAATTGTGTTGAGGTATAGCTCTCCAATGTTTATTATTACTATTGTTATCATCAACAGCCTTTCACAGTCCACTGCTGGACATAGGCCTCTCCTTAGCAAGGAGGTTTTGGCCTACTATTCCACACTGGCCAGACGGGTTGGAATAGGTTTTGTTTCAAGATTTCCTTCTCTTTGTAATGATGTTGTCTTGTATACTTGGTCCCTTAGTTGCCTTTTACGACACCCACGGGATGAATAGAGGTGGTAACACTATGTATTCTTAATCCGTCACCACATGGACTTGTTTTAACGAAACACTACTATTAGAGAAATATTTTGAATATCAATATGTTGAAGTATCCAAAAGGTCTGTTTATCTGTGTATCTGTTCAACAGTATTTATAAATATTTAAAAAAATTCCACCCCTTTTACTGCGGCATAAGTAGTCGTTTGTGAGTGTCATATTTCGTATATTTAATGAACTACATAAATTATCATGAAATAAACTTTTCCTTTTTCATTATACATTATTTGTATACATATATTTCATATTTCTTTATTTTTCGTGTTGTAAAACATCGATTAAAACTAATACGATTTTATTTCGTTAAATTAATTAAATTTTCACATATACATAAAAATAAGTTGTTGAACGTATGTAAACGCATTACTTTCTGTTTTTTTAAAGACAAAGCCCGCACTGGGAATAAAAACTGTGTCGCGGAGGACTTTAAAAACATACAAGAAACGGACACAAAGAACATCCAGATTCAGAACAACAATTTGTGGATCACGCAAAGTCTTGTCCCATGTGGGGCTTGAACCAACAACACTCAGCTCAGTAGAGAATGGCGTGGAAATTATGAGAAAGAGCTACAACCTTTTTCAGTTGCTCACATGGCGACTGTACGAGTTTGTTTGTTTAATGATGAGTGAAAAAAGAAAAAAAAACTCACAAAACATCAATAACGATATGAAATCCGTTTCATTCATTAACATAACACACTTCAAGCCGTACAACTCATATAAGCTCATTAAATGTGTTGGAATATCGAATAAAGCGATTCTATAGAATGAACGTCAGCGCTAAACCCACGGTCCCACTGCGAGCGATCAGCGTCAACATAAAAACGTCGTCGATGCCTTTACATAATGTGTTTTATACAGCTGATACTCGTTGAGGGCCAGGCCATCAATATCGCGATCGGGGGATTTTGCAAATCCCTGCCCATTGAAAACAGACCCTGTTAGCGTGTCCCCCCTTCGTCTCTCACAGCCGGGGCTCCGGAGCCCCGGGGCTCTGTGTATTGAAAGGGCGGTGATATGAGTTGCCGCCGGTGACGATACCTTTTATTCACTTAAATTCCGTTTTTGTCATTATATTACCTTCGTACGGTGTTGAAAAGACTGAATATGCTTATATGAAGTTAGAATACATGTTATGTGGGTATAATTTAACGAAGATTTTGGATAAAAGTAGATTATATGAGTCGTTTAAATGATTCCTCTGATTTTATTACAGTAAAAACAGGCTGAATGTGAGTGGTTACTGGCGATCTACTTGAAACATATTGGTGACAAGTGGGTTACCGTCTTTTAAATATCATGCAGAGTTAAGTAGGAGAAGGGAGAGGAGTTTGTAAATTAATTATTTAATCAGAGTGTGCCTCCGAAATTTCACCAAACTAATAAATATGTAACAGAAAATTTTACTGAAATATTAGTTTCATTATTTCATCTGAAGATAATAAATTATTATCATCATCTTCATCATCTCAGCTAAAAGACGTCCACTGCTGGACATAGACCTCCTCCAAGATTCTTTACAACAGCCGGTCCCATACAGCGGAATAAATAAATAAAGCCAATAAATTATAAGGATTATTAAATATTTTAGCATACTACCTTCAATGGCAAAAATAATATCAAGAGTTATAAATAAATACGTTGATTTATTTCGCATACCCCAGCGGCCAAGGGTTGAAAGTAAGCTCATAAAACAATTAAAGTACTTTGAATCGTATCGTTAATGAAATATGTGAAAATTAGATTAATAATGTGAGTCTATTTATTATCACTTTAATAAATGTAGTTTAAAATAACTAAAAACACGATTACAGACGTTGGTTACAAACAAACATACAGGTGAAGTGAATAAAAGCGTATCAATTACTCTGCTAGTATGTTTTAGAAATATATATTTTATATGAATTGTGTAAAAAATTATACATTCACATTTTTATCCCAGAAGGAGTAGACAGAGAGAAATTAAATACCTAGACTGTGCTGACTATATATTTAGACCGAATAACGCGAGAAAAAAAAATCACCGACTTGGTCAAAGGTTGGCCAAAGGCTGTGCGTAATTTAGAACGAGACCGTCGTGTAGGAGATATATCAGGATTTTTTTTGCAAGTTGTCCATTGACTCCTGAGAGTCACAAGAGCGTGGCCGTCTTTGGATTTCTACTTGCAAAATTAGACGGGGCCCTAGGTTGGAGATCCAGTAACATTAATATTTTGGTAAGAAGCAACGAAATGATCGCTTACCACTGGTTTCTGTGAGACCGGTATCGCTCCTTTCGAGTTGACCGAATTGTGTTGAGGTATAGCTCTCCAATGTTTATTATTACTATTGTTATCATCAACAGCCTTTCACAGTCCACTGCTGGACATAGGCCTCTCCTTAGCAAGGAGGTTTTGGCCTACTATTCCACACTGGCCAGACGGGTTGGAATAGGTTTTGTTTCAAGATTTCCTTCTCTTTGTAATGATGTTGTCTTGTATACTTGGTCCCTTAGTTGCCTTTTACGACACCCACGGGATGAATAGGGGTGGTAACACTATGTATTCTTAATCCGTTACCATACGGACAACTATTGTTATAACTATAATAAAAAGCACTTCTATGCCAATAAAAAACAAAACACTCCATCGTTTGTATATTTTAATTAAAAGGTAAAAAAAACATGACATGTTATACATTGCGCCGCTTGGTCGGTCACAGCAACGAGCAATGTACAATCAAAGTACACGTGTTAATCCACGTGGACGTTTGTTTCGATAATCTCATAGCATAACTAAGGGTTGCTGTACTTTAACTACAGTAGTTGCAGTTCAGCTTAAGACACCGAGTAAAACCATAAGCTTGCAATGAGAAAAATAGCCTCTCATACGTCAAAAGTTGACTTGTCATTGCCAAAAAAAGGGTAATTAAGAAAAAAATCTGTTTTTCGACTGCGTCTCAGTCTTTTCTCTTAGATATTTATAGATGGGTTCCCTATGTTGCCTTTACGCCAATAGATTTTAAGTACCAGGTCGAAATTTCTTCAGTTCTTCTCTTACTTCGGTGCCAATAAATCAGTTAAGCACAATTAATCTTCTAACACTTACGCACAGAAGATTAGTAATAATATACAAAAACTATTAATACCTATTATATTTTTAAATTTAAATTTTGTTTTTCTTTTTATATATTTAAAACATTAACTAATATGTAGATATAATTATAATAAAGTGTATGTATTAATAATGTTCTATCACTTTCACACAACGGCATCTAATCACAAACTAAGCTTGTACTATTTTTTTTGTAAACACATAAAAGCTCCTGTGCCTGATCTCTCTCCGGTCATGTCAGATAAACGTCTCATCGGATTGTGAGAGTGAGGGAACAGAGAGTGCACCCATGTTTGCACACACACTGGTTCACCCTAATATCTCCTGCTCTATGACTCGCCGCTGTGACTGAAATCGGCTCGAAGTACATCATCAAAAAACTAAATTAAACATTTTGAAAAAAGTCATATCGGTTAAACATAATTGAAACCAAGTGTATTTGTCTATCATCAAATGAATTAAAGTTTAACAGTTTGATAGTAACTTGAATTGATGTATGTAATAGGAAATATTTTATTACTAACGGGCGTCACTGTTTCAACATAGTGAAACAGTGACGTCCGCCCCCGATATATAATCGGTAGTTAAATATGTTGTTGGCACATGCCTTCCAAAACCAAATAGGTATGTAAGGAAGCGGAATGAAAACTCTTACTCTTTTGTTGTGACCAATTGCGAGAGAGATCACCTAAACTCATAAAAAGCTTTTTACATTTATTATTTCTTGTTATATAAATTCTTTAAGATAGGGATATTTAAATAATTTCATACATTTTAAATTCCTTTTTACGCTTTATGAAATTTTCCAAAAAATTTTTTTTTTTTTAATTCAAACTCTTTAGAGAGTATACGTATTATACTCTATGTACTATGAAATGAAAGAATTAAATGAAATGATAGTGTTGTACTATAGTCACCGTAACATCTATATAAAAACATTTACCCATCAACTCGAACGCGTCACTGAAAACTGCATCAAAATCTGACTAGTAGTTTTGGAGGTAAATGGTTACTTTAGTGGGCACAAACCGTACTGTCATATTTCATACTGTCGTGTGTAAAAAAACACCTAAACTTCGAAACAAATATTTGTGTAAGGAATAGAGCCCGAGACCTCAAGCACAACAGTTACATACGTAACCATAATATTATTATATGTTATATATATATTACATATATATATACATATATATACTTCAGTTTTCTACGTTAACTACGTTTTATTGTGTATGTTTAATAACAATATCATTTTATTACAAGTCCTAATTAAGTAATAAACTCCGCTGTCCCTGTTTCTGGAGGATACAAAACGGACAGCATAATTGTGTCTCTTGCATTGCAGATATCACCGTGATGTAATCCATCAGCTCCATTTTTTCCATATTTCATAAAAAAAAAATTAACTAAGAATGTCCTCTTATATTCAAATGGATTTATTTTGTTTTTTCTTTTTTTTTAATAAGACAACAACCGCATTAGAAATAAATTCTGTGTCACAGGGCACTTTACAAACACAAGAAACGGATACAAAAAACATCGAGACTCAGAACAACAATTTATGGATCACATGAACTGTTGTCCCATGTGGGGTTTAAACCTACAACACTCAGCGAATTGAGAGCGGCGTGGCGACTGCCTAAACCACAAGGCCACCCGTGCAGTCATATTAAAAAATATAGGTGTTATTTTAACTATAATAGAGAAAGTGAAACTCGTGGTAACTATAAGAGTGCAGGTGACGACATACGTAAGGCCACAGATACATCGACAGAGCCGATATGGGGCACAAAGCGAGATTTACGGTTGTATTCTTTGTGACCGACCGATGACAGTGTAAGACTGTTATTATTACAGAACTTTGCTTTATTCCACATAAATTATATCACTGAAATTGGAGATTAAAATTTTTGAGGGAATAAAGTTAATAGTAAATTCAATTCAATCAACCTATCGCCGTCCACAGCTGAACGAAAGTCTACCTCAGGAACGCCAACGATCCCGGTCTTGGGCAGTTCGCATCCACCCGCTGCCAGCCATCTTCTTCAAGTCGTCGATCCATCGCGCCTCGATAGTAAATTGCTAGACATAAAACTTAAGTATTTTAATTTTAACAGGCCCTTCGATACCTACCTAGGACAAATATTGCACAATCGTTTCTTCTGTGTCTGGGTACAATTTATCATAGGTATATTTTTAAAAATATGTAACTATGTGGAGGAACGGGCGACCATGTCCCTCCGACACAAAGGGAGGTCCCTCCAACTAGGCGAGGTGATCATGCCTGGCGAGACACGGCCCAACGGTTGATGTTGTACATCTGCTAATTGCCACGCGAATCTCTGTTTCGCGATACAGACCAGTAGTTGCTTAGTAGTTCATCATACTACGTAGTTCAGTGTATCTTCGCTAGATGGCGCTGTTATATATTTTTGTTTGTGTTGTAAAGTGGAAATTGCCACAACTATATTAATCTATATCCTAGAGGGGCTCGTGACTCAGTGGTAACCACGTACGTCATCACATTGCGAAGTTATCCAATCCTAGCTAAATTAATCTATGGTACAAAACATATTGTAATATCTCCTTGGCCCGGGAACACATTAAACAGTTGGTCAGTGTTGCACTATAAATCTTCAGCAATCGTTATGGATAGTTGGAGCCTTAAAAACTTTAACAGAACTTGGATGTTGCCTAGTAATTGGTTTGTGACGATCTGATGGCAGTCGTTCCATCTAAAAAGCCGGTTTGGAATAAGACTGCCATGTGTGAGATTATATTAAAGAAAGTGTAAGTTAAGTAATATACACAATCTTAACCATCGGTTCATCTGGACACATGTCCCGCCCACTTCCACTTCAGTTTACTGATTCTTAGACTGGTTGGCGTTCCTTGGAGAGATCTTCATTCAGCAATGAACGGAGGTAGATCGATTTGAGTTGACACATGTTTGAGAATCCTTCCCTCTAGAACTTGTAGAGAGTATAGTCAGATCACGTAATTCAACGGACTCAGTGAAAAATTCCGTCACTAATAATACTGTTTCTTATTCCTTTAACATATTAACCATATCATCATCTAGTTTTAAATAAAATAAGAAAGAACTTCGAACTCTATAAAAAGTAAATAAAGTTCAATAACAAACTTATCGCTCCATTCGCGAAGGGATTACGTTTGACAATTCCCGCCATTTTGTTTATCATAACTATTATTTAAATTGTATTTTTTATACCATTCGTACCATGTTATGTATCGTAATACATTGACTTGATAAAATGTAACATATCAATTGAAATCGAATGTACGCTTAAATTTCAGTTAGCGAAAACAAACCAAGTATGCAGAAATAATAATAATAATCTTACAAATCCCACATACGCTCGTCAGGTATTAAACAGATCAAACAGGTCAAGCATATGCAGAGTCTGTACTGTGGTAACCAGACAACTGGTAAATATACCCCTTAATTGCAAAATATACACATACAGTTAATTTACAACAAGAATAATTTGTCCTTAGTGTGGATCATGGTGGGATGTTCCAGAAAGAGACCGGGGTCGTGAGAGTGCCGAGTCAAAAAGGCGTCGGCGGCGGTATGAATCATAAATAGAACCGCGGGCCACCAAAGAGTGGAGACCTCTGGTGGTAGATTATTTGTTGCAATAGGGGATAGTGAAGGTGCAATCGAGTCGCCACGCTGGAGTTGAGTGGGGACCCAAGCTGTTAATCCGCGAAAGATCTGAACCTCCAAACCTGAACGGTTCCTTCTAGAGCAGGGCGTCAGAGGTCGGCTGTCAAGATGATTTTTAGTCGAAATACTACACTAGTGTACATATTTCTGGCTCTTATGTTTCCACATTTGATATTTTCCATTTTTCACAGGGTTTATTCGAAAGCAAGTTTCAGAAGTTCCTAAAAAACTTTTGTACTCCATCAAGTACCCAGACTTTAGAAACTACTATAATGTAGTGGGAATTTTACCTGCCTCACATATTAGTTTGATAGCGATGGGGTTAGTTTCTGAGGTGTTAAATTCTATTACGAAGAAGTACCATCTTCTGTAGTTCTACACTCAACTCTTGATTCATTAAACTAAAGATGATAGTGTACCACTTAAAATAACGTACAGCATCAAAAGATGACGAGACTCCTATTATATTAAACTCGCAATCATAATATTATCATAATAGTCTAGTTTGGGATCAGACGGCCGTGTGTGAGATGTAAGATAATACGATATTATAAAGTTCACCCACCGCTCACATTATATAATGAAACGAAAGGCTGTTGTCACTCCCTAAATCTAAAATGAATGTAGCAATTTTATGGCACATAGGTTTAACATGATAACAACGCTAACAGCGTGATACAATATATTGGGCGTTGAACATTAAATGTAAAGTGTAAGAAATATTTGCGTACGCGTCGCTATCCATCAAGGAACCACCACGGGGGGTATCACTATGTACCCTTTACAGAAGTACAACTGAAGTAAAATTTTTCAAAATTCAGAATAACGTTATTTTTATTAGATTAAGAATATGTAGTCACCACCACTATTCATTCAATGGGTGTCGTAAGTGACTATGGGACGAAACTATGCAGGACGGTATCACTGTAAAAGGAAGGAAAATTTGAAACAAACTATATAGTAACCCAAAGCCAGCGTGGTATAGTAGGTAAAAGCCTCCTTTCGAAGGAGAGGTCATGTGTAGTGAACTCTTAAAGGCTGTTGATGATGAAGATGATAAACTTGATATTTATTGGAACAATTTTAAAATTAACATTTATCTCTCTGTTTTCGAAAGAAAATTTATACTGTGAAGAGCAATACTGATTTCAGCACGAACGGGCCGGTTCGACTGAGGAAGTACCACAGAAGACCAAACTAAAGTGACAGCATCTGTGCTGTCGTGTTTTGTTGGTGAGTACGAGACCGGAGTCCCATTGATACAGGGGTAACACTTATCATGGTAAGAGTGTGAGCCTTACATCACCACGATAACTGTCATGCCTTTTACCTCCCCAAATGGGGCGTGCAAAAGCATCTTCGCTAGGCCACCTTAGTGTTGGTCACTATACTGTCTGCATTCGAAATGAGCGTGGTGACCACAATTCTTAGGTTCTGTTTATGTCTTCCATTAGGCAGAATAGAGTCTCTTTAGCAGACTCTTAAAATAGAAAGAAAAATACTCACAGAGTACTGAAGGTGAGCTTTCTCTAATACATAAAGAAGGTTATCTAAGCTAGCGAACTTTGACACAACATTGATACGCTTTTATAATATTAGACGTGCACACCATAGACACAAATCTCCCCTTCCATTGTTTCTGGGAAGGACCCGAAAGATAAAGATTATTTTCTTGCCATTCCAAAGAATATTTTTATACTTCTATACATAGACTTAGGTTTTAAAATTCAAGCACTTCAGTGAAATTTTAAATCTTAGCTTACGGGTCCAAGAAATATTTTAAAAACTTTTAGTAAGCATTTTGTAGTTATATATACTCACGTGCAGTTGAATCTACTCAAACTGAACATTAGCAAAAAACGTTTTCTTTTGGAAAACGACTTTTCTAATTGCATGTTTTTTTATCTAAAATCAAATTCCTTTACTATAAATTAATATCTTTATATTATTAGATAAGTATTTATTGATTAAATCCAATTTGAACAAAAAACGAAACTCCAACTTGTGTCTACAACTTGGGTCGATTGGCAATTGTATTGTAATAAAATTTATGAAGATGTGTATCGGTCAATCTCATGAGCAGCTAAAAAAATATAGGGATTTGTCTTTCAACTTGTATGTAACGTGTGCAATTTATGCACTGCTATTTTTACCTTTTTCTTTAAAGTTCTATCAGAGTTATTTGAAAAGTGCTACATTGCATAGAAATTACGACAGAATACGACAGAAATTACGATATCAGACATTACGAATTGTTCTCCGAAAATCATCCCCTTGTCCTAGTGTACGGCTTGAGTCGATTCAACTGCACGTAAGTATAGTAGAAGGTCTTTAAAATGCTTTTCAAAACAGTTCAAACGGAATTTCCAATCGAAAATCTTTACAATTTCGCAGACTAGTTACAGTTAGCCTACTGTATCAGTTTCAATAGTATTGTTTGGCGCGTGGATAGCATTGTCGCGCCAACTCGTCAGCCACCAGGCCGCTACATCCGCACCCACACAACGACTGAATACCGAACAAGTTTGGCAGCTTACACAGAATGAAACGAATTTCGTATGTTGCATGTGGCCTCAAGTACAAACCATGATTACGTTCACAGATTGGATTTAGTAACTGTTGGAATATTTCTAATCGAACATCTGTTTGGTATAAACATTTGAAGTAGTTAAAGTATATAATATGCTTCAAAAAGTATAACTGAGATATCATGACGTCTAAATCTTAAAAATAACCAAAATCATACGGTTTGATTTTCACTTATGAGAGATAATAGGGCAATGAACACAATCATTTGTTCTGTTTCGGTGTAAATTATCAATATATACATATATTTATCGTCGTATTCGGTCGCGGCAAGCCGCTGAATGCGGGCGACAAGGAACCTTCTGTTGTGGAGAACCTTAAAGGAGCCCTATGTCCAGCAGTGGATGTTTCTTACTTGAGATGATGATAATGATAATATATCAGGTTACTATAGTACAGGTTCTGCCTAGTTTGGGATCAGACGGCCATGTGTGGAATAAGTGAAGTCCCATATCTGATTTGAATGCAACTATTTTTATTTAATATACAAGTAAGTAAATACACACATTTTTTTTTTTGTTTAAAGCTGCGTTCCATTTTCGATCAGTTTTGTACCAAAGAGGCTTAAACTCATCCGGATAAAGCATTACGTTAATAATTTACATTTTATTAAAAGCCACAAGAACAACACTTCGCTGTTTACGGTTCTTGTGAAAAATTATTAAACACTTTTGGCTTTATAATGACGAGGTAAATTAGCGGTGTTTTAATTTTCAGCGTCATGCATTTTGCTTAAGCGTAATTTTTTGATGAATGTGAGGTTAAGTTCTTTTTTTAAATATTAACAGACAAAGACATATTATACACAGTAAATATTCCAAGTGCGGAATGTGCACTGTGTTGCTGAAGACCCTGCCAGTGTTGATTAAAACGGACACAGAACACTCAAACTCAGAACAACAATCTGTGACAGACAGCAGAAACAACAGAATAAATGGTCGTGCTCATTTCTGCGTGGGAATCGAACCAGTGACTTGTGGCTTAACATACTCTGTACAATATATCTATTATGTTTATAATTAACTGTTAAATCGATCGTTGTCTATTAAACATTGATAAATTCGTCTTCATTGTACCAATCAGTTAAATTAAATTAGAAGGGAGATTTTTTCAAATGCAATTTTATAATGATAAATGTTCAATGCTAAAGATTTAGTAGGTAGTAGAGCTACACTGATCTTAGCATGAAAGGGCGGACGCGACCGGGGCAGTACTACCCTCTCACAGAAGGCCAACTTATTAAGGCATCCGTGCTGTCGTGTATCGTTGGTGAGTGCGAGACCGAAGACCCATTGATGCAGGGGTGACAGTTATCGATGTAGCCTTATACTGCGACGATGACGATGTCTTTCACGTCCACAAATGGGTCGTGGAAAACATCTGACTAGACCGTCATAGTGTGGTCAGAGTTGTGGTCACTATACTACATTGTCAGTATGGTGACCACAACTTTTGGATTCTACTCATGCTTTACATCAGGCAAAGTAGAGTCACCTTCACAGGCTGTTAAAAAAACACAAAAAATATGGAAAATGTTAAGTGCTACAATGTGCTTTTATCACCCAAGGTACTAATGATTAAATAATTAGTCAGTTGCCATAAAAAACTAAGTTAAAGTTTTTTAGTATACTAGCTGCACCCCGAGATGTTACATGGTGCCACATGAACACTAAAAGTTTTTGATAAAGTAATCTATGTGCTGTTCTAGACTACAATCTATCTCTGTGTCAAATTTCATCTGGATTCATGTGGCTGCCTCGATGGTGCAGCGGTAACGAATGCGACTGCTGTGTGTGAGGTCTCCTGCACGATTCCCAGGTTGGACCAAACGTTTATATGATCTGCAAATATTTGTTTCGGAGTTTGGGGTTTTTATATGCATAATATGTCTGTATTTAAAAAAAAAAAAACAGTATATAAATTTCCATTAGTCAGTCTAGGTATCATAGTACAAACTCTGCTTAGTTTGGAACTAGATGGCGTTGTGTGTCATTTGACACATTGAAATATTATTTATTTTTTTTATTTGTTAAGCAGTTTTAAAGTGAAAGAGTAACAACAATCCATTCATTTATAAATCTCGCTTTTATAGTGTTAGTGAGGTAAAAGAAGAAAGAGAGAGAATTATGGCGGAGTTTCTCTACAATTATAAGAGCTTATGCGCCAAAAACCCATGAATCGCCCTAATTTATAAGTAATAATAACTAAATGTAACGGAACCTTTAAATCGCGGCACGTGTCGCTTACACGAGTGTTTATGATATTAATATATATTTTCGACAAGGTATATATTGTAGGTAGTAGAGCCACGTTGATTTCAGCACGAGCGGGCCGGTTCGACCGGGGCAGTACTACCCTCCCACAGACGAGCAACCTAAAGCACCAGTATCCGTGCTGTCATGTTTCATTGGTGAGTGTGGGACCGGAGGCCCATTGATGCAGGGGTGACAGTTATCGTGGTAACTGTGTAAGTCTTATACTGTCACGAAGACTGTCATGCCTTTTACGTCCCCAAGCGGGGTGTGAAGAAGCATCTCACTAGGCCGCCATAGTGTGGGTCACCATACTGCATTGTCTGCATTTGCGATGAGTATGGTGATCACAACTCTTGGATTCTATTCATGCTTTCCATCAGGCAGAGCAGTTCCACTTTGGCAAGTTCTTGATATAAAAAAAGACTGCTGGGTGTAGGCTCTCATTAGCAACGAGGTTTTAGTCCACTAAACCACGCTGGTCAAACTTTTCCTTTTCTTTGCGGTGATGTTGTCCAGCAAAGTATGCTTCCTCAGTCGTCTCTTACAACCCGCATAGGATGAATAAATGTGGCAACACTCAGTAAAATATAATAATACTCATTAAATTATCTATTTCCATTAACATGATAAGTTAGTTTGTGTTCTGCATCGTATGATCTAAAATTTTGACACAATACACAAACCATTTCAAAGATTATTTTGAAAAATTTTTTGCGTGAGTTCTTTCTCATTTCTTATCAGTGTTACCACAACCTGTTACAGTGTCAGGGAATAGAAGTTGTACTAATATACAGATATAGTTTTGACTGCCTCGTTTGTCTAGTGGTGAGCGTTAAGAGCAGGTTCGATGCCCGGGTCGGCACGAAAAATATTATTCAGTATTTCTAATTATAGAAATGCTTAATAGTAGTTAGGAGTTTGAAAGTTGAAGTTCTAATCCTGTGCCTCGGAGAGCACATAAAACCATCGATCCTGAGCCTGGTCTGTCCTGGGCGTATCGAATAGCCGTCCCATCGGATTGTTAGAAGAAGAGAACAGAGAGTGCACCTATGTTTGTGTACACACTTGTGTACTATATCTCGAGTAAAGTCACAGTCTAGGGTTACGTAAAACTTTCGTATTAAGTTCCATATTTCATATTAAAAATTAAATAGTACTAGAAAATCCTTAACAGCATATATACTATGAAGTAAGTAGACCTCCTACAAGCTGGTCCGACAACCGGCAGAACAGGAGAGGTTGTTGTGGAGAGCCTTGGGGCGACCTATGTCAAGCAGTGGACATCTTTCCGCTGGGCTAATGATGATGATGATATTATAGAAAATTACTCATTATCAACTGCCTCCAACAGTCCACTGCTGGACATAGGCCTCTCCATAGCAAGGAGGTTTTAGCCTGCTATATCATGTTTATTATTCATTAATCGTTATATATTAATTATAAGACAATCGTGCTCATTAAACAATATTTGTCTTGGAAATTGAAACTGTGCTTTCATGGCAGCCCGGGTCACTGAACAAACGAGTCAAAATATTTTCAGTTTTCACTTCAGGATTACTTCTTTCTCGTGTCTTTATTATTTATGTGCATTTCCTTCCGTATATTTATTCCAAAGAAGAATTTGGCGCACTTCTTATGCGTGTGCAGTTTTGCTAAAAAAATTCGTTCGTGTTCCATGTGGCGATAATTGCTTTATGAAAATATTATTTTTAGTGCAAAATGTTGCGTGTAGCCGCGCGGTGGGATAACTGTTACTTTGTACTGTTAGGGCTGTCCGCAAAAAACTGCGCTTTAATTTTTATTTTTATTAAATATCAAGTAGTTAGTAAAATAATAATAAAAATGTTATGTACAATAATTTTCATACTCTCTTCTGAGCTTAGTTTGGAGACATTGCAGTGTGTAACATGGCAAAGGGTTTTAGTCGGTTCCGTTTATGGCCGATATTCTACCTAACGCCAATACTCCTTAGTAATGTATTTGGAAAAAAATACGCTAAACAATATTACTACAAATTAGCGCAATCAAGCTTCAAACTAAGCAAAACTTTTACAATGAAAGCTAAATTGGCTGATAGAGCACAGTTATTTATTTATTTATTTATACATCGTGCACTTTATGTACATAGGCGGACTTAATGCCTAAGGCATTCTCTACCAGTCAACCTTTGGGTGATGCAGAGAAAATAGGAAGTAGGTGCGTTTCAGATGTTGAAAAGAAGAAGTAGACATATACAAACTTTCATATACTAAAATGAATACAAATACATAAATATATATATATACATACTTAAGTTAATGTAAGTCTATATACATACATACACAAATAAATATCATAACAAGTATAAGATGATAATCATGTATTGGCTGATTCTACCAGCTTTTTCAGTAAATACTGCTTCACTTTTTTCTTAAAAGTAAAAGCGTTGCTAGCCATCCTGATTTCGAGGGGAAGCTCATTCCAGAGAAGAACGGACTGCACAAAGAAAGATGAGCCAACAAACTCAGATGTATGGGAGGGGCAACGAAGGAGAAGATTCTTAGAGGACCGAAGCTTTCTGTCGTGATTGCTACATAGGAGTTGGAAATAAGAGTTTAAATATGTTGGCGAAGATGGGTTATTAAGTATAGAGAATAGAACAGTGAGCGCACGTAATTTTCGGCGTAGACGAATTGGTAGCCAATTGAGCTGCGAACGGAAAGAGGATACATGGTCATATTTACGGAGATTATAAACAAATCGAATGCAGTTATTAAGAAGACGGTCTAATTTATCGAGAAGATCTGCATTCAGGTCGTAGCAGCACACATCACCATAGTCGATTAAGGGGAAGATAAGAGTTTGCACAAGCATAGTCTTGGTTATTACGGGCAGGAAATTTCTCAGACGATTTAGAGCCCGAAGTGTCCCAGTAACCCTCCGGCACTGTATTGCAACTTGTTCACGCCAGGTTAGTGTGCAATCGAGTTGTAAATCTAAATTTTTCACCGATCCACTCACAGGTATGATAGTCCCATTAAAAGTAATAGCCGGGAGAGTCTTAATGTCTACTCTGTTCATCGACCGGTGACTTCCCACTACGATAGCTTGACATTTTGTGGGGTTCACAGATAAACCAAACCTTTGAGACCACGTGTTGATTGTTTCCAGATCGTGGTTGATCATTTGTATTGCTATCGAAATATCGTCCACTTTACTCTGTGAATAGAGCTGTAGGTCGTCGGTATACAGATGATACGCACAAAGAAGTTCGAGGGACAGGAGGTTAATATACACAGAAAATAATATAGGAGAAAGAATGCCGCCTTGAGGAACACCAGAATCAAGATCACACCAGCTCGAGGAAGATCCATCGACATGAACAGATTGCTGGCGTCCCCGAAGATATGATGAGAACCAATCCAGTGCTTCAGGTGAGACCACAAGATAGGAAAGGATAGACAGGAGTATATTGTGATTGACTGTGTTGAAGGCATTAGAGAAGTCAATTAGTACCAAAACAGTAACTTCAGTGTCTTGCATACCTGCCTTGATATCGCCAACCACTTTAAGAAGAGCAGAAGTAGTGCTATGACCAGGCCTGAAACCCGATTGAAACGGGCTCAATAGGTTGTTACTGTAGACAAATTCAGAAAACTGTTTGTGCACACAGGATTCTAGGACCTTTGAGAGGAAAGGGAGAACGGATATTGGTCTGAAATGGTTGGGGTGTGTGGGATTTGGATTTTTAGGTAAAAGGATGACACAAGCTTTGCGCCACAGTGATGGGAAAATTCCAGAATATAATGAGTAGTTTATGATATGGGTGATTATAGGTAAAATGTGGTCAATAATTGTTACGATCATACGTCGGCTGATTTTATCACAACCAACAGCGTTGGATTTGATAGAGAATATGATCTTTTTGATCTCACCCGACGCAACCGGAGAAAATCGGAAGGGATTTATGTTAGGGCTATTTAAGCTTGTCAGGTAGTCAACAGTGCGATACTCGGTTTGGGAATCCAAATGAGCAGATAGAGAAAAATGGTGGTTCAAATCCTCCAAACCAACCGTCCCCTGCAGACCACCCGACCGCTGCTTACCAATACCCAGAGTTCCAAGGAACCTCCAAATATTGGCGGGAGAAGAATGGGAGATGTTGTCAAAAATGTGTCGGCGTTTGGCGTTGCGTATCATCTGGTTGCAGCGATACCTCGCGATTTTGTATAAAGTGCGCTTTGCCTCGGTACGGTCCCTTCTGAATTTGAAAAAAGCTCTATCTCTTCGTCGCATAGCCAAAAGTATCTCTTTCGTCATCCAGGGAGCAGGTTGCCTCTTTACTTTAATACTTTTGATGGGTGCATGGTTATCATATAGAGCGAGAAGTATGTGATTAAAGTTATGAAGCTTCTCATCTATGCTCATAACTGACGTTACTGCATCCCAATTCAGACAGGCAGCATCCCTAAGTAGCTTGTCTAGATCCATACGAGCAAAACAACGCATGCGCAAAACTCTTGGTTGGGGTTTAGGTGGTTTAAGGGCATAGGAGAGGAAGATTAGATCGTGATTGGAGAATGCCGGTGCTTCAAGTTGACCGTGGTTACGGACAAGCATAGGGGCCGACACCAGTATTAAATCTAACTAAGTGTCCACCCTCAGGCTGTTATGATGAGTTGGCTGTAGAGGTAAAACATGCATACCGGTCGACTCAACAATCTGAAGAAGTTTGCAGGCACGTGAGGTAGGGCGGGTTAGGTCTGTATTGAAATCTCCCATGATGATGTGATGAGTGTATACAGACCCCAAGGATTCCAGCACTGTTTCCAGACTGGAGAAGTAATCTATCGAGGGAGGAGAATATACTGCCCCCAGGACCACCTTAATTCCTCTCACAAGGACCTTTAATATTTTACGGCAGCCGAGGAAGAAGAGGGAGAAGAAGCCAAAATTTTAAAAGGAAGAGAACTGTGTATGTAAATGGCAACTCCACCTCCCCTCCTGGTGACTCGATCATTTCGAACAAGGATATAGCCAGTGAGAGGATAGAAAGCAGAAAGAAGATTAGGTTTGAGCCAACTCTCCGATATCAGGATGACGTGAACGTTGGTGTTACTAAAAGCCTCAGTCAAATCACTATAATGACTGGGTATGCTCTGTGCATTAAGGTGACATACATTAAGCAGGTGCTCTGACTGACGGTTGAATGTAAATTGTAAGCGTTCACCTAATGTCTCAGTTATAGAGGCAGAACTATCATCTACAGAGGATAAAGTAGACTCGTGACCAGTGTTATCGGAATCATAATCATCAGTTATCATACGTATTAAATATAAACAATAAAAATATACTACAAAATAGTAAATAAATATAAATGTAAAAAAAAAAAAAAATTGAAATTATATATACGATATCTCAAAATATGCAATACCTTACTATGTTGGTACGAAATTACTCCTCTGCACCACCCACCAGCCAACACCACACAAAATTTGATAATAACAACTAAAAAGAAAAATAAAAATACAAGTGGAATAAAACGTATCAAATAGTGATAGTGTATACAGTAACATTAACACGTTACGGTGTCCACCAACGCATTTCCGAACGCAAACCGTCATGCATATGTCACTTTACGAATGTCAAATATGTTATGTTAAATATGTTGTTGATGTTAAATAAACAATTAGACAAGGCCAAGTAGACACAAAAAAAATAAGACTATATTGTTTACCTGCCAGTTAGCCGACGAGCTACGTTCAGAAAAACGCACGTTAATGTGAATATGTCCGATGTATTATATTTTGACTGGATTTTTCTTGTGCGGGCCAGACGACTTATTCTCTTTTCCACTTCTACCATGGGGCCCCATTGCATGAAGAGCTTTTGGGTGCTTTGAAATCAGGTCTGACAGCTCCTCAACGGTAGTGATCTTACAGCGGATGCCGGCAGCGACCATAACAACAATTGTGCCGTCATTAGTCCAACATGCACGAGTGCCGAAGTGATGCCGGGCCTTGGCAAATACTGTCTGTCTTGTTTTGGTGAGAAATTCACGAACAGAAACGGCGGAACCTTTAAGTGCAGATTTAGCCCTCCAGGCCGCCGATCGGAGTTGCAAGCTACGAAATCTCACCAAGATGGGCCGGTGATGATCTGTATCCGGTGTCCCTAGCCTGTGACAGACAGTGAAGGACTCCGCAGTGCACGTTTTCAGTTGCAGCTTGTTATTGACTATGTCAAGTGCCACTCTGCCACAGTCTTCGCCGTCAGACTCCGCAACCCCCATGAGTAGAAGTGCTTTACGACGATGCCTTGTCTCTATGGCATCAACAGCTTGAGTGCATTCTTTAATCTGCTTCCGTAACAGTCCCAACATGCTGTATATTAGTTCCCGAAAGGTTCGGAACTCCTCAGCAACTTTTGCAACCGTGTCCTTTGAGGTACTTGTACATTGAAGCTGTGACTCCAGTTCCGCCATTCTTCTGGTGAAGGACTCCTCCAGAGATTTTTGAGCGGCTTCAATGTTCACCAACTGTGACATATTGTTGTGTAGCGTAGTGCTGGTAGGTGGTGGCTACAAATTGGTTAAGATCCACACATAAACTCCTACAAACAAGTACAGTCCAATATTATGGTGTATTAAGCAAGAACTTGTAATAGTTTTTAGGAAATGTAGATATTTTAAATTAAATACAATTAAGAGCAAATAATTTTCTGTGTGCACTTTTTGACACCTGTGTATTTTTTGTGTGTGTATTTTTTTTGTAAATACTCGTACATACAAATAATATATGGAAAATACCCAAATTTCTAAACAAATATTTGCAGATCATTCAAACATTCGGTCCGATCTGGGAATTGAAACCAACACCTCGGCACACTACAACAAGTTTTAACTCAGGGATTCACACTTCAGGTCTGTATACGTTGAAATTTCTGCATTTGTTTTTCGTTAATATTTGTATTCTGCTTGTCATAATGGGGAGGTGGTGTGCTATAATCGCCATGCTTAGCATGCAGGTTGGCGATCAGGTTGGCGATCGCAGTGAGACAGTGTATTCAGTAGGACGGCTATAAAGTTCTGGAGTGGCAACCGCGTACTGGGAAACGCAGCGTTGGTAGGCTCCCCACAAGGTGGTCCGACAACCTGGTGAAGGTCGCGGGAAGCTGCGGGATGTGGGTGTCACGGGACCGGCTGCTGTGGAGAACCTTGAGGGAGACCTATGTCTAGCAGTGGACGTGTTTTGGCTGAGATGATGATGATGATGATTCATATTCTGTGCGTACTTTATATTCTGTATCTATATAATATTTGAGATCTTAATGTATTAATGCCACTATGTATTGTATTAATTATTATTATTTGTTTATTTTATACCATGAAGTTTATTATTTATTTATTATATTATCTACATTTTTTTATTTAAAAAAAATACTATGTTCGAAAATTCCCCCACTCTTATCTTTTCAATTTGAAAAACTAAAAACGGACGCTCACCAGTGAAAATTGCTAATAAACCTTTTAAACGCTATAAATCTCGTCCAAAACCAATAAAATTCTATAGAGTGATTTGTGTGTCTGTGGGAAGATCAGCAGTTCTACGGAAGACTTCAAAAAACTGGAATTTAAAGTGCATCCGTCATCAGCTGCCTCAAATGTATGCTTTATGGTACAGAGGAAACACAGAAACATCACTAATTTACCGCAACTCAAGAGTTATAATTCCATTATGTTTACGCCACGAGTTGGCTAAGTGGTTGGGCCTCTGGTGAGTTTATTTACTGGACTTCCTTCTTATAACATGACTTCCACATGGGTTTATTAATATATTCTCATTCGAAAGTAATATTAAAATAAAGTACGAATCCGTGACAACCCGAACTACAAAAGAAAAGAGGCAGCAGGATGGAGGGAAATAGTGACGGTGCGTGCCAAACAACCGTGGACTGGATTTAATTTAGACATATTTTTGAAACGAATCCTACTCGTATGCATTTTATTTGTAATTTGATACTTATTCACAACATTTTAACACTAAAAACAAAGAAAGAATGAAACGAAGTTCAAATAATTTCGAGTATATTTAGACCATGAAACTTCGACACAAATGGATCAGCTGGACCGTAGTGATAAATAGAAATCGCAAAAAACCGGATTTTCAGAAAATCAGTGGCAATATCTTCGTTGATTTAACTGAGTAAGTGAGTTTACCGCAACCCAAACCCTCCTTCTTCCATTCATTCCCTAGGGATACAAGGGCGGCAACGTACTTATGACTCAAGAGCTGCAGGTGGGTATAAGCCCCAGTAGACGCCTACCATCAGGTAATCTATCTGCTGATTTCCAGAAGGAGCAGCAGACACTATAAAAAATAGCGGAAATTAAAAGTAGTAACAGCTAACAACATGTGTTAGTGCAGTTCTTTTATAGTTTTTTTTTTAAATACAACTCTTAAAGCGACCCTACTCTGCCTGATGGTAAGCATGAGTAAAATCCAAGAGTGGTGGAAACATGTGCGTTAGTGAGTAATTAAAAAGTCCTTGTTTACGTCACACCAATCGACTTTCTCTCTTTATAAATCAGAAAGTACAACAAGAGAAAATGATTTTTTTCCACTCAAGGAACAGAAATCTCACCTGCTTGAACGTCATTAGTTCGTAAGCCTCTCTTCAAATGACTTGAGCTCGACAGATGATGAGATAGATAAATTGCTTCTAATAAAGATAAACTTGATGGATGGAAAGTCTTTAATCAGTGATACAGCAGAGATGTTTCTGGTTACTAGTAAATGCGTTCAATTGTAGAAAAAATAAAGAATATTTTTGAGAACTTTGAGAAAAAAAAATACAGTGGATCTCCTCCTTTTTCGTAGTCGATCAAAAAAAGAATTAAACTGATCCTACAGTTCAACAAACAGTATAAACAGAACTCAATCAAAAATACACAGTTAAATCAATTACACGCTTAAATAATTTTCTTTAAACACACTCTAAACTATTAACCCGATAATCGCTATCCCCTGGGTACTTTTATCCACTTATACATATATTAAATTGCTTTAAAACTATTTTACTAGTTCTGTACACCACCCCAAAGTGGACTTGTATAGAATGCTCTAATTAAATTATCTAATACCTAAATTTAAAACGTATATTTGCTTATTTATGTTCAAACTAGTCCATATATGCTGAATCCTCTGTCAATTACTACTTATACTTAAGTGCACCAATCTCATCTTTTCTCTGCACCCAATCGGTTGATTGGCAAAAAATGCCACAGTGCATTAAGTCTACCGATGCATGTATTTGTACATAAAGTTGTAAATAAATAAATAAATAAATTTATTTCATATGACCTCTAAATAAGGAAAATTAGGGAATAAAAGTGTAGTTGATTAATTACTAGCATTTGCATGCGACTCCGGCCGTGTGTGTATCGTTTATTCCAATAAAGAGTAGCCGATGTCCTTCCTCAAAAACTAAAGTATCTCCATGCTAAATTTCATTGAAATTGGCGCAGTAGTTTAGCCGTAAAAACGTAACAGACAGACAGAGTAACTTACAAATTAATAGTATTAGTATGAATTATTAATGGTTATCTAATTATTATAATTGAAGCGCGTTGAAACCCACTAAATTTAATTACATATGCTTGCCTTCAGCTATACATCCCAAACAGTTATCATTTTATCTCATTTCCATGTCACCAGCTAGAAGGTCAGACTTAACCCATACTCGCCGACAATCCGATTGTGTCCGACTGTGTCCCACACCTCGTCACAGGTGCGGCGACCGCATGCTATCATTACAGGCCTGACCGAGTCTGCACTGCTTTAATTAACACTGAGTCTAATTGATACCTCTTGTAATTATGTTCTGACCGGCTCACAGTGTACTGAAACCTTTGTCGTTCGAGCAATGAATTTATGATTCACTTAAAAATCTGGATTATTTTGTTATATTCAATAAAAATCGATTATCATTTTCGCTTCTATTGTATAGAAATGTTAATGCATTGCGTACCTTCATAAACTCATAAATTTCTGCAACGATTGAGTTCTAGTATGCAACCTTTTTTAAATACCGTTTGTGTGTATTTTTTGTATTAGTTTTGAGTTTTATTTCTCATTAGCGCAAGAAAAATGTACCAACTTGGCGTATAGCAAGTTACAGCTTAAAGCCATTACGTGAAATGTGATTATATACACTCTTTTTTTACTGCTTCACCTGTATGTTTGTTTTTTTTTGTAATTGAATTTTGAAAGTATATTTTTCGTTTTTAAACTATTGCTTTTAAACTATTTTATGATATAGAGATTAAATTGGTTGCTAGTCGGTGACGATGCTCTAATTAACAATATACCTGTTAAATACATAGCGGCCCCTTTTTTTATATCATGCATGTTCGTTACCTTATTTACTCCAGTAATTACGTCGTGGACGACATTGTGGGTTATACGTTTAAGATATGTAAATTGTTATTTTTTTGTGAAAACTGTAATGTGTAACTATTTTTTGTCCTTAATAAACAAAATAAAATAAATTAAAATGAAATGAAATGAAATAAGGTGAAGTGAAGTGAAGTGAAGTGAAATGAAATAAAATTAAATGTTTTGCGCCTGTAACTCAAGAGATACCAGTGAATTGTGTTTAAAAACATAAGTGTTTTGAGTTCCTTATACCAGAATTAAAAATTTAACAGGGTAGACGGCAACTTCATAAGCAGCAACTACAGACTTAAATTAACGTATTAGTTTTCTGTGAGGTCGTGACCTCATTTCAGACAAGCCGGCTCATATATGTTGAAATATGTTATCCACGCGATTAATGGAATAAAACAAAACTCTATCTGACAGATATTTAGTTAAACCTTAAAAATATTTTGACTTTTTAAGCCTTCACAATAAATTTCGCTTCAGCGTGAATTTTGTACGGTAGAAATATTTTTCATTGACAAAAAACACTATGCTTTTGAATTGGGTCACCGTGAAAGTATAAAGAGTTATAATAAGCGTTGAAAAATATCAAAAAATATCAACAGGTATATAAATTAATTGTTTTTATTATATTTACAGCGCAATAAAACCTACAGTAAAAGTAGTGAATGCCTCGTACAAGTGTATCAAAATAAACTATTTTAAAAATGCACCAGTCACGAGCAACTGCAGCTGGAGTGTGTCCTGGCTTTGTGCACTTCCATCCTTCAAAAATTGAGGCCTCTAGGGGATGGCTGCACCAAATTTAACTCGATCAGAATCGTGCTCAAGCTCTCAAGACAAGATATAAAAAAATAGAGTCAACAAAACCTCCAGTCTTACTCACAAAATATTTGAACAAACATTTTCTTTAGTTTTTCCAACGAGAAAATCTGGTTTAAATATGATTTCATTTTACGGTTTCGTAATGAGGTTTTCGTTGGCGTTTGAGATGAAAATAAAAGACACAGACGATTCTATTCACGAAAAGATTAAAGTAGATAATATTCTTCTGAAGACATTAAAGTTTGTGGTTTTTACTTTAACCCAAATAATTTTTATTTTAACTGTTGAAAGCCAACTAATAATTTTCAATCCTAGTTGTTTAATATTTCATAGGTCATGATTCTGGTCTAACTGGCTCATTTATGCCTCAACAATGCCCATTCCACATAAACACACGATAAATTTAACCTAAACATCCTAAGACTATCCACAACTGGGCAGAGTTCAAGAGGGTCAAGAGCTATATTGTCACCAGTCTGTAGGTACACCTAAAAGGCACGTGAGTTCGTCTCATCCAGCAAATTCAACGTGTACGCAATCAACCCGACACGTGTCGAAATACCGACAACGGGCGTTGAGATGCGACAATTGTCATCGAGTGCAGGAACATGTCGTCACGGGCGATTTGAATCTCAATGGAGTTTGATTTGAGAATATAACTTCAGATGCTAAAAGGTAAATCTTTGCGCTGAATTAATCCAGTTTCAGTAACCAACAGAAGGATGTTACGTTATTATTGTAATTAAATAAAAATACTAAACGCGTATTTAGTATAGTGTGATTTCTATTCATTGAAAATTAAATACAAATTTTAACACTGATGGCGTCCAAATTATAACAAAAATATTGTGACGACAAGTCAAAGTACATGTAGTATTTATTTATTTATTATTAATGTATTATTCATATATTTTTATTTACTAGTAAGTTCATGTATTTTATTTATATTTAAAGTATATTTTTAGGCTCAATAACTTTGCACCTACCGCATCTTATTTCTACATCACCTGAAGGTCGACGGGGAGAGAATACCATATGGCATCAAGCCGCCTTTGTACAACAAGTACAATAAGTTTAAATAAATAAATAAAATAAATAAATATACTCGTAGCCAATACGGCTACGGCGGCTAGTTTCAACGGAGACCAGCTCATAACGCAGGAGATACTATAAACACACAAACTGATGTACTTTATGTTACCTCACTCTTATAATCCAATGGGACGGCTATCCGACACGACTGAGGAAAGATCAACCAACATCTAACACTAGGCCGCCATAGCGTGGGTCGCCATACTGCACTGTCTACATTCGCAGTGAGTACGGCGACCACCGCTCTTGGATTCTGTTCATGCTTTCCATCAGGCAGAATACAATCACTTTGGTAATACATATTGAAATTTCTATTTTGTGTTGGTTTCGTTATGATTTTAACATCTAATTTCAATTTCTAGGGATTTAATGTACGACAGTGGACTGGTTAAGACGGTTGATGTGAATCAATATATTGATATATCCCTGTTATTGTAGTTTTGCCGATTCGAACTAGTCAAAACTCATCATAAACTATTAATGTTAAAGAATAACTTCTATCTATACTTAAGTTTTCATATCATGAAAGATGTTCGAGGACGAAGGGTCTTTGCGAACTGGTTTTATGTCTGTTTTCTGGTTTGGTATCCAATATAATTTAGGCCATCCTATCGTAGGGCATGTTCGAAGTTAGGGTTACACATTTTCTGGTGGATAACGTCGTAAATTACTGAATATCTGCTCGTCTTAAGAAATTGCTATTAAGCTTCTTTGTTTATTCTCTTAAATTGTGTTTGGGTTCAGTTTTTCCCCTCTTTTATATTTTAATATTGGGTTCACGCGGGTTCTAATAATGTTTATTTTTCTCTTGGAGTTTTTTAACGAGGGGGTGAATACACGATTAAACACAACCTTAAGTTGTATCTCTGGGGGCCTTATATGATTGAAACGAGTGTGTGTTTTGAAATAACACACTGACTTTGTGTTACTGATTTAAAATTAGACCTTTCCGGATCTTCTGAAATAACATATTTAAAGCTTTGTTCTTCGTAAAGACGTTATTTAATCACATTTTGATATGTTAAATATAACTAAGGATCGCATTGTGAGTAGCCTTCTGAAGTCCACTGATGGACTAAGATCTCGTCTTAGAAGGGAGACTTTGGCTGACTACACTACGCTGTCCAGACGGGTATACGGTTTGTTTCAAGTTTTCTCTTTTCAGTACTATTATTTGGTCTAGTTAGTTCTCTTATTGCTTGCGTATTCTTGACCCATCACCTTACGGATAGAACGTAACGATCGTATAAGTATTAAAATAAAAGGTAACTAAATTCGAAGATACGTTGATTAATATCAAGTCAAATAATTATACTTAGGAATGTATAGCGAGGGAGAGATGCTATTGTATATTTCTCTATACAGAACACTTAAATACATTTTCATTGTATTTAGGTTTACAAATGTCAATTAAGTTTTGTTCTATCTTGCCATACGAACACCTTTGGCAATCATACAGGTAGTTTAAACCTTAAAAAGTACGATAGTATTTCTACAAAAATTTTGATAAGTGTGTATATTTCGACATATTATTACTAATACGGGAGATTTAAGAAGCAAAATACCCAGGACACTAACTGCATACAGAAGAAAGTCTTGAAACAAACCCTATAAGAACTCGTCTGACCAGCGAGGTATAGCAAACCAAAACTACCATTCCAAGGAGACACCTAGGTTCAGCAGTGGCATCCATCAGGCAGAATAAAAATAAATAAATAAATATTTTGGTCATTTAACACACAACGCCATTTAGTTTCAAACTAAGCAGAGCTTGTACTATGATAACTAGACTGTCTGATAGGATACTTATATACTTGTTTTTTGTAAATACATACATAGAAAACGTCCAAACTGTGAAACAAAGATTTGCAGATCATACAAACATTTGGTCCGACCTGGGAATCCAACCCGAGATCTCGACCACAGCAGACGCTTCCGTTGTCGTTACGCCATCGAGGCAGTCAAAATAGAATCACTTTGGCAGGCTCTCAATAAAAAAAGTAGTAGTAGAGTTTTTCTAATTATAGAAATACTTAATAAGAGCCCAGAGTTGGAAGGTTGGTCTTGAACCGTACGTAGGAGAGCATATAAAGCCGTCGGTCCTGTGCCTAGTTGTGTCGGATAGCCGTCCCATCGAATTGTGAGAGTAAGGGAACAGAGAGTGCACCTGTGTTTTGCACACACACTTGTACACTATAATGTCTCTTGCGTAGTTCGCTGGTCTCCGTTGAGATTGTTTCGGCTAGAAGAACATTACTAATAGTGGATTATTAATATTCTGACTTATTCCGTCTTTTGTTGTTTGTTCATTGTTTCAACAGCAATTAAATAAGAGGAACTTGAAACAAATACTAACCATCTGATCACCGTGGCATAGTACACAAAAACCACTTTCTAAGGAGAGGTCTATGTCCAGCTGTGGACTAGTTCGTATGAAATTATGTTCAGATTAAATTTTAAACTGGTTTTAAAAAAAAGAGATTCTCAATTTTCATGTATTTTTAAATATATTGTATAAGCAAACCGTCATTAATCACAATGACGGCTTCATAAAACTTATTTCGAAATAACTGTTTCGTTTAATTAGTTCCGGTTATGTATTAAGAATGTATAACTCAATTAATACCAAGTTATTAATTAATTATAAGTATTCCAATACAACGATTAAACTCCTTTCATACAGCAAAATTCTAAACAAACTTGGCAACACCAATAGTAATATCATTTACAGCCTCAACAAATAACCCAAAAAATAGCAACACTGATTGACTCGGTTGTAACGAAATAAACTAATCAAGCTAACGAGCAAACTTGCGGGGGACACTGTACGCGGCTCCGTGGAATTTGTTTCACATAGCGTACAGACGCTCGCGCAGATCAATGTTTACCCGTCTGATTGCCATACGTCGAACGCGTGCCTTTATCGTAATGAGCTGTTTATATGGACACCCAACTAACCTACCTCGAAATTATACGACATGATTATCTACTACCCAACACATTACTCCTCTTGTACGATACATTACATAGACAACTAATACAAAAGCAGTAATGGATTTTATGTAATGTATATCTTTTGTTTAAAAAGTTCTCGTGAGGACGTTATATGGTATAGGGTTTCGAATAAAACTAAGTTATGTTGGGTCACGTTTAAGGCATAAAAAATCCAGTGTTGTTTGCAGTGAGGTCCCGCGGATACGATCTATGCGAATAATGTATTATAAACAAATAAAAAGCGAGTGTTTTTCTGTTTATCACAAATTTTACGAGGCTGTGTACTAGGGCGTGTCTATTTGCTGGTCGGAATGATTGTGGCACGTTTTGGGGAATGTTTTTGGTCACCGATGGGGATATAAAATGAAGCAACAATTTATTCCGTTTATAAAGTCGGTGAAAAGAATATATGTGTCGTTGTGTTTTTGCTTTTTTATTCTTTACACAATTTTACAATGTTTTAACTTAAATGTGCTTGAAAACGATTTATCTGGGTTGCATAGAGATCGAAAAACTGTGACAAGAATTGACTGCAATAATTTTTTGCATGCCTTTTCTGCACTTTACCACCATAAATAGGATTTTATTAATATCATAATAATTTTATTATTAATCATTCATACCCTGACATACTTTATTGTGACACATTATAATTGGACCGATCTGTATCCGTGTTGTGACGGATCAAGAAGACTAATCAACCCGCAGGTGTCGTAACAGGCGACTAAGGAAGCAAACAGCAAGACAAAAGAGAAGGAAAACTTGAAACAAACCCTACACTAATCGATCTCCCCCGTGTGGTATAGTGGGGTAAAACCTCCCTGATAATTAGAGGCTCATGTCCAGCAGTGGACTGTTGAAGGCTGTTGGGGATCAGAAATGAGCATACCGACCAACTTAACATTTACAATAATGTCTTTTCAATTAATCAACCTATCACCATCCACTGTTGAACGATGGTTTCCCCAAGGAACGCCAATCATCCCGATCTTGGACAATTCACATCCATTCACTGCCGCCTTCTTCAAGACGTCGGTTCATAGTTAAAGGAATATACTGCGTAGTTGTGGTAAATAATTAAAGATGTTTTAATTATGATCAGAGTTTTATTCTATATGAGTACAAAACCGGACATACTGCGTAGTTAGACAGTGGCGCCACACGCGCCTAAAACCAAAACTAATATGGTTGCGTTCCTAATTACACTAACAATAGTGCCGCAGGGTGCCCTACACTACGTTTGTTCAATCGTGGTATCCACTCTAGCACACTTCGGCTCCAGTGACCATCGGTTCATCTGAAGACATGACAAGCCCATTTCCACTTCAGCGTACTGATTCTCCATGCGATCACAGTTACTCCCATTCTCTGTCGAATAACTTCGTTACGAATTTTATCAGCCAGAGAAACACCCAGCATCGCACGCTCCATCGCACGCTGAGCTACTTTAAACTTATGGACCAGTCCAATGGTGAGTGTCCACGTCTCGGCTCCGTATGTCATTACAGGTAGAACGCACTGGTCAAATACTTTAGTCTTTAATGATTGTGTAATCGGCGACTCGAAGATGTGACGCAGCTTTCCGTATGCTGCCTACCCAGACGAATCCTTCTATCGGCCTCCTGATCGAAGTTGTGCTGGCCAAGTTTAGTAATTTGCCTAAGGTATTTTTGCACAAACCCGATAGTAGCACCATTCATGGTTAGGATTCCGGGATACATGCCTGTCATGCATGATTTTCGTTTTTTTGGTGTTCATCCCCAGTCCCACTCGTTTTGTAGAATCTTTTCACAACATGTTAAATTAAAAGTAATGTTTTAGTAGGTGGTAGGTGTTTTGGGCTGTCTACGCACAAAGGTAACAATGTTTTGGAAATATTTTGTGTATAAAGGTTCTTTGGCCCCACACTCCCTCAAATAGCAATAAATTCTCTATACATTACGAATATTACTTCTGTCTGTATCAATTTTCGGTCTGACTAGGCGAAAGATTTGTGACTGATTATACCGCGATAAATAGTCAGCTGTCCATACGTGCTAGTAGATAATTACCTGCATGTTTTGTTTTATTTCATTGAATGGTAATGTGTTTTCATATTTTGTTTAAATTTTTAGCTTTGCGCGCGTTTACATTTATATATTTAGTATTTTAAAATGTATTTGTACAATAACTACATTTGTTAATTTTGTTAAATGGGGCTACAAAATTATAAAAGTAATTATAAGAATTTATAATACTAATTTACAAAAACTATGAATATAATTAAAGACTTGGCTATGAAAACCGTACATGCGCATATCGTGTCGTAGAACACCATACAGTAAGCGTTTGCCAAGTCATGGTTTTTACTCCAGTACATGTCGGTTGCAACAGCGATCAGATCACCTGGAAAGATGACCAGCCCACTTTTCCGTGTAATGTCGATTACTCTATATGTATAAAGAAACCGAACATTCGGCATAACTTTCAGGACACTCATTTAACACACTTGTGACTCACGACTTTAAAGTGGTATGAGCTGCGGTACTTACCTAGAATCAGCTGACTTCTTAGCTCGTAATTCCTATACCACAAAACAAACCTTTCGCTGTAAATAGTTTGCCAAAACTACTGCCACCCTAAGCAACTCCCAGTAGTAGTACATCACTGTAATTTGTTTTAGTAGTTTTTCGATGGCTACGGTTGCCACACATGCGATCTTAAATGTTCCCGAAACAAAAGCAATATACTCATATTACGAGGGAAATAGCACCCGAATACCTTCTGTTATTCTCATGTTCTATCGATTAATGTGCAATGTGTAGACTATGCCTAACCCTTGCTTTCGTTAAAAGAAATATTTAGTTTGTAGAAATACGATTTGATTTGATTAATTAATCAATTTATTTCAGCGTAATTCCAGTCGAGCTTTTGGTCCATTGGTCAGTAATAATGACTGTTACACAGGAGGTCTCAGATTCGAATCCCACTAAAGACAAATAATTGTGTAAAAAGCGTGATCATTTACTTTGCTTTTAAAATTTCAAAGGTTTACTAGAAGGCATTGAAGAGACTATTCATTTCTCAATTTCACCATAACTCCAATGTCTCCATTACTTCCAATATCCTCAAATCGTAGATCCATCGTGTCGCAGAGCGCCCTACACTAAGCGTTTCCGCTAGACGTAGTTTCCACTCCAGCACAGTTCAGCTCCAACAACGATCAGATTGTCTGGAAGGATGACCAGCCCACTTCTGTGTGCGATGTCAATTACTTTATGTAAATACAAAGTTCCATTTGATACAACATAAATAATAGTGGGTTATTATACTGTATACAGTGGTCTCGGATTCTGTTCATGCTTCCAGACCTATCAGCTATCAGGCAGAGTAGAGTCACTTTGGCAGGCTCCTAATATAGTAAAAAAAAACTTCTGTACATAAACCTCTGCATGCATGCATGAGTAGAATCCAAGAGTTGTGGTCACCATACTCTTTGCAAATGCAGACAATGCAATATGGTGACCAACACTATGGCGGCTTAGTGAGATGCTTTTTCACACTTTTTTTTTTTGGGGACGTAAAAGGCATGACAGTCATCGTGACAGTATAAGGCTTACAGAGTTACTACGATAACTGTCACTCTTGCGTCAATCGGCCTCCGGTTTCACACTCACCAACGAAACACGACAACACGGATGCTGGTGCTTTAGGTTGGTCTTCTGTGGAAGGGTAGTACTGCCCCGGTCGAGCCGGCCCGCTTATGCTGAAATCAGCGCGGCTCTACTACCTTGTAAAAAGTGGGCTATTTGAGATTATTAATGTTGATAATAATGATGACCAGTAGTCAGATCAGTCAGTCAGTCAAGATCAGTAATAATGATGATCGCCATAGCGTGGGTCGCCATACTGCACTGTCTCCATTCGCAGTGAGTTGTCGTACTTCGTTGCGAGACTGGAGGCTCATCGATGAAGGGGTGACAGTTTTCGTGGCATGCGTGTAAGCATTACACTGCCACGATGACTGTCATGTCTCTTGAAGAAGTATCTCACTAGACCACCATAATGTGTGTCTTACTTTACTGTTTGCGTTCGCAATGAATATGGTTAGCACAACCCTTGGATTCTATTTATGCTTTCCACCAGACAGAATAGAGTCACTTTGGTAGGTTGCTATATAAAAAAAAAAGTTGATGTCTATGGGTAGAGGTTACTTATCAGGTAACTTGCCTATTCGTTCGTGTTCTACCACTCTAACTACAGCCCTTCAATTTTCTTTGTATCACAATTCCTCAAGAGCTCTTTTCATTTACCACAATTACACATTTACATTTAAAACTAATTCAGCAGCTAGTTAGTTATAGCTAATTCACCATAATCTCCTCTTAGTGTAATTCAATCTCACTCACACAGTATATTCTTAGCCACTCTCAATGAACTTCAAAGTTTTGCAGCCAATCTCATACTTTTTTTACTAAAAGTTTGAAGTAAACTTGGGCTTAGGAGTTGTCGAATGAATTGAGAGTTGATATCGCTGCACTGAATTTTAATGTGAGAGTGTACTTTTACTGCTAAACTGAGGTCCAACAAAGTCTGGTACTCATAGTTCTTATTCTAGTGGCTTATTTAAATCTTGAAGCGTGTCGATTCATTCATATCTTTTAGCTTTTTTTTCGATTTTAAGAGCTTGCTAAAGTAACTCTACTCTGCCTGATAGAAAACATGATTCCAAGAGTTGTGGTAACCATATTCATTGCGAACGCAGACAGTAAAGTAAGACACAGATTATAGTGGTCTAGTGACATACTTCTTTACGCTCCTCTTGGAGACGTGACAGTCATCGTGGCAGTGTAATGCTTACACACATGCCACATGAAGAACTGTCACCCATGCATCAATTTGCTTACAGTCTCACACTCACCAACGAAATACGACAGCATGATGCTGTCGCTTTAGGTTGATCTTTTGTGAGTTATTTTGTGGTAATTATAACTCACGCGGCGACCGTACTTCTGTCATTTAATTATCAAAGAAATTAAATTGTGATTTGAATTGCGGGTGGAGGTACGATACACGCCTATAAAATACTCTACAATCTATTTTTATATCTACCCAATATACAAAAAAAAATAAAGATCAGTCGAGCCGTTTCGGAGTTGGGCAGCATAACGTGAGATAGTTATATGTTAGAGGTTAGGACTATATGCAAATAACAAAAGTGTCTCACATATTTTACATACGGCAATCTGATTTTAAACTAGGCAGAACCTGTACTGCAGTAACCAGACCACTGTCAAACATATTTCTATATTTTTGAATATATAGACATTATAAGTAAATTAAACCTATATACATGACAAATAATCAGTCATTATCCCACTCAGAATACATTTTTTGGTCAAGGTGGGAACCGAACTCAAGACTTTCGAATTAGCGGTTAGGGTTACCACTAGACAAACAGGACCCTCAATATTCAGCTCTAGAAGGTAGTTTCGAAGTTTTGGAAGGTTGCTAAATCCTTGCTCTCGAGTGCACCGAGTTTCACCGACAATTTGTCATAACCATTTATCATATTTTGTCGGAATAAAACGTTAAAGATGGCTGATATTTTTTTAATGACGCTGCAATATTTTTATTTGTTAACATTATTCGTGTTTTTATTGATTTATTTCTTTTATGCTGAGTAATGCTTAAATTGAGATATATTGTTGTCGAACGTGGGGGTGACTTTGTCAAGGAAAATATAATATACTGGTGTGGAGGGATGAGATATCATGTCCCTCTGACGCAAAGGGAGGATCCTCCAACCCGCGGCCGCGGCCCAACCTTTGATGTTGGGATGTTGTATATATGCTAATTGATGCGCGAATCTCTATTTCGCGATACAGGATTAGTACTTGCTTCGTAGTTCATTATTATACTTCGTAGTTTGATGTAACTTCGCTAGATGGCGCTGTTGTATATTTTTGTTTGTATGTGGTCAATGTAAGTTGCCACACTGGATAATATCAACGGCTTCTCTTTTGATTATTTCTTATTTGTTGGTCTCGTGGTTAGTGGCTCTGACTGCTACGTCGGAGGTTGTGTGTTCAATTCCCACCGTGAACAATTATTTGTGTGGGAAGCACGATTATTTGTTTTGTGTCTAGCGTAATTTATTTATAATATATATGTATTTAGAAATATATAAGTAGAATTAACTCAAATACTAACCGATAAAAAAGGTATGTTGTAAGATGATTTTTTAGGGCTCCAGTTAATTGCTCATATGGCAACCATGACAGTCGGTTTATAGTGTCATCCGAGATACGGAGGGCTCTCAATAAATTAAGAATAGTCATCCGTCCAAAGACTAACCTTTCTTGTGTTTTTTGTGCGGCAATCCTCTTGGATACCACCGAAAAGCGATTATGTCGGACTCGAATCGACCAAAACCGTACGTCGTCTCAGGTACCAGTAGCCAAGGAACCAGGTGCATCCTAGTAAGGAAATCCCTGGAACCCCGATGTACCCCGGGCCACCTACGGCTTGTAGATGCTCTCCCCCCCGTGTGGTAACCTCCATATTCACTTTTCTTCCTGTCCCCAAAAAGGCGCGCGCGGTCCATAGCGCTCACATCGCTACCCCGGCCTGCTTCTGCTTAGGTGACAGATGGCCTCACCTGCCACCCTCAGGCACCAAGAATTGCTTAGCTTTATAATGAGTTAATCTAAACGGTTGCCTGGAAAAATTGCTTTTAACAATAAGGCCGCAATTTGTACATGGTCACTCAACTGACATGCTCTTGTATATAATCTGTAAAAATTTTGGTGTACAATAAAGTTTATTCTTTTCTATTCTATTCTAATCTACTCGGTCAAAATTAGCAGTATATTTCGTTGCTTTGTATAGCATGGAAGTGGTTGCGAGTGATATACCAGTTAAATTCGTCTAAAACCTACCCAAGTCTTAACGTCTTAGAATTTCATAACCAAAATTGAAAATATTTTCATGTTTATTTTAAACATGTTAGCTAATATTTTTGTAATTCATTCAAATAGCAGATGGACCATGAAATATTTTTAAGAATTTTATATGACTTCTGAGATGGCGTAACTAATATGTATGTTAATGAGAAATTACAGACTTCTTGCACAAATAGTCTGTGAGATTCAGGGTGGACAGACGGACGGTCGGACATGACGAAACTGAAAGGTTTACGTTTTTGCAATTTTGGTTATGAAATTCTAAAAATTCTCGAAAAACTTTAGAAAACTCTAAGGCTCGTTCTCACGGATAAACTGTATACTGTTGTAGTTTTTAAATATAAGCTTTATAAAACAAACAGACCAATACGAAGATTTACCTTATTTGAATGGTATTACAACTTTCCTTAAGTTAGATTGTTTAGAGATTTAGTAAACTTCTTTGGCAATCGGCATTATTAGTAGCATATCAAATACTGTTAGGTAGAGAAGGTAACACAGCAGACAGCGGAGGTGGGCGCGGACGCGTCGCATGTACTCGCTATATTTACACCTGGGTCACAAATACTAAGCGCTGTTAGAGTCACATGTGTTGTCCCTATTTATAACATGATGGACCCGCCACACGTGCTGTCTATGTAAGGTTCATCAATTTACAGTCCACTGCTGGATATAAGCCTGTCCTTAGCATGGAGGTTTTGGCCTACTATACCACGTTGACAATACAGGTTGGAGTAGGGTTTGTTTCAAGTGGGGTGCTGGGCTAGAAAACCTCCACGTGGTGCACCCTGGTAACGTTGGCGATGGTGATGTTTATCACCGCCAACGGCTAATATTCTAGCACGAAGAGGAGGCCATTTTCTTCGGCCATTCCAACAGAGCGGGCATGTTTGTCGATTCCTCTGTTGGCTCTTCGCTCTTCGGAGCAATGAGGAGAAAAACCTCGTTAAAAAATCACGAAGGGACCCTTTCACGGGTCGGAGTTTCTCCACTATTAGTGGTGGAGAAAGGAGAACGGACTTGGCGTACACTAACACTGCCGCCAAGTAGGCATTGGGAGATTTAATCTTCCTGCCACCGTCGTCATATCGTAATCTCGAGATGGGTGACGTAGTTACGTCTCACGGCTCTACTCGGGGACGAGGGTCTTGGCTTAACCGCCTGGACTGCGAGGAAGAAAACCTCTATAAAAAATTACCCCGAATCCCGTGTTCTGGTGCGTGACCAGGGGATGCATGGCTGATGGGTAGTTCAGTCGTAAGCGCACTCCCAGCCGGGGCACCTGCGGACCCCTCGGTTGGGAATAAATTTACGCTTGCCCGGGTACTGGGGGATCTCTGCCCGGGTCGACCATTAATTCTCCCCCACGCGTGGGATTAAATATGGAAAACAATAAACTAATACTAAATAAAGAAAACAAGGATAGAAAGAAGGAGAAAAAGGAAAGCGGAAGCAGTAAGCGAAAGCAGAAAAATTTAAGGACGGACGACATCTCTTCCAATGAAGAGAACGTATTGGTCGGGACACCTATCTCGGAGAGGCTCCCAGAAGTCTTTCTGGCTGCTGGGAGCCCAAGAAAATCGGAACGATTACGTTCCAGATCGGCTAATCCGACGGACGGAGGTAACTCCAGTACGACTATGGACGTACTGGAGTCGTCAGCGATGGAGTTCTGCGAAAGCAGGAAACGCGGGCGCTCCAGAGATGACGAAAGTGATACGTCCCAGGAGATGCTGCCTCCAAAAATGGGTAGCAGTCGAAGAGGGCGATCACGCACGCCGATCTCGATCCCATCAGGCTCTGTGTTTTCGAAGGCAGAAGCCTATAGAAGGGTCAGAGCGGAAGGCGAAAGCACAGCGGAGGAGGAGATTGTGGATCTCCTGCAGAAGATCCGAGAACCGGTGGAGGGGGGTTCCGTCTCCAATACACCGGTGGCGTTGCAGGAGAGAGCAAATGTGGGGGTGGCTATAATTCAAAAAGTGGCCACCAAATCCAGGAATCTTAAGAGTTCCTTTGTAAGGGCTCTTAAGGATTCCTCCTCCGCTATTGCCGGTGTCGTCGAAACCCTCATTGGGAACGTAGCTCGCCTGGAGGCTGCTAATGAACGCCTGACGGGGCAGGTGGCTGAACTGAGCACTCAGTTCGCCCAGTTTCGGGCGCAGACGGAAAGGCCTACTAAACAGGGCCCGGCTCTAAGGCAGCCTGCTCCCACTCCCGGTTCTGGTGACGTCCATGATGCCCACTTGCGCCAAATTCTTGACGCAGTGGGGCATATGCTGGACGGGCGTCTCGCGAGCCTCGAGGCCAGATTGCCTCCAGCCCCCATTGTTCGGCCGCCGCTCGCTGCCGATAAGCGAAAGGCCACATTAGCGTCGACTCAGATGTCCGTCACAGGTGGTCGCATATCATATGCGGCGGCTGTGTCGGTGTCTTCTACTCCGGTTGCTCCGAAGGTACAACAGGTAGTCAAGGCAGCAACCAAAGCAGGTACAACGAGGGCAAAGTCAAAAGCGGCAGTAAAGGCTGGAGCAAAATTGACCCCGCTCCCCACTCCTACACCTGACTCAACACCTGGACCCTCCACGTCTACTCCCTCCAATGATAGTTGGCAGGTAGTCGGAGGGCCAAAGAAGTCCCGAAAGCGGGATAAAAGAAGGCTGCACAAAGAGCAGCTTCTACCCCGCAGTCGCCGCCGGTGGCAATCGTCACTGCCAAAAAGCCACGGAAACTGCAGCCCCCAAAAACTGCGGCCGTAGTTGTCACCATATCACCGGCGACGGCTGATGGCGGGCTGTCCTATGCAGCCGTATTTAAAAAGGCCCGGGCTAGCCTCGCCAAGGATTTCGGGACGGTAGGGGTCAGGTTGCGCCTTGCCCAGACGGGAGCTCGAGTTCTAGAGTTTCCCGGGGCTGAAGGCGCAAAGACGGCGGACACTTTCGCCGAGAAGCTGCGGGGAATTTTCGCAGACACGGATGGTGTAAAGATCGCCAGGCCTACTAAGTGCGCTGAACTGCGTATCTCGGGCCTGGACGATTCCGTGACGGCCGAAGATGTCCGCGCTGCAGTTGGAGAGAGGACGGGTTGCAGCGTGGACAATATCAGGGTCGGCACCATCCGCCCCGGTCCAGGAGGGCTTGGCGCAGTGTGGGTCAGCTGTCCCGTGTCGTCGGCTAAAATTTTGGGCGACGCCGGCAGACTACTCGTCGGTCTCGTTAGCGCTAGGATCACGGTCCTGGCGGCGAGACCGATGAGATGCTACAAATGTCTGGCATCGGGACACACACGCGCCAAGTGCGTGAGTTGTTTTGACTGCAGCGGACTATGCTTCCGCTGCGGTCGACCGGGGCACAAGGCGGCAGAGTGCTCTGCCGCCCCTCACTGTCCGGTTTGTGCGGCGGGTAACAAGCCCGCCAATCATCAGATTGGGCAGGGGGGCTGCAAACCTCCCCGTGATTCTCGGCAAGCGTTGGGGGTTAGCCAGTCGACCCAGGCTGCCTCCGATGCCGTTCGCACGTCGACATCGTCGCCCATGGAGGAGGCTGTAGAGACGGTCGAGTAATGGCCCAAGTCTCCAGCCTCCTAGTCCAGACGAACCTGAACCACTGTGCTGCGGCGCAGGACCTCTTCCTGCAAACCATGGCACAGTGGTCGATAGGTGTTGCCGTAGCCGCGGAGCCTTATTACGTTCCTCTCCGTCCAAGCTGGTTGGGTGACCGGGACGGTTCCGTGGCAGTCGTCGGCTCCACGGCGGCTCATTCCCCGCCCTTGTCGCTAAGAGACAAGGGCACTGGATATGTTGCTGCCGATTGGGGGGGGATCACTGTATATGGTGTATACTTCTCCCCCAACCGGAGTTTGAACGACTTCGAGGTTTTCCTTAACAACTTGGAAACCTCGATGCGGCGTCTAACGTCTGGGCACGTCTTAGTGCTGGGGGACTTCAACGCAAAGTCCATTGCTTGGGGTTCCCCCAGGACGGACGCTAGGGGCGAGGCCGTAGAGGAGTGGGCGGCCTCGGTGGGCCTCTGTTTACTAAACAGGGGCTCCACCAACACGTGCGTGCGACAGCAGGGAGGGTCGATAGTGGACCTTTCGTTCGCTACCCCTGCCCTCGCCGCACGAGTAAGGAACTGGCGTGTCCTGGAAGAGGTTGAGACGCTCTCGGACCATCTCTATATCCGATTTGAGCTCTCCCGGTCCCAGGACGCCAGTAGGGGTCACGCGGCGCGGCGTTTTTCTCGCTTTCCGCGGTGGGCTGTAGCCAAATTAAATAGGGACCTACTAGAGGAGGCGGCCATTATTCACTCTTGGCTGTCTCCGCAGGCCCCGACCGAGGAGGTCGACATGGGGGCTGGTCGCTTCTGCGAAGCGATTACACAAATCTGTGATGCGGCCATGCCCCGCATCCGAGGTTGCCGGCCTCCACGGAAGGAGGTTTACTGGTGGTCCCAGGAGTTGGCGGACCTCCGTGCGGCCTGTACTCGTGCCCGGAGGTCCTACACCCGTAGTCGGCGGCGACACCGCGAAGAAGGCGGGGAGGACCAGCTTCATGAGGAGTACCGAGAGGCGCGGAAAACTCTGAAGCTGGCCATCAGCCGCGCCAAAGAAATTAAGAGAAAGGAAATGCTGGAGGGTCTCGATCGTGACCCCTGGGGTCGCCCCTATCGTGCGGCGCGACAAAAGCTCCGCACGTCGGGCCCCCCCCTTACAGAGACACTCCAGCCCAGCTTCCTGCGGGAAGTGGTCGAGGGCCTTTTCCCGCAGCGGGCGGAGCACACGCCCCCGTCGATGGCCTTCATGGTCGAAGACGACGGGGTGAACGAAGACAATGTTCCGCCCGTCAGGGAATCGGAGGTAGGGGCGGTTGTTCTACGGATCCGCTCTAAGAACACCGCCCCCGGGCCGGACGGGATACCTGCCCGAGTGCTAGCCCGAGCCCTCGAACACATGTCGGACCGCCTCAGGGAGGTCCTGGACGCTAGCTTGGCGTCCGGACGCTTTCCTGAGTGCTGGAAAAGCGGGAAGCTGGTCCTATTGAAGAAGCCGGGACGGCCAGCCGAATCGGTAGCGGCCTATAGGCCCATCGTGTTGCTGGACGAGGCGGGTAAACTGTTTGAGAGGATACTCTCTGCCCGCATCGTCCGGCACCTCTGCGAAGTGGGCCCCGATCTGTCGGACGCCCAATTTGGTTTTCGGGCGGGGCGTTCGACGGTCGATGCTGTGCTGCGCCTGAGGGCCGTTACCGAAGAGGCGGTGAGCTGTGGCGGCGTGCTGTTGGCGGTGTCGTTAGACATCGCCAACGCATTTAATAGTCTGCCATTTAGCTGCATCAGGGAAGCCCTCCACTACCACGGGGTGCCAGAGTACCTGAGGCGGCTTGTGGCAGACTATCTTGAGGAGCGTACCGTCATGTACGAGGACCGAGACGGTGTTCTGAGGCGGCGGCTCATGTCGTGCGGTGTTCCACAGGGGTCTGTCCTCGGACCACTCCTGTGGAACATGGGATACGACTGGGCCCTTCGAGGTCGCCTTCCCCCCGGGCTGGGCGTAATTTGTTACGCAGATGACACATTGGTCACGGCCCGGGGAGCAAACTTTCAAGAGGCGGCGCGCCTGGCCACCACGGGTGTCTCCCTGATGGTCGGGCGAATTGAGGCGCTGGGTTTGCGGGTGGCCCTGGACAAGACGGAGGCCCTTTTGTTCCATGGGCCCCGTCGTGGTCCACCCTCCAGCGCCTCCATCGTGGTTAATTCGGTCCTCGTACCGGTTCAGGCCCAGATGAAGTATCTGGGCCTGATCCTCGACGGCAGGTGGCTCTTCGACGAGCACTTCCGACAGCTTTCTCCAAAGCTGGTCGGCGCTGCTTCTGCCCTTGGGCGACTTTTGCCCAATCTGGGTGGAGCTAGCGTGGCGACGAGACGGCTATACACGGGGGTTGTCCGGTCAATGGCGCTGTATGGTGCACCGGTGTGGGCGGCGGCTCTGACCGCCCAGAATAGGGCTCGCCTCTGGCGCCCTCAGAGGATATTGGCGGTTAGAGCCATACGCGGTTACCGCACCGTATCGACGGAGGCGGCGTGCGCCTTGGCCGGAACTCCCCCGTGGGATTTGGAGGCGGAAGTGCTCGCCGAAGTTTATCGGCGGACGGCTGACTTCCGGGCGGGCAGCGGCATACGGCCCCCGCCCGAAGAGATACGCGAGTGGCGAGAGGCCGCTCGTCGAGCCACGATGGCTCGTTGGTCGTCCCGGCTGGGGGCTCCACGTGCTGGCTTTGCCGCCGTGGAAGCTCTCCAGCCGGTCATCGCCGAGTGGGCAGGGCGGCAGCACGGGACCCTTTCCTTCCGACTAACGCAGGTCCTTTCCGGGCACGGTTGCTTCGGGAAGTATCTGCACTCGGTCGCCAGGAGGGAATTGAGTCCCGCCTGTCACCACTGCGACTGCAGTGAGGACTCGGCTCAGCACACGCTAGCGGCTTGTTCCGCCTGGGCGGCGCAGCGTGGGGTCCTCACTGCAGTTATTGGAGGAGATCTCTCGCTACCGGCCATCATACGCTCCATGGCCGCAACCTTCTGCGAAGACGTAATTTCGCGGAAGGAGGCGGCGGAGAAGGCCCGGGAGGACGATATCCACTCGGACCCAATTCGCCGCCGGCGAGCCGGGCGGCGGAGGCGCGCATACCAGCGCCTCATGCCGCCTTGAGTGTGGCCGCGGGTGGACGGGACGGGTTTTCTCCTCCATCCGCTACAATGGCCAGCCGCGAGGAGGCGACGTCCGCGTGTGCCGTACGTCGCCTAAAATAGAGAATTCACCCATAGATGGTGCCCGCATTAGCGGGCAGGCGCTAGGAGGGATCTGGATGTCGTAATAGCAGCGGTTCCCGGATCTCTCCTATCTCAGGCGCAGAGTGGCACACCGTGTGGTTTTAGTCGGTCCGATTCCGACACACCACCCTGCCGTAAACCCCGGTGGGGTGACGGCCCGAGGGGGTTTCCACACGTTAAAAAAAAAAAAAAAAAAGGGTTTGTTTCAAGTTTTTCTTCTCTTTGTAATGATGTTGTCTTACATATTTGGTTCCCTTAGTCGCCTTTTACGACACCCACGGGATGAATAGCAGTGGTAACGCTATGTATTCTTAATCCGTTACCACACGAACTGGAAGGTTAAGAGATAGATATCTCGAACTTCCGACAGTAAACGCTAAAGTAGAACAATTTTACCCATTTGCCAGTTGTCAGTAATACGAGTACAATTATACACTTTTTCCATCGTAGTGAAATACAGCTCCGTATTAATTGCTACCATTAGGTTCTTGTGACATTGTTAACGTAATTGGAGAGAATATGGCGCTTACTGTTTGAACTTTCATGTATTTTAAGTTAACCAGCCACTTGGGAGTTGCTTGAAAGTTACTTAAGTTACAAGTTTCGTTTTGTCTTCGTTTGCATTCAAGTATAACAGTTTTTTTTTTAAATTCATTTGTCATACAATTCTAGATACTCTGAGAGATGCCTCTACTGGGTCTTTTATCGTAACTCCGGCAGTTTCATAATGAGCGGTTGACTGCACGAATGACTTAGTGGTTTAAGCGGTCGCTACGCCGCTTGCTACTGCACCGAGTGTTGTGGGTTCAAGCCCCATATTTGCCTACACTTTGTGTGATTTGCGATTTGAGTGTTCCTTGTGTCCGTGTCATGTATATTTATAAAGTTCCCCGCGACACAGGATTTATTCCTAATGCGGGAGTTCTCTTTTTAAAATAAAAATAAAATAATAATTGGTTAAGCAGTTCGATGGTAAAAGCAAAGCGAACCGTGTCACTTTCCTATTTATATGTATTACTAGCTAATTGTTGAAAAAAATGGAATGCGTGATTATATATACTTAATATATAATCTGGCGATTTTAGACGACTCTATTTATACCTCAAACGTCAAAATATATCTAACCTTTGAAGCTATAGAGTGTGTTAAGGAATTATACTTATATACACTCGAAAAACGTAAACCTCTTTGTTACACAATCGAGTAAAAAAGTTGGATTACAAATAACTGACGATATGTATTCTTCTATTATAGTTTGTCAAAGACTATCTTAATCAATGTTAAAAAAAACTAAATCAAAGTCTGACCATCTATTTCAGACGTAATGCTGCTGACAAACACATATACACATATTAAACTAACGAAGTTTATCTTTTAACTGCTTTTTATCAGATATACTGTTCATTATATTTGTGCTTCATTATAAATGTTGGTATCAAAATTGGTCCAGTCGTTTGAGCGTTAAAGTAACAAACGCGCAAAAATATTCACATTCGAACTAATGCTTTTAAATATTGGTGTGTAAACATCACAGCGATACAGTTGTTAGAACTATAGAAATATTACTATTAAGGTACTTAAACATCATTTGGGTTATAATGACTCGTTGTATATCGACATTGTGCGACTAAATATCCGACAGACAGTCGTTATAGTCAACATAATTACACAGTAATTGCTGACAAATTAAAGTGTGAAAGTGCCATTAAGCATTCGGTGAGTTTTGTGTCCTTGAATAATGTGTTTATATTTACAAATAATAAGTTTATGAATAAATAGGTAGCCACACTGATGTATAAATAAGCTGGTTCCACATAAGACAATGATGTTCCTCTCAAAATCAGGGGTTAGTGATACTTTTATAGTGTTTCATCGAATGTGGTTACTAAGGGAACGTCCCTTTCATTATCGCTTAAGCATTTGTTTTCTGTTACATAAAATTTAAAGTATTTTTAACTCTAAAATGTGATAGAAAATGATGTAATATTATGTTGCTATTTTTTGTTTTGTTTAATTAATGTTATCTTAGTTATTATATGTGTTATTCATCTTGTGCTGCTTTATGCTTAACGTTGCTTGGGCCCAATTGAAAACTAGCGTCAGACCTTCGTCTGACTCAATGCTGAATTGAGTCCATTTTTAGCACTGTGGAATTGTTTTATGTTACTTTTTTTTGTTTCTGTTTTTAATAGTTTCTTTTGTTTCTAAAATTTATTTGATTTCTTTCTTTCTGGCACATCTTATGAGAATTTGTTGCAAATGTTGAAATGTGAAATTTAGAAAGTTTTAAATCTATGCATAAACACGTAAAAAAACATCTCGTTAGTTCATATTTATTTAGGTAATGCCAACTCTGTCTGCTACTTACTTTCTTAATTCTGTCTGTATTGTATATATTTTTATGGTTTTGTGGCGACTTCCACATACAGCGCAAACAGAAAAACATATTACAGCGCCATCTAGCGAAGTCACATCGAACTATAGAGTATAATGTACTACGGAGCAACTATGAGTACTAATCCTGTATCGCGAAATAGAGAGTCTCGCGGCGATTAGCAAATAAAACATCCCAACATCAACAGTTGGGCCGTGGCCTGCCAGGCTTGATCACCTCGCCTGGCCGGAGGATCCTCTCTTTCTGTCGGAGGGACATGGTACTCATCCTTCCACAGTTTTATCATCATCATCAACAACCTTTAATAGTCCATTGCTGGACATAAGAACATACGCTCCCAAACTAAGCGGTTCGGTTCTTCTTTCCTGTGCAAATCAGTAAAAGTCTGAAACTCTTTACCAGCTGACGTGTTTGCCTCTCACTGCGATCCCGGTTCCTTTAAGTGTGGCATGAAGAAGCATCTCACTAGGCTGCCATAATGTAGGTCGCCGTACTGTATTGTCTGCATTCGCAATGAGTATGGCGGCTACCACTCTAAGATTCTATTCCTATTCCATCAGGCAGAGTAGAGTCACTTTAATAGGCTGCTATAAACAAAAGCAGGCCTCTTCTTTATACCACGCTAGCCAGACGGGTTGGTATAGAGTACTTTTCAAGTTATATAGTAGTTTCATGGTGTTGGGATTCCAAAATATCTTACAATTTCTTTCTTTTATATTGAACTATACATTTTCAAATCTTATTTCTAGTGTTCAGTTGACGTTTTATGATGCTGTTCTACATCAAAGTCTAATTGATCCTGTTTATAAAAAAAACAACTACAAACATACAAAAAGCGGACACAAAGAACACACAGACTCACGACAACCTTAGTGGACTAGAGGAAGTGTTGTTCTATATGGGAAACAAATTCATAACACAAGGTAGTTGAACTACGCTGATTTCATCACGAACGGGCCGGCTCGACCGGGTCAGTACTATTCTATCACCGAAAACCAACTTAAATCAACAGCGCCGTACTATCGTGTTTTGTTGGCGAGGGCGAGCCCGATGGCCTATTGATGTAAGGGTGACAGTTATCGTAGAAGTGTGTGAGCCTTACACAGCAACGATGACTTTCATGTCTTTGAAGTCACCGAACGGGGCGTGAAAAAGCATCTCACTAAGTCACCATAGTGTGAGTCACCATACTGCATTGTCTGGTGACCACAACTCTTGGATTCTGTTCATCCTTTACATTAGGCAGAGTAGAGTCACCTTGATAAACTTTTAAATTAAAAACGAACACTGTTGCTGTGTAATCGGCGAGGTGACTGCTTATATCACAATACTATTGGTGTAGATTTAGAAATGAGTGTATACATTTTAATTTCCGTACGTACGAGTATGTGCCAATTATGAATCGTTAATTATTAAAGTTGAAATAAAATTATAAAACAATTCTATTAAAACTTTACCCTGATAACATTGTGAGGTTTGCTTAACTTATAGACACATCTCTGCTTAGCCATTCAGTCACGTAAAGGCGTGACGTTATAAAATAAACGAATATATTTTAGTATGAGCAACGTTGGATCTTAATGATCGTTTCTGCGCCGACATTAAGATGACATCTTTTTATCAGTAGAAGGTCACTTTGCTCATAAGTCTCAAGAGGCTGTAGGAACCATATTTTTTATCGTTAACATCAAGAGTATACTTTTACAGGTTAGGTAGAGCATTTATTGTTGGAAAAATAAATAGACGATGATTATACGACGTAATAAAACTGTATTAATTATTTCTAAAATAAGATTGTAAATAACACTGAATTTACCCAGAATTGTTTTTATTATTCAACTTTACACGCATAATTTTCAGCACCAATAATTAATAACAAAGAATTCAGAATTAATTAATATTCAATATTATGATTTATTAAACTTATATTAATTGCGAGACTGATTTGGTTATTTTAAACTATTAACGTGTATGTATAAATCGATATCTTTATG